>CM066040.1:74226963-75447270 GCA_033557465.1 Ichthyophis bannanicus
CGAGCTATCCATTCGTCCTTTCTTCTCTTTTATATTTTTTTCCATTTTTTTTCTCTGTATCTGCTTTAACATACTGATCTTTCCCCTTTTGCTCTTTCCCCCATTTCTTTCCTTATTCTGTGGCAGGCTATGGCCTAGCATGGCCTGCTGCTATGAAAGGCCTGTAAGTTAGGCCTGAATCCTAACTTCCATTATAGCTAGAAAAGAACCAAAAATCTGTGAAAAATGAGAATTGTTTTAAATTGCTTAATAAGAAGTTTTACATGAATTCATAAGTCTTTCATTATTCTCTTCTGTGCAAAAGAAAGAAATGTTTCAATACATGCATTCCTGGAGCTAGGGATAACCTTGTAGTAGAGAAGTATCAAAATCAAGAACTGCACCATTGTTAGAACAATCCTGAGGGAGGGGGCTGGTTGCTAGGCCCCGGAGGGATTTCTAATTGGACAGGTGCAGGGGGCATTGGAACCAATGAGAAGTTTGCATGTATCGAGCTAGAACCAATAGAAAGTTCTCATGTATCAAACTGAAAAAGAGGTATAAATGGTTATGTCTCTGTAAAAACTTTGCTCAGTTTCTTTTGAAGCTTTGACTGACTGGGCCTGTGCACAATAAACTTGCTTGGACCCTGTCAATTGACTCCTGGATTTATTCATTGATTGCACTTTGCTGCAGCATATTCTTGGTGCGTTGGCCGGGAAATGCGAGAAGTAAATGGTATTCAAGTGAATAATCCACGTAATTCGCCTCGAGGTTTGGCCCGGTTGGAACCGTGTCTGTCCGACCGTGGGGGAGACCTCAGGCGCCGCCGGCCCCTTTGTGCCGGAAAGGGTTCCGCCTGCCTCGGCGGGCCATCGGGTCCAGCTGGCCAACACCTCCGACCCAGGGGGAGTCCAGGATCCAATCCAGGAGCTGGTGTGGTATCGGGAACCGGATCCGGTGAGTAGACATTTCTGTGATTTGATAGTTAGAAAGTACAGCCTGGGACAACGTCTTGCATGCGCAGGACTGATTTGGCATATTTGGTATAGACTAACTGGGAAAATCTCGCATGAGTGTGCGCGAGACAAGGGAGCCTGATCACCTCCCATAAGGGCGGTCCTAGTAAGCTCTGCGTAAGAGAAAGCGGAAGCCGAAGCCATCTTTTCAGGTTAACTTCTGATTACTTCCCACATAGATACAGAAGTGATTCTCTCCTAGCTCACAAGCAATTAGGTAAGGCTTAATTGCTAGCAGTTATCCAGCTGAAACCCCTTAGCTGGCTTGCTTTCTACTGTGTGGGTCAAATCCTGCTTCAGGAGCTTTTCTGAGTAGATTAAAGAACAAATTTGTATTTCTTTGTGATGGTTGCTGTACTTTATAACAGAAAGTTACCAACGGAGTTTAGATAGAGAGCAGTCCATATAAACAGGATCCTCATCTGCTATTATTCCCCCTTGTTCAACAAGCATGGGTTCAATATCATGGCTTGGCACAGATGAATCTCTCAATGGAGCATTTTCAGGAGAATACTTGTTTCCCTGCTGTCTTTCAAGGTTATAGCTATGGCATAGATCAGTGTTCATACCTGAGCTTCCATTGCTGCTAGAGTTCCTCTCTATATAGCCTGGCCAGTATGTAGTCCAGTTCTTATGTCCAGCCTTCCAATCCAGATCCCTGGACACTGGATCTCTCTTCACATACCTTCTGGCACAGGTCTTAGGGTCCCTTCCACGTGCAGCCGTCTCCCTCACAGGTAGCCTCTGGTGATTCCTAGCTCTGCAGCACCATTCCTCTGGCTTTCCCTAGTCCAATGCTGTATGCTGGCCCTTGGAATACCTCCCAGTATACGTACTGCTTTGGACTCTTCTAGACCTCTCAAAGGCTTTTCTTTTCCTTCTTCCAAAGGGTCTCTTTCTCTCTCTGTCCGTCCGGTTTGGCTTCTGCTTCTGATGATCCTTCAGATGAAACTGATGATCAAGCTCAAGCTGATTCTCAGGATACTGAGGACAATTCTCTGGATATCCAAGGTGATCATGAAGATGGTCATCTGTAGAATAAACTCTACTCTTATTCTGCTTAGATGAGTGCTCCTCCCTAATACAGCGCAGCTGTGCTGAATCAGGCCCTGCCCTTTGAGATGAGTGCTTAGGGATTACCTCATAACCCTCCTGATTGAACACACGTTTCCCCACTTCAGCTCCTCTAATGGCTGTTGGAAACCTGGTGCATTCTGGGACTGGTAGTCTTTTATGGGAAAATTCTGTTTTCTTATTTCTACCAGAACTGACAGGTTGCTTGTTCAGAGTCACTTCACCTTTTCTATAGCTCCTTCCTGAGCTATGATAAGCTTCCTTATCACAGATTATGGGAGGGACGGAGTCCACGCAAACTCCGTTGGAATGCATGATCAAGAATTTCTGTAAAGGATTTTCGGGTGATTATGGTATGAAAATGACTCCGTCCAGATTAAAAATGTTATGTGAAAGGGAGTGGCCCGCGTTAGCTGCATCATGGCCCCGTGGGGGGCACCTTTGATTTAGAAACAGTTTTTCGAGTTCATCAGCTTGTACAAAGAGTGTATCCTGACCAGTTCCCCTATATAGATTCTTGGTTAAGCACTTGTGAACGGCAGCCCTCATGGATGAAGCGCTGCTATGAGGAACGCTGTAGAATATTTGTAGCTACCACTAGGGGAACCAGAAAAGTTAAGGAGGAGAAGCCGCCTGTGTATTCTGCCCCAGAGTCCCCAGATATCCTGGCTAGGTTACCTCAGTATCCACAGAAGTTAGTTCCCCCAGTACCACGGCCTGAAGTGGAGCCAGAGGAGGAGCCCCAGAAAACGCCGCTGCAGCAGCCTAAGAAGCACCCTACCCCGAGTGATAGTCCCGAGTCAGGCCCAAGCACGTCGTGGGGACTCGAGTCCTCCGACGAGGTAGAAAGCGGAGGCTCTCCTGCCAGTTCACGGTTACCCACCAAGGAGACTTGTGCCCGGGAGCCTTATGATTTAAGAAGTGTAACTCCCAAAAAGAAGAAGGAGAAAGCAGGGCACCTAATGCCATTACGCCAAGTGCCTGGAATACCTGTTTTAAATGATCAGGGCCAGATGGCGCCAGGACCAACCAGCTTAGTTTATGTACCCTTTTCCACCACTGATTTATTAAACTGGAAAACGCATTATGCATCCTATACAGCCAAGCCTCAGGAATTAACAGGATTAATGTCTAGCATTATGCAAACCCATCAGCCTACTTGGGCAGATTGTCGCCAGCTCCTGTCTACCCTCTTTACTACTGAGGAGCGAGGGAGAATCGGGCAAGCAGCCCTCCGTTGGTTAGAAGAGAACCCTGTAGAAGGGGGTCTTGAAGGACTAGAAAGGGGGACTGTTACTTCTGGAGAGAAATCTGCAACTGTGAGTATATACTTCTGGGAATTTTCTAAAAAGAATTCTTTGTATTAAAGCTACTTAATCTGTGAACCCACTGTTTTTTGTTGGATCAGTTAGGGCCTAGTAGCAGCAATTAAAGTTAAAATTTACAACACAGAGGAGAACTTTCTGGTTACATTTCATACCCAGCAGAGAGCTTGTAGTTTAAATTTAATAGTCACTCAGGGCCAAGTAACAGCAAAGTACTTTTAGTTTAAATTTAACACACAAAAGAGAGCTTTCTGGTTACATTTGGAACCCAGCAGAGAGCTTGTAGTGTACATTTAATAGTCACTCAGGGCCTAGCATCAGAAAAGTACTTTTAGTTTTAAAACACAGAAGAGAGCTTTCTGGTTAAATTTAGAACCCAGCAGAGAGCTTGTAGTTTAAATTTCATAAGAAGTTAGAGCCTAGCAGCAGCTAAGAGCTATAATTTAAATCAAATCAGAATTTAGCTTAGCACAAAAGGCAAAACAGGGTCTGTACTCTTTGAACAACAAATAAAGTCTTCTAGAGACCTTTACAAAGAGGCCTTCTACCTAGGGGCAAGAGACCTGTGAAACCTTTTCAATAGGTGTTAACACCAGGTAGCAGATCAAAAGGCCATTTTGAAAGACTCCTCCTATCCAAGCAAGGACTGTTAATTACCCAGGAAGTTGGTCACAGCATTACCTCAGCAGCAGAGGCATAAATAGCTCAACCAGAGCTCTGTGATCCTCTGTCTTGAAGGACTAGAAAGGGGGACTGTTACTTCTGGAGAGAAATCTGCAACTGTGAGTATATACTTCTGGTAATTTTCTAAAAAGAATTCTTTGTATTAAAGCTACTTAATCTGTGAACCCACTGTTTTTTGTTGCATCAGTTAGGGCCTAGTAGCAGCAATTAAAGTTTGAATTTACAACACAGAGGAGAACTTTCTGGTTACATTTCATACCCAGCAGAGAGCTTGTAGTTTAAATTTAATAGTCACTCAGGGCCAAGTAACAGCAAAGTACTTTTAGTTTAAATTTAACACACAAAAGAGAGCTTTCTGGTTAAATTTAGAACCCAACAGAGAGCTTGTAGTTTAAATTTTATAAGAAGTTAGAGCCTAGCAGCAGCTAAGAGCTATAATTTAAATCAAATCAGAATTTAGCTTACCTCAGCAGCACAAGACAGGGTACTGTGTAGCAGCCCTCTTTTAATAAGTGTTATTTCCCTCCCTCCCTCCCCACACCCACCCACCCCTGGAACAATCATAGCTTTATAGGTACTTACACATCTTAAAAGACAGGAGGTGCTTTCAGGTGAAGCTCATTACCCAAATCAGTCATACATTAAGGACCTGAGATTAATTAGGCTTCAGGTGAATAAGGTATATTAAACGTATTAGGTACAGTTTTATTGGTATAAATACCCATAGCAACCCCCTAGTAAGTAAGAACTTAAAGATCTAGACACAAACTTAAAACTAAGATGCAGACAGCAGTCCAGCAGCGGGATGGGGGCTTTCCAGTCTTTTGCATTGAGTGTCACATGTATGATTTTCTCCCAGTTGGTGAGAGGTCTTACGTGTGCACTAGGTGCAAGGAGCTCTTTGCTCTCAGGGAACAAGTCCGTTCTCTTGAGGCTAAAGTAGCAGACTTGGAAAACATAAGACAGACAGAGAGGTACATAGACGAGACCTACAGGGATATAGTCCTGAAGTCCCACCTCCAGTCTGGCAGCACCCCTGTTGCCATGGAGGAGAGAGGTCACGTGACAGGAGAGCATCACCCTGGTGTGGCAGGAAGTGATCCTGTAACTAGGACCTGTCCTCCAGGTGATGTAAACCCCTCTCGCACCGAGGAGGTTTCTCCAGGGCCATGTGCCCATGAGGGAAGGGTTAGGACAGCCGTTATAGTTGGTGATTCGATCATTAGGCATGTAGATAGCTGGGTGGCTGGTGGACATGAGGATCGCCTGGTAACATGCCTGCCTGGTGCGAAGGTAGAGGACCTCACGCGCCACCTAGATAAGGTCTTAGATAGTGCTAGGGAGGGGTCTGCTGTCTTGGTACATGTCGGTACCAATGACATAGGAAAATGTGGTAGGGAGGTTCTGGAGGCAAAATTTAGGCTTTTAGGTAGGAAGTTGAAATCCAGAACTTCCATGGTAGCATTCTCCGAAATGCTTCCTGTTCCACGCGCAGGACCCAAAATGCAGGCAGTGCTCCGGAGTCTCAATGCGTGGATGAGACAATGGTGCAGAGATGAGGGTTTTGGATTTGTTAGGAACTGGGGAACATTCTGGGGAAAGGAGGGGCTCTTCCGAAGGGATGGGCTTCACCTTAACCGGGATGGAACCAGGCTGCTGGCATTAACCTTTAAAAAGGAGATAGAGCAGCTTTTAAACTAGATATTAGGGGAAAGCCGACAGTCGCCCAAGAGCGGATGGTTTGGAAGAATGTATCCTTGAAGGATACTACCAAAAGCAGAGAGGTTCCACAAAAGAGTAAAGTAGCCCAAATGCCCTCCAGTATGGAGCAGACAGAGCTTAAAGATCCCAATTTACCCATGTCTAACAATAGCCAAATTAACATGAATAAAATACATTCTCTAAAATGCTTGTATGCAAATGCTAGAAGTCTAAAGAATAAGATGGGAGAGTTAGAATATATAGCACTAAATGAAAGGTTAGATATGATTGGAATATCAGAGACATGGTGGAAGGAGGACAACCAGTGGGACACTGTGATACCTGGGTACAAACTGTATCGTAATGATAGAGCTGATCAAATTGGTGGAGGGGTTGCGCTCTATGTTAGAGAGGGCATTGACTCAGAAAGGATTAAAGTTTTGCAGGAAACAAAATCTGCTGTAGAATCTATATGGATTGAAATTCCATATAAAAGGGGGAAGGCAATGGCAGTGGGGGTGTACTATCGAGCACCTGGCCAGAATGACCAAATGGATGATGAAATTCTCAAAGAAATCAAGGAAGCTAACAAAAGTTACAGCGCAGTAATAATAATGGGTGATTTCAATTACCCCGGTATCGACTGGGTCAGTGTCACGGCAGGACATGCTAGGGAGATAAAGTTCCTAGATGAAATAAATGACTGCTTCTTGGAGCAGCTGGTTCATGAACTGACCAGAGGGGAAGCCATATTAGACCTAGTCCTTAGTGGAACACCAGATCTAGTGCAAGAGATAAGTGTGTTGGGGCCACTTGGCAATAGTGATCATAGCATGATCGCCTTTGATTTAATTAGTGGAAGAGGGATAGTAAGGAAATCCACAGTACTACCTTTTAACTTTCGAAAGGGAGACTATGATAAAATGAGGAAAACAGTTAAGAAAAAACTAAAAGGAGCAGTTGCAAAGGTTAAAGACGTACATCAAGCTTGGGTGTTGTTGAAAAATACTATCTTGGAAGCCCAGACCAGCTGTATTCCATGCTTTAAGAAAAGTGGAAGGAAGTCCAAAAAACTGCCAGCATGGTTTAAAGGTGAGGTCAGAGAGGCTGTTGTTGCCAAAAAAGCATCTTTCAAGAAATGGAAAAAAGAGCCAAACGATGAAACCTGGAAACAGCACAAGCACTGGCAAGTCAAATGCAAGGCATTGATAAGGCAGGCAAAGAGAGAATTTGAGAAGAAGCTTGCTGCGGAAGCAAAAACGCGAAATAAAGACCTTTTCAAGTACATTCTGCGACACCCCTGCCCCGCCTTAGGGCTAAAAGACAGGAGCGGCCTATTGCCTCTTGAGGAATGGAGTTAAAACTGTTCCCTGGTAATGCTGGGTAATGTAGTTCTTGTGCTCCTTTCACTCCGAAATAAGTGTAGTTGTGCGCCAGAGACGGTAAGGCTTGTTTGCAAGTATTTTATTGTTGTTGGGGAGATTCTTCCAGCGCATCACAAAATTCATACACATGAACAAAAACTGGTGCTTTAACATGAACAGAATAAACTTAGGAATAAAGTCAACTAAAGTAGAATTCAGCTTTAACTTCAGCTTTACTTCTAGGGAGTTTGACTCAGCTCTGCCCCAAGAGGTGATTCCCATTTAATGCAGCCTCTTTAAATGCACTGTTAGGTTCACAGTGGGAGCTTAATTCAGGTGCAAGTAATTAAGGTTTCCTAAAGCATGGCAGTAGAAACAGCTCCGTTGTATTTTACTCATACACGGCACAGCAAGCTTCTTTACTCTGGTATTTCCATACAACACAATGAACAATCCATACTATTACAGTCAGGTAAGTCAGAATCAGTTTGCATTAATTCTTCAGACTGTATAGAATTAGTATATTCATTCAAAACTGGTTGTCTGCCTGCTTTTAGATCTAGAAACTCTTTAAAGCTTTGGAGAAGCAATTCAGCCTGTTGGTTGCTAGATAAGCAATTGTCAGCAGGTATTAAGCTTCTCTCTTGGTCAGTAATGTTTCCCTTCTCCCCTCTCAGGCTAAATAAGTCAGGGTAACATTTAGGCTCTCTTAGTAAGGCTTCAAACATAGGAGAATTGAGTTTACCTTCACTCTTGTAACTCCTAGGAAAACTGCTTACTTTTTGCCAAGCCCCTCTCGTCTTAGGTAGCTCAGACGTCTTCCAGCTGTGAGGGTTCCTGTGTCTCTCTGGTCCCAACTGTATTCCAAAGAATGAGTTTTCTTTCTCACTTGCCTGCCGTGGAGGCTTCTTCTTCCAGGGCTCTGCCTTCTTCCAGGAGTCTAATCCAGGGCTACGTCCACATTCCTCAGGACTTTCATTCACAGCCCTTGAAAAGATCCTTGCAGGTCTTCTTTTATTACCAGGGTCAAACGTACTGCCACACTGCTTCCTGGTTTTCCATTCATTCTCTGACTCACTCTCAGCTGACGTACCAAATGTCTTTCCACAGCTCGTCCTCTCACAGGTCCTTTGCTCTGAGGTCCTCTGCTTAGAGTTCCTTGTGCAGCTCTGTGCACTGCTCTGCCTACTTCGGCTCAGTCCTTGGCTGCTCTCTTTGCTCCTCCTGCACTCTCTGCTCCCTTTGCCCTCTTCGCTCTCTTTGCTCTCTTTAGCAGGGTCATTCTCAGGTTTAAAACGAGGTTCTCTTCCAGGCACGCCCCTTCCAACCACTGGGTGTGCCCAATCAGGACTACTCAACTCCTCCCCTGGGCTGGTATCCATTCTTAGCTCAGCAGAAAGGAGTTTTTCTTTCCTTCCAGTATTGTCAATCTGGCGTAAATCCTGTTGCCCTTCAGGATTTTCCTCGGTCTCCATTGCCTCAGGAGGGCGCTCTTCACCACAATTCGTAGCAAAAAACCTGTGAGAGAGTCAGTTGGTCCATTAGATGATAAAGGGGTTAAAGGAGCACTAAGAGGCAACAAGGCGATAGTGGAGAGACTGAATGAATTCTTTGCTTCGGTCTTTACTGAGGAAGATGTAGGGATGTTACCCATGACTGACGTGGTATTTAAAGGTGCGGAAGAATTGAAGGAAATATCAATACATCGGGAAGATGTCTTACAACTATTAGATAAACTGAAGAGTAGCAAATCACCTGGGCCGGATGGCATACATCCAAGGGTGTTGAAAGAACTGAAATATGAGATTGCAGACCTGCTATCAGTAATCTGTGAACTATCATTAAAATCATCTCTAATACCTGAAGATTGGAGGATCGCCAATGTAACACCAATTTTTAAAAAGGGCTCCAGGGGTGATCCGGGAAACTACAGACCGGTGAGCCTGATGTCAGTACCAGGAAAAATGGTAGAAACCATCATAAAGAATAAAATTACTCAGCATGTAGATAGTCACAACCTAATGGGAGACAGCCAACATGGCTTTAGACAAGGAAGATCTTGTCTTACTAATCTGTTATGTTTTTTTGAAGGAGTGAATAAACAGGTGGACAAAGGTGAGTCGGTTGATATTGTGTATCTGAACTTTCAGAAAGCCTTTGACAAGGTCCCTCATCAGAGACTTTTGGCAAAACTAAAGAGTCATGGGATAGGAGGCAGTGTACTATTGTGGATCAGGAACTGGTTAAAAGATAGAAAGCAGAGGGTAGGGCTAAATGGCCAATTTTCCCAATGGAGAAAGGTGAATAGTGGTGTACCCCAGGGATCTGTGCTGGGTCCGCTGCTTTTTGACATATTCATAAATGACCTGGAAAGTGGAATAACGAGTGAGGTTATCAAATTTGCAGATGACACAAAACTATTTAAAGTTGTTAAAACCCAAGAGGATTGTGAACAATTGCAAGAGGATCTTGATAAATTGGAAGACTGGGCATCAAAATGGCAGATGAAATTTAATGTGGACAAGTGCAAGGTTATGCACCTAGGGAAGAACAACCCAAACTATGGTTACACGATGCAAGGTTCCACATTAGGAACCACCACCCAGGAAAAAGATTTAGGCATCATTGTGGATACCATGTTAAAACCCTCGGCCCAGTGTGCAGCGGCGGCCAAGAGAGCAAATAGAATGCTAGGTATGATAAGGAAAGGAATGGAAAATAAAACAAAAGATATTATAATGCCTCTATATCGTTCCATGGTGAGACCGCACCTTGAATATTGTGTGCAATTCTGGTCGCCGTATCTTTAAAAGGATATAGCGATTTTAGAAAAGGTTCAGAGAAGAGCCACCAAAATGGTAAAGGGGATGGAAGGATACTCTTATGAAGAAAGGCTAAAAAGGTTAGGGCTCTTTAACCTGGAAAAGAGACGGCTGAGGGGAGATATGATAGAAGTCTATAAATTAATGAACGGAGTGGAACGGGTAAACGTAGATCGATTGTTTACGTTATCAGAATATAGAAAGACTAGGGGACATGCAATGAAGCTACAGGGTAAACTATTTAAGACTAATAAAAAAAAATATTGTTTCACTCAACGTGTAATCAAACTCTGGAATTTGTTACCGGAGGATGTAGTAAAGGCTGTTAGTGTAGCTGGGTTTAAAAAAGGTTTGGACAAGTTCCTGGAGGAAAGCTCCATAAACCATTATTAAGAAGTGACCGAAGATATCAATGCTTGACCCAGTACAAGCATTGTGGAACTTGTGTCTCTTGGGGAAACTGCTAGGTACATATGACCTAGGTTGGCCACTGTTGGAAACAGAATACTGGGCTTGATGGACCTTGGTCTGACCCAGTATGGCATATCTTATGATCTTATGTTCTTATGTAAGGGGGAGGAATAAACCCCCCACAAGCAGCTGTTGCAGAGTATCCAAATGAAGATCCCGGGTGGGACCCAAATGATGAAAGGGGGGAGGCAGCCCTAACCAGATTTCGCCAGGCCTTGTTGCAGGGCCTGAAGAAGGGAGGCCAGAGAGCTGTGAATATTGGGAAGGTATCGGAAGTTCTCCAGGGTCCAGATGAGAGCCCAGCGGCCTTTTATGAGCGGTTGTCTGAAGCTTATAGATTGTATACCCCATATGATCCCGCCGCTCAGGAAAATTTACGCATGGTAAATGCGGCTTTGTTAGTCAGTCCCAGAGAGACATAAAACAAAAATTGCAGAAATTGGACGGATTTGCGGGCATGAATACAGCACAGTTAATGGAAGTCGCTCAGAAAGTGTTTGTGAATCGTGAAAATGAACGAGACAGAGAAGGTGAACGGAAGATGAAGAAGAAGGCAGATCTTCTTGCTGCTGCCATAACCGAACGACGTGGAGGAGGTTTTCCTAATCAAAGGACCAGAGAACGTGGAAGAGGCCGCGGAAGCGAAAGGCCTCAATTGGGTGCGAATCAGTGCGTCTACTGCAAGGAAGAAGGACATTGGAGAAGTGAATGCCCGCATCTGGACTCCGCCCCCGCGAGGGGAGGAGGGAGTCCCTGGAGGCCTGGAGGACGATTTCGAAGGAGGGGAGGAATGAACCAAACAGTTCCAGCAAGAGAGAGGGGAAGCCATTGAGGGAGTGGCAGTAGCAACGGGCTATGACCTGGATGACGTGGATGAAGACTAGGCCAGACCGGGCTCCAAGTTCACCCTGGGTCCCCAGGATCCTATGGTCAGTTTAAAGATAGGGGACCAATACATGGAGTTTATGGTAGATACAGGAGCAGAACATTCAGTAGTAGCAAGCCAGTAGCTCCTCTTTCCTCTTGATCTGTTACCATTGTTGGAGCCACTGGAAATAAAGCCACAAAGTCATTCTTACAGAACCGCATGTGTGAACTAGGGGGACAGAAAATAACGCACCAGTTCTTGTATATGCCTGAGTTCCCTATTCCACTACTGGGCCGAGACATGCTTGCTAAGCTCCAGGCACAGATATCTTTTGCTGAAGGGGGAGAAAAGAAAATGACTGTGAACCCAAAGCCTGCTGGATTGATGGTGCTCACTGTTCCCTGAGAAGAAGAGTGGCGGTTCTTTAGTGCACCTCCAATAAAGTCAACCAGTCCCTGTATACCTACCAACCTCATAGCCCCACCTGAAGTATGGGCAAAAGATAATCCACCTGGCCTAGCGAAGAACATAGCCCCTGTTATTGTCACCCTCAAGCCAGGAGCGGAACCAGTGCATGTGAAGCAGTATCCTCTCCCTCGACCAGCCATTGAAGGAATCCGCAGCCATTTGATGAAACTACTGAAGTATGGACTACTCAAGGAATGTCAGTCACCTTGGAACACCCCCCTTCTCCCAGTTAAGAAACCTGGGACAGGGGACTACCGCCCAGTACAAGACCTAAGGCGAGTGAATGATGCAGTTGAAACTATACACCCTGTAGTACCAAACCCTTATACTCTCTTGGGACTGATCCCCGCTGAGGCTACTCATTTCACCGTCCTGGACCTGAAAGATGCCTTTTTCTGTGTACGCCTAGCCCCCACTAGTCAACTTCTATTTGCTTTTGAATGGCAAGACCCCACAACAGGAAGGCGGGGCCAGCTCACCTGGACCAGATTACCCCAAGGATTCAAGAATTCACCTACTCTCTTCAGTGCTGCCCTGAATCAAGATCTTTCAAGTTACCCAGTGGACCCAGGAAAGAGGGTTCTTCTTCAATATGTGGATGACTTGCTCATAGCCACCAACTCAGAAAGTGAATGTCTACAAGCTACTAGTGAACCTTTGTACCTCCTCAAAGAGGCTGGATACAAAGTCTCAAGAGCCAAAGCACAACTATGCCAAACTGAAGTCAAGTATTTAGGATTCCAGTTGTCCAGTGGGATCCGACGTCTGGGACCAGAACGCAAAGAAGCTGTATGTAGTATCCCTACTCCAACCACTAGGAGGCAAGTAAGAGCCTTCCTGGGGGCCACGGGGTACTGTCGCATATGGATCCCCAATTTTGCACTGATAGCAAAACCACTGTACCAAGTCACCAAAGGAATGGAAAAGTCTCCACTGGATTGGGGACCTGAACAAGATGCAGCATTCCAGTCTCTAAAAAGTGCTCTGATGTCATCTCCAGCTTTAGGTCTTCCAGATGTTCAGAAGCCTTTCCATCTTTTTGTCCATGAGTCACAAGGAAATGCATTGGGAGTATTGACTCAGTCTCTTGGATCTTGGCAATGACCAGTAGCCTACCTGTCAAAACATTTGGATGTCGTTGCAAAAGGATGGCCCCCTTGTTTGAGAGCCGTTGCAGCAACAGCCCTTCTAGTGGGCGAAGCAGATAAGCTCACATTGGGACAAACTCTCCAAGTCACTGTACCACACTCTGTTCTGACCCTCATGGAACACAAAGGAAACTTCTGGCTGACTAATTCACGAATGTTGAAATATCAGAGCATGCTGTGCGAAAACCCTCAGATACAGTTAAAAGTCAGCCAAGCTTTGAACCCTGCTACGTTATTCCCAATTGGTCCTGGGCCCCCTGATCACAACTGTTTAGAAACCATGGACACTGTATTCTCAAGTCGCTCTGATTTGACCGATATCCCTCTAGAGGACCCTGAATGGACTTTCTTTGTGGATGGAAGCAGTTTGGTCATCAATGGACATCGTTGTGCTGGATATGCAGTGGTGACCCTTGATCTGGTAGTTGAGTCCTCAGCCCTGACCCCAGGAACTTCTGCACAGAAAGCTGAGTTGATAGCCCTCACCAGAGCCTTGACATTAGGAGAAGGACTCCGCTTAAATGTGTACACAGATTCCAAATATGCTTTCACAACTTTGCACGCACATGGAGCCCTGTACAAAGAACGAGGGTTGATCACCTCAGAGGGTAAGGCCATTAGGTATGGGCCCAAGATACTGATATTATTAGATGCTGTGTGGGCCCCCAAACAAGTGGCAGTCATGCACTGCCGAGGTCATCAGGCAGGAACAGGAGAAGTCACCAGAGGAAATAGATTTTCAGATGCCACAGCCCGAAAGGCAGCCACCACAGGACAAGTTAGGACCCAAGATACTGTAATGCAAGCAGCCCTATTCCCTGTGCCCCTCAGTTCCTGGGCACCCCGATACACTACAAGAGAGTTAGACCATTATTGTGAAAAGGAGGGAGGAGTCTTGACAGAACAAGGTTGGATAGTGTTGCCACCCCCAGAAGGTAGTTCACCTCCAGGTCCTACAGTCATCCCCGAAGCATTAGGGCCAGCCTTTGTTCAAGCATTTCACCAAGCCACACATTACGGGAAAACAGCTATGGAAAAAGCCCTGAGACCCCATTTCTGTATTTCATTGCTAGGATCTCTGACCGCCTCGGTGGCACAGCAATGTCTGATATGTGCCAAAAATAATGCCAAGCAAGGTCCCGTTCCACCCCCAAGAGTTCAGTCAGTAAGGGTGACCCCGATGAGTGATATACAAGTAGACTTTGCTGAGATGCCCCGTACAAATGGGTATCATTATATGTTAGTGTTAGTCTGCACATTTTCTGGATGGGTAGAAGCCTATCCCACCCGAACTGAGAAAGCCCGAGAAGTCACTAGGGTGTTGCTTCATGAGATTATTCCTCGATTTGGAATACCATTGACTATAGGGTCAGATAATGGCCCATCGTTTGTATCCCAAGTGACCCAACAGTTAGCTCAAGCTTTGCAAATACAATGGAAGTTACACACTGCTTACAGACCCCAGAGTTCAGGAAAAGTGGAGCGTATGAATAGAACCCTGAAAACTCAGTTGTCCAAGCTGTGTCAAGAAACACACCTAAAGTGGCTCCAAGTTCTCCCTATAGCCCTTCTTAGGATACATTCTGCTCCCACCAAGTCCCTAGGAGTTTCCCCTTTTGAGATCTTGTATGGGCGACCTCCACCCATAGTGCAGGGAATAAAAGGAGATATGAGACAGATAGGATCTGAAATAACTAGACAAGAACTATTGGCTTTAGGTTCTGTTTTGCAGAATCTCCAAACGTGGGTGCAAGATCGACTACCCATCAACCTGACTGAACCTCTGCATCCCTTCAAGCCAGGAACGTTCGTGTGGGTGAAAGAGTGGAGAAAGACCCCGCTGGCGCTACATTGGAAGGGACCATACGTCGTCATCCTGTCAACTCCCACTGCAGTGAAAGTTGCAGAATTTGAACCCTGGATCCACCACAGTCGAGTGAAGCCGGCAGCTGCTCCTAATCCTGGCCAATGGACATCAGTGAATGACCCCGAGACTCCATTGTGACTTACGTTGCGGAGGCAACCGGCACTATAAAGAATCTTCAGAATCTGCAGCTCTATTTCCGTGACCCAAGAGTGACCATTGTCGCAGGAAAAGAAGAAGAAGACTCAACAAGTTCATCATACCCAACTTTCTAGTTGATCTCCAAAGACTGTAATCACAATGCTCTTCCATTATTGCCTTGTGGGAGCAGTGATCTTGGGATTCCTGGAAAAGACTTTTGCCTTACCCCCTTGTGCAGCCTGCATAACTACCACCCGAACGGGACAAAAGGTTACTCAGACTTTACTCTACCATTCCTACTATACTTGCACCGGTACAGTCAGCCGGTGTATTTATAATGGCACAGAACTGAATATTTGTACAAAGGGGAAAAGTAAGACTTGTTATAACCCCCGACAAAACCCTTCATATTATACATTTGAGATACGCTGGAATGATGAAGATGGAGCCATCCTAAAAGCGACAAAACCCCTTCCAAACCCCACAAAACCTATTATCTTGGACTTTGATGCTTGTGATGCAATTAACAGAAATGCTTACCACAGATGTGGGTCATGGGAGCGAGCATACTACCATGATGATAAATATATGTTTCCAGAAGAAGCCTACGGATGGGGACGGTGTACAGGAAAGAACTCTGCAGCCACCACTTACACCACTACATCTAAACATGATTACTTTTGCCCAAAATGGGACTGTGTATATTTTGCCACATGGAAGAATGCACCTGTGGGACGGGATGGGGACAATCATAAAGGCAGTCTGACGAAGATCAGATTACCTGAGCCCAAGAAATGCCAGAAAGGTGCCTGTAATCCTCTGCAACTCCTCATAGTTAACCCCAGCCAATGGAAGCAAGGATACAAATTTAGATTGCGTATAGCAGGAGGAGGTGTAGATCCTGGAACTATCCTGTATCTGCAATTGAACACCAAGACCCATGTATCCTCACCTTATCGTATACATCACTCCTTCTACGAGGCCATGAAAGCAGAGTTTGAAATTCCTCCTACCTCCCAGAACCTGTTCCTTGAGCTATCAGGAGCAGTCGCATCTAGCCTCCACGTTTCAGACTGTTTATTTTGTGGAGGAACTAAGATGGGAGACCAATGGCCTTGGGAGGCACAAGAACTGAACTATTCTGTTCCATATAATCAGACTGACATACATAATACAACGAGTGAATGGGTATTGGCCCACTCCATTGTGGGTAACTTATGTTTTGCTCGCTATGGACCATTGTTTAATATGGAAGTGGGGCAGCTGGTCTGTCTCAATCAAAGGTTCTACAACAGTACCACTAAGAAGACGTCTTGGTAGTCAGGAGTCAACGCCACGGAACCTTCCAATCCTCTAGTTCGTTTTCCCAAACTTGCCAGTATCTGGACTAACTTAGCAGCATATAATTCCTGGCAAGCACCACCTGGACTGTACTGGATTTGCGTAACCCGAGCATATGCTAGGCTCCCTCACTATTGGGGAGGCGCATGTGTATTGGGAACCATACGACCTTCCTTTTTCCTTTTGCCTACTTCCCATGGAGAACAACTGGGATATCCTGTGTACAGAAGTCGACAGCTGAAGGAGGCCTTGAAGATAGGCCAATGGGACAAATGGGATGCGACATCCGAAGAATGGCCACCTGAGAGAATTGTCTCATACTATGGACCTGCTACTTGGGAGCAGGATGGGACATGGGGATATCGTACCCCTGTTTATATGATTAATCGAATAATACGGTTGCAAGCTGTTGTTGAAATAATAACCAATGAAACTAGTAAAGCACTAACCCTTTTGGCTAAGCAAAGTACGCAAATGCGCACAGCCATTTATCAAAATCGTTTAGCTTTAGATTATTTGTTAGCTGCTGAAGGTGGGGTATGTGGGAAGTTGAATTTAAGTAATTGTTGTTTACAGATTGATAATAATGGGCATGTAGTTGAAGATTTAGCCACCCAGATGAGAGAGCAGACATTTGTGCCTGTTCAGACCTGGCACAGTTTGAAGCTGGATGGGTGGTTTGGTTCACTATTTTCATGGTTCGGTGGTCTAAAAGCCCTTGTGTTGATTGTGTTATTCATATTAGCTATGTGCTTATTGCTCCCTTGTCTCCTACCCCTTTGCTTATGCATGGTAACCTCAGTAATTGATAGTACTATAGAGCGGAAGGCAGCTGCGAAGGTGTTAGCTATGTGGCAATATTACCCTATACCCCACGATGATGCTATTACACCAGTATAATGTGTTAATTAATTGACTAATGCGTGATTTAATCCTCACCCTTTCTCACTTGCGGGTGAGAATAATCAAAGGGGGGAATGTGGCAGGCTATAGCCTAGCATGGCCTGCTGCTATGAAAGGCCTGTAAGTTAGGCCTGGATCCTAACTCCCATTATAGCTAGAAAAGAACCAAAAATCTGTGAAAAATGAGAAAATTGTTTTAAATTGCTTAATAAGAAGTTTTACATGAATTCATAAGTCTTTCATTATTCTCTTGTGTGCAAAAGAAAGAAATGTTTCAATACATGCATTCCTGGAGCTAGGGATAACCTTGCAGTAGAGAAGTATCAAAATCAAGAACTGCACCATTGTTAGAACAATCCTGAGGGAGGGGGCTGGTTGCTAGGCCCCGGAGGGATTTCTAATTGGACAGGTGCAGGGGGCATTGGAACCAATGAGAAGTTTGCATGTATCGAGCTAGAACCAATAGAAAGTTCTCATGTATCAAACTGAAAAAGAGGTATAAATGGTTATGTCTCTGTAAAACCTTTCCTCAGTTCCTTTTGAAGCTTTGACTGACTGGGCCTGTGCACAATAAACTGGCTTGGACCCTGTCAATTGACTCCTGGATTTATTCATTGATTGCACTTTGCTGCAGCAATTCCTTTATCAACCACTCAAATTTCACCCTTCCATTCTCAATCCCCACTTACTCTCCCAATACCCGGCCCATGGTAGACTCTTCTTCCCTCCCACACAAAATATCTTTTCCCCTCTCCATTCTTATTCCCCATCCCTTTCTAGTCCTGCCACAATATCAGCTCCTTTATAGTTCTAGACCCACCCAGCATCCGCCCCCTTCCAGTCCCATTCTCCCAAGCCTCCACATCAGCCTATTTCCAGTCCTAGCCCCCCATATGCTCTTTTCCAATTCCATTCCAGCCCCCCATCAGCCCATTTCCACTCCAAGCTCCCCCATCAGCCCATTCTCAGCCCTATTTCAACTCCCATCAGCCCGCTTCCAGTCCTATTCCAGCCCCCATCAGCCCATTTCCATTTCTATTCCAGCCCATCACCCATTTGCAGTCCAAGTTCCCCCCATCAGCCCATTTCTAGTCCTATTCCAGCTCCTCACCAGCCCATTTCGAGTCCTAGCACCCCATATGCTCTTCTCCAGTTCCATTTTGTAATAAGACAAGCAAACAGATGTGGCTTGGAGAAAGGTTTTTATGTAAAAATAGGCTTAATACATAGGTATATAGTGATTGTTACAGAGCTGTTTCAGTGTGCATCAATGAATCTGTGTGTGTGCATGTGTGAAGTGTGAGAGAGATAGAGGCCAGAACATGTGGGTAGAGAGAGAGAGAGGGGGAGGGGTGAAGGGAATTGAGTATTCAGAGCTCCTGTCCTTCATGTCCGATGGATGGTGGGAGAGAGAGAGAAGCAGGAAGTGTGTCTGTCCTTTATAGTGCCTCTCCAGCAGTTCCCCTTGAGGTCTGCTATTGTCTTTGGCCACTCCCTTTAAGGTCTGCCCTTCTTGATTTAGAAAAGAGGGGCTGCAGACAGGTCCTAGAGACTGACATCACCAGGGGGTCAGAGTTTAACTTTGTAGACTGAATTCACCAGAGTCCACAGCCGCATGGACTGTATGCTGACATCTCCCACACCTTTTTTATTTTTCTTTATTATTTGTGCCTGGAAATGGTGGAAGCAAACCTGTGGTACCTGTCCCAGCTGCAATTATATGATAGTAGGCAGCTTGTCTAATACCTCCTGTATTAAATACCTTGCTATGTCCAGCAGGTCCCCTGTCCTGCACAGTACTGTCTCTAGTGTTCTAGAAATAAACCAGTCCCATTATGAGTCCAAACCTCGTGTCTTAGGTAGGGCAGCCACTACTGGGGGGGGGGACCCAATATGCTACCTCAGTGCCCGTCTTAGAGAGAGTGAACAGTTCATAAGGGGTGCAGGAATTTCTGAGGAGGTTAAAGCCGAAAGGTACCAGTATGCTATGAGTGAGTATAGGAAGCAATACTAGACTGCAGCTGACTCTGGTATTCAGTGTAATAGGAAATGCGGAATTAGCCAAATTAGCAGGCCAAATTAGCCTGGATGTAGGGGTGGATGCTGGAGAAGTTCAGTGTAACTACCTTAAAATGTTGTTGTTCTGTATGACATGCGCTGCAAGGAAATGTACATTTTTTTCATCTTACAGCACAAGAAAATTACGATAATGCATAGCAATATTTGTACAGCAGTTAAAATAATAATAGGGTGAATAAAAACATTAAAGACATGATCAGCAGTAGGTGAGTAACCAAATAACAATTCCCACACAGACACATGAGCATCTTGTAGCAAGTGTCCAACAATTTGTTGAATGTGTCCATTCTCATAAGCGATGGTGTGATTCACTTCAGTGGATGTTGTTTTAAGGTGATCAATATAGGCATGGAGTTCTGTAAAGTTGAGCAGTTTATGTAGTGTCTCTTCTCCCATGCCAAGTGGTAATGGATGTACAGCATATGAGATAAAGTCTGGAATGTCCATAGAGTCATTGGTAACCAGCGGTGTGGAATAAGTTGTCCCATTAATGGTGATGGAGACCAGTGGTGTATGACTGCACCAGGTATTGTTTGGTAAATAGTTTGAACTGTACAACAAAGTGTTCTTGGGAAGGCGAATGTCATGCATTCTGGGAGCAATCGAAAAAGAAACACTCTGGGGAAAGAACAGATGAAAACAAAAGTGTCCAGCTCCAAGGTAATACAAACTGTGTGAGGTAGTCAGGGAATATGAGAGCTTAACAGTCAGGGAGCAAGAGGAAGAATTGTTCCAGCAGGAGGTGTCAGCCTCTTTAAACTGGTGAGGTTGACACTTGAACTGAAATGAAGTCTGATCGCACAAACTGGGGTCCATCGGCTTGAATGAAGTCCAGGTGTCGTCCAGTGGCTGTACCCATGTGAGATGGTCCACAGGATACATAAGCATATTATCAAACTGCACCCCAATATTAACAACAGGATAAATAACTGTGTGTTGTCCTGACCATGGGATCAAAGTACAGATAGAGCAGCCTTGTGGTGAACAAATGGGAACACTAACTGTCCACCAATCAAGGTGAGCTATAGCAAATTCAGGTATTTTGGTACTAGCCATATGGATGAGAGATGGTGGCCAGTGTCCTAACTTAGCAGTGATCAGAATTTCCTTTAGTATAGTAATAAGCTCGATCTGTACTTGATCACAGGCAAGAGCCCAGGAAATATTCTTTCCCAATCTATATTCTGCATGTGCTAAGGTAACAATTTTCTGTTCTATAATGGGAGATATAAGAGCAAAGGTATCTACAACTACATTGGACAGTTTAGAGGAAGCTTCATTAATAATATGTTGTGAGGTAAAACCATCAGCAGCATGCTGAGCAGTGGATCCCATTTTATTACGGAGCACCTCTATATCAATTACATTAAGGGCACCCAGTGCAGTCCCTGTGCCACCTAAAATTGTATCAATTAATTCACGCTTGTGTCGAAATTGTTTGGCTCGGGGTGTTACTGACTGCATATCAAACCAAGTATTGAGCATTTGTATGTGGTTGGCAACAAACTGAGAGCAATTTGGATATTTGTGAGTAACTAGAAACAATTTGGGAAATAGATGCCAAGTAAGAAAATGGTATTCCACATCATATAAAACATCGTGTGGTGCATCATATTTAATCTGAAAGGGATGTCCTTCCTGAAATGGGTGGATATCAGAAAGGTAGAGTACAGGAGGAGCAGAAGTAGTGGGAGGTGTGGGATGAGGGGTAGTAGGTAAACAAGATACATCCAAAAGGAATGAAGTCTCAGTGATGTGCTGTTGATCACTCACAACCCATGTATAAGTTATTTTCCAGGTACCTCTGTCAAAGCAGGAGGACCTAGAAAGTAACGTTCTGGGCGTGCCCTCAATTCTTGTGTCCTTTCTAGAGAAGTGGAAACTGGTGGCTCCCACTGTACTTGAGTGATGTTTAATGAATAGAACACTGGCTTGTCCTGTACCGAACAGAAACTCAGGATGACCAGATCCTTTCCTTCCGGGAACGGTGGGGGTATTTCTTGATAGCGATATACCCCACTTGTGGAGTTAGCCCAGCCAATCGTGCATATTCGGATGATAGTTCCTGTAATGAGACTTGAGTAGAAGAGAGCAGATACAAGAACAACAGGAAACCGAGACATAATAAAAGCACACTTGTTTCACTCTACTAGGGAGTAAACTAATGCTCCCCACTTATACTATGTAACAACAAAACAAACAAAAAAAACTTTACTACTTATTTACATAACTATTAAACACATGTTAACTATACAGCAGAAGTAAATAGTTACCGTCCTCAAGCGACTTTTGTTCAGAAAGCAGCTGTACGTGCTGTCTGCATAAAGCAGCTGTCCGTGCTGTCTTCAGGTGGTAGCTGAAAACAAAGACTGATAAAACACATATTACCCATATGGTTTTAACTGGGTGATGTGTTTCCAGTACTGCTGGTTGTCGTGCATTAGGATCTGGTATAGGCTTGGGCCTAAGGTATCAGTAACTAAGTATGGTCCCTCCCACTGTGCAGTTCCAAAAGGGAGATTTGGTCTAGGTCTCATCTCTGCAAGACACTAGTGACAGGGCTTCCTTCATGTATTCATGAAATATTGCTGGTGAATCCTTATATCCCTGTGGAAGCACAGTCCATGCACACTTTCGGCCAGGCTGGTGAATTGCATGTGGAAGAAATAGGTCTAATCTGACCTCTCTCCTCCAGTATCTTCACAATTTTAGTCACTGGTTCTATAGCCTGATGAGGTACTGGGTATTGTTTCTGTGGTGTATGATCCTCACCTTACAACAGTATTTCTGTGTGCATTTTCCCACAATCTAACTTGTCTTGAGCCCAGACTGGAATATCAGCCACTTCTGAGGGAATTACACACAGATCATACTGTTGAGCTGCCTTTGTGCACTGAGTTGCTAACTGCATAGGAATGACTTCATGCACTAAAGTTTTAGAAGCACTTGAAGTTCCTGAATACTGCCACAATTTAAGATTAGGCATATCCACCACCAAATTTAACTGGTTGGGAACATCAATTCCAATTATTTCTATTGGTGTGTTCACTATAGTGGAGGTAGTGGTTTCTAACATTTCCTTGTTTTGTTCACTGTGCACAGGGATACCCCATTTAACTGGGATAGCCACACATTTGGAAGCTGTATCATTGATTCCTTGAATTTCATAACTATCCATATTTTTCTGATCTGCAGTGGGAGAAGCTCTGTTAGTAAAACTAATTCCAGCCCCTGTGTCAATCAAAGCTAATTTATCCTGACCCCCTACTCTACTGATAACATTGGGGCGTGCACAAGAGTCCAGTATCAAGGGTGTTACAAGCCTTAAATTGTGTCCTGGGCCTGTATCCATTTCATCATCCAGAGGCTCTGGACTTGAGTCCTCTGCTGAGATAAAGGAGGCAGGCTGGGCTATGAAGACTTGATACATTTTGATATATGAACTCAAGAGGTCAGGACATCCCTATGCACTGGCCTTGTGTTTGTCCTGAGCTGCTTGTATGTCCTGTTTTAATTTATCTATTTCTATCTGCAGTATGTGTTTGTCTTGTTCCCATTTAGTTTTTTCCTTTTCTAGCCCATCTATCTGTGCTTTGAGCTCTTGAAAGGGGATGTAACCTGAGGAGTTTCTAAAAGTACCTCTGCCATGTGCTCTCCAAGGTGTGTGTCCTCTGTTTGTGTTTCTTGTGTACTGAGAGGATCCCTCGGCTTGCCACTTAGGTGTGTGTCCTCTGTCTGTGTTTCTTATGTACTGAGAGGATTCTTCGGCCTGCCACTTGCGTGCTTCTGATACTGTAATGACCTGTGAGGGCTGTGTCTTCCAAACAGACCCAATTCTGAGCATTAAAGTATCAAAAGGGGTTGCTTCAGGGTCTTCAGAAAATAACAGAAGGTGTTTTGTAATCTCAGGGGATAGCAATTCTAATAAAAATTCCTTATGCATGCTCTCCCCATAATCCTCTGCCTTGGGCCAGGACTCCTGCTCATTAAGAACTGCCTTTAAAATCCAGGCTCTATATGCAAACTGTTCCAGTGTATCATTTGGTAAAGGTGAAATAATTTTAAATACTTGCATTGGGGAACAGTGAAATAGTTTCTCAGTACCCCTTTTAACCAACTGGTATGGGTGAGTGAGAGAGCCAACCCTGTAATAGTGTGGCCCTAGAGCCAGATGCATAAGTCTATCAAAGTCTGATTGTTTTCTTCTGTATTTCCCTAGACCCCAGTGAATCAGAATATCAATCGCCCATTTAACCCACTGATTTACATTAAGAGGCATAGTGCCAATTTTCTCAACTATTTTTTCTATATCTCTATCTTTTAAATTCTCATGCAACATTACTTTAACTGGTGCTTTGAGTTCAGTATGCTCCAGACAGAGATCCTGGTTATTGCTGGGATCTGGCTGAGATAAACTATCTGAATTTTCCTGCTGTGAGTCATCTGTGTTCTTGCCATTCCTCAGTCCAACTATGCATACTTCTGTATTCTTTTGTTGCTGATAAGGTGTGTGATAGGCATAGGGAATGGGTGTATCTTTGTTCTTTTGTTTCTCACTAGCTGGTATGCATGGCTGATAGGGTGTGTCATAGGCATAGGGGGCTGAGGAAGGGGTGGGTGTTGGCTTTCTTGCAGAGGCCAATTGATCTTTAACGTGCCTCAATTCAAGTTTAAGTGCTTCTAATTGTTCACTAACAGTTATAAAAGAATTTGTGGCTTGTATCACTTGAGTTCTCTTAATAGAAATGCAAATTTGTGCCTCCTCAAGTTCTTTGGTCAATTGGCTACACTGAGAAGTCAGTTCAGAGTTTTCTTGTCTCATGCTAATGAGGCCCCTGGCCATGCCTTGGATGAAGAGGCATTTCCTTTTATTTGTTTTCTTTTTGAATTCTTGATCATGGTTTAACATCTGTTTTTGAATATTATACCATGATGACTCAGGGAACTCCCCTTCAAATGGACCTCCTTTTCTCTTACAGTATGAAATTAGAATTTCTGTAAGTTCTTTAAAATCAAATGCTTCCATGTTTGATACTGCAGAAAGGCTGTAGTTGGACTATCTCAAATGTGTAACCTTAGAAGGAGGAATGCTAACTTAAAAGGTATTTCACACCTATTTAACCGGGTGGAAGTGTTAGGGTGAAGTTATAGTAAGAAGGTTGTTAGTAGATTAACAGAATTGTATCAATTGCAGCCATCTTTAAGCCTGCTCTCACTAAGATAGTTACTGACAGGAGACAGAGAAATAGAAGTTAAAAGGGACAGGAGGTGATAGCTTTATCAGGACAGATGTATATTGTATTCAATGAGGGAATATTTAACTGTGTAACTCTGTATTTTCTTAGCAGTTCAAATACTATATAAAATCTGTAGCAAGCCTATACATAAAAATAAGACAATTGCAAGCCACTCTGTGTAATGTCCTTAAAATTCTAGATTCTTACAGAGCCTTTTGACAATAAAAATCCACCTTGTCTAACCTACAAAACAAAATTGTAAATGGTCACAAGGGCTATTGCTTTTCCTGTCTCACTCTGTCTGAAATCTACTTAATGTATTATACAAAATTATTACTTACCCAACTGGAGATCTGCTGTGAAATCCGAGAAGACGAGCCTCCATAAAGTGTAAGATGTGATCCAGTTACTCTTCTGTAGGTCCTGGGTTCATTTCACTTCACAGACGCAGGAGGGTTTGTAATAAGACAAGCAAACAGGTGTGGCTTGGAGAAAGGTTTTTATGTAAAAATAGGCTTAATACATAGGTATATAGTGATTGTTACAGAGCTGTTTCAGTGTGCATCAATGAATCTGTGTGTGTGCATGTGTGAAGTGTGAGAGAGATAGAGGCCAGAACATGTGGGTCAGAGCCGCATGGTAGGCCAGAACATGTGGGTAGAGAGAGAGAGGGGGAGGGGTGAAGGGAATTGAGTATTCAGAGCCTCCTGTCCTTCATGTCCGATGGATGGTGGGAGAGAGAGAGAAGCAGGAAGTGTGTCTGTCCTTTATAGTGCCTCTCCAGCAGTTCCCCTTGAGGTCTGCTATTGTCTTTGGCCACTCCCTTTAAGGTCTGCCCTTCTTGATTTAGAAAAGAGGGGCTGCAGACAGGTCCTAGAGACTGACATCACCAGGGAGTCAGAGTTTAACTTTGTAGACTGAATTCACCAGAGTCCACAGCCGCATGGACTGTATGCTGACATCCCCCATCAGCCCATTTCTACTCCAAGCTCCCCCATCAGTCAGTTTCCAATCCTAGCCCCCTCGTCAGCCCATTTCAAGCCCTATTCCAGCTCCCAACAGCCCACTTCTAGTCCTATTCCAGCCCCATCAGCCCATTTCCAGTCCTAATCCAGCTCTTCATCAGTCCATTTCCAATTTTAGCTCTCCCATCACAGCCCATTTGCAGTCCTAGCCCCCCCCACCCACCATCACAGCCCATTTGCAGTCCTAGCCCCCCCACCATCACAGCCCATTTGCAGTCCAATCACCCCCCATCATCACAGCCCATTTGCAGTCTGTTCCCCCCCACCATCACAGCCCATTTTGCAGTCCTATCCCCCCCAACCATCACAGCCCATTTGCAGTCTGTTCCCCCCCATCACAGCCCATTTCCAGTCCAAGTTCCCCCCTGATCACAGCCCATCCAGTGCTAGCTCCCCCCCTCCGAAGAGCCCCACAGCCATCTAAGGGGCTGCAGAAGGAGCCGGGGAAGCCCGCGCGATGCCCCGGCTCCCTCTGCACAGCTGCCAGCGTGAAGAGCCTTTTCCTTCACGCTGGCGACTGTTTCAATGCCCTTTAACCTCTCCTGGCATTCGCGGCTTCACTGAAACAGCCGCCAGTGTGAAGGAAAAGGCTCTTCACGCTGGCGGCTGTGCAGAGGGAGCCTTCCCCGGCTCCCTCTGCAGCTGTCCATTGTGCGGTAATGAAGTTCGTGCGGGGCCCCCTGAAGCACGGGGCCCTGTGTGAACAACATTCTCGCTCAATGGACGGGCTGGCCCTGGGGGAGGGTAGTCACTGATTCAAGTAGCTGTTGCTCATGAAATGAGCTGGGAGATGGGGGCTGTTGCTAAAGCTATTGCTGGGATTTGAAGAAGAGAGGTGGTGCTGGAAAATTCTGTTTTGGGTCAGCGAATGGAATCCACCTAAAAAAACACACTACAGTTTTGTTTTGTTTTGTTTTTTTTCACAATGCAAATATACCAATAAACCCCTGTTTTTCTGATTCTGGTAAATCAGCTAATTGCATAAAATGTCATAAGCACCTAGAATCAGAAGCCCTAATTACATTCATGTATTCAAATGGGACCTAGTTGCAAACAGCATGTGCTAACCGTCAGTCCAGCTTATTAAACATAACGCTTATTGTTGGTACTGTCCTTCTTCCCAGTTCAGGTGGTTGAGTGACTTGCCCGTGTTCATGCTCAGAGTTAGTAGCAAAGTCATACTTTTGGCCTGCAGTCCAGAATTTCCCAGGTCTTGTAGGCCAGTGTTGTAAGCATCAGCCTCCTATCCTCCCGTGGAACATTATAGTAGTGTTAATATGTACACTGGTAATTATCCTTGGGGCTCTGAGTCCTACAGGACCTGGTGTTTTAGGGGTGTGGGACAGAGCACATGACAGGGCATTTTGTGGTAATGATGCTCTTTCCCCAATTTCTTTGCAGCTTTACCTGGTGACGAGGAGGGAAAGGGGCACCCACTCCAGACTCATACACTGAGGGAATACGAGAAGGTAAAGCAACTGAATGCATTTCCTTAACATTCTGTATAGAGTTTTAGTAGGGGTAGCAGTGATTCCCCGAGAAGCAGCTCAAGCAGGCTGAATACAAATATAATGAACTTGTGCTTTTGCTCGATTGTAACGTATTGTTAGATGCCTTTCCAAAGGAAAAGAAGGCTTGTGAGAATGCTGTGTCTGTGTGTATTCTGTACATGTGTGTCTCTAGCAACAATTTTGTTTGGTGTCCTGTCCATACCAAGTTTTCATGGCTTGTCGGGGGGGCATGAGCGTTCTTGAAAGCGGTGGGTTTTTTGGATCTACACACATGCATGGACTGTGGACGCGCACATCCTGGAAAGTAGTTTCCTTAGTTTTGGGTAGACATTCTTGGTCCTAGATTTGTAATGTTCACTGCTCCCCATTTCTCCAGAGAGCCATCTCCAAGCAGCTAACTAATAGCAGCGATTTCAAGATGATAACACAAATACAAAGATATAAAATTACCCTCAGGATGATCGGATTTTGCTAAGCATGTACATGCAGAGAAAGTATTGCACACGTTCTCCTGTGTGCACTGCAGCTAATTTTCAAAGTGAAAGTTTGCATATTCTTCTGCTTTGAAAATTATCCCAAGAAAAGTTTCCTTATGTTTACACCTCCTCTTTAATAAATATTTGTTTATATTATGTGCGTAGGTATGTACAGTATTTTCAAAACTAGGCCTGTAAATGCCAATCCCTCCTCAGCCTTTCCCTGGGAATGCTTCAGCTCAGTCTGGATTACCTGCATACCTGGGGGGAGGGTAATTTTTATAAAAATCTATTCCTTCATGTACAGCAGTGCTGGATGACAATTTTATAAGCCTTTCTGCATGCAAAAGACATCTTAAAAATAGGCCATGTCTAAAAATGCAGCACATATGGTGCAAGCCTGCATGTGCTTGAATAGTTAGTGTGCTCAGTTGGGGGTGTAATTTATGCATTTTTTTGTGCTGTCTTCTGGTGACTCAGCTGCCTCGGGGTTTTCTTGGCAATATATCACTGGAAGTAGATTGCCAGGCCTTTCTTCTGAAGCAGTGGTCACAAGAAGTGCCAGTGGGAAATGAACCTTTGCTCTTGTGGATACTAGGCAGTTGCTCTAACCACTAGGCTACTCCTCCACTCCCACTAGGCTGCTCCTCTATGTTTTATAAGATGCGTGTAATCCTGCTCTCCAGCAGGTGTAAAGTTCACACCCTCAGTCTATTTTATTTATTTTATTTTTTGGATTTTTCTCATGCCTTTCCAATAGTCATTCAAGATTATTTGGATTTGGGTAAAGTTTTTTTCTATCCTCAGGGGGCTTAAAATCTAACGGGGGGATATTGAAAGTGATTAATGTGGGTAGCTAACCGTGTTAATCACAGTTACTGAGATATTCAGCAGTATTAATGGTTAGTGCTGCTGAATATCCACATTTGCCACCGCTGAATGCCCCGATGCCAGCCATTTAGCATTGTGGTGTTCTGTGGGCAAAGGGAGGGGAGGGCACCCGAGCATAAC
Source organism: Ichthyophis bannanicus (assembly GCA_033557465.1). Lineage (NCBI taxonomy): Eukaryota > Metazoa > Chordata > Amphibia > Gymnophiona > Ichthyophiidae > Ichthyophis > Ichthyophis bannanicus. The sequence continues at coordinate 74,255,475 of CM066040.1, forward strand.
TGGGCAACGGCAATATTCGGCCATTGCCACAATAAAGCTTGGTCGAACTTTTGCCGCTAAAGCTAACCGGGCAGCGGCTGAATATTACACTCCCCGGTTAGCTTCAGTTCTATCTGGCTGACCCAGATATGGCCCCGGCATTGAATATCCGGGTCTATAGTTCAGCGGCGACGGCTATCCACTTTACAATGGCTATGTGCCACCGCTGAATATTGGGCTTTAAGCTTGTGCTTTTTCTAGGCATAGTGTCTGCTGGATTTGCACTAGCTTTTTTTTTATAAAGACACGTGCTAAAAATAAAGAACTATCTTCCCTGTTAATTAGGGGAGGGGGAGGGATATTCAAAGGCATTTACACAGTTTACAAACCTGCAAATCATATAAATGCTGCTGAGCTTGATATCCGCAGGTGACGCTGCTACGTACCCCGATGCTAAGTGGTTTCTATCAGGGCATGTCCTGGGCAGTCCAGAGCGGAGCAGAGGTGGCACCCATGGCTAACCAGGCTGCGGCGATTGAGTGGCTGCCTGCTTAGTGACACATGGGTAAAGCACAGTTACTTACCTGTAACAGGTGATCTCTGGGAACAGCAGGAATTAGTCATCACATATAGGAATAAGTCATCACATATGGGTACGTCGGTACCGACGGAGCCCGCGCGGGAAAGCTCCCCAGCTTTTCAGATTAAAAGCTTTTGGGGCCTCCCACTGCACATGTGCGCTGCCTTCCCGCCTTCCTGACCAGCTCTCGTCAGTTCGAGTTTAAAGCTGAGACAATAGAGAGAGAGAACAGGAAGATAGATAGATAGAGATACAACTCCTAGGGGAGGTGGGTGGGTTGTGATGACTAATTCCTGCTGTTCCCAGAGATCACCTGTTACAGGTAAGTAACTGTGCTATCTCCAGGAACAAGCAGGAATAAGTCATCACATATGGGGACTCCCTAGCTAAGATGCCTGGGAGATCCCCCTCCAAGGGTAAACCATCTTCGCATGGATCTCAGGCATCCATCCAGGGAAGGTGGGCAGGAGTTGTTTAAGTATGGAACAGGTGTTTGAGGACAGCCTGACCAAACAAGGCATCCCGGCGGGAGTCCTTGTCCAAGCAGTAATGGGCTGTGAAGGTATGAACCAAGGCCCAAGTGGCTGCTCGACAGATCTGATCTATGGACACAGAGTGAAGATGAGCCATAGAAGTGGCCATGGCTCTCACATTGTGAGCTGTGACATGGCCCTCCAGAGAAATGTTCTTACTCTGGTAAGCAAAAGAAATACACTGAGCGATCCAATTGGAAAGTGTACGCTTGGTGACTGGAAGTCCCAAATGAGAAGGATCAAAAGCCACGAAAAGTTGGGAAGACTTTCGATGTGGTTGAGTCCTGTTGAGGTGAAAGGCAAGAGCTCTTTTACAATCCAGAGTATGAAGGTTCCTCTCTGCACTGGATGCATGAGGAGCCGGGAAAAAGACAGGTAGATATACCTCTTGATTAAGATGAAAAGGCGAGACCACTTTGGGCATAAAGTGGGGATTCGTCCTAAGGACCACCTTATCATGATGAAACCTAGTATAAGGTGGATGAGCCACTAAAGCCTGCAGTTCACTGATGCGGCGAGCCGAAGTGACTGCAATAAGGAAAACAACCTTCCAGGAAAGAAATTTGAAGGAGGTAGAGTCCAAAGGCTCAAAAGGTGGCTTCATAAGCTGACCTAGAACTAGGTTCAAATCCCATGCTACCGGAGGAGGTCGGATGGGAGGTTTAGTTAGAGTCAGGCCTCTCATGAAACGTGCAACAAGAGGATGAGAGGAGACAGGTTGTCCATTTATAGGTTTTAAGGATGCTGCAATAGCACTCAAATGGACCCTTACTGAATTTGTCTTAAGGCCTGCATTTGAAAGATGCAGGAGATAGTCCAAGAGGGAATTCAAAGGAAGTGCTAGAGGGTCAAGACCCTGCTGAGCACACCAAATGGAAAAACGTTTCCATTTGAAAGCATAAGAACGCCTCGTGGAAGGTTTCCTAGAGGCATGAAGGATATCTGTCACAGGTTGAGAAAGATTAAAGTCTTGAAGACTTAGGCCTTCAGTAACCAAGCTCTGAGATGTAGGGATTTGGGGTTTGGGTGCCACAAAGTCCCCTCCTCCTGAGACAGAAGGTCTGGCGCAGCTCCCAGGTCCAGGGAGGATCCCTGGGAGAGATGCAGAAGTAGAGGGAACCACACCTGGCGTGGCCAGCGGGGAGCTATGAGGATCATAGTCCCGTGATCCCTCTGGAGCTTGAACAGAGTCTTGGATATTAGAGGAATGGGTGGAAAGGCATAGAGGAATTCCTGACCCCAATGCAGGAGGAAGGCATCGTGGGCCTGAGCTCCCTGACACTGAGTTCTGGAACAGAATCGGGGAAGTTTGGCATTCCACGGACTTGCAAAGAGGTCTATGTCCGGGGTCCCCCATTCCTGAAAGATTCTGCGTATCTGGTCCATATGTAGGGACCATTCGTGTGGAAGCAGAACTCGACTGAGTCTGTCTGCACGAGAGTTTTGAACTCCTGGAAGATACACTGCAAGAAGGTGAATTTGATGCTCTCTGGCGAAGACCCATAATCTGAGAGCTTCGTTGCAAAGCGACAGAGAGCCTGTCCCTCCTTGTTTGTTTATATAGAACATAGCTACCTGATTGTCTGTCTGAACTAGGACAGTCAGGTTGACAAGGAGGGTATAGAAGACCTTGAGGGCAAGGTAAACTGCTCGCAGTTCCAGGAGGTTGATATGAAGGGTGGCCTCCTGTGGAGACCAAGTGCCCTGAGTGGAGAGGTTCTGAAGATGAGCTCCCCACCCTGTCTGGGAGGCATCTGTTGTGAGGGTTGCTTGGGGCAACAAAGGTTGGAAGGGGGCCCCCAACAACAGATTCTTGGTGGATGTCCACCATTGGAGTGACCAAAATAGACGGCTTGAGGTGAGTATTTGGTCAGAGAGCGCTCCAGATGCTTGAGTCCACTGGGTGGCCAAGGTCCATTGAGCTGCTCTCATATGCAGACGAGCGTAGGGCACCACATGTACCGTGGAGGCCATGTGGCCCAGAAGTCGCAGCATTTCCCGGGCTGTCAAATGACTGCTGGACTGAGCTTGGGAGGCCAAACTCAGCAGGCGTTGGGCCCTGACCTGAGGCAGGTAGGCCCTTGCAGTGATGGTGTCTAACTGGGCCCCTATGAACTCGAGAGACTGAGTAGGGATTAGTTGAGACTTGGGAAGGTTTACTACCAGTCCTAGATACTGCAGAAGACGCCTTGTGCGGTCCAGGGAAATTTGGGCCTGGGACTGAGAGGGAGCTCGGATGAGCCAGTCGTCCAGGTATGGGAATATGAAAATTCCCAGGCCTCTTAGAAAGGCAGCTACGACTGCCATGCATTTGGTGAACACTCCTGGAGCAGAGGCTAGACCGAAGGGGAGTACTCTGTACTGGAAATGTTTTCCCTGAAACAGAAATCGAAGGTATTTTCTGTGGGATGGATGGATGAGTATGTGTGTATACGCATCCTTTAGGTCTAGAGAACAAAGCCAATCCTGACTCTGAAGGTATGGAAGGAGAATGCCCAGAGAAAGCATTTTGAATTTCTCCTTGAAAAGAAATTTGTTCAATTCTCTCAGATCCAGAATTGGTCTGAAGCCCTCTATCTTCTTTGGTATTAGAAAATAAGGGGAGTAGAATCCCGTCCCCTGTTGAAGAAGAGGGACCTCCTCTATTGCCCCCTGGGCAAGGAGGGAGGAGACTTCCTGACCCAAGAGGGCCAGGAGAGAAGGGGGAGAATTGAACTGCCTCACCATAGTATAAGGAGGAAGGTCGGAAAAATGGAGTTTGTAACCCTCTCTGATGATAGAGAGGGTCCATTGCTCTGATGTAATTTGCTCCCATCTGGGAGCAAAGTGAGCTAACCTTCCGGGTATGGTGAGGGGCTCTGGTTGTTCTAGAGCCAGAAAAGTTAAGTTCTCTAGGGGCAAGTCAAAACCCCTGAGGGGGTGGAGCCTGCTGAGGCGTAGCAGACGCCGCAGGCTTTGACCTTGCCTGTTTAGGTTGCTGACGTTTAGCAGCAAAACGAGGCTGAGAGGATTGTTGGCCAGTATTTGTGGAAAATCTGGACTTCTTGTAATAAGGCCTCTTAAAAGACTTCTTCTTGGCAGGAGTGGAGGTAGACTTAGAAAGTCTAGCTAAGGTGGCATTTTATGCGTCCATTTGAGTGGCCTTAATTTGCCACTCCTCACCAAATAAGTTCTCACCTGTACAGGGCAGATTTCGTAAGCCATCTAGGACCCAAGGTTCTAGATCAGAAGCCTGGAGCCAAGCAAGACGTCGGGCTGCTATAGCAATGCCCGAAGCCCTACCAGCACCCTCAAAGGAATCAAAAGCTGCCCTGTTGGAGAACTTTGAAATATCCAAAAGGTGTTTCACTAAGGAAATGAACTGCTCCCTCTTATCCTCAGGGATAAAGGGGGCAAAATGCCGAACTTTTAGAGCGATTTCACTGAGAAACATGCCCATGTAAAGACTATAGGAATTAATCCTGGCTATAAGCATAGTAGCCTGGAAAATTTTCCTGCCAAAAGAGTCTAGAGTCTTACATTCTCGCCCTGGAGGAGTAGAAGAGTGCCTTTTGGTACTCTTTATCTTCTTCATCGCAGACTTCACCACAATAGAATGGTGAGGCAACTGGGTTTTTTGGAAACCAGGAGAAGGGGGGACACGGTACATGGTGTCCAACCTGCGAGAAGAAGGAGACAATGTTAGAGGAGCCTCCCATAAGTCCATCAAGTGTTCTTGAAGGATTTCATGGATAGGCAGGGTAACTGCCTCTTTAGGAGACTTAGAGTATCCTAAAATATCCAGTTTCTTTGATCTGGGTTCCTTTTCAGAGGATGAAGCAATAGAAAGACCTTTAGCCATTTCTATGATGAAGTCCTGAAAGGACAAATCCTCTGGTGGAGACATTCTCCTTTTAGAAGAAGGCACCTCAGGAAGATCAAGGGAGAACTCATCAGAATCATCAGAGGAGTTAAAATCCTCTGAAGAAGCAGAGTATCCTCTATGTGCTTCCAACGCACGATACGCATACGTTTGGAAGACGATGGCCTCGGTTCCGGTATGGAAGCCATTACCGGAACCGGACCCGGTACCGCTGGCTGCGGTACCGAGGGCGTAGCAGCATTAATAAAAGCCAGAATGGCCTGCTGCATGACTTGGACAGTATTGCCCATAGACGCCACTGCTGCCTGGATGTCGGTACCGGTATGGGCCGGTACCCCAGAGCAGTACAACAGGTGATCTGTCGAGGCCGCGCCATCGATGTCAACCTGTGACCCCATGATTGCTTTGGAGGCCGGAACCTCCCGCCGGGGTTTTTTGGCCTGGGCAGAATCCTCGAACTCAGAATTGAGAGCCTCTCGATCTTTAGAAAGAGATTTGCTTTTAGAGGATTTGCCCACTGGAGTTTTGGTTACCTGAGATCCATCCGGAGAGGAAGACCTGGATGACTGTGATGCTTCTGAAGGAAACAGCACATGGAACTTGTTGGCCCGGTTCTGCAATCCACGTTTCGACATCTGGGAGCAGGATGGGCAGTCCGGTATGGAATGGTCAGGTCCTAAACATTTAAGACACCATTCATGGGTGTCTGTAAGAGGAATGACAGCACTGCACTTGGTACACTGTTTAAAACCAGGAACTGGCTTCTCCATGAGGAGAATTTGTGTAGGCCTGAAGGCCTAACAAAGTACCAAGCTGTGCTGAAGAAAAGAAAAATATATTTTTTTTTTTCAAAAGAAAGAAAGAGAGACCGGCAGTACCGGTTTCAGAATGGGGAAGGCAGGTACGCGGTCTAAAGAAAACAATAAAATTAACAATTTCTTCAGCGGTGACAGGAACACGACCTGCTGGCTCCGCGGAAAAAAAGAAACTGACGAGAGCTGGTCAGGAAGGCGGGAAGGCAGCGCACATGTGCAGTGGGAGGCCCCAAAAGCTTTTAATCTGAAAAGCTGGGGAGCTTTCCCGCGCGGGCTCCGTCGGTACCGACGTACCCATATGTGATGACTTATTCCTATATGTGATGACTTATTCCTGCTTGTTCCTGGAGATAGTAAGGTGTGCAAAGGCTTGCTTTACTTTACTCGCAGAAGCTAACCGGGCAATGGCTCAATATCGCTGCCGCCCAGTTAGACTCCAGCTTCTGCGGCGACTTGTATATTCAATGCCAGTGGCTGGATATGGACCCGGCACTGAATATCCGGGGTTAGGCTTCAGTGCTAGCCACAGCACCTGAATATCCCTCCCTAGGTGCCCTATGATAACATTAAACAAGGAGGGGGGATAATAAATAAGATGAATTTTTACTGTTTTGATGCTATACTTAAATTCACCGTATTTGTTTCCCCCTCATTTATTTATTTATAAGATTTACATCCCACTTATCCATTATTCTAAGTTGGTCACACTATCACATTCGTAATAGAAATAAAGCAAAAATAAATCACATCTAAAAAACATATAAATAAAAACATATCAAAATCTAAAAACACTTAGGGCCAATTCTGAGTCGGACATGCAGCCCCAAGCCATCCTGCCCCTATTCCCCCTCCAGCTCTCCCCATATGACTCTCCCCAGCAGGATAGGGAGGGCCAGCGGAGGGCAGGAGGGGATGGAGTCTGGGTGGGCCAAGGCGGCAGGACGTACAGGGCTGATTTTGGTCAAGGCCCTGTACGTCCTATGGGGTCAGGGGGAATGAGCTGACTATTCCACTTCGAAGATGGAATAATCAGCACAAACTGGGCGATCAGAGCCGGACATCCCCCCCCCCCTCCAGGCTGAGGCAGGGTGCAGGGAGGTCCTCGCCGCCCGATCCAGGCTCCGGCTGGCCAGCCATGGATCGGGCGGCAGGGAAGAAGAGGGTTGGTGCTGCGGGAGCCAGGGAAGCCTGCAGGGAGGACGTCCCCGCAGGCATGCAGGAGCACATCGGGCCATCTTTGGGCCCGATTCTGTATGCCACGTGAACATCTTGCTCCTGCGGTATAGAATAAGGTCCTAACAGGCCCCGCCTGCTCGGGGCCATCCGGACGGCCCAGATGTGCCCCTTTCAGAATCAAGCTCCACTTCAATATAACTGAAATATATATCAATCTAACAAAAGGCTTGTAAAAAAAATGTTTTTTTGAAAAGAGTTTGTAAAGACCATCACACGAAGTGGGACAGATAATTTATTCCATTCTTTCTTGAACAATGCTCTTGATCCTAATGGAAAGAGTGGTAGATGTATGGAATAGTCTATCAGTGGAGGTGTTGGAGACGAGGACAGTATCTGAATTCAAAAAAGCATGGGAGAAACAGAGAGGATCTCTAAAGGTAAAAAGGAAACTACTGTAGTTGATATGGAAGGACAGACTAGGCCATGTGGTCTTTTTCTGCCATCATGTTTCTATGCAGAGAGGGAATAACAAGTTGTTGAGAATCCATAGGCCTCAAAACACCTCCTCTTCAGGCTTGATTAGATTTATTTACTTATATCCCACTTTTGCAATACTGATTGCCCATGGTGGCTTATATCAAGGACACCAAGCAAGTCTTTCCTCTGTGCCGAATAAAACCGGCTCCTTCAGCCTTTCCTGATATTAGGTCCAGTTATCGAGACAGATACTTGGTCTTGTTTCCCCCTTGCCTCTCTCTTGTTTTCCATAGCGTTATTGAAGCTAGCGCAAATCTCGCAGAATCTTGTGCCTAGAAAAGGTACAAACTTAGATATGAAGCCCCCTGAGGACAGAGAAAAACCTACTCTACCTGAATGCAAATAGTCTTGAACTATTGGAAAAGCGTGAGAAAAATCCACAAAATAAAATTAATAAAATAGACTGAAGGCATGGACTTTACACCTGCTGGAGAACAGGACACGCATGTTTTGTAAAACATATGTGTAAATTGTGACTCTTCCTCCCCCCCCCCCCCGCCAACCTGCTTCACCTGAACACACTAACTATACAAGTAGATAGAAAGCAGAAGGTAGGGCTAAATGGCCAATTTTCCAAATGGAGACAGGTGAATAGTGGAGTATCCCAGGGATCTGTGCTGGGTCCGCTGCTTTTTAATAAATTCGTAAGTGACCTGGAAATGGGACTAACGAGTGAGGTTGTCAAATTTGCAGATGACACAAAATTATTCAAAGTTGTTAAAACTCAAGAGGATTGTGAAAAATTGCAAGAGGACCTTGATAAATTGGAAGACTGGGCATCCAAATGGAAGATGAAATTTAATTGGACAAGTGCAAAGTTATGCACCTAGGAAAGAACAACCCAAACTATGGTTACACGATGCAAGGTTCCATATTAGGAACCACTACCCAGGTAAGAGATTTAGATGTCGTCATGGATAATATGTTGAAACCCTCCATCCAGTGTGCAGCAGCGGCCAAGAGAGCAAATGGAATGCTAGGAATCATTAGGAAAGGAATGGAGAATAAAACAAAGGATATTATAATGCCTCTGTATCGTTCCATGGTGTGACCGCACCTTGAATATTGTGTGCAGTTCTGGTCGCTGTATCTTAAAAAGTATATAGCGTTATTAGAAAAGGTACAGAGAAGAGCCACCAAAATGGTAAAGAGCAGGACCATACCTAGCCCTGTGCGAGCGGTGCGGTCGCACAGGGCGCAAAGGCTTAGGGAGCGCATTGCGGCTGTCTGCCGTTGCCTGCCGCTGCCTGCCCCTGCCTGCCGCTGCCACTTTTTCTTCTCTCAGCGGCGGCTGGCAACGGCAGACAGCTGAAATGTGCCCTTAAGCCTTTTCACAGCACGCTAAGCAGGTGTGGTCCCTTCGGGAGGGACCACACTTGCTTAGTGTGCCGGCGACTTGCACATCAGGCGCGCCTCTTCTCTCCCGCCCCCATAAAGTAGCTAGATGGAGGTGCGGGGGGGGGGGGGGGTGCATGCCCGATGTGCAAGTCGCACAGGGCGCATTTCACGATCGGTACGGCCCTGTTAAAGAGGATGGAAGGATACCCCAATGAGGAGAGGCTAAAAAGGTTAGGACTCTTCAACCTGGAAAAGAGATGGCTGAGGGGAGATATGATAGAGATCTATAAATTAATGAATGGAGTGGAACTGGCAAACGTAGATCGATTGTTTATATCATCAAAATATAGAAAGACTAGGGGACATGCAATGAAGCTACAGGGTAAGCTTATTTAAGACTAATAAGAGAAAATATATTTTTCACTCAACGCATAATCAAACTCTGGAATTCGTTACTGGAGGATGTAGTAAAAGCTGTTAGTGTAGCTGGGCTTAAAAAAGGTTTGGACAAGTTCCTGGAGAAAAGGTCCATAAACCATTATTAAAGGGGACCCGGGAAATCCACTGCTTGCCCCAATACAAGCATTGTGGAACCTGTGTTCTTTAGGGAAACTGCTAGATACTTGTGACCTAGATTGGCCACTGTTGGAAACAGGATACTGGGCTTGATGGACCTTGGTCTGACCCAGTATGGCATATCTTATGTTCTTAAGTATGTGCAGGCTTGCACTGTATGTATTTTTAGACACAATCTAATTTTATAAAAAGCCTTTTACATACTAAAAGGCTATCTTTTTATGCTCTTCCACCTTAACTACTCTATATCCAAAACCATCAAACCTTCTGGCATGGGAACACCATATGACACAAAAACGTCCTGTACACCAAAGTCACTATGCCATCTTACTTGTCTTTGCTTGATGTAATACAGACGAGTCCTGGGGTTGTAACAGGGTCACCTTACCCCTTCAAGTAAATGAAACCACATCTCTAATATGACATAAACAGGCATCATAATTTATTACTTAATCATAAATACCTTGAAAGGAAAATGTTTCCCCAACAAACCCCTGATCTGTATCTGGCAATTTCTGCAAAGTCAACCGAAACCATTCTTTCTTGTTCCCGTTTCCTAGACGGCATAGGATTAGCATAGGTAGCACATGTACATCTCTCCAAAAGCATAGTGAAGTATGCTGCCCATTAGACAACTCTTGTAAAGTATCTTGTCACACTTCCAGAAATCAAGAACCAAAAAAATAAAATAAGTGACTGAAGACAAAGTCCTCAAGGATTCAGAGATCCCTTGAAGGAGAAATGAAAAGGTGTTACTCTTTGAGTTTCTGCTTTGGCAGAGACCTGCTGCCAATGTCTGGCCACTGGAAGGGGAAGGGAAGGGAAGGGATTTTGGATTTAGCTTACACCTTTTATCAGTAGTAGGTCAAGGTGAGTTGCCCAAGAGCCACGCCTCCCTCAGAGACATCTAGTAGCTCCAGATGGGCTTGGCCCTACCTCTTCTGATCTGGCAGATTTCTTGAGGCAGATCTCCATGTTCTCCTTAGCCCAGTGGATGCGCTGGACAGAGTGGTGAAGTAGCAGGACACCGTTGGTAGGACTAGTCTGATGCTGCATGTTAAAACTGTGCTCAGAGGTCTCTGGCACTGAGCCAGTGGAAGAGTATTGTGGCAAAGTCAACCATTTTGAGCATGGGGGAGGTGAACAGCATAAGGAATTCACCTTAATCAAAGGGCCTCTGTTAGGTGTGCAGGGTCAAAAGGCCAGAGCCACAGTCCAAAGGCAGAAAAATCCCAGCTGGAACAAGTTCCAGGAAATGCTTGACAGTGTAAGAGGGATAGATTGCAAGCACGAGGACAAAGCCCCTCACTCTAGTAGCTGCACTGATTATTCTGATGTCAGAAGGCAGGGGGATTACAAACACCTGGGACAGAAAGAGGAGGGGTTGGATCCCAGTGAGTATAAACCTTGGTTAAATTATGGCGAGAGTAGCAGAAGGAGAAGGAGCTGGAAGAGGAGTGATTGGAGAAGCAGCAGAGGACAGACTTCAGAGCAGCAAGGACGATGGAATGCTGGAGAAGCCAGAGCAGGTGCTAACTTCTGGAGACAGGCTGAGCTACCCATTGCTGAGAGGGGTGATTTCCCTGAATCACGTTTGCAACAAAGGTGGGAGCCAGGAAGGAGAGAAGCTTTCAGACCACCAGAGAGGTTGTCAACAGGGCACTCTGATCAAGTGGGTGAGTCAGAACCTATGGAATTGGGAGAACCAGTGATAAAGCCAGAGGTGGGAGAAGATATGTTGATGGATTGTTCTTTATGCCAAGCTCTAGACTTGAAGTGTCTGAAGAAAGGCCAGCCTTGAAAAGAACTGTTTCTCTTGCTGAAGTAACCTCAGAGCTAAGCAGTGAGAAAGTAAATTCCTGTGTGTTTTGAAAGGAGGAATTTACTGCAGCATAAGCTAGTGAAGTAAGGCTGTGATTCATGTTTCTGTGTCAGCTGTGTTGAAACTCTATGACAGATACTCTGCACCCCCCTCACCTAATAACAGATAGGACTCTTGTGTCACAGAAATCCACACACAAGGCAAGGAGAAGGTTAATTGATCTTCATCTTTAGATAATACACAAATCTGTAAATCATACACAACGCACTTGTATTATAAACACAGGACCAAAGCGCTTTGGGAGAGCAAGCTAGGCAGTTGCCTATGTTTACTCTGAAATCAAAGCTTTAGGCCTCTTTATTTATAGGTAAAGATTCCAGTACACAGCATAATTTCACTTTATTATTCTACGTCTCACATCACGTATATTCATAATATACATATTTTATTCTACGTCTAGTGTTGTGTATATTCATAATATACTTTTCTATAGGCATGCACGTCATAGACAATCATGAAAAGACATACATATATTCTCAGGCATGACTATGTAGGCCTTAATTCTAATTAATTCTAACACTGACAGTCTGATATCTCTGACCAGAGACAGCGAGACTGTGAAGCTAGGTAAACAACTTGCCTTTTACTTATCTTTCTAATAACAAGACTAATGTTTATGTTATCTAAACCTTTAACCCAATTTCTTCTACAGACTTTTCAAGGATAGTATTAAATAGGAGCTACAAATGATATTAACTCTTTCTTAGACAATATAATGTTATTCACAGGGCCTGACTGTGTATCCAACCTGGTACAATCAAGCTTTCTTTCACTCTACAAGGGAGAGAAAGTTAATTAGCTGCTAGAAGTGTTTGTGCTTTGCTCCTGTCTCATATGAGAAAGCCTGCTATAAGAGTTTGTGCTTTGCTCCTGTTTATAAGAAAAGCCTGCTATAAGAGTCTTGAGGACACTGTGAATGCTTATTTCATAACCTAAGTTTGGTTCTTCACCTGGAAGTGCAGCCTAGAGAGAATTATGGCTGAGTGAAGATAATTTTGCCATAGAAGAAGTAAGGTTTATTTTCTATTGCTCTGATTGACAAAGGACAATAAGAAAAGTGGCATCTTGTTATATGTGAAAAGGCTAAGCTTCTGCAGTGAAGAGGACTTTAAAAGCCAATGCTGAGTTCTGTTTTATTTTGCCACCAACCTGCTGAACCTTAAGCAAAAATCCTATAATTTAAAATTCTGTAAATGGTACGAGGAACCTGATCTGTTCTATTGTGTTCAAAATAAATTCTTTTTCTGTCATAAGCCTTACCCTTGGTTTAACACGATTACAATCCTTCTACTTAAAGCATAAATATAACAGCTGATAGAAGAAGGTTCTCAACCACCATGCCCTCAACAACTAGAAGACTAGTGGTTTTGGCGTTGTGCTTGTGACAGTATGATATCATTGAGGGGGCAAGGCTATCAAGCAGTTCCTGCTGGGCTTGTCTCTGCCTCTTTAGTTCTGGGTGTCTGTCTCTACGATCTAAGGCAATTCTTCAGGCCCTACTGAACTCTATGGACCTGCTGGACACAGTGGGTAAAGCAACTTGTTGACTCCTAGCCGGAGCAGGCTGATCTCTTCCTCCTCTCTCTCCCATGCCCCTCTGTCCTTTTCTAAGTCCCTGTTCCCCTCTATCTCATGTTTGTCTGCTCTTCTTGCCCCCTCTCCCTCCTGTGCTCCTCTGTCCCTCCCTGTGTCTTTCTGTCTCTATCCCCTCCCTTCCTTCCCCTCCTCTCTTCTGTATTGCTCTTCCCTCAGTCCTCTATCTCCCCATTCCACTCTCCCCTTCCTCCCCGTCCTTCTCTTCTTTCACCCCTCTGTCCTTAGCCCTTTGTGCTGTATCCCTCTACCCATCTCTTCTCCTTCCCCATGTATGTGTTTGTCACCTCATGTGGGTCTCATGCAGTCCAGGCTGCTTACTTCTTAGTCTCATGCAGTCCAGGCTGCCACTTTCTTTCACATCCTGCACAGGTTCAGCAGTAATGAGCTAGGCTGTTCTCAGTATGACATCTCATGGGAAGATTTTAGAAGCGCCAAGAACTCCTCTTGTTTATTCAAGTTCATTTTGAGCTTTGCTGAACATGGTTGGCATAGTGGCTCTTCATGGTTGCCATTTGATTCTGTAACACATTGTGGGGATAGTTTTTCAAAGCCATTTTTGCATGTAAATGGCCTGTTATAAAATAGCCCTCAGTGTATGTGCATAAGTTTTTCCAGTTTAAGCGGAGGTAGTCCTGGGGTGGTGCTGAGGTGGGCGAGCACTTACATGCTTTTTTTTTTTTGTAGAGCACATGCATATGCACAGAAAATAAATTGGGAAAGTTACGTGTGCTAAAAAGCAGGTACAGTGGTGTGCGTGCACTTTCCATGGGATAATTTCAAAGGGAAAATGTGTATAATCACTTTAGAAAATTGTTGCAACTTATGCCAGACAAATTAAGCAGCTGGTTTTAGACGTACCCTCTATGAAGCCAGTTTTCAAAGTGCCCAAATTGCTGCAGATTCCACACGCATTTTTTACTTGCAGTCTTTCCATCAGGTTCACTGTGCAATTGCCTAAGCATAAATTTCTCCAGGACCAAGCAGGAAGTCAGTCCTCACTTATGGGTGACGTCGGCGCCGACGGAGCCCTCGCGGAGCAATTTTCCCCAGCTTTCAAAGAAAGCCTTTGGGAATTGCAGCGCGCATGCGCGGTCGTCTTCCCGCCCGAGGGTGCCATCTTAGCCAGTCTTCTTTTTTCCGCGGAGCCCTACAGACGTCCCCGTCTTGTCCCCGCGAAAAAGTTGATTTTCTTCTTTATTTTATCCTTTTTTCCTTCGGTTCGACGCCGATCGTTTTCCCGCCGGACTCGCGACGCCGGTCACGAGTCCTCTTACTTTTTTCGGGTTTTTCTGACTTAGTCAGCTTTCGTTTTCGTTTTCCCTGGCAGCCCGGTCCTTTGACCTCGCAGGGGCCCTTTTTCCCCCGATGGCTGCCAGTGGCTTTAAGCGGTGTGGTCGGTGTGACCGAAATATGTCACTAACCGACACACACGACTTTTGCCTCCGCTGCCTGGGCCCAGATCATGAGGAACTGATCTGTGGGCCCTGCAGCAAATTGTCCTCAAAGGCGTTGAGAAGTCGGCGGCATCAGCGTGAGAGAATCTTCGCTGACCCCAGCCGTACCCGGACCTCGTCGGAGGCCTCCGCGTCAAAAGGCTCCAGCTCGGACCGTCGCCGGAGCTCCTCCGACCGGGGTTCTCCCTCCGGGGACCATAGTCGGAAGGTGAAACCCGCGAGGGCGGCGTCGGTGGACGCTCCTGGTTCCGCGAGGGCCAGGTCGCATAGCCCCGACAGCCGCCCCGGGTCCTTGGAGAAGGAACACATCCCGAAGCGACCTCGCCTGGAGTCGGAGATGCCTGCCCGGGTAAGTCCTGTGGTCCTTCTGGACTCGCCTCCGCGACAGCCGACGTCGGGCCCGACGCCGTCGGGGCCCGAGTCGGGGGCTGCTGGGTCGCCTGAGCTCGGACTCAGGTTGACGGCCTTGGAGAGCAGACTGTCTGCCTTCATGGACCAGCAGAGGGCACTGCTCGCTGGCTTCGCTGGCGCCGCTGCCCCGACCGCCGGGACGTCGACGTCCAAGTCGACCCCGGAGACCGAGCCGATCCTCGAGTCGATGAGAACTCGAGTCGATCCTCGGTCGAGGTCACCCTCGGCCTCCCGTTCGGGACCGAGGTCGCCGACGCCGACTCCCTCGGCGTCGGGGCGGCTGGCGCCGCACCCTGTCCGGGCCGACCCCACCGAGTCCTCGTCGGAGTCGGTCTGGGAGTCTGAGGAGGAAGAGTCACCTGATTCTTTCCGGACTCGGTGTGTCCCATCGGACTCACCGGAGTCCGAGCCTCGGAAGCAGTCCCCCCCGGAGGATGCCCGGTTCTCGGACTTCGTTAGGGATATGGCCAAGGCTTTGGCCTTCCCTGCGGATCCCGAGGAGGAGCCTCGAGCCAAAGAGCTCGACGCCCTCCAGTATGACTCTCCCGCGAGGGAACACTTTACTGTACCGGTTCCTCCTATGCTGGAACGACTACTCTTCCGCATGTGGGAGAGTCCGGCCACCTCGCCGGTCCTGAGCAAGCGGGTCGATTCTATCTATCGAGTCCGCAAGAGCCCTGGCTTTCAAAAGGCACAGCTGCCGCACCATTCCATGGTTGTGGAATCGGCCATGCATCGTCTTAAGAGCCAGAAGATGCACTCCTCGGTGCCTCCTGGAAGGGAGGCCCGTAACCTGGATGGCCTGGGCAAGAAGTGCTTCCAGGGCTCTATGCTCGCATGTCGTGTCCAGACTTACCAGCTATACATGGGCATGTATCTCCGGGATCTGGCTAAAGAGCTAGCCGGATTCTCCGCTGGTCTGTCCGAGGAGCCCTTGCGGAGGTTCCTAGCCTTGTCCACTGGCATTCGGGAATGCTCAAAGTTCATGTCCCGAGCAGCCTATGATGGCTTTAAAGCATCGGCTCGTGTGGCCGCAGCCGGCATCGGTGCCCGCCGACAGGCTTGGCTTCAGTCGTCAGACCTTGAACCCTGGGTGCAGGACAAGTTGGTCGATGTCCCCTGCCGAGGCGAAAACCTCTTTGGCAAGCCCATGGCGGAAAAGGCTGCGCAGATTGAGACTGAGACTCTCACCAGGACCAGGCTTTCTAGGAAGACCTCCGCCCCTTCCCAGAAAAAGAAGGGCTCGGGGAAAAAGTCCTTTTACCCGAGGAAGGCGGCTGCCTACAAACAATACCCCCATTATCAGGCCCCTGCAGCTCCCCAACAGGGCCAGCAGGCCAAGGGACGGGGTAACGGGTCCCGTAGGCAGCAAGCCCCCAAGCCTGCACCACCAGCCCCTGCTCAGCAGGGTGGGGGCTTTTGACTCGCTCAGCATAGCCTCTCCCCCCCCGCTGGTCCCTCCCAGCACTGGAGGCCGGCTGGTTCACTTCGCCCACAGGTGGTCCAGCATCACCGCAGATGCCTGGGTGCTTCAGGTCGTGCGAGAAGGCTATCTTCTCCACTTCCATCAGGTCCCTCCCTCCTATTTTCCGGGAGAACCTCCGCGACCCCCTCTGCACAGGGAGTTGCTCCTTCAGGAGTTAGCAAGTCTTCTGCAGGAACAGGCGGTGGAACCGGTGCCACACCACCTGAGAGGTCAAGGCTTTTACTCAAGGTATTTTCTGATACCAAAGAGAACAGGGGGCCTCAGACCCATCCTGGACTTGCGCAACCTCAACAAGTTCCTTGTGCGGGAGAAGTTCAAAATGCTTACCCTTGGAATCCTTCTGCCCTACCTCCAGCAGGGAGATTGGCTATGCTCCTTGGATCTAAAGGATGCCTACACGCACATCCTCATCCACCCAAGCCACCGCCAATACCTACGGTTTGTGGTGGCAGGAAATCATTACCAGTACAGAGTACTGCCCTTTGGCCTGTCCTCCGCACCGCGAGTCTTCACAAAATGTCTCGCGGTCGTGGCGGCCCATCTCCGGCTTCACGGCCTCTATGTCTTTCCGTACCTCGACGACTGGCTCATCAGAGCAGCGTCCGCTCAGGAGGTCACCAACGCCACGTGCCGCACGGTGACTCTGCTGCAGCACTTGGGCTTTGTTATAAACTTCGCAAAGTCCTCTTTGCTCCCCTCACAGGATCTCGAGTTCATCGGCGCAAGGCTGCACACTCCTCAGGCGCGAGCATACCTACCGCTCGACAGGGCTCAACGGCTCATGGACCTAGCCGACCGCTTTCGCAGCCAGCCCCTGGTCTCCGCCAGGCGCTTCCTGAGACTGCTCGGCCATATGGCTTCCACCGTCCATGTGACCCCCAATGCCCGCCTGAATATGCGGCCTGCTCAGTGGTGTCTCCGCCAGCAGTGGCGACAGGCCACGGGCGGCCTAGCAGACCTAGTGCGCGTCTCCGAGCCGCTGATCTCGTCTCTCCGGTGGTGGCTCCGGCAGCCGAACCTGATATTCGGAATGCCTTTCCAGTCACCTCAGCCGACCCGGGTGCTGACCACCGATGCATCCCTCCTGGGCTGGGGAGCACATTGCCAAGAGGCACGTACTCAGGGCCTCTGGACCACGTGGGAGTCTGCTCAGCAGATCAACTTCCTGGAGCTCAGGGCGATCCGCCTAGCTCTCAAGGCCTTCTCCCACCTGACTTCCCAACAGTCCGTCCTTGTCCAGACGGACAATCAAGTTGCCATGTTCTACGTGAACAAACAAGGGGGCACGGGCTCCTTCCTCCTCTGCCGGGAGGCACAGAAGCTCTGCTCTTGGGCCGTCAGTCACGGCATTCTCCTCAAGGCAGTTTATCTCCCGGGCCAAGAAAATTGCCTTGCAGACAAACTCAGCAGGGTCCTCCAGCCGCACGAGTGGCGTCTGGATCCCTTGGTAGTCCAGAAGCTCTTCCTCAAGTGGGGTCTCCCCACGGTGGATCTCTTTGCCAGTCCTCACAACCGGCAGCTTCCTCGCTTCTGCTCCCGTCAGCCACACCCCCTTCGGGTTGCGGCGGACGCCTTTCTGATATCATGGTCGGGGAGCCTTCTGTACGCTTTCCCTCCCATCCCGCTAGTCTCTCGGACTCTTTTCAAGGTTCTCCGGGACGAAGCCTTCATGATCCTGGTGGCCCCTCGCTGGCCCAGGCAGCCGTGGTTTCCGCTCCTGCTGCAACTGGCGGTGGAGGATCCAATCCCTCTGGGGGTACAACCGGATCTCCTCACTCAGGATCAGGGGTCCCTCCTGCACCCCAACCTCAGGTCTCTCAACCTCATGGCCTGGCTGCTGAGAGGGTAGTCCTTGCTCCCCTTCTCCTGCC
This sequence comes from Ichthyophis bannanicus, assembly GCA_033557465.1. NCBI lineage: Eukaryota > Metazoa > Chordata > Amphibia > Gymnophiona > Ichthyophiidae > Ichthyophis > Ichthyophis bannanicus. The sequence goes on from CM066040.1 coordinate 74,273,571, forward strand.
GGCGGAGGTGGAGGAGGTCGTCTTGGCTTCGCGACGGCCTTCTACCCGCAAATGCTACGCCCTTAAATGGCGTCGCTTTGCAGTCTGGTGTACCCAACAGTCTCAGGATCCCTTCTCCTGCCCGGTGTCGGTGATCTTGCAGTACTTGCTGCACCTCTCTAATCTGGGACTTAAGTCCAACTCCGTCAAGGTTCACCTCAGTGCTCTGTCAGCACATCATGTGCCGGTGGACGGCAGACCTCTCTCCAACGACCCTCTCGTAGCGAGGTTTCTCCGAGGTCTCCTTCTACTTAAACCACCTCTGCGCCCGCCAGCGCCTGACTGGGACCTGAATGTGGTTTTGCAGCGGATCACCTGTCCGCCTTTTGAACCTATGGCTACCTGTTCTCTCCGTTTTCTATCTTGGAAAACACTGTTCTTGATAGCCCTCACTTCCGCTAGACGCGTAAGTGAATTGCAGGCCCTCGTGTCTGATCCCCCTTACACTAGGTTCTACAAGAATAGGGTAGTCCTACGGACTCACCCAAAATTTCTTCCAAAAGTGGTCTCCCCTTTTCACATCAATCAGGAGGTGGTACTTCCAACCTTCTTTCCCAGACCACACTCCAGCCGAGCTGAAACGGTCCTCCATACCCTGGACTGTAGAAGGGCTCTGAACTTCTACCTTGACCGTACGCGGGAGCACCGTAAAGCTGCTCAGCTTTTTGTGTCTTTTGACCCCAATAAATTGGGGCTCCCGGTCTCCAAGCGTACTCTGTCCATCTGGGTTGCGGACTGTATCTCTTGGGCTTATGGGGCAGCCGGACTCTCCTTGGAAGGTCGAGTCACGGCTCATTGCGTTCGGGCAAAGGCTACGTCAGTGGCTTACCTCCGCTCTGTTCCGCTGGCAGACATCTGCCGGGCCGCTACTTGGTCTTCGAGCCAGACTTTTGCGGTCCATTACTGTCTCGAGAGGGAGTCCCGTAGGGACAGTGCTTTCGGAGAGGCAGTCCTCCGTAATCTCTTTGAGGTCTGAGCAACTCCTACCCTCCATCCCGGATGTGGGCTACCGGTGGGTGATGATTCAGCGAAGATTCTATCCTTCTGTGCTGCTGAGCTAGAGGGAGCTCATTTTTGTGCTTAGGGTCTCCGGTAGCCTTGAGCTTGGGAGTCCCATAAGTGAGGACTGACTTCCTGCTTGGTCCTGGAGAAAGCGTAGTTACTCACCTGTAACAGGTGTTCTCCAGGAGCAGCAGGAATCAGTCCTCACTACCCTCCCTCCTCCCCTTGGAGTTGCAATCGTCTGCTTATGTTCTTTTTGCAAATTTTTATGCTGTCTTTTTTAGCTATGTCATCTGACTGGCTAAGATGGCACCCTCGGGCGGGAAGACGACCGCGCATGCGCGCTGCAATTCCCAAAGGCTTTCTTTGAAAGCTGGGGAAAATTGCTCCGCGAGGGCTCCGTCGGCGCCGACGTCACCCATAAGTGAGGACTGATTCCTGCTGCTCCTGGAGAACACCTGTTACAGGTGAGTAACTACGCTATTCAGACATTTGCAACCCCTGTTTGCTGTGGGTCCATTTGCTCAGCAAAACACACATAGTTTTGAAAAATAGAAAACCTATGTGTGTTATAGCCATCTTTGTCCCACCCCCACCCTCAGAAATGCCTTTGCTGAATGCAGTTAAAAGTATACTTGAGTTTTCATCTGCACGCAGGGTGGATGGCTTTCAAATAGTCCCTTTACCCAAGTAGCCACTTATGTATGGTATGTAGGAAACTCATCTCAAATTACATTGGAGAGTCACCCTCTAGAGCAGAAGTTCCCAACTCCAGTCCTGGAGGGCCAAACACCATTCAGGTTTTCAGGCTGTCCCTAATGAATATGCATGAGATACATTTGAATACAATGGGCCAGTGCATGCAAATGCATCTCATGCATATTTATTAGGGGCAGCCTGACAACCTGAATGGTGTTTGGCCCTCCAGGACTGGAGTTGGGAACCTCTGCTACAGAGGAACATCCACTGTTTCCTTCTCCTTGTACATTTCTTCTAGAAATCTAGAGCATGCGTCCCTGATGTTTGTCTTTTACTTCTCTGTGAGGTCAGTATTCATAGGGTAAATTTGCCTAGCTTTGGGATTTAGAAGCCAAAGATGGCCTTTTTGGAAGTTTATTAGGGATGAATCCATAAAGTTAGGCTTCTATTTTTATAAGGCTTCTAAATTACCTGAAAAGTGGATGATAAAAGGCAAAGTCAGATGGAGAAAATAAGGTGGGTACTTAATGCACAGATTTTAAGCTCTAGGCATGTCGTTTAGGGGCATAAGTCTAGGCACTGAAGTTTCAGATACAGTACCTAAATTTAGTGAATTTTCAGCCCAAAACTTTGAGGCTTGTTTACTAAATTGCGCTACCAGGATAGCGTGGGTTTAGTGCACATTTTGGGCACTGCATTAAGAAGTAGCATGGGTCCACATGCTAAAAACCCCATGCTACTATGGTAGAGTGGGTAGGGGACTAAGTGGGACATGGGTGGTGTCAGATGTTGGTTAGAATGGTGCTAGGCCCATGCAAACTGCAGGAGGGTGGAAGCATGCGCCCCCTATGGTTACTGTGCAGCAGCTGATAAGCATGCAATAAATAATACCAGGAGTCAGTTCAAAGATCCAAGCCAATTTATTGTGCACAAGGCTCAGATAGTCAAAGCTTCAAAAAGGACTGAGCAAGCTTAAACAGGAACGAATTCATTATATACTTTTTCTAACAGTTTGATACACACAAGCTTTCTATTGGTTCCAACGCCCCCTGCACTTGTCCAATCAGAGATCCTTTCTGGGCCTAGCTCCCTGCTCCCCCTTCCCGGACTATTCTAACAAAGGTACAGTTTCTAGGCATTGATACTATCCTGCTCCGAGGTCATTTCTAGCTCTAGGAATGCATGTATTGAAACATTTCTATCATCAGAACACAAAAGAATAATGGAGGATTTATGCACTCATGAAAACTTATTATTAAGCAATTTTAAAACAGTATTCTCAAACTTTTACAGACTTTGGTTCTTTCTCTTAGATGGGGGTTGGGATCAGGGCCTAACTTACAGGCCTTTCATATTTGCAGACTATTATAGGCCATAGCCTGCCACAACTGCAGAGCCCCTGTGCTGGTAACACGGCCCACACATATATTACCAGTTTAGTAAATATACCCCTTTAAGCAGGGGCAGTGTTTATGGTATATGGTTTATTTAAAGATTGGATATACTGCCCTTTATTACACCAGGACAGTGTACTATAAAATAATGAAAATTAAGAAAGGAAAAGGAATGCCATAAAATCAATAGGACAGGATAGAAGGCAAAACACATAGGTAAAGAGGAAGGGAGGTGGGGTAAATGAGAAAGGGGGAGCAAAACCTTGAGAAATCAAAGAGTGACTCTAAGCAGAGAGGACCATCAAGGATTTAGGGGGCCTAAGAGAAGGGAGTGGGAAGATCAAATACTAATTGAAATAGATGAGTTTTAAGATATGCCTTAAATTTCTGGAAGGAGGGTTTGAGACGGAATTCTATCAGGAGAGAATTCCACAAGAATGGACCCAGGAAGAAAAGTGCCGAGTGTCGGGTGTTAGACATGCAGGGGCCTGGGGCAGAAACTGGTGTGGGGCCTCAAAGTCTGTCTGCAAGTTATGCTTCATTCAACTTGAGGCAGACTTGGGGGGCTCCCTGTTGCATGGGGGCCCAGAGCAATTGCCCTGTTTGCCACCCCTGAACGCCGGCCATGTCTTTAAGGGCCTAGGTTCAACTAATTTAGGTTCCTCAGCTTTTTTGGATATCAATTGTTACTGCTTCATTCTCCCCATAGTATTTTTCTTTAGACTCATTTAGAAACATCTTTCACGTGTTTTCAGTTTACTTTCCAGCAGCATGCCATGGCTTGCACCGATGAACTAGTTACTTCCTTTATTTTCTAACTTGCCATTCTGGCACTGTGTCATAATGCCATAAGAGTTCCATGACCAAGAAGCTCTTTTGTACTTCATGTCTTGCACTATATTATATGCCCTGGGGAACACAACGTAATATGGAATGTTTGATTGTTGACATGAAAGCTGTTCATTGTATTTTTATCTTTTGTCCTTCCTGTCTTGTCTGTCCCCTTAGGGGCTCAACCAGTATGCTTTAAGTTCCTCTTTTATCCATAGGGCTGTATTCTGTCTATTGTGCTTGTCTTAATAGTTTGTCTCTAACTCGGTCGAAATTAAGATATTAGACTTAATCTCAGCCTCATGTGCTAGATCAATACCAGACTGAGGTGTCCCATCTGTTTTCTGACTGTTTCTTAAAAATAAATGGGCCACTGTTGAGCCATGGAAGCTGGGTGGGTTTTTCTTAAATGCCAGCCAATGTTAAAAAATAGACAGGTATATTCATCGCCCCTATCCGTTTACTCCGTGGCACTGAATATTTATTTATTTATGTATGTAAAGGATTTTCTATACCACCTTTTCATAGTTTCAAAGCAGTTTACATTGTAACTTGTATAAAAAACTTAGATTATAACAGGATAGGAAATTTGGAGGCGACAAAGTAACAAGGGTAGTGAACTTGGATGAGAACTTAGAAACAGCAGTATAACAGTGGTAACAACTTGGGAAATGAGCAATTGGCTATACAACATTTCTTATGTTGTCTGGAGTATGAAATATACGTAGGCACTGCTCCATGTATAGTGGCACTTTTTGTATAAATCCCTTTGCATATTAACTGAGATATATGTAAGGCTTGGTATGTAGGAAATGCATCTCAAATCAGTAAGACCATATTTTTGTCACATATCTTATGAAGTCTAAATAATCACATGTGGTATGGTTTATCCGAGTCAGGGAGAAAAAATTATTTAGCTTATTGTTGGCCCACCTTTGCCCCCTCCTCTCCTGCTGTATTTTCCTTCCTTATTATCAGAACAGCAAAAGAGAATTCAACTTACCTAGTCAGTCTATAAGAGATGTGTGCAAGAAACACCTGTTGTGTTAAGTGAGAGGAAGAAAGGAATTCTAGAGATTCACAGATGACTTGGGATTTAAATTGTGCTTCCTCCTAATGGTAGAAAGGTTACAGGTATTAGAGGGTAAAAAAAAATCTTCTTGACCTTTACTTCTCTATACACTTAGGGGCTGATTTGATAAGGGGCGTACCAAAGTTACCCGCTATTTATGCATGCAAGTTCCTATTTTAAAGGACTTAAACACGTGAATGAGCACTTTTGTGCGTGCCTTGGGCGATGCCATTCTGTTAGCACAATGGAATGTCTGTCACACATACTGTACAGCGTGTGCATGCTTCACTGTATAAAATAGGCCCTGAATATGCGCATGGTAATGTGCAAGGTTATAACATCACCCTCATACCGTTTTAAATAGGTTGAATGCAAGGAACGCATCAGCAATAAAGAACAAATGAATTAAAAGAGATAATTGAAAATTCTTTAACAGTCCAACAAGAAAAGAAATGAGCAGGGCAATCACAAGGGTGGCCAAGAAGGGCTTCCACCAGGATGTCAAGTAGGTGGAGGGCAGAAGTGATACACTGCTCTCAAGTTAGAATGCAAATCTGCCAACACAAGCCCAAAAGGGAAGTGGGTGGCACCAAACATAAGCCTAGCTTGGGGTACTGTTTGTACAGCGACTGCCCTAAATGGGAGTAGGGAACAGCTGCAAGGCTGAGAACTTCATATGAGCAAGGACTGGCTGTAGAGACCTGAATGACTGCAAGATTGTATTGTGTGGCGCAGAAGTAAACAGCAAATGACTGATCTCTGTAATCCAGCATTTTAGGATGATATAGAAGCGTGGGACAGGAGCACTGTGTTATAAATCATAAACTTCTAGTTATGTTGCCAGAGGGGCTTCTGATTATTTACGAATTCTTAACTTAACTGAACCCCAGCTTGGTTTTGCAAGAAGGCGGCCCTGTGTAAGGATCATTCTACATATTCTGGGGGTCATCCCGAACCGTGAATAGGGGGGATGGATTCCAGCTTGGATGTCCAACCCTCACTATTCGCTTGGACCTGATTCTGGCACTAGAGCTCCCTGCACGTACTAGGCCTTTGCGTGGGGAGCTCTGGATGGGGCAGGAGGTAGTGGGCCGGAGGAGGAACTTGAGCAGGGCAGAGGCTTGCCCATGACCCCGGACGTACAGGGCCGATTCCAGTCGCAGCCCTGTACGTATTCCATCTTGGAGGTGAAATAAGTCTCACCAGTCAAGGCAAACGGCACCAGTGGGCCACACAAATCAGATGAGCAGTAGCAGGGAGTACTCTACAGCCCGATCCCGGCCTTGGCAGGCCTCTCTGGGGGTCGAGTGGCGGGGAAAAGCATGTTTGATGTGTATTGGAGAATTGGGGTTCTTGCATGGCGTTGGGACACCACAGCACTGAGGCTCAATGGGAGGGTTAGACCGGGCCGTGGCTGGATGTGAAGGGTGGGTGAATCGGGGCCCATCTGGTCCGTCCATGTCCTTGGCCCCGATTCTACTCCTGCGGATGCAGAATCGGGTGCAAATCCGACCCGTCCAGATTTTGAATGTCTGGATGGGCCCTGAATGGGCCCCGATCAGAATGGGCCTCTCTTTGTTTATTAGAATACATTGGGCACATCCGGCTAACATTCTAGATTACATATTTATATGTTTACTTAGCTATTCTTATAGATCGCTTTTCTGAGAGTCAAAGTGGTGTACATACAAAGAAATCTTGAGAACATTTACATAGAACAAGGATGGTTTAACTTGAAAAGAGAAGATAAGTTACACTGATTTGAATCCAAAATGGAATTGTAACTAGGATGGGTTAACAGAGAAGTAATTTAAACTTAATGTAATACAGGGTAACTGGGATGATAATCATAGACATAGTAACATAGTAGATGACGGCAGATAAAGACCAGCCTTGTCCATCTAGTCTGCCCAGCAAGGTGACAAGAGTAGATATGAACTTAAAGTAATTAGGAATAGTACTAGGGGCAAATACTCGAGTCATAAGGAAAAGCCCTGTTGAGAGATGTTCCTGGAAAGTTGAAGGAGAGGAGGTTAGGCACGGGAGAGGTGTGGGTGCCTGGGGGGGAGATTGGATGGGGGATGTCTGGGAAGAAGGTTGGAAGGGGGGTTTCAGGTGTTACAGTTGAAGTATTCATTGAAGAGGATGCATCTTAATCGCCTTCCTGTCATAGAAACATAGAAACATGACGACAGAAAAAGACCACATGGCCTATCTAGTCTGTCCTTCCATATCAACCACTACAACAGTCCCCTTTTTTCCTTTAGAGATCCTCTGTGTTTCTCCCATGCTTCTTTGAATTCAGATACTTTCTTCATCTCTACCACCTCCACTGGGAGTCCTTAAGGTTGGGTATAGATCGCAAATTCTCAGGTAGGGAGTTCCAAATGGTTGGTGCATATAAAGAAACGACTTGGTTAGCGGTGGACTGGTTCCTCTTTATTTTTAGCTTGAGGATGCTGAAGGTATTTTGAACTTTTGCTCGTCTGGATCTGCTGTTCAATGTTTTCTGTAGCAGTGCTTGAATGGATGTGGAAGGTGTGTCTTGTGATGCTTTGAAGGTGGTCATTCAGAGCTAGTGCAGTTGTTTGAGGATTGTTCAGTTCTGGATGCACCATGTAAGATCCGGGCAGCGGTGTTTTTTGCCATTTTTAGGGGGTGAAATGTGTATTTCAGTAGGCCTTGTAGAAGAATATTGCAGTAGTCGAAGTGCAGGAATACTGTGGATTGAAAACCTTGCAGAAGTCGTTGGAGTTGACTAGAGGTTGTAGATGTTGCAATATTTTCATCTTGTAGTAAATCCGCTTGATGATGCTTTTGATTTGCGGTTGTAGGGTGAGGTGTTGATCCAGTGTTACTCCCAGGTACCATACGTGGGTCATGACCTTTAGTTCCGCTCCATGAACTTTTAAAGATTCAGGGGAGTTAAAGGTTGAGGGCCCGATATTCAAAAGGCATTTACGTGGTTTACATTCCTGTAAACCATGTAAATGCTACTATCCGGGATAGTCAATGGCACTAACACGGTTACTAATGATAAATATCCCTTCCCTTCTCCCTTACATGACTCGATGCTAACCACTTAGCATCGGAGTGTGTTGGGGGCATTCTGGGGATGAGCAGAGGCAGCGACTATTGATAACCGGGCAGCAGCGATTTTGCATGCTACCCGTTAGCGAACTGCGTCTAAAAGATAGGCAAGGCAAAAGCTCACCTATCTTTAAGTGCAGGAGCTAACCGGGCAACATGCAATATCACGGCTGCCCGGTTATTGACTACAGCTGAGAGGCAGAGCAGTGATCCCAGATATTCAATGCCAGGGCCACATATGACCCCCGGCACTAAATATCCAGGGTTAGAGCTCTGTGGGGAGGGTTATGCGCTGAAGTGGCGCATAGCCCTCCTAACTCAATATTGGGCCCTGAGTCTCTAGTGATATAGACTTCCATTTTTTGTGATTTAACATAAATTTCCCTCACTTGGTTTGCAGCTTGTCGTGCTGTGAAGGCTTGTGTGCATCAGTGATGCTGAGAGCTAAACTATCGGTAGTTTAACTACTGGCAGGGTCTCCCAAGATGGACAGGTCTCAGCTGAGGTGCCAGACCAAGACAAACCACCCATCTGGGCAGCAGAAGAATGGGATAGTGTTGACAGCGGAGGATTACATTTCTGTGACAACGGTAACAACACCAAACTTAAACTGCGCGGAAGAAAGGCCCGGCAATCTACTTCTGTATCTTGCCATGAAAACCCAATGGATAGTTACAACAAAACAAATTGTGCTATGGTGCTGGAAGATGAGACCCCCAGGTCGGAAGGCACTCAACTAGCTACTGGGGAAGAGCTGAAGACTTTTCAGAGTAAAGCCAGCATTTATGATGTGATTGAATCAAAGCCCTCAGGAAGTCTGACTGCTGATGTAGCTGCGCATGAAATGAGAGTCAGAAGCTGTAAAGATGTCTTACACATTGGAACATGGAACGTAGCTGCGCATGAAATGAGAGTCAGAAGCTGTAAAGATGTTTTACACATTGGAACATGGAACGTACGAAGCATGAACCAAGGGAAGTTGGAGGTGATCAAGAATGAAATGGAACGTGTACAACTTGATCTGTTGGGTGTCAGCGAACTGAAATGGACTGGCATCGGGCACTTTGCATCAGATGATCTCATGGTCTACTATGCTGGAAATGAAAGACAAAGAAGAAATGGTGTTGCATTTATAATAAAGAAGAAACTTGCAAGAACTGTAATGAAATACAATGCAGTCAGCGAACACTTAATCTCTGTTCGTCTACGAGGATTGCCTATCAACACAACTATAGTTCAAGTATATGCCCCAACAACAGCTGCAGAAGAGAATGAAATTGAAGAGTTCTATGAACAAGTACAAGCTGAAATTGACAGAACATGCAAACAGGATATCCTGATAGTCATGGGTGACTGGAACGCAAACGTTGGCAACAAAGAAGAAGGCAAAGTAGTTGGAAAATATGGACTTGGCAACAGAAATGAAGCTGGAGAAAGACTGATAGAATTCTGCAAGACCAATGATCTATTCTTCTCAAACACCTTCTTCCAGCAACACAAGCGGCGACTGTACACATGAACTTCATCCAATGGATTGTATAAAAATCAAATTGACTACATCTGTGGAAGTCAACGATGGAAAAGCTCTATAACATCAACAAAGACAAAACCTGGAGCTGACTGTGGTACAGATCATCAACTACTAGTATGCAAACTCAAGCTAAAGTTGAAAAAGAGCAAAACACTCATGAATGCAGCAAAATATGACCTTGAGAATATACCACTGGAATTTAAAGACTGCCTGCAAAATCGATTTGCTGCTTTAGATACAAATGACAGAGCTCCAGAAGAGTTATGGAATGACATCAAGAAGGTTGTGTTGGAAGAAAGCGAGAAGTCTCTACAAAAGGTGAAAAAAAAAAAACGGCCAAAATGGATGACGGAAGAAATTCTGAAAATTGCCCAGAAACACAGAGAAGCTAAAGCCAGAGGAGAAAGAAAGACAATCGCAGAACTCAACAGAGTTTTCCAATGTGCAGCAAGACAGGACAAGGAAAAGTACTACAATGACGCATGCAAGGAAATAGAAGCAGAAACTATTAGAGGAAGAACAAGATCGGCTTTCCTAAAGCTACGAGAGTTAAAGAAAAAGTTCCAGCCTCAAATTGGAATGTTACAAGATGCTCAAGTTTCTATGTTGAATGATGCTGAGAAGATCAAGAAAAGATGGAAGGAATATACAGAGTTTTTATGTGATAAAGATCAAGTGGACCAACAGCTGTTTCAACCTGTACCTTATGATCGGGAACCATCGGTGATGAAAGAAGAAGTTGAAGCAGCATTATCAAAGAACAAAGCACCAGGCATTGATAGCATTCCCTTAGAAGTATTACAGCAATCTGATGCAGCTGTTACCGTACTTACAAGGCTCTGCCAAGAAATATGGAAGACAACATCATGGCCAACTGACTGGAAAAGATCTGTGTTTATACCAATACTAAAGAAACGTGATCCAACTGACTGTGGAAATTATCGCACAATCGCTCTGATCCCACATGCCAGCAAGATTCTACTGAAGATTATTCAAAAGAGACTACAACCATACCTGGAACAAGAACTACCTGAAGTGCAAGCAGGGTTCAGGAAAGGGCGAGGAACGAGAGACATCACTGCGGATGTGAGATGGATCCTTGAAAAGACTAAAGAATACCAAAAGGATATCTATTTGTGCTTTATCAACTATAGCAAAGCTTTTGACTGTGTAAACCATGAGAAACTCTGGGCCCCATTAAGAAGCATGGGTATACCAGAACACCTGATCATACTCTTGCACAATCTGTACATTGATCAAGAAGCAACAGTTAGAACAGAACAAAGAGAAACAGCATGGTTTAAAATAAGCAAAGGTGTAAGACAAGGCTGCATACTTTCCCCCCTACCTAATTTATATGAGGAACAAATCATCAGAGAAGCAGGATTGTATGAAGACAACAGAGGTGTGAAGATTGGTGGAAGACTCGTCAACAACCTTCGCTATGCTGATGATACCACATTACTGACTGAAAGTGAAGATGATCTGAAACATTTGCTTCTCACAATCAAAGAACATAGTCTCAAAATGGACCTGCACCTTAATGTAAAGAAGACAAAGATCATGACAACTGGTATAATCAACAGGCTCATCGTTGAAGGAGAAGAAATTGAAATCGTGAACAAATTTAACCTACTTGGATCAACTATCAATAAAGAAGCAACAAGCAGTCAAGAAATCAGATGACGCATTGCTCTTGGCAGAATGGCTATGAAAGACCTAGAAAAGATTCTCAAGAGCAGAGATGTCTCTCTCCATACAAAGATTTGACTTGTTCAAGCCATGGTATTTTCAATAACATCATATGGATGTGAAAGCTGGACAGTGAAGAAGATAGACAGGAAGAAAATTGATGTTTTTGAATTATGGTGCTGGCGGCAAATACTGTGTATACCATGGACTGCCCGAAGAACAAACCAGTCGGTACTAGAGGAGATCAAACCTAAGCTTTCTTTAGAAGCTCAGATGACAAGACTTTGACTTTCATACTTTGGACACATCATGCGAAGAGAAAGATCATTAAAGAAAGACATCATGCTTGGCAAGATAGAAGGTCAACGCAAAAGAGGAAGGCCTGCAATGAGATGGATCGATACAATAACAGCAGCTATGGGTGCCAGTCTGTCAACAATGAGCCGCCTGACTGAAGACCGAAAACAATTTAGGATAGCTATCCAGAGGGTTGCCATGAGTCGACTCCGACTCGACGGCACTTAACAACAAAAACAACAACCATAAATTTATGGGTGGATAGCCAGCTTGTGATGGAGGTAAAGCAATTTACTAGGATGGTGAGTATGGTATTTGTGGTAGAGCATGGGATGAATAGCATGATGTCAGCTGCATATATGTGGATATGTGGTATAGCATGCCATTGGTCTTTATGATCGCACATATGGGTTAGAGCACCTTGCTGTTAAGGGTAATGTGCCACAGTGGATGTTCCTATTCTTGTTGTTGTCTGTCAGATAAGTAAGAGTGGAACCATTTCGGGGTTGAGTTACATAGACCTAGGGGTTACGCTGGTCAACATTGAAATCGTTACTGACTTTAAAAGGCCCTAATCTGTAGTATCTTGGTGAGCTGAACACGAATATAACATTAAAATAAAATTATAGGCTCTCGTTTTGAAGATATTGCATGTAGTTAATTTTTGATGTTTCACTGTGTAAATTTATCCAGTAGGACATCAACAACATCCCAAATAAGCCTTGAATGATGTACTATTGCATCACATTGCCTAATACCAGCATGCACACATCATCCAGAGTTGATTGCATCATTTTCTTATGCAATGCAATACTACTGCCAGACGGCTGCTGAAACCATCTGACGTCAGCAGTGTATTATACGCAGTCGGAAAGGAAAGTAATCTGGTATTCTGTTCCGATATTGAAAGCCTCATGAATGCCTTAACAATCACAAGACTGGAGACTATTTATAGACTCTTCGAAACTGAGTCTGAAGGCTGTGCTTTTGAACAATGGAAACCGTCTTCCATCTATTCCAGTAGCGCATGCCATCCACATGAAGGAGACATACGATAAAGCATCTACTGACTTCCACTCCTTTCGCACTCGGTTTAAGTTACTTACTCTAGTTCACAGGGCTCTTCACACTAGTACTCCACAATACCTGGCAGACCTTATTACATTCCACACCCCCAGACACACTCCCCACTCCTTCCACCTTAATCTCCCTTCCCCCTCCCTCGCTCACCTTCAATCCATCCGCTCCTCTGCTTTCTTTTTAATCGGCCCCGCACTCTGGGATTCACTCCCCACCTCCCTCCAGTTAGAACCCCATCACGCCACCTTCAAGCGAGACCTAAAAACCCACCTCTTTTCCTTGGCCTATGACCTTCCCTCCCCTCTTGTCTGATCCTGTCCCCTACATATAGTCCTGTATCCTTTCTCTTGTTCTATTATATCAACAATTGTAACTTCCTTTCCTCCTTTCTGGCCCTGTGCCTGTTTCTAATTGTTTGTGAATTGTAAACCGCTCTGATTGATAAAGTAGGGCAGTATATCAAATAAATAAACATAAACATACAGCTGGCACCTCTGTGATGACTTGAAGGTAGCTGCCCTTTTAATGGGACTGCAGCAGGGATATATAAAATACATGGGTTTCTTATGTGAGTGGGATAGCTGAGCATGGAATTGGCACTACTTGCGGAAGGAATGGAATCGCAGACAAAATGTAACAGTTGGAGAGAAGAATATCCAGCACCCAGCTCTGGTTGAGGCTCACAAAATCCTGCTACCACCCCTTCACATCAAACTAGGTTTAATGAAAAACTTCATGAAAGCCATGGACTGCACTTCGCCAGCTTTCAGATATCTGCATGAAAAATTCCCTCGACTCAGCGAAGCAAAGATTAAAGAGGGAGTTTTTGTGGGTCCTCAGATTCGAGAGCTCTTCAAAGATGACCATTTCAACAACTTGCTGCAGGGTGATGCGAAACAAACATGGAATGCTTTTCGCCTAGTGTCAACAAACTTTCTCAGGAATGTTAGGGCAGAAAACTACAAGGAACTAGTAGAAGACATGCTGATGCAGTATCAGAAACTTGGCTGCAATATGTCGCTAAAGATCCATTTCCTTGATTCTCATCTCGATTTCTTTCCTGACAACTGTGGTATGGTAAGTGATGAACAGGGCGAACGTTTTCACCAGGATATCGCAACAATGGAGGAAAGATACCAGGGAAAATGGTCCACTACAATGCTGGCTGACTACTGCTGGACACTCCCCAGAGAAGCTCCCGAACAGCTGTACAAGAGACAGGCGAAAAAATCTAAGAAGTAGTCTATGACTTGTTTGTTTACAGGTATTAACTGAAGGCCTATTATATTTACTATTGGCATGCATTTCATGATGTAAACATTAATTCTTGTAGATTACAAAAAAACTAGAGCCAACTTTGCAATTTCACTGTCATATTCGTGTTCAGCATATAAAAATTGATAAGAAATGACTATTTTTATTTCAGTAACATGACTTTTGTAAAAATTTGTTGACCAGTGTTATCTGTGAGACTTTTCTGTGGTCTGTGAGAGCAGCACTAATGTTAAAGCCATCAATAGCATACAGGCTAATGGACCATAATTGCATGCTTCACCTCATTTTTGAGGCAGATGATGGGACTTTAAATTGAAGGAGAAATTATATTGAGTAATATCTTGAGATATGATGATGCTTAAAGTGGGGCAACTTAATGTAAGATGTACAAGGCAGATCTATAGCCCAGGGACAGATGGTGAGCCGAGTGATGTGATGAGGTCTACCAAAAGGCTATTAGCATTGTACTTCCCCCCACCCCCAACTCCCAATTTCAGCAGAAAATACTGTCATTACTAAACCAAGGCAAGAATAAAAAGGGAAGGGAAAAGACAAAAAGCCTACTGAAGGAAAGTTCACAGGGATATTCAGCATGATGAAAAAAATCATCCAAACTGAGCAGTTTCATAGGGAAAACACAGGGCAGAACCAGCAGACTGTAGCAACAGTATCACTGCTCTCCTCTTAGACATAAGCCAGCTAACTTCAAGAGGATTTTAATGAGATAATTAAAAAAAAAATTGTATGGAGCATTTTCATTAATTTGTAATGGGAGGTACAGTATTTATTACCAGTGATGATATAAATTGATTAGTCTGAGTAAAATTGATCAGCCTTTTTTCAGTGAGAGCTTTTCCTTCCGTAAATCACATTCTTGTATTGATATAAGATCACATAAGCATTGTTCTTTAGCTTTCCTCCAGTTTAGTCCTCAACTCCTGGGTAGTGCACCTCCTCCTGCAGCTTTGGAGACTGGGCATGTCCACAAATGTGACATCACCGCATGTAGTCTGCCGGCTCTCCCATCAGCCCCTAGTGTGTGTCCAGTCTCCAAAGCAGCAGGAGGATGTAGTGAGCCTGGTTGCTGGGCTCACTTGGAGTAACGGATAAGGAGCGTTAGTTAGCTATTTATACTTATATTTTTTTGATTTGGAGGGCTTTTGATTTCAGTTCTGTAGCTTTAAATTTAAAAAGACCTTTTGCTTGTGCCGGTTTCTGCTCCCTCTTCTTGCTGAGCCATTTTTGTTCTCTACACTCGTGGCATTAAGATATCTCTCCCAGGTGAATTCGGGGGAGAGCTCTTCAGCACACAGCTGGGCTGTGCTATTTTCTCGGCGATCAGAGTGCTCACGCAGCAGCAGCAGACCGTCGAGCAGGAGGCTCGTTTGGCGGCGATTCTCCTCTGTGAGCATCAGCGGTGCTGTGCAGGCTGGAGCCTCGCGCTTGAGAGGTCCGATTCAGCATTTCAGCAATTGGAACTTCTCGGGGGGA
The DNA here is from genome assembly GCA_033557465.1 of Ichthyophis bannanicus. Taxonomy (NCBI): domain Eukaryota; kingdom Metazoa; phylum Chordata; class Amphibia; order Gymnophiona; family Ichthyophiidae; genus Ichthyophis; species Ichthyophis bannanicus. The sequence continues at coordinate 74,289,064 of CM066040.1, forward strand.
CAGAGCAGCAGGTAAGCGCAGGCCGGTGTGAGGAACGGCAAGAATTTTGATTTTTGGCGCCTTTTTGTTTTCTTGGTGAAGCAGCGGCGGCTATTTTGACTGCGTGGTCACTGCATGCAGGGAACCGGCGCGAGCAGCTGTCATGTAACAATTTTTGGTTCTTTTTTTGGGGATATTTGGTCTGTTGAATTTCTTCCTTTGAGGTACAGTTTTGTTGAGTCGGAGGGGTTTCAGTGAGGGCTTACCCTCGCCACAGGGGGCTGTAGGGGTAGGCTTGGCAGACCCGGTTAGTAGGTTTCTTGGTGAAAATTGCAGCACAGTGAGCGGGCATAGATCTGGTTAGGTGCTCAGTTTGGCAAAAAAACCCAAAAAACATTAATAATAATAATAAAGCGAGGTGAATATTTTATGGCGGCACGCCCTCAGTGTGTCGTGTGTGGTACCTGCAGAGGTGCGATTGCTGATTCAGGGATCTGTCGGGGTTGTACGGCAGTCTCCGCCAGCGTGGAGCACCAGATGGAGGCAAAGGCTACAGACCTTCAACGTGCGGGGGCTGTTTCGGAGGGGGACTTGGCTTCGATTCCTCCCACGGCAGTCAGTCAGGATTCTCCAGTTGGGCAGTCAGGGGCTCCTATACCCGGGGGTGTCTGGTGACCAGCTCGTGGATTTTTGTCCAGATTTTGTACTAATTATGCATCAGGCCTTCTGTTTAAGGCGACAGGTTAAAGTCCCTGATACTTTGCCCCCCCCCCCTGCGCCACGTCATCAGTTGGGTGTGACTGACTCTGGCATCGGATCGCTTAGGCCAACTAAGAGAGCCAAGCTGCAGGAGCCTTCGCCTTCGGAGGTAGAGTGGCAGGACTCGGAGGAGTTTTAAGTGGAGCGCGAGGACGCTTTAGAGGAGTTGGAGGAAGGTGAGATTCTCGAGCCGGAGGATCAAGCAAAAGTTATTAGGTTGTTCCAAAGGGAGGAGTTTCACTGAGTCCCTCCAAAAACTGAATCTGGCTACGGAACAGCCAGTGGAGGACGATAGTGGGGAGGATCCGATTATTCAGGCGGTGAGACAGACTCAGGTGGTATTTCCCATTCACCGAGTGATCGACCGCATGATCCAGGATGAGTGGGGCTAAGGGGGATTCGGACTATGAAGAGGTTATACCCCTTAGCAGATAAGGTCCGTGAATGTTTTCGTTGTCCACGTGTTGATGCTGCGGTTTCGGTGGTTACCAAGAAAACCACCATTCCGGTGGAAGGTAGCGCTGCTCTGAAAGATGCGCAGGACAGAAAGGTAGATGGTTTGTTGAAGCAGTCCTTTGAGGCGGATGCTTTGTCATTGCAAGCTTCCATTTGTGGAGCTTGGGTGGCCCGAGCATGTCTCAGATGGTCTCAGAGTCTGCGGCTAGTTTCTCAGCTGGAGCAGGGAGCTGTCAGGGAACTGGATTGCCTGTAGTCTGGGGCAGCTTATTTGTCCGATGTTCATTATGATTTAATCAGAGCTCTAGCTAATAGCATGGCATCGTTGGTGGCAGCCCGCAGGTCCCTGTGGTTAAGAAATTGGGCTGCGGACGGTTCTTCCAAAGCCCGGCTCAGTAAACATCCCTTTAAAGGAACCCTATTGTTCGGCAAGGACCTAGACAGATTGGTTAAGGATCTCGGAGAGTCTAAGGGAGGTAGACTTCCGGAGGATAAGCCTAAGCAGGGAAAGTCCATGTCAGCCTTTCGGGGCCAGTTCCGAGATGCCCACAGGTTTCGTTCCTCGCGCTTAGGGGGTTTTCAGCGCGGGAGATTTGTGTCTCGGGCCCAAGGATTTTGTGGGTTTCGGGGAGCGGGCAGAGGTTTTGGTTCAGCAGCCGCGTTGCCTGCTCGAAAATCACAATGAAATGAGGCAGGGCCCGGTGGAAAGCCAACCGATAGGAGGCAGGCTGCGGGGGTTTCTTTCTGCCTGGGCCCAAATTACCACGGATCAGTGGGTCTTAGAAATAATTCGCGAAGGATATGTGCTAGAGTTCACAAAGCCGATGCGAGAGGCGTTTGTGATGTCGCCCTGCAGGGGGCAACGAAAGACCCTAGAGATTCGTCACACGCTGGATCGTTTGTTGCAATTAGGTGCGGTCGTGCCAGTGCCAATAGAAGAGTACGGCAGGGGTCGATACTCAATTTATTTTGTAGTCCCAAAGAAGGACGGGTCGCTTCGTCCCATATTGGACCTCAAAGGGGTGAACTGTTGTCTCCGGATTCCCCATTTCAGGATAGAAACGTTAAAGTCGGTCATTGTAGCAGTGCATCAAGGGGAATTCTTGACGTCTCTCGATCTTACCAAAGCCTATCTGCACATTCCAATCAGAGCGGGTCATCAAAGGTTTCTTCGTTTCGCCCTTCCTTGGGGGCAGTTTCAATTCCAGGCGTTGCCCTTCGGGCTCGCAATGGCGCCACAGACTTTCACCAAGATTATGGTGGTGGTGGTGGCGGCGGCGTTGCGAAAGCAGGGGATTCTTGTGCATCCCTACCTTGACGACTGGTTAATTCGAGCCAAATCCGAAGTCGAGAGTGTTCAGGTCACCAGCAAAGTGGTGAAACTCCTGGAGAGTCTCGGATGGGTGGTCAATCTTTCCAAGAGCCATCTGGTGCCGACTCAAAATCTCGAGTATCTGGGGGTGTGCTTCAACACTTGGAAAGGGGCGGTGTCTCTACCTGTTCATCGAGCCCAAGGATTGAGGGCTTTGGTTCGACGCTTCTTAGCCGCTCCAGCGCCGTCGGCGTGGAGTTTCCTTCAGGTTCTGGGGACAATGGCGGCGTCCTTGGAGGTGGTCCCATGGGCCAGATTTCATATGAGACCGCTACAACGGGCTCTGCTCCACCGCTGGTCCCATCAGATGCACTCGTTAAACACCAGACTTCCTTGCCCTGTCAAAGTCAGAAGAGCTCTGCACTGGTGGCTGCGTCCGAAGTCCTTGGCTTCGGGAATTTCCCTGGAGCAACCGGAGCGGCTCCCGTTGTTGACGGACGCGAGTCTCGCGGGATGGGGAGCACATTGCGGACTACTGTTTGCGCAGGGCCGCTGGTCAGCACAGGAGGCCACGTGGTCGATCAACAGATTGGAACTGAAAGTGGTGGCGCTTGCACTGCGAGCGCTCGAGTTGACTGTATTGGGAAGAGCGGTTCGCATGTTGTCGGACAATTCAGCAACAGTGGCCTACATAAATCGGCAAGGCAGAACAGGAAGTGTGGCCATGGAGGAGGACGCAGAGGCGCTGTTCGAGTGGGTGGAACATCGTCTTCCAGTGTTTTCAGCAGCGCACATTGCAGGGAAGGACAATGTGACGGCGGACTTCCTCAGCAGAGTGCAAGTGGATGCGGGGGAATGGGAGTTGCATCCGTATGCCTTCGATCAGATAGTTCAAAGGTGGGGAACTCCGATCATGGATCTCATGGCAACCTTCCAGTCTGCAAAGGTGGGTCGGTTCTTCAGCATACGTCGAGAAAGGATGTCAGAAGGGATCGACGCGTTGATGCAGCCTTGGCCGAGGCCAGGGCTTCTTAATGTGTTCCCTCTCTGGGCGCTCATAGGCCGGGTAGTGCAACGAATCGAGGCCCATCGGGGGAGAGTGTTGCTGGTGGCTCCGGACTGTCCGAGGCGGCCCTGGTATGCGGATCTCATCAGACTCCTCGACGGGGTTCCTTGGAGGCTGCTGGCATCAGAAAGTCTGTTACTGCAAGGTCCTCATCGAATGCCTCAAGTGGATCAATTCTCGCTTACGGTTTGGCCATTGAAAGGGCTAGGTTGAAGAAAAGAGGTTACTCGAGTGCAGTTATTTCGACTTTGCTAAGGGCACGGAAAAGGTCGACGTCTTTAGCATACGTTTGTGTTTGGTGCGTGTTTGAGGACTGGTGTTCCAAGAGGCAGGTGTGTGCAGCGACCGTGTCAGTTCTGGTGATTCTGAGTTTTTTGCAGGACGGATTTGATAAGGGTCTTGCTGCCAGTTCTTTAAGAGTTCAGCTGGCGGCGCTGTCATGCTATAGAGGCAAGGTGCAGGGGCTGGCGCTCGGAGTGCATGCGGATGTGTTGTGGTTCCTGAAGGCCGTTTCCAAGTTGCGTCCATCTAGTAGAGTCGTGGTGCCTTTATGGGATCTCAACTTGGTTCTAGGGGCGTTGTCTAAGGCGCCTTTTGAGCCGTTACACAGGGCGTCGGTGAAGGTCTTGACGTTAAAAACAGTGTTTTTGGTAGCCATTTGTTTAGCGAGGCGCATTTCAGAGTTGCAGGCGCTTTCTTGTAGAGAGCCCTTCTTATCTTTTTCGGAAGAGAAAGTGGTGTTGCGGCCAGTGCCTGCCTTTTTTTTTTTTAATTTTTTATTTATACCCTTTTACATAATAAATCCAGAAATACAACTCTGAATCTGAATCAGAATTAACAAAAAGAAAAAGCATTATAGAGAAACTAACAAAACAGTCCTCTATCTAAAAAGAAAAACAACCCTGGCATAGACCACAATATGTTACCCCACTGTAAGATCCAAGAAAAAAGAAATAAATTACATATGTGAACCACCACTTAGGAAAAAAAAAAGATATCATAGGAGCATAGAATACATTATATGGCAGCCAATGTGAGACTATCCCCACCCCCACCCTCTTCCCTAGTAACAATAAACTGTAACAGTTATCTGGGTTCAAAAAAGATATACTGACTAGATTGAAAATTAACCATACACTTACAAGGATATCTCAATTTAAACACCGCACCCAAGGCTTCCGTTCTCTGGCGTAAAGCCAGGAATGCCTTCCGCCTCTTTTGCGTATCCCTTGCCAAATCAGGAAAAATTAATATTTTAGAACCCATAAACTGGGATACAGACAATTTATGAAAATATAATTTAAGTACAGTGTTCCTATCTGACTCAAAGGCAAAATTAACTAATAAAGTCGCCCTGCTGGTCACCACCTCCAAGGAACTCTCCAAAAATGCTGATAAATCCAATTGGGGCATCTCAAGATCCGCTCCAGGGGCCCGCTGAACCCCGGGCTCCGAAGGGGATATCGATACATACTAAGTTTTCACCACAGGAGGCAACGAATCAGCGGGAATCTTCAAAACCTCAATAAAGTATTTACGGACCAAGTCCGTAGAGGCCAACAAGGGTGACTGAGGAAAGTTCAAAAATCTCAAATTGTTCCTACGAAGACGATTGTCCAAATACTCAATTTTTCATGCCTGAACCGACCGGTCTTTCTCATTAACCACTCTAAGGGACTCAAGTCCTTCCATCTTAGATTCCAAACAAGAAAGTCTAGTTGAATAAGCCACCACCTCCAGTGCCTTCCTTTTTGCCAAAGGTGGTTTCTCCGTTTCATCTGAATCAGACGGTGTCCCTTCCAGTTCTGGGGGCGCTAGGAGGTAGTGCTTCAGATCGCGGGCTCCGTCGCTTGGACCTGAAGCGGGTCTTGCAACAGTATTTGAAGGTTTCGGAGTCCTATCGCAAATCAGATCGTTTGTTCGTGTTATTCGGAGGTCTGCGTAAAGGAGAGGCAGCGGCGAAGGCTTCTATTTCTAGGTGGATTAGGTAGACAATTGCCTCCGCGTATATCTTGGATGGCCGGGAGGTTCCGGTGGGGCTTCGAGCTCACTCTACCAGAGCGCAAGCGGCGTCATGGGCAGAGTATAACTTGGTGCCACCTGTGGAAATTTGTAGGGCAGCAGTCTGGTTGTTGCTTCATACGTTCAGTAAACACTACCGCCTGGATTTGTTGGCAGCAAAAGATGCTGTGTTCGGGTCGGCGGTGTTACAAGCCGGTTGGAAAAGTCCCTCTCTCTAGTACTGCTCTGTTACATCCCAGGAGTTGAGGACTAAACTGGAGGAATGCTAAAGAAATAGGAATTACACTTACCTGGTAATTGTAGTTCTTTTAGAGACTCCAGTTTAGTCCTCATTCCCACCCGGAATGGGCTTGTAAGCAGGGGGTGTTCGGTGGGGGCCGGGGGCTGTCTCCGGTAAGTATGACTATTTTGCATTCTCAGTTTGTCTCATTAAGGGGGAGGACGGGCGCAAGGTAAAAAGGCCTGTCTCCAAAAAAAACAAAAAAGAAGTTATAAGCAATGATAATATTAATGTTATTTGCATTAGGTAGTTGCTGGTTCAGCATTATGTTTCTATGAGAGTAAGGTATTTGGTTAAAATGTTGTGTTCAGCTACTTATTTGTTGCTCCTTTGAGTGTGCTTTGTTAATAGTTCACTGGGGGCTGATGGGAGAGCCGGCAGACTACATGCGGTGATGTCACATTTTTGGACATGCCCAGTCTCCAAAGCTGCAGGAGGAGGTGCACTACCCAGGAGTTGAGGACTAAACTGGAGTCTCTAAAAGAACTACAATTACCAGGTAAGTGTAATTCCTATTTTTCAAATAATTGTGTGGAATTTTCCATTTTTGGATGATAATCCCCAAAGTAACCAGATTCTATGCTACTTATCCCCGGGGATATACAGTAGCTTTCCCCAGGTCTACGTTAATAATGGTTTATGGATTTTCCCTCCAGGAATCCTTTTTTAAACCCAGTTATACTAACTGTGTTCACCATATTCTCCGGCAACAAGTTCCAAAGCTTAACAGGTTTACTAAGCACCGGGCCAGTAACGTATGTTTTATTCTCTATTCTTTTCCTAATAATTCCTAACATTCAGTTTGTTTGTTTTTTGGCTGTTGCTGCACACTGGGCAGATGATTTCAATGTATTGTCTGCCATTTTACCTCAGAGGATATTTTTAAGAAGATCAGAGACCTTATACCACTGTTTCCCAGTGGAGGTAGTAGAGACAAGGACAGTATATGACTTAAAGAAAGCATGGGACAAACATAGAAGATCTCTAAAGGAAAAATGGGACTGTTGTAGTTGATATGGAAGGACAGACTAGATAGGTGATATGATCTTTTTCTGCCATCATGTTTCTATTAGTCAGATGGCTTTGAGGCAGGTTTTTATAAAAGTTTAAAGTCTTATATAGTAAATTGAGGAAGCGTACTTGAAAGGAATACTAGCAGACTCAAAGAATTGCACTTCAATTGGTTCTTACCCTCCTGTAGTAAGACAATCAACCAGTATCATATATATATGAAAATACTGGCAAAGGTAATGACATATCAATTCAAAACCTCACCTCATTAATTCACCTGGACCAAAGGACACTTATAAATTACAATAATGATTGATGCCAGGGATGTTTTGTTTGCAGTATAAACAAATTAGTGGGAGCTAATCTTCAAGATGTACCTACACAGGTGAAGAATTCCTGGGCACTTTAACGTGCAGACTTTGGATAAGTTCTGAAAAGGAAAATTGCCTTGGGGAAAAGTACCTGCAGACATTGGCACCTGTTTCTCGTGAAAATCATGAATGTAGATGCTAGCTAATGGTGCCACTCCTGCTACACCCTGCTGCTGCCTGAGTAGTGCTGGGGAATTTAAAACACTTGGGGAGAATATTCTGCAAGCTACATAAATTCCTTTGAATATGCCCCCTGTATGGTCCAGGATTTAAAAAAAAATATATATAGGATCCCAAGGTAAGTGTCTAAATTTGTCCTCTATTTTCAGCCAGAGATAGGATCCTACGTTTTCTGCTGAAAATTCATCTAAATTTAGGAGTTTAAAAGCTATGTGTCTAAATTTAGGTCTGCCATTCATTTGCCTAGATTAGGTGCCAAATGCTATGTTCCTAACTTTTTTCCCTGCTCTGAATCCACCCCTGTTGCCATCAACTTTATAGGCTCCTAAATTTAGAGGTTTATTGAAATTTTGAGCATAAATATAGGTGCTCAACTCAAATTTCCAAAGAGACCAATTTAGGAGCCTAAAGGAGTTGGTGTTGGTGAACATTGGACAGCAACATTCAGAAGGGGGTATTTAAGTGTGAAAGTTAACAGATGATGGTCAGACAGGGGAAGAAGTGAGATTGAGATCATGTAGCTAGAGAAAAAGACAAGGTTGAGGTGGTGGCCATGTTAGTGAGGAGGGATAGTGGAACAGTCAGAGGTTGAATGAGATTAAAGCAAGGAGGTTTTTTTGAGGCATAAGAGTTGGAGGGGTCATCAACATAAATGTTAAAATCCCCAAGAATGAGGAAGGTTAAGATGCATCAAGAAAGAAGGAAAGACAGGAATCAAAGTTAGGGAGAAAGGAAAAGGTGGACAAGTTAAGGGGTTGATAAATGATAGTTACCCAGAGAAGTAGAGGAGTAAATAGATGTATGAAATGGATTTCAAATAGAGAAAAGGAATGAGACTGAAGTGGAAGAAGGGGTTCAGACCTACGGGAAGTAGAGAATAGCAGGCTGACACCATTGCTATGGCAAGCAGGCAAGGTGTATGGGAGAAAAGGTAGCCTCTGTGACAAAAAGCAGCAATCGAAGAAGAGTCTTCAGGGAAAAGCCACGTCTTAGAGCAAAAAGATGTAGAGAATGGAAGATAAAGTGGTCATGAATGTAGGCAGGTTTGCTGAAGAAATAGCAAACATTCCACAGAGTGCATAAGAAAGGAAAAGAAGAGGGAAGATGGAAAGAGATGTGAATAAATGGAGGAGTTAGGTTTGATTTGCACAGGTGCTGAGAAAGAGAGACGGGGGGTGGGGGGGGAAGATAGTATGGAGAAGAGAAGAAGAGGCATGATGGGGATGAGGGTGATATGTTCTCAGAGGAAATAGAGATAGCTGAATGAAAGGAAGAATTTATTGAAGCTTAAGAGCAAATGACAGGGTAGAAGACATTCTCCAGGAACAAGCAGGAAGTCAGTCCTCACATATGGGTGACATCGGTGCCAATGGAGCCCTCGTGCGGAGCAATTTCCCTAGCTTTCAAAGAAAGCCTTTGGGAATGCCTCGCACATGCGCGGTCCCCTTCCCACCCAAGGATGCCATCTTGCTCAGTCTTCGTTTTTCCGCGGAGCCCGACAGACGTCATCCCATTTTCCTCGGAAAAAGTTGATTGTTTTTTTGATTATTCTAACAGTTTTGATACTGGTTTGACACCAGTTCCCCTTCCCGCCTCGGCTCGGTACACCGGTATCGAGTCCAGCTAATTTTTTCATTTTTGTCCTTAGTGACTAGCATTTGCACTCTTTTTTTTCTTTAACTGGCAGTCCGGTCTTTTGACCTCACAGGGGCCCTTTTTCCCCCGATGGCTGCCAGAGGGTTTAAAAAGTGTGATCGGTGCAAAAAACTTATGTCCCTCATCGACACCCATGACTGCTGCCTCCGCTGCCTCGGACCCGACCATGACCCGGTGGTCTGTGGTCCGTGTGGCAAGATGTCCTCCAAAGCGTTGAGGAGCAGGCAGCACCAGCGCGAGATGATTTTCTCCGAGTCTGGATCCGTCCAGGCCAGGACCTCGTCAGAAGCCTTGACGTCTCGGGACTCTGAACCCGAGCACCATCGAGGGTCTTCTGAAAAGGGGGTCTCCCACCTGGGAGCACCGTAAGAAAAAGAAACCTGTGAGGGCTGCGTCTCTGGAAGACTCCGATCGGCCGGGGCCCTCGGGTTCCAGGTTGCGGAGCGCCGAATGCTGCCCCGGGTTCAGCGAGTCGGAGAGGCCTGCCTCGTACAGAGACGGGAACCGAGCCGGCGGCTGCGGAGCCTTCTGAGCTGGGTCTCAGGTTGGCGGCCTTGGAGAGTAGCGTGTCTGCCTTCATGGACCAGCAGCGGGCGCTGATTGCCGGTCTCACCCGTGCATCCGCCCCGACCACCGGGACCTCAACGTCTAAGTCGACCCCGGAGGCAGAGCCAATCCTCAAGTCCATGCGGGCTCGAGTCGATCCTTGGCCAAGGTCTCCCTCGACCTCCTGTTCGGGACCGAGATCGTCATTGCCGGGACCATCGGCGTCGGGATGGGCGCGCTCGAAGCCCTCGAGGCAGGAGCCCATCGAGTCCTCCTCGGAGGGCTCTGCTTGGGAGACGGAGGAGGAAGACTCGCCAGATACCCAGCAGACCCGGTACGTCCCATCGGACCCACCGGGTTCGGAATCTCTGAGACGGTCACCCCCAGAGGACACCAGGTTCTCGGACTTTGTTAGGGATATGGCCAAGGCTTTGGCCTTCCCTGCAGATGCCGAGGAGGAGCCTCGAGCCGAAGAGCTCGACACCCTCCAGTATGACTCTCCTCCGAAGGAGGTCCTTACTGTACCGGTGCCTCCGATGCTGGAACGGTTGATGCTCCACATGTGGGAGTCCCCGGCCTCAGCACCGGTCCTCAGCAAGCGGGTCATTTCCATTTATCGAGTCCGTAAGAGCCCCGGGTTCCAGAAGGCACAGCTGCCGCACAACTCCATGGTTGTGGAATCGGCCATGCAAAGGCTTAAAAGCCAAAAGACGCACTCCTCGGTGCCTCCAGGTCGGGAGGCCCGGAACCTGGACACCCTCAGCAGAAAGTGCTTCCAGGGCTCGATGCTATCATGCCGTGTCCAGACATACCATGGGCATGTACTTAAGAGACCTGGCAAAGGAGATTGCCAGGTTCTCTGCTGGCCTCTCCGAGGAACCCTTGCAGTGCTTCAAGGCCCTGTCCACCGGGATCAGAGAGTGCTCAAAGTTTATGTCTCACGCGGCCTATGACGGCTTCGAAGCTTCGGCCCGGGTAGCCGCAGCCGGCATTGGTGCAAGGTGCCAGGCTTGGCTCATGTCATCTGACGTCGAGCCATGGGTATAGGACAAGTTGGTCGATGTCCCATGCCGAGGCGATAACCTCTTCGGCAAACCCATGACTGAAAAGGCTGCTGAACTCGAGTCCGAGTACTTGACACGGACAAGGCTGTCGAAGAAGACATCTGCTCCTTCTCACAGGAAGAAGGCCTCAAGGGAAAAGCCCTTTTACCCGAGGAAGGGACAGGCTTACAGAAACTACCCCACTTACCAGGCCTCCCCAGCTCCCCAGCAGGGGCAGTAGGCCAGGAGACGGGGGAATGGCCCTCGTAAGCCTCAAACCCCCAAGCCTCCAGCTCCTGCTCCTGCCCAGCAGGGAGGGGGTTTTTGACTCCCAGTGCATAGCTCCTCTCCCACCAGTGGTTTGGCCCTGCACAGGAGGTCAACTGTCCCTGTATGCCCACAGGTGATCAGTCATTACATCCGATACTTGGGTTTTAAGGATAATCCAAGACGGCTATCTTCTCCATTTCAGCCAAGTACCTGCCTCCTATTTCTCAGGAGAGTGTCTCAGGACCCCTCTTACACAAGAACCTCCTCTTGCAGGAGTTAGCTGGTCTTCTCAAGGATCAGGCGGTGGAACCGGTGCCCCACCACCTGCAGGGGAAAGGCTTTTACTCCAGGTATTTCCTAATACTGAAAAGACAAGGAGGCCTTCGCCCCATCTTGGACCTGCAGAATCTCAACAAGTTCTTGGTGAGGGAAAAGTTCAAGATGCTTTCACTTGGAATACTTCTGCCTTACCTCCAGCAGGGAGACTGACTATGATCCTTGGACCTAAAGGATGCTTATACACACATCCTCATACACCCAGACCACAGACAATACCTCAGGTTTGTGGTCAGAGGAAACCACTTCCAATACAGAGTGCTTCCCTTTGGTCTGGCTTCCGCTCCAAGGGTTTTCACGAAGTGCCTAGCTGTAGTGGTGGCCTTCCTTAGGAACCAGGGCATCTTTGTGTTCCCTTACCTAGATGACTGACTCATAAGAGGCCAGTCAGCCCAGGAGGTGCATCATGCCACAGCTCGCACAATCGTTCTGCTTCAGCATCTGTGGTTCATCATCAGTCACGCAAAGTCCCACTTTGCTCCCCACCAAGAACTTGGAATTCATAGGGGCAAGGCTAGACACCCTGCAGGCAAGGGCTTACTTGCCACTGGACAGGGCAGGCCGCCTGCTATCCCAGGTAGACCTGATGAGTCACATACCCCACGTGTCTGCATGGAGGTTCTTACGCCTTCTCGGTCACATGGCCTCCACGGTTCATGTTACTCCTTTTGCACGCATGCCCATGTGGACCGCTCAGTAGTCCTTGCGGGACCAGTGGTCACAGGTCACAGGACGCCTGTCCGACAGGGTGGCAGTATCCAAACCCCTGGTGCGGTCGCTGCAGTGGTGGTCACAATCAGGGAACCTCCTGCGGGGTGTACCGTTCCAACTTCCCGTGCATACAAGGGTGCTGACCACAGATGCCTCCTTGCTGGGCTGGGGAGCCCATTGTCAGGGATTTTGCACTCAAGGTCAGTGGACTCCTCAGGAGGTCACACTCCAGATCAACCTGTTGGAACTCCTTGCCATCCGCTTAGCGCTAAAGGCCTTTGCTCCTGTCCTCTCCAACCAGTCTGTCCTGGTACAGACGGACAACCAGGTGGCCATGTTCTATGTGAACAAACAGGGTGACACAGGCTCGCGGACCCTTTGCCAGGAGTCTCTGGACCTCTGTTCCTTCGCAGTTCAGCATAACATGTCTCTCCATGCTGTTTACCTACCAGGCCAGGAGAACTGTCTGGCAGACAGGCTGAGCAGGGTTCTTCAACCCCACGAATGGCAACTGAACAGGGTGGTTGACCAGAGGATTTTCAACCACTGGGGCCTCCCAACCATGGATTTCTTTGCCAGTCCACAGAATCATCAGTTGCCCCAGTTTTGCTCCAGGCAGCCGCACCCCCTCAGGGTAGCGGCCGATGCTTTTCTTCTCCCTTGGTCAGGGAGCCTCCCGTATGCCTTTCCGCCTACACCTCTGGTGGCACGGACTCTCTTCAAGGTTTGAAGGGACAAGGCCTGGGTATCCTAGTAGCGCCCAGATGGCCGAAACAGCCTTGGTTCCCACTTCTTCTTCAACTGGCGGTGGACACCCCTCTCCCCTTGGGGATGCAGCCCGACCTCCTCACCCAGGAGCACAGTTCCCTCGTGCATCCCAATCCCAGATCCCTCCATTTGATGGCTTGGCTGCTGAGAGGGTAGGCCTTGCACCTCATCTCCTACCCGAGGGGGTAGAAGAAGTGTTGCTGGCCTCCAGGAGGCCGTCCACCAGAAAATCCTATGCTTGTAAATGGCGCAGGTTCCAAGCGTGGTGTCAACAGCATACCGTGGAACCCTTCTCATCTTGGGTTCCCCAAGTGTTACAGTACCTGCTTCATCTCACTGAGCTGGGACTCAAGTCTAACTCAGTCAGAGTCCACCTGAGTGCCTTGTCGGCCAACCACACCCCGGTGGACGGTCAGCCTCTCTCGGCTCACCCCTTGATAGCCAGGTTTCTCAGGCCCCTGCTCCTGCTAAAACCTCCAATCCGCCCTCCGGCGACGGAGTGGGATCTCAATGTGGTCTTGCAGCAACTTACTTGCCCTCCTTTTGTGTCGATGTCCACTTGCCCTCTGCGTTTCCTCTCCTGGAAAGTGCTCTTTCTAGTAGCACTCACGTCAGCTAGGCGTGTGAGTGAGCTGCAGGCTCTAGTATCAGATAGGCTGTACACACGGTTTTATAAGAACAGGGTAGTGCTCCGCACACACCCCAAGTTCCTCCCAAAAGTGGTTTCCTTGTTTCACCTCAACCAAGAAGTGATTCTTTCAACCTTCTTTCCCAGGCCACATACCAACAAGGCAGAAACTGTTCTGCATACCCTGGACTGTAAGAGGGCGCTTGCCTTCTACCTGGAGCTTATGCGGGGACATTGGAGGGCTTCTCAGCTCTTCGTCTCTTATGACCCTAGTAAACTGGGTCTACCGGTCTCCAAGTGCATGTTGTCCACCTGGGTGGCAGACTGTATCGCCTGGGCATACAGGGAAGCTTTCCTTCATCTGCAGGGTCGTATCACGGCCCACCGTGTCAGGGCTAAGGCCACGTCAGTGGCTAATCACCACTCTGTTCCGTTAGCAGACATCTGCCGGGATCAAGCCAGACTTTTGCAGCCCACTACTGCCTGGAGAGAGAGTCCTGGTGGGACAGCGTTTTTGGTCAGGTGGTACTCCGGAATCTATTCGAGATTTAGGCAACTCCTACCCTCCGCCCTCTGGTGTGAGGCTACCATGGGGGATGCATTCTCAGAGAAAGTTCTCTCGCTGTTTTTGCGGCTCGCATAGAGGGAGCCTTTTTTCAGCTATAGGTTCTCGGCTGCCTGTAGCTAGGGAGTCCCATATGTGAGGACTGACTTCCTGCTTGTTCCTGGAGAAAGCGTAGTTACTCACCTGTAACAGGTGTTCTCCAGGGACAGCAGGAATCGGTCCTCACGACCCTCCCTCCTCCCCTGGAGTTGCAGTCCTATTATTGCTTTTTATTCATTTTGCTGTCTCTTTAGCTATGTCATCAGACTGAGCAAGATGGCACCCTTGGGCGGGAAGGGGACCACGCATGCGCGAGGCATTCCCAAAGGCTTTCTTTGAAAGCTGGGGAAATTGCTCCGCACGAGGGCTCCGTCGGCGCCGACATCACCCATATGTGAGGACTGATTCCTGCTGTCCCTGGAGAACACCTGTTACAGGTGAGTAACTACGCTAAATGGCTGGAGGTGAAGAAATTAGGGAATGGGTGATGTTCACTTGTGGTTTGAAGATATTTGGATGAAGGGAAAAGATAGGAGAGATTTAGCATCAAGAAGAGAAAGTGAAGTGAAGCTATAGAAAGAGATGGGGAAGAGACATTACAATCTGAGGAGATATGCTGAGGCCTGTGCCTTCTGATAAGCAGCTGGATAGACCCTGGGGTAGCAGGAGAGGAAGTCCCCTGAAAGTAATAGCATTAATGAGCCCCAAGAAATCTATATGAGAAGTTTAGAGCATGGGGTGGGTGGTTGAAAGGGAAAGAAAGTTAGCAGGTCAAAAGGAAATATCAGATTTAGTGATCAGTGGCAGGGCTTACTTCTTCTTTCATGAATAAAAGGAGAGAGATAGACCGAACACAGTTTAGGTCAACTATCCAGAGGGTCGCCATGAGTTGACACCGATTCAACAGCATTTAACAAAAACATAGGCAGAGAGATTAGCAGACTCAGCACCAAAAAACAGCATGGAAGCAAAATAGCAGGTAGGACAAAGCAAGAAGGTCCTATATAAAGGTGAAATTGGTATTTTACAATAGATCAGTTAGATTATATAATAGGTTGAAAAGGTTCAGGCTCTGAAAAGGGTCTTTGCATGTATCGAGTTCTGTAAATTCGGGTCTGTCCCTACTCTGCTATGATGGGCTGTCCATGGAGGGATTTAAATGAAATTTGCTAAAAAAGCTGGAATCTCTGTGAAAAATGAAACCTCTCTCATTTCTTTACAGTTTGCAATTGTTTAAACCTATGAGGGTCATTTACTTGCAGCACATGCTATCTGCCACAGGGCTCATTTTATTCCTAACTGTTAGCAAATGACCCCCTATATGTTTAGTAGACATGTGCCTTGATCTACAACTTTACTGAGACATATTTTAGTCTCTGTTATGGTTGTTGGGTAGAAAATCTTACTAGCTAATATTTTTTTAAACCTTTTGAGTCCTGAGGCTTGATGTGCATTTCTCCTCTCCCCTTGCTCCCTATAAAAAAAAGAAGAAAGGAGAGTTGTGACAGGGACCTTAGGGGAGAGATTATTAAAATCCTCAGCCTGCCCTCTCGGTCATTTGAAATGTTCTATGAAGCCTCTCTCAATTGGACCTCTGGTATACAGGCAGCTGATACTGTAAGCAGCACCTCTAAAGAGAGAATGTTTTTACTATTTATGCACTGACGTGGTAAAAACTGGATTTTACTGAGTGTTTCCCAGTTGCTGTTTACAGCTGTGAGCCAAGCTAGAATCTTTGATTATTTTGCTCCAGTGTCATATGCTTTGTATACTCTGCTCTTATCCTCTACCTGCTTCCCTTATGTACTGCACCCCAAAGCTCCAGAGGGACTGACCTTTCTTGAGGTGCTTGGCTGCAGCTGTCCCTGTGGATGTCAGGAGCTGTCATGCTTGGCCCTGGCTCGGCTGTTGCAACAGGATTCTTTTACAGCAGTGGTGCCACTGACCCTTTCAGAATTCCAGGGATACCTTCCTGAATTAAAAATAAGCCAGTGAGTTGTGAGTGCAGCCGTGCAGAGAGACAGAGACGGGCAGGGAACGCGCCTGCCCCAGCGAGACATAGACCAGCATGATTTCCTAGCCACTGCTTGCTCTCTTTTTTTTAGTTTTTTGTTAGGGTTTGTTTGATTTGTCATGTTCCCTGTGTGAGACAGGAGGTGGGGGCTGATAATGATGCCCCCATGGATTGTCCATCATGGCTAATGGGTACCGTACTCTCTCCCAGCACCTCAACGACCTGAAGAAAGAAAACTTCAGCCTGAAACTTCGAATTTACTTCCTTGAGGAGCACCTGCAGCAAAAGTATGAGGAGAGCAGTGATGACGTGTACCGGAGGGTGAGTGACTGCTCCAGGATACTGTCTAGCAGTGCGCATTGGGAATGGGGGTGGGGGAGAGGTTAGAAAAGCCAGGACTGCACTGATAGCCTAGTCGGGTGAGGCGCAACTCTGCAGCCTGTACTAGAAGGACAGACAATGTCATATTCATAAAAAGAAAAATATAATGCGAATGTATGTGTGCCCTGCAGGTCAAGCATAGCGTAAGAAGAGAAATATAATGGACGTACTGAAGATAGTGTCCAGTTCAAGTGTATTGAGTTTGTGATTGTATAAAGGGATTGAAAATATTATAGACAGGAGAAGCCCTGCACTATCCTACCAGAGAGCCGATATCTCACGCCCAAATGCAGGAAGTTCCAGAGAGCCCTAGAGGTGTCAGGAGAAGGAAAAAAATGTCACTAGCATAAGCGGAGAATGTGCTCTTAGTGAATGTCTTAAACCAGGAGTGGATAAATAATGATTTAAAAAGTTAGGCCCCTTGAACCATGCAGGATACCGTAGTGCTGTATGTTTTGAAGCTCAACATTTGACCCAAGTGGCATAGAATGAGGGGGATGCAACCCGACGTGCTGCACTGTTGCTTTCATTATCCTCTTCAAAAGCAGGACAGGTTTTGGGTGGTCGAGATTAACAGAACCACCATACACACGGCAAGGCAAAAGTTAAGAGTGTGACTCGGACTCTATACTGCTACTGTCCTTCTCCTCCTATTAATAAATTCAGGAAGAGGAGGAGCAAAAGGCAAGTGAGGGAGGGGGAGGAGAATGTAAAGGGGTAAGAGGCAAAAAAGTTAATAAAGGGATGGAGTGGCTGGGGGGGGGGCTGATTGAGGGTATTAGAAGGGGGTGCAGTCCGAGAGAGAGATCAGCATGGGTGTAGGAGGGTGGGGAGAGCGTGAGAGGATTGGAGGTGCTGTGGGGTGTGAGAGTGAATCAGAGGTGGGGAGTGCGAGAGTGACTGGGGGGGAGAGTGAGTGAGAAAATGAGGGGAATGTGAGATGTCAGGGGATCATTCCTCCCTCTCCTGATACCGGATCCCTCTTCCCTCCTCCCTCTCCTTATCTTGCTCTGTGCTGATTCTCCATAGTCTTCCATCTCTGTACCCCCGTCCAGGGCTGGACCAAGGGCTTTGAAAGCAGTGCGGCTGCACAGGGCGCAAGCACAGATGGGGGGGACTCTGATATCATCACTGAGCTTCCTGGAAGCTCAAAAAGAGTGAGTTGCTGTACGCAGCTGAGTGAAGGGTGGCACCAGATTCATTAGTTGCACAGGGCACATTACTATCTCTGTACAGTCCTGCCCCCATCCCACCTTCCATCCCATATCACTCTGCCTTTCCTGCCCATATTTTTCCCTCCTTTCCTCTTCCACTAGTCTCAATCCCCTATCCCTACCATCACCAATCACTAAGACCCCTGTCCCCATAAAAAATGGACTGAGCTGGAATGCAAGAAATGTCAGAAAATGGCTTTATTTTTATAAAAGACAATAAAAAATTTACATAATTGAATATTCAAATATATGAAAATGTACCACATAATTGTCACAGAGCTTTGGAAAGTTTGCTGCAGAAATCCAAAGGCTCTGCTGTGGGTGCACTCATACTTCTGGTTTGTGGCCTCTGTTTGCTTCTCATGGTGGTGTTGCTTCAGGTCCATGCCCACTCTTCCCAGCAATGCTCCAAGCCCCATCTGCTCCTCCCAGTAGCAATGCTGCAAACCTGTGGCCCACTCCTGCACCTCAAGATGTTAGTTTTCAAGGTCTCTGCCTCCTGCTTCTCCAATGTCTAGCCACTCTTGATGCTGCTAGTCTGGAATACATGATTTGCTCCCTGGGGTCCCATGATTGGCAACAGGTACATACATGTAGCGCTGAATGCAGCTTAGCAGGCACCATACTTGAGAATTTGATCATTCATACAACCAGGCATCTGGGACTTTTTTAGCCATCTCTTAAATGTGCATGCCTCTGTTCAAATCCCAGGTCTGCCACTAGCCATATGTGACTATGAACATATGAATTGCCCTACTGGGTCATCTCTCTTCATCTCCCTGTGGTTTAGTTCTAATTCTTGCTGTCACTTTGTTCAATTCTTTAGCTTCCTGTCAGTGTTTTCTAATCCCAGCTCTGTCACTGGCTGTTTGCCATTTTATCTCCTTATGGCTTGGTAGTGAGTGATCCCCTTCATATTATAAGGGAGACTCTGTGTCAGATCCACAGGATTGGGGAATACCCTTTCTTACTGTAGCATTGAATTAGTTTCTCTGAGGTATGCATTAGAGGAAAGATATTTCTCTTACCGCTGATTCTCTACCTGCTCATCTCCTCTTTGCTATACTGCAGAAACTGTGTTTCAGTACAGGGAGACGGGCGGCGAGTCTGCTTGTAACACTGTTTGTCTTTGTCCTGAAAGAGGACTATTTATTTTCTTGTTTCCCTAAACATTAGGATGCAGGGATTTCTGATTTCCAAGATAATCCAGTGCAGCACAGTAAGCGAGAAAGGATTAGGGTGGCTTTTCTTCTTGGTCTCAGTGAGAGGAGAGAGGAAAGATTCTCTTCTCCAGCCTGATTGGAGGAATAGAGAAATTGGGCCTTTGTTGTACCTGCTCTATGGTGGTGCAGTATAAGAGAAGCTTACATTGATGCCACCTATACTTACATACTTACAGTAATCCTAGTGTGTGTATGTGCATATGAGGGAAGCTTGCACTGATGCTGGCAGGCCCACCATTAAATGGTGGTAACCAGCACTTGTTTGGGGCTCCCATGCCACACTTGGCTCTGCTGCTGCCAACCCACAGTTGAAAGAAACACAGCCCAGAGAACGTTTTCAGATGGCACTGGCAATAATAAGACAAATTAGTGTGAGACCTGAGATCCAGCACATTGTCATTCCCTGTTGCAGCACTGCCTCTCCTCCCACACAGACTTCATCTTATCAAAATTACATCTGTATTGTGTAGGCGGGAGTTGCAAATTACATACAATCCAACTGCATCTTTCAAAGCCACACTGCCAGGGCTGAATTAATGACATAAATGCATCCACACAGTGTAGGGTTGTAGAGGAACATTAGCAGAGGAGAATAAAGAATGTTCTCCAGGAACAAGCAGGAAGTCATTCCTCATATACAGGTGACGTCGGCACCGACGAAGCCCGCGTGGAGCATTTCCCCAGCTTTCAAAGAAAGCCTTTGGGAATGCCACCACACATGTGTGCTCCCCTTACCGCAAAAGGGTGCCATCTTACTCAGTCTCCCTTTTTTCCGCGGAGCCCTTCAGACATGTATCTCGTCCCCGGAAAAAAGTTTTTCTCTGGTCCAACTGGTTTTGCTATACCGGCCTTTGCCGGTCCTCTTCCTGCCTCCCGAGCGCCTCTGCTTCTGCCCTGGCCTCGGGGCTTTTTTCTTTTTGCCTTTTTTGTTCTTACCGCACTTTGTGCCCTTTGTAACCACTGGGCATGTCGAGGGTATTCGACCTTGCAGGGATCCTTTTTGCCCCAATGGCCTCCGGTTTTAAGAAATGTGAT
The DNA here is from genome assembly GCA_033557465.1 of Ichthyophis bannanicus. NCBI lineage: Eukaryota > Metazoa > Chordata > Amphibia > Gymnophiona > Ichthyophiidae > Ichthyophis > Ichthyophis bannanicus. The sequence continues at coordinate 74,308,929 of CM066040.1, forward strand.
AGATGCTCCAAAAACATGTCGCTCACAGACACCCATGACTGTTGTCTCAGGTGTCTAGGAGTCAACCATATCCGGAGCTTTGCTCCCTCTGTAAGAAGATGTCCTCCAAGGTCATCCAGAGTCGTAAACAGAAGCTGGATGATCTCTTCCATAAGGCAGCCCCGATATGCCTAGTAGACTTTTGCTCTTCGGCTCCACCAGCTCCGGAGTCTCCCAAGGCTCCTCCCTGGGCCTGGTGCTACTTTGACCAGGGGTCGCTTGAACACGAGTGGAAGAAGAAGGAGAAGGCCTCAGGACTCTGTCGGAGGTGCCAGACAAGTGTGAAAGGTCTCAGCCCCCTCAGCAGTCTCTAGATTCGAAGAGTAAGGAGACTCAAACCAATACGGAGGCCTACGGCGAAGGTGCCCAGTCTCCCGAGGGTCATCCAAGCGAGGACCTCCTCTCCTCTTCGACATTTGACCCGGTCACCCCGGTGTCGGTGTTGCAGGGCCCCACTCCCAAGTGGGAGGCCCGAATGCTAACCCTGGAACGCATCATTTCTACTTTCCTCACTGCCCAGCAGACGCTGCTGTCCGGCCCTGCTGACACGCGCCTCATGACTGCAGGGACCTCAACCTCGAGGACTCCCCGGGCCGCCGTTGTGACCCCTGAGAGCCAAAAGCCTTGTGAGGATCCTCGGCGAGGGTCTTGATCTCTGTTCCATTCCTCGGGCATGAGATCTTTGCAGGCGAGTGCCTCTGGCTCCAGGCAAGTCTTAGCCTCAGAGACCTGGTGAGGGTCATCCACCTATCTCGAGGCGCCCGATCTCAAGTCCTCCATGGACTACTCAGACTGGGAATCCGATGGGGAGACCTCCCTGGAGACTCGGTCCCACCGAGACCTCCCCTCCGACCCCTCCCCACCGACCCAGAAGTGGTGGTCACCGCCCGAGGACACCTCCTTCTTGGAGTTCATCTGGAATATGTCGCGAGCCCTTGTGCATGCCACTGAGTCAGAGGAGGAGCCCCGCGCTGAGGAGCTTAATATTCTGCAATACAAAGTTCCTCTGAGGGAGGCTCTCTCGGTGCTAGTTCCTCCCATTCTGAACCGCTTCCTGCACTGCCTGTGGGAATCCCTGGCCTCTGACCCGATTGTAAGCAAGCACCTGGATGCTATGTACAAGGTCCAAGGAGGCCCGGGGTTTCAGAAAACCCAGCTTCCCCACACATCGATGGTGATCAACTCGGCCATGTGGAAGCTAAAGAGTCCAAAGACTCATTCGTCAGTCCCGCCGGGCAGAAAGTCTCATACCCTCAACGCCCTCTGGTGCAAGGCTTATCAGGGCTCCATGTTGTCGTGTCACATCCAAGTTTACCAATCATACATTGGCATGTTTCTCCGTGACCTCACTAGAGAGCTCAGAGGTTTTGCAGTAGGCATGGACGGAGACCATCTCTGGCATTTTCAAGCCCTCTTGAAGTCCTTCGGAGAATGCTCAAAGTATCTCTCACAAGCAGCATACGACAGTTTCGAGTCTTCCACCCGGGTGGCAGCGGCTGGTATCAGAGACAGGCTTCGCTCCAATCCTCGGACCTGGGGCAGTGGGTCCAGGAGAAGCTGCTGGACGTCCCTTGCCTTGGGGAGCAGCTATTTGGCAAACCCATGGAGGACAAGGCCACGGAGATTGAGACGGAGTACGTGACTCGCACTTGCCTCTCCCATAAAACTTCCTCCCTCTCCAGGAAGAAGCAACAGAGCAAGAGGCCCTTCTTCCAACAGAAGGGGCTCCCATACAGGGGATACCCAGCCTATCCTCTGGTGTTGACCCCCGTTCAGGACGGCCCGGGTAAGTCCACGGGCCATGGCCCTCGCAAGCTGAAGGGCCCTAAGACACAACCCCCAGCTCCGGCTCAACCAGCCTTGGGGTTTTGATGCCATCAGCATAGCCTCTCTCCCTCCGGCAGGGTGGCTATCCATCGGGGGCTCCTGGTCCACTTCTCCCACATATGGGAGTCCATCTTCACCGATGTCTGGGTTCTCCAGGTCCTTTGGGAGGGCTTTTGCCTCCATCTGGACCAGGCTACTCCACCGTACTTTCCCGGGGAGCCACGTCAGCCTCCCCAGCACCAGCCCCTCCTGAGTCAGCAGCTTGCAGGCCTCCTTGAGGACAGCATGGTAGAACCAGTCCCACCGCACCTCCGAAGATGGGGATTTTACTCCCGATACTTACTCATCCCAAAATGGACAGGGGGCCTTTGGCCCATCCTCGACCTGCGGAACCTCAACAAGTTTCAGGTGTGGGAGAAGTTCAAGATGCTCTCCCTTGGAACATTACTGCCCTACCTCCAGCAGGGCGATTGACTGTGCTCGTTGGACTTAAAGGATGCTTATGCTCACATCCTCGTCCATCCCAAGCACAGAAAGTACCTCCGCTTCATGGTCCAGGGAAACCACTACCAATAAAGGGTGCTTTCCTTCGGCCTCGTGTCCGCTCCGTGGGTCTTCACCAAGTCCATGGCCGTAGTTGCGGCCCACCTGTGGCTGCAGGGCTTCTTGATCTTCCCATATCTGGATGACTGGCTCATAAGAGGAGGCACGACCTCTGAAGCCAGGCAGGCCATGCACCGCACCATTGGTCTCCTGGAAAGGCTGGGGTTTGTGATCCAAAATCCCACCTCACTCCATTTCAGTCCCTGGAGTTCATCAGGGCTCACTTGGAAACCCTTCGGGCCATGGCTTTTCTCCCCCGGGACAGGGTGGGCTGCCTCGTGTCCCTGGTATCTGAAGTGCAAAGCTGCGGTGCCGTCCCGGCTCGGACAATGCATCTCCTTCTCAGCCACATGGCCTCCACGGTCCATGTCATGCCCAATGCCTACATCAACATGCGGGCAATGCAGTGGTGCCTCTGGGGACAATGGCCGCAGTCGGTCGGCCGTCTCTGAGGCCCCATCTTGTGCTTTCCCAGCATGGCGGAGTCTCTGGCTTGGTGACAGGAGTCACAAAACCTACTTCACAGTATTCCCTTCCAAGCCTCGATGCATCAGGTGGTGTTGACCACGGATGCCTCCCTGGTGGGCTGGGGAGCCCACTGTGAGGGTCGGTGCACTCAGGGGTCCTGGTCCCTCGAGGAGTTCAGGCAGCAGATCAATCTGGTGGAACTCCGGGCAATCCACCTCGCTCTCCGTGTTTTCCAGGACTGCTTGCAGCACAGAGCGGTGCTGGTCCAGATGGACAATCAGGTCATGATGTTCTATGTGAACAAACAGGGGGGCACCGGCTCCTACAGCCTATGTTTGGAGGCCACAGCCCTGTGCTCCTTTACAGTGAGCCAGGGCATGACTGTCCGGGCCACTTACTTCCTGGGTCAGGACAATGTTTTGGCAGCCTTGGGTTTCCCCTGCTGCTCTGTCTCTTAACAAAGCCCCCGGACCTGCTCGGTTTCTCACCAGAGCTGCTTACGCTTGAGAAGGGGGTTGCTTCTTCACCCCAATCCGAGGTCACTGTCCCTCACAGCTTGGCGGCTGAGTGGGTAACCCTAGCCTCCTACCACCTCCCCATGGAGATTGAGTACATTCTTTTGGCCTCTCGAAAGGATTCGATCAGATGGGCTTACGCCTTCAAGTGGCATTGTTTCTCAGTCTGGTGCTTAGAGCTCTGAGCAAACCCATTCTCCTGCCCTACCAGTTTGGTTTTGCAGTACTTGTTCCACCTCTTGCAGTCTGGGCTGAAGTCTAACTCTTGTCAGGGTTTGCCTGAGTGCTATCTCGGCGAACCATCACCCTATTGAGGGCAAACCCCTTTTGGGGCTACCGCTTGTCTCTTGTTTCATGCAAGACTTGCTTCTTTCCAAGCCCCTACCTGCCCTTCTCCAGTGGAATGGGACCTCAATGTGGTCCTCACACAGCTGACCAAGCCGCCCTTTGAGCCCATGGCTTCTTGCCGTCTGCAGCACCTGTCATGGAAGCCTTCTTGATAACTCTCACCTCCTCCCGGAGAGTCAGTGAACTCCAGGCGTTGATGGTCGAGGCACCATACATGAGGTTCTATAAGAACCGGGTGGTCCTGCAAACTCGCCCTAGGTTTCTCCCGAAGGTTGTCTCGGAGTTTCATCTCAATCAAGAGATAGTGGTACCCACTTTCTTCCCAAAGCCCTATGCCGACCAGACTTCGGCAATCCTCCACACCCTGGATTGTAAGAGGGCTCTCTCTTTTTACCCGCAACAGACTTGGGACCACCGCAGATCCGGGCAGCTCTTTGTTTCCTTCGACCCCAGCCACTTGGAGCTGGCGGTCACCAAGTGCACCTTGTCTATCTGGATGGCGGACTGCATCGCCTGTGCCCAGGCTCAGGCCGGGTTCCCTCTGGAACATCGAGTCATGGCTCACAATGTCCGAGCGATGGTGACATCGGTTGCTAGTATGCGCTCGGTGTCACTGGCAGACATCTGCTGGGCCACCACCTGGTCTTCCACTCATACCTTCACGGCGCATGACTGCCTGGAGAGGGAGTCCCATCAGGACACCATCTTCGGCCAGGCTGTGCTCCGTAATCTGTTCGGGGTTTATACTAACCAGGTAGAAAAGGCGATGACAAAAGCCATAAGGCTGCTTGTGTGAATAGGGAGAGGAATGGCCATCAGTAAGGAGGATGTAGTGCCTTTGTATAAGTCTTTGGTGAGACCTCATTTGAAGTATTGTGTGCAATTCTGGAAACCCACCTTCAGAAGGATATAAACAAATTGAGTCGGTGCAGAGGGTGGCTACCAAAATGATCAGTGGTCTTCCTTATAAGCCATATGGGGACAGACTTAAGGATCTTAATGTCTATACTTTAGAGGAAAGGCAAAAGAGAAGAGATATGATAGAAATGCTTAAATACCTCCTTGGCATAAATGCACAGGGGGAGAGCCTCTGTCAACTGAAAGAAAACTATTCAAAGAGGGGACATAGGATGAAGGTGAATGGGGATAGACTCGGGAGTAATATACGGAAATGTTTCTTTACAGAAAGAGTGGTAGATGTGGAGGTAGTAGAGATAAGGACAGTATCTGAATTCAAGAAACTTTGGATAAACACTGAAGGTTGCTAAAGGAAAAAAAGGGACTATAGTAATTGATATGGAAGGGCAGACTTGATAGGCCATATGGTGTTTTTCTGCCTTGATGTTTCTGTATTTCTATGCTTACAACTGGGTTAATCCTGCAGGATTTGGTCCTTCTCCTAAACAGCAATTGTTCACTTTTCCTGTTATCCAGTAATTTATTAGTGGCACTTGCAAATGCAGTGCAATGCAATGCAATGCATGCCTTCAAGTCAGTGCTAACTTCTGGTGACGCAGCAGCTCCTGGGTTTTCTTGGCAGTTTGACCAGAAGAGATTGCTTGGCCTTTCTTCCGAGGCAATGGAGAGTTAAGTGACTTGCCCAAGACTTCTAGGAGTGCTGCTGTTGTTAAGTGCCATTGAGTCGGTGTCGACTCATGGCAACCCACTGGATAGTTGCCCTAAACTGTGTTCGGTCTTCAGTCAGGTGGCTCATTGTTGATAGAATGATACTCGTAGCTCCTACCCAACTCCCCTCCTCTCATCCATGCACCAGCTCCTTGCCCCTCTTCCCACATATCCCTCCTTATACAGTGGAGCCCAGATACCACCTTTTTCACTAAAATTGCCCAGGCACTTCCTTCCCTCAAGGGCCTGCTCCAGCACTAGATGGACTAGGTGTCTACCTAGGGTGGTAAGGTGGGACAACAGCCCTTGCAACACTTCCCTAATCCTCTCCCCAGTAATCCAGCATTTCTCCTTGGGAGCCATGGTCTGCCCTAGAGTACCTATGTGCACATTAGGCTTAGGGTATCCCACCCTCTTTGGCAGAGGTTTACGACAGAGGGGGTGGAGCTGGATAACAATGAAGACATTCAAGTCCTTTAAGACCTGCCACCATGCTGCATTTACTTAAGATACAGCCAGGGGTCCCAGGGAGGGTGGAGATCCTGGACATGATGGGAGATGGGAGGGAAGGGGAAATAATGGACATCTAGGAAAAGAGAAGAACAAATGTTAAACACTGTGGGAGGGAAATAAAGAGAGATATTGGGGGGGGGGGGAGACATGGCTGAAGGTTTACAAAGAGCACAGGTTATTCTTAAAACCGGCTCTATTCCCAACCCTTACCCCTCCCCCACCCCTTACCAACATCCACAGTATTTTTCCGAATCTCTCCATCCATCTCCCAGTCTACTCCTTCCCCCTATCTCACCGATCTGCCCGATTAAACTCGATCTCGATGCCCTGGTGTTCCAGTCTTTTGTTGGGGTTCTTGAGGGTGACGCTGACTCTGCCAGCCACTGTCTCGCCATCATAGAAGAGGAAGTACTTCTCTTTCTTGCTGGCCTCCATCTTGTGCTCCGTCCGCTTGCACATCTCGGCATCATTTAGCACAATGTCCAATTTTGCTCCTGCCCAAACCCAAAGAAGCTCATAGCCAATGCACTGGGCTCGAAGCCTGGTCCTGGCGGTGACTGCTCCAAGAGAAGCTCCGCTGCCCACAACCTTTCAAGGACAGCACTGCCTGCACATTCTGATCCCATGCAAGTGCACTGCTTACGCCCACACAAAGCGCCCCTAACAAAGATGGACACGCCCATTTTTTTTCAGCTCTATCCCGTTACTGACATGTAACCTTTGCTGCAGTTAGGGAAAGAACCTCAGTTTAGTTATTTATTTTATTTATTTAGACAGTTTTGTATACCACCTTATCCTTCAATCAAAGTGGTCAACAAGACATTGGGAGGCATACATTCAACAGGAGGGGATACATAGTAACATAGCAACATAGTAAATGATGGCAGATAAAGACCAGTATGGTCCATCTAGTCTGCCCAGCAATATGGCAGGAGTAGGTGCACCCCTACCCATGTCTTTGCTTAGTGGTGCACCCACCAGGAGCAGGTGCACCCCTCCCCATATCTTTGTTTCTTTGTTTGTTTAGGGGTGAACCCACTGCTCCTCCCCCCTATCGCTCCATGTAGGACACCCCTATTTGTTGAGAAATTAGATAGTTCAATTTATTTTGATTTAATCTTGTTGCTGTAAAGTGATCCACTGTGTCTGTCCCAGGCCACTTTGAATTCCATCACTGTGTTTGCCCCCACCACCTCCATTGGGAGAGCATTCCAAGCATCCACCACCCTTTCAGTAAAAAAGTATTTCCTGACATTGCCTTTCAATTTACCACCTTGCAGCTTCATGTCATGCCCTCTAGTTTTACAGCTTCCCCGTCTCTGGAAGAGGTTTGTTTGTTCATTATTTCTCTTTAAGTATTTAAAGGTCTGAATCATATCTTCCCTATCCCTCCTCTCCTCCAAGATACGATTCACATAGTTAAAGGCTATCTACTTATAGATCAAAATGGGGATGGGCGGTTGGGGCTAAGTGGTGAGGGTAGCTAGTGGACCACTTGGGTGGTATCTAGTGCTTGGCAACTTAAGGTGTTTGCTCATAGGCCTCAGTGAAGAGATGGGTCTTGAGAGCTTTGCGGAAATCCTTGGTATCATTTAGGGTCCTTAAGTCCATGGGGAGGGAGTTCCATAATGCAGGCGCCAGTAGCAAGGGAGCTCTCTTAGATGTTACTTGCTTAGTCTTGTGATAACCTGTGGGTAAGGTGACCCTGTTGTCATTGTTGGTTCTTTTTTTTTTTTTTTTTAATTTTATTTAACTATTTCTTTTATACCGCCCCTTCCAGAGATCAAGGGCGGTTTACATATAACAGGTTAACAGTCTTGTACACAGTTTGTATACATTTTACATAGAACAATAGAAATCAACTATTTACATTGAACAGTAATATAAACTTTGTAGGTATTAAAGGAAAAACAAAAGCAGAAACATCTTTTAGGTATTAAAGCAAGAACTTTGTAGGTATTAAAGCAAACACATCTAACTTTTTACAAATGTATATTTACAGTGTGTGGTGTGTGTGTTGTGTGGATCAGATATTGGTGTAGGTGTTGGAATTTAGTTCCTTTTTATGTCGTCTTGGGGCGTGTGTGTGGAGGGGGGCAGGCTTGTGTTTACATTGTTTGGATTAAGGGAGTTTGTGCATGTGTGACCACGTTTGTTGTGGAGCTAGCTTTGGGGTAGTAGGGGACTTCGAAGTGTTCAGTGAACAGGTAGGTCTTTAATTCTTTTCTGAATTGGAAGAGGTCTCTTATGGTACGAAGTTCAATAGGGAGGTCGTTCCAGAGTGTAGGAGCAGTGAATGAGAATGCTCTGGAGCTAGTGGTGTTCTTAGTTTTGCGGATGGTTTTTGGTATGATGAGAGAGTGGGCTGCGTTTTGTCTGAGGGTCCTTGTCGAAGTTGGAGATTGCAGTAATGTGGATAAGAGTGAGGGGGTTATGTCGTTTATGAGTTTATAGGTTGTTAGGATAATTTTATATTTAATTCGGCTGTTTATAGGGAGCCAGTGGAGGTCTAGCAGTATAGGGGTTACGTGGTCTGTTAGGCGAGCTTTAGCAATCACTTTTGCACAGATGTTTTGTGCTCTTTGAAGAAGGTATGTGCTTTTTTGTGGGAGGCCTATTAGGAGACTATTGCAATAGTCGAAGTGAGGGGTGATCAGTGTACCTACTACGGATCTAAAGTCTGGTGTTTCTAGGAGTGGCCTTAGGTGTTGAATTGTTTTGAGTTTATAGAAAATGGTTTTTACTGTTTGTTTTATGTGTGGTAGCATGGTGAGAGTGTGGTCTATTATTACTCCTAAGTATTTTACCTGTTTTCTGACAGGTATGGAGGTTTTGTTGATAGTGATTGTTTCCGGGTAGGTGTTCTCAGTCATAGATGATCTTGTCACAAACATTGCCTCGGTTTTTTTGAAGTTTATGCTGAGGTGGTTAGTTTCCATCCAGGAGGAGGTCTCAGCCATGCATTTGGATAGCGGGTCATATGTAGGGTTTTTTATGGTTATGGGGATAGCTAGCATGATGTCATCGGCGTATATAAAGTGGTTAATCTTGTGTTTTTAAAATATGTTAGTTATCGGTTGCAGGTACAAGTTAAATAGGAGGGCTGATAGGGCTGATCCTTGGGGTATTCCCTGTCCTTGGGGGAATGTTTCTGATGCTTGTTGGTCAATTTGGACGCGTATTAATCGGTGTGAAATGTAGGATTTGAACCAGTTAAGGACAATCCCGCCTATTCCTAGGTTTTCTAATCTGTTGATCAGTGTCAGGTGATTAATGTTATCGAATGCGGCTGAGATATCTATAAATAGGAGTAAGTAGCCTTGTTGTTTGTCATCTGTGCCCTTGATGAGGAAGTCCATAAGAGTGATTAGGAGGGTTTCTACTCCATGGAATGGGCGGAAACCAAATTGGTGTGAGTCAAGGGGTTTGCATTCATCAATGTGTTCCTGTAACTGAATTTGAATTGTTTTCTCTATAATTTTGGCTATGAACGGAATGCTGGCTATGGGTCTGTAGGAGTTCGGATCTTTTGAATCGAGCTTATTATTCTTTATTATTGGTCGGAGTGTTGTGAGTTTTAGGGCATCAGGCATGATGCCCTGTGAAAGGGATTGGTTAACTATGTGTTGTAGATTTATCGCCAGTTCCTCTTTCGCACACTTAATCCATGAAACGAGGCATGGGTCGAGTGGGGAGGTGGTGGTGTTTATCATTGTTATGATTTTGAGAAGTTGTTTTTGTTCTACCAACTGGAAACTTGTCCATTCATGCGTGGTTTTCGTGTTTGATAATAAAGGAGTTGGGGTAGTGGTCTTGTTTTTTAGTTTTTCTGCAAAATGTTTTGCTAGTGTTTGTATGTTAATTGCTTGTTGTTTAGGTTCGCTGTTATTAGTTTTGGTTAATGTTTTTACTATCGCGAATAACTCCCTTGGGCGGTTGATGGATGAGTTTATTACTTTAGAGTGGTAGTCTCTTTTTGATTTGTTAATTGCGCTTTTGTATTCTATAAGTAGGAGCATGTATTGGGATTTGTTTTCATCAGATTTTAGTTTTCTCCATCTCTTTTCTTGTCTCCTCAGTTGCTTTTTTAGTTTTGTCAGCTCTTTCGTGAACCATTTTTCTGTCTTTTTTGTTTGTTAGTGTAAGACTTGTGTGTGGACAGCTGCTTTTTGAATAGTTAGGTTCCAATTTGATATGGTTGAGTTGATGTCTGGTGTGGTTGTGTCTAGTTTGGGTAGTACTTTGTCGAGGAATGTGTCTTTGTCAAAGTGTTTGAAGCGTGATATATGCGGAGTTGTGCTCCCATTATTTTTTGGGACTTGTGCCGATAGCTGGATTGTGATTAGATGGTGGTCTGACCAGGGTACTTCGGTTATACTCAGGGTGGTATGTAGTAGATGACTGTAGAGTGAGGCTGGGAGGAAAATTACGTCAAGTATGTTACCTTTTTTGTGTGTAGGAGCGTGTATTATCTGTGTGAACCCCATTTGTGACATGGCATCTATGAAGTTATCTGATTGGGAATGGTTCAGTGATGGAAGGTTCAAGTCACCAAGGAGTATAAATGGTTTGCTTTGTGACGCTGTGCATGCTAGTTCTAGGATAGGGGTGAGATTTTTCTGATCAGATGAGGGGGGTCTGTAGATGAGGGTGAGAGCCATGGTTTTATTTTCTATGTTAACAATGTCCATTCCATCTATATTATTTAGGTTTGTAAGGGTGAATTTTAAGTCATTTTTGGTGAGGATCAGTACACCCCCTCCTCTTTTTATGTTCCGTTGGCAATTGAATATGTCATATTGATATGTGGTTAGTTGGTTTAGTAGTATTGTGTCTGTAGGTGAGAGCCATGTTTCAGTAATACAGATAATGTCAGGGGAGGTATCGTTAATTATGTCATTAATTATTGGTATTTTATTTCTTATTGATCGGATGTTTATTAGGATGAGTTGTATTTTGGTGTTTGTAATGTCATTTTGGTCTATTTTATCGCTTATGGGTTGTTGCTTTATTTGGATGAGTCGGTGATGGCGTTTGTGTGAGGTGTGGCGCAAATGGTGATTGTGAGAGTTTGTGTATGTAGAACTGTATGTTGGATTCTGGTACTGATTGTAGGTGATTGGGAAATTATTATAAGGGTTCCGGTTATGATTGTGGATGATTGGGATGTTTTTGTATGGACCTTGGTTGGTTTTGTAAGTGTATATATGTTGAGTTAGGAGGGTTATTAAGAAGAGAGTGAAAAGGAGATTTATAATCCTAGTAGGAGACATTGTGTTCATTTTATGAGGTAAAGGGAAGAGTGTTAGGGAAGTAGATGGAGGGAGGGAGATTATTACTGGTAACAGTATCTCAGGCTGACAGTGCAGGGAGGGTACTTACTACTGGCAACAGTATCTCACAATAACAGTTCAAGAAAAGGTAATTACCACTGGCAGGAGTATCTCACAATAATTACTACTAGCAGTGATTACTACTGGTAACAGTATCTCACAATGATTACTACTGGCAATGATTACTACTGGCAACAGTATCTCACAATGATTACTACTGGCAATGATTACTACTGGCAACAGTATCTCACAATGATTACTACTGACAATGATTACTACTGGCAACAGTATCTCACAATGATTACTACTGTTTTAGTTGTTGTATACGTGTTGTGGGATTACATTTCTTATATGCCTCCTCCAGGCCTCAACATGCAACCATTCAAAACGAACCTTAAACGTCTATGCAGGCAGCCTCGATTTTGCGAATGTTGCTGATGCCTCCAGAGAGTCCATCATACTGCAGCTCGTATTCTCACCTGCTCTTCCCGATTTGATCACATCACTCCTCTTCTCATACGATTGCACTGGCTCCCAGTCCCCTTCCGCATTCAATATAAGGTCCTCACTTTCGTTCACAAATCTATCCACTTAGGTACCCCTCTTTATCTCGCAGATCAGATCCATCTCCACACTCCCCACCGCTCACTTCGCTCCATACACGCCAACCGTTTGCTCCTACCATCCCCCTCACAGGCTCACCTTGAATCCACCCGCTCCTCTGCCTTTTATTTCCTTGGACCTCGTCTCTGGAATTCGCTTCCCCCGGACCTCCGCCTGGAACCTACCCTGAAAACCTTTAAGGCCCACTTAAAAACCTACCTTTTCTGTCTCGCCTTTGACCTCTCCCCACCTCCTTCCCCCCTCCCTTCCCTTCACTGACTTCTCTGTAGCCATTTTTCCTGTTACTTCTCCTTCCCTTTAGCTTTTTCTCCTTTCTCCTAAATCTTTTCTGTCACATATTTGGCGTTCTTTTCCTTCCTTCCTGCAGCTATTTTGAATATTGTACACCGCTCTGACGCATTTTTGCCTGAGCGGTATATTAAGTTACCAATAAAGATAAAGATAAAGATAAAGATGCTGCTACCCTACTGCGGAGAGCTGCTGATGATGGCAAGGGTTCTTCTAGTGCCCCTTCTCACGGTCCCCGCCTAAGGTTCTTCTAGGCCTATTACTGACATCCTTGGTAATTACGTCCTGGACCGCATCTGCAGAGCGGTGGTGGAAGATTTTGAAAATGTTCAGGATTGATTTGAATTTTGCCCTTGCAATTATTGGGAGCCAGTGCAGCTGTCACAGGATGGGGGTGATGTGTTCAGATCTTTCAGTGCCCGTGATGATGCGTGCTGCAGTATTCTGCACCATTTGGAGTGGGTGAATAGACTGCTGGGGGAGGCCTTGGTATAGTGAGTTTCCATAGTCTAGCAGTGGGGTGATGACTGCTTGGCAAACTGTGCGGAAGTGGTCTTGGTCAAAGATTGGTTTGAGTTTTCTGATGAACCTCAATCGGTGGTAGGCTTTTGCTGCAGTTTTAGTAATGTGAGATTGTAGGTTCAGAGAGCCAGACAGGCAGGAGTTTTTTTTTTCCTACACTGGCTGGATTGGCAAGAATAATTAAAAACAAAATGGAGAGATTACTCCAGACTCTAGTGGAGGGACAGCAGCAGCAGCAGCAACATTAGCAGCTGCAGTGCACCCTAGTGGAGGAACAGCAACAGCTGCAACGTGCCCTATTGGAAGAACAGCAGCAACTGCTAGAGGACATTTTGCAAGCCCAAGAGACACAGCCACAGCAAGTGCTACAGAAGTCATTGGAAATCCAGCAGGGGTTGCTAATGCAAGTCTCCCAGACACTCCAAGGGCGGCAGCCCTACCCACTTATTCCACCCCTGCTTAAAATGATGGAGGGCGAGGACCCAGATCACATCCTAGTAAATTTTGAGCAGACTGCCTGGCCGGCTGGATGGCCAGACACGATGTGGACCATATATCTGGGAAACTTGCTGACTGGAAGCAGTCAAGCCTTCTTTCGGGAAGCTAACCATGATGGTCGAGCCCCCTATGCAACAGTAAAGACCACCATACTGAAGCAAGCTGAATGTATACAAGAGGCTTACTGGCAACGTTTCAGAAAAGGAGCCCTGGGGCCTAAAGAAACTCCTGGAATTTCTTCTATAGACTGAAAGAGATTGTCTGTCTGGAAATGGTTACAACCAAAGGAGAAGACCTGAGCAGAGGTGGCTAAGATGGTTCTGTTGAAACATTTTCTAGAGGACTTGACTCTCCCATGAGACAGTGGGTTCGCCAGTTCTCTAAATTGACTCTGGAAAGTGCTGTGGAAACAGCCAAAGGATTTTATGAAGCTCAGCCTGTAACTGAGGCACCCAAGGCAAAGGAAACAAGGCCAGCCATAACCCAAGGAGGCTGGGGAGGAAAACCTGAGCCTTTGAGGGCCCCCACACCAAGGCCTCCATGGTCCCCAACTTCCTGAGGATCCAGAGGTGGCTATTTTACTTGCTTAAAGTGCTGTGGCAGGGGCCACTATGCCCGTGAGTGCCCCATGGTGATGAGGGAACAAATGGATACAAACGTTATGACTTTCCATGAGTGCGGTATTATGGAAGCATCCCTAATGGAGGAGGGGATGTTTGTGATACTCATAGGGCTTGGTAGGCACTTGTCTGCAAGCCCCGGTGGACTCAGGAAGTGTGAGGGCTCTCATCAGGTGGAACATCAGGGCAAAGCATCAGATCTACTATGAGAAGCTCGTGTCCTTAGTTTGCGTCAATGGAGATCAATGGTCATATCCGGTGCAAGTTGAATTACCCCCCCCCCCCCCCAGGGGAACGGAGACTCTTGAGGTGGTGGTTGTAGCCTGGCTGACTTATCCAGTGATTATAGGCAAAGATTTCCCAAATTTCAAGGACATCTGGAACCGGGGAAAGAGTGAAAGAGTATCCCGGACGAGGGGGCTGTGGAGGATTTTCTAGAACTCTTTCATTTGAGGGACCCGGACTTGTTTGTAAAAGACCCCAAAACCCCCAAGTGCCGCAGACAGCGCCAAATCTGGGGGTAGCTGTAGAGGAGGGTTTTGAGATAGAAGAATCAAGAATCCTCTGACAGATCTGCAGATGATTCCCAAGAGAGGCCCACCCCCCAGCTAGGGAAACCCGGGTCTGAGGACAGTCTACCTGAGTAGGGTGGAGTAAAGGCCAGTTTAAAAGGGCCCTAAGGGAAGACAACATCCTTAAGAATGCCTGGGAACAGGTTCACAAGTAAGAGGGGGGCCCCCAGTAGATAACTTGGACCCTTCCCAGAGAAGCTTTCCCTATTTTTTGGTGTGACAAGATTTATTGTATAGGGTTGCCAGGGGAGTGATAAAGGGAGAAGAGGTAGAACAGTTGGTAGTTTCCCAACCATACTGACAGCTGGTAATGGACTTTGCTCATAGTCATCCATTGGGTGGGCACCTGGGGGTACAGAAAACCCAAGAGCTCATTCTAGTCTAGTTTTACTGGCTGGGCTTCATAAACATGTACAGTTCTTTTGCCAGTCCTGCCCCATCTGCCAGTTACATTGTCCGGCAAAGGTTAGACCTACTCCTCTAGTGCTAACGCCCGTTGTCGAGATCTCATTTGAAAGGATTGCGATGGATTTGGTGGGACCATTGGAGCACACTCCCGTGCCAACAAATATATCCTGGTGGTAATGGACTATGCCATACTGTATCCAGAAGTGATAGCCATATGGAATACTAAGACCACAATATTGGCCAATGCAGTATGGAAACTCTTCTCTCGGTTGGGGATACCTGCTGAAATCCTCACGGATCAAGGGACACTGTTTGTTTCCCGCATAATGAAGCAAATATGCACCTTGTTGAAGATCAAGACCTTGTGGACATTGGTGTATCATCCACAAATTGATGGTTTGGTTGTTTTAATAAAATGTTGAAACAGATGCTAAGGAAATTTGTGAATGAAGAGGGGAAAGACTGGGATCTTTTATTCCCCTATGTTTTGTTGGCCATCAGAGAAGTACCCCAAAGTTTGACCAGTTTTTCCCCTTTTGAGTTGCTGTATGGGCAACAGCCCTGGGGAAACTTACAGATACTTCATGATACTTGGGAAGAGGGCCTCAGACTATGTACTTGGATGCAGGAGTGCTTAAGGAAAGTAGGAGAAACAGTGAGACAGTACCTGGAGAAAACTCATGGGATCCAGTACAGTGGACTTTTCAACCTGGGGACCAGGTCCTAGTTTTTCTTCCCACACTGGAGAGTAAACCTTTCTGTAAATGGCAGGGTTCCTATGAGGTTTTAGAACAGATGGGACCTGTCAGTTATAAGATTGCACAGCCAGATAAAAGGAATAAACTCTCAATCTACCATTTGAATCTGCTGAAGAAGTGGACTCCTGCCCTGGCTGTGATATTCCAGGGAAAGGAGTTTGGGCTCAAGGTGCAGCCACCTTCTGAATCGGACCAGGTTCCATGACATTGTCACAGATCCTGGGGTGACGGTGTGCCAACAGCCCTACCGACTTCCAGAAGCATGATGACAGGCTGTGGCAGGGAACATGCTTAAATTAGGAGTAATAGAAGAGTCCCAAAGCAATTGGTCATCCCCCCCTTGTACTGCGGCTTTGCATCGATTTCAGGAAGGTGAATGCATTTTCCAAGTGGGACTCTTACTCCATGCCTAGAGTGGATGACCTTATCAAAAGTCTAGGAGGAGCTCATTTTATTTCAACATTAGACCTAACAAAGGGGTATTTGCACATCCCCCTAACTCCTGTAGCCAAGGAGAAGACCACATTTTCTAACCCCAAGGGCTAGTCCAGTTCACAGTGTTGCCTTTTGGACTGCATGGGGCTCCCGAAATGTTCCAGTGTCTAGTCCATCACCTGTTGAGACCCCACGGGAGGTTTGCGGCGGCCTACTTAGATGATATTGTGATTTATAGTCGCGACGGGAAAACCCACCTGTCACATGAACAAGCCATGTTAACAAGTTAGAGGAAGGCTGTTTTGATGGCCAACTGAAAAAAATATTTCCTGAGAGGCTGGAAGGCACAGTACTTGGAATATTCCTTGGGGCATGGCTATTTCCCAGATGAAGAAACAGTTGCAGGTCTTCTTGGGAATGATGAGCTATTATCACCGATTTATTCCAAACATGGCGAGAATAGCTGAACCATTGACCCAGCTCCTCCAGAAGAAAGCCCCGGACAAGATCAGCTGGACAGCAGAATTGAAGGAGATGTTCCAGAAATTGAAGACAGCCTTGTGTTCTGAATCGGTCCTGGTCAGTTCGGACTTCACACGACCATTTGTTGTACAGATGGATGCTTTGGCTGTCGATTTTGGGGACAACTTAGCCCAGGAAATAGAGGGCAAGGAGCATCTAGTGGCTTTTATTAGCCGAAAATTGTTTCCCCGGGAACAGCATTATGCCACCATTGAGAAGGAGGCTCTCGCAGTCACGTGGGCTCTAGGGACTTTCCAATACTACCTGCTTGGCCACCCTTTTACATTGGTTATGGATCACCAGCCACTCAAGTGGTTGGCACAGAATAAGGAGACCAATGGCCGAATCATGCACTAGTCCCTCAGCCTTCAACCTTTTCTGTATGTGGTCTGACATAGGGCTGGTAAGACACACCAGAACGCGGACTTCTTGTCCAATCCTTTTTTATATAGTTGCCGATAGTACTTCTTGAATACTCGAGCAATTGCAGGAGTATCTTTCTGCAAGCAATGTCGCATCTCACAATGCCGGGATTGTTCATGCTCCTGGGAATCCCGTAAGCATCGGGCGAGCAATTTCCCCATTTTATCCCCATATTGGTATAATTGGTGCTTATAATACAAGTGATTTCTTGGCTTACTGGTGTAGAGCCTCATTTAAAGTCACTTGAACTTCCAAGTAATGTGCCCTTGTCTCCACCATTGGCTGGCGGGCATGTCATTTGCACGTCATCACTACCTGGCACTCTAAGCCCATCACTTGAGCATCTATTAACTGCCTTCGACGGGCTGAATAAGCTATTATATCCCCATGAAGTACTGCTTTAGCAGTTTCCCAAAATAGTTCAGGAGTCTCCTGATGTTGTGCATTATGTGTTGTATATGAACACCATCTATTTCTAAGGGAGGCTGCCAGCTCAAATCTATCCATATCGGTGTATGGTCCGAAATTTCTGCTGGGCCAATCGACGCATCCTTCACTCTAGAGAACATGGATGCCGCCACCAATATATAATTGATTCTCGCACTTGTTCTATGTGCCCTGGATAAACGAGTATAATCCCTTTCCATGGATTTGAGCAGTCGCCATGGGTTCATGAAGCCTAACCGTTTACAAAATCTCTGCAGCACACACAATGTTCAATCTCTAACCCCTTGATTGGAGCCAGATGTATCCAACATGGGATCCAAGACTCCGTTAAGATCTCCACCAATTACTAACTGATGTTCCTATAATTGTTCAATTTCAGAGGCCAGGTGGGCATAAAAAGGGACATCTGTCACACCTGGAGCATAGATATTGCAAAGCACAATAACATATTCCTCATGTTTGCCCTGCAAAATAACATATCTGCCCTGGGTGTCCGTTAGAGTACGCTCGCAAGTAAATCAAATTTGTTTATGGAACAAAATGGCTACACCTCCCTTTCGACCCTGTGTGGGTGCACCAAAACCTGGCCTATCCATTCTCAGCTCAGCTTACAATGCTCAACATCTGTTTGGTGAATTTCCTGGAGGAAGGCACATCACACTTATGTGATGCACTGGTAATACTATCGCAGTTTAGTAAACATACCCCTAAGATTTTTTCGTTGACCTCTATTCTCTAAATCGTCAAGCTTTTCATTGTGGGCCTTAAGAAGCACTTCCAGTCTTTGGATATTTTGGGAGTGAGTAAGTTGGACATCTTCCATGTTGGATATTAATTGTTCCGCCTGTGTCATTTGACCTCCAATATCCGATACAGCTTGTGCTACTTGAGCTATTTGGTCTGATAGCCCCGCAGCCTATTTTCCAAGGCTGCCACTACCGCCTGAGAAACCTCCTCCACCAGCTCACTGTCTCCATTCTACCTTTCGTCGGGGAAGCAGAATTTGCCATTTTACTTTCCGGGTCCCGGTTTTTCGCTTTGCGGGTTATTTTCGTCGCCATCTGCATGCAGCCACTCTGCTTCGACTTATTCCACTGATATCCTCTAGGTCACCACCTACAAGGATAATATGCTGCATAGGCTACTGAAAATTAAAGATTCTCCAGGGTTCTACAGAGAAGTGCCCCGGAGCCGAGGAAGCCAGCAGCCTCTCGGCTCACTGCATCACATGATCTCCCCAGCCTTCCTCTTTTACAGTGACCTTCTACCTTGCCAAGCATTATGTCTTTCTCCAATGAAATCTCTCTCTTCGCATGATGTGTACAAAGAATGAAAGTCGAAGTCTCGTCATCTGAGCTTCTAAGGAAAGTTTTTAGGTTTGATCTCCTCTAGTACTGACCGGTTTGTTCTTCGGCAGTCCATGAAATACACAGTATTCATCGCCAGCACCATAATTCAAAGGCATCAATTTTTTTCCTGTCTATCTTTTTCACTGTCCAACTTTTGCATCCATATGATGTTATTGAAAATATCATGGCCTAGACAAGTCGAATCTTTGTATGGAAAGAGACATCTCTGCTCTTGAGAATCTTGTCTAGGTCCTTTATAGCCATTCTACCAAGGGCAATATGTCGTCGGATTTCATGACTGCTAGTCCTTTCTTCCATTAATGATGAACTTATTGATTTTGCCAGTTGTGAGGATCTTTCTTCTTAACATTAAGGTGCAGATCCATTTTAAGACTATGTTCCTTGATCTTGAGAAATAAATGTTTCAGATCGTCTTCACTTTCAGTCAGTAATGTGGTATCATCAGCATAGCAAAGGTTGTTAAGTGCACCCACACTTTTTGTATGCCACGTTAGGGCAGAGGGTTCCATGTTAACTGCCAGGAACATGCTTTCCATATCCTTGAAGTTAACGTGGTGGTGTTACACCTGACATGCCATGGTTTTCGTGGTATTAGCATGGGTATGTAAATAGTTTTGTTTAAATTCCATGTTCAAAATATGTAGCAGTTAAACATGTTCCATGTACCTTTTGAGTTATAGTTCCATGTAAACCGCCTGCTGGAAGGGGCAGTATAAAAAAAATGTTCGAATAAATAAACAAAATAGATGAAACACTATAGCATCTCTTAAGTAAAAGGGCCCCATAGAATGCAAATGAAGAAACAGAAATTGCAAGAATTAGAGTATTCTAGGAACAATGGATTGAACAATATTGCTTCATTGCGCAGAGAGGTAACATTGTATACATGCTTTGCAACTAAAGAGTAAATGTAACAAAGCAGTACATCTTGAGGTAATCCACGGAAACCAAACAGTCAGATTCTAGCCAGAGGTTCTCAAGAGTACTTAGAAACAAAAAGATTGCTTCCGTTTCAGTTATTGAAAGTCCAACAAAGTATTTTTAAAACTATTGGATGATAACTATAGACTGTGGGGGAGATATTCAACCGTGGTGGCTAGCCATTCTAACGTGGCTAGTCACTACCGCTGAATCATAAACTTGGATATTCAATCCCAGGGTCATATCTAGCTCTAGCATTGAACATCCAGGTTGCCCGAATGGGCAGGAATTTAATCGGGTAGCGGTGATATTGAGCCACTACCCGGTTAGCTTCTGTGGTGAAAGTTAAGCCAGCCTTTGCTGTCCCCCGAACACCGCAGTGCTAGCCGGTTAGCATCGGGGCATGCAGCGGCAGCTGACCATGTCAATCCCTTTGAATATCGGCCCTGTGAGTCTAAGTGAATTGCTTTAATAGAGGGTAAAAAATCACTTCTTTAAGTTTACAAGAACTCCACCTCTCAAAGTAGCATTTAATATACATTTGCACCTCTTTTCTTACAACAGCAAATGAGTCCGTATAACCATCAAGATGGATGATTCCTTCTGCTTTTCTGTTCTCATTACCGGAACTTTTACCTACAGTAGGAGAGCAATTTTCAATGAGAACAATTTTTAAAATTGCCTCTATGGGTATGACCATTCAAAAGCCAACCTCTTTTCCAGCTGTGTCTATATTTGATGTGTGAGCTCAGCTTTTTAAATTTCCTTCTCTCTTATGGCTTGTTCCCACTGCTGCCTCCTGCGTCTTTATCCGTTCTTTGGTGGGTCAATGTGTGTGTCTGTGTGAGAAGCTTGCACTGCTGCTGCCTATCCTGTGGTGGGACAGAGGGTATAAAGGAAGCTGACGTTGCTGCTGCTTTGTGCTGTAACTTGTCCCAGACATTTGCGCACCAATCTGCTTGTTTTCCCTGTTGGGCTGATAGCATTAACTTCATACTTTAAGAGCCCAATATTCAAAAAAATATGAGCTCCTAAATTTAGGCTACTAAAGTTTTGCCCTATTTTCACTTAGGAGCTCACATTTTCAGACGAAAAGTCATCTTAATTTAAGAGCTTACAATTTGGACCCGATATTCCAAGCAATTAATGCGGTTAGCAGAGCTGCTAACTGCATTAATTGCGGTGGACAGGATATTCAGGTGCTGCCAGCTCTACACGCCCTAATGCTAACCGCATAGCGATATTGAACTGCTGCCTGGTAGCGATATGCAGCGAAAGTTAGGCCACAGTTACCTGTGTCTGGCTTTCGCTGCATATTGCTAACCAGGAAATGGTGATATTGGTTACTGATTGGCAAAAGCGCTTAACCCAGATGTTTAGTGCTGGAGCCAGATTTGATCCCAGCATTGAATTTTCGGGTTTAATGTTCAGCACCGGTATCTAGCTGCATTAGTAACGCTGGCCGCCAGCACTGAATATCAGGCCCTATGCTTCTAAATGTAGGCCTGCGCCATTCATTTGCCTAGATTTATGAGCCTAATTTAAGTGTCTAGAGCTGAAAATCAGGCTAAGCTCCTAACTTCTTTTCTCCACCTTAAATCTGCCTCCATTGCTACTCACTTTTTCTGCTCTGAAATTTAGGAGTTTAATAAAATTTTAAGAAAATATTTAGGCACTCAGCCCTGTTAAATTTTCAAAGAAGCTAATTTAGGAGCATATCTTTCAAAGTTAGGCGTATAAATCCTTTGCATATTGGGCCGTAAAGGTTTTGATGTCGCTGTTGCAGCTGGATGTATATGAGGAAGGAGGGGAGGAGGGCTGGTGCTCTTAATCAGCTATATCAGTATTGTACGTCCCTGTTCACTTCCATGCTCCCAGCTTTTCCTCTCATGGTGGTTGTTCTATTTTGGCACCATCCTGTGAGAAGCTAGTGCCAGTTCTTTCTGAGACACAGGGCATCAGTAAACATTTTCAGAGGGAGCAAGCCAGGATATGTGGAGTATGATCTCAGTATCTCAAATGTATTGACAGATGACAGAAGGTGATGGTAAATGGAGTTCACTTGGATGAAAGGAGGGTGATTAGCGGGGTACCCCAGGGTTCGGTCCTGGGCCCGGCACTGTTCAATGTACTTGTGAATGATATTGCTGAAGGACGGAATGGAAAAGTCTGTCTTTTTGCAGATGACACGAAAATTTGCAACCGAGTGGATTCCCTGCGGGAGTGGATAACATGAGGAAAGATCTACAAAAGCTGGAAGAATGGTCTAATGCTTGGCAGTTAAGATTTAATGCGAAGAAGTGCAGTGTCAAGCACTTGGGAAGCAGAAATCCAGGGGAAATGTATGCGATAGGGGGCAAGAGGTTGGTGTGCATGGACCAGGAGAAGGACCTTGGTGTGATTATTTCTGCGGATCTCAAGGTGGCAAAACAGTGCGACAAGGCAGTGGCAAAAGCCAAGAAGATGTTTGGGTTGCATACAAAGAGGAATTACCAGCAGAAAGGAAGAGGTACTAATGCCACTGTATAAGTCACTGGTGAGGCCTCACTTGGAATACTGTGTTCAGTTTTGGAGACCGTATCTTGCAAAGGATATAAAAAGACTGGAAACTGTTCAGAGGAAGGCGACTAAAATGATTTGGAGCCTGCGTCTGAAGCCTTATGAGAAGAGACTTGTAGACCTAAATTTGTACACTCTGGAGGAGAGGAGGGACAGGGGAGATATGATTTAGACCTTTAAATACTTAAAGAGAAATAATGAACAAACAAACCTCTTCCAAAGTTGGGAAGCTGTAAAACTAGAGGGCATAATATGAAGCTGCAAGGTGGTAAATTGAAAGGCAATGTCAGGAAATACTTTTTCACTGAAAGGGTGGTGGATGCTTGGAATGCCCTCCCAATGAAAGTGTTGGAGGCAAATACAGTGACAGAATTCAAAATGGCATGGTTCCTTATCGTCACTTCAGTCCAGTCCCTTAACTTCTGGGTTGCGCAACCCTTCCAGCAGCTTGGAGGCTGAGCCCATCATCCTTTTGATGATGGTGGGGTATAAATACCCCTGGCACCACCCACTGGCACCAGTAATCTCAGCCTCCAAGCAGCTGGAGGGTTCCTGTAAGCCAGAGTGCTTACGGGTTCTTGCCTAAGATTTAATTTAATTTAATTTAATTGGATTTAATTTTTAGGCTATCTTTTACTTTCTTTATTTCTCTTTTCTGTTAGTACAGTTCCTTTGTGAGGGCTTGTGCCTTTAAGGCTCCTGCTCTTCTCCTCCTCCCCCCCTCCCTCCCTCCCTCCCTGCCTGCCTGCCATCTTCAACCTCTGCTATCTTGAGGCTCCGGAGGAGGGGGTTTTCCCGTGCTGCGGAGAGATCCGGAGAACTCTCCTCCCGCGCATGCCGCGGCCGCGATCCTCTGGCCCAGCCGCTACTGCCTCGCGCCGAAGCCCCCTAGCCAGCTGAGCGCTAGAGGCAGCACCGACTTCCTGCAGCGGCGTTTCCTTGCCTCGCGCTACAGCCCCAAGGCGGCTAGGCGCTTGAGGCTGCTGCAGAGGGTAAACGCGGGTGTGGAGTGTCTTCCTCTACCGTGTCCCGGTAGGAGAGCTCTTAGCTCGGCGGCGTTCTTCCTCCACCTGCAGGCCCGGCCTCCACGTGGCTGCGGCCTACCGCGTGGGAGCCAGCAGAGGACGGCTGGTTCCCTCGTGGCAACGGCTACGCGCCAGTACAGCAAACCGCAAGTATCAGGATGCAAACTTCTTTCCACCTGAACTTAATTTGGTTTATTTTCAGCGTAAATTTGAAGTTTTTTTTGAATCTTTTTGGTGCGGCTGGAGGGGAGGGGAGTGCTGGGAGTCTTGGGCATCACTTTATTTAATTTAATTGATCTAGTTTATTTAATTAATTTATTTAATTTAATTCAATTTGTTTTGTTTGGTTTACATTTTAAGTTTGAATTTCTTTGAAGTTGGGGGGGGGGGCTCTGCTCAAAGAGGAATGACGGGCAAGCTACGGTGTCCTTCCTGCGGCACTCGTAGAGGGACGGCCTCAGAAGCAGGAGTCTGTAGGGGTTGTGCAGCAGAGGCCGCTTCCGTGGAGCAGGAGATCCACCAGAGCATGTCTCTAGCTCTTCAGGGGTCAGGGGACCTTCCAGAAGGGGAAGGGATTCCCATTCTCCCCCGCCTTCGTCCTCAGAGGGTCCAGGCCCTTCCCAGTCTCTTCCCTCTCTCCCCTTGGGGGCGGAGGGAGACTGGGGTCAATTTTCACCCGAGTTTGTCCTGCTTTTGCACAAAGCCTACTGCTTACGCAAGCAGGGCTCGGCGGAGCCAGCAGCAGCGAGGGACAGCATGGACGCTGGTGCAGGGAACACCAGATCCCTTGAGCCGGGGCCTCCCCCCAAGCGAACTAGGCTGTCGGGCAAGGATCCTGTTGACTCTCCGCCTCGGGATCTCCCTGAAGAGGATCTTTCGGACAAGGAAGAGATAGAGGAAGGGGAGGAGCTTGAAGAGGGAGAGATCCCTGAGGAGGAGCATTCCCGCATAGTCAGAGTTTTTAGGCGGGAGGAGCTCCCGGCTTTAATAAGTGAATCTTTAAAAGTACTCAATATGGCATCGGAGGCTCCAACAGAAGAAGAAGCTCTGGAGGATCCGCTGATCCAAGCCGTAAGGAAATCTCAGAAAGTGTTTCCAGTCCACAGAGTGGTCCGACAGATGATTCAGGAGGAATGGAATCAGCCGGAGTCTACCCTGAGAGGAGTACATGCGATGTCTCATCTATACCCATTGCCGGAAGCGGACAAGGACCTCCTGAAATCGCCTAGGGTGGACGCGGCAGTCTCGGCGGTAACAAAGAAGACGACTATACCGGTCGAGGGCGGCGCGGCCCTGAGAGACAGTCAAGATAGAAGACTGGACACCCTGTTAAAACAGGCATTTGATGTTAGTGCCCTTGCCTTACAGGCCTCCGTTTCGGGGGCCTGGGTGGCTAGAGCCTGTTTGAGATGGTCTCAACAGCTGCAACTGGCTGACAGTCCTTCAGGCGTCTCCCAAGAAGTGGCGGCCAAGTTAGAGTCCGGTTCGGCCTTCTTAGGGGATAGCCAGTATGATCTTATTAGAAGTCTGGCGAAGAATATGGCCTTGGTTGTAGCAGCCAGAAGGTACTTGTGGTTACGTAACTGGGCGGCGGATGCTTCTTCTAAGGCACGCCTGAGCCGACTTCCCTTCAAGGGGAAGCTGTTGTTTGGGGAAGACCTAGATAAGTTGGTAAAGGAGCTGGGAGAGTCGAAAGGGGGTAGGCTCCCCAAGGATAGACCAAGGCTGTGTCGTTCTTCGGCGCCGGTGCGGAGTCAGCCAAAGGACTTCCGTAGGTTCCGGAAGCCCAGACTTAACCCTTTCCCCAGGGGCGGTTATCCTTCCAGGGGTCAGAACTTCCGTGGGTTTCGTGGGGCAGGTAGAGGTTTTGGAGCCTCCTCCTCCTCCTCGACACCTAGAAAAGCACAATTAGAAAACGGGGGTCCAGGAGGGAGTGCTGCCGGTGGGAGGGCGCTTAAGGCAGTTCCTTCCCGCCTGGTCCCGAGTCACATCCGATCAGTGGGTGTTAGAGGTGATCCGAGAGGGTTACGCTCTCGAGTTCACAAAGAGAGTATCCCCTGCATTTATTCTGTCCCCCTGCGGTCCACCAGAAAAGAAGGCGGCAGTGGAAATCACCCTTTCGAGGCTCTTAGCGCTGGGAGCGGTGTTGCCGGTCCCACAAGACCAAAGAGGGTACGGTTGATACTCCATTTACTTTGTAGTTCCAAAGAAGGAAGGTTCCTTCCGTCCCATTCTGGATCTAAAGCAAATCAACCGCTGCCTCAGAGTTCCTCACTTTCACATGGAAACTCTGAGGTCCGTGATTGCGGCTGTTCGGCAGGGAGAGTTCCTTACATCCCTAGACTTGACAGAAGCATATTTACACATCCCGGTAAGAGAGTCTCATCAGCAGTTCCTAAGATTTGCCATGCCAAGCGGCCATTTCCAGTTCCGGGCCCTCACGTTCAGGCTAGCGACAGCTCCCAGGACGCTCACCAAGGTAATGGTGGTAGTGGCCGCGGCTCTTCGAAAAGAAGGAATCCTAGTCCATCCTTACCTGGACGATTGACTGATTCGAGCAAAGTCAGAAGAGGAGAGTCACGTGGCAACTGCCAGGGTCGTGGACTTCCTCGAGAAATTGGGATGGGTCATCAATCGGGCGAAGAGCAGTCTAATATCCAGCCAGGAGATCGAGTACCTCGGAGCTTGGTTCGACACCAGAAGAGGAAGGGTGTTCCTTTCGAAGCAGAGATCAATCGACTTGAGAAATCTCGTTTCCCGTTTTCTGTTAACAAGATGCCCCTCAGCCTGGCATTACCTTCAACTGCTAGGCACCATGGCAGCGGCAATAGAAGTAGTCCCTTGGGCCCGGGCTCATATGCGTCCTCTACAGCGTACCCTCTTGCGGCAGTGGTCACATCAACATCACCCCTTATCCAGACGGATTCACTGTCCTCCCCGGATCAGGAGGTCTCTGCGGTGGTGGACAAGCCCAAGGAATCTGGGCTGCGGGATGCCACTCGAGACTCCTCAGTGGATGCAGCTGACGACGGATGCGAGTCTAGCAGGCTGGGGTGCTCACTGCGAGGGACAATTCGCCCAGGGCCGCTGGACTCTGAGAGAGTCGCAGTGGTCTATCAACAGGCTGGAATTGAGGGCAGTAACCTTAGCTCTCTGGGCTCTCGAGCTCTTGGTTCGTCAGAAAGCAATCCGCGTCCTATCCGACAACGCTACTGCGGTGGCATACATCAACCGTCAGGGAGGAACGAGCAGCCTGTCCTTGGAGAAGGAGGCAGATGTCCTCCTGCAGTGGGCAGTGAGCCATTTGCTAGCGCTGTCGGCGCAGCACGTGGCCGGAACAGACAACGTGACGGCCGATTACCTCAGCAGGTTCAAGATAGACCACGGAGAGTGGGAACTGGCGCAGGAGGTGTTCGATCAAGTGGTTGCCTGGTGGGGGATTCCAATCATGGATCTCATGGCTCGGTACACGTCGGCGAAGGCGAGCCAGTTTTTCAGTCGCAGGAAGGAAAGGATGTCTGAGAGCCTGGACTGGTTATTCTCATAGCCCCGGACTGGTCTCAGCATCCGTGGTACGCAGACCTTGTGAGGTTGACGGCCGACCGGCTGTGGCGGCTCCCCTGCAAGGAGGACCTCTTGCGCCATACAGGGGTGTCCTACACGGAGCTGTGGATTCACCCCTAAAAGAAAGACATGAGGAGGAGTGGCCTGCACAGAGCGGCAGGTGCTCCTACTCTTGCCATCTTACTGGGCAGACCAGATGGACCATACTGGTCTTTATCGGCTGTCATTTACTATGTTATTATGTTACTGCTAGCGCTTGCCATAGTACTTGCATTGTGCCTATGATAGTAGCTGTATATGTATAATCTAATTCTATGAGTTCTCTTCAGCATGACAAATGTAATGCTATTTCCTTTTCATCCCTCTAGTTCAGTCCCGGAACATCTGAGTTCTGTACCTACTCCAGCAGCTTTGGAGACTGAAACACGTCATCACTTTGATGACACCAGTATAAGTAGGCAAGGGCCGCCTCTCCCCGCCAGTAGTTTGTCTCCATAGCAGCTGGAGAAGGTGCTGAGCCTAGGACTGGGCTCAGGCAGTGGCAAATAAGCAGAGTGCTTTAGCTTGTATTTTCTTGTTGTTGGCATGTACTTTGTATGATTAAATAAAAGTTACAAAAAAAAAAAGCAGAGTGCTTTGAATTGGGCAGGTTTCCCTGGTTGATCTTTGGCAGGGGCCAGAGGTTGCAGTATAGAGAGGGCTGCACAGGGTAGATTGCCTTCTCTGTCTCTCTCTTCTCTGTCCTCTGGTTCCCCCCTCCCTCTTCTGCCCTTCCCCCTTCCCCCCACCCCCCCGCACACGACAGTGAGCATTGCAGAGGACTGTCCGGCCTGAAGAGCCTCCCTGCTCCCGATCCCACGTGAAAGGGTGAGGAGCAGGTGGCAGGTGCAGCCTGCAGCGTGTCTGAGACCGGAGGAGGATCGCAGCAGTGAGTCTGTCCACCCGGAGCCGAAGCCGCCGATTCGGCTGAGCTCTGGGGGAGGATTGAGGCCCTCGGAGTGTGGCAGAACCGCGGTAAGCGGGTATTTTGCAATTTGGGGGGTCAGCCATGTGCGGGGAGGCCGGGAGGCACGAAATGCAGCAGTTGCAGTGCGATTGGTGTCGGCGGGCCTGGCCGCATGGCGTTCGCTTTTTGGGCAGCAGGCTCACTAAAATCCGTGAGGGAAGAGGCAGGTCTTCTGGGGGGATTGTTTTGTGGGTCTGGGGTCTCTGGAGTGTGTTGTTAGAGGCCGAGTGTAGAAAAAAAAAGACAGAACCACTTTTCCTTCTGTCTGCGCAACCCCTGAGGAAAGGAGTGTTTGACAGCCGGGGGGGGGGGGGGGTGTCTGGAGGCTCCTGGTGGCTGTAGTCCGTGGGCATTGGTCTCCGGGATAGCATGCCGGCTAGGCCTTGGTGCCTGGTGTGTGGTACAAGGCAAAGTTCGGGCCTGGAGTCAGGGGTTTGTAGAGGCTGCGCCTAGGAAGCGGCGTTGATGGAGCAGTCTCTAGAGGGGGAGACAGGGGGCAGGGGGCTCTGTCTCAGAGTCAGGATGACGGGTTGCCTCCATCCCTGGTCCCCTCAGAGCCCGTGGCTGGGCCGTCTACGGCGGGGGGACCGTCCTTTCCGCCTGGACAGGGTCCGCCGGGGGGCAGCCTATGGTCCTGCCAGATTTCTTTCTGCTAATGTAACAGGCATTTTCTCTTCTGCAGCCCGGTATGGCCATGCTGCCGGCGAATGGGCAGGGAGAGAAACGCCTGTGGAGCCCGTTGGGGCCAGAATCGGCTGGCACCTCGGCTAAGAGGAGTAAGGGTGCAGGTGTAGAGAGGTTCTCGGCGGCGCTCTCAGAGGATCTGGAAGGGGATCTCTTGAAGGATTCTGTGGACGAGTTAGAAGAGGGCAAGCTGCCTGATGCGGAGCAGCAGGCTAGGATAGTCAGGGTGTTCAGGCGAGAAGTTTCCAGCGCTGATTACCGAGACTCTCAAAGCGCTTAATATGCCGGCCACAGTTCCGGCAACGGATGAGGCATTGGAGGATCCGTTGTTACAAGCCGTGCGTATGACGCAGCAGGTATTTCCCATTCATAGAGTATTTAGGAACATGATTCAGGAAGAGTGGGATTTGCCCGAGTCTGCTCTCAAGGGCTCTAGGGCTATAGCTAGGCTCTCTCCGTTGTCGGACCAGGATAGGGACCTCTTTCATTCCCCAAAGGTTGACGCGGCTGTGTCGGTTACTAAGAAGACGACGATCCCGGTAGAGGGGTCGGCTGCCCTTAAGGATGGTCAGGATAGGAAGTTGGATACTTTGCTGAAGCAGGTGTTTGACATCAGCACGCTGTCCATGCAGGCCTTGATCGCGTGGGCTTGGGTGGCGAGAGCTTGTCTGCGATGGTCTCAGCGACTGCAGGTGGATCCGGCGGGGGAGCAGGTGGATGAGGTATCTCACCTGGAGTCCGGGTCCACCTATTTGGCGGATATTCATTATGACCTGATCCGGGGGCTTGCTAAGAGTATGGCATCGGTGGTGGCAGCCCGGCGGTATTTGTGGTTGCGAAACTGGGCGGCCGACAGTTCTTCCAAGACGTGGCTTAGTAAGCTTCCTTTTAGGGGGAAGCTGTTGTTCGGTTAAGATTTGGACAAGTTAGTCAAGGATCTGGGGGAGTCTAAAGGGGGGCGGCTGCCGAAAGATAAGCCAAAGCAGGGCCGCCCTAACCCAGCTCCCAAAGGGTCGCTGAGAGAGTTTCATAGGTTTCGCTTGCCTCGCTTCGGACAGTTTCAGCGGGGCAGATTTCTGGGGCGAACCCAGGGGTTTCGGGGATTTCGAGGGGCAGGTAGAGGGTTTGTGCCCATCTTGTCCTCAAACCTTAAAAAGCCACAATGAGATGAGGGGGACTCAGGTGGGGTGTGCGGTAGGGGGGCGCCTATGAGATTTTTACCCTGCCTGGGTCCGGATAACGTCGGATCAGTGGGTGTTGGAGATTATTCGAGAGGGCTACGCTCTGGAGCTCCAACAGCCAGTGGTAGATTTGTTTGTCCAGTCTCCGTGCAGGGCATGGTTAAAGTTCTGGGCGGGGTGGGAAACACTTCAGAGGTTGTTGCAACTTCGGGCAGTGGTGCCAGTTCCGCCGGAGCAGTACGGGTATGGTCGGTACTCCATTTATTTCATAGTGCCAAAGAAAGACAGCGCATTTCGGCCTATTCTAGACTTGAAAGGAGTGAATCGCTGTCTCCAGGTGTCGCATTTCCGTATGGAGACGTTGCCTATTTGCATATTCCCATTCGTTGGGAGCACCAGCGGTTTCTGTGGTTTGTGGTGCCTATGAGGCATTTCCAATTACAGGCCTTGCCGTTTGGTCTGGCAATGGCTCCAAGGACATTCACCAAGATTATGGTGGTGGTGGCAGCAGCTCTCCGCAAGGAGGGAGTGCTGGTGCATCCATATTTGGACGATTGGCTGATTCGGGCGAAGTTCGAGGAGGAGAGCAGAAGAGCCACATCCCGGGTAGTGCAGATGTTGCAGAGTCTGGGATGGGTGATCAACTTCTCCAAGAGCAAGTTGGGTCCATCGCAATCGCTAGAGTACCTGGGGCGCGGTTCGACACAGCGCAGGGGAAGGTCTTTCTCCCTGTAGGACAATTGCAGGGCTTAAGAGAGCTGGTAAGGAAGTTTCGGGCTCAGAAGGCTCCCACAGCATGGCAATATCTGCAATTGTTAGGAACGATGGCGGCCACGATAGAGGTGGTGCCGTGGGCCAGGGCTCACATGAGGCCATTACAAAGGGCCCTTCTTCGCCGTTGGTCGCATCAGTCAGATGCGCTGTCTCGGCGGTTGCTCTGTCCGCTGGAGGTGAGACAGGAGCTTCTCTGATCGTTGCGGCGAGAGAACTTGGAAAAGGGAATGCCCCTGGAGGCTCCGGCCTGGAGGCCCTTTACAACGGACGCAAGTCTCACGGGCTGGGGAGCACATTTTGAAGGAAGGTTAGCACAGGGGCAGTGGTCAGCGCTGGAGAAGGAGTGGTCGATCAACAGGCTGGAAATGAGGGCGGTGTATTTGGCCTTGTTAGAGTTCCAGCCATGGCTGAGTTGGTTGGCAGTTCGGGTGCT
Source organism: Ichthyophis bannanicus (assembly GCA_033557465.1). Lineage (NCBI taxonomy): Eukaryota > Metazoa > Chordata > Amphibia > Gymnophiona > Ichthyophiidae > Ichthyophis > Ichthyophis bannanicus. Next base: position 74,339,835 of record CM066040.1, read on the forward strand.
CTACGACAATGTGACCACGGTAGCCTACATCAACCGACAAGGTGGCACAGGGAGTGCAGCATTGGAGGAGGAAGCAAGTCAGCTGTTAGCCTGGGCCAAGCTAAATCTATTGGTTATCTCTGCTCAGCATGTAGCAGGGGTGGACAATGTCGAGGCGAATTACTTGAGTCGTCGCAAGGTGGATCCGGGAGAATGGGTGCTTCACCCGGACGTGTTTGCGCTAATAGCTCAGCGATGGGGAGCACCGATTATGGATCTAATGGTGACCTTCAAGTCAGCGAAGGCAGCTCGGTTTTTCAGCAGATGGGGAAAGAATGTCGGAAGGGCTCGACGCATTGATGCAGCGGTGGCCTTTCGAGGGCCTCGTCTACGTTTTTCCACCTTGGGCACTCATCGGACGGGTGGTGCAGCGCATAGAGCGTCACCGGGGTCTAGTGATTCTGGTAGCGCCGGACTGGCCGAGAAGGCTGTGGTACGCGAATTTGGTTCATCTACTTGTAGACAATCCGTGGCGGCTCCCGTGGCGGGAGGATCTGTTGCTTCAGGGGCCGCTTCGCATGCCACAGGTGAATCGGTTCTCGCTTACGGCTTGGCTCTTGAAAGGGCGAGGTTGAAAACTAAGGGTTATTCGGCGGCAGTCATTTCTACTTTGCTGAAGGCAAGACACACTTCTATCTCCTTAGCTTATGTGCGGGTCTGGTGCATTTTTGAGGCCTGGTGTGCGGACAGACAGGTACGACCCTCAGCGGCGTCTATTTCGCAGATCCTTTCATTTTTGCAGGATGGCTTCGAGAAGGGGCTGGCGGACAGTTCTTTGTGGGTGCAGTTGGCGGCGATATCATGCTACCGCGGTAAGGTTCAAGGAGAATTGTTGGGTGCGCACTGTGGTGGCGAGACTGTAGTGGAGCCCAGGGAAATGGATAGAAAACTGACATTTACACCTAAGCAGAAGAATAGTTCAGGGAGTTTTGACTTTGAAACTCCAGCCAAGGAAAAAAAACACACACATAGAGTTGCTGAGTGCAAGCCACGCCCTAGCTCCAAGGCAACCAGGGTAGGTAATGGGGAACACCCGGGGGCGGAGTTTGAAGCCATAGGCAGCCCCAGTCATTTAAGCCTGAGGAAACAGGAAGAGAGGAGACAACCGGGGAACCAGGAAGAGAAGAGACAACCGAGGAACCAGGAGGAGAAAGGGAAGGTTCTTGCAAGGAAGCTGAGAGAGGGAGGTGTTCTAGAAGCAGCCTCAGGAAAGGTTCTCGTTGCAGCCAGCACACAGGAAACTACAGCTCTGAAGGAAGCCCATGTTGTAGGAGCATTACAGCAGGCCCTGAAGACAGGAGGGTTTATCCTGAGGAAAGGACTGTCTTTGAGCGGGGCACGGGCGTGGTCCTGCCAGAACCTGAGGAAAGAGCTTCACCTTGAGGAAGGTCTGTAAAGAGCTCTGTTACTAGAAGTAAGGTGAGCCCATTTGAAACCTTGCATAGTTTATTGAAGGATAAGAATTCCCTCAGCCCTTCCAACATTCCTCAACATAGAAAGAGGTCTCATTGGGAGAAGGTTTTAAAGTTATTAGCAGAAATACAACCTGAAATCCCACAAGCTGATTCCAGCCAGATGCTAACTGACCCCGAGTATGAGAGCATGCAGGTAGATAACTATGATTCTGATAATAGTTCTGCCGACTCTCAAATGGACTGTTCTTTGTGTGTAAAGCAAAGGTGAAGAAGCTGGAAGGTTTAAAACTGAGAAAACCCAGAAGCTTTGTACTTGCCTGTTCTGCTAGAAATGTTTGGAATGAAGTTGCTAACATTTTAAAGCTCTGTCAAAAATCCCTGAAACAATCCCTACCATGTGAACCAAACATATCTTTTTGTCGGACCACAATGAGGGAGGTTTAGATTGACTTCAAAACCACACCCGTCAATTGGGGTCCATTTTAATCAACAAACACAGTTCTTTAGTAAATATTATAATAAACTTATCTTAAAACATTGAGAGAAGAAGCACAAATCGTTGTGTGAAACGTCCAAAACTTGTGGAACACGACGTGCACGTTTCGGGAACAAACCGCCCCTGTATCAAGTGCTCTTCACTCAGATCACATCAGTTTGATTCTTCTCCGTATCTCGTGCCTTCTCTCGTTCGTACGGAGAAGAATCAAACTGATGTGATCTGCGTGAAGAGCATTTGATACAGGGGCGGTTTGTTCCCGAAACGTGCACGTCGTGTTCCACAAGTTTTGGACGTTTCACACGATTTGTGCTTCTTCTCTCAATGTTTTAAGATAAGTTTATTATAATATTTACTAAAGAACTGTGTTTGTTGATTAAAATGGACCCCAATTGACGGGTGTGGTTTTGAAGTCAATCTAAACCTCCCTCATTGTGGTCCGACAAAAAGATATGTTTGGTTAACATGGTGGGGATTGTTTCAGGGATTTTTGACAGGGCATTTTACACATCTCTGATAGAGGGATTTTTTTGAGTGAACATTTTAAAGCTGGCAGAGAAGGTTCAGAAATGCTTGTTTGAATGCTTAAGAAGTCACTACCTAAACGTATAAAAAGCCAGAAGTAAAGTGGGTTGTGCTTTGCATAGTGCTCAGTCTGGAAGAGCAGTTATTTGGGCTGAACTGAGCAAGGAACCCTTAAGCTGTATTCTTGAACTCTGGAAAATGTATACTACTGGTATAACAAGCTGAGTGAAGCAGTTGCTACCGGTGTTACTGTGAAAGTTCCTTTTTCTTTATTTGGAGAAGTATCCTACTTTTGTTGCTGTATGTTTGAAAGGGCTAAAGAAGAAAAGAATAAATTTTTCCTGTATTTGCCTTCCACCCTCGGCTACTCATTTTTTTCACAACTACAATCCCCAGAAGCCTTGGCTCTGGGGAACTCACACTACAAAGGGACAATAGGAGGTACGCCCACTGCCTAAAGGCAACCGCCTAGCCAGCAGGGGGCACGACAGCACGCGAATGTGAAGCGGTTTCTACGGGCGGTGTTGCTCCTGAGGCCTCCTCGTCGGTGTTCGGTTCCTCCGTGGGACCTGAATTTGGTTTTGGAAGCATTGGTCAGAGCTCCTTTTGAGCTGTTAGGTAAGGCATCCCTGAAGGACTTGACGTTGAAGACGATTTTTCTGGTGGCCATCTGTTCAGCTCGCAGGATTTCGGAGTTGCAAGCTTTGTCCTGTAAGGAACTGTTCCTGTCGTTTTCGGATCAGAAGGTGGTGCTGAGAATGGTTCCTGTGTTCTTACCCAATGTAGTTTCGGTTTTTCATGCTAATTAGACGGTGTCATTACCAGTTTATCTCTGGAGAGGAGAAGGACTCATTGGGAGGTAGATTACGTCTTTTGGATGTTCGGCAGGCTCTGAAGCTCTACCTTCGCAGGTTGGCGGCCTTCCGTAATTCGGATCATTTGTTTGTGTTGTTCGGAGGTCCGCGGAAAGGGGAGGCTGCGGCTAAAGCGTCCATTTCCAGATGGTTAAAGGAAACCATTGCAGCGGCATATATCTTGAAGGGTAGGGCAGTCCCGGAGGGACTCAGAGCTCATTCGACTAGAGCGCAGGCGGCTTCCTGGGTGGAATTTAGCTTGGCGCCAGCTGTGGAGATTTGCAAGGCGGCGATCTGGTCGTCCTTGAATTCATTTGTCAAGCATTATAGGCTGGATGTGATGTGCGTTTTGGGTCAGCAGTTCTTCAGGCTGCTCTTGCAGGGCCCTCCCGTTGATATTTACTGCTCTGTTACATCCTCGGATGTTCCGGGACTGGACTAGAGGGACGAAAAGGAAGGTGAAATTAGACTTACCTACTAATTGTTGTTCCTTAAGGAACTCTAGTCCAGTCCCAGATCCCTCCCGGGGTGTTGTTTCATGTTTGAGTCAGCCTGAAGTACTTGCAGAGCACTGCAGAGATAAGGAGTGTCAGCTTTTCATTTTCACATGAGGGGCTCTCTCTCTTTAAGATTTCTATTCTCGGGCAGAGAGAAGGCAATTTCCTAGGCGATAATTAAGGTTATCATGGATGGTCCTCTTTTAGGGGAGCATCTTTTAATAGTAAGAAGGTTAGCGAAGGCATTGGGCTTTCACAGTTATATTTTAAAAAAAAGGAATACAGTTAACTACTTATTTGTTGCTCTGCTGAGTCTGCTTTGTCAATAGGTACTGGCGGGGAGAGGCGGTCCTTGCCTACTTATACTGGTGTCATCAAAGCAATGACGTGTTTCAGTCTCCAAAGCTGCTGGAGGAGGTACAGAACTCGGATGTTCCGGGACTGGACTAGAGTTCCTTAAGGAACAACAATTAGCAGGTAAGTCTAATTTCACCTTATTGTGGATTATCTAAACTCTTGCAAAAAAGACTTCAACATGTACAGAGTTTAGCAGCAAAGTTCATTACATGTAGTTCATTTAGAGATAGGGTAACTCCATTACTAAGTCAGTTGCACTGGTTGCCATTTGGAGATAAGAATTCAATTTAAGATGTGTTTATCTTTTAAAGACCTTCAAGGGACTGATCCTAAATATCTATCAGAAAAATTAAGAACTTTCCATCCAGATCATTACGTTCTACATATCATTGCTCTTTGGTTCTGCCAGCATCCTGGGCATTTGTCCAGAACAAGATTGAGAAGCATTGCTTTTCCAGAACCATTCCTAAGTTCTTAAATGATTTGCCTTTGAATTTAAGAGATTTAGCCAATTATGTATTATTTCGCTGCAAATTGAAGATATGGCTATTTAGAAACTATTTTGAGTGATAGGATGTTTGTAAGTTTTTACAATTTTTGGAAATCATTTAACCCCTGTTATGATTAATTGTATTTTAATTATTTGGTATTTGTTTGATTATAAGGTTTTATTTTTTAAAGTTATATTTTATTTATTACTTTGGATTTTAGCAGTAATGTAATTTTATTTTTTGTTTTATATTCATAATTTGCAGTCTCCTTTGTGCATCCTTATGTTTATGAAGATGGAATATAAGTGTCATTATTAAATGAAATTCAATTTTTGATATAAAGTGGTTCTTATAGTTTATCTCACGGGCATGGAGAACTTTTTTGTTCATACATATAGGGGTATGTTTACTAAACAGTCTTAATGTGCGCCCGGCGATAATGTGCAGGATGCCATAAAAGGAGTGGGCGTTCCGGTCTAAATGTAGCAAGCGCGCGTTATCGCGCGATAAAGTGTGCCGCGCACAGTATCGGACAATAGAGGGAGCTGTGCATGTTAACACGCGTTAGTCTTAAGTAGACGCATTCAGCTAAAAACAGCAACAGAGGTGTAGCACACTGGTTAAGACATTGCCTGCTGATACAGAGGTAATGAGTTCGAGCCCCCAGTGGGCTCAGTAAAAAGGCTGCCTGAGGAAAACCCTTTTGCTGCTTGGAAGAGCCGGACACATCCCAACAATCTGCACTGCCAGCCAAAAAAGCCTCACCCCAGTGCCGCAACCTGGTGCACCATAAGGCACATCATAAAGCACCAAGGCAGGTCATACTGTACCCCAGAGGGCGACAGGAAAGGCTGGCACCCTCCAAGGCAGCATATAAGGCGCCCCATAAGCTGACCAAACCTAAGGTGCCATGAAAGATGCCCCAGGGATGTGAGGGGGATACAGGAGATGGTGCTCAGAGGCACAAAGGTGCCCCAAGGTCACAAGCATGAAATGGATGGCTCAAACACAGATGTAACTATAACACTGCACAGAGCACCAAGGAAAGGCAATGAACAGGTGATGGAAGGAAGTAGATTACTGAGCTCATGGACCAGCCAAATCTGCGTGTAGGCCATGGGACAGCAGGTAAAGCGGACAAACATATCGGGGGCAGCTGTACCAATGTACAGGGTGACGGTAATGTACAGTGCAACAATGACAGTGTGTGGCAGAGGATGGGGATACGTGTCCACCAGAGGAGGTACAGTTGGCAGGAGAAGTGCAATGACAGGAGGACAGAGGAGAGTAGTGCCATGCACAGCACACACAGGAGAGGCAACCAGGGAGAGCTGCAATGCAGAAATGTGTACCAGTGCAGGATTTGGGGTAGCAGCATGCGCAGCAGCGTAGGATGGCATACAGCTGGCAGACACACATAGACGGACAGAAGGATGGTTTACAACTGTGATAAGGGTACAATGTGCTAACAACACAGTCTGCACAGATATGGCTGTCACAGGAATCAAAAGTAGCTGTGCAGCACAGGCAAACAAATGAAACAGAACAGAGAGGAATCAAACCTATGACCATCAGCACAAGTGTCAATGCACAAACCGGTAGACCACATCACCAACATGAGCTCATTAGCAAAGGCTGCATACAAGAATACTGCAGGGCATCACACAAGAAGCCTGCTGGCTGCCATGATAGGCAAACCTCCAATAGTAATCATGATGAAATGCACATGCAGATCTGGTGTATACAGATCAGATCACAGTCTGTAATTGGGACAACACCCAAATATACCTATATGCACACACACAATCAAATGTTATGCAGTGGAGACAGCATGCAAAAGAGGAAAGAACCTAAACCTAAAGGGTGGCAGGGGATGCTCTGTGGAGCAGGGGAAAATATGGAACGCAACAAGACAGAATCAAACCTGCAAACAGGTGTGCCACAGACCAGCTGAACTGCAGCAATGCCAATCCCCCAAGCAGACTGCCATGTAAACCCCATAAAGTAAGAGACATATGTAACAGCCAATATGTGATGGATAGGCAGAACAGAGGGCACACTTTGGTGTACAGTGACGAGATGGAAGTGTGTGTGCATAGGTGATGAAGCAGCAGGTTCCTAATGGTTATGTTAGCCCAACAGAAACATTTAAAAAAAAATGTGGGTATCAAACCCACAACCTACGGTGTTATAACACATGTCTGTAACCACTATCCCAAACAGGCACCATGAGCACAATGCCAAAATAGTATCTCAAAGGTAAGGTGTTTATGGGAACCTGCAACATCCAGTGATGTGGTAAATGCCTGGCAGATAAGACAGCTGGCACCGTACAAGGATGTGAGCACAGGTGGGCCATGGATATGACCAGAAAATCATCAAATACAAGTGTCAGTTTGAGCAAGCAGCAGCTGAGACAAATGTATGTCAAACACATATGTTTATTTTGGTTAATCATCACAGATAGTGTAGATACCGCCATCATAATACCCAGGTGAGTGGATCCCAGATGAAAGACCAAACAAACATTTAGCAGGGCAGCAACCCGCATCCTACGTAAGGTCACTGGCACGTCTACAAATGAGGGGCAGGAGAGATAATGTGCATCAGGTGCATGGTGTGCAGTATGCATTTGGCCCCCACACACCACATGCTGCTGCATGCCTCAAATGTGTTACTTACATATGAGTGCATGTAGACAGTAGGTGGTGCATGATGAGGGCCCGACACACATCAATAATGATCTGTTCCCTAAAACATATCTATCTGGCAACACAGAAGATACACTAATGAGAACAGAATATGTTTGTAAAATGTTGAAAGTTGAAAGACACATATGGAAATATATGCTACAGCTGTCACATAATGCTTCAAATAGGATCTAAAGCTGCAACAATGTGACCCTAAACAATTGTCAAAAGCACAATGATGATATGCTAACAGGTAGCAGAGGCACATGAATATAGAGACAATTGCAAAATAACCACCTGCAGAAACATGCAGAGATAACACTATGCAGAAGGTCCCCCTGCACTGGCTGGTGTGGATACAGTGTCTGTACACATATATCACGGTACATGCAATGCACAATTGAAGGAAAACAATGGACACTCACACTGCGACAGTCCAAATATAATGGGGCAATGTGAGTGTCATTACCCCAGGGGATAAATAGGAGTGTGCAGACATGCAATGCAAGGTTCTTGAATACATGTTTAACATCACGTCTGTACAGTAAGCAAACCCAAAAAAAACAGTATATAGAGATGGAAAGTGATGGCAAACATTGTACAGTAAACCACACAGAAGCCATATTGCCACATGCTGTGTTTCCCTAACAAAGTCAGTCATATGCACGTGCACCGTGTACATATCAACATAATACAGTGATGCCCCACATGCACGGAAACACCCTTGGTGAGTGAGAACATCAATCTAAGCTGTTCGTGTGCAGCAAAGCGTTGTCGTGGCAAAAACTGTGCCATGTCCAGGTGGAGAGTAGGTGGACATAGACAACAGGACCTCTCCATTGCGCCCCCTATGCCACACGCATGGCTGTATGCTTGTGGTGAACCAAACAGATGAGCGTTTCCTGTGGTCCATGTCACACACATGGCCAAAACACAACATTTGAGGAATGTACAACATACAGCAACAATGTAAGTCCCTGTTGCGCACGTGGGGACCAGTACACCGTGTCCAAAGTGCAAAGTGTGTCTGCAATCCAACAAGTCAGGTCAAAACTGTCCTTGAAACCCTGGGCATGCATAGTCAAGTGTCACATCCCAATATGCCAGAGTATTGGAAAGGCCATGTGTGTCTTATGCGATGAACATGACACCCAGCCAGAGCATGGCAGCAACAGTGTGTAGGACAGGTCTGTCAGGGCCAAAGTCGCACTCCAACAATAATACTGTCCATCCTAGGCATGTGTCCAACTCGCAGAGATCAAGCATCCTATGGCACCGTTTCCCAGGGATAGTTCCATGGTGGTGTGTCCCCCAACAGGTGGATGATGGCGATGCCGGATGCACTGTAGTAGATGTGGCTGGTTTGTCCACTGCCCTGTGTCAGAAGAGGATAAATAATGTATAGGTGTGCTGCTTGCAACATCAGCACAAATTGCAGAGAGTCAAACATGACTATGTGCATAATAAAACATCACACAGGCAAACATGACATTATCACAACACAGAACACACTGCATGTTGGGGACATTTTGAATTGGAACCACAGACGCGGGTGTCACATGGATATGGTCATGTCCATGCTCATGTTACACAGGCGTTTCACAGCTCCACCCCATGTGCATCAGCGTGTGTGAACATAGAGCCAAAATGAAATGTCTATGGAACAAACAGTAAATCATCAACATGTAAAGGCTGATGTCATTCTCAAGAGAACAAAGGTGCAACCTACCGTGTGCTTGCATCAAGTGTATGTCTTGGATCCCCTCAGGCACTCAAAGGCCACAACACGTCACAGTGAAGGGAGACGATGTCATCAAAATGTGTAGAATCACCTTGTCACAATGTCAAGCCACTGTTGATGCATGTCCACATTATGGCGATATCTGTGATACAAATATGCTGTTCAACAGTGGTATGTCAGAACACAAGACACAGTTCTGCTCACAACACACAACACATGTCCACAATGTTCACACGGTAAACAGCAGTAAGGCAGAGATAACACAGTCATCACCGCCCCCCAGGTGTACAGACCCCTCAGACCACATGATAATGTAACATGCCTGCACACTGTATCATCTCAAAGCCAACCCTAAGAAACACACCCACACAGTATGCTAAGGTGAGCGTGCCAGCAGTAGCATCCGGCTGGTATGTGCACAATTGGAGTTTGGAGGACCAAAAGGCCGTGTGAAATGCAATGATACACTGGTGTTGGCTGATGGTACAATGTTGGGGAAGGGTGTACGTGTAGGCCACCACCAAAACACCTAGGACGGCCACACACATGAAGCTCTGTTGGATTTGTCACAGAGACAGTGTTGCAGAAGACAATCTTGACAGGAACACATGGGGATATGTGTGCCAACAGCAAGATATGGGTTATGGTGGTGCAGGGAAAAGAGGTGAACCACAACATATGTACAATATGACACATCACTGAGGACATGTGTTTCCTGGGACTGTTGTACATTCCCGTGAATGTAGCTGTAGGTCCACCTACCCTAGACCACTGCATGTTGGATGACCTACAGTCACCTGCCAATGCACCACAGCACCAGGAACTGCAACAAGTATGTTCTCTGGTTTGAGAAACACAAGGGAAACACACATATGTCATGTTCTAGCTATGCAACACACACTGCACCTTCCTGTCCTCAGCTCGTAGACCCCCCCCCAGATCCTTTACAGACCGATTGTTCACCATCACACTGTACACATCTCTTACATGTGTGAGTCATCATTGAAGTGTGTTTGCCAAACTACAAGGGTCTGTACTCTGTCTGTTCCCCCCTCATCTCTCTGTTGCTGTACAAAATGGTGATCAGAGTTGTTTGCTCCCTACCATGTCGCTGTTTCACTCCAAGGTCGCAGTCATACCCTTTGTCTCCCATATCTCCCCCAATGGCCCTCACTGTGTGTGTCCTGATGTCTCAATGTTGTCTGCAACCCTGCTGTCAAGTCCTGTAACACACCGAACTATGCAGGGCCACCTCCCTCAACCCCCGTCCATATACATTTCCGTGGTGTATATATCTCATACCTTCTCCTACATTAACAGCGGTGTGATGATGAGCTGCAAAGATACATTTCAACGGCTGAGTTATGTCTGACAAACCACACCACGATGTGTGTATGTGACCTGACCTTGATGGCTGCATGTCACCCCACTGTGTGAAATTGATAATGGTAAGGCATGGATAGCCTATATGTGCACCTAAACCCTCCCCCCCCCCCCATCTGAGCCCCTTTGGGTGTGTGGACATAACTTTCCTTCGCTAGGGTCCACAATGTAGTTGTTGTCTCGGACTGCACTGTCCTCCTCCACAAACCTACCCAGCTTGTTTGTCAGTGTTGTGGTATATGTCCAGATGTAATCAGCTAGATTTGCCCTGTCCTCCCCGAATACACCACGAAAATCCAATTGCACCACCATATGTAGCTATCAGCTTGCGTACTGTGACCTACACCTTGCTGATCTGGCCTGAACAATCTCTGTCTGCATGTAAATATGCAACACAGCACTGCATGGTTATTCCACATCACCAAGAAAGGACAAAAATACACCCCCTGGCTGGACACCTCACAGGTTCCCTATCCTTCCCCGCATCAGTGTCAGGGCTACATGATGACCTAGACAGTCAAGCACACTGCGGTGTGGCAATAACCTCCCATAAGGATATCAAATACCAGTACGCCAAATACTACTGAGCATGTACATTTTGCTACCTACCACGTGTATCGCCATAAACAAACAACTAACACACAGACCCTGCTCAGCCGAGCATACCAACCACACACTCATCTCAAAGGAATCAATGAAAAACACACACATATAGACAACTGGCCCCACCCATGGACTGCCCTCCCACTGGTAACGCCATTCCACATGGCTTTCACCTTGCTGCACTCAAAGGAGCTACATTAACTACCTGTGACTGCACAGCTGCCCCTATCACAAGCAGCCACAAACCAGGGATGTCACCACAAAACCTCCCCCAAGCCTACACCGCCCCACACACATAAGCCACTTCCACCGCTGTTGTGCCCTGCCCACATCATCTGTGTTATCAGTCATGATAGGACATGAGGCTGGTATGGCTAGCCAGTCACTGTTACATGTCAGTGCAGTGCTGCATCTTACTGATATCGTTATACAAATGTGAAGTAGTATTAGCAGTACACACATGCAAACAAATGTAGACTGGAACATATGTAGCACTTACATATGAAGTGCTCCGCAATCAGCTGCCGCCTGACTGCTGTGCCTTCACGTGGGTCACCAAGGGCACGTGTAGGGGGGCACCTAGGATCTTCCTCCAGATCCTCATTAATATCGACAGGGATATAGTGCCTGAGAACAATGTTGTGCAGGATGCAACAGGCTATAATGATCTCTGCCACAGTCTGTGGTCTGTATTGTAAGGCCCTGCCTGTCCTATCCAGACACCTGAAGCGACTCTTTAAAATGCCAAAGGTGCGCTCTATGACGGAGCGGCTGGAGGCATGGGCCTCATTGTACCTCCTCTCCGCACGTGGCCGTGGTTGACGCACAGGGGTCAGCAACCAGGGGCGACACCCATATCCTGCATCACCTGCAGAAAAAAAGGGGTACGTTAAGACAGGAGCCCATGTCCAGCCAAATGAACACAGGTATCTATGTGCCAAACATATGCAGGACACATCCAGACAGATACATATGACATGACATGATGTGATAACACAACAATGCATCAGGGGGTGAAGCCAGGAAACACCAAACCAGGGGTGGGTGTACAGATTGCAATCAACATAATCTGTACCAACGACACAAATGCTGCCGTCTATTCAACCATCAGCACACTGCATCATAGCAAGTTGGAGCTCAAGGGCCCCAAACCCACCACCCTACGTTATATCACACACAGACAGATGACACACACAAACAACAATGGCTACATGTCCAAGACAGACAGTTACACATACGGTTAGTCACTTGATCACCATGTGCATGTCAGAAATGAGAAATACACACCCAGCAATATACAATCCTCATACCGTCCTGCCTCAAATTGTCTGAAGAGTGCCAAGTGATGCAGGATATAGGAGTCATGGGTGGACCCTGCAAACCTAGGGACCACATTCAGAATATGCATATTTGCATCACATACAACCTGAACATTCAGGGAATGATAGTCTTTGCGGTTGCGGAATACTACCTCCCTGTCTCTAGGCGGGACCAGGGCAATATGTGTGCAATCAATAGCTCCCATCATGTGTGGTATCCCGGCTAATGCCTCAGAGGCCTGGTTCAGGGTCCCCCACTGTTGCCTAGTGTGGGGAATTGCAATGTAATTGCCCACCTGGCTGACCATGGCATGCAGTACCTGGTGGAGACAGCATGAGAAGGTTGGGCGGCTCATGCCACCCACTGCGGCCACAGATGTTTGGAAACAGCCAGAGGCAAAGAAATGTAGGGCACCAAGGAGCTTGACCAAACCTGGTATGACATGTGACCGATGAGTCAGGGGCTCGAGGTCAGGTCTTAGATCCTCATAGAGCTCCCTAATAGCCCCCGTGCTCAGGCGGTAGAGGGAGATGACCTGGTCCTCACGCATGCCCTGGGCCTGTCGAGGCGAGGCTGGCGAGCCTGCACCTCAGCACGCCTCCTGCGCCGTGCCGGCACAGCCCCTGCCTGGCCTTCCCCCCACAGCTGCAGGTCTGTTTTGCAGCGGGGACACACCCATGCCCTGTGCCTCATCCCCATAGACACCATCTCCCCCGTCAGGCAACCGCAGCGCCTGCTCACTTCCCTCTGCAACCGCAGCAACCACAAAGGCCGCCATAAGCTCCTCCCGTCCAACTCCTCCAATACACACAAACACAGACACACACCTCACTAACCAAGCCACACACCTTTTGCACCACACACAAACGCAGCCCCAACAGGTGCATGTATCCTTACAACAGCATCTGTAATGTTCCTCTACAATCAGGTACGGAAATCCTGGTGAGTGGGCAGATGTGTGACCTGAATCTGCGTACAGTTCTCAGATATATGGCTATGTTACAGGCCTTCCTAATCAGATCTCATAGCTCATGGGGGTGGGGTGCTGTAAAGCACATCCACAGCTGCACCTACCATACCATCTGGATCCGTCACAGACGTGTGTAATGAGGTGTGGGCCTCAGTGACTAGGGGAGATGTGAGACCTACCCGGCATAACCTACCACAATATCTAGATGACATACCCACCTTTGCAATCAGGTCTCAGGCCTCCTGGTGGTAGGGTGTACCCCAGGGATCTGTGCTGGGTCCGCTGCTTTTTGACATATTCATAAATGACCTCGAAAGTGGAATAACGAGTGAGGTTATCAAATTTTCAGATGACACAAAACTATTTAAAGTTGTTAAAACCCAAGAGGATTGTGGAAAATTGCAAGAGGATCTTGATAAATTGGAAGACTGGGCATTAAAATGGCAGATGAAATTTAATGTGGACAAGTGCAAGGTTATGCACCTAGGGAAGAACAACCCAAACTATGGTTACACGATGCAAAGTTCCACATTAGGAACCACCACCCAGGAAAAAGATTTAGGCGTCATTGTGGATACCATGTTAAAACCCTCAGCCCAGTGTGCAGCAGCGGCCAAGAGAGCAAATAGAATGCTAGGTATGATAAGGAAAGGAATGGAAAATAAAACAAAAGATATTATAATGCCTCTATATCGTTCCATGGTGAGACCGCACCTTGAATATTGTGTGCAATTCTGGTCGCCGTATCTTAAAAAGGATATAGCGATTTTAGAAAAGGTTCAGAGAAGAGCCACCAAAATGGTAAAGGGGATGGAAGGATACTCCTATGAAGAAAGGCTAAAAAGGTTAGGGCTCTTTAACCTGGAAAAGAGACGGCTGAGGGGAGATATGATAGAAGTCTATAAATTAATGAACGGAGTGGAACGGGTAAACGTAGATCGATTGTTTACGTTATCAGAATATAGAAAGACTAGGGGACATGCAATGAAGCTACAGGGTAAACTATTTAAGACTAATAAAAGAAAATATTTTTTCACTCAACGTGTAATCAAACTCTGGAATTTGTTACCGGAGGATGTAGTAAAGGCTGCTAGTGTAGCTGGGTTTAAAAAAGGTTTGGACAAGTTCCTTGAGGAAAGGTCCATAAACCATTATTAAGAAGGGACCCAGGATATCAATGCTTGAACCAATACAAGCATTGTGGAACCTGTGTCCCTTGGGGAAACTGCTAGGTACATATGACCTAGATTGGCCACTGTTGGAAACAGAATACTGGGCTTGATGGACCTTGGTCTGACCCAGTATGGCATATCTTATGTTCTTATGTTCTTATGGTGTGTTAGCACACATCATCAGCAACATACACCATATCACCAGGGTGACTGACAGGAGCCCTTCAGCAGGTCTCAGGACTCCTGGGGGTAGGGTGGAGTATAACAGAGCAACAGCAGCTTAACCATACCACCAGAGTGACTGACAGGCCACTCTGATGGGCTCTCAGGACTCCTGGGGGCAGGGCAGATGTTTTAACCTGTAAATGCACACACAACCATATCACCAGGGTGACTGGGATCCCACTTCGATGGACCCTCAGAACTCCTGGGGGTAGGGCAGATGTTTTAAACTGCAAATGCACACACAACCATATCACCAGGGGGACTGACAGACCATTTGGAGCACGTCTCAGGACCCCTAGGGGTAGGGCAGATGTGTGACCCTGCAAATGCAGAACCTACCATATCAGCATGATGTTTACAAAACCTCTTTAGGCAGATCTACGGGCTCCTTGTGTTACGGTGTGTTTTAACACATCAACAGCAGCAGCTGCCATAACACCAGGATGACATCTGGAACTCTGTGATCAGATCCTTAGCCTCCTGGGGATAGGCAAACCACTCTGATGTGATACATAGACGGTATATCACGTGGGTTTAACTAATAAACATAAATGAGATAGACTACCTACACACAGCAGCATGCACAGCAACAATCGACACTGGATATGTATATGGATATACGGACCTGTCCCCATACACTTACCTCACGTGGGTAGTCTGCCAGACGGTTGTAGTGCCATGTCACGTGGTCCCAGGCCCTCCTGACTCTCCCCAGGTCCTGCCGCTTGGAGGATCCTGGGAGCAGCTTGTGCTGCCTGGTGCAGATTAGGCCTGTGAGGTGCCGCAGTTCCCTTCTCGTGAAGGCTGGCTTCCTAGAACGGGTGGCCATTTTCATCAATGCCTTGCTCACGCACACACGCATGCGCGCAGCAGCACCTACGCGCCTCAACGCGTGCAGCGCTAGCAACGTGCCCGTGCCTATGCCACAGCTGCTACACTGGAAATGGTGGCACAAACAATATATATGAAGATCTATGCTGCAGACACACATTGCAGTGATGTGTCTGACCTTTTTAAGCACAATTTGTTTATTATGCATTTCTCTGGTTGTTACCACACTTGGGTCTCAAACCCATCACCACTGGCTCTTAGGGCATTGTATTAACCGGTGTGCTATGCCATTTCACATAGCAATGGCTTGTGAAACAGTTACAGCAGGGGGTATGTTTACTAAACCGTCTTAATGTGCACCCAGCAATAATGTGCAGGATGCCATAAGGAGAGTGGGCGTTCTGGTCTAAACGTAGCAAACGCGCATTAACATAATTGCAGACAGTCTGCTAGCTAGTCCATAGTGCATGTTCCTGGAGGAGATGTGAGCACACCCACCAAGCAGATCAGTCAGTGATTAGGCCCCAGAAAAGAGAACCCATACATTTCACCTGAGAAAAATACAATATAGCACTATGGGGTAACCTAGCCATGCCGTGGTCACGGCTCAGTTAGGGTGAGAGTGACCTCCCAGCAGGATATGCTGTGGCCACCCTGTCCATGCAGGTTGTGGACACTGTTCCCTCTAAGCTGTGCGCGTGTGCGCGCGCGCACACCTCACCGAGCGAGCGCACATACTTTACAACAGAGCGCACAAAAATTACAGCCCTGATTCTGATAGAAAACAACACAGACGTCTTAAAATTTAAAAGTTATGAATGTAATTACTAGAAATTTCCCGCTTCATTTAGTAATCGTCTATTTTCATTTAATTTGATTAAAATCAATGTGGTGTACATACTGTATTCTGACGTGTAGTCAAATTTTAAAGTGTATAACTCCAAGTGTCATTATGTGGCGCACAAAAATTTAACTTTCCTTCAAAAGCTGCACACAGCTGATATTTTATGCGCACACAGCCTACAGAAAATTAGAGGGAACATTGGTTGTGGATGGGCACTACAATGTCCGAGCCATTGCCCTATGCCCTGTGCAGATGCATCCTAGCCAGGCCACCCTGTCCGGGCTATACCCATGGTACCTTGCTCCTCATTATGCACATTGGCAGGCTGACACTGGCAACAGTGCAAGCAGTGTGGGCTGAGGACGGTGTTGGCAGCCACCACACACTGGGTAGACAGACACACACTCCCACACCTATGCCAGCATTGTGCAACTATAGAGGCTTTTGGCAGCCCTGTCCACCGCACCAGTCCTGGGCACAGTGCAGGCATGGCTATGGTACGCAATACTGTTGGGGTCCACTCCCCAGGGTGGTAAACACTGTCAGACACCAGACCTGAAACACACTCCACAGACATCAGAGAGGTTGCTATGATACTGCTACCAACCGGGCTATATTCCACAAATTAAGAGTCTTGCAGCCTTTACGTAGCATACTCGATCATGCTGACTTCAGATCTGTCGCCCAAGCCCTCATCATTCCACACCTGGACTACTGCAATGCCATACTGCAAGGCCTACCAAGAAAAACTATAAATATACTGCAAATGGCTCAAAATGTTGCCGCCAGAATCATTATGCAAAAAAGGCTATCCGACCACATTACACCTGGCCTAATAGAACTACATTGGCTCCCCATCACGGCCTGCATTCAATACAAAATATTAGTCACCACCTTCAAACTCATCCAGAATGTAGCACCCTCGCGTCTCAATAGCCTAATATCCAACATGCCCAAGAACAGATGCAGAAGAACAGCAAACCTCAACACCCTCTGTCTCCCGAAATGCTTCAGAAAGGTTAATGCTTACACCAGTAATAGGGCCTTCTCACTTACAGCACCAACACTCTGGAACCGGTTACCAAGCGAACTGCGTGCAACCTGTGATCTAAAAGACTGCAGGAAAATACTTAAAACACACCTCTTCCAAGCACATTTCAATTTAACCTCATGAGATGCACCCAGGCATATATGAGCAAATAGATATATGTAGCTTATGCATATATGTATATAATCAATCCTATCTGAAGTCTTATATGTATATAACAATCCTATGTGAAGTCATAACTGTCATGCATGTGTAAATATGTATATTTTGTACTTTGTGTGAAGTCTAACAGCAATCAACTGTAAATCTATAATCCTTTTTGCTGTGTGATACCACCCCGCCCTAATCGCTGTGTATATACCCCTAATTTCTGGCCAGTACAACCAAACCCCCCTTGTATAGTAACCACTGCTGATCACTGGAAGCAGCGGGATACAAATTGTACGCAAATAAATACAGCTCAATGAGCAGATTGTGCTTAACCTAGGGATTGCTATCTGCCAGTAATCATAGCAACCTTTTGATATATGTGTACCGTATTCCCAGGTTTAGGGTGGCAGTGCTATGGTATGCAAGTGCTAGTATTGGGAGATGGTGCTGCACGCAGGGCCCAACATCCTGCCTCTCCAGGAGGCTTTGGATAATGGCGCCTGTGGGTGCGGGTGTTTCTGCCCCTGTTGGCCGCTGCTCTAGGGCAGAGGTTCCCAACTCCAGTTCTGGTGGGCCAAACACTGTTTGGGTTTTCATGCTGTCCCTAATGGATATGCATGAATACATCTGCATACCATGGGGGCGGCCCATAGAAATGCAGCACAGGCATCTTTATTAGAGACAGCATGACGCATGAATGGAGTTTGGCCCTCCAGGACTGCATTTGGGAAACTCTGCTCGAGGTATTGCACATGTCTATGGTGTCTATGCTCTGTAGGGTAAAATATAGGCATTTCTGGAATGTTTATGTTATATGCAATAAAGGTTCCCTCTTTATTACCACGGTTTAGTACTGGGTAAAAAAAAAGGGGTCTGGGTTGGTGGGAGCCACAGCTGGGACTTGAACCTGTGACCTTCTGATCCTGAACACACTAGCTGTGTGTACTGCACCACACTGTTGCCACAGGGACAGTTCATTCCCTTGGGATACCATGACTGTTCATCAGACAGAGCCTGTCTGTTGCAGTGCATGGCACCCACCTAAACAGGGCTAGGCCACTGCCCCCTCCATCACCAGTACCCCTCTGTCGCCATGCTGACATGCCCTTATGCTGGTGGTGCGCAGTCTCAGGCCATCCAGTGTGCCGGTAGGCGGCTGCCTATGGTGTGGGTTCTGGGGTAGGGGTGCCTGCATAGACGTCCACACTTCCCCCCAGCACCGCCTGCCAATGTTCTGTGCCCTTGGGGGTACCTCGTGCCCATGTTGGGCCCTCATCAGTTGCTGTCTGGCTGCTCTACTGTTTCAGCAGTCCTATGGGCCACCTAGGCATCACCCTGGTCCACACTGTTGCCCAGCTGCACCACAGCATGTGCCGCCTGCAGCCCTCTGTATCCCCTTTTCCAGCATCTGTCCAGTTGCAGGTTCCAACATGCCCAGCCTGCTGTTGCGGAACATGTGCACGCCATAGGAAACCTGTCCAATAACAAGGGGAAACCCTGATCAGCGCTATTTCACTGTGGGATCATTCATCTTGTATGGGGACAGAACATAGACCCTTCCAAAATTAATATCTTTTTTTTTTGAGCTTTCTCAGCTGTGTTTATTGCTGTTTCCCATTAATATCACTATTGGCCAGCTTGGTTATGCTTTTTTTACATTTTGTTCAGGTCATTTTCAATGTTTATTTGCCCTTTTGTTCCGTGCACATGTATCACACTTGTCACTTTTTGTAGGTTTCCCTGGCTTTGCTGTACATTGCTGACGGAAATGGTTTCTCTTCCCTTTAAATCTGCTCTAACGCCAGGGTTTTACTGGCATTAGTTTTCAGACCCGGAATCCACAGCATTAGTGTGCAGGGAGCCTCTCCCCTCCCACTCCCCTCCCACTCTCCACCCATTGACTCTCTGTCTTCGCCCCTGGGGAGCCTTCCTCTGCCCTCCGGAAGCCTTTCTCTACCCTCAGCGCTCGTTTGCGCCGCTGCGCGTGTTATCGCGCGATAAGGAACCTTTGCGCCCAGTAAAGCGCCATTATCGCGCGATAAGGTACCTTATCGCCTGATAATGTTGCAGCAGCGCAAATAGCGGCCTTTAGTAAACATACCCCATAGTTTTTCTAGATCTTTAAGAGGCCAGTCTTCAATTCAAAGCTGTATAGCAGTACAGAAATTACTAGCTGGTTAATAGCTTGCATCTTATTTCTTGATATTACAGCACTTTTCAATAGCAATTTGAATCTTCTGTAATATTCTTTACTGATCTTTTCTCTCAGTATATATTGCTTGGTTGGTACTCTTTCCTCTGCTAAGTATTTATATACACCTCCCTGTTCAAGTTCTTTGATGTCAGTCATCCTTTAGGTTGATGTTTTCAGTTTTGCTCAATTTTTCTCTAAAGAAGGTTGTCCTAACACATTTGTCAAGGATAGAAGACATTTTGATGTCATCTGAGAAGTTTTTCACTACAGAGTTGTTTCATTGTTAGTCACTTGAGCTGTAGAGCTTCAAGTCATCTACAAACAGCAAGTGTGATATCTCTGGATTGTTACCATTTTAGTTAATGGGAGTACTTGGTGAATTAATCCCCATACAGAACAAAAGTGGTGACAAGGAATCTCCCTGAAATATTCCTCAGTGGATCTTGATGTTAGGAACGGTGAACTGTCCTTTTTCATATTTCAGATGAAGTGTGGTTTGCCATATTTTCATGATGAACAATGTACTGTCAATCCAGGGCTTTTTTTTATTTCAAAGCAATTCATAATTCAAGAATGTGGAATGCTATAATACAAGAGTTTGGGATACTATTAGATTTTCTAATAGTCAATCCATACCATGCTGAGATTTCTGCTTTTCTTAGCAGTGATGGCTTTATTCAGCATAAACTGGTTTTGGTTCCTTATGCTCTCCTCTTGCCCTTCTGCTGTATTGCCAGGATGTTACTAGAATCAATGGGGGTCATTTTGGAAGCTTTATTTGTGCTTTGGACATCCAGAAATGGCTACAGAGATGTCCAAAACACAAAGATGTCTCCAGAACCACTTTAGAAGCCAGGTCTGTAGATGGCCCCAGCGTGAGGACATCCAAGTATGAACAGGGGCATAGTGGAAGCATGGCCAGGGCATTCCCAGGACATGGACACCCCCGCCTGATCTCAAAAACATCCCGGACATCCGGCATAGTATTTTAGACCTGTTCCAGACATGAACAGGTATCTAAAGTGCTCATTTTGGCTAAAAACACATCCAAAAGGTGTACGAGGGGAGGCTGATAAGTCTCTTGCCACGCAGCGAAACAGAAAGCTATGGGCATGCCTCATTTCTAGAGGTCCGAATGATCTTTTTTATTTGGTACCAAATAAAATGAAACTGCAGAAAGATCATTGGACCTCTGGAACTGAAGCATGTCTGTAGCTTTCTGCTTTGTTACAAGGCTAGAGACTTATTAACCCCTTGTCATAGAAGAGAAAATACTTCATCATCTGCAATATTCAGCACCATGTTAACAACAGCAACAGTGAGATTGGAATCATGGCTTCCCTGTTCCTAGCCCAATATTCTAACCATTAGGCTATTCCTAGGCAGGGATGGTGCTAGTGCCCCCTGCAACCTATAAATTGGTGCCCTACTTCCTCATTAGCCGATGACCCATGGCTACATCCACAATGCTGTTTTTGATAACATCTAACTTTTAATCTTTCTTTCATTTTTTGCCATTTTATTTTTTTTATCTTTTTTTCATTTCCTCATTTATTTTTGCATTTTGGCACCCCCTCAAAAATTGGCACTCCTCTGCCATGCTTACTTTGCTGTGTTGTGCTGGCCTTGTTCCTAGACGTCCAGGTTCTGAAATGCTGTTCTAGGGACATCTATGTAGACACCCCTGGAAACGTCCATATCGGGAATGTCCACATTTGTGAAATCATGTCTGCACCTGGACATGTTTGCTTTTTTTTTAGGCATTCTGGCTGCACTTGGACGTCTTTTCTAAAATTCCCCTCCACATATCCATATATTCTGTCAGCATCTTATTTCAGTGAAAAGCTTAGATTGTAGGTAAAGAAGTGATTGGTCTGTAATTTTCGGCTCTGAAGGAAAAGTGAGAATTTTTCATTAGATGTTCGTAAGAGGGCTAAAATGGTTTAGAACATATGTTTAGTGATGTGAAATAAAGAGTTGTAGTGGTGCTGGGAGACTCCCAGCCATGTTCCTGCTCTTGGGATCGTGTTCCCTTTGTTGTAACCTTAGTCTTATTCCTGAGAGATATGGTTTTACACAGTTCTGTAGCTGGAGGTTGTTGAGCTACTCTTAAGAGAATTCTGCAGACATCCAACTTATAAAGAACCATAGAGATAGCAGGCAGTGGAACAGGGTGAGCTATGGGGGCCATGACTTGACCAAGGTTTTGTCCAACATAGCATCGGTAAGTAGGGAGCTTCAGAGCTTTCGGTGAAAGTTGTTTTGCTTGTCCAACCTCACCACCACCACCACCAAAAAGGTGTTTACTTGTAAAGAGTTTGGGTCCTGAGTTGATGCTCTAGTTTCTGAAGCAGTGATCTGGTAGGTAGGGGGAGGAGGTGGCTTTGTGTTCAGCTGTTAGGTTTTAACGACTTTAAGCCTGCCAATGTGCACCAGCAAGTCACAGCCAAAATTGTTCAGTACAGAGTGTGTTTACTTGCAGTATTCAGATCTTGGCTGCCTGAAATACTTCTCACATTTCCCTATACATCTAAAAATAGAACTGCCAAGTGCCAGCACTGATTAGCAGTGAAATACCTCTCCAAGAAAACCAGCCCAATTTGTAGTCACGTCTCTGTCTCTTCCTCTGCTGTAGTCACTCTACTAATTTAATTCCCAGTTGAAATGCTTGAGATTTCAAAATGTAAAGAATATTGATAAAAGATTGTTTATTGAAAATATTCCATAGAATAATTTATTATCTTAACTGGATGGTTCAAATCATGCAGCCTCAAAGATGAGAACTCTATTGGATGTAGAGCTGAAACAGAGAGAAAGCGTGCCCAAAGATGAACTGGGAGTTGGACTAACAAAATACATGTTGCTTAATATGACTACTATTGTTGATCTTGTTGACAACAATCTGTTCTTCGACTTCTAGAGCATAGTCTTTAGAACACCGCACTAAACTGATTCTGGTCTTTCTTGTATAACTGTTTTTTCAAGGTAGACTGGAATCTGCACTCCTCAGCTCCCATTTGCTCCCTTACAGTGTGCTTCAGGTCTGAATTCTAGCACAGATGCTATTTAGCCTGTTTTAGCCACTCTGATTCAGGTCTTTGGGGTAAGTAGCTATATCTCTGCCAACATCCATAGTGGCTTATTGAGACCCTTGAACCACTCCATATATTCATAGTTTTAACTTCTGCCTGGATCTATTGCCTCCCGACTTGTCCAGAGCAAGCTCAAATGTAACTTCCAAATATCTGAGTCAATCTATTATGCTGACAGTTTTCAGTTCTTTTTTCCTGTTGTTGGTGTGCTGCAGGATTCTCTTGATTTAGTATCTAAATATTTGAAGATTATTGAGGGATGGATGATACGGAATACATTGACTATGAATAAAACTGAAGTTAGGATTGTCAAGAAAGGTGGAGTAGGTGATCAGGTGTTTTCTTTAAGGATTGGTTCCTCTGTTGCTAAGGTTACTTGTCTGGGTGTGATTTTGGACTCCTCTTTGTCTATGATTCCACAGGTCAATGAAGTGGTAAGATCTTCTTACTTTAAGTTATAAATATTGAGTGAACTTTGGAAGTAATACCTGTTGATGATTTTAGAATGATTTTGCAAGCAGTGGTACTGTCTAAAATTGATTATTGCAATTCATTGTATTTGAGTCTCTCTGATCGGGTTATGAGTGTTACAAAAAATCAGAATTCAGCAGTTTGTTTTGCTTTCAGGTACCTCTCGTTCAGAACATGTATCTCCAATTTTATGCAGCTGCCAGTGGCCTGGAAAATAACATTTAAAGTTCTAACTTTAATTCACAAGGTATTGGGAGGCTCAGTTCCCATCTGCTTTAATACAGTATTACGGATCTACAAACCTACCTGTGCATTAAGATCAATGGGCACCGAACAGCTTGATGTTCCTCCTATCTGTTATGTAGGGTTACCAGATGGCTCCAGGTCATCCGGGACAGGCGGAGCCAGTCCTGATTTCATCTCCATTACATGCAAACATACCTTTCTAGTGCAGTCCATGGTAGTAAAACCAGGACTGACTCAATTTGTCCCTGATGACCTGAGCCATCTGGTAGCCCTACCAGAGTGAGTACAGGAATAAGTCCAATAGAATGGAATAAGCTTTCTGTTTCACTTTGATTAATGGTCTGTACCACTGAATTTCGGAAGTAAATGAAAGCACTTTATTTTCAGAAGGTTTTTTTATTGATGCTATCATGTTTTATGTATGTTTATGCTGTTTGGTTTGCTGCTTGTATGACTGCATAACCTATGAAGATATCTTTGTAACCCGCCTAGAATTTGGGATAGGCATAGGATAAATCTTTTAAATACATACATACATACATAAATAGTTTGGGCTACAACTATCAGTCTCTCATCTTTAGGTTTCAGTTCGCTTCTTCTTAACCATTCATGTGTCTGGTCTTGATTGATAAATGGTTCCTGGAGTAACCTACTTTATTTATGCTTTTGCCAATTGTTTTTCATTTACCTGCTGTTCTAATTCTTTGAAGAGTTTTTCTCTTGTTTTGCAAATTCCTTCCATATGTGTGCTGTGGACTCTCATCTATCCCTTCTATTCTTTGGAATGCTTGTCCAGGTTTAATGATAGAGACTGATTCTGGACGTTTATTTTCATATTTCAGCATTTTTTGCGTATTTGGATCTGATGATGCTGTTACTATGGAGGAGTCTTGTACCTGCTTCTCCCTCCGTATTGTGTACCTCAGCTGCTTTAAAAAAATGTTGTTAATTTAGGGAGGAGTACATCCGGACACTCATCTGTCTTTCATTTCTCGTATCTCAAGCCTTGTTAGACTCTGCTTTCTCGGCCTATCCAAGATTCGGTCAATCGGCTCTCACCTTGAGAGGAAAGATCTGCATGTCTTGGATTGTCTCAACTATTGCTGAGAACTGAAAACACTTAGGCCTTCTTCGAAGCCTAGGAGCAGTCTGGGCCTGTGTTGTAGCTTTGTTTCTGTCCATGTTTCCGGGTTCTAGCCACAGATCAGGGGCGGTTGCTACCTGCATGGGAATGTGTGCTTTATATATCTATGCTTCTGTTTTCTTTTTTTATGTCACTGTTGTGTCCCTTTTGGTATGTTTGGTGCTGTTGGATGCCCTTTATCTGGATGGAACTACATGGTTGGATTTTATTTTATTTTGTATGCAAGCAAAAACCACTAATCAGAAATGTGGTGGTGGATGGGGAGGAAGGGATCTCTTAGTTCCAGGTTTGAGCAAAAGAGCTTGGAGGACGGAAGAGTAGTCATTACTCTGACTCACCATCCATCCTGACAGCAACAAGATCACTTCTAAGCAGACAAATCGACAGAAATAGAAACAGTGATGCATTTCCCTCATACTGTGCAAAATATAAAGATAATGGGTGTAAATTCTAAAACCTGACCTATTCAAATTACTAAATTGAAAATAAATATTTTTTTGTCCCCACTCTATCCCTATTGCTGGAATTGGGGACAGGAGGCTGCCAAAGAAGTGGGAGTTCGGGACACAGCTCTAAAATTGGGAACAATTCTCAAAAATTGGGGACATCCAGTAACCTTACATATAGCCAGCCTCTCCCTCTCTCTGTACCCCGAGCCAACAAACAGGAGCAAGGTGTCAAAAAGAAAGTTCTAGATCTTTAATCAGGGGTACAGTATGGCCACATCCAACACTGCCACGTTTCTGCACCCATTCCTTCTCACTGGCTCAATGAGCCTTCTCTCACACTCCTCCCTTTCATCCTTTCCATTGTTAATTCCAGTCTTTCCTCTGACATCTTTCCCACCCTGTGGAAACATGCCATACTTCGGCCCATCCTCAAGAAACCATCCCTGGATCCCTCTGTCCCTGCCAGTTGGCGCCCTATCTCTAACTTCCCCGCACATGCAGGCAGTGGGCATGTGCGGGGAAGTTATTCCACCTCCGAGGTAGAATAACTTCCCTGGACATGTTTTTATTTCAGTGCTGGGGCGTGGAGACCAGATTGGGGGTCGGGCTGCGGGGAATAAGCTTTTTTTTCCGGTGGCCGGCATCGCAGGCTCTTCAATGGAGCCGCAGTGGCATGGCAACATGACGCCATGGCTCCATTGAAGAGCCTTGACTGAGTTAGTCTGGAAGGTCCTGTATGTGCAGGCCAGGCTGACTCGCAGTCCCGGCCTGCACGTACATGACTGTTGCGATTCTGATCCCGCAGGGCTAGATGTGCCCCACAGGATCAGAATTGCGATCCCCTCTGTACGTCAGACCGGACGTACAGAGGAGATCTACGTCTGGGACAGAATAAGTTTGATAGTGAAAATAGACTTCCTGGCCCAGTTCGGAAATGGTCACATGACTAGTTCTAGTTGCAATGGATAAATGTAGTTTGTTTATTGAGGGCTAGGACTAACACTCTGGCATCTTCCTTTTCAAAATAACCTCACACAGCACCGTTCCAAGTTTGGCAGCTGTTGTAGGGCCTTTATTGTTTATTCAGTAATTTAGGATTAGACTATGGCAACATGGTTTATTCTGCACACATGACGAGGTTTTCTGT
This sequence comes from Ichthyophis bannanicus, assembly GCA_033557465.1. Taxonomy (NCBI): domain Eukaryota; kingdom Metazoa; phylum Chordata; class Amphibia; order Gymnophiona; family Ichthyophiidae; genus Ichthyophis; species Ichthyophis bannanicus. The sequence goes on from CM066040.1 coordinate 74,366,229, forward strand.
TCAGCCTTTCCTTGTCCCTCATATATTCAAGAGGCTGTGAATATAACAGAGAGCAAGGACTAGCTTACTGTCTGAGGTGGGGGGGGGGGCGAGGAGCGGTAACTGGAGAAGGCTAAAAAGAAAACAGGGGGAGATGCATCTGAAGGTCTCCTAGGAGGAGCAGGGAGAGAATAATACAGTATGTCCACAGCTTGGCTGAGAGTGGCTCATTACTGGAGCTGCCAAGGGAGGAGCAAATTTTAAGAGGGAGATTTTTGATCACATGTCTCTTCTCAGCCCCATAGTTATTTCAGAAGATACTTTATTTCCACTGTCGACAACAAGACTGGAGGAAACTCCCTTGGCTTAGGCTGGCTCTCTTGCACAGGAACAAAATAGAATAAACAATTTTCCAACTGTGTATCTGCAATTTGATTTCTTTCTTCTGCATCTGCTTGTTCTCTCCTGTCTCTTAGTTTCCATTTCAGCTTCTGCATATTCTCTTTTTTATTTTCTTTGCTTTTATGTAGATTTAGCTTATGACTTTCCAGTAGTACATAAGAATTATTACACTGGCCCACACCAAAGGTCTATCAAGCCCAGTGGCCTGTTTCCAACAGTGGCCTGGCACATCTCAAAAGTAGCCAATTCCATGTTGGAGTTTGAATATAGCCGCTGCAACTTGGAGAACCCATGATGCTGTTGACAAATAGTGTGACAAAACATGAGGTGGGCAGTGGAGTAGTTAACAGGGCAGGAGATAAGTCATTTTATGTGCATAATTATATATAAAATCTAAAAAAAGAGAGTGATATTGGTGCACAATGACACTCACAGGACCAATGACTGAATAAGATGGGTTGGCAAAACGTTTGTACTGCCATTTCCCAAATTTGAGGTCCTTTCTACCCATATATTTTGCATGGTATGGAAAGCGTAGTTACTCACCTGTAACAGGTGTTCTCCAGGAGCAGCAGGAATCAGTCCTCACATATGGGTGACTTCGGCGCCGACGGAGCCCTCGCGGAGCAATTTTCCCCAGCTTTCAAAGAAAGCCTTTGGGAATTGCAGCGCGCATGCGCGGTCCCCTTCCCGCCCAAGGGTGCCATCTTAGCCAGTCAGATGACATAGCTAAAAGACAGCATAAAAATTTGCAAAAAAAACTAAAGCAGATGATTGCAACTCCAAGGGGAGGAGGGAGGGTTGTGAGGACTGATTCCTGCTGCTCCTGGAGAACACCTGTTACAGGTGAGTAACTACGCTTTCTCCAGGACCAAGCAGGAAGTCAGTCCTCACATATGGGACTCCCAAGCTTAAGGCTACCGGAGACCCTAAGCACAAAAATGAGCTCCCTCTAGCTCAGCAGTACAGAAGGAAGGAATCTTCACTGAATTATTACCCACCGGTAGCCCCCATCCGGGATGGAGGGTAGGAGTTGCTCAAACCTCGAAGAGATTTCGGAGGACTGCCTGTCCGAAAGCACTGTCCCTGCGGGACTCCCTCTCGAGACAGTAATGGACCGCAAAAGTCTGTCTCGAAGACCAAGTAGCGGCCCGGCAGATGTCTGCCAATGGAACAGAGCGGAGGTAAGCCACTGACGTAGCCTTCGCCCGAACACAATGAGCCGTGACTCGACTTTCTAACGAGAGTCCGGCTGCCCCATAAGCCCAAGCGATACAGTCAGCAACCCAGATGGACAGAGTACGCTTGGAGACAGGGAGCCCCAATTTATTGGGGTCAAAAGACACAAAAAGCTGAGCAGCTTTACGGTGCTCCCGCGTACGGTCAAGGTAGAAGTTCAATGCCCTTCTTCAGTCCAGGGTATGCAGGACCATTTCAGCTCGGCTGGAGTGTGGCCTGGGAAAGAAGGTCGGAAGTACCACCTCCTGATTGATGTGAAAAGGGGAGACCACTTTTGGAAGAAATTTAGGGTGAGTCCGTAGGACTACCCTATTTTTGTAGAACCGAGTGTAAGGGGGATCAGACATGAGGGCCTGCAATTCACTTACGCGTCTAGCGGAAGTGAGGGCTATCAGGAATAAGGTTTTCCAAGAAAGAAAACGTAGAGAACAGGTAGCCATAGGTTCAAAAGGCGGACAGGTGATCCGCTGCAAAACCACATTCAGATCCCAGTCAGGTGCTGGCGGGCGCAGAGGTGGTTTAAGTAGAAGGAGACCTCGGAGAAACCTTGCCACGAGAGGGTCGCTGGAAAGAGGTCTGCCGTCCACCGGCACATGATGTGCTGAAAGAGCACTGAGGTGAACTTTGACGGAGTTGGACTTAAGTCCCAGATTAGAGAGGTAGAGCAAGTACTGCAAGACCACTGACACCGAGCAGGAGAAGGGATCCTGAGACTGCTGGGCACACCAAGCGGAAAAGCGACGCCATTTAAGGGCGTAGCATTTGCGGGTAGAAGGTCGCCGGGAAGCTAGGACGACCTCTTCTACCTCTGCCGGTAGTAGAAGGGGAGCAAGGACTACCCTTTCAGCAGCCAGGCCATCAGATGTAGAGATCTGAGGTTGGGGTGTAGAAGGGACCCCTGATCCTGTGTTAGGAGATCCGGTTGAAACCCCAGAGGGAACGGATCCTCTACCGCTAATTGCAGCAGGAGTGGAAACCACGGCTGTCTGGGCCAGCGAGGAGCTATCAGGATCATGGAAGCTTTGTCTCGGAGAACCTTGAAAAGAGTTCGAGAGACTTAGCGGTATGGGAGGAAAGGCATACAGAAGGCTTCTCGACCATGAGAGCAGAAAAGCATCCGCCGCTACTCGTAGGGGATGCGGCTGCCGAGAGCAGAAGCGAGGAAGTTGCCGGTTGAGAGGACTGGCAAAGAGATCCATCGTGGGGAGGCCCCACTTCAGAAAAAGTTTCTGAACTACCAAGGGATCCAGGCGCCACTCGTGCGGCTGGAGGACCCTGCTGAGTTTGTCCGCCAGGCAATTTTCGTGGCCTGGGAGATAGACTGCCTTGAGAAGAATGCCGTGGCTGACGGCCCAAGAGCAGAGCCTCTGTGCTTCCCGACAGAGAAGGAAGGAGCCCGTGCCTCCCTGCTTGTTCACATAGAACATGGCAACTTGATTGTCCGTCTGGACAAGGACGGACTGGTGAGAAGTCAGGTGGGAGAAAGCCTTGAGAGCCAGACGGATTGCTCTGAGCTCCAGGAAGTTGATCTGCTGCGCAGACTCCCACGTGGTCCAGAGACCTTGAGTACATGCCCCTTGGCAATGCGCTCCCCATCCTAGGAGAGAAGCATCGGTCGTCAGCACTTGAGCCGGCGGAGGAGACTGAAAAGACATTCCGAGCACCAGGTTCGGCCGATGAAGCCACCACTGTAGAGAGGAGGCCAGCGGGCCGGAGATGCGCACTAAGTCGGCTAGGCCGCCCGTGGCTTGATGCCACTGCTTGCGAAGGCACCACTGAGCAGGCCGCATATTCAGGCAGGCATTGGGGGTCACATGGACGGTGGAAGCCATATGGCCGAGTAGTCTCAGGAAGCGCCTGGCGGAGACCAGGGACTGGCTGCGAAAACGGCCGGCTAGGTCCATTAGCCGTTGAGCCCTGTCGAGAGGCAGGAAAGCTCGTGCCTGAAGAGTGTGCAGTCTTGCGCCGATGAATTCGAGATCCTGCGAGGGGAGCAAAGTGGACTTTGCGAAGTTTATGACAAAGCCCAAGTACTGCAGAAGAGTCACAGTGCGGTGCGTGGCCTTTGTGACTTCTGGAGAGGACGATGCTCTGATGAGCCAGTCGTCTAGGTACGGAAAGACATAGAGGCCGTGAAGCCGGAGGTAAGCCGCCACTACCGCGAGACATTTTGTGAAGACTCGTGGTGCGGAGGATAGGCCAAAGGGCAGTACTCTGTACTGGTAATGATTTCCCGCCACCACAAACCTTAGGTATTGGCGGTGGCTTGGGTGAATGAGGATGTGTGTGTAGGCATCCTTTAGATCCAAGGAGCATAGCCAATCTCCCTGCTGGAGGTAGGGCAGAAGGATTCCAAGGGTAAGCATCTTGAACTTCTCTCTGACGAGGAACTTGTTGAGGTTGCGCAAGTCCAGGATGGGTCTGAGGCCTCCCGTTCTTTTTGGTATTAGGAAATACCTGGAATAGAAGCCTCGACCCCTCAGGTGGTGGGGCACCGGTTCCACAGCCTGTTCCTGAAGAAGACTTGCTAACTCCTGAAGGAGTAAGTCCCTGTGCAGAGGGAGTCGTGGAGGTTCTCCCGGGAAATAGGAGGGAGGGACCTGGTGGAAGTGGAGAAGATAGCCTTCTCTCACAACCTGAAGCACCCAGGCATCCGATGTGATGTTGGACCACCTGTGGGCAAAGTGAACCAGCCGGCCTCCTGTGCTGGGAGGAACCAGCTGAGGGGGAGAGGCTATGCTGATGAAGTCAAAAACCCCCACCCTGCTGAGCAGGGGCCGGTGGTGCAGGCTTGGGGGCTTGCTGCCTACGGGACCCGTTACCCCGTCCCTTGGCCTGCTGACCCTGTTGGGGAGCTGCGGAGGCCTGATATTGAGGGTAGTGTTTATAGGCAGCCACCTTTCTCGGGTAAAAGGACTTCTTTCCTGAGCCCTTCTTCTTCTGGGAAGGGGCGGAGGTCTTCCTAGAAAGCCTAGTTCTGGTGAGAGTCTCCGTCTCGATTTCTGCAGCCTTTTCAGCCATGGGCTTGCCAAAGAGGTTCTCACCTCGGCAGGGGACATCGACCAACTTGTCCTGCACCCAGGGTTCAAGGTCAGACGACTGAAGCCAAGCCTGTCGTCGGGCACCGATGCCGGCTGCGGCCACTCGTGCCGATGCTTCAAAGCCATCATAGGCTGCTCGAGACATGAATTTGGAGCATTCCCGAATACCAGTTGTCAAGGCTAGGAACCTCCGCAAAGGTTCCTCGGACAGGCCAGCGGAGAATCCGGCTATCTCTTTAGCCAGGTCTCTGAGATACATGCCCATGTAGAGCTGGTAGGTCTGGACCCGACAAGCAAGCATAGAGCCCTGGAAACACTTCTTACCAAGGCCATCCAGGTTGCGGGCCTCCCTGCCAGGAGGCACCGAGGAGTGCATCTTCTGGCTCTTAAGCCTATGCATGGCCGATTCCACCACCATGGAATGGTGCGGTAGCTGTGCCTTTTGGAAGCCAGGGCTCTTGCGGACTCGATAGATGGAATCGACCCGCTTGCTTAATATCGGCGACGATGCCGGACTCTCCCACATGCGGAAGAGTAGTCGTTCCAGCATGGGAGGAACCGGTACAGTAAAGTGCTCCCTGGCGGGAGAGTCGTACTGAAGGGCATCGAGCTCTTCGGCTCTTCGGCTCCTCCTCGGGATCCACAGGGAAGGCCAAAGCCTTGGCCATATCCCTGACGAAGTCCGAGAACCGGGCGTCCTCCGGAGGGGACTGTTTCTGAGGTTCGGACTCAGGCGAGTCCGAGGGGACACACCGAGTCCGAAACGAATCAGGTGACTCTTCCTCTTCAGACTCCCAGGCCGACTCCGAGGAGGAATCGGTGGGGTCGGTCCGGGCGGGCGGAGGCGTCGGCCGCCCCGACGCCGAGGGAGTCGGCGTCGACGACCTCGGTCCCGAACGGGAGGCCGAGGGTGACCTCGACCGAGGATCGACTCGAGCCCGCATGGACTCGAGGATCGGCTCGGTCTCCGGGGTCGACTTAGACGTCGACGTCCCGGCGGTCGGGGCAGAGGCGCCAGCGAGGCTAGCGATCAGTGCCCGCTGCTGGTCCATGAAGGCAGATAGTCTGCTCTCCAAGGCCGTCAACCTGAGTCCGACCTCAGGTGACCCAGCAGCCCCCGACTTGGGCCCCGATGTCGGACCCCTCGGAGGCGAGTCCAGGAGGACTACAGGACTTACCCGAGCAGGCAACTCCGACTCCAGACGAGGTCGCTTCGGGAGATGTTCCTTCTCCAAAGACCCGGGACGGCTATCGGGGCTATGCGACCTGGCCCTCGCGGAACCAGGAGCGTCCACCGACGCCGCCCTCGCGGGTTTCGCCTTCCGATGATGGTCCCCGGAGGGAGAACCCGTGTCGGAGGAACTCCGGCGATGGTCAGAGCTGGAACCTCTGGACGCCGAGGCCTCCGACGAGGTCCGGGTACGGGTGGGATCAGCGAAGATTCGTTCCCGCTGATGCCACCGACTCCTTAACGCTTTGGAGGACATTTTGCTGCAGGCCCCACAGATCAGTTCCTCGTGATCCGGGCCAAGGCAGCGGAGGCAATTATCATGTGTGTCAGTGAGTGACATATTTCTGTCACACTGAACACACCGCTTGAAACCACTGGCAGCCATCGGGGGAAAAAGGGCCCCTGCAAGGTCAAAGGACCGGGCTGCCAGCGAAAAAACCGAAAACGAAACTGACAGAAAATCAGAAAAACCGAAAAATAACAGAAGGACTCGCAACGGTGTTGCGAGTCCGGGCAGGAAAGAGACCGGCGTCGAACCGAAGAAAAAAGAGAAATAAAACACGAAAAATCAACTTTTTCAGCGGGGACAAGACGGGCACGTCTGTAGGGCTCCGCGGAAAAAAGAAGACTGGCTAAGATGGCACCCTTGGGCGGGAAGGGGACCGCGCATGCGCACTGCAATTCCCAAAGGCTTTCTTTGAAAGCTGGGGAAAATTGCTCCGCGAGGGCTCCGTCGGCGCCGACATCACCCATATGTGAGGACTGACTTCCTGCTTGGTCCTGGAGAAGTGTTGTTCCAGTTCGCAGGGAAGTGTACTTTGTTTTTTGATTGCTAAATTGTGAGCAGGGACTGTCTGTTATAAGTTTATGTAAAGTGCTATGTATACCTTGTAGCACTATACAAATAACAGTAATAAAAGTATTATCTGCTATTGACATTTAGGCACCACTGGCCCAATCTTCAGCCTGCAGCGGTCATATTTTAATAAACGCCAGACGCCACAGGCAAAAGTGAAGCTACATATTCAGTGGATGTGCCTGGGTTGCAGCTTCCACTGTTTCTCCAGTTTAAGCGGTGATCTCCAGGAACAAGCAGGAATGAGTCTTCACATATGGGTATCGTCGGTACCGACGGAGCCTGCGCGGGAACACTCCCCAGCATCCAATAAGAAAGCTTTTGGGAGCATCCCACAGCGCCTGCGTGCTGCCTTCCCGCCTTTCCCAACCGCCTCTCTCCAGTTCTTCTTTTCCGCGGAGCCAGCAGGTCGTGTTCCTGTCACCGCAGAAGAAGTTCTTTATTTTTCCTTTATTCTTTTGTGTTGCGTCTGCCTTCTTCGACGTCGGACCGGTACCGATGGTCTTTATTTCTTTCTTTCAAAAAAAACAAACAAACGCTTTTTCTCTACTGTGCATTTTCAGTTTTTGGGCCCTATTTGCAAGTCCGTGGAATGCCAAACTTCCCCGGTTCTGTTCTAGGATTCCGTGTCAGGGAGTTCATGCCAAGGATGCCTTCCTCCTTCACTGGGGTCAAGACTTCCTTTATGCCTTTCCACCCATTCCCCTAATTCCCAAAACACTGTTCAAGCTTCAGAGAGACCGAGGTTCTATGATCCTCATAGCACCACATTGGCCAAGCCAAGTGTGGTACCCTCTACTTCTGCATCTCTCTCAAGCTCCATCCCTGGAGTTGGGCTCTGCTCCAGATCTTCTCTCCCAGGAAGACGGAACATTGTGGCACCCAAACCCCCAGTTTCTCCATCTCAGGGCCTGGTTGCTGAAGGCCTAGACCTTCAAGTTTTCCATCTCTCTCAGCAAGTCAGAGATATTATTCATGCTTCTAGAAAGCCTTCCACTAGACGTTCCTATGCTTTCAAATGGAAAAGATTTACTATTTGGTGTTCAGAGAAGGGTCTTAACCCTCTAGCAATCCCTTTGAATTCTTTACTAGAGTATCTTCTGCATCTTTCCCATGCAGGCCTCAAAACGAATTTGGTAAGAGTCCATTTCAGTGCTATTGCAGCGTCCCTCAAGCCTCTCAATGGACAGCCTGTTTCCTCTCATCCTCTTATAGCAAGATTCATGAGAGGCCTTCTTTTAACTAAACCTCCCATTAGACCACCTCCAGTGGCATGGGACTTAAATCTGGTTCTTGGCCAGCTTATGAAGCCACCCTTTGAATCTTTAGCCACCACCTCCTTGAAATTTCTTTCTTGGAAGGTTATCTTTCTCATTGCAGTCACCTCAGCACGTCGCGTCAGTGAGTTGCAAGCCTTGGTGGCTAATCCTCCTTATACAAGGTTCCATCATGATAAGGTAGTCCTCAGGACCAATCCACACTTTATGCCCAAAGTGGTCTCGCCTTTTCATATGAACCAGGAGGTATACTTACCTGTCTTTTTTCCAGGACCTCATGCATCAAGTGCAGAGAGGAATCTTCATACTTTGGATTGTAAAAGAGCTCTCGGCTTTTACTTACAGAGAACACAGCAACATAGAAAGTCTTCTCAACTCTTTGTTGCTTTTGATCCTTCCCATTTAGGACTTCCAGTTTCTAAGAGAACACTGTCCAACTGGATTGCTCAGTGTATTTCTTTCGCCTACCAGAGTAGGAACCTTTCTCTGGAAGGCCATGTCACAGCTCACAATGTGAGGGCCATGGCAGCCTCAATGGCTCACCTAAACTCTGTGTCCATCGACCAAATCTGTCGAGCGGCCACCTGGGCCTCGGTTCATACCTTCACAGCCCATTACTGTTTGGACAAGGACTCCCGCCGGGATGCCTCGTTTGGTCAGGCTATTCTCAAACACCTGTTCCATTCCTAATCAACTTCTACCCACCTACCCTGGTTGGATGCCAGAGATCCATGGAGGGAGGTGGAGCCCTTTTCAAGGACACACAGCTCTGGGGTCTCTCCCTGGCATCTGCAGCTAGGGAGTCCCCATATGTGAAGACTCATTCCTGCTTGTTCCTGGAGATAGCACAGTTACTTACCTGTAACAGGTGATCTCTGGGAACAGCAGGAATAAGTCTTCACAACCCACCCACCTCCCCTAGGAGTTGTATCTCTCTATCTATCTTTCCTTCCCTCTCTCTCTCTCTTTGTCTCAGCTTTAAACTCGAACTGGAGAGAGGCGGTTGGGAAAGGCGGGATGGCAGCACGCAGGCGCTGTGGGATGCTCCCAAAAGCTTTCTTATTGGACGCTGGGAAGCGTTCCCGTGCAGGCTCCGTCGGTACCGACAATACCCATATGTGAAGACTTATTCCTGCTGTTCCCAGAGATCACCTGTTACAGGTAAGTAACTGTGCTATCACTGCAGGCTATTCAGATAGCAGCAATATTCAGCCGCTCTCCTGAAAGCCAAACTACATATAGTTAGAGCTGCTTTTTTTGGGGCCTAATTTTGTGTTTTCTTATCTGGTCAGTGGACTGAAAGTCACTGTTAACCAAATAGTGCCACATGGATAGCGTCTCTGAATATTGGGCTCAGTGGGGTTTATCTGGTTAACAGATCCTGCTAACCGGACAAACTCTTCTGAATATCAGGCCCTAGATTTTTATTTTAATCTGGTCACAGGTTGTTGTGTTTAGAACAACTTAAGTGCGAGATTTGACTCATTTTTTTTGCCTCTTGTAGAGGAACCATAGAAACCCTGCAGTTCAAGTGTTCTGTTTGATATCTTTTGAATTTTGCTTGCTGGCTGTACTGCCTTTCTTTGGTTAGACATGTGCCAGTTTTAGAGTGCCTTGCTAGTTTAAATATATTAGGCCTGATCACTGGTCAACATTGAAATCGTTACTGACTTTAAAAGGCCCTAATCTGTAGTATCTTGGTGAGCTGAACATGAATATAACATTAAAAAAAATTTATTGTCTCTCGTTTTGAAGATATTGCATGTAGTTCATTTTTGACGTTTCACCGTGTAATTTTATCCTGTAGGACATCAACAACATCCCAAATAAGCCTTGAATGATGTAATATTGCATCACATTTCATTATACAAGCATGCACACATCATCCAGAGTTGATTGTATCATTTTCTGATGCAATGCAATACTACTGCCAGACGGCTGCTGAAGCCATCTGACGTCAACAGTGTACTATACGCAGTCAGAAAGGTTGAGCATTTAAAATATTTCAGACTGTGTGTGAGATAGTTTAAGCTACTGTTACATGTAACTTTTATTAATCATATAATTTTGGCCATTTAGGTACAATACAGAGCAGTAATGCCGCGAAAGTGCGTTAATACCGTTGACAATTTCTGCTACATTTGTGGGGAAGTGACATTTGCCAACCAGAAGAAAAGTATCACTTCTCAACTGAAGAAGGCATATCATCTTTACTTTGGATGCAAGATTGGTGACCAAGACAAGCCTTGGGCCCCGCATATATGCTGCGCTACATGTACAACACAGCTTTCACAGTGGTTGAATTGCAAAAGACCATCAATACCGTTTGCAGTCCCCATGGTGTGGAGAGAGCCAAGCAACCACATAAATGACTGTTACTTCAGCTTGGTTCCTCCTTTTTCCAGCAGAATAACGAAGCAAAAGAAGTCAAGCATAGTCTACCCAAACATTCCGTCTGCATTGAGACCAGTTCCACATTTTGAGGGACTTCCTATTCCAGAACCTCCATCAGAATATTCTCTTGATTCATCTGATGAGGACAAGGGTGAGCTGACCTGTTCTTCTCCTGGTCCGTCAGCGTGCAGTGTCCCAGATTTTCACTGGGATGCATTATCAACTCCACACAGAATAACACAGGAAGAACTAAATGACCTGGTTCGTGATTTGGACTTATCCAAGAACAAGGCAGAATTGCTAGGATCAAGACTCCAACAATGGAATCTTCTAGAAGAAAATGTCAACATTACTTCATATCGAAAGCGCCACCAGCAGTTGGAGCCTTTCTTCAGAAAGGAAAGTAATCTGGTATTCAGTTCCGATATTGAAAGCCTCATGAATGCCTTAAAAATCACTCATGACCCACAAGACTGGAGACTATAGACTCTTCGAAACTGAGTCTGAAGGCTGTGCTTTTGAACAATGGAAACCATCTTCCATCTATCCCAGTAGCACATGCCGTCCACATGAAAGAGACATACGATAACTTAAAGCATCTACTGACTTCCATTAACTATAACAAGTACAGCTGGCACCTCTGTGGTGACTTGAAGGTAGTTGCCCTTTTAATGGGACTGCAGCAGGGATATATAAAATACATGTGTTTCTTATGTGAGTGGGATAGCTGAGCAAGGGATTGGCACTACTTGCGGAAGGAATGGAATCACAGACAAAATGTAACAGTTGGAGAGAAGAATATCCAGCACCCAGCTCTGGTTGAGGCTCACAAAATCCTGCTACCACCCCTTCACATCAAACTAGGTTTGATGAAAAACTTCGTGAAAGCCATGGACCGCACTTCGCCAGCTTTCCGATACCTGCATGAAAAATTCTCTCGACTCAGCGAAGCAAAGATTAAAGAGGGATTTTTTGGGGTCCTCGGATTCGAGAGCTCTTCAAAGATGACCGGTTCAACAACTTGCTGCAGGGTGATGCGAAACAAGCATGGAATGCTTTTCGCCTAGTGTCAACAAACTTTCTCGGGAATGTTAGGGCAGAAAGCTACAAGGAACTAGTAGAAGACATGCTGATGCAGTATCAGAAACGTGGCTGCAATATGTCTCTAAAAATCCATTTCCTTGATTTCCATCTCGATTTCTTTCCTGACAACTGTGGTATGGTTAGTGATGAACAGGGCGAACGTTTTCACCAGGATATCGCAATGATGGAGCAAAGATACCAGGGAAAATGGTCTACTACAATGCTGGCTGACTACTGCTGGACACTCCCCAGAGACGCTCCCGAACAGCTGTACAAGAGACAGGCAAAAAAAATCTAAGAAGTATTAACTGAAGGCCTATTATATTTACTATTGACATGCATTTCGTGATGTAAACATTAATTCTTGTAGATTACAAAAAAACTAGAGCCAACTTTGCAATTTCACTGTCATATTCATGTTCAGCATATAAAAATTGATAAGAAATGACTATTTTTATTTCAGTAACATGACTTTTGTAAAACTTTATTGACCAGTGAGAACTCTTAGCTGGACGGCCAACGGGAGCCTCTCTGGATAAGGGTACTGACCGCGATTTTCAGTAATAGTATCTGGATAGTGCCACTGAACATCTCCACAGACTGTTTCTGCACTATCTGGTAAGTGCAGGGGTGGTCCATGGATGGACTGAGGAAGGTAGTGCCACTGCTACCCGGGTAGGTGTCTGCTCATGCAAAGCAGGCCTAAGTTGCTTTCTGGATAAGTGCTAACAGAAAATCACCACTTATCCAGATATGTCAGCACTTATCCAGATAGCGGTGCTGGGTCCAGATTTTCAGTGGCAGTTGCTATTAAGATACTGCAGCTGACTATTCCAATAATGTGGGCAGCGCCACAGTCACTGGACAGCCCATTGAATATCGGGCTTTTTGAAAATTTGCCTCATAGAATTTTGCCCTTTCTTTTTTCTTTGTGTGCAGTTTATTCTGTTGTTGCAGGATAGTGTTTGCTATTGGAATTTAAGCACTAGTTTTCATTCCCACTTAGCCCACCTCCTTTTCCTCATATGCTGTCCCTTAATTTTGTTATGGGTTGTGTTTCCCTATCCCACGAGACATATGACATAAAGTACTATTTGTGCAGCATTATTCTTTTCTGTCTCAAAAGTTATTAGAACTATTTAGTTTGTTGAGTTTTAGATTACTCCAAATCAATGTTCCCTCTAATTTTCTGTAGGCTGTGTGCGCATAAAATATCAGCTGTGCAGCTTTTGAAGGAAGGTTAAATTTTTGTGCGCAACATAACGACACTCAGAGTTATATACTTTAAAATTTGACTACACGTCAGAATACAGTATGTACTGTGATGCTCCAGACCCTCTGAGAAGGGAAGAAAATGTTTTAAATGCAGGAAAAGTCAAGCACAACCTGCAGTATCGCGAGGAACCTCATAGGGGGAGCAGGAGGGACCTCCGAGGAACAGAGGAACCACACCTCCTAGGTCATGAGGTAATGCCAGCCAGCTTCCAATCAAGAAAGAGAGGAGTGCCTTTTAAAGGGAATTGGGAAGGTTGGAAGGCAGAATTAGAACCAGGAGCAGAACCGGCAGAGTCAGGAGAAGCAGAATCAGGAGCAGAGCGGCCAGGAAGAGAACTGGCAGGACAACCCTGGAAAGGAGGATATCCTGAGGAGACAGGACAGCACTGGAGAAAGGCACAGGCAGGACGGCCTGGGAAAGGAGGACTGCCAAGAGAACCAGCAGAACCAGCAGGTTGGGCAGGACATCCGAGTGAATGGGCTGGATATCCAGAAGGAGCAGTAATCCCTGACCAACGGTTTCGCAGGAGGCAGCAGCAGCCTCAGAGGTTTGAAGAAAGGAGTCCCCATAGAGAAGGTGGGACAACTCCAGCCAGAGTGAGTGTTTGTTGTACAGAGAGGCAAAGGCGTGGCTGTGACTGTGATCTAAAGCCAACAGCAAGACGGTGGGAGAGCTCAAGGCCTATTGCTCAGGCCAGGCAGGATCCCAACTGGAGCAGGCCTCAAACCTCACCTGGAGCAGACAAGCCGAGAAGAAAAGGTAACCCATATTTAACTAAAAGCAGGGTACAAACTGCTGATGTATGGGGAATACAGGGAGCACAGGAATATTATCCTTGTGAGAATGCTTATGAGATAAGGTGCAAGAAACACGCACCAACCAAGAGACTTGTTAGTGACCAAGCTTTACAGAAAGCTAAGACAAAACACTTGCAAAAGGAAGACAGTTCCCAGTATCTGTGGGCGCAGGACCGACGCCCTGTATTCAACCCTGAGCATTGGGAGGTTGTGCAGAAGATATATAAAAAGCCTTATTACAACTTACCCACAAGTACTGACTTAGGCTCAGAGGCTTCAGAAGGGGAACCGATGCAGGTGGAATTTGCATCAGACACCGAGATGGACTGTAGCTTCTGTAAGACAGGAAGCTTGGAGTCCTTACTAAGCAACTAAGCTCTGTCTTGGGAGTTGAGACTGTTTGTTTGCCTGCTATACCTTTTGCTGTGAAGATAACAGTTTTCCTTTCGTGTTTTCGTTTTCTTTATCCTGAAGTAAGGAATTTGTGTTTGACGTTTTTGTGTCCAAGCATATGAACCTTTGTGCATGAAAGGGGAAATAAATGCCTTTTGTTTTCCCTCCACTCGGACCTTTTGTTTTCTGTGGGATTTTGGTAACAAAGGACGCTACCAGGGCTGAAAGTCCCTGGGCCCTGTAAGTTATTGGCCAAACCCAACCTTAAATGTTTTTATGTCCCACCTACCTCGCTCCAGTACGCTGCCAAGGTAGGCCCTGTGACATAAAATGGCGTAGTTGGCAGGATTGTTTTTTGCTTGGGACCTACGTCTGCAAAAAGAAAAGAAAAGAAAATTAAAGGAAAGAAAACTCCTGAGTTGAAAAAAAGAAAAGAAGGAAAGCCTAGTTGGAACTGCTGGAAGGACAAGATCCGGAGTGGATCAGCTAGAGAGACCGGATCGTAGGGAGAAAACCCGCAGTGGAGTAACCTGAAGTCCGGAAGGGAAGGTGAAAATCCTGAAGGAAAATCCTGTTGCCAACCCGGAAGCAGAGGAGCTGCAGAGGGGACAGCACTAACGTTCCAGAGCTGACTCAACACTTAAGTCAGGTAAAATGTAATTAGGCCTGACAAGTGTTGGATGCCAGGGAAGTTTAAAAGGAAAAAAAAAGAAAAGATAGAGAGTGAAGAAAGAAAGTTTGGGAGAGCCACACTTGGTTTTTTTTCTCTTTGTCTCTTTTTACAGGTTCATCATGGAGCCTAAGGACCTCTGTGCCTGGATGGCACATCAGTTTGATAAGCAAGCAGAAGTTGCCCTGAAAAACCAAGCCCAAGCATTGCAGGCGATGCAAGCGCAGCAAGTGCCAGTATTACAGACCATGGAGAAATGGTTAGCTCAACAGCGAGAGGAGATGGAAAAGGTCAACGCGGACAGGCTGCAGGCTACCGGACCGGTCAACCCAGGAACTGGACAGTGGTCATGTAATGATCTGGTGGTGGGAAAGCTAAGTCCTACTGATAACGTAGACGACTTTCTGGACTCATTCAGTAGGATTGCTCGGTCAGCTAACTGGCCACCCGAGCAATGGGCCATTCGACTGGCAGCGTCCCTTACGGGGGAGGCGCTAGACGCATACAGGTCAATGCCCCCAGCACTAGCTAACACCTATGAAGAGGTCATCATAGCTATTAGGGATCGCTTAGGCCTTACACCCCTGGCCTATAACAAAATGTACAGAGCCACGTCCCTTAGGGCTGATGAAACACCAAAAGCCCTTGATTATAGGATAAAGAGCCTAGCACACAAATGGCTACAACCGGAAAGAAAAAATATAGATACCTTAATGGACGCCATAGTATTGGAGCAGTACATGTCTGCTGTACCTAGTAGAGTACAGAACTTTTTAATTTTACAAAATTGCTGTACTACTACGGATGCCATAGCTCTCACCGAGAGATACTTGGAGGCAGAAAGAGTCACCCAACCTAGGTTAGGGATTCCCAAATTGGCCATAGGAATGGAGGCACGGAGAGTAGAAAATCCCTCAAAACCTCCATATGGTAATTTGAAAAGTAATATACCGCTAGTAAGAGAAAATGTTAAAAGATGCTATGCTTGTGGTAAGAAAGGTCACTTAAAAAGTGAGTGTTATTCTCGCACGGCTCTTGTGGGAGAGGCCCCAAGGACAATGCGAGAAGGTTTTGTGTTAAATGTAAAAATTCATGGAGTCAGTGTACAAGCACTTCTGGATTCAGGAGCTGACCAGACCATGGTTTCCAAAAGGTTATGGTTGGTGATCAAGGATCAGGGATTGTCAGTTCCTGAACATCCAGAAGGAAATGTTAAAATAAAATGCATTCATGGAGCGGCTACCTGCTACCCTGTGTATAAGTTGTGGGTTAAGGGATTGGGCTTAGAAAAAGAAATGCTAGTGGCAGTTGTGCCTAAGTTGCCCCAGGAATTGGTATTAGGCCGCGATTGGCCACAATTTAGGAGAAGTCTTAAAGAGGGCTTATCTCCACCCAAGGTGCCAAATTCCACTTGCACTCGGCAGGAGCCTACTGAGAACCCCAAGCTACAACCGAATAACCCTAGGAAAGCTACAAACCCTATAATTCCTAGCCCTCTTTGGGAAAAAACGAAGAAGTCACCTTTAAAAGAACAAGCAGACTCCCCGAAGAAGTTTGTTTTAAAGTTTTGCAAAACTTCAGAGAAAGCACATAGCCCTCAACGGGCATCTGCACAGGCTGCGGGGTATGACCTCTATAGTGCTGAGGACCAGGTGATCCCAAAACAGGGACGTATGTTAGTTTCTACAGATCTTCAAATAGAGTTACCCCAGGGGTGCTATGGGCGGATAGCACCGAGATCCGGGCTTGCGGTCAAGCATAGTATTGATGTGGCCGCCGGGGTAGTCGACCCAGACTATAGGGGCATATTAAAAGTTCTTTTATGCAACTGTTCAAGCGAAGACTTCAAGGTCCAAAGAGGAGATAGAATAGCGCAATTGATTTGCGAACGTGTGGGATTTCCCAACCTTGAAGAGGTCGCCATGCTTACGCCAACGAGCCGGGGAACAGGAGGTTTCGGCTCTATGGGGAAGAGAGACCTAGAGGGCTTCATCGCTGTGGGAAGTGAACCCCCAGAGGAGGATCTTGGTCCCCGTATAGAGGAGTGCGGAGAATCTCCTAAGCCAAGGATGGGGGAGGAGCTCTCCGTGAGGCAGAAGCAGGAATTGACCCAAGTCTTGGAAGAGTATAGAGATGTGCTAACTCCTATACCAGGAGAAACTGGCTTGGTCGCACACGAGATACTCACACCACCCGGAAAAATTATTCGGCAACGACCGTATCGGTTGCCGGAAGAAAAAAAACAGGAAGTCATCAATCAAGTACAGGAGATGCTAAGATTAAACATCATAGAAGAATCGCATAGTCCTTGGTGCAGTCCCGTGGTACTAGTACCTAAGCCCGACGGAACTATGCGCTTCTGTATAGACTTCAGACAAGTGAATGCCGTGTCCACTTTCGACGCCTACCCGATGCCTCGGATTGAGGAACTGTTAGACCGGCTTGGGCAGGCGAAGTTCCTTACCACTTTAGACATGACAAAAGGCTACTGGCAGGTCCCTTTAACCCGTGATGCTAAACCCAAGACTGCCTTTAGCACACCTCTGGGCCTGTTCCAGTTCCGAAGAATGCCTTTCGGTCTGCACGGAGCAGCGGCCACATGCCAGCGTCTAATGGACATCATTCTTCGGCCCTATCAGACTTTCGCAACAGCCTACATGGACGATGTCGTGATCCACAGTACCACGTGGAAAGAACATCTCCAGCAAGTGGGAACAGTCCTCGAAGCCATGAGGAGGGCCGGCTTAACCCTAAACCCGAAGAAATGTACCTTTGCGGCCAAGGAGGTCAAGTACTTAGGTCATCTGGTCGGACGGGGCACGGTGCGACCGCTACTGGACAAAGTAGAGAGTGTCCGGATGTTTCCTGTACCGCAACACAAAAAACAATTGAGAAGTTTCCTCGGCCTTATCGGTTATTACCGACGCTTTATACCGCACTTCGCAGAGGAAAGTGCTGTTTTTACAGAAATGTTGCGGAAAAATGCCCCAAATATGATACAGTAGTCAGCTGAGGCCGAGTCAGCCTTTCAAAATTTAAAGGAAAAATTGTGCCGAGCCCCCATATTGTGTGGTGTGGATTTCCGGCAAACCTTTCTCTTACAGACAGACGCGTCCGAAACAGGTCTGGGTGCTGTTCTCTCGCAAGTACATGAAGGTGCAGAACACCCCATTATGTTCCTTAGTAGGAAACTATCGCTGGCTGAGAGAAAGTATGCAACAATTGAAAGGGAATGTCTCGCCATTAAATGGGCCATAGAAGCCCTCAAGTTCTATTTGACAGGCAGGAAGTTTATTCCAATTACGGATCATGCCCCTCTGAAATGGTTACACACCATGAAAAACGAGAACAACCGTTTAACCAGGTGGTACATGGCTTTGCAGCCCTATGATTTTAAAGTGGAGCATTGAGCAGGGAAGCTGCATTTTAACGCAGATGCTATGTCACGTATTACGTGCTGTGTGGAAGGGGCTTCACCAGCCCATAATATTTTAAGAGGGGGGATGTGTGATGCTGCAGACCCTCTGAGAAGGGAAAAAAATGTTTTAAATGCAGGAAAAGTCAAGCACAACCTGCAATATCGTGAGGAACCACATAGGGGGAGCAGGAGGGACCTCCGAGGAACAGAGGAACCACACCTCCTAGGTCATGAGATAATGCCAGCCAGCTTCCAATCAAGAAAGAGAGGAGTGCCTTTTAAAGGGAATTGGGAAGGTTGGAAGGCAGAATTAGAACCAGGAGCGGAACGGGCAGAGTCAGGAGAAGCAGAATCAGGAGCAGAGCGGCCAGGAAGAGAACTGGCAGGACAACCCTGGAAAGGAGGATATCCTGAGGAGACAGGACAGCCCTGGAGAAAGGCACAGGAAGGACGGCCTGGGAAAGGAGGACTGCCAAGAGAACCAGCAGAACCAGCAGGTTGGGCAGGACATCCGAGCGAATGGGCTGGATATCCAGAAGGAGCAGTAATCCCTGACCAACGGTTTCGCAGGAGGCAGCAGCAGCCTCAGAGGTTTGAAGAAAGGAGTCCCCGTGGAGAAGGTGGGACAACTCCAGCCAGAGTGAGTGTTTGTTGTACAGAGAGGCAAAGGCATGGCTGTGACTGTGATCTAAAGCCAACAGCAAGACGGTGGGAGAGCTCAAGGCCTATTGCTCAGGCCAGGCAGGATCCCAACTGGAGCAGGCCTCAAACCTCACCTGGAGCAGACAAGCCGAGAAGAAAAGGTAACCCATATTTAACTAAAAGCAGGGTACAAACTGCTGATGTATGGGGAATACAGAGAGCACAGGAATATTATCCTTGTGAGAATGCTTATGAGATAAGGTGCAAGAAACACGCACCAACCAAGAGACTTGTTAGTGACCAAGCTTTACAGAAAGCTAAGACAAAACACTTGCAAAAGGAAGACAGTTCCCAGTATCTGTGGGCGCAGGACCGACGCCCTGTATTCAACCCTGAGCATTGGGAGGTTGTGCAGAAGATATATAAAAAGCCTTATTACAACTTATCCACAAGTACTGACTTAGGCTCAGAGGCTTCAGAAGGGGAACCGATGCAGGTGGAATTTGCATCAGACACCGAGATGGACTGTAGCTTCTGTAAGACAGGAAACTTGGAGTCCTTACTAAGCAACTAAGCTCTGTCTTGGGAGTTGAGACTGTTTGTTTGCCTGCTATACCTTTTGCTGTGAAGATAACAGTTTTCCTTTAATGTTTTCTTTTTCTTTATCCTGAAGTAAGGAATTTGTGTTTGACGTTTTTGTGTCCAAGCATATGAACCTTTGTGCATGAAAGGGGAAATAAATGCCTTTTGTTTTCCCTCTACTCTGACCTTTTGTTTTCTGTGGGATTTTGGTAACAAAGGACGCTACCAGGGCTGAAAGTCCCTGGGCCCTGTAAGTTATTGGCCAAACCCAAACTTAAATGTTTTTATGTCCCACCTACCTCGCTCCAGTACGCTGCCAAGGTAGGCCCTGTGACAGTACACCACACTGATTTTAATCAAATTAAATGAAAAAGACGACTACTAAATGAAGTGGAAAATTTCTAGTAATTACAATCACAACTTTTAAATTTTAAGACATCTGTGTTGTTTTCTATCAGAATCAGAACCGTAATTTTTGTGCGCTCTGTTGTAAAGTATATGCGCTCACTTGGCGAGGCGTGTGCACGCACACAGCTTAGAGGGAACAGTGCTCCAAACTGTGGTCGCCTTTTATTTGTTTGAAAATTTTCAATCTTTTTCTGAGTTAGAAAACATAACAAAGCTACAGACAGCAGTCCAGGAGTGCGAGGGAAAGGGGAGAATCCACTCTTTCCCACATGTATAACTCTGTTCCTGCTGGGGAGGGGCTACAGGTGTAGATAGCGTGCAGAGGATGAATAAGGTCTCTTGAAGCTAGAGTGCTTGGGCTGGAGGAGCTGAGGCAGGCACAGGGATATAGTAGAGGGGTTCTACTTCCATTCTGGCAGCCTCTGTGTAGCTTGCAAGGACCAATTTACCAGAAAAGGGAACATCATTCAGGATAATGTCTTCAGTTAAGTTAAGTTTTCACTCAACGTGGCAAGAATGAACTTCATTCCTATGTCAGGGTATGTTTCAGATGATCTCTATCTCTCAGATTTACTGCTAATGCATGTATTGTAAGTTCATATGGTATAATGCATACAAGCAACATTTTGAGATATACCTAGAGATTCTTTTTAAATAGACTGGTGGCACTCATTCATTTGGGCAGCTTCTGTAGCTTTTTGCCATCTTTTTTTAATCTCTGACTACATTGGTTAATAATGAGGAACTTTTCCTTCTCCACATTTAGTACAGAATAGCTACTTGGTCCTGACATTTTCATTTAGGGTTTTCGCTTGGAGTATCCTCTGCTATTGCACTGTGTTCTCAAAAGGATTTTTCATTCGGGAACTCTGGTACGTTTATTGGTTCCTTCTGCAACTGTAGTGCAATTGATTATGATTAGAAAAATTGCATTTGTTTATGCAGAAGGCATAAGAGATGATGGTTATTTTGAAATTTCAAAAATTGGATAAGGTATGTTTTTTTGAGCAATGTGTCCTCATTTGTGTAGAGTAGGAGAGGTTAAGGAAGGGAAGATTAGACCAAGAGAGGAAATGAAAAATTTTCATTATAGCATGAATGTGTCTGTGTGCTTGTCAGAAGTCTCAGGAGTTGAAATCTCCTAAATTGTGAATCATCAATCGTAGTATTTAGCCCTGAGCTTCCACATAAGAAGTTGTGCATATGGAGCTTAATAGTCAAAAGATTTATGTTTCTAACTTTGAGAGTTATGTTTTTAAATCGATCTTGTGGTTGGGGCAAGGTACTTCAGGCCGGAAGGTCGGTGGTTCAAATCCCACTAGAGGACAGCAACCTTGGGCCGGAAGGACTGGGGTTTCTAGTCCCATAGGTACTCCTTGTGGTATTGGGCAAGCCACTTAACCCTCCATAGCCCATGTTCCCTGTAAAATAGTTATCTCCAAGTTATAATGCCCTGTTCAATGTAATTTCAGTTTGTTCAATGTAAACCGCACTGATGCAGAATAGCGCGGTATATAAGAGAATGTAAATAAATAAATAAATAAATTTAGGAATGAATCCCTAAATTTATACTGAAAATTTCACTAAACTCCTAGAAATAGTTGCATAAAAAGTATGTGGCAACAGAGGTGAATTAAGGCAGGGAAAAAAATTAGGAGCTTAGCACTGATTTTCAGCACTAGGCTCATAAACCTAGGCAAATAAATGGCAGACCTAAATTTAGGAGTGTTAATTTTTAAGTTCCTAAATTAAGGTGAATTGCCAGATGAAAACTTAGGCTTCTAAGTTTGACTGAAAAGAGGGCACAAATTTAGGAGTTCAGCTATTTTTGAATATTGAGCCTACGCTTTTTAAATATTATTCTTTATCGTCTCTCCAGGCCAGTCCAGGTACGTATGGGTAGTCAGCCCCCTCCAGCAGCTGAGGACTGAACAAGACAGAGTCTTGCCTACTTGGTATAAGAGCTTCTCCTACTTTCCCTGACTACAGTCTTTCAGTCCTCAGCAGCTGGGGGTAAGAGCTCTTAGGTGTGGACTCCCTGAATAGACGATCTGACATCTTAAATTGAAAAAAGAGGGAAAAAATGAAATAAGAAAAGAGTAAACCACAGCTGAAGGGCTCTAGCTGAGTTTTTCTTCAGTAGAGTGAGAGTGGTGAAGGCTGGGAGCGCTTTCTTGGAAGCAGGCAGCAGGAGCTGAAAGGCACCAGAAATTGCCAGGGGTGAATACCTGTGAGCCCCAGGTCCTTCCCTCCATTCCCCAGTGGGATAGTCAGGAGCCGGTAAGCTATGGACCCTCAGGCTATCCCTTAGTCGGCAGACGCCAGGTGTTGGGTGGTGTGATTAGAGCTGTAAGAGGCATTTTCCAATTACTGGGGGGGAGCCACCGAGTGTGAGTGCGTGACGCTGCTGTTTTCTTCGCATCGGGACTCACGTTGTTTAGTGTCACGGCTCCTCTCCAGTCAGCGATACAGTGGCAGGGCACCGCTTGTGCATGCTCCCGGCTCTCTCAGCATGTTTGGAGTGTTGGAGCAGCTGCGGATTGTGTTTTGCTGGGCTATGTCGTTATTGTGTGCATTGAGGCCGGGACGTAGAAAGGTTGTTCTCGTGGAGTATGGAGCAGGACAAGGCCCATGGAGATTCACTGAGTCCGGCGGTTCCTGCGGGTTTGGTGAGAACTGTGGCCATTTTGCAGCCGGCGGCCATTAGCTCAATGCAGCCTGAGCAGAAGGCAAAAAAATAAGGCAAAAAGATAAGGCAAAAAGCAGGATGAAGGTGCTAAAGCTGGCGGAGGGGGTTTCAGCACCTCGGTCAGAGACTCCAGGGTTGCAAGAGGGGCTGGAATCAGTTTTCTCCCCAGACCTTATTCTGTCCCTGCATAAGGCATATTGCTTTAAAAGGTCTCAAATGGTTGTGAACGATTCCCCAGATAAGTTTCCGGTAAGCCCTGGGGAAGAGTTCTTACAGGGGGAGGACCCTGGTGAAGGACCTTCCCAGCAGTAAAAAGTGGAAGAGATGAGTCACGATAGGCTCAGAGAGGACTCCCCTAAACCTCAGGCATTAGGCGATGGGGAGGACAGCACGGCCAAGTTTTGTGGGGACCCCTGGACCCACGAATTGGAGGAAGGAGAGTTTGCTCCAGAGAATGACCACAGTGTATTTTGAGTGTTCTGTAGAGAGGAATTGGGACCATTATTTGTCCATTCCCTCACAGCCCTGAACATTGTGCAGACCACTCAGGTAGATAGCCTCTGGAAGACCCCCTGCTTCAGGGTTTTAAGGGAACACAGGTGTGCGTCCCAATTCATAAGGTCATCAAGAAGATGATTGAGGCAGAGTGGGAGTATCCGGAAGCCACCTTGAGGGGCCGTCGGCCCATATGCTGGTTATACCTGATTCTGCCGGACAAGCGGGACCTTCTATGGATGCCCAAGTTGGATGCCATGGTCTCGGCGATCACTAAGAAGACTACCATCCCGGTTGAGGGTGGAGCAGCCCTCAAAGATCTACAGGATAGACGATTGGAATTGCTCCTTAAGCAGGCTTTTGACTCGAGTGCCTTGGCCTTACAGGCTTCCATCTGTGGGGCCTATGTATCCAGGGTCTCTATTCGCTGGCTCCAAGGCGTGTCCCCTTCAGACCTGGAGGGACAGACGGTGACGGAAGGAGCAATGCTAGAATCAGCTGCCGCCTACATGGTGAACACCTTTTATGATTTGGTCCAGATAACTTCTATCTGTGATCGCAGCATTGTGGTTTCTCTGGCTACGTAATTGGGTGGTGGCTCTCTCCACCAAGTCCAGACTGAACAAGCTGCCATACAAAGGGAAACTACCCTTTGAAGAGGTGTTGGAAAAGATTGTCAAGGACTTGGGCGACTCCAAGAAAGGACGCCTACCAGAGGACCGTCCGAAGGTTCTGAAGCAGGCAGGACCACAGAGAGGTCAAGCCAGAGATTTCTGAAGGTTCTGTGTTTCAAGGTTCGCTCCTTACCAGAAGTGTCGCTATGCAAATAGAAGACAGACCTTTCGGGGAGCCCGGGGCTACGGTAGGGGTTTTTACGCTTCCCAGCAGGCCCTGACAAAAAAGTCTCAATGAAGCTATGCAGGTCCAGTCAGTAACCATAGGGGGACGATTACAGCAGAGGACCACCGTGACAACCGACCAGGGGTATTGGAGATCACCCACAAGGGCTATGCACTGGAGTTTGCAAGGCCTCTGGCTGCAGCCTTTCTCCAGTTACCCTTCAGGGCGCCAGAGAAGAGGGAAGCATTGCATTCCACTCTACAGCACTTAATCCATCTGAAAGTGGTGATTCTGGTACCTTGAGACCAGTACAGGTCCAGTCAATACTCCATTTACTTTGTGGTCCCCAAGAAGGAGGGGTCCTTCTGGCCCATCCTTGATCTCAAGCAGGTGAACCAGTCATTAAGGGTGCCACACTTCCACATGGAAACGTTGAGATCGGTCATATTGGCGGTGAGACAGGGAGAGTTTCTCTCCACCCTGGATCTCACAGAGGCCTATCTCCATATTCCCATTAGGTCAGAGCACCAGCAGTTTCTGTGGTTCGCCGTGCCCATGGGTCATTTCCAGTTCAGAGCTTTGCCTCTCGAGCTGGTCACTGTACCACCTACATTCACGAAGATTATGGTGATCGTGGCGGTGGCCTTACGTCAGGAGGGGATTCTTATGCATCTCTACCTGGATGCTTGGCTCATCCGGGCGAAGACCGAAATAGAGGCCATTGACATGACACGACGGGTGATAGTTTTTCTGAAGCGACTCAGTTGGGTAATCAACCACACCAAGAGCCAGCTTCAGCCAGTGCAATGGCTGGTTTACCTTGGAGCGCTCTTCGACACGAAGGTCGTTCAGGTATCACTGCTCAAAGACAGAGTGCACAAGCTTTTAAGGCAGGTCCAAAGGTTCTGGCGCATGGGGGCACCCATGGCGTAATATTACGATGCAGCTATTGGGCTCCAAGGCAGCGGCTCTGGATCTGATCCCGTGGGGCAGGACACATATGAGGCCGCTACAGCAGGCAATCCTCTTGCGGTGGTCTCCTCAGCGGTACGCTCTGTCGCAGAAATTGCCGTGTCCAGAAGAAGTGTGGGTCAGCCTGGAGTGGCTGGATCCTGCTCACTTAAGGGCAGGGAAGCCCTTGGAATAGCCACCATGGATCTTGTTAACAATGGATGCCAGCCTCTCCTGCTGGGGGGCTCACTGTCTTTCTCACATGGCACAGGAATGTTGATCCCCCACAGAAGCCTCATGGTCCATCAGTTGGCTCAAGAGTGCTGCAACATTTCCGGCACCTGCTGGAAGGCAAGGCTGTGCAGATCTTCTCTGACAATGCAACGATAGTAGCATATGTTAACCTTAGTGCAGGAGAGTCAATTGCTTCTGGCTTGGGCGGAGGCTCATCTGTTAGCCCTGTTGATGGCGCACGTCGCAGGAAAGGACAATGTTCAGGCGGACTACCTCAGTCAAAACACCTTGGATCCCAGAGAGTGGGAGTTCAATGTGGCCGTGTTTCACAACATCGTGATCTGGGGGGGGGGGGCAGTTGATCTTGGATCTCATGGCCACCTTAGCCAACACCAAGGTGCCTCATTTTTTTCAGCAGACGCAGGGATCATATGTCCAAGGGGCTCAATGCTATCTCCAGGAACAAGCAGGAATGTAGTCATCACATATGGGTATCGTTGGTACCGACGGAGACTGCGCGGGAACGCTCCCCAGCGTCCAATTAGAAAGCTTTTGGGAGCATCCCACAGCGCCTGCGTGCTGCCTTCCCACCTTTCCCAACTGCCTCTCTCCAGTTCTTCGTTTTCCGCGGAGCCAGCAGGTCGTGTTCCTGTCACCGCAGAACATTTTTCTTCTTTTTTGTGGTCGCGTCTGCCTTCCTCGACGCTTTACCGGTACCGCCGTTTTTTCTTTCTTTCTTTCTTTTCTTTAAAAAAAAAAAAAAAAATTTTCTTAGTACTTTTCCCGTTTTTCCAGGTGCACGCGCCATTTTGGGCCTTAGGCCCAGGATTTTTTCCACGATGGAGAAACCCTCCTCGGGGTTTAAAAAGTGCACCAAGTGTGGCGGTACCATCTCCGTCACCGACACCCATGAGTGGTGTCTGAAATGTTTAGGTCCTGACCATTCCATCTCGGAATGTATGGCCTGTGCCATGATGTCCAAGAGAGGTCGACAGAACTGAGCTGCCAAGCTCAGTACCCTGTTTCCCTCTGATGCAGCTTCGGTGGCATCGACGTCTTCCAGGGCTTCGTCTTCCTCCCGTGGATCTCAGGTAACTAAACATAAGTCTAGCCGGTCCTCAAAGGGTAGATCTCCTTCTAAGCATCGAGATGCCTCTGGCGTTGCCCTTGAGGATTCTGCACCGGCAAAATTGCCCCAGCAGGAGGCTTCGGCTTCCAAAGCATTATCGTGGCACCAGGATGTTCTCGAGGCCTCGACTTCGGCAGAACTACTGGTGCCATACTCTGGGGTACCGATGATCTTCTCCGGTACCGACATCCAGGCATCGGCAGCGTCGATAGACCAGAGTCCTGGCTATTGAACGCAGTCTGGTGGCTCTCCTTGCGGCATCGACGCCCTCGGAACCGCGACAGACAATCCAGCCGGTACCAGCACTGACCCTGGCACCGGTACCGATAGCATCGACATCAGCATCGGTGTCTGCATTGCCGGTACCCAGTCATCCGATGCCTTCTGGTACCGATACCCCGGTACCGATTACTCCCGGTACCGACTTTGGTCGGTACAGGTATCGGGCTCTTCAAGAGCATCCGGACAGACAGTACTTCGAGTCCTCAGAAGAATCTGAGGATTCTGACAGTTCTGTCGATGTAGGAATGCTTCTCCCAGAGGAGCCCTCCTCCCCTAAGCGCAGGCTGTCTCCTCCAGAAGATATTTCCTTCCAGGATTTTATCAGGGAGGTGGCTCGGGGTCTGTCCATTACTGTCCAGAAACAGAGCCCAGAGCTAAGGAGTTGGAAATTTTACAATATCCCAAAACTCCTAAGGAGGCAGCTACCTTGCCCATTCATGAGATTTTGCATGATCTCATATTGAGAATGTGGGAGACACCTCTTACCACCTCTCCTCATTCTCGCAGACTGGATACTCTGTATCGAGTCCCTGCTTGTCCTGGTTTCCAAAAACCTCAGCTTCCTCACCACTCTATTGTAGTGGAATCAGCTATGAGAAGGATCAAGAGTGCAAAGAGGCATGCCTCTAATCCTCCAGGACGTGAGTGCAGAACCCTGGATGCTTTTGGATGTTGTGTCTTCCAAGCTTCCATGCTTTCTGCCAGGATCAGTTCCTATAGTCTATACATGGGAATGTTCCTGAAGGAGGTCACAGGTGATTTAGAGGCTTTGAGTCCTATTCTTCCTGAGGATAGAAGACAGGATTTTCTTACATTGGTCAAACATGCCCAAGATGTTTCTAAATTTGTCAACCGTGCAGCTTTTGACTGTTTTGAGTGCATAAGCAGAACCTCTGCCATTGCCATAGGTGCGCGTAGAATTGCTTGGCTCCAGGCATCTGATCTGGAGCTCTGGGTACAAGACAAATTGGGAAATATCCCTTGTACTGGTGAAAACCTGTTTGGTAGAGATTGGCAGGAAAAGGCCAATGAGTTGGATGCTGACAACTCCACCTTGGATAGATTATCCAAGTCTACAGCTGATCCTGCTAGAAAGAAATCTTTCAAAAAACCATTCTTTTCTAAGAAGAAAAGATATTATCCTACTTATGCTCAGCAGGGACGTTCTGCAGGTCAGCTTGTCAGGAAAGGTCAGCAACCACCCAAACAGAAGAAAGCAAAGACTGCTAAGCCTCAGCCGTCCCAGCAGTCTCAGCCTCCACAAGGCCTTTGACTTTCAGCTAGAGAACTTAGCCTTCCTGGCTCTCGTGGGACCAGAGCCTTCCACCATTCCAGGAAGGTTATATCACTTTGCCCCCAGATGGGGGCAGATAACAGCAGAGCATTGGACACTCTCCATCATAAAGGAGGGGTACAAGCTTCATTTTTCGAGTGTGCCCCCTCCCACAGTGATAAGGCAGTTCAATTCTCTGACCTCTCTCATCAACCTGTTAGGTCAGGAGGTCACTATGCTTCTTGCCCAAGGGGAAATAGAAGAAGTACCTATCCATTAGCAGGGTACAGGCTTTTACTCCCCCTATTTCCTTATTCCAAAGAAAACAGGGGGATACAGACCTATCTTGGACCTCAGAGAATTGAACAGATTCCTTGTCAAGGAGAAATTCAAGATGATTTCTCTCAGAACTCTGCTGCCATACCTTCAGAGTCAGGATTGGCTTTGTTCTCTAGATCTCAAGGATGCGTACACCCATGTTCTCATCCATCCAACTCACAGAAGGTTCCTTCGGTTCCTTTTTCAAGGAGAGCACTACCAATACAGGGTGCTTCCTTTTGGCCTGGCCTCAGCACCAAGGGTGTTTACGAAATGCATGGCTGTAGTAGCAGCATTTCTCCGCACTCTAGGGATATTCGTCTTCCCCTACTTAGACGACTGGCTCATTCGAGCCCCAACAGAGTCAGAGACCAGGACTTCTCTGTCCTGCACAATGCGTATCCTTCAGTATTTAGGTCTGGTAATAAACATCCCAAAATCCAGTCTAACTCCCACTCAGTCTTTAGAGTTCATATGAGCTTTGCTGGATACCAGAAAGGCAAGGGCCTATCTCCCCCAGGCCTGCTGCCTTCGCATGGTGCAATTAGCTTCTCAAGCAGTGCTAAAGCCTCATCTCACTGCCCGAGAAATGCTACAACTACTAGGCCACATGGCATCTACTGTGCATGTGGTTCCCTATGCTCGCCTCCATATGAGGGCAGCCCAGTGGACTTTATCCACTCTATGGACCCAGGCATCAGGATGCCTGTCAGACAAAATAGCAAACACGAGTCGCCTTATTTTGTCCCTCCAGTGGTGGAAGTCCACTCAAAACCTGTTGCTGGGGTCCCCTTTTCAACAACCCTTACCCCAAGCAACTCTCACAACAGATGCTTCTCCGATGGGTTGGGGAGCTCATCTGCAAGACCTCTCCATCCAAGGCACCTGGTCTCCACAGGAGACTCATCTACATATCAATCTCTTGGAGCTCAGAGCAATCATCCTTGCTCTTTGAGTGTTCCACACCCTGCTCAGCTACAAGACAGTCCTTATTCATACGGACAATCAAGTAGCCATGTTCTACGTGAACAAGCAGGGGGGAACAGGCTCTCTATCGCTTTGCAACGAAGCTTTGCGACTATGGGCCCTCGCCAGAGAGCATTAGATTCATCTCCTGGCAGTGTATCTTCCAGGCATAGAAAACTCTTGGGCAGACAGACTCAGTCGAGTTCTGCTTCCACACGAGAGGTCTCTGCATGCAGACCAGGTGGCCAAGATTTTTCAAATTTGGGGAACCCCGGACATAGATCTCTTTGCAAGTCCGTGGAATGCCAAACTTCCCTGGTTCTGTTCCAGAATTCCGGCTCAGGGGGCTCAGGCCAGGGATGCTTTCCTCCTTTACTGGGGTCAAGACTTCCTTTATGCCTTTCCACCCATTCCCCTAATTCCCAAAACCCTGTTCAAGCTTCAGAGAGACAGAGGCCATATGATTCTCATAACTCCACATTGGCCACGGCAAGTGTGGTACCCTCTGCTTCTACATCTCTCTCAAGCTTCCTCCCTGGAGTTAGGGTCTGCTCCAGATCTCCTATCTCAGGAGGATGGAATGTTATGGCATCCCAATCACCAGTCTCTGCAGCTCAGGGCTTGGTTGCTGAAGGCCTAGATCTCCATGATCTCAATCTTCCTCAGCAAGTAAAAGATATTCTTTTTGCTTCCAGAAAACCTTCCACAAGACGCTCTTATGCTTTCAAGTGGAAAAGGTTTACCATATAGTGTTCGCAAAAGGGTCTTAACCCCCTTGTGATACCTCTGGAATCATAGCTGGAGTATCTCCTTCATTTATCCAATGCAGGACTTAAGACTAACTCAGTAAGAGTCCATTTGAGTGCTATTGCAGCTTCCTTTAAGCCTCTAAATGGACAGCCTATTTCCTCTCATCCTCTTATAGCAAGATTTATGAGAGGCCTTCTTCTAACTAAGCCTCCCATTAGGCCACCACCGATGGCATAGGACTTAAACCTGGTTCTTGGGCAGCTCATGAAGCCACCTTTTCAACCTTTAGCTACTACCTCCTTGAAATTCCTTTCTTGGAAGGTTATCTTTCTGATTGCAATCACATCAGCACGTCGCATTAGTGAGTTGCAAGCGCTAGTAGCTGATCCACCTTATACAAGGTTCCTCACCCAGCCTCCGGTGTCTCTTTTCTCTGACTATTCTCTGGTTGTGTTTTATGTCTGCTATACCTGTGGTTTGGGGCCGTCGGCCTTCCAATCCTTTCCCTGTCCCTTACTGGCACGGTGTGCTGTCGCAGATTAATCTGCATCCCCTTCCCCTTGACTCTTCCTCCCAGGCATACACTGCTGACCCCCTGCCCTTATCTTCTGTACAGGTACAATCGTCCTCCCTCAAACTAGGCCTGCTTAATTGTCGGTCCCGCCGGTCTAAAGCTTCCCTCATTTATGATCTTGTTGAGTGTGAACGTTTTGATGCCCTTTTCTTAGTGGAAACGTGGCTCAGAGATGGAGAAGACCCTCTCCTCACTCGCTGTCTTCCTCCAAATTACGCTGCTATCTCTGTCCCGCGCGTAGCACGGACGGGTGGCGGAGTTGCGATTATTCACCGCTCCTCGGTTCCTCTCTCCAGAATTTCCTCCCCTGCCCTAACCTACCCTGAATCTCTTCTTCTTCAGCTGAATGTCCAGCCTGCTTTGCAATTCCTATTGATCTACTTCCCTCCGTCTTCTCCTCCCTCCCTCTGGGACGCTCTTCTCTCTTCTATTTCTGATCTGAATCTTCAATTTCCCCAACTCTTCATACTCGGAGACTTCAATGTGCATTTTGATTCCCCCACCTCAGCCAGGGATATTGCATTCTCTGTGCTTCTTCAGGATCTTTCTTTGCTGCAACATGTGACCCTTCCTACCCACGGGGCAGGTCACATCTTGGATTTAGTTATTTCTTCAGCAAACTCATCTGTTCAGGTCTCATTGTCCATTCCAGTGCCAGTCCCCTTGTCTGACCATTGCTATCTTGCCTTTACTCTTCAATCATTACCCCCTCCCCCTTTCTCCTCCTCCTCTATCCACTCGTCTATCCCGTTGTCTTGACTCAGCTACCCTACACAATTTTTCCTCAGTCTATCACCCTCCATCGCCTGGTTTTATGTCCCTGTCACCATCAACTCAGGTTGCCCTCTGGAACACCGAACTGTCTTGTGCTCTGGACCAGGTTGCTCCTTTGAGACCTTATAAACCTCGTCACCCTGCTCACCACCCCTGGTTCCATGCGGGACTTCATTTACATCGCTCCCAGCTACGGAGAGCTGAACATCTCTGGAGGAAATCCCGATCTGTAGAGTCCTATCGGTATTTTAAGTCTTGCCATGCCCATTATCGTTCTAGTATCCATCAAGCTAAGTGCTCCTTCTACTCCACATCAATTGCCTTAGCCCCCAACAGATCTCGACATCTCTTTGCCACTTTGAGTATGCTTTCTCAACTACAGTCCTCTTCCTCTGGTGAGCCTCCTACGGCTATTCCGGCCCCCAGTCCTACTAACCTGGCCTCTTTCTTCTCCTCCAAAGATCGTGACCTTCGTTCTTCCTTACCGTTCTATTCACAGGCTTTGTCCCCACCCTCTACCTTCTCACCTACATCGCCTCCACTGTTATCACACACTTGGGTTAGCTTTCAATCTATCACCTCCCCAGAGCTCGTCAAACTTTTGTCCACTACTCGTAAGACTACCTGCCCCTCTGACCCCATTCCCTCTTCTTGGCTCTCTGAGCCATCTCCAGCTTTATTTCAACCTCTCCTTGCTATTCTTAACTCCAGCTTGTCGCATGGCACCTTTCCGCACCCTTGGAAGCATGCCTTGGTACGCCCCCTTCTAAAACATCCTTCTTTGGACCCCTCTGTTCCTGCAAGTTATTGCCCAGTATCCAACCTTCCCTTCGCTTCCAAACTTCTGGAAAAGGTTGTTTTCTCCCAACTCTCACATCACCTGGATTCCACACATTTTCTACACCCTCGGCAATCTGGTTTCCGACCTGGACACAGTGTTGAAACTACTATAACGGCTGTCATGAATGAGATCTACACTTCCCGTGATCATGGTGATATTACGGTGGCGGTATCTCTTGACCTTTCAGCTGCTTTCGATTTGGTAGATCACTCTCTTCTTTTTTCTCGTTTATGGGATGCGGGTATCTGTGGCACTGTGTACCGCTGTTTTTTTTCCTTCTTATCCTCCCGGTCGTTTGCAGTCACCTCAGCCTCTTCCACCTCTGCTAGCTTTCCTCTCACCTGTGGTGTTCCACAAGACTCAATTTTAGCTCCT
Source organism: Ichthyophis bannanicus (assembly GCA_033557465.1). Classification (NCBI taxonomy): domain Eukaryota; kingdom Metazoa; phylum Chordata; class Amphibia; order Gymnophiona; family Ichthyophiidae; genus Ichthyophis; species Ichthyophis bannanicus. Next base: position 74,398,408 of record CM066040.1, read on the forward strand.
CTACTGTTCAACATTTTCTTGGCTCCTCTAGCTTTATTAGTCCAGCAATCCGGGATATCAGGGTATTATTATGCTGATGACATCTTTCTCTTACACCATACATCCTCCTCCCATCCTGATATTACTCCCCTGGAGTCCTGCCTATCTTTGGTCTTTTCCTGGCTTTCCTCTAACTGCTTGATCCTTAATGTTTCTAAGACTGCGGCTATTTGGTTTACCCATGGTTCTTCCACCCCATTACCCACTCCCTCTTTCTCTGGCACCCCTATCTCCTTAGTCTTCAAACTCCGATATCTTGGTGTCATTCTCGACTGTAATCTTATCTTCCACGACCACATTTCACTGGTTTCTCGACGCTCCTTTTTCTGTCTTAGGCGAATCCGTGCCATCCGACCATTTCTTACCTCTCAAGCCCTCACCACCCTCCTCCTTTCCCTAGTCATCACCAGACTGGATTTCTGTAATTCTATTTACGCTGGCATTCCCCAATATCAACAACACCGGTTGCAACTACTACAAAATACAGCGGCTCGAATGATTTTACACGCCTCCCCCCGTGATCATGTTACCCCACTTCTGCTGCACCTTCACTGGTTACCACTGAAATTCCGGATTCCCTTCAAGATTCTTATCCTAGTGCACCGAGCTATCTATCTCCACACACCTCAATACCTCTCTAATCTGTTAATTTTTCATACTCCCACCCGTAGTCTCCGATCTGTTCACGTTAACCGCCTGCACCTCCCAGCTTCTTCTCAAGCCCACTTGCAATCCACTCGAAAATCAGCATTTTCCTACCTAGGTCCCTCCCTACTGCCCTCCGCCTTGAAGATTCCTATCCCAAATTCCGTTCCCTTCTCAAGACCCATTTCTTTTCCTTAGCTTTTAATGTCCCCTCCGAATCTGTATGACCCCACTCTCCTTGTTGCACTGCTTCTGCTAACTCTGCTTTCTCATCTTTTCTTTTCAGTGATTGTAATTTCTTTTTCCTTTCTAGCCTAATGCTATTATGTATATTGTAAACCGCCCCAATGTAATGGGGGGCGGTATATCAAGTTGTAAATAAACAATAAACAATCATGACAAGGTAGTCTTTAGGACTCATCCACACTTTATGCCAAAGGTGGTCTCGCCTTTTCATCTGAACCAAGCAGTCTAGCTACCTGTGTTTTTTCCAAGGCCTCATGCATCATATGCAGAGAGGAATCTTCATACCTTGGACTGTAAAAGAGCTTTAGCCTTTTACTTACAAAGAACACAGCAACATAGAAAGTCCTCTCAACTCTTTGTTGCTTTTGATCCTTCTCATTTGGGACTTCCAGTCTCCAAGAGAACACTGTCTAACTGGATTGCTCAGTGTATTTCCTTCGCCTATCAGAGTAAGAACGCCATGTCAGAGCTCACAATGTGAGAGCCATGGCAGCCTCAATGGCTCATCTGCACTCTGTGTCTGTCGACGACATCTGTCGAGCAGCCACCTGGGCTTTGGTTCATACCTTCACAGCCATTACTGCTTGGTCAAGGACTCCTGCCGGGATGCCTTGTTTGGTCAGGCTGTTCTCCAACAACTGTTCCATACCTAATCAACTCCTACCCACCATCCCTGTTAGGATGCCAGAGATCCATGGGGGGAAGTGGAGCCCTGTTCAGGGGCACACAACTTCTGGGGTCTCTCCCTGGCACCTAAAGCTAGGGAGTCCCCATATGTGATGACTACATGCCTGCTTGTTCCTGGAGATAGCATAGTTACTCACCTGTAACAGGTGATCTCCAGGAACAGCAGGAATTTAGTCCTCACAACCCACCCACCTCCCCTAGGAGTTGTATCTCTCTATCTATCTCTTTCCCTTTCCCTCTCTCTCTCTTTGTCTCAGCTTTAAAACTCAACTGGAGAGAGGCAGTTGGGAAAGGCGGGAAGGCAGCATGCAGGCACTGTGGGATGCTCCCAAAAGCTTTCTAATTGGACGATGGGGAGCGTTCCCGCACAGGCTCTGTCGGTACTGACGATACCCATATGTGAGGACTAAATTCCTGCTGTTCCCGGAGATCACCTGTTACAGGTGAGTAACTATGCTTTAGCGCAGCCCTGGCCATTGGATTGTCTCTTGTATGTCTTCCCATCATGGGCACACATAGGCTGCCTTTTACAGTGGATAGAGAGACACAATGGACAGGTGATTCTCATAGCACCAGATTGATGCACCGACTGTGGTATGCCGACCTCACTTGCCTCCTGGTGGACAGGCAGTGGAAGCTCCACAACCAGATCAATCTCTTGATGCAGGGACCTGTGCTAATGCCACAGGTGGATCAATTCTTGCTTATGGTTTGGCTCTTGAAAGGGCGTGGTTGTGCCACAGGGGCTACTCAGTGACAGTCATTTCGACAATGATAGGCTCCAGAAAGCGCTCGATGATGCTTGCGTATGTCCGGGTTTGGTGCATTTTTGAAGAATGGAACAGTACCCAGACCATTCGACCCTTGGCCTGTTCGCTTGCCAAAGTTTTGTTGTTTCTCCAGCGTGGCCTGGAGAAGGGCTTGGCTCTTAGTTCATTAAAGGTGCAGGTAGCACCTCTAGCCTGCTATAGGGGGCGAGTACCAAGTCAGACATTGGCAGCATATCCAGATGTCATTCAGTTTCTGCGGGCGTTGAAACTCTTGAGACCGCCCGTATGACCAGTGCTTCCACCATGGGATCTGAATTTGGTCCTGGAAGCTATGATTGAAGCTCTGTTTGATTCTTTCTTAGGTACGTCCTTAAAGGATTTGAATTTCAAGATGGTTTTCTTGGTGGTGCTCTGCTCATCAAAAAGGGTCTCTGATCTTCAGGTGCTCTTATGTAAAGAACCTTTCCTACAGTTTACAAAGGAGAAGGTGGTATTGTGTCCAGTACCCTCTTTTCTGCTGAAAGTGATGTCTTGCTTTCATTTAATCAGCTTATTTCTCTGCCCACTTTTCCAGGAGTGAGTGATCGTTCCTTTCGTAAGCTCGACCTTCATAGAGTGTTAAGGAAATATCTTAAGAGCACAAAAGCGGTGCGTAAGACAGACCATTTGTTTGTCCTCTTTGGGGAGGCAGCTTCTAAAACATCAGTTGCTTGTTGGGTGAAGCGGGCTATCTGTATGGCATATGCCATTTTGGGGCAAGATTTTACTGTTAGGGATTTGGGCTCATTTGACCAGGGGTCAAGCTAAGTCCTGGGCAGAGCATTCTCTGCTGCTGCTGGTAGAAATCAGTAGGGACGCATCATGGTTGCTGCATCATATGTTTGCAATACATTATTGACTGGATGTCCAGGCAGCTGGTGATGCAGTGGTTGGAGCTTCAGGCTGGTTTGGCGGGTCCCTCCCTAGTTTAGTATGTCTCATATGTACCTGGACTGGTCTGGAGAGACAATTTTTTTTTTAAGTGCTATCAAGTCAGTGTTGACTCATAGTGACCCAGCTACCTCTGGGTTTTCTTGGCAATGTATCACCAAAAGTAGATTGCCAGCCTTTTCTTCTGAGGCAGTGGAGGGTAAAGTGACTTGCCCAAGGTCACAAGGAGTGCCAGTGGGAATCAAACCCTTGATTTTCTGGGTATGAGGCAGTTGCTCTAACTACTAGGCTACTCCTCCACAATAAGGAAGGTGAAATTAAGGCTTATCTGCTAATTGTGTTTCCTTGAGTTCTCCAGGCCAGTCCAGGGCCCACTCCCTTTTATTGGTAGACACTGGTTTGATTCAGGGTAAAGCACATTCAGTGTTCAGGAGAATGTGTTGACTTATACATACTGACCTCACTCCAGGAGCAGGGAGTGTTTCTGAGTGTGCAGAGCCAGTAGGAGCAGATTGCACCTGTTTGGGGCTCGTTCCCTCTGTAGGGATTTAACATAAAGGAGCCTGAAATAAGGGAGGGGGGGGGGCCGCGAGGTGCTCCTATACTTCTTATCTCTGTCTGTTTTGGGGCGGAGACTCTCAGTCGGGGAGTCCTGTTCATGTGTAGTTTATTAAGCTAGAGTTAGTATTTGTTTTGCTGCTTTGTCAAGGAGAGACTGGAGTCAGGGAAAGTAGGAGGAGCTCTTATACCAAGTAGACAAGACTCTCTTGTTCAGTTCTCAGCTGCTGGAGGGGGCTGACTTACCCATATATACCTGGACTGGCCTGGAGAGAACTCCAGGAAAGACAATTAGCATGTAATCCCTAATTTCACCTTGATTGTATGCTTTCTGATATATTTAAGGGCATATTTACTAAACTGCAATAGTAGGGTAGTGCACGAGTATTGTGCAGTTTGGTTATCATGCTAAAAACCTCATGCTATCCTGGTAGCATGCATTGGGATGGGGTGTTCCTAGCATGTCATAGCTAGTGCGAGCGTTAGTGACCCACATTGACTGTGCATGATGCCGGTAGCATGGGTGCAACTAATGCCATCTCAGTGGGTGGCATTAGTTGCACCCATAGCCCGGTCTCTGCAGTACCATGCAACTTATCTGCACTAACTGCAGGGGGACATATATACATGACCCTGCAGTTAGCGATGAACCCTGCCCTGGCAACATGACCCACACTCGCGTTCCCTGGAATGGAGCTTAATAAATATGGATTTTATTGTATTACTCATCTATTGCATTTTGCTGTAGCATGCTTTTGATTGAATTTTATGTTGAAAAGCAATACAAAAATGTAACATTGCATAACATCTTGGGGTATGTTTACTAATGCATGCTAATGTTAGCGCAGGTGTAGCGTGTGGCAAGCACACCAGACTAGCAGCATGGGGCCCCGTACTAACCAGTCAGTGCATGATTGGATTGGGACTGGGTGGGTCGGGGGCAGAATGTAGACGTTGACAGCGCTTTGCAGTTAGTGTGTACATTTGGGGCGCATGCTAACTGTGAATGTGGCTGTAAGCATGTGTGCCCTTTGTGGAACATCAGTGGATGGCAATAAGTGAACCCACGCACCGGTTAGCACAGGGTGGCATATGACCTTCGTGCTAACAGCAGGAGAATGGACACACCAACGCCCAAACGTTAGCGCCAACCTCCATCCTAACTTTCTTTCCCTAATGCGTACTATCAGCTCCTTCTTTAGTAAGCATGCCCCCAAGTGATTACCAGAATAAATGTTTTTTTTATTTTATCTGGCAAAATACCCATGATGATGGGGCAGGGCTCTAATTGCAACATTATGACCATTGTTGAGGCCATTCCTTTTTTCTCTTCTTGTAGAACATTGAGCTCAAGGTGGAAGTTGAAAGCCTGAAGAAGGAGCTTCAGGGCATACGACCCTTTCTGGACAAGGCCTGGTGAGTTCTACACTGCAGTTTCCTTTTAAAATTTCTGCCAAGAAGCATGTTGAAAAATTCTTCAGCCCTTAAAGGTGCAGGAGTGGGGGTATATTTTTTGGCCATGTTTCTGACGCTTTCCTAGACTAGCTCACAGAGAGGTCCAAAATAAGGTGCCACAGATCTTCATTCATTAATGCCAGGGTTTTTATATCACTTACCTTTCCCCTCTATATCCCAGCCAGTGTAGTGGCAGTCTTCTGTAGAGGCCCACATAGCAAAGTTGCCTTCAGAACCCAATGTGTGAACCCCGAATCGTGTATGTAGATGTTCCTTTTGTATAACGGCTGGTTCTCACTGTAGAGGGGCTGTGAACTCTGTCTCTGCATTACTCCTGGCCTCAGGAGTAGGAGTTGGATCCAGAACTTGAACCACTGTCTCCCACATGACTGCTCACTCCTAAAGGATGAAAGAATAGCTTTAAGAGCCTGCCCTGTAAGAAAGCCATCTCTGAACTGGAAGAAATCGGTATTAAAGTGAATGCTGCACAAACTCTAAAGATTTATTCAGACACTTGTAAGACAGAAGAGAAAACAGATCGGAATTCAGACTTGTTTCATTCTGTATAGTGTGCTCTGTGCTGGTTGAAAAAAAGGGAACTAGTCACCACAGAAGGGTGGTTTATATAGGAGTCAGATTTGTCATACAATCACATTACTTTCTAATCTCTTTTCAGGATTCTAATCTTGGCTAATAGCTACCTGACATTTTTTTCCATGTGCTTAAATCACTTTCGGCCTGATGCACCCCTGTTAAGGGACTTTGAAAGATCTCCAGCAAACATGAAACATGAATATAAATATTTGTATCTTCTATTTGGAAACAAAATCAACGAGGATCCACACATTTGGAAGGTGCAATCTAATGTGCACTATCCTGTTGCCCCTCTTCAGATATATGGAGTTGCTCTCCTGACCGCAGTAACCAGGGCCGGCCCGTCCATTAAGCAAGAATGTTTTTTGCACAGGGCCCCGCGTTTCAGGGGGCGCCGCGCAAAGAACATTCTGCTTTTTTCAAAATTAAATTTAAAAAAAAAAACGCTGGCTGCTGCCGCCGCAGCGGCAGAATGGACTGTCCCGCGGGGCCCCCTCTGCCCGGCTGAATCCCTCCCTCCGTGACAGCTGAGCCCCTCCGTGCCGGCTTTGAGAGTCGCGAAGGGAGAGTGTCTGTTAAGCCTGTCGCCGGCTCAAGATGGGAAGAGGAACCAGTATGCAAACTGGGAACTAACAATTTTGAGGATAATTAGCAAGGATTTTTCAGGGAAAACAGAACAGACATCTTTTGGGCTCCGTGGAAAAACGAGACTGAGCAAGATGGCACCCTTGGGCAGGAAGGTGACCACACATGCGTGGTAGCATGTCCCAAAGGCTTTCTTTGAAAGCTTGGGAAATGCTCCGTGCGGGCTCTGTCGGCACCGAAGTCACCCATATGTGAGGACTGACTTCCTGCTTATTCCTGGAGAAACCCCCAACTCTCTTAACACTCCCCCTACTGGGCGGAGAAATACATCAAACAACAAGGATAGGGCTGATCTGTCAGGGCCTCAGACTCATTGTCTCCCTTCGACTCTGAGTGGGAGATCATCGACAGAGCCTCCCTGGAAACCCGATGGCATTGAGGCGTCCCCTCGGACCCATCTCCCCCGGTGCTACCGTGCCATTCTCCACCAGAGGATGTGGCCTTCCATAACTTTGTCAGGAACATGGCCAGAGCCCTCTCGGTGCAAACTGAGGCAAAGAAGGACCCATGCATTGAGGAACTGGAGATCCTCCAGTTGAAGTCTCCACCCAAGGAAACTCTCACGGTGCCGGCGCATCTGATCCTTGAGTGGCTACTGCTGCGAATGTGGGAGACCCCAGCATCGGTGCAGGTGGTCAGCCGATGCCATATATTGCGTCAGAAAGGAGCTGGGATTTCACAAGCCCCAACTCCCACATAACTCCATGGTTGTTGAGTCAACTATGCAAAAACTCAAAAGCCAGAAGACTTAATCTTCTGTCCCCTCTGGAAGGGATGCTAGAGCCCTTGACGCCCTTGGGCATAAGTGCTATCAGGACTCGATGCTGGGGTGCCGAATCCAGGTCTATGAGCTATACATAGGCATGTATCTAAAGGCCCTGACCCAGGAGTTGTCCGGATTACATATAACGGGGCTGGCCAGGGAACCTCTCCCATGATTCCAAGCTCTAACCTCCGGGATCAAGGACTGCTCGAAGTTCCTCTCCCGGGTGGCCTATGATGGATTTGAGTCAGTAGCTCGAGTAGCAATGGTTGGCAATGGGGCTCGACGCCAAGCCTGGCTACAGTCCTTGGACCTCGAGCAATGAGTCGAGGACAAGTTGCTCGACGTCCCCAGCATCAGTGAAAACCTGTTCGGTAAACCCATGGCCGACAAAGTGGCCGAGATAGAAGCCGAAGTGGTGACCCGCCAGAGGCTGTCAAAGAAGATCTCTTCTTTTCCCCATAAAAAATCCTCAGGGAAAAGGCCCCTATTCCAGTGAAAAAAGGGACATTTCCAGCAGAGTCACTGCTACCAGCCCTTCTCAGGCCAGCAGCAGGGTTCTCATCCTAAGAGGTAGGGACAAGGAGCTCAGAAGCACCATACCCCAGTGCGAACCCAACCCAGGGGAGCTTTTGACTCCCAGGCCAGGGCCTTCCTTCCCCAGGAGACCTTCACCAGCCCACAGAGGGCCACCTGGCACTCTTTGCCCATGAGTGTCCCAAGGTCACCTCAGATTAGTGGGTACTGTAGGTGGTAAAGGAGGGATACCTTCTCCACTTACAACAAGTACCACCCAGGTTCTTTCCAGGAGAGCTAGTGTGGCCTCTCCTTCACCAGTCCCTCCTGCTCTCAGAGCTCGCAGGTCTGCTCAGGGGCAAGACAGTGGAACCTGTACCCAAGCATCTGTGGGGAGAAAGGGCTTCTACTCAACGTACTTCCTTGTCCCCAAAAGAACAGGTGGCCTCAGGCCCAAACTAGACCTGCAAAATTTGAACAAGTTTCTGGTGAGTGAGAAGTTCAAGATGCTCTCCCTTGGAACACTGCTGCCTTACCTCCACCAGGGAGATTGGCTGTGCTCCTTGGACCTAAAGGATGCGTACACGCACATCCTGATCCATCCCTCCCACAGGCAGTACCTACGGTTTGTAGTGGGAGGAGGGCTCTATCAGTACAGATTGCTCCCCTTCAGCCTAGTCTCCTCACCAAGGGTCTTTACCAAGTGGTAGCCACCTACCTGCACCTACAAGGGGCTTTCGTCTTCCCCTACCTGGATGACTGGCTTCTTCTAAACAATTGTACTCGATATTGTGCAAACTCTCCTGTACTTCTTCTTCTTCTACTCTGCAGGCTGTAGCACAGGCCCCTTCATCACTTGCTTCTTTCTTCGTTGAAAAAGTCCATAACTTGCGCTTATCTTTCCCTAATCCTCCACCTTCTCCTTTATCTCCTCTCCCCCTTTCTTCTCCTCCCTCTTCCCTGTCTGCCTCCCATGGGACAGTAGTTTCTCCTGATCCAGCACATCAGGCCTCTCCCTTCTTTAATCGAGCTGTCGCTTATACCTGGTCTTCTTTCCACCAGATCACTTCTGCTGAATTGCTCACAGCCCTGTCTAAATCCAGAAAGACCACTTGCCAACTAGATCCAGTTCCCTCACGTTGGCTGAGTGAGCCTTCCTTACAATTGGTGCCTATTATCGTTTCTATTCTCAATAGTAGTTTGTCATCAGGGTGCTTTCCATCTCTGTGGAAATCTGCTATTGTCCATCCCCTCCTAAAACAACCCTCTTTTGATCCTTCTGTTCTTTCCCATTGGCATCCCGTTTCGAATCTCCCCTTCTTGGCTAAATTGCTTGAATGTTTTGTGTTTTCCCAACTAGCATCTCATGTGGAGTCTATTAATGCCCTTCACCCTCAACAAGCAGGTTTCCGGGCAGGACATAGTACGGAAACTGTTCTCCTGGCTTTATTAAACGAGATTCACGTTTGTTGCCCATGACCGTGGAGAAATTACACTTCTTGTCTCCTTAGACTTATCTGCGGCATTTGACCTCATTGATCACCAGACTCTTCTCTCTCATCTGTATGATGCTGGTTTACGGGGCACAGTGCTGAAATGGTTCCGGTCCTTTCTCACTTCCCGTTTTTTTATTGTCCATCTTAATGATCAGTCTTCGTCCCCCTTTCCTTTAGTATGTGGAGTGCCTCAGGGCTCTGTCCTTTCCCCTTTGTTATTTAATATTTTCTTTTCCCCTTTGCCACTTCTAATTCAACAATATCCAGATTCTACATACATCTACGCTGATGATATTGTGCTTCTTTTCCATACATCCCCGGTCAATCCAGATATTTCGCAACTCAACCAGTGCCTTACTCATATTGCCTCTTGGCTTGCCGCTAATTTTCTCTTCCTGAACCCTGCTAAGTCCACAGCCATCTGGGTTTCTCTGAGCACTTCATGTCCCACTGTTACCCCTCAAATTAACTCTGCCTTTGTCCCACTCACCTCCTCCTTCCGTTATTTAGGCATGACCTTGGATTCCTCCCTTTCTTTTAACAACCATGTGTCAACCCTTATTTGCCGCTCCTTTTTTGCTCTGCGTCAAATCAGGGCAGTTCACTCTTTGCTTCCTCCCAGTTCACTTACTACTCTAGTATTAGCCTTGGTCATAAGTAGGTTGGACTATTGCAATATAGTCCTTGCTAATTTACCCTCCTATCAGCTTCAACGTTTACAGTTAATACAAAATACAGCAGCCCATCTTATTACGTATGTTCACCGGTCCGATCATATTACTCCCCTCCTTTACCATCTTCATTGGTTGCCTCTTCGTGTCAGGTTCCAATATAAGGTTACAAACAGGCAGAGTATAGGAACTAGGCGTGGCAGAGCCTCTCACCTTGGAGCAACTTCCACCAAACTCCCCTTGCACAACAGGTCCAGTTTGGGCTTTCTGGCTTCCCACCTTGTGAGGTCTGTTTCTCCTCCAGCTTCCAGCTTGGCTTCTTCCACAGCAATCAGGCTTATGTCCTTGATAGCTTCCAGGCTTCACTGCTGTTTCTCCTTCTAGTTCAGCTCCAGTTCCTTCTTCCTCTTTCTCCTCCTTCCTCAGCTCCTGCTGTGTCCACGGCTTCCTCTGCTTATGCCACTGCTGCTTATGCCACTCCTCTCTCTCTTCTCCAGAAGCATTCTGCTCTGGCTTATAAAGTGAACCGTTACTGCTGACTTCCTGGTTCCCTTTCAGCTGCAGGTCATCAGTGAGATTAGGTTCATTAAGACCAGTATGTCTGTTCCTGCTCCCTCTAGCTGTGCCTGAAGGTAACTGCACATCTAGTTCTTCTAAAACAGGATTTCTTTTCTTAAAACCAACTTTATTAGTGCCCGCATCATGACACTGTTTAATTTATATGCAGAACAAATCATCAGAGAAGCAGGATTGTATGAAGACAACAGAGGTGTGAAGATTGGTGGAAGACTCATCAACAACCTTCGCTATGATGATACTACATTACTGGCTGAAAGTGAAGATGATCTGAAACATTTGCTTCTCACAATCAAAGAACATAGTCTCAAAATGGGCCTGCACCTTAATGTAAAGAAGACAAAGATCATGACAACTGGCATAATCAACAGGTTCATCGTTGAAGGAGAAGAAATTGAAATTGTGAACAACTTTAACCTACTTGGATCAACTATCAATGAAGAAGCAACAAGCAGTCAAGAAATCAAACGACACATTACTCTTGGCAGAATGGCTATGAAAGACCTAGATAAGATTCTCAAGAGCAGAGATGTCTCTCTCCATACAAAGATTCGACTTGTTCAAGCCATGGTATTTTCAATAACATCATATGGATGTGAAAGCTGGACAGTGAAAAAGACAGACAGGAAGAAAATTGATGCCTTTGAATTATGGTGCTGGCGGCGAATACTGTGTATACCATGGACTGCCTAAAGAACAAACCAGTCGGTACTAGAGGAGATCAAACCTAAGCTTTCTTTAGAAGCTCAGATGACAAGACTTCGACTTTCATACTTTGGACACATCATGCGAAGAGACAGATCATTAGAGAAAGACATCATGCTTGGCAAGATGGAAGGTCAACGCAAAAGAAGAAGGCCAGCAATGAGATGGATCAATACAATAACAGCAGCTACAGGTACCAGTCTGTCAACAATGAGCCGCCTGACTGAAGACCGAACACAATTTAGGATAGCTATCCAGAGGGTCGCCATGAGTCGACTCCGACTCGACAGCACTTAATAAATTATATAATGTGTTGTAGGTTGAACAATTCACCCTGATGAAGCCATGTTGTGGCGAAACTAACGCTCATGCTGTGAATAGAGGTTTTTAACATGAAGCGGTGATAGTGTTTCGTTTGTTTCCGATGGTGGAAGTTTCCCTTGGGGGGATCTGTTTCAAATTATTGAAGGGGGAGAACTTTATGGGTTAGTTTGAATATTTTTAAAGGTTTTTTGGGAGACTGTGTTTTGAAGTATCGATTTGATATTAAAATTTGTTAATTCTGATTTAGTTGCAGTACCAAGGTGTTTCCTGTTTATTGTGGAAAGCTGACAGTGAGATCCGTCGGTTCCTGGATGATGGACTGATTGGATACGACATGATCGTGGTTTATACCACTTTTTATTGGAGCCCTTGCACGATCTTCCTTGGGATAGTAATAGTAGTTTAACGTGGTACAGCTTTCCTTGCACTGCAGGGATTCTTGTGGAGATATTTTTCCATCAGTTTCAACAACTTTCTTGTATATTTGTTAAAATCTCATGAGCATTAGTTGGTAGTGAGATAGTGGGGATAAAATATTATGTGTTTTAGTTTGGAGTGGAGGAATAGCCTAGTGGTTAGAACACTGGTTTGGTAACCAAGCAACCAGGGTTCAATTCCCACTGGCACTCCTTGTGGCCTTGGGCAAGTCACTTAACCCTCCATTGCCTTGGAAGAAAGGCCTGGCAATCTACTTCCGGTGACACTACCAAGAAAACCCAGGAGCTTCTGGGTCGCCAGGAGTCAGGACTGACTCAAAGGCACACATTGCATTTTAGTAATTGTGATTGTATTGTATGAGTGTATGTGTGAATGGTGAGTTTGTGATTTGTGCTTCTTTCATTTGTTATAATTTAGGTAAAAATATTTTAGGTAAATTGATGATGATACTGCCTTTGGAAGAAATACATTATATTAAATATACTATCCACATTTACATATTTTGATGTATCCTATATATTTTTGAAAGATGTGTGTTGTCGTGAAGTACAGGGTTCAGAACCAAGGGAGGCAGAGGATTCACTGCAAAGTGAAACCAGAACTGTCAGTGCTGAAACAAGCATGGAGGGTTGGCATGGAAACCCTAAACAAAGAACGTCACAGAGTGTTAGGGAACGCCCATCCCCTGAGCTAGCTCCTGCCTCATCAGGGAAGTGGGAACACCTGGTGGGAGGTGTGGCTCAGCACAACGGAGAAAGAAACTTAGATAAAAAGCCTTTAGTTAAATATAGGACAGAAAAAGAGAAGGAGAAGGAGAAGGAGAAAGTCACAGACGTAGTCTCAGATACGGAGACAGAAGGAAAAGGCAGCACAGCAAGCGTGGAGAAAGCTGAAAGAAGGAGAAAACCAGAGAAAGATAGATACTCCGAGGGCAGCCAAGGTCTGTGGCTGAGAGAAGGGAAAAGGGAAAGAAATCCCAATTCCACTCGGAGGAACTTCTCAGAGGAAGAGAGCTGGGGAAGATATTCAAGTCCAGTTCCTAGGGAGCAGTGCTCAACTACAAAAAGCACTGGGGATTTTTACTATCCAAAAAGCAGAGACGTTTATTCTGGGAACCAGAAAAGACAACCACGCTGTGCTCACAACAGACAACCTGCAGGTAAAGCTTATTTCCCTGATACCAAGCTTTTATCAAAGGGGAGAGAAAAGTTTTACCAACCTTTTTGTAGCCAAGGGAGATTCCTGGGAGAAAGCAATTCTAAAGGCAGACACAGAATTCCCTGTAGCCAAACAGAAGAGGGAAACGTGTATCCTTTTAATTACAGAGGGCTGTGTGCACAGGAAGCCAAACACCCAGACTCACAGAGCAGGTTGGGGGAAGGGAACCCTGTAATTGGAACGGAGAGGTTTGCGTGGCAGGCAGAAGAACCCTCTCTAAGAGACCTTAAGGAAGAAGGTGATCTTATGCAGTGGGACCCTTATCAACCCCCTGAGTCCGAAGTGTTTATGGACTGCTCTTATATGGTGGCAGACAATGTGCAGTCCCTTTGTTAATAATACTGGATTTTGCTGAAGGAAGAAAAACAGCCAAAAGAAGTATTTTGGAGGGAAACTGTTTTATTCTTTTTGATTCCGTAACAGCTGAAGATAAGCATTATTTAAGTTGCCTATTTTTGTTCACATCAGGAGTATGGTTTCTTTGTAAATATATTCTTTGTTCATGGTCATCAACATCCAACCCCGGGAGGGGCAATAAATCCTAATTTAACCTGAACCACTCGTGCACAACTTGGACTCATTCTTACTACTGTAGGACTACATTACCCAGGAGGCCTTTCCAAACCTCCATTTAAAGTTCACAGTCTAAGAAACACAACTACCCACTTGCCTTGCCCATGCTAAATGCCTCTGGGAGGGTGAGTGGTGACAGTGTTCATTACACTGTTATATGATTTAATTAAAATTATTTATAAAATTTGTTAAATTGATATCTGTTGCATTGTATTTTTGATATTGGTTTATGATATTTGCAACTAGTGGTTGTTTTATGGAGTTTTCAAAGACTGCATTTCTGCACATAAAAATCCTGAGCTCAGTACTCAAAGCAGCAGCCGCTAAACATATAGATTCATGTTCATCTTCACTTTATTTCCCTAGTCATGGATTGTCAGTGGCCTTTTAGTATCCATGGCAGAAACAGAATATTCAGCTGCCATCCGTATAACTAAGCAGTTTAATTCAGGAAAGCAAAAAGGTTTGGGAGAGTTAAGTCAGATGTGGTTTGAATGATATTGCAGGCTGAAGGATAAGTGTTAGCAGGTATGCATGAGATGTTCTATGATAAATTGTGGGGAGGGAGGCATGTCGGGCCTGATATTCAGTAATTGCGGCTAGCTGCCTTTGCTGAACTTCACTCAGATCTTTCTTTATCTTTATTACTCAATTTGATTGACCGCTCAGGCAATAGCATCAAAGCGGATACTGAATGCCAGAGCCATGTCCAGTCACTGGCATGGAGTGTCCAGATCGGCCAGTGTGATGAAGCTAACCGGGCAGCGGCAATATTCAGTACTACCTGGTTTGCTTCTGCAGCAAAGGTTAGGCCAGCTTTTAACTGTCTAACTTTCGGCCATAGCGATAAGCATGCAGTAGCTCAATATTGCTGCTGCCCGATTATCGTTGGGTGGCATCTTTGCTTCACCCCCAGAACGCCCCAGCAGTAGCCGACTAGCACTGGGGCACGTAGCGGTGGCATCTGCAGATATTCAGTGGCAGTAACTGAATATCCCGGTCAGTGTCATTAACACAGTCAGCACGTTTGCTAACTGCGCTATCGCACCGAATATCGGACCCATCAGTTTTATATTGGAATATGCTATGATGTTTAACTTATCTGGATTTTGAACCAAACTGGTAAATTTTTTAATTAAATTCAGTTATAACTGATGCCCAACTGCTTTCCCACAGCTGGCCCTTTCAGGTCCTGTATAGTGATAGGATATACTGCCCTCTTGTGGGTCCTCTGATAAGTCGGACATCTCTTTTATTTGTTGGTTTGGGTGTGCAAAGTGGGATTGGTAGACACTGTAGGTGGGTCCCCTTTATGTGCAACTTTAGAGTGATAGTTTGCTTAATGCTTATTGGACACAGTCACTAAATTGATGTGGATTTGGTTGAGGGTGAATCATTTTGTCAGGCGAACATGAACTCTAGGAGATGTCTGTGCCTCTGTTTCTAGTCTAGGATTTCTTGCTTACCATTATGCAGGAGTGGAGGGGGCCGGGGTGATCTGTTAACTCGTAGACCTACAAGAGCAGAGAAGAACAGCTGTGGCAAGTTGAGGGTGTTTTTCTGTACATGTCTGTCATTGTCTATTATGGACTCTTGTTATGTGGCTTTTGCCTCCGTCTGGCATGCTGATATCGCAACAGTTGCGTTCTCCTGCAGTGTTTGTGTGTGTCATTTGATACAGCTTTAATGTAGCACCTGTTTGTTCTTGCGTGTGTCTGTGTGTTGTAATATTGTTTCCTCTCTGTGCTTTGACTGTGGTCCTCTTCTGCTTGCAATGGAGAAGCACAAGCTCTTTGCCTGCCTCTGAGCAGTCTCTAAATGAGTGTTTTGCACATGCTGTGTGACAGGAATGGACCTCATTTATAAGCCAGGATATGGGGCATGATATCAGTCTCTCAGACTTACTGCCAGTGCTCATTAGGACAAAATGTTCAGTTCATGCTCATTTAAAACAAATTGTTGCTGATTTTCAGGCATTTTTTGTGTTCATTTCATATATTCCTCCTTTAGGCCACATTATGTGCACGGAGATCAAGTGTGTGCACATTAGTTCGTAGATATACATGTGTATAATTGATCTTCACACACTTTAAATATTTAGGCGCCCGAACAAACTGAATGCCTGCTCACGAATACGCACTCCTAGTGTTCATCTTAATACTTGCATTGTGCGAAAGAGGGCTCCCTCCCGGAGCTAAAAGATAACATATCAATGTGTCACATCGCCAAGACAGCCGGACAGGAGTGGGTCACCCTTTGAGAAGAATTTGGTTAGCAGGAGGCAGGGAGGCAATAGTTGGCCCTTTCTGTAATTTCAATTGCTGAGAAAGGAGGGTGGCAGAGGGCAGGGTTCCCAGAGGTGTTGAAGGTAGTCCTGTCCCCTACTTCCCCCCCTTTCCCCATCATCTGTCCCCCAACGGACTCTGTGGCCTACACTTTCCTGTATGCTGTCCTGTCCCTTTTCCCATCCTCTTACCTCCTCTCCTCTCATTCCGCTCTCACTCCTGATCACCTTCCCATGGTTTATGGTTTATTAAAATTTGATATACCACCCTTCAACATATCAGGTTGGTTTACAATAAAATACAAAAAAAAAGAAACAGAAAAGGAACTCCATTAAAATCAAGAAAAGTATCGATAGCGGGAGAGGTAAGGAGGGGGGCATAAACAGAACTACAATCAGTCATCAGGGAAACGGGACATTAATCAGACAGCTGAAACGCTCTTCTAAACAGAAGAGTCTTCAGAGCACTTTTGAACGTGGAATAGGATAATTCCAGCCGAATATCTGCCAGCAAAGAGTTCCATAATTGAGGTGCTAGAAAATAAAAGGCAGAATATCTGGTATATTCCAGGCATGCCTGGGATGGTGAAGGAAGATACAAACTAAGGCCATGAATGTTACGTAGTAATCTAGGAGGTGCGTGCAGAATGAGAAAGGAAGATAGATATTCAGGTACACCTGAGTGAAGAATTTTATGTGTGAGAATGAGGAGTTTGTACTGGATACGAAAGACAACCGGCAACCAATGAGAACATATGAAAAGAGGGAACACATGATTGAACCTAGTAGCATGGAAGAATAAACGGATAGCTGTGTTCTGTATAGATTGCAAACGTTTAAGTTGGACTTGAGCCAAATCTGCATAAATTACATCACAATGATCAATTTTAGAAATCATCAATGTGAGAAGTAGTGTGAGGAAAGAAGAATCAGAGAGAGGCATGGATCGAATGGATTTGATGAAGAGAGTAAAAACATATTTTCTCTATCATATTGATAGGATCACGAAATGAGAGATGCATGTTGAGGACACCTACAAGATAACAAAATGATTGTGAGAGGGGAACGGAATAACCATCAATGACAGGAGAAACAGTGGGAGGATCTAAACAGCCTTCTGTCTCCTCTTACTCCCCTATCTCAAGCTCTTCTCACGTTTCTTCTCTAATCTGCACCCTCTCGCCTGCCTCGGTTGTGTAGTCTTGGAGCAGGGTGCATCTTACAACTTGTGTTCAGCGGATAACACTGTTTGCTCCACATATGTAATCAGGCTGAAATTACCTGCAGAGACAAGTAAAAAAAGCATTTTAGGATGCTGACCTGGTTTTATGGCATATGCTTCCATTAGAATTACATCATGAGAGTACATTCGGAAATTTTTAAACCTTGGATATTCCTGAAGTACTATAATATTAATAACTAATTATTGATTCAAAGTTGAATATTTTATAATTTGTCATATCTCCAGGAACAAGCAGGAATGTAGTCTTCACATATGGGTATCGCCGGTACCGACGGAGCCTGCGTGGGAACGCTCCCCAGAGTCCAATAGGAAAGCTTTTGGGAGCATCCCACAGCGCCTGCGTGCTGCCTTCCCGCCTTTCCCAACTGTCCCTCTCCAGTTCTTCGTTTTCCGCGGAGCCGACAGGTCGCACATCCTGTCACCGCAGAAAATTCCCTTCTTTTTTGTGGTCGCGTCTGCCTTCCCTCGACGCTATACCGGTACCGCCAGTTCTTCTTTTCTTTTTTCTAAAACCCCCCCCCAAAAAACAAAAACCTTTGTTTCTGGAGTCTTTCTCGAGTGATTTTCTTCTCGGGTGCCACGTGCCATTTTGGGCACTAGGCCCAACTTTTTCCCTTAAAATTGAAAAACCCGCTTCGGGTTTTAAAAAATGTTCTAAGTGTGGCGGTACCATCTCCGTCACTGACACCCATGAGTGTTGCCTCCAAATGTTTAGGTCCTGACCACTGTATTTCAGAGTGTGTTGCCTGTGGAATGATATAAAAAAGGGGCCGGCAAAACCGAGCTGCTAAGATCAGCACCCTTTTTCCCTCCGATGCAGCCTCCGTGGCATCGACGTCCTCCAGGGCTTCATCCTCCTCCCATGGATCCCAGGTAACTAAACATAAATCTAGCCGGTCCTCAAAGGGTAGATCTCCTTCTAAACATCGAGATGCCTCTGGCATTGCCCTTGAGGGACTTTCACCGGCAAAATTGCCCCGGCGGGAGGCTTCGGCTTCCAAAGCACTAACGGGGCTCCAGGATGTTCTCGAGACTTCAACTTTGGCAGAACTACTGGTGCCATGCTCTGGGTTCCAGCTGCTTTAACCGGCACCGATATCCAAGCATCGGCAGTGTCAATAGACCAGAGATTCTTGGCTATTTAGCGCAGTCTGGCGGCTCTTCTCACAGCCTCGATGCCACTGAAACCGCTTCAGACAATTCAACCGGTACTGGCACCGACTGCATCAACATCAGCAGGTATTCTACTGGGACCGAGTCATGCGTGTCTATCTGGCATCGACAAGTCGGTACCGGACCACTCCGAGGCCAACTTCGATCGGTACTGGTACCGTGCCTTGCACAGTCACCTGGATCGGAGATACTTCGAATCCTCGGATGAGTCTGAAGAATCCGAAGGCTCTGCCGATACCAGAGTACTTCTTCCTGAGGATTCCACTTCATCTCAGCATAGGATGTCTCCACCAGAGGATATGTCCTTCCAGGATTTTATCTGAGATGTGGCCCAAGGTCTTTCTATCACAGTGGCTCCTGAAAAAGAGCCTAGGGCAAAGGAATTAGAAATCCTACAATACCCTAAACTCCCAAGGAGGCAGATACCTTACCTATTCATGAGATCTTGCATGATCTTATGTTACGGATGTGGGAAACACCTCTAACCACATCTCCTCATTCTCAAAGACTCGACACCATGTATCGAGTTCCTCCTTGTCCTGGGTTTCAGAAGACTCAATTACCACACCATTCCATGGTGGTGGAATCAGCTATGAGACGGATGAAGAGTGCAAAAAGGCATGCATCTAATCCTCCAGGACGTGAGTGTAGGACTCTTGACGCCTTTGGACGTCAATCCTTCCAGGCTTCCATGCTTTCTGCTGGGATCAGTTCCTATATCTTGTACATGGGAATGTTCCTTAAGGAAGTCACAGGAGACTTAGAGCTTATGAGCCCTCTCCTTCCTGATGATAAAAGACAAGATTATCTTACTCTTGTTAAACATGCTCAGGATGTTTCCAAGTTTGTGAATCGTGCAGCCTTTGAGTGCATAAGATGAACCTCTGCTATTGCCATAGGTGCATGCAGAATTGCCTGGCTCCAGAAATCTGGGTACAGGACAAACTGGGGAATATACCTTGCACAGAAGAGAATCTCTTTGGCAAGAAATGGCAGGAAAAAGCTAATGAGATAGATGCTGACAATATCATTTTGGATAGATTGTCCAAATCTACAGCTAATCCTGCGAGGAAAAGATCCTCTAAGAAACCATTCTTCAGTAAGAAGAAGTTGTTTTATCCTCCTATACCCAGCAGGTACATCGTTCAGGTCAGTCTGCCCAAAAGGGACAGCAGCAACAACCTAGGCAACAAAGGAAGCCAAAAGCAGCTAAGCCTCAACTGGCTCAGCAGACTCAGCCTCCACAGGGGCTTTGACTCCTATCTAGAGAACTTTGCCTTCCTGGCCCTGAATGGCCCAGAACCCTCCTCCATCCCAGGAAGGTTATGTCATTTTGCCCCCAGATGGTGTCAGATAACAGCAGAAAATTGGACTCTGTCTATTGTACGAGAGGGGTACAAGCTTCATTTCCTCAGCATGCCCCCTCCTACAATAGTAAGACAGTTCAATTCTCAGACCTCTCCCAATGACCAGTTATGTCAAGAAGTCACAATGCTCCTTGCTCAAGGAGCAATAGAAGAGGTACTCATTCCCCAACAGGGTACAGGGTTTTACTTCCCCTATTTCCTTATTCCAAAGAAAACAGGAGGACACAGATCCATTCTAGACCTCAGAGAATTGAACAAATTCCTGTTCAAAGAGAAGTTCAAAATGATTTCTCTAGGAACTCTGCTGCCATACCTTCTCAGTCAGGATTGGCTTTCTTCTCTAGATCTCAAGGATGCGTACACTCATGTTCTCATCCATCCAACTCACCGAAAGTTCCTTCGATTCCTGTTTCAAGGGAAGCACTACCAATACAGGGTTCTTCCTTTTGGCCTGGCTTCTTCACCAAGGGTGTTCACAAAATGCATGGCTGTGGTAGCATCATTTCTCCGCACCCTGGGAATATTTGTCTTCCCTTACTTAGACAACTGGCTCATTCGAGCTCCTTCAGAGCCAGAGGCCAGGGTTGCTCTGTCTCGCACAATGCGCATCCTTCAGTATTTGGGACTTGTCATAAACTTCCCAAAGTCCAACCTTTCTTCCACTCAGTCCCTAGAGTTTATAGGAGCTCTTCTGGATACTAGACAGACAAGGGCCTTCCTTCCACAGCCCTGCTGCCTTCACATTGTGCAGTTAGCTTCCCAAGCAGTGCTAAAACCTCACCTCACTGCTTGGGAAATGTTACAGTTGCTAGGCCACATGGCATCCACCGTGCATGTGGTTCCTTATGCTCGCCTCCATATGAGGGCAGCCCAGTGGACATTATCCACTCAGTGGGCTCAGGCGTCAGGTTGCCTGTCAGACAAAATAGCAAACTCAGATCACCTTATTTTGTCCCTCCAATGGTGGCAGTCACCCAAAAACCTTCTGGTGGGGTCTCCTTTTCAGCAACCCCTACCCCAAGCCACTCTAACAACAGATGCTTCACATGTGGGTTGGGGAGCCCACCTGCAAGGCCTCTCTACCCAGGGTACTTGGACGCCACAGGAGGCCTATCTACACATCAATCTCCTGGAGCTCAGAGCAATCTTCCATGCTCTTCGAGTATTTCACACCCAGCTCAGCTACAGGACAGTCCTAGTTCAAACGGACAATCAGGTAGCCATGTTCTATGTGAACAAGCAGGGCGGAACAGGCTCTCTGTCGCTGTACAATAAAGCTTTGTGACTATGGGCCCTCACCAGAGAGCATCAGATTCATCTCCTTGCGGTGTATCTTCCAGGCATTCAAAACTCTTGGGCAGACAGACTCAGTCGAGTTCTGCTTCCACACAAATGGTCTCTCCATGCAGACCAGGTGGCCAAAAGTTTTTAAATTTGGGGAACCCCAGACATAGACCTCTTTGCAAGTCCACTGAATGCCAAACTTCCCCGGTTCTGTTCCAGAATTCCGGCTCGAGGTTGTCAGGCCAGGGATGCTTTCCTCCTTCATTGGGGTCAGGACTTCCTGTATGCCTTTCCATCCATTCCCCTAATGCCCAAAACCATGTTCAAGCTTCAGAGAGACAGAGGTCATATGATCCTCATAGCTCTACGTTGGCCACGGCAACCGTGGTACCCTCTGCTCCTATATCTCTTTCAAGCTCCGCCTCTGGATTAGGATATGCTCAAGATCTTCTTTCTCAAGAGGATGGGATGCTGTGGCATCCCAATCCCTAGTGTCTGCATCTCAGGGACTGGTTGCTGAAAGCCTAGAACTTCACGGTCTTAACCTTTCCCAGCAGGTAAAGGATATCCTTCATGCTTCCAGGAAAACTTCCACAAGACACTCTTATGCATTCAAGTGGAAAAGGTTTACCATATGGTGCTCGCAGAAGGGTCTTAACCCTCTTGCGATACCTCTGGAATCATTACCGGAGTACCTC
The DNA here is from genome assembly GCA_033557465.1 of Ichthyophis bannanicus. Lineage (NCBI taxonomy): Eukaryota > Metazoa > Chordata > Amphibia > Gymnophiona > Ichthyophiidae > Ichthyophis > Ichthyophis bannanicus. Next base: position 74,420,306 of record CM066040.1, read on the forward strand.
CTTCATTTATCAAATGCAGGGCTTAAGACCAATTCAGTGAGAGTCCATTTGAGTGCTATTGCAGCATCCTTCAAGCCTCTAAATGGACAACCTATTTCCTCTCATCCTCTCATAGTGAGATTTATGAGAGGCCTTCTTTTAACGAAGTCTCCCATTAAGCCACCACCGGTGGTATGGGGCTTGAATCTGGTTCTTGGGCAGCTCATGAAACCACCCTTTGAACCATTAGCCACTACCTCTTTGAAATTCCTTTCCTGGAAGGTTATCGTTCTCATTGCAATCACATCAGCACGTCGCATCAGTGAATTGCAAGCGTTGGTGGCTGATCCTCCTTATACAAGGTTCCATCATGATAGGGTAGTCCTTAGGACTCATCCACACTTTATGCCAAAGGTGATTTCGCCCTTTCATTTAAACCAAGCAGTTTACCTTCGTCCAAGGCCTCATGCCTCAAATGCAGAAAGGAACCTTCATACTTTGGACTATAAAAAAGCTTTGGCCTTTTACTTGCAAAGGACACAGCAACATAGAAAATCCTCTCAACTCTTTGTTGCTTTTGATCCTAGTCATTTGGGCCTTCCAGTCTCCAAAAGGACACTGTCCAGCTGGATTGCACAGTGTATATCTTTTGCCTATGAGAGTAAGAACCTTCCTCTTGAAGGCCATGTCACAGCTCACAATGTGCGAGCCATGGAAGCCTCAATGGCTCATCTTCACTCTGTGTCTATCGACGACATCTGTCGAGCAGCTACTTGGGCTTTGGTACATACCTTCACAGCCCATTACTGATTAGACAAGGACTCCCGCCGGGATGCCTTGTTTGGTCAGGCTGTTCTTCAACACCTGTTCCATACTTAATCAACTCCTACCCACCATCCCTAGTAGGATGCCAGAGATCCATGGGGGGAAGTGGAGCCCTTTCACAAGGGCACACAAAATTCAGGGACCATCTCCCTGGCATCTGCAGCTAGGGAGTCCCCATATGTGAAGACTACATTCCTGCTTGTTCCTGGAGATAGCATAGTTACTCTCCTGTAACAGGTGATCTCCGGGAACAGCAGGAATTTAGTCTTCATAACCCACCCACCTCCCCTAAGAGTTGTATCTTTCTATCTCTCTCTCACTTTCTCTCTTTCCCTCTCTCTTTTGTCTCAGCTTTAAACTCAACAGGAGAGGGACAGTTGGGAAAGGCGGGAAGGCAGCACGCAGGCGCTGTGGGATGCTCCCAAAAGCTTTCCTATTGGATGTTGGGGAGCGTTCCCGCGCAGGCTCAGTCGGTACCGACGATACCCATATGTGAAGACTAAATTCCTGCTGTTCCCGGAGATCACCTGTTACAGGTGAGTAACTATGCTTTATAAAGCCTTGATGTCACTGTTTGATTATGACCTATAATTTGGGTTGATCTTTTGAAGTCAGAAAATATCTTATTGTTGTGATCAACTGCATTGATGAAATTTTGTTATTTTAACTTTCTGTTTTTTATTGTATCGAACTGAAGCCACCCTTAGCTGTTGGTATGGACAGGATATAAAAGTTTGATTGAACTGAACTGAATACACTGCAGTCCTGTATCACTGAAAGCAGGACGCACCATAGCACATATCCTATTCTTCCGGGAACAAGCAGGAAGTCAGTCCTCGCATATGGGTGATGTCGGCACTGACAGAGCCCTCATGGAAGCATCCCCCCAGCTTTCAAAGAAAGCCTTTGGGAGATGCCACCACGCATGCATGATCCCCTTCCCACTCAAGGATGCCATCTTGCTCTGTCTCCTTTTTTCCGCAGAGCCCTTCAGACATTCGTCTAGCTTGTCCGCAGAAAAAAAATGATTTTTCTCTTCAAGTTTCATACCCGCCTCCGGTATCACACCGGTACTGTTCCTGTCACCCGACCTCTCTGCCTCTGCATCGAGTTTGGGTATGTTTTTGTAGTTTTCATTTCTTAATTTTTTGGCGTCTTTGCGCCTTTTTTCCCAACTAGCAGCCCAGCGAGTCTTCGACCTCGCAGGGGTCCTTTTTTCACCCATGGCTACTAGTGATTTCAAGAAGTGTGATCGGTGCTCAAAAAGTATGTCTTTGACCGACACACATGACTGCTGCCTCCACTGCCTCGGGTCATACCACGACCCGGCAGCATGCGGTTTTTGCAAGAGGATGTCCAGCAAGGCCCTCAAATGCCACCAGCACAGCACGATAAGTTTTTCTCCGAGTCCCGTGGGTCTTCAGAAAGGGGGTCTCCCTTGAGGGAACCCAGGAAGAAGAAGAAACCCTCGAAGGCAGCGCCTTGGACAGATCCAACCGGCTGGGTGCCCCCCGGACCAAGTCCCGCAGACCGAGACGCTCGTCCGAGACTTCAGAGAAGGAGCAGCCAGCAAAAGTCCCCCGGAAGGATTTGACCTTGGACCGGCCTCGGTCCCCTGACACCATCCTTGTCAAGGATTTCCCTTAGGGGGAACCGGAACCAGGCCAGAGTCCCACGGTGCCCGTGCCAAAGGCTGTGGAGCTTTTGGCCTGGAGTCCAGAATGATGGCCCTAGAGCACAGTTTGTCTGCCTTCATGGACCAGCAGAGGACGTTGTTGTCTTGTACATCCGGTTCATCTGCCCTGACCATCAGGACCTCGATGCTGAAGACATCCCTGGAGGCCAAGCTGATCCTTGAGGTCCTTCGGCCTCGAGTCAATCCTCGGCCGAGGTCTCAATCTGATTCCCGCTTGATGAGATCGTGATTATCCCCGGCAAGTGTGTCAAGCACCAGCCCGCAGAGCATCAGGAGATCCAAGGCCCGCGGAGCAGCCCTCCTATGAGTCCTCGATGGACTACTCCGAGTGGGAGTCGGAGGATGAGGAGTCCCCCGATACCCATCGCCACCACAACGTCCCATCAGACTCTCCCATCTCAGAGCCTTGATGGTGGTCCCCTCCAGAGGATATGGGCGTCCTTGATTTTGGCAAGGATATGTCTAAGGCCTTGGCATTCCCTACGGAGTCGGAGGAGGATCCTCGGGTGGATGAGTTGGAAATCCTCCAGTACGAGGCTCCTCCAAGGGAATCACTCACGGTGCCCATCCCTCCCATCCTGGAACGGCTGATGCTTCGGATGTGGGAGACACCGGCGTTGGTGCTGGTGGTGAGAAAACGGCTAGACTCGATGTATCGAATCTGCCAGAGCCCGGGCTTCCAGAAATCACAGCTATCGCATTACTCCATGGTGGTGGACTCGGCCATGCATCGGCTGATAATCCAGAAGATGCACTCGCCCCCAGCAGGGAGGCACGCACCTTGGACGCCCTTGACAGAAAGTGTTACCAGGGCTCGATGCTCATTGGCCGCATCCAGGCCTACCAGCTGTACATGGACATGTACCTGAGAGACCTGGCGAAGGAACTCGCTGGGTTCTCAGCTGGTCTCTCTGAGGAACCCCTCAGAGGAACCTGGCCAAGGCAGTCTGTGAGTGCTCAAAGTTCATTTCTCGGGTGGCCTATGATGGGTTCAGGTTCAAGTTGGCGGCTTGAGTAGCGGCAGCCGGCATCGGTGCACGGTGCCAAGCTTGGCTACAGTCATCTGACCTCGAGCAGTGGGTTCAGGACAAATTGGTCTATGTCCCAAACCCATGACCGACAAGGCCGCTGAGCTGGAGACCGAGTTCATGACGAGGACTGGGCTCTCAAAAAAGATCTCTGCCCCTCCCCGATGGAAGGGCTCGGATAAAAAGTCCTTCTACCCGAGGAAAGGGGCTGCTTACAGAAACTACCCACCTTTTTAGGCCTCCCCAGCTCCCCAACAGTCAGCAGGCCAAAGGACATGGGCATGGCCCTCGCAAGCTGAAGTCTCCAAAACCCCAGGCACCAGCTCTGGCCCAGCCAGGGGGGAGTTTCTGACTCCTTGAGCATAGCCTTTCTACTCTAAGGAGATCAGCAGCCCACAGGAAGACGTCTGGCCCACTATGCCCAGAGGTGGTTGGCCATCATCACAGACTCCTGGGCACTTCAAGTAGTCAGGGAGAGTTATCTCCTCCACCTGACTCAGACACCTCCCCCATATTTTCTGAGAGAGCCCCTCAGATCTTCCCTCCACCGGGACCTTCTTTTGAAGGAGTTGGCAGGTCTTCTCGAGACAAAGAGATGGAACCGGTGCCACACCACCTCAAGGGCAAGGGGTTCTACTCCAGGTACTTCCTCATGCCAAAAAGAACAGGGGGCCTAAGGCCCGTCCTCGACCTGTGCAACCTCAACAAATTCCTGGTGAGGGAGAAGTTCAAGATGCTCTCCCTTGGAACATTGCTGCCCTACCTGCAGCAGGGAAATTGGCTATGCTCCTTAGACCTCAAGGATGCCTATACCCACATCCTCATTCACCCCAACCACAGGCAGTACCTGCAGTTCATAGTGGGGGGCAGGCACTATCAGTACAGGGTGCTCCCTTTTGGCTTGGCTTCTGCCCCAAGGGTCTTTACAAAATGCCTAGCAGTTGTGGCCGCCTTACTCTGTCTCCAGGGGGTCTTTGTGTTCCCCTACCTGGACAACTGGCTCGTAAAGGGAGGCATGGCCTCAGAGGTGCATCAGGCCACCGCACACACCATCCAAGTTCTGCAGCACTTGGGTTTTGTCATAAACTACCCCAAGTCTCACCTCTTCACAACACATCTGCCGGGCCACTACCTGGTCTTCAGTCCATACCTTCGCAACCCATTACTCCCTAGAAAGAGAGTCCAGATGGGACAGTTCCTTCGGCCAGGGTGTGCTCTGTAATCTGATTGGGGTTTAGGCAACTCCTACCCTCTGACTCATAGTTACTCATCTGTAACAGGTGTTCTCCAGGGACAGCAGGAATCAGTCCTCCCGACCCTCCCTCCTCCCCTGGAATTGCTTCTTTACCATCTTTTATTTTTGCTGTCTTTTAGCTATGTTATCTGACTGAGCAAGATGGCGCCCTTGGCGGGAAAGGGACCACGCATGCGTGGTGGTATCTCCCAAAGGCTTTCTTTGAAAACTGGGGGGATGCTTCCATGAGGGCTCTGTCGGTGCCAACATCACTGATTTGTGAGGACTGATTCCTGCTGTCCCCGGAGAACACCTGTTACAGGTGAGTAACTACATTGTCCTGCAGCCCCAGAACAGGGCACATCTGCACACATCATTTGTAATCCCTTCAGAATGAATGTAGATGGCTGGAATAGAAATAGTTTTAAATAAATAAACATACATACACCCCAATTCTACAGCCCCAAAAGCTAAAAGCACCCATATACGCTTCCAATCCTGTAGTCCTGGAGCAGGTAGACAAACATGCACCCCAAGACTTGCATTAGCAAAAGTAGGGAACACCCCATCTGCTGGCAGTAGTTGAGCAGATTAACTTTTGGCAGGTTCAACAATGTCTATTCCCGGCCCCCTTCCTCTGTCACATTACTCCTGCACTGTTGCCACTTTCCCAGCAGAGGGAAGGAGGATCTCAGCAGGGAGAAATAAAGAGGGAACCTTTGAGGCTGGGCTGCTCAGAGTTTGATGGCTGAAATCCCTGAGTGGCTGCTGGGAGGGAAGGAAGGAAAGAATAGAATGAAATGCATGAACAAAGTAAAAGCCAAAAAAAAAATTGCTGTAAGGGCCAAATCTGATCTAGGGACAGGAGAAACATCAGGGCTTGGAAAACTTGCTCCAAGCCTTCATTCTTTTCAAAACCTAAAATTCCAATATTTTTCTGTCTCTCTCTCTCTGTTTATGACAGCGTCTGTCTGCTTTTGTTTGTTATATACCTCCTCAGATCAGAGGTATCAAAACAGTTTACAAATACGAATAAAAGGAACAAAATAAGAAAGGAACTGCATTTCGTGACAGGAAAGAGAAAGCAAGCAAGGGAAGGAGAAGTAAAGCTGAAGAGTAGTAGAGGCAACGCTGTGGCCCAAGCAGAATCCATCATCCCGGGGATAGGTCAAAGGACTGAGGAAAAAGATGGGCCTAAAGCTCTGTCCTAAACCTTTCATGAGAAGCTTCAGGATGCAGTTCAGGTGGAAGTGAATTCCAAAGTTTAGGAGCTAAGAAAAAGAAAGCAGACTGTCTAGTAGATTCTGGGTGGTGGACTTTAGATACTGGGGGAAGTGATAACAGATTGAACAATGCACACGGTGTGAGAAGAGAATTCAGATAAGTTGGACAGCCCATTCTTAAAACCGCAAATGTTGTTAAGTATTTTGAAGTGGACACAGTAGAATACTGGGAGCCAGTGATGTTGAAACAATAAAGGTGTTACACGGTGAAATTTACGGGCATGTGTGAGCAGACCGAAGATGCTTAAAATGGTTCTGAGGCCAGCGTAAAATAGATTACAATAATCAAAACATGTTGTTATAAAGGTATGAATGAAAGTGTGTTGCTCAGTGAGCTCTAGTAAGTTTTGGATGGAACAAAACTAACATAGAAATAAAAACAAGAATTTAATGGACGTTTCCTTTATTAGAGCACTAGAAATCTACTGTGATAAGGCAGAAGCCACTGAAAGCAGAAACTTAGGAAAAAAAAGCTGTTTCTTACAAAACAAATAACTTGCAGAAGATGCAGTTCCCTTGCAAGGCAGCTAGAGGGAGCAGGCATGAAACTACAGAGGCTGAGCTAACACACCCGGGAACTGATTGTGCAGGAGCTAATCAGCTCCACCTGAAGAGTAGCTCGAGAAACTCAGAAGTAAAACGGCTTTATAAGCAGAGAGCCAGCTCAGCAGAGGAGAGCCCGAGCCCGGCCTGGAGGGAGGAAGGAACCTCAGAAGAGAGCCTGGCCTGAAGAGAAGAAGGAACCTCGGAAGAGAGCTCAGAGGAAAGCTCAGAAGGAGAGAGAGAGAAGGATACAGACCAAGGAGAGCTGGAGTGAGACCTGGGAGAGCCATACTGGAAAGAGACCTGGTAAGAAGAAATCCCAGAGGCAGTGAGCTCAGAAGAAGAGAGCCTAGCCTGGAGAGAGGTCTATGCTCACCAGAAGGGTCTGTAACAAGATTTAAAAGTACTGGAAGAGAAAGTCCTGATAGGAGGATTACTTGTGCTAGAAAGCCAAGAAGCCTGGAGGCTTTATCTGGTCTTCCCAAGCTGCAGAGAAGACAAGCACTGTCCAGGAGTCCAGAGGGAGTCTACAAAAGAGACCGTGTCCAGAAAGAGGTGCCTGGTTGGGCAAGTACCGGTCACACGGACGTTACAAAGCCAAGGTACAGTGACTCTTTTTGTCTAAAGAGAAACCCAGCTCATAGAGCGTCTGTGAGAGCAGAAAAGCAGTTTGAGAGAAAAGAAAGCAGGCAGGAGTTTTACAAGCAATTGCTTAGAGGTGTGAGGCCAAGCCCTGCTGCTTACTGGAAAGCCCTAGAACAGCCCAGCTGGAGGCTAGGGAGAAGGCATATTGACTTTCAAACCACGGCAGCCAGGGAAAGGTCAATTGCTGAGGGAAGCACAAATGACCCAGAGCCCATGCAGGTGGAATATGGGGATTCAGTTATATCGTCTCAGGAAGATTTAATGGATTGCTCTTTGTGTATGGCAGGATGCCTTGAGTCACTCCCTGAGCTGTAATTGTATATGGACAAGCTCTAATGTTGTTTTGTTTGTGCTGAGCAAAAGAGGAAAGCTCACCAAATTATTTTGCTCCAAAGTTGAAAAGCCTGTGTTTTTACAAAGAAGCTGTGAAAGAATGTAACAGTTTATTTGTTCACCTTATGTTTTGGTAGAAGAACCTGACAAGAAGGAAATACTTTCATTTCTCTGTTACCTAGCGAACCTCAGTGCATAAAAGGGAAATAAAAGCCTTATTTACCCTCCATTTTGGCTCACACAACTCATTCTTATAAGGAGGAGGACTACAATACCCAGGATGCATCTGGCTTAAAGAGTCTTTTACCTCCATCAATAATGAAATGCTCAACCTGCCCTTGCAGCCACAGGCCACCAGGGAGGGGTTGATGACACTACTTATTCACTTCATATACATTATCAATGTATATTTAAGATCCGCGGTACGTAAGAGCTGTAAATAAATAAACATTTTCAATAATAATTGTTTTAGGCTCCTTCTGTATTGTTTCAATATTATCAGATTTAATTTATATTTAGATCCCATCAAATCAAAATGTTTATTAGTCTGTTTTTCCAGTCCCTTACTAGCCAGACATGTGACTCTTGCATGGAAGGTGTCCACTGATATTAATCTGGCCAAACTTCCCACTTCAGAGGTCACAGCTGAAAACCACACCAGTTCTGGGCTTGATGCAGAAACCCTGCACTAGATCCTGGTGCTGAAGCTCTAGTGCAGGGTTTCCTAATGCAGGTTTAGAGCGGACGTTTTACTTAGCAATGTTGTAAGCAAACAGCATAGCAAATGAGCTGTGCACAAAAAGTCAACGCTGAGCTTGCAGAACAAGCCAGGCACATGTGCCCAGGGGTCTGCATCAGCAGCACTTATATTCTGTAGGCACTTTTGTGCATGTGCCAGAATGCTATGTGGCATATAAGAGTAATATTATTCTACGTAGTTCTGCTCAAGATAATATCAGTGTTCCTAGACACCAATATAGGCTTCTGATCAGAAATCCTGCGCAGAATAATATTGCTCTTATCCGCCATATAGCAGTCTGGCACATGTGCATACATTATTCTACCACACTTCCCCTGCTGGAGTTTTTTTTCAGCACTGTCTTCAGCAAAGCCAGAAAAAACGTTTCAGGGACTGTGTGCTCAAGAAACAGGCATAAATTCCTCACCAGCACTAGCCACAGACCCATGAGCTAACCCTATACGCCGCCTCAGACCTTGCAGTGAAATTCCAGCATCCATATTAATAGATTTGAATGCGATGTGCACTGCCATCAATACAGGTGAAAGCTCATTGATTGTTTTTGCAACCTTCTGTGCAAACACTGCGATACTGTCTGCTCTAACAGCAGCACAGTTTGCTGCATTAGCCCATGCGAAGGTGGAAAATTGAAAGCACTTTCTCCTGATCTGTCCATAGAATGAGCATAGCTTTTATCTCCAGGAACAAGCAGGAATGTAGTCTTCACATATGGGTGATGTCAGCACCGATGGAGCCCGCACGGGAACGCTCCCCAGCGTTCTATAGGAAAGCTTTTGGGAGCATCCCACTGTGCCTGCGCTGCTGCCTTCCCGCCTTTCCAACTCTCCCTCCTCAGTTTTTCGTTTTCCACAGAGCAGACAGGGAGCAATTCCTGTCACCGCAGAAAATATTCTTCTTTTGTGGTTGAGTCTGCCTTCCCATCAACACTAGCACCGATATCGTTGGTGTCTCTTTCTTCTATTTACTTAAAAATAAAAATAAAAAAGTTTTCTTGGAGGGTCTTTGCCCTCTAGGTGCTTAGGCGCCATTTTGGGCCTTAGGCCCCTTTGTTCCTCAAAATGGAGAAACCAACTAGTGGTTTCAAAAAGTGTTACAAATGTAGCAGTACCATTTCTGCTACCAACACCCCATGACTGGTGTCTTAAATGTTTGGGACCAGACCATTCACTATCAGAATGTCTCCTTTGCAGAAGATGACAAAGGGGGGCCTGCAGAATTGAGCTGCGAAACTCAGCACCCTCTTTGCCTCGGATGCAATGTCCATTACATCGACATTGTCCAGGGCTTCATCTTCCTCCCATGGATCTTGGGTAACGAAACCCAAATCTTCTTTGAAGACTGGCCGGTCCTCAAAGGGTAGATCTCCTTCTAAGCATCGAGATGCTTTAAGCGTTGCCCTAGAGGAGAATACACTGGCCAAACAGCCCCAGCGGGAGGTCCTTGCCTCCAAAGCATTATCGGGGTCCCAAGATGTTCCCGAGGCGTCCACCTCTGGAGAGCTGTTGGTGCCATTTTCTGGGGTCGTGGCATGCTGTTCAGGTACCGATACCCAGGCATCGGCTGGCTCCATGGATCAATGTATCCTAGCCATTGAGCGGAGTCTTGCAGCATTGCTGGTGGCTTTGGTATCGCTAAAGCCTCTGCAATTGGTTCCACAGCCATCGGTACCGGCACCGGAACTGGAGGTATCGGCATCGACCATTGCGCTGCTCTCCACGCTACCACCCATGCCGGCCCTGGAGTCAGTGTCCGGCATTGAGGGTCCGGTACTGAGACATTCCGATGCCGATTTCAATTGGTACTGTCGACAGGCTTGGTGGGAGCACCCGGCCCATCGATACTTCGAGTCTTCCAATTCCGATCCTTCCGATGAATTGATCAGTACCGGAGAGGCTCTTCCAGAAGATCCTTCTCCTTCCCCACAACGTCGGATGTCTCCGCCAGAAGACATGTCTTTTCAAGACTTTATACGGGATGTGGCTTGGGGCCTCTCTATTACAGTGACCTCCGAGAAGGAACCGAGAGCTGAAGAACTTGAAATTCTTCAGTATCCGGCAGCCCCTAAGGAGGCTGCTACCTTACCCATTTATCGGATATTGCATGACCTCATGCTTAGGATGTGGGGAACACCTTTAACGGTGTCTCCACATTCTCGAAGACTCGATACCATGTACCAGGTACCGCAGTTTATTTATTTTATTTTTATTTATTACAGTTTCTTATATACCGCGCTATTTAGAATCAGCGCGGTTTACATCATAACAACAACGACCATAATGACAAACTGTCAGGTTTTACATTGAACAGGAGTACAAACTTGGATAACTGGGTTAACTATATACATAATCTATCTACAATGCAGTGTGAGGGCATTCTAGATTGGGTCATTTCTTGGAGGGGATATCTAGTTCAGTTGCTGTCTGGGAAGTATTGGCAGAAAAGGTATGTTTTGAGAGCCTTCCTGAACTGATATAGATTGGTAATGGTTCTAATGTTGGGGGGTAGGGTGTTCCAGCATTTTGGGACATAAAAACTGAATGCCCTGTTTGTGGTGTTCGTGTTGGACTTTGTCGAAGCCTTTGGTATAGCTAGCAAGTTTACAGCTGATGTTCTTCTTGATCTGTTGGGGGGGACCATGTGGATTAGATTCGTGAGTGAGAGGGATGAGGTGCCTTTGATTGCCTTAAATGCTAATAAAAGGGATTTGAAGGTGATTCTCCCGTGAATTGGTAGCCAGTGCAGTTGTTTGAGAATAGGAGTCACGTGGTCGTTTCTGGATGCACCGTAGAGGACCCTAGCTGCGGCATTCATGGCCAACTGTAATGGGGTTAGTGTGGATTGGGGGAGACCTTGTAAGATAGCATTTGCAAAGTCAAAATGCGGCAGGATCAGCGCTTGATATATGTCCCGGTTTCCAGAAGACGCAGTTATGGCACCATTCCATGGTTGTGGAATCGGCAAAGTGTTGAATTAAAAGTGCTAAGACACATTCATCTAATCCTCCAGACTGTGAGGCGAGAACTCTTGATGCCTTCAGCCGTTGATGATTTCAGGCCTTCATGTTGTCGGCTAGAATAAGTTCATACATACTCTACATGGGTATGTTTCTTCGGGAGGTGACTAAAGATTTAGAACTAATTGCTCCTCTTCTCCCAGACGACAAGAGGACTGATTTCCTGACACTTGTTAAACATGCCCAGAATGTTTCCAAGTTCATGAACAGGGCAACCTTTGATTGTTTCGAGTGTATTAGCAGGACTTCTGCTATTTCCATCAGTGCACGTCGGATTGCTTGGTTACAAGCATCTGATTTAGAGCAGTGGGTGCAAGATAAGCTGGGGAATATTCCTTGCACGGGAGAAAACCTCTTTGGCAAGGATTGGCAAGACAAAGCTTCTCAGCTTGAGTCCAAGAATACCACCCTAAACAGGCTCTCTAGCACCACTGTCAACCCAGATAAGAAAAAGACGGTTAAGGAGCCCTTTTTCAACAAGAAGTTTTATCCTTCTTACACCCATGCTGTCCACTGTCCGGTCCATGCTTCCCAGAGGGACAGCAACAACCGAAGCAACAAAGGAAAGCTCAGGCCCCCAGAGCTCAACCAGCTCAACAGACCCAGCCTTCACAAGGTCTTTGATTTCCTGCTAGAGAACTTAGCTATCCTACCCTGGAAATTCCAGAACCAGTCAACATCCCAGGCAGATTGTGTTACTTTGTCAAAAGATAGCACCAGATAACATCAGAACATTGGACTCTCTCCATAGTGACAGAGGGGTACAAACTTCACTTCCAAAGTATGCCCTCTCCCTCCACTCCAAGATAGTTCAGCTCTCGGCCCCCTCTTGCCACTGTCTTGTGCCAGGAGGTTACCACCCTTCTCACTCAGGGTGTGATAGAAGAAGTGCCACTTTCCCAACAAGGCCTGGGCTTCTACTCCCCCTACTTCCTTATACCAAAGAAAACAGGAGGATACAGGCCCATTCTGGACCTCCGAGAATTAAAAAGTATCTGCTACGAGAGAAATTAAAAATGATCTCTCTCAGAACACTTTTCCCTTACATCCAGAGTCAGGATTGGCTATGCTTTCTAGACCTAAAGGATGCATACACACATATATCCTTATCCACAAAGAACACAGGAGGTTTCTTCGATTCCTCTTTCAGGGAAGACATTACCAGTACAGGGTTCTACCTTTCGGCCTGGCTTCTGCCCCAAGAATCGTCACAAAATGCATGTCAGTGGTAGCAGCATTTCTAAGAACTCTAGGGATATTTGTCTTCTCCTACTTAGACGACTGGCTCATTCGAGCATCGTCAGCTCTAAAGGCCAGCTCTGCTCTCTCCTGCACAATCCAGGCTCTTCAACAGCTGGGGTTTGTAATAAATCTTCCAAAATCCCAACTCATCCCTTCTCAAACCTTAGAGTTCATAGGGGCTCTTCTAGACACGCAGCAGTCAAGGGCATTTCTGCCACAGGTACGCTGCACTCAAATAATTCAACTAGCTTCTCAAACAGCTATGTAGACTTCCCTAACTGGTCAAGAAATGCTTCAGTTGCTCGGTCATATGACTTCCACTGTACATGTGCTTCCCTATGCTTGTCTACACATGCGTGCAGCTCAGTGGACCCTAGCTTTGCAGTGGACTCAGGCATCAGGTCATTTGGGGGACAAAATCAGGAACTCTACACGCCTCATTTTGTCCCTCCAATGGTGGCACTCACCAGAAAACCTACTCGTAGGGTCACCTTTTCAGAAACCACCACATCAATCCCTTCTGATGATGGATGCGTCCAAATTGGGTTGGGGAGCTCATTTGGACAATCTCTCCACTCAGGTCTTTGGACTCAGCAGGAGGCTCGGCTTCACATAATCCTGCTAGAACTCAGAGCCATCTTCAATGCTCTCAGAATGTTCCAGGACTACCTGCGCTCCAAAAGGGTTCTAGTCCAAATGGACAATCAGGTAGCCATGTTCTATGTGAACAAGCAGGGTGGAACAGGTTCTCAGGCACTGTGCAATGAAGCCCTACACCTATGGTCCTTTTCCATACGCCTTCAGATCCACCTACTAGCGGTTTATCTCCCTGGCAAGCAGAATCTCCTGGCAGACAAACTCATTTAACTACTACTGCCACACAAATGGTCTCTCCATTCAGAGCAAATTGCTCAAATCTTTCAAATCTGGGGAACCCCAGATATAGATCTGTTTGCAAGTCCTCAGAATGCCAAACTTCCCCGCTTCTGTTCCAGAATTCCTGCTCAGAACAGTCAGGCGATGGATGCTTTTCACCTCCACTGGGGTCAAGACTTCCTATATGCCTTCCCACCCATTCCCCTCATTCCCAAAACTCTATTCAAGCTTCAGAGAGACAGGGGCTATATGATCCTCATAGCACCACGCTGGCCACGACAGACATGATATCCACTGCTTCTATGTCTCTCTTTCTCAAGCCAAACATCTAGAGTTGGAATATACTCCAGATCTCCTATCCCAGGAGAACGGGACGCTTCTGCACCCGAAACCTCAGTCTTTGCACCTGATGGCGTGGCTGCTGAGAGCTTAGAATTCAGGGATATCAACCTCTCTCAACAGGTTAAAGATATCCTTTTGGCCTCCAGGAAAACTTCCACGAGGTGTGCTTACGCTTTTAAATGAAGAATGTTTTCAATCTGGTGTTCAAAGAAGGAACTTAATCCTTTTTCCGTTCCAGTAGAGGCGTTACTTGAGTATCTCCTCCACCTTTCATCCTCTGGACTTAAAACTAATTCAGTAAGAGTCCACCTCAATGCCATTGCAGTTTTTCACATGCCCTTTGATGGACAACCTGTCTCCTCTCAGCGCTTGTAGAGCGCTTTATGAGAGGTCTACTCTTAACTAAGCCTCCCATTAAGCCACCACCTGTGGCATGGGATCTCAATCTTGTCCTTGGACAGCTGATGAAGCCGCCCTTCCAACCCCTAGCTACTACATCCCTGAAGTTTCTTTTTTGGAAGGTCATCTTCCTAATTGCCCTCACTTCTGCAAGACGCATCAGTGAGCTCCAAGCTTTAGTGGCTGACCCCCCCCTTATACATGGTTCCACCATGATAAGGTAGTCCTTAGGACTCATCCTCACTTTATGCCAAAGGTGGTTTCGCCTTTTCATTTGAACCAGTCGGTTTACCTTCCTGTCTTCTTCCCTAGGCCTCATGCCTCTAGTGCAGAAAGGAATCTGCATACTCTGGATTGCAAGCGTGCTTTGGCCTTTTATCTTCAAAGAACTAGGCAGCACAGAAAGGCTTCACAGCTTTTTGTTGCATTTGATTCCAGTCACCTGGGTCTACCAGTTTCCAAGAGAACACTCTCCAAGTGGATTGCAGACTGTATATCTTTTACCCATGAAAGTAAAGGACTTTCTCTTGAAGGTCATGTCACAGCACACAATGTGCGAACAATAGCTGCCTCTATGGCAAACCTATGCTCGGTGGCGATTGATGAAATCTGTAAAGTAGCAACCTGGTCCTCTGTCCACACCTTTGCGGCCCACTATTGCTTGGACAAGGACTCCCGTCAAGATGCCTCGTTTGGCCAGGCTGTTCTCCAGCATCTCTTTCAGAGCAACTCCTACCCTCCGTCTCGGGTTTCAATACCAGAGATCCTTGGGAGGAAACATGACCCACTTCAGCCTGTGTTTCACTGCTCTCTCTGGGGGTCATCTCCCTGGCATCTCCAAGCTAGGGAATCCCATATGTGAAGACTACATTCCTGCTTGTTCCTGGAGATAGCATAGTTACTCACCTGTAACGGGTGATCTCCGGGAACAGCAGGAATTGAGTCTTCACAACCCACCCTCCTCCCCTAGGAGTTGTATCTCTCTTTCGCTCTCCTTCTCTCCTTTTATCTCAGCTACAAACCCAACTGAGGAGGGAGAGTTGGAAAGGCGGGAAGGCAGCAGCGCAGGTGCAGTGGGATGCTCCCAAAAGCTTTTCTATAGGACGCTGGGGAGCGTTCCCGCACAGGCTCCGTCGGTGCTGACATCATCCATATGTGAAGACTCAATTCCTGCTGTTCCCGGAGATCACTTGTTACGGTTGAGTAACTACGCTTTTTGCATGGTCTAGTTAGAGCAGGGTGTAGAAGGAGTTGGAAGGGCCATTAGGCACCTCTCATTATTTTTTCTGTCGCTTTGACATGTAACAGACTAGTAATCATGGTAAAGAAATAGCATGTTTCTTTCAGACTTACTTGTCTTGTCTTGTTTGGGCATGTATTACAGGTCTGGAGAAGAAAATCCAACCAATCAGAATGAAGCTGAACTGCGCCGTCAGTATGCGGAGAGGCAGCAAGAGACGGAGCACGTGCAAGAACTCCTGGAGAACAAGATCCAGCTTCTTCAAGAGGTGAGTCTGGCAGAAGGGAAGGGCCCGTGCTGAAGGTCATGTCAAGAGATGAGTCTGGCAGAGGGGACGGGACTGTGCTGTAGGTCTTGAGATATAGGAAAGAACAGGGCACTTGCTCTGGAGCTTGAAATATAAGGAGAGGGGTTCATGCCCTTGAGCATGGGAGGATGGTGGACAGGGTACATGCCTCTAGACTTAGTAGTTAGTGAGGACAAAGTTGTTGTCCGTTATTGAGAGATCACGGGAGGAAATGTGTGTCCTGAGAGCTTGATAGGCTAGGGGGATGAGCCAGGTAACTATCTTTCAGTACAGTTCCTTCTAATCTATTCACTGTAATCTAAAGAGAGCAGTTTCACACTTGCCTTCATTAATGGAGTGCGATGATTGTTCCATAAAATATCTATAAATTGTTTTCCTTGTGTCAGAAGAACAAGAGACTCAAAGTGAATAAGAACATAAGAACATAAGATATGCCATACTGGGTCAGACTAAAGTCCATCAAGCCCAGTATCCTGTTTCCAACAGTGGCCAATCTAGGTCATACGTACGTAGCAGTTTCCCCAAAAGACGCAGGTTCCACAATGCTTGTACTGGGTCAAGCATTGATATCCTGGGTCCCTTCTTAATAATAGTTTATGGACCTTTCCTCCAGGAACTTATCCAAACCTTTTTTAAACCCAGCTACACTAACAGCCTTTACTACATCCTCCGGTAACAAATTCCAGTTTGATTACACGTTGAGTGAAAAAATATTTTCTTTTATTAGTCTTAAATAGTTTACCTTGTAGCTTCATTGCATGTCCCCTAGTCTTTCTATATTCTGATAACGTAAACAATTGATCTACGTTTACCCGTTCCACTCCGTTCATTAATTTATAGACTTCTGTCATATCTCCCCTCAGCCATCTCTTTTCCAGGTTAAAGAGCCCTAACCTTTTTAGCCTTTCTTCATAGGAGTATCCTTCCATCCCCTTTACCATTTTGGTGGCTCTTCTCTGAACCTTTTCTAATAACGCTATATCCTTTTTAAGATATGGCGACCAGAATTGCACACAATATTCAAGGTGCAGTCTCACCATGTGGGCCCTCTCTCCTTGGGCTATATTATTAGTTAAGGGGGTCATTTTAGAAGTGCTATTCATGAGTCCCATATCAGAAAATGCGTATTCAGACATGCGATTCACATCCCTGTCCTAAGAGTCATTTTAGAACTCCTCCAGTTTAATGTGTCCAGAACGATCATGTCTATGTCGCATGGGGGCGTGCCTAAAAAGAAACGTGTGCCTGTTTGCAGTACAGCACTGCGCATTTGGACTTGGCGGCAGACATATCCATGTCTGTACCCACCCCTGAGCACAAATTGGCAGCTGCAAAGTGCATGTTCCAGCAACCAAATACCTGTAAAGAGAAGAGGAGAAAGCCCTCTCTTCCAGTGGTTTTTGCCACTCCAAAAAGCAAAAGGTAAATAAACAGACCTCTTCCTTGGCTACAGCGCCACTGCACATCCCTACCTGCAAAAATAACAGTCCAGGACATGTTTGTGGCGAAGGATGCACATGCCTGTTCCAGAATACCATCATGGGCTTGTCTAGGATACCGGGCTTACAGCCATCCATATCAGACACATACAAGTTTCTAAAATCACCTTAAAGCTTGCATGTGACTGGAGTATAATGCTGAACGTCCCTGTGTGTTTTCTATCTGATGGAGACGTTTATCATTTAGGGTGGAGATGGGCTGATTTTAGAAAACACTTACACATGCCCAACTTCACTGCTGCCCCTCCCATGGCATTTCAGACATTTTGATTTGGATGTCCCAGATTGCATCTACACAGTCTTTCTAAAATGTGCCTTCACGTCTTTACCGTGAGACAGAGTCGCAAAGAAAAAAGTAAGAACTGAAGTCCAGTGCCTTGAATCGTTCAGCTTTATCTAAAGCTACATGCAACACTGAGTACCTCTATGAGACATCAGTGGAACTGAAGAAATGGTAACAATTTGGAGCTGAGAATTAATTACTTTCCTTTCCTAATCTGAGTTCAAGGCAAGTTACAAACAGGTACACAAGTTATTGCCCTGTCCAAGCTGACATATAATCTAGTTTGCATCTTAGGCACTGGAGAGTGCAATGGCTGCCCACGCTTACAAGGAGAGTTAGTGGGAAAATTTGAGCACTTGCTCTTCTGGTTCTTAGCCTACCACTCTAACCACTAGGCTACTGCTCTGCTCCACTGATGTCAACCAGCCTAATAAAGTTCCCTTTTGTAACTGCAGGAGGTGAGGTTAGCAAAGAATGAAGCAGATAGGATGGGAGCCTTGGCAGAGGCAGAGAAGAAGAGCGCTGCAGAGCTAACCAAGACACTGCAGGAGTACACCGAGGAGATGAAAGAAGCACAGATACTGCAAAATAGTTACTGTGTGACATTGGCTGACAAAGACAAGTAAGTGAAAAGTAATTTTATACTGGATGTCCACGAGTCCTACTCCCTCATCTACTGCTGTCTCCTGTTCCATCATTCACCGGCGCCCATCATCTGGTTGTCCTGCACCCACTGTCCATGTGTTCAGCTCTCCTCTTCATTTTCTTCTTTCCTACTCGTCCAATCCTTTTGTTTCCAGTCATTCTGCCGCCACCACCATCCGCTAATCTCTCATTGTTATTGTGAGTTTCCCATTCTTATGACTTTCCTCTGTTTGCTGCTTGTGCTGTACTCTCATATGTTTACAAGATTTAGACTTTGCATGTCTGGAACTGAAATGAGCATTACCAGAAGGTCCTCTGTAACAGGATGGTCCAAAGTAGAAGGAACTGGCGGTGTTCATTCTGAGTATCCTTCCATAATGTTCCCCATGTAGAATGCTGCAGCAATTGACCCAAGTGCTGGATGCGAAAGAAGCTGTCATTCAGCATCTCACAGAGGAGAAGCAGAGTCTGCAGGAAGGGCAGATCCGAAGCCTGGAGGTGAGGGTGCAGGAGCTCACAGGATCCCTACAGCAGAAGGAACATGAGGCTCAGGTCAGTAGTGCAGCTGTGCACAGTGTGAAAGAAGGCTAAAGGTCTTTTGAACGCTCCCCTTCCCTACCACTTCCCTCTCAGGTCTCTCTGGTTTTCATAGTACATTCAAAGCAAAACCTACCATAGAGTGAAAAAAATGTCCTCTTTGGCCCCAAACGATGGCAGTATGCATTTTTCTCCAGGACTAAGCAGGAAGTCAGTCCTCACATATGGGTGACATCGACGTTGATGGAGCCCCTACGGAGCATTTCCCCAGCTTTCTATGAAAGCCTTTGGGAATACTGCACGCATGCGCGGTCCCCTTCCCGCCTAAAGGTGCCATTTATAGTCTATAAAGTCCTTTTACCCGAGGAAGGCGACTGCCTACAAACTGTTCCCACCTTACCAGGTTGCAGCCCGACCTTCTTTCTCAAGACCAGGGGTTTCTTCTGCACCCCAATCTCAAATCTCTCAATTTGATGGCCTGGAAGCTGCAAGGGTAGTTTTGGCTCCTTGGGGCCTACCTCCTGACGTTGAGGAGGTCGTCTTTGCCTCTAGGAAGCAGTCCACTAGGAAAACCTATGCCCTGAAGTGGAAGAGGTTTTCTGTGTGGTGTCAGCTACGTACAGAGGATCCTTTCTCCTGTGCTGTACCAGTGATGCTCCAGTACCTGCTGCACTTATCCAATCAGGGCCTTAAGTCCAATTCTGTTCGGGTCCACCTCTCAGCTCTAGCAGCTCACCACTCACTGGTGGAAGGACACTCTCTATCGGTTCACCCCTTGGTGTCCCGGTTTCTCAGAGGTTTGCTCTTGCTCAAACCTCCTGTCCGTCCTCCAGCCCCTGAGTGGGAGTTGAATGTGGTCTTGCAGCAACTGATTTGCCCACCTTTTGAGCCGATGGCTACTTGTCCTCTCCGCTTCCTTTCCTGGAAGACACTCTTCCTAGTAGCCTTAACCTCGGCCAGATGGGTGAGTGAGCTTCAGGCCCTAGTCTGTGACAGGCCTTACACCCACTTCTATAGGAACAGGGTAGTCCCTAGGATTCATCCAAAGTTCCTCTCTAAAGTTGTCTCCTCTTTCCACCTCAACCAGGAGGTGGTTCTTCCAACATTCTTCCCTAGGCCTCACGCAAGCCAGGCTGAAGCGGTCCTGCATACCCTGGACTGTAGGAGGGCCTTATCCTTCTACCTTGACCGTACACAAGGACATAGAAGGGCTACTCAGCTCTTCATCTCTTTTGACCCTAATAATTTGGGGTTAGCTGTGTCCAAGTGTACCTTGTCCATATGGGTGGCTGACTGTATCACCTGGGCTTACAGGGCGGCTGACCTTCCCTTGCAGGGTCGGGTCACGGCCCATCGTGTCAGGGCAATGGCTGCCTCAGTAGCTCATCTCCGCTCTGTACCGTTGGCAGACATCTGCAGGGCTGCAACTTGGTCCTCAAGCCAGACTTTTGCAGCTCATTACTGCCTGGAGAGGGAGTCCCATAGGGACAGTGCTTTTGGCCAGGCAGTACTCCGGAATCTCTTTGAGGTTTAGGCAACTCCTGCCCTCCAGCCCTCCATTGGGCTACCGGTGGGGGTTCTTTCAATGAAAAGCCTTTCTTTGATGCTGGGACTAGAGGGAGTTCTCTTGTTCAGCCTGGGTTCCTTGGTAGCCCAGAGCTAGGGAGTCACCCATATATGAGGACTGACTTTCTGCTTGGTCCTGGAGAAAGAGTAGTTACTCACCTGTAACAGATGTTCTCCAGGAGCAGCAGGAATCAGTCCTCACAACCCTCCATCCTCCCCTGGGAGTTGCAGTTGTACATAGTTTATTTTACATTTTTGTGTGCTGTTTTTTAGCTATGTCATTTGACTGAGCAAGATGGCACCTTTAGGTGGGAAAGGGACCGCGCATGCTTGCAGTATTCCCAAAGGCTTTCATAGAAAGCTGGGGAAATGCTCCGCAGGGGCTCCATCGACATTGATGTCACCCATATGTGAGGACTGATCCCTGCTGCTCCTGGAGAACACCTGTTACAGGTGAGTAACTACTCTTTCCCTGCAATCTAACTATTCCCTACCTACTCGCCCCAGTTTCTTCCCAGAAAACACGTAGCCCATATTTAGTTGCTTCATGCTGTAGCCTCGTCCATCCTTGCTGACAGTGTTTCCTTAGTTTCACCTCCTATTGAGTTAAGATGCTCTTCTTTTGAAATTGGCTAAATAGCCCCATTTGGCTTAAAAGGACTCCCTTGTGTCGTTGGTTTCTTTTGGTGGCGGAAGGCTCACCTGCAAGTTTACTGAGGAGTCCAATGGGATAGGCACAAAAGATCTTGTGCTACTGTGGCCTGTGCTATACTTGTCCTGTGGTGGTCAGTGTGTGAGAGAAGCATACATTGCTGTTGCTTGTGCTGTATCAGTCCTGTGGTGGGTCAGTGTGTGAGGGAAGCTGCACTGCTGTTGCTTGTGCTGTATCTGTCTTGTGGTGGTCAGTGTTTGAGGGAAGCTTGCACTGCTGTTGCTTGTGCTGTGTGGAGCAATTCCCCAGCTTTCAAAGAAAGCCTTTGGGATTGCATCGCACATGCACGGTCCCCTTCCCGCCCAAGGGTGCCATCTTGCTCAGTCTCCCTTTTTCCGCGGAGCCCAACGGACATTGTCCCTAATTCCTCGCGGAAAAAGTGCGTCAAAACTTGGAAATTTTGGATCTTCGACCGGTTCAACGCTGGTTCCCCTTCCCGCCTTCGGCTCGGTACACCGGTATCAAGTCCAGTAAATGTTTTGCGTTTTTGTCTTTAGAGACTAGCGTTCGCGCTCTTTTTTTTTATTTTCACTGGCAGCCCGGTCCTTCGACCTTGCAGGGGCCCTTTTTCCCCTGATGGCTACCAGCAAGTTTAAAAAGTGTGATCGGTGTAAGAAGTTAATGTCCCTCACTGACAAACATGACTGCTGTCTCCGATGCCTCGGGCCTGACCATGGTCTGTGGCCCGTGTGGGAAAATGTCCTCTAAGGCACTTCGAAGTAGGCAGCAGCAGCGTGAAAGGATTTTCTCGGAGTCCGCATCTGCCCGGATCAGGACCTCATCAGAAGCCTCGATGTCTTGGCAGCTGTCTGAACCCGAGCAGCGTCGGGGGTCTTCTGAACGGGGGTCTCCCTCCCGGGAACACCGGAGGAGGAAGAAGCCTGGGAGGGCGGCGTCGTTGAATGCCTCCGATCGCCCTGGGTCCTTGAAAGCCAGGTCGCGGAGTCCTGACTGCTGCCCCGGGTCCTCGGAGTCGGAGCAGCCTGCAAAGGTACCTCGCACGGAGCCAGAGACGCTGAGGCGGGTAAGTGCTGTTGTCCTTGTGGACTCCCCTCCGGGGGAGCCGGCGTCGGGCCCGACAATGTCGGGGAGAGCCAGAGGCTGCGGAGTCTTCTGAGCTCGGTCTCAGGATGACGGCCCTGGAGCGCAGCATGTCTGCCTTCATGGAGCAGTAGCGGGCGCTGATAGCCAGTCTCACTGGTCCATCCGCCCCGACCACCGGGACCTCGACGTCCAAGTCGACCCCGGAGGCCAAGCCGATCCTCGAGACTCTTCGGACTTGAGTTGATCCTTGGCCAAGGTCTCCCTCGACCTTCCGCTTGGGACCGAGGTCGTCGATGCCGATGCTCTCGGCGTCGGGGCAGTCGGGGCTGAAGCCCTCGTGGCCGGAGCCCCTCGATTCCTCCTCGGAGGGATCGGCATGGGAGACGGAGGATGAGGAGTTCCCTGACACCCATCGGACCCAGTATATCCCATCGGACTCACCGGGTTTGGAGCCTCAGAGAAGGTCCCCTCCGGAGGATACCCGGTTGTCGGACTTCGTCAGGGACATGGCCAAGGCTTTGGCATTCCCGGCGGATGCCGAGGAGGAGCCTCAAGCTGAAGAGCTCGATGCCCTCCAGTATGACTTTCCTCCGAGGGAAGCCCTTACTGTGCCAGTTCCTCCAATGCTGAAACGGCTGATGCTCTGCTTGTGGGAGTCACCGGCCTCGATGCTGGTTCTAAGCAAGCGGGTCGATTCCATCTATCAAGTCCACAAGAGCCCTGGGTTCCAAAAGACACAGCTGCCGCACAACTCCATGGTTGTGGAATCGGCCATGCATAGGCTCAAGAGCCAGAAAACGCACTCCTCGGTGCCTCCTGGCCTGGAGGCCCGGAACCTGGATGTCCTTGGCAGAAAATGCTTCCGGGGGTGGGGGCGCTCGTGAGCCTGATAAGGAATGGCCACGAAGTGCTGAAGCTCCTGAGTCTCTCCTCCTATATCGCTATTAATTTGCTTAACATCTGCATGAAATGGTATGAAAACGTTCCCAGAGACTCCACAAAGCCAGAGTTATAATCGGATGGAGCATCGATGCTTAGCCCACGTTTATTAGCTCTGCTTTCCCTCCCTCTCTGCCTCCCTGCTGCCAGCCTGAAGTAAAAGGGAAAAGCCGGTCACCATGCAACACAATAGCCCCATCTGGGTAGCAGCTGCGGTGGTATGAAAAGCAGCATCGGAGCAATTGGGTAAGCCGTACATGAGAAGTATGGTCTCTGAAGGGGCTTCTGATTTTTTTTTACAGTTGCTGCTATTCCGATATCCAGGAGAGAACACTAAAGTAAGAGAGGAAGCCTAAATGCAGAGGGAATTAAATCCTGCTTCTGGTTTTTGAAGCTTAAAAACGCCTTTAGCGATCAGAGTTTCTCTCTGTGTGTGAATGTTGAAAGGATTATGAGCCGCAAGAAACTAGCACCATGTGCTGGATGCACTACCCGACTGAGACTGAGTCGCCATTATAGCCTTACCTTGTGGAACGCAGACGGAAGTTCTCGATTCGGCGGGAGAAGAGAGGCCCGGCACTTCTGGAATGCAAAACAAACTTCTGATAAGTTCTGAGCTGGAATGCAAACTGCTGCTCTAAGATGGCCACCGTCACTAGTTGGAACGCATCAGTTCAATCTGACCGGCAAGATGGCCGCCTTGATTTGCATAACTAGAGAGACCATAGAGAGATGTGCAGTTTGAACTGGCTGTCCGGAGGATCCGAGTCTCAAATAAATTACTGCGCATAGCTATTCAAGAAGCAGGATATATAGGTTATGCTGAGGGATAGTTGCATATGTCAGCCAGGTTAATGCTATTCAAATCTGTTCGGCAGCTCCAGCTTCACTGTCATTGATTTATTCCTTAACCTGGAGCTCCCTCGTGTGGCTAAATACTTTATTGCAAATTAATTTTTCTTTTCCCTCTCTCCATATCTCTGGACCTACACAACACTCTGTAAAGGTATTCTGAGGAGCCGCGTCCGCCACGGGACATCAGCTTGCGAGTCATCTGTTGGTCACCAGCAGATACAAGGACGGAGCCTCAGCGAAGTTGCAAGACCATCTCAATAGTGAAAGTGGATGGACATTAGCAGAGGGAGGTGAGAGCCAGTGCCCGAGATTGAGACATCCTAGCCCGATTAAAGCTGTGGCAGGGGGTGGAGAGTCCCTGACGAGGTGCCACACGACCCGACGGGACAGCTTGCAATACCAGCCAACACTACTGCATCTCCTAGAGGCGGGACAGTCTCTGAATAGCAGCTTTGATGAAACTGAAATGGCCACCTCAAACACCTCAAAATCTTATGCGTCCTCCCTCTCTAAGTTCACGAGATCATCCAATTCCTCAACGACAAGTTCATCGCCTTCCGCAGAAGGCGCTTCCTCCTCCAAACACAACCTATCAGGGTCACAGTCTCCAGTCACAAAAGAGGATTTCCTGGAAATGATGCAGGAGCTCAAGCTCTTCATCAGGAATTCTCTAAGGCAGTAAGTGATATCCACACGGATCTTAAATCACTTGACGACAGGGTCACCCAAAACGAGATCAATATCGGAGAACAAATGGTCTCGACGGTGGCTTTTCATGCCAAATTTAAAATGTTGGACAGCCTTACGAAGGATCTTAAAGAAAGACAAGACGAATTGGGAAAACCACCAGAGACGCAACAACATCAGAGTGTTTGGGCTGCCCGAACATTCGGGAGAGCATGAGAACACTGCAGTGCTAATTCAGGAACCGTATGCCCTTTGCGTCCCGAATGCTCCACAACTGGTAAGGTTGGAAAGAGCTCATCAAAACTGTGGTGCTCAAAGAAGTTCCAATACTCGACCCCGGGCAATTATTACTTGTTTCAGCTTCTTTGAAGA
Source organism: Ichthyophis bannanicus (assembly GCA_033557465.1). Classification (NCBI taxonomy): domain Eukaryota; kingdom Metazoa; phylum Chordata; class Amphibia; order Gymnophiona; family Ichthyophiidae; genus Ichthyophis; species Ichthyophis bannanicus. The sequence continues at coordinate 74,445,190 of CM066040.1, forward strand.
TAAAATGGCACTAATACGAAGTCTAAGGGGCAAGCGCTCTGTGGTCTTCAAAGGTAAGGAGATCCAAATATATCAAGGTCTCTCTCAATATACACTGGAGTACCGCAGAAGTTTTAAGCCCTTGACTCAAGTGCTGCAGAAGCGAGAGATACCGTATAGATGGGGCTTTCCCTTTGCCTTAGTGTTTGATTAGAACAACAGTGCTCAAAAAATTTCAAACCTGGCAGCAGCGATGGAGTTCTTAGACCAGATACAGCATGGAGAGTGGAAGGTGCAGCAGAGAGGCACTAATGGGGAGTGGTAGGTCTCAGGGCTGAAAAGACGTAAAGTCCCTCAGTCCCGCAGGATGTCCAGCTCTGATCAAGAACCCACTACGCAAAAAGAAATGGACATTTCAGCTCCTCCTTGAGGAGTTCATGTTGGTAGTTCCATTAGTAGTTTAAGTGTAAAGAGCTAGAGTAATTCTAAGGGGGGTGTTGGCAGTAGGATTTCAGGAGCTAAATGATAAGAGTATTTATGGGGAGAAGAGAGTGCCCACAGGCAGGTACCAAAGCAGGAGATGGGGAAGGGGAGAACACCGGGAGGAACAGAGTTTAAAGCACTGGGAAGTTTTTTGTATAGTAATAGGAAAAGAGCAGAGGAGGAGAGGTGTTGTGTAATCTTGTGCACAGCGCTCCTTCTAGAAACACTAGTAGTGTCGCTAATTTAAAGTTTCTTCTAAAGTTGGTTTACTTACTGCACATACGGGAATGTTGGGGGGTGCGGGGCATAGGAGGGGAAGGGGGGAAGGGGGGCAGGGGGCTTTTGGGACTCTTACAACAGACGGATGATTTTGAGAGAGAGGATGATTCAGTTGGATCAACATAATAGCATAGGACGGAGTGGCAGACGAGCTTCAGGGTGGGGTAATACTCTCCACATAAGAGGATGTACACTCGGTGAGTTGAGCTCATGATTTAGGAATGATTAAGGCAATCTCTTGGAATGTGCATGGATTGAATTCATGCAAATGTAGAAGGGTGCTAGATCAGCTGTGCTGGGAGAAAGCTGAGATTATTTTTCTGCAAGAAATTCATTTTTCCCAGCAGGGCCATTTCAATTCTGCCATGCGCATTTTCCACAAGTATATATGGCTAATTTCTCCTCTAGGAAGCGAGGGGTAGCTATCTTATTCTCTCCCAATTGTCCCTTTATACTCATAACTCAATTTGCAGATCCGGAAGGTCGTTTTTTGATTCTGGTAGGCTCTGTACAAGAGAACTCTGACCTTTGTGAATGTATACCTTCCCCCCCCAGCTATGGTTGAGACTTCGTTGAGGGATCTTTTCTGAGAGCTCCAGAAGCTTAGGAAAGGAGAACTGATCGTAGGAAGGGATTTTAATTGTGTTTGCTCCGAGCTCGATCGTACAGGAGCCTGGACTCATGGATTGGTCCCGACAAGAATCCTGGAGAACTGGATATCTCTTTATGATCTATGCGATGTTTTGAGACACCTGCACGATTCAGAGAGGGATTACATCTTTTACTCTAGAGTATATAATTGTCATTCTCGTATCGACATGCTTCTGTCACATTCAGGGCTCTCATGGATACATCAGGCATCCATTGGAACCATGGGCCCGTCCGATCATGCGATTGTAACTGTTTCCTTATCCCTCGGGGAGGCCGAGAACCGCCACATAGATGGTCATTACCCCGCAGGTTATTACTCAATCAGGAATTTGCCTCTAAGGTTCAGGAAGGTTGGGCTGAGTATTTTTTGTTTAATGACACTTCGGATATATCCCGAGCTCTTTTATGGGAGGTGGGGAAGGCGGTGTTAAGGGGGCAGCTCATCTCTCTGTCGAGTACCTGTCGAAAGAAAATTGGGGCTAGACAAGAAGAACTACGTTGAGAGATTGCGGAATTGGAGAGAAAACACCGAAGGGGCGAGAGTTCTCGAATTTGGAAACTGTTGATTCGTCGTAGAGGGGAGTTAGAAGCGTTGGAGTTGGATCGAATTGCTTCACTGTTCTTACGCACCAGACAGCGTTTTTACGAACAGGGGAATAAGGCAGGGAAGTTATTGATGTGGCAATTGAAAAGCCAACGTCTACGTCATCGAATTGAAGCGGTTAAGTCACCGCATGGTCAGATCATGCGGAGATCTCGGGACATGGCGCTTATGTTCGCAAAGCTTTATGAGCAGCTCTACGCAAAAGAAACCTCGGCAACAGCCCAGGATATACGAGACTGGTTACAGGAGGCTTCTCTCCCGCAACTTTCTTTGGAGGAAAGAGAAGCCTTAGATCGCCCCTTCAATTTACAGGAAGTACTTCAAGTAATTAGGAATCTTAAATCTGCAAAGGCTGCTGGCCCGGATCTATTTCCTGCAGAGGTGTATAAGACGTTCCCAGACTTATTTGCTCCGACCCTTTTAGCAGTGTTTAATGAGATTCTTGCCAAACAAACCCTCCTGGCATCTTTTTTTCAAGCGACGATTGTAGTGATTCCTAAAGACAATAAAGATACACTTCAGTGTGCTAATTACAGACCGATCTCTTTGTTAAATATAGACTACAAGATTTTCACCAAATTATTAGCTAATCGCTTAGCTTCATTGATTCCAGATATTATCCATTCAAACCAAACGGGTTTCATAAAAAATAGATATGGATTCGAGAATGTGCGCAGGTTAATTAATGTGTTACAGGGACTCAGATCTGAAGTGGGATCTTACGGGATCCTTTCGCTTGACGCAGAGAAAGCTTTTGATAAATTGGAAACGGTCCTTGAAGAGTTTGGCTTTGGGATGGCTTTTCACACATGGATTGCCTCTTTATATGCTAACCCCCAAGCCACGGTCTCTATTGATGGCTTTCTCTCCCCATCTTTTTGTCACAGTAGAGGCACAAGGTAGGGCTGTCCACTATCTCCCTTGCTATTTGCCCTTGCGATGGAACCTTTAGCAGCTCATATCAGGCTCCGAGCAGAGAAATTTGGTATTTATCTGGGATCGGAATGGCACTCTATCGCGTTGTATGCGGATGACACGCTAATCTACCTTCGCAACCCTCCCAAATCTCCTCTTCTAGTGAAAAATATCCTGGATCGCTTCTCTCGAGTATCTGGCTTCACAGTAAACAAGCAGAAGTCGACATTGCTTCATTGTGTGTCCAGATCTTCGGCGAGATCGGTGTCTTTTATAGGTGAATTTCCTGTGGTAGATCATTTTCGGTATCTGGGGGTTATTATCCATAGTTCAAGCTATATAATCTAGAGATATCTCTATCTTCCCCTCCTGAAACAGCTTTGACTAGATCTGGATAGATGGGGACTATGCTCGGTCTCCTGGTTAGGTCGGATAAACACTTATAAGATGCTGGTATTACCGAAACTACTATTTCTTTTTATACAATTACCCATTTCTCTGCCCAGATCTTTCTTCCTGACTCTACGACGGGCGATATTGCGATTTCTCTGGGGTGGTAAACATTCGTTACTTTTGAAATACTAACACATCCTAAAACCTCTGGGGGGTATGGGGCTTTCGGATCCTGAACTCTATTACTCATGTATCTGTCTGCAGTCTTTTGTTGTGCAGAATTAATGCTGTTGCAGATAGGGCTTCCCTCGAAAGAGCTTGGCTATGGCCGATCCCGTTAGAGGTGGTGCCTTTCCTTAATGATTCACGTGAGGTGGGGAGGGTGAAGGCCCATCCCTTTATCGGACCCTGCTGGGTGGATTGGAGAAAGGTTTGCAAGCAGCTCGACACACTGATCGTTCACGCCCCATATATGATCATAGGAGCGCTAGGATTTGCTAGAAACATGCTGAGAGGGGGGACTTCAGAAGTTGCCTTGACGAGACTATCCTCCCTGGTTGAGGGATTGCAACCGTTGCCTCAGAAGAGATTGGAAGCCCAGCTATCCACCCACAAATGCACATGTAACAACTAGATGAGTTAGAGAAGTGTACATAGTATAAAGTTAGCTTGTACATAGTTTTCCCGGTTTATTCCATGTTTAATATCCTGTTTCACTGTAAACTCAATGTTGCCTGTATGCATTGTAGTATGTTTTATGTTCGATGTACACCGCGCTGATTATAATAGCGCGGTATAGAAGAAATGTTAAATAAATAAATAATAAATAACTGGGCATTCCTCTGTCACAGTTCCAGTATGTCCAGTGGCAGCATTGTTTGAACACCCAGTTTGCAGCAGCCGATTTTGGAAAACAACCCAGACAATGGGAAAGGGATCTCTTTGAGTCTAGTCAACTCATTGCTTTCATTGCACAGTTGTATCGGCATATAGCAGATGATTTGCCGATATCTCCAATCAGAAGGTCCCTCAGCAGAGATGGAAAGCTACTCTGCCTGAGAAGGAGTTAGATTTCTGGTTAGATGTGTATCATTATTCACATTCATGTTCTATTTCGCTGGGGTTAATCCATACTCAATTACGAATTCTGTATCATCTCTCCATAACACCGGTGGACCTATATCGCTGGAAGAGAGCTGATGATCCTCTTTGCTGGCGGATGTGTGGTCATCGAGGGGACTTTGATCACATGTGGTGGTTCTGTTTTCGTATTCAGAGTTATTGGAAGAAGGTATTTGAGCACATTACTGGTGCCTTGATGATACGCTGCCCCTTTGAAATGGAGACTTGTATATTAGGGGTACTTCTGGAGTCGGCGGGACCGGTACCTGTGAGGAGCTTAGCCCAATTACTTCTCTTGGCAGCACAATCGGTGATAGCTCGGTTTTGGAAGCGTAGTAGAGAACCATCCTTTTCAGAATAGAGCTCTAAAAGTTGGGAAGTGTACCGGCTGGACAAAATAACTGCAGGGGTGAGAGGACTGCCTTTTAGAGGAGAGGAACTTTGGAGTAAAGTACTTCAAGGAGAGTCTAAGGGGATAGATGCTATAGCTGTTTCTTCAGTACTTGGAGGATAGGAGAAGCTTCCTCTGCCACTCTTTTCAGATAATGTATCGTGTAGAGTTTGTTTAGAAGCCGGTTGGACCACGGGGTGGGTGGAGCGGATCACTATCCCCCTGGTTCAAGGAACAGAATGTGGCAATCTGTTGTATGGGTCCCTCTATTTCTTCTTTGTCTATCTTAAGTATTTCAGAGTTGAAAGGGTGGGGGAGGGAAAGGGGGTAGGGGGGAGGTGGAAGGGCGGGGGATAGATAGAGTAATGGCAGGGGTTGATGGAGCACACATTTCCCTTGAGTAATCTTTAATACATTAGCTAACATGAAGTGAAGTGGGAGGGAAGTTTGGGTCGCTTAGGTCCACAGCTAGAGGGGCAGATGGCATTGCCTGTCCCCTTATACCTTGATATAGTAACATCAGAAGAGGTTGGCGTCATGTAGTTAATAAGTCTGGAATTTTAGTCTCTCTCTCTCTTACGCTTATTCTTATTCATTTCTTAATTTCTTTGTAATCTGTGTAATCTATGTATATTGTATATTGCACGGTACTGAAGGGGAGGTAAAGCGTAGTTACTCACCTGTAACAGGTGATCTCCGGAAACAGCAGGAATTTAGTCTTCACATATGGTTTGGGTATCGTCGGTACCGACGGAGCCTGCGCGGGAACGCTCCCCAGCGTCCAATAGGAACGTTTTTTGGGAGCATCCCTCAGCACATGTGCGCTGCCTTCCCGCCTTTCCAACTGTCCCTCTTCAGTTAAGTTTGTAGCCGAGTGAAAGGATAGAGGGAGAGAGGAAAGAGACAGAGAGATAGAGAGACAACTCCTAGGGGAGGTGGGTGGGTTGTGAAGACTAAATTCCTGCTGTTCCTGGAGATCACCTGTTACAGGTGAGTAACTACGCTATCTCCAGGAACAAGCAGGAATGTAGTCTTCACATATGGGGACTCCCTAGCTGAAGATGCCAGGGAGATAGCCCCAGGAAGCTACCACCCAAGTAAGGTGGGCCATGTTTCCTCCCATGGATCTCTGGCATCCCACCAGGGTTGGTGGGTAGGAGTTGAATTAGGTCTGGAAGAGATTTTGAAGAACAGCTTGGCCAAAGAAGGCATCCCAACGGGAGGCTTTATCTAGGCAGTAGTGGGCTGTGAAGGTGTGTACCGAAGCCCAGGTGGCTACTCGACAAATGTTATCAATAGACACAGAGTGAAGGTTAGCCATAGAGGCTGCCATGGCTCTCACATTATGAGCTGTGACATGGCCTTGAAGAGGAAGACTCATAAGCAAAGGATATGCATTGTGCAATCCATTTGGACAGAGTTCTCTTGGAAACTGGAAGTCCCAAATGACTAGAATCAAAAGCAATAAGAAGTTGGGAAGACTTTCTATGTTGCTGTGTTCTTTGTACGTAAAAAGCCAAGGCTCTTTTACAATCCAAAGTATGAAGGTTCCTTTCTGCATTAGAGGCATGAGGCCTCGGAAAGAATACAGGAAGATAAATTGATTGATATAAATGAAAAGGCAAAACCACCTTTGGCATAAAGTGTGAATAAATTCTAAGAACAACCTTATCATGGTGAAACCTAATATAAGGAGGATCAGCCACTAGAGCTTGCAATTCACTAATGCGACATGCAGAGGTGATTGCAATTAGGAAGATGACCTTCCAGGACAAAAGCTTTAGGATTGTAGTGGCTAAATGTTCAAAAGGCGGTTTCATGAGCTGCCCGAGAACTAGGTTTAAATCCCATGCCACCGGTGGTGGCCTGATGAGAGGCTTTGTTAATAGACGACCTCTCATAAATCTTGTTATGAGTGGATGAGAGGAAATTGGTTGTCCATTTAGAGGCTTATAGGAAGCTTCAATTGCACTAAGATGGACTCTTACTGAATTGGTCTTTAGACCAGAATTTGATAAATGAAGTAGATACTCTAGTATTGATTCCAAAGGTATCATAAGGGGGTTTAACCCCTTCTGTGAACACCATATAGTAAAACGTTTCCACTTGATGGCATGAGTGTCTTGTGGAAGGTTTTCTAGAAGCCTGAAGGATAACCTTTACCTGTTGGGAAAGGTTAAGATCCTGAAGGTCTAAGCTTTCAGCAACCAGGCCCTGAGATGCAGGGACTGGGGATTCGGGTGCCATAGCATCCCGTTCTCTTGGGAGAGGAGATCTGGAGCATAGCCTAACTCCAGAGGTGCAGCTTGAGAGAGATGTAGAAGCAGGGGATACCACATTTGGCGTGGCCACTGTGGCGCTATGAGGATCATATGACCTCTGTCTCTCTGAAGCTTGAAGAGTATTTTGGGGATGAGGGGAATGGGTGGGAAGGCATAGAGGAAGTCGCAACCCCAGTGAAGAAGGAAGGCATCCCTCACCTGGCAATTTTGAGCCGGAATCCTGGAACAGAACCGGGGAAGTTTGACATTCAGTGGACTTGCAAATAGGTCTACGTCTGGGGTTCCCCAGATCTGAAATATCTTGGCCGCCTTGTCTAGGTGGAGAGACCATTCGTGAGGCAGCAGTACTTGGCTGAGTTTGTCTGCCGAAAGGTTTTGAATGCCTGGAAGATATACCACGAGAAGGTGAATTTGCTCTCTGGCGAGGGCCCATAGTCATAAAGCTTTGTTGCATAACAACAGAGAGCCTGTTCCGCTCTGCTTGTTCACGTAGAACATAGCTACTTGATTGTCCGTTTGAACTAGGACTGTCTTGTAGCTGAGCTGGGCATGGAATATTCGGAAGAGCTAGATTGCTCTGAGTTCCAGGAGGTTTATGTGAAGACAAGCCTCCTGTGGAGTCCAGGTACCCTGGGTAGAGAGATGATGCAGGTGTGCTCCCTATCCCACCTGTGATGTATCTGTTGTTAGGGTAGCCTGGAATAGGGGTTGCTGGAAAGGAGACCCCACTAGAAGATTTTCCAGTGATTGCCACCATTGTAGGGACAAGATCAGTTGTTGTGAGTTTGATATCTTCTCCGACAGACGTCCTGTGGCTTGTGTCCACGGTGATGATAGGGTCCACTGGGCTGCTCGCATATGAAGGCGAGCATAGGGAACCACATGAACCGTGGATGCCGTATGTCCCAGTAGTTGTTGTAGTTCTCGAGCAGTTAGGGAGGACTTCACCGCTGCTTGAAAAGCTAGCTGTATTATACGAAAACAGCGGGGTTGAGGGAGAAAAGCCCTTGACTGTCTGGTATCTAGACGAGCTCCTATGAACTCTAGGGACTGAGACGGAGCAAGTTGGGATTTTGGGAGGTTTATGACCAATCCCAAGTATTGAAGGATTTGCATTGTGCGAGACAGTGCAGATCTGGCTTCTGGAACCGTGGGGGCTCGAATGAGCCAGTCATCCAAGTAAGGGAAGACGAATATCCCCAGGGTTCGCAAAAATGCAGCTACTACTGCCATGCATTTCGTGAATACTCTTGGTGCCGAAGCCAGACCAAAGGGAAGAACCCTGTATTGGAAATGTTTTCCCTTGAAAAGGAATCGTAAGAATTTCCTGTGATCTGGATGGATCAGAATGTGAGTATATGCATCTTTTAGATCTAGAGAACAAAACCAATCCTGACTTTGAAGGTATGGCAGAAGAGTTCCCAGAGAAATCATTTTGAACTTTTCTCGAAACAGATATTTGTTCAATTCTCTGAGGTCTAGAATGGATCTGTGTCCCTCTGTTATCTTTGGAATAAGAAAATAGGGGGAGTAGAACCCTGCACACTGCTGAATAATGGGCACCTCCTCTATTGCTCCTTGAGCAAGGAGTATTGAGACCTCTTGATCCAGTAGATTGCCTGTAGAGGTTTGGGAATTGAATGGTCTTACGATTGTAGGAGGGGGCATACTGTGAAAATGAAGCTTGTACCCCTCTCCCACAATGGACAGAGTCCAGTTTTCTGTTGTTATTTGGTGCCATCTGTTGGCAAAATGACACAACCTGCCTGGAATGATTAGGGGTTCTGGCCCCTTCAGAGGCAGGAAGGCTAAGTTCTCAAGGGCTTTGACTCCTTCGTAGAGGGGGCTGGGCCTGTGTTGCTGGTTGAGCTCTAAGGTCTTTTGGCTTCTTTTGGCTGGATTGTTGTTGTTGACCCTTCTGGGCAACTTGACCCTGAGCTTGCCCTTGCTGGGTATAGGATAGATAAAACTTCCTCTTTTTGCTGAAAAAGGGTTTTTTATAGGGCTTCTTTTTGGCTGGAGTGGCTGTAGATTTTGACAATCTGTCTACAGTGAGATTGTCAGTATCTATCTCATTAGCCTTTTCCTGCCAATTCTTGCCAAAGAGGTTTTCTCCTGTGCAAGGGATATTTCACAATTTATCCTGTACCCAGATCCCCAAGTCTGATGCCTGAAGCCAGGCAATCCGACGTGCACCAATGGCAATAGCAGATGTTCTGCTGATGCATTCAAAACAGTCAAAGGCACAGTCAAAGGCTGCACGGTTTACAAACTTGGAGACATCTTGAGCAAGCTTGACCAGAGTGAGAAAGTCCTGTCATTTGTCCTCAGGGAGAAGGGGGCTCATAAGCTCCAAATCTCCTGTGACCTCTTTGAGGAACATTCCCATATATAAAATATATGAGCTGATCCTAGCTGAAAGCATGGAAGCCTGAAAGGTTCAACGCCCAAAAGCGTCAAGAGTCCTGCATTCACGACCTGGAGGATTGGATGCATGTCTCTTTGCACTTATCATCCTATGCATGGCTGACTCCACTACCATTGAATGGTGTGGCAGCTGAGTCTTTTGAAAACCAGGACATGGTGGAACTCGATACATGGTATCGAGTCTCCTAGAATAAGAAGATATAGTCAAAGGTGTCTCCCACATTCTGAGCATCAAATCATGAAGAATTTCATGAATGGGCAGAGTGGCTGCTTCCTTAGGAGCCTTAGGGTATTGGAGAATTTCCAATTCCTTTGCTCTAGGTTCTTTTTCAGGAGCTACCGTGATTGAAAGGCCTCGGGCCACATCACGAATAAAATCCTGAAAAGACATGTCTTCCAGAGGAGACATTCTGCATTGGGGAAAAGAGGAGTCTTCCGAAATACTCTGGTACCGGCAGAATTATCAGAGTCTTCGGAATCGGAGGAGTCGAAGTATCTCTGATCCCGATGTTCATGCAAAGCATGGTCTCGGTATCGATCGAAGTCGGTACCGAATTGGTCCGGTACCGATCTGTTGATGCCAGAAAAAGTCTGCATGGGAAGGTTTCCCACTGGGGCCGGTACCATGGGTGCTAGTACCGGCATCGGTACCGGTGCCCGTTGAACCACTAGTGTCAACGGTACCGCAGCTGTAAGGAGAGCTGCAAGACTGCGTTCGATAGTGAGGAATCTCTGGTCTATCGATGCTGCCGATGCCTGGGTATCGGTACCGGTAAAAGCGGCCGGAACCCCTGAGCATGGCACCAGTAGTTCTGCCGAGGTCGAAGCCTCGAACACCCTGGAACCCCGTTGATGCTTTGGAGGCTGAAGCCTCCCGCCGTGGCTGTTTTGCCAGTGTAGTTTCCTCAAGGGCAATGCCAATGGCCTCTGGATGCTTTGAAGGAGAGCTACCCTTTGAGGACTGGCTCTTATGTTTAGTTACCTGAGATCCATGGGAGGAAGACGAGGTTCTTGAAGACGTCGATGCAATGGACCTGGTATCCGAAGAAAAGAGGGTACCGAGCTTTGCAGCTTGGTTCTGTCTTCCTCTTTTAGTCATCCCCATACAGGAGGAACACTCAGATGGAGAATGGTCAGGGCCTAAACATTTTAGACACCAGTCATGGGTGTCAGTGACGGAGATGGTACCACCACATTTAGTACATTTTTTAAACCACTAGCTGGTTTTTCCATCTCTTGGAAAAATGGGGCCTAATACCCAAAATGGCGCCTAGCACCAAAAGAAAAAGTTTCTGAAGAGAAACAATTCAAATATATATATATTTTTTTTTTTTTTTAAAGAAGAAAGAAAGAACCGGCGGTACCAGTAGGTGTCATGCAGAGGCAGGCGCGACCACAAGAAAACAAGTTTAAAGAAGACATTTTCTGCGGTGACAGGGTATATGTCCTGTCGGCTCCGCGGAAAATGAAGAACTGAAGAGGGACAGTTGGAAAGGCGGGAATGCAGCGCGTGTGTGCTGAGGGATGCTCCCAAAAGCGTTCCTATTGGACGTTGGGGTGCGTTCCCGCGCAGGCTCCATCGGTACCGACGATACCCAAACCATATGTGAAGACTACATTCCTGCTTGTTCCTGGAGATTGGAAGCTATGGTGATAATCCGACATGTAATTGTATGTGTTAAGGGGTAGAGGTGGGTTAGATGCTATTTAGTAATGATAATAATAATAATAATAACAATAACAATAATAATATTACTCATTATGCTGGTTGTTCGCTGTATTTGTCGCATGGGAGGATGTTCACTCTCTCTCTCTCTTTTTGTTAGCACTTTGCGGGAAGTGTTTGTTCAGAATATGCTTGTTAACTATCTTTATGGTGGGGGTTGCTGAATGTGTGTGTACTTCATTTGCTGTTACTCAATAAACTTTATTACATTAAAAAAAAAAGAAAATGCGTCCAGGGCTCAATGCTTTCATGCCGTGTCCAAACCTACCAGCTGTCCATGGGCATGTACTTGAGGGACCTGGCAAAGGAGATTGCTGGGTTCTCAGCTGGCCTCTCCGAAGCACCCCTTGCAGCGCTTCAATGCCTTGTCCACCAGGATTCGGGAGTGCTTGAAGTTTATATCTCGAGTTGCCTATGATGGCTTCGAGGCTTCGGCTTGAGTAGCCATGGCTGGCATTGGTGCACGCCGCCAAGCCTGGCTAATGTCATCGGATCTGGAGCCATGGGTTCAGGACAAGTTGGTCGATGTCCCTTGCCGGGGTGACAACCTCTTTGGCAAACCCATGACTGAGAAGGCTGCTGAGCTCGAGTCCGAGTACTTGACCTGGACAAGACTCTTGAAGAAGACATCTGCCCCTTCTAAGAAGAAGGGCTCGGGTAAAAAGCCCTTTTTCCCGAAGAAGGGTACTGCTTACCACAACTACCCCACTTACCAGGCCACCCCAGCACCCCATCAGGGGCAGCAGGCCAAGGGACAGGGGCATAGCTCACGTAAGCAGAAGGCCCCCAAGCCCCAGGCTCCGGCTCCTACCCAGCCGGGAGGGGGGGTTTGACTCCCATGGCATAGTCTCTCTTCCGCCAGTAGTAAGGTTTTGGACAGGAGGCAGGCTAACTCTGTACGCCCACAGGTGGCCAGCCATCACCTCGGATATCTGGGTCCTGCAAATAGTCCAGAGGGGCTATTTGCTTCACTTCAGCCAGATACTACCCTCCTTCTTTCCAGGAGAGCCTCTCAGACCCCCTCTTTACAGGGACCTCCTCTTGCAGGAGTTGACAGGTCTTCTAGAGGATCAGGCGGTGGAACCGGTGCCCCACCACCTGCAGGGCAAGGGCTTCTATTCCAGGTATTTTCTCATACCAAAAAGAACAGGAGGCCTCAGACCCATCCTCGACCTCAGAAACTTAAACAAGTTCCTGGTGAGGGAAAAGTTCAAGATGCTTTCCCTTAGAATGTTGCTGCCTTACCTCCACCAGGGAGATTGGCTATGCTCCTTAGACCTAAAGGATGCCTATACACACATCCTCATACACCCATACAGACAATATCTCAGATTTGTAGTGTGAGGAAGACATTTCTAGTACAGAGTTCTACCCTTTGGCCTAGCCTCTGCTCCCAGAGTGTTTACAAAATGCCTGGCTGTAGTGGCGGCCTTCCTCAGAAGTCAAGGAATTTTTGTCTTTCCTTACCTGGATGACTGGCTCATCAGGGGCTAGTTGCCTCAGGAGGCCTGACAGGCCGCTTCTCGCACTATCAACCTGTTGCAACATCTGGGTTTTGTCATAAACCACGCAAAGTCCACTTTGCTCCCCACTCAAAACTTAGAGTTCATAGGGGCACGGCTGGACACCCTTCAAGCGAAGGCTTACCTGCCAGAGGACAGGGCACAGAGGCTGCTGGCCCTGGCCCAACAGTTCAGGTGCAGAACTCAGGTCTCAGCGAGACACTTCTTGCGCCTCCTGGGCCACATGGCCTCCATGGTGTATGTGACCCCCGAATGCCCGGCTCCACATGAGAACAGCTCAATGGTGCCTCAGAGATCAGTGGACTCAAGCCTCCGGCAGCCTCAGAGACAAGATAACAGTATCCAAACGACTGGTGAAGTCATTACAGTGGTGGTGTCAGCTACCCAATCTGCTCCAGGGAGTGCTTTTTCAGACTCCCTCGCACACAAGGGTGCTGACGACAGATGCCTCCTTGCTGGGCTGGGGAGCCCATTGCCAAGGATCCTGCATTCAGGGGTTATGGTCTCCTCAGGAGTCTGCTCACCAAATCATCCTCTTAGAGCTGAGGGCAATTCGCCTAGCTTTCCAAGCCTTTTGTCATGTCCTCTCACATCAGTCTGTATTGATACAGACGGACAACCAGGTAGCAATGTTCTACGTGAACAAGCAGGGAGGTACGGGGTCTCGTATCCTATGTCAGGAGACACTGGACTTCTGCTCCTTTGCCATCAGGCAGGGTATGTCTATCAAAGCAGTGTACCTGCCTGGTCAGGAGAACTACCTAGCAGACAAGCTAAGCAGGATTCTCCAACCTCACGAATGGCAACTGGATCCGGTGGTGGCCCAGCGGATTTTTCACTGCTGGGGACATCCGTCCATAGATCTATTTGCCAGTCCGCAAAATCACCAGCTGCCCAGATTTTGCTCCAGACAGACACATCCTCGGAGGGTGGCTACAGATGCTTTCCTGATCTCCTGGTCAGGGGGTCCTCATGTATGCGTTTCCTCTCACGCCTCTGGTGGCCCGGACTCTGTTCAAAATCCTTTGGGACAAGGCCTCTGTCATTCTGGTAGCCCCCAGATGGCCAAGACGGCCTTGGTTTCTGCCTCTCCTCCAGCTCGCAGTGGAAACCCCACTCCCACTGGGGATGAAGCCCGACCTCCTGTCCCAGGAGCAGGGCTCTTTTGCATCCCAACCTCAGGTCCCTCAATCTGATGGCATGGCTGCTGAAAGGGTAGTGCTGGCTCCTCTCCTCCTACCTCGGAATGTGGAAGAAGTGTTACTGGCTTCAAGGAGGCAGTCCACTAGGAAATCCTATGCTTTGAAGTGGCGTAGATTTGAGGTGTGGTGTAGCTAACACAATGAAAACCCTTTCTTTTGCCTTGTACCAGTGGTGCTGCAGTACCTGCTTCACCTCTCAGAATTAGGCCTCAAGTCTAACTCTGTCAGGGTCCACCTGAGTGCTTTGTCAGCAGATCACTCGCCAGTGGAGGGGCAACCTCTTTCGGCTCACCCCCTGGTGTCCAGATTTCTCAGAGGTCTGCTTCTGCTGAAACCACCAGCTTGTCCCCTGGCAACTGAGTGGGAGTTGAATGTGGTGTTACAGCAGCTTACTCGCCCACTTTTTGAGCCGATGTCCTCTTGCCATCTGCGCTTCCTCTCCTGGTAGGTGCTCTTCCTGGTGGCACTTACATCAGCCAGATGTGTGAGTGAGCTGCAAGCTCTCGTAACGGATAAAACTTACACAAGGAATAGGGTGGTCCTCCGCACTCACCCCAAGTTCCTTCCAAAGGTGGTCTCTTCTTTCCACCTCAATCAGGAGGTGATTCTTACGACTTTCTTTCCCCAGACCACATTCCAGCCAGGCAGAGGCAGTCCTGCATACCCTGGATTGTAAGAGGGCGTTGTCCTTCTACCTGGAGCGTACAAAGGGACATCGAAGGGCAACTCAGCTCTTCGTCTCGTATGACCCCAGTAAGCTGGGGTTACCTGTCTCCAAGCATACGCTGTCCACATGGGTGGCAGACTGCATTGCCTGGGCGTACAGGGCGGCCGACCTCCCGTTGCAGGGTCGAGTCACAGCCCACCATGTCAGGGCTAAGGCCGCATCAGTGATTCACTTCCGCTCTGATCCACTGGCAGACATCTGCCGGGCCGCAACTTGGTCTTCAAGCCAGACTCTTGTGGCCCATTACTGCCTGGATAGGGAGTCCCGATGGGACAGTGCTTTTGGCCAGGCGATACTACGTAACCTGTTTGGTGTCAGGCTACTGGGGGGTGTTGCTTTCTCGGCTGAATTCCTATTGCAGCTGCTGCGGCTCTTCTAGAGGGAGCCATTTTTCAGCTATGGGTTCTTGGTAGCCTAAAACTAGGGCGTCCCATATGTGAGGACTGACTTCCTGCTTGTTCCTGGAGAAAGCGTAGTTACTCACCTGTAACAGGTGTTCTCCAGGGACAGCAGGAATCAGTCCTTACGACCCTCCCTCCTCCCCTGGAGTTGCAGTTCTATTATTGTTTTTATTCATTTTGCTGTCTTTTTAGCTATGTCATTTGACTGAGCAAGATGGCACCCTTGGGCAGGAAGGGGACCGCGCATGCATGATGCAATCCCAAGGGCTTTCTTTGAAAGCTGGGGAATTGCTCCACACGAGGGCTCTGTCGGCGCCGGCGTCACCCATATGTGAGGACTGATTCCTGCTGTCCCTGGAGAACACCTGTTACAGGTGAGTAACTACGCTTTCTCTTCTCCTGTTCTAAGAGGCTACCAGCTTGATCTTTGTTTTCTGTTCTGCTTTTCACCTGAGCACACCAGCCAGTTTGGTGTCCTAGACCCCCCATATTCCCACAGCTCTTTGCAAAGCAGCAAGTTTGGCACAAATGTTAGGATTTAGGTGTTTTTGCTATGCTGATGATATTCAGTTGCTAGTGACATTGAACCTTGACAATATCAGTGCTCTCAGAGAGATTACCCGGAAGCTGTGTAGGACTGCAGTCTGACTGATAATAGATTTAAATTTGGGAAAATGTGAAGCTATTTTTTTCTCATGGTCAAGTACTCTGTCACTACCAAGAAAATTAATCATTCAAGATACTGAAATCCCCTTGAAACCATTTGTTAAAAACATAAGAAATGCCATACTGGGTCAGACCAAGGTCCATCAAGCCCAGTATCCCGTTTCCAACACTGGCCAATCCAGGTCACAAGTACCTGTCAGGTTCCCAAAAAGGTACATAGGTTCCACAGTGCTCGTCCCAGGGTAAGCAGTGGATTTCTCGGGTCCTCTTTAATAATGGTGTATGGACCTTTCCTCCAGGAACTTGCCCAAACCTTTTTTAATCCCAGCTACACTAAAAGCTTTTACTAAATCCTCTCGTAACGAATTCCAAAGTTTGATTATGCTTTGAGTGCAAAAATATTTTCACTTATTAAATGGGTTACATTGTAGCTTCATTGCGTGTTCCCTAGTTTTTCTACATTTTGATGGAGTAAACAGCCTACAGTATAGACATTTACCCGTTCTACTCCATTCATCATATCTTCCTTCAGCCATCTCTTTTCCAAGTTGAAGAGCCCTATCCTTTTAAGCCTTTCCTCATAGAGGTATCCTTCTATCCCTCTTTACCATTTTAGTGGCTCTTTTCTGTACCTTTTCTAATTATGCTATATCCTTTTTAAGATATGGTGACCAAAACTGTACACAATATTCAAGGTGCGGTCGCACCATTGAATGATACAGAGGCATTATAATATCCTTGCTTTTATTCTCCATTCCTTTCCTTATGATTCCTAGCATTCTATTTCCTTTCTTGGCAACTGCTACACACTGGGCAGTGGGTTTCGATGTATTATCCAGTTATCCACGATGGCACCTAAATTTTTTTCCTGAGCAGTGGTTCCTAATGTGGAACCTTGCATCATGTAACTGTGGTTTGAGTTGTTCTTCCCTAACTTCATAACTTTGTCCAGATTAAATGTCATCTGCCATTCAGGCACCCAGTCTCCCAATTTATCAAGGTCTTCTTGCAATTTTTCACAATCCTCTTGTGTTTTAACAACTTTGAATAATTTGGTGTCATCTGCAAATTTGATCACCTCACTCATTATTCCCAATTCTAAGTTATTTATTAATATGTTAAACAGCAGTGGACAGCACAGTTACTTACCTGTAACAGGTGATCTCTGGGAACAGCAGGAATTAGTCTTCACATATGGGTACGTCGGTACCGACGGAGCCTGCACGGGAATGCTGCCCAGCTTTCAATTAGAAAGCTTTTGGCAGCATCCCTCGCGCCTGCGCAGTGACTTCCCGCCTTCTCCACAGCCTCTCTTCAGTTGAGTTTCAGAGCTGAGACAAAGGCGAGGAGAGAGAAAGGGAAAAAATAAAAAAGATGCAACTCCTAGGGGAGGTGGGAGGGTTGTGAAGACTAATTCCTGCTGTTCCCAGAGATCACCTGTTACAGGTAAGTAACTGTGCTATCTCCAGGAACAAGCAGGAATGAGTCTTCACATATGGGGACTCCCTAGCTGGAGATGCCAGGGGGAGATCCCATAAAAATGCAGTGCCCGGTCAGGGGTGCATTTTGTCTCCAGGAATCCCCGGCATCCAATGTGGGATGGAGGGTAGGAGTTGACAATAAAGGAGCTGTGAGGAAAGAAACAGTATAGCCAAGGACTAGGTGTTCTACAGACTACAGGAGTCCTTGGTGGATTTGATGAGTAGCATTAAAACACATTTAATGTACACTTAAAATATGCAGCTTACCTACTGTATTGTAAGAAGTAGAAAGCATGATGGAGTCTACTGGATAAGCAGTGGCGGAATCTTCAAAGTGACCTCTCAGTAGTGAGGAGGAAGGTCCAGACTTGGAGGTAGTAGATGAGCCAGGTGTCAACTGGGTAGGAGTAGACGTCTGGTCTTCAATGGAAAGCTTTATGGGAAAAGCTGAAAAGTCCTTTAGGCATCATGAACATTGAGGACTAAAGGAAGAAGACGGACGGAGTTAAAGAACTAGCCCAGTCCTGGCAGGAAAGGGGGAATGGAAAACCCCTATTCCTACGGAAAACAGTTGTGTACTCGCAGATAAAGATGTACACTGTTTTTGCTAGCTGGCAAGAGATAGGAAAAATATTGGAGCTGGATGCTTCAAGGACATAAAGAAAAAATGGAAGATGTCAGCATCAAAGTGGTTGTTGGTGCTGAACAGGTCCTGTATCGTAATTTGGTATGGGACGTAGGGCAACAATCTGTCTAAAACCTCGACGAGGTAAATCATGTAGTATAGACAGTAAGGGTGATAGTGAATAAGATTGACCAACCCTTAAGAAGCCCCCCATCAAACACATACATATGGGGAGACATATATATATGTGGCTGGACTAGAGATGTATATAGTCATATATAGATATAGAAATATGCATATGTCCAGATTTGTATATTAGGATATGGGTGGTGAAATATATTAAATATATAGATGGAAATTTGTGGGGCATGGTTTAGCACCACCAGAGTAATGAGATAAGTATGTAGAGATATATGCTACATACAAGACAACAGATTGAGATACATGTCTACCACCCAGCCCCATAATTGTACATGGGGAATATAAAAGAAAAAGATTCTGCGTTCTACAAGAGAGCGAGCCCACTTGGGATATGCATAGAGAATCTATTTTCGTGGGTTGAGGGATGCAGGAAAGCAATCCAGTGAGATGACCGTGATGTTCGCGTGAGAACAGATGAAGATATGAATCTGTAGGAAACAAGGCAGGGAGTGCTACAGAACACTGACATGGTAGATGCCTTGGATTTTCATGCAGAAGAACTGCTATCTCGTGTTAACACCCCAGGCTAGAGGGGGTGTGGAGAACCCTTACAGGTATAGGAAGGGTTGATAAGTTTCTCTCTAATAATAGAGGAACTTCAGAGACAAGGACAAATGCTCTATAGCAAAGCCCTCATAGTAGAAAGCTTCTCTGAAGACTGCAGAGAGCATTGTGCAGGAGAGCTATGAGAGAAAGTGACTGAAAGTCAGTTATGTTGCCATATCCTAGAAAAGGAGATGGGTAGAGTAATGTGAGAAAGTCTAACGAGTAGGAGGAACCAAGATAGTTTGGAATCACTACTGAGGCTAGACCAGGGGTCACCAACCTGCGGCCCGCGGGCCGCATGCGGCCCACGAGGTCCCTTCGTGCGGCCCGCGAGGCTCTACCCCGGTTAACATTACGTGCGGCCTGCCAAGGATTCCCGCCATTGTATCCACGCGCTCGCAGCTCACCGACGACCACCTGCAAGCGTCCCTTCTCCTGTCAGTGTCATCTGTGAAGCCGGACTTTAAGCGTTTATCTGCTAGCATGAATCATCAGCCATCTCATTAAATTCAATAAAGGTGATCAGCCATTGTTTTCATAATTTTGCGTTTGTTGTTTTTTTTCGCGGGGGCGGGGAGAAGGGGGGTGCGGCCCGCGAGGCTCCCGGTAGTCGGCTGTGCGGCCCGCGGCCCTCTGGAGGTTGGTGACCCCAGGGCTAGACAAAAATTTTGAACAAGGGACTGGAACTTGGAAGTCCCAGTAATACAATTACTATAACTCCTGCAGGCAGAGCTGCTGAGAGAAACAGCAGAGAGATTGTCCTGTGCTGAATCAAGAAAAACAGACAAGAAAAGAGAGGGGATATCTCTTCTCAATGTCTGGGGAACGACTAGAGACGTAGTTCCGTATGGTAGCCCTCAAGTAGTTGGAGGGTGACGTACCCATGGGGTAAGTCAACTGAAGGAAAAATGTTCAGTTGGGAAAGAAACTATCAGGTGATAGTTGCAACTGCTCTTCTGGAGAGAAAGAAGAGGAGAAGTGTGTAGTACCTGAACAAAATAATTTTTGACAGGTCAGTACACTGAAAAAGAAAAGCACAGTGAATAATCTTTTAATATGTAAGTTACAATTCCCGGCCCCTATGGTTGCTGGGAATGTTGAGACTGGCCAGAAGTGGGGGACTTCAGACTAGGCTGAGGCGTCTCTTGTTTAGGTACAGCCGAATGATGGGCAGGAGAGGAATGAAACTTTCTTTTCTTAGGAAAAGAAGGTTTGGTAGGAAATTTCCTACTATTTGAAGAAGGAGGTGGCTTAGAATGGTTTCTAGTGGAAGAAGAGTCGGGGGAGCATTGAGCAACCTGACGTAAAGCCTCCTTATTAAAAAGACCTTCCCCTGTACAAGGAGAATGAGCTAGTATAGTTTGTGCCCATTTGCTCAAGTCTGAAGCCTCAAGCCAGGCTCTGCGACGTGCAGCAATGGCAATAGCAGAGGATCTGCTAATGGATTCAAAAGAATCTATAGAAGCACGAGACAGAAACCAGGATATATTCCGGCTGTGATTGATGAGCAAGGTATAATCAGTAGCCTTGGGCTCTGGTAAAAAAAAAGGGGTCAAAAGAGACAATTTCTCTGTGACTTCCTGGAGTGTTAGACTCATGTGAAAAATATATGAGAGAACTCTGGAAGCCAGCATAGAGTTTTGGAAGGCCTGACGGCCAAAAGCATCAAGTGTTCTTGAAGAACGACCTGGCGGAAAAGAAGAATGCTTCTTCTTGCTCTTAACCTTCCTCAGTGCTGATTCCACTACAAGGGAACGATGAGAAAGTTGAGGTTTTTGGAACCATGGAGAGGGTGGCACACGGTACCTAACCTCAATGTCAGTAGAAACTTGAGGAAGTCGTAAGGGTGATTTCCATACCCTAAGAAGGAGATCCTGCAGAGCAGGATGTAAAGGAAACTGTATATGTTGCATTTGTGCCGGTGAGCCATGGGTAGGATCACAACCAGGGATAGAAATATTAAGAAAGGTTGCCATATCCAGGAGAAAAGTCTGAAAAGACTGATCTCCTATGGGAACTAGTCCTGGTGAGGCTAAAGAAAGAGCCTGAGTATCAGAGGACGTACAAGGTACTGCACCAATGCCAGGTATCGGTTCTAAACTAGGCAGCGGTGCAAGAACAGGCATCAACCTCGCTACTGATAAGGAACTAGCAGGTGAAGTAGTCATCGGGAACTGCTGTAGTGGTACCGAGATCATGAGGGAGCTATGGTCTTCGGAACTACCTATTGGGAAACGACAAGAGTCGGTTCCGGGACGCGTCGGTACGCAGTCTTCGAGACTCGATATCGACTCAAGACTCGGCATCGAAGAGAGCGAGACTAGTGATGCATGTCTCGACAGTTCCGACACCAGTGGTAGTATCGGCGATGCCGATACCACTAAGGCAGCCTGGGTGACATCGATCAATACCGACGGTACCGAGGTCCGATGAGCACCCATCCACGATGCCGATGCTAGGGTATCGGAATCGATCGACGCCGGTACCGTCCCAGAGCATGGCTGAGATTGAGGGAAGTCAATGCGGTGCGTATCGATCGGTCCCGAAGGTACCGAGGATGCCTGATGACGATCCCTGGTGAAGAGTGGAGTACTCGACACCGGTGCCGATGCCGGAGGCTCGGTACCGCTCAAAGCGGATACCACCCCCGCGCATGGCTCAGGTACGTTCTGTGAGGGGTGAGCCCCAGGAACATCCTGAAACCCCTTTAACGCTTTGGAGCCCGAAGACTCCCGCAGGGGTAATGCCAATGGATTCTTGAGGGTAAGGCCGGAGCCGTCACCATGCTGGGCATGGGACATACCACTCAAGCATTGACTAGTGTGGTAAGGAGGGTGCAGCCCAGCTAGAGAAAACTGAAAAAAAGAAGAATTTTTCTTCTTTACGGGGGATGGGTGCACAAAATCAAATACTCCATACTAAAAGCCCTGAAAGGAACCTAGGGGGCAGAGCTAAAGGTAAACCAATCCCAGACCACAGGACAACCTTGCATAGGAGTAGGAGGTCCAAGTGGGCGGAGCCAGGAAGGGAGTTGCCTTGCTCAGCAGTTAACAGAGAGAAAACAAACACAAGAGGGAGAGCCAGTTTGAATAAGGAAGGGGCTTTGAGAAGAAGGTCCAGGAGGAATTCAAGAGCAAGCACAAGCGGCAGTTGCAGTTCCAGGCCTAGCCCAGGTTCTAGCCCAGTTCCCAGAAGGCACAGACCGGAAAGATCTGTGGCCAAACTGAAGAGAAGCTTTTCAGCCAAGGAGAGCAGCAGAAGGAGGAACCACTATAGAGGCAGCCAAGAAAGGTACGCAGGGACCAAGCATTGCCAAGAGGATAGTTCTTGCTCTGACTCAGAGGAGACTGTCATACCCCAGAAGGCTCAGCACAGAAAGAAATATCTCACTAGGGAAGTTAAACAGGAGAGACCCCCAAGAGACCGGCCTGGAGAAGGCAAGGCCCGGCACTGGGAGAGGCTGTTTAATCTGGTGAAGACTCTTAAGGAAAAGAGCCCGGAGCACTTTCAAGGAGCACCCAGCTGTAGCTCAATAGAGAGCATGGAGGTAGGCCCTGAGGAAAGTGTTGTTAATTCTGAGGTCTCTGAAATGGAATGCGAGCTGTGCACTAAGGTATTAGTGTGAGCTAGAACAGTGGAACATAAAAAGGGGGGGGGGGCTGTTGTAGCCTAAAGACAGTTCCAGAAGCTGGAAGAGAGGGGAAAGCCTGAATGTAAAGGATTAAGAAACTCTCCTAAGAAGCTGAAACTGCAGGAGCTCAGTGGAGGTTCAAACAGCTGAAACTGTTTGTGTGTGGCAACAGCAGGGTTGAAGCTGATACCTCACTCACTATGTGAAGAGTTTTAAAATGCCTCTTTCTTCTGATGCTAAGGTTAAGCTGTTACAGTAAGGAACAAGAACAGGTATGAGTTTGTTCAAGGTTACACTGTTTTGGACATTTTGATTTCTGGGAGAAATTATCCTGTATTTCCTTTTTGTCTGGAGAAACCAAAAGTTATGCTTGAAGAATTTTATGTTCACCACTTACCAACATGGAAACCGAATAAAATTTCCTGTGCGCTTTATTAACCACTTGGCTCTTCTTTCGTACACAACTACAAAAATCCTAGAAGGGATATCAGATGGCCAGCCGTCCCTACTAGGCAACCGCCTGGTAGGGGCGCGAGCGTCACACTAGTCTTAACAGACTGTTTTTGGGTTACCTGATCTTGTGAAGTAGAGAAACCGGGTACCCTCACTGCCGAAGAAAAAACGGTATCGAGGGAAACTCTAAATACTGAAGGTTGTCTCACAAAATTATCTCCTGACAAGTCAGGGGAAAAAGGGTCAGGACCCACACAGTTGAGACACCAACTATGGGTGTCTAAAAAGAAACAGGTGTTTCCACAGCGGATGCACTTCTTAGGAAAAGAAGGCTCCATAATGAAAAAAGGCCTAGTAGGCCTAAGAAGTTAAGGCAAAAAAACTGAAGAAACGTTTTACAGACTTTAGCCTAAAAACCACCGGCGGTACCGGTGGTAGCGGGAAAAACAGCTGCGACCACAAGAAAACAAAAAAATTAAAATAATTAAAGCAATTAAAAGGAAAAATTTCTGCGGTGACAGGAGGACGTCCTGCCGGCTCCGCGGAAAAACGAAAACTGAAGAGAGGCTGTGGAGAAGGCGGGAAGTCACTGCGCAGGCGCGAGGGATGCTGCCAAAAGCTTTCTAATTAAAAGCTGGGCAGCATTCCCGTGCAGGCTCCGTCGGTACCGACGTACCCATATGTGAAGACTCATTCCTGCTTGTTCCTGGAGATCCAGCACAGTTCCCTGGGGTACTCTACTATTCACCTTCTTTTATTAAGAAAACTGGCCATTTAGCCCTAACCTCTGCTTTCTATCTTTTAACCAGTTCTTGATCCACAATAGTCCACTTCCTTCTATCCCATGACTTTTTAATTTTGCCGAGTCTCTCATGAGGGACCTTGTCAAAGGCTTTCTGAAAATCCAGATACACTATATCGATTGTCTCACCTTTGTCTACCTGTTTATTCACACCTTCAAAAAATATAACAGATTAGTAAGACAAGGCTTTCTTTGGCTAAATCCATGTTGGCTTTCTCCCATTAAACCATGACTATCTTACATGCTCGGTAATTTTATTCTTTAGAATGGTTTCTACCATTTCGCTTGGTACAAATGTAAGGCACAGCAGTCTCTAGTTTCCCAGATCACCTCTAGAACCCCTTTTAAAAATCGGCATTACATTGGCCATTCTCCAATCTTCAGATACTACAGATGATTTTAATGATAGTTCACAGATTACTAATAGAAGAAACATAGAAACATAATGACAGAAAAAGACCACATGGCCTGTCTAGTCTGTCTTCCATATCAACCACTACAACAGTTCCCTTTTTTCCTTTAGAGATCCTCTGTGTTTGTCCCATGCTTCTTTGAATTCAGATACTGTCCTCATCTCTACTACCTCCACTGGGAGATTATTCCACGTATCCACTCTTTCCGTAAAGAAATATTTTTGAATATCACTCTTGAATCTATCCACTTTCACCCTCATCCCATGTCCCCTTGTAGCAGAGCTTGCTTTCAATCGAAAGAGGCTCTCCTCCTGTGCATTTATGCCACAGAGGTATTTAAATGTTTCAATATCACCTCTATCCAGCCTTTCCTCTAAGGTGTTCATATTAAGATCCTTAAGTCTGTCCTCATATGCTTTATAATGAAGACCACTAACCATTTTAGTAGCCACCCTCTGTACTGACTCCTTCCTGTTTATATCCTTATGAAGCTGCGGCCTCCAGAATTGCACACAATATTCCAAATGAGGTTGCATCAAAGACTTATACACAGGCACTATCTCCTCCTTTCTTCTGCTAGTCATTCCTCTCCCTCTGCACCCAAGCATCCTTCTAGTTTTTGCCTTTGCTTTTTCTACCTGTTTAGCTACTTTAAGATCATCAGACACAATCACGCCTAGGTCCCGTGCTTCCTTAGTGAACAAAAGTACTTCACCCTCTATACTATATTGCCCCATTTTTTAACATTAAATCTCAGCTGCCAAATTCTAGACCATTCTTCAAGCTTAGCTAGATTCCCCCTCATGTTATCTATACCTTCTTGGGTGTCTACTCTATTGCAGATTTTGGTATCATCTGCAAAGATGCAAACCTTACCTGACAGCCCTTGCGCTATATCACTAACAAAGATGTTAAAAAGAATCGGACCAAGGACAGATCCCTGGGGCACACCACTGGTAACCTCCTCCTCCTCAGAGTGAGCTCCATTTACCTGTACCCTTTGTCGCCTCCCATGCAACCAGTTCCTAACCCAAGCAGTAACTTTAGGGTCCATCCCTAGGGTGCTTAGTTTGTTTATATGTTGCCTGTGAGGAACAGTGTCAAAGGCTTTACTGAAATATAAATATACCACATCTAGGGCTCTCCCTCAGTCCAACTCCCTAATCATCCACTCAAAGAAATCAATCAGATTTGTCTGGCAAGACCTGCCTCTGGTGAATCTATGCTGCCTCAGATCCTGTAATCTGCTGGACTCCAGAAATCTCACTATTTTCTCTTGCAGCAGTGTTTCCAATAATTTACTCACCACCGGTTAAACTAACCGGCCTGTAGTTTTCAACCACATCCTTACTTCTGCTTTTTTGTGTAGGTACTACATGTGCCTCTCTCCAGTCCTTTAGCACCACTCCCGACTCCAACAAGGCATTGAAAAGGTCAGTCATGGAGCTGCTAAAAAGTCCCCAAGTTTCCTCAGTATTCTAGGGTGTATCCCATCTGGTCCCATCGCTTTGTCTACTTTAAGTTTAGCTAGTTCTCACGAACACAGTCTGAAAATTGTTCAAGATGCCCCTCGCTTCTGTTCCTGTTTGTGGGTGTTTTCTGAAGCCCTGCTCCTGGTTCTTCATCTGTGAACACAGAACAGAAATATTTGTTAAGCAATTCCGCTTTATCCTCATCAGCTTCTACATATTCCTCCCCTTCATCCTTGAGTCTGACAATACCATTTTTACCCTTTCTCTTCTCACTAACATATCTGAAAAATGTCTTATCCCCCCCTTTTTACTGCATTGGCTATTTCCTCCTCTTTTTGAATCTTTGCTTTCCTGACTACTTTGATAGCTTCTCTAAGTTGTTCCAAATATAGATGTCTGACTTCCTCTCTCTGTGATCTCTTGTATTTCATGAAGGCCTCCCTCTTTTTCTTCACCTTTTCAGCTACTTCTTTTGAAAACCATAGCGGTCTCCTTTTCCTTTTACCTTTATTTACCATTTTAACAAAAAGGTTGGTTGCCCTTAAAATAGCACCAATGTTTTTCTATATCCGCCAGCTGTTCCCATTCTGCTAATGACTCCCTGAGGTATTGGCCCATCTTAGCAAAGTTAGTTTTCCTAAAGTCTAAGATCCTCGCTTTTGAATGGATTTTAACAGCCCTAATCCTAATACTGAACCATACCATCTGGTGATCACTGGATGCAAAAATGATCTCCCACTATAACATCAGAAACACTTTCACCATTGGTAAGCACCAAGTCCAGTATGGCCCCTTCACATGTTGATTCTCTTACCAGATGCCTGAATAGTTCTCCCTGTAGAGAATCCAGGATCTCCTTACTTCTAGATGATACTGCAGCAGGAATGTGCCAATCAACATCTGCAATTTCATATTTCAGTTCTTTCAACCCCCTTGGATATATGCCATCTGGTCTAGGTGATTTGTTTCTCTTCAGTTTATCAAATAATTGTAGTACATTTTCCTGGTTTATTGATATTTCTTTCAATTCTTCTAATGCATCACCTTTAAATACCATTCTCCAGGGACAAGCAGGAAGACAATCCTCACATATGGGTGATGTCAACGCCGATGGTGCATGTGCGGATCATTTCCCCAGCTTTCGAAGAAAGCCTTTGGGAATGCAACCATGCATGCATGGTCCCCTTTCCACCCAAGGGTGCCATCTTGCTCAGTCTCCTTTTTCCGTGGAGCCCAACAGACGCTTGTCCTGTGTCCCCGGAAAAGTTCTTCAAAATTCCCTTGAAACCTAGTTTTTTCCCGGCTTGTGTACCGGCTCCTCTTCTCGCCTCGAGCCAAGTGCTGTCCCCGACGCCCTCCTTGGCTTTTTCCCTTTTTTTGTCGAGGCTCCTCTCAACTGGCGTTTGCGCCCTTTTTCACTCAGGGGGTCGTTGACTCCGCCTAGGTGCAGACCACCATGTCTCCCGGTGGCTTTAAAAAGTGTGACCACTGCAGTCAAATCATGTCTGTCACTGACATCTACGACCATTGCCTGCATTGCCTCGGTCTGTACTACGACAATACCTCCTGTGACCTGTATCAGACCATGATCCCAAGAACCAACAAAAAGAGTTCGGAGTTGCAGGAGAAGATATTCCTGCAGTCCAACTCAGCCCCGACTTCCCCGATGCTTCCCCCGAAGCCGAGCACTTCCCATGAGGCCCAGGTGTCTTTGGAGTCCCGCGGCGGCTGCTTCTCCATAAAGACGCCAGACTCTAGAAAAAAAATATCCTTGAAGCCAGTCGAAGTTCCACCGGGGAAACCCGGTAAGGTCCCATGGCAGGAATTCGGGCTACTCCGAGTAGCATCCCCCTAAGATCTCTAGGAAGGGGTCCTCGACTGACGGTGACCATGTGAGGCTCCCCGAGGCTGTTATCCTTGTCGAGGACACACTTGCAAGAGTGCCAGCGCCGGTCCCAAGATCCTCAGTGCCTGTGCCGAGAGCTGCGGAGCCTTCTGGCATCGAGGCCAGAATGGCAGCTCTGGAGCAGAATTTCTCTGCCATTCTGGCCATGCTCCAGATGATGATGTCAGGTTCACCTGTATCATCTGCCCCGACAACTGGGCCCCCGACTGCAGTAGTGTTCCCAGGTGTCGAGCCGGGCCCCAAGTGCCATCGGCCTCAGATGAGCCCTCGGCCACAATCGAGGTCCTGGTCCCAATCCTTAGGTTTCCAGTCCTCCCTGGTCAGTTTCCGGGAATCTGACCCGAGACCACTGGGGGGATCCCAGTTCCTCAGGGCAGGTCTCAAGGTTCTGGAACCCCAAGCCTCGGAATCCTCGATACCCTCTGGCTCTGACTGGGAGACTGACATCGAGGCCAAGCCCGAGACCTCCCGGGACTGAGACGTCCCCTTGGAGCTGTCTCCCCCAGAGCCCTGGCGCCATTCCTTGCCCGAGGATGTGGCCTTCCACAACTTCGTCAGGGACATGGCCTGGGCCCTCTCTGTCTCAACCAAGTCAGAGGAGGACCCACACACCGAAGAACTTGCGATCCTCCAGTATGAGTCCCCTGCCAAAGGAGGCTCTGTCAGTGCCGGTGCAACCCATCCTCGCATGGCTTCTCCTGCGAATATGGGAGACCCCGGCCTTGGTGCCGGTGGTCAGCCGACGCCATGACACAATCTACCACGTCGAGAAGCCCCGGCTTTCAAAAGTCCCAACTCCCACACAACTCCATGGTGGTGGAGTCCTCGATGCAGAAGCTTAAGAGCCAGAAGAATTACTCTTCTGTCCCCACGGGGAGGGAGGCTAGGGCCCTCGACACCCTTGGGCGCAAGTGCTTCCAGGGATCCATGCTCAGCTGCTGGATACAAGCCTTTGAATTGTACATAGGCATTTACTTAAAGAGCGTCATTCAAGATCTCACTAGCTTCTCAGTGGGGCTTGTCGGGGAACTCTTCAGCAGTTCCAGACCCTGGTGGTGGCCATCCGGGACTGCTCAAAGTTCTTGTCCTGAGCTGCTTACAATGGGTTCAAGGCAGCAGCACAGGCAGCAGCTGCAGGCATCGGTGCCCGGTGCCAAGCCTGGCTGCAGACCTCAGACCTCAAGCAGTGGGTCCAGGAAAAGCTGCTGGATGCCCCCTCACTGGGGAAAATCTGTTTGGGAAGCCGATGGCTGACAAGGCGGCCGAGATAAAGGCAGAGGTGGTGACCAGGCAGAGGCTCTTGAAGAAGACCTCTACTCTCCTCCAAAAGAAAACTTTGGGGAAGAGACCAGTTTTCTTAAGAAAGAAGTGGCCTTTCCACTAAAGCCCACCACTACCAAGCCTTCTCAGGCCAACAGCAGCAGGGACGCCAGCCAAAGGCTCCAAAGCTGCAGGCCCTGGCTCCGGCTCAGCTTGGAGGGAGCTTTTGACTCCCAGGGCAGGGCCTCCCTCCCCCCTGGGAGACCCTCATCAGCCCACAGGGGACCACCTGGCACTATTTTCCCACAGATGGGCTGAGGTCACGTCAGACCAGTGAGTACTCCAGCTGGTGAGGGAGGGTTATTCTCCAGGAACAGGCAGGAAGGCAGTCCTCACATATGGTGACGTTGGCACTGACAAAGCCCACGTGGAGCATTTCCCCTGCTTTCAAAGAAAGCCTTTGGGAATGCCACCACGCATGCGTGGTCCCCTTCCTGCCCAAGGGTGTCATCTTACTCAGTCTCCCTTTTTCTGCGGAGCCCTTTGGACCTGCGTCTTGTCCACGGAAAAAGTTTTTTTTCTGTTTCCAACTGTTTTTTGCTATCCGGCCTTCGCCAGTCCTCTTCCCATCTCTCGAGCACCTCTGCTTTGGCCTTAGTCTCGGGTTTTTTCCCTTTTTGCCTTTTTTGTGTTTACCATGCTTTCGTGCTCTTTTTAACTGCTGGCCAGTTTTAAGAAATGTGATAGATGTTCAAAAAACATGTCACTCACGGATACCCATTACTGATGTCTCAGGTGCCTAGGAGCTGACCATGATGTGGAGCTATGCTCCCTCTGTAAGAAGATGTCCTCCAAGGCCATCCAGATTCGTAAGCAGAAGCTGGATGATCTCTTCCATAAGGCAGCCCCGGTATCTCCGGTTGCTCCTGCTCTTCGGCCCCGCAACCCCTGGAGTCTCCCAAGGCTCCTCCCTGGGCCCGGTGGCACTCTGACTAGGGGTTACCCGAACGTGAGCAGAAGAAGAAGGCTGTGAGGACTCTGTCAGGGACGCCAGACAAGCGTGAGAGGTCACGCGCCTGGTCTCTCAGCCCCCCTCAGCAGACTTTAGAGTCTGAGAGGGAATGGCCCAGTAAGGTACATCAAACCAATATGAAGTCCCCCAGCAAAGGTGCCCGGTCTCCTGAGGGTCATCCTGGCAAGGACCCCCCTCTCCTCCTCGACACCCGACCCGATCACCCCAGCGTCGGTGTCGCAGGGCCCCACTCCCGAGTGGGAGGCCCGAATGATGGCCTTGGAGCACAGTGTTTTTGCATTCCTCACTGCCCAGCAGGCGCTTGTGCCTGGCCCCGCCAGCACGCGCCTCGAGACCTCAGGGACCTCAACTTCAAGGACTTCTCAGGCTGCCTCAGTGACTCCCAAGAGCCAG
This sequence comes from Ichthyophis bannanicus, assembly GCA_033557465.1. NCBI lineage: Eukaryota > Metazoa > Chordata > Amphibia > Gymnophiona > Ichthyophiidae > Ichthyophis > Ichthyophis bannanicus. The sequence continues at coordinate 74,475,177 of CM066040.1, forward strand.
AAGCCTCGTGAGGGTCCTCAGCGCAGGTCTCGATCTCCATCCTGGTCCTCAGGTGCGAGATCTTCTCAAGTGAGCACCTCTGGCTCTGGGTAGGCTTCGGCCTCGGGAGCCTGGCACGGGTCACCAACCCATCTCGAGCCATCTGACCTCAAGTCCTCCACAGAATATTTAGAGTGGGAGTCTGATGTAGAAACCTCCCCGGAGACTCGGTCCCACAGAAGCCTCCCCTCGGACCCCTCACTGCTGACCCACAGGCAGCGGTCACCTACCAAGAACACCTCCTTTCTGGAGTTTGTCTGGGACATAGCACAGGCCCTAGTGCTCACCACTGATTCAGAGGAGGAGCCACGTGCGGAGGAACTCGATATTCTTCAATGTGAAGCTCCTCCGAAAGAAGCTCTCTTGATGCTGGTTTCTCCCATTCTGAACTGACTCCTCCTCTGCATGTGGGAGACCCCGGCCTCTGTCCCTATCATGAGCAAGCGCCTGGATGCTATGTATCGGGTTCAGTGGGGCCTGGGGTTTCGGCCTCTCACTTTGATGGTAGAATCAGCCATGCAGACGCTAAAGAGCCCGAAGACTCATTCTTTGGTCCCGCCAGGTAGAGTCTCGTACCCTCGACGCCCTCGGGCGCAAGGCTTATCAGGGCTCCATGCTGTCATGCCGCATCCAAGCTTACCAGTTATACTCTGGGATGTTTCTCCGTGACCTCGCTAAAGAGCTTGGAGGCTTTGCGGCAGGCCTTGACGGAGGCCATCTCCGATATCTTCAGGCCCTCTCGAAGTCCATTGGAGAGTGCTCGAAGTACCTCTTGCGAGTGGTGTACGATGGCTTTGAGTCTTCTGCCCGGATGACGGCAGCTGGCATCGGAGCCCGCCAGCAGGCTTGACTCCAGTCCTTGGACCTGGAGCAGTAGGTCCAGGAGAAGCTGCTGGACATCCCTTGCTTTGGGGAGAAACTATTCGGCAAGCCCATGGAGCATAAGGCAGTGGAGATTGAAACGGAGTGCGTGACTTGTACTTGCCTCTCCTGGAAAACTTCCTCCCTCCCCAGGAAGAAACAGCAGAGCAAGAAACCTTTCTTCCACCGGAAGGGTTCCCTTATACGGGCTACCCGGCCTACCCGCCGGCGTTGAACCCTGTTCAGGGTGGCCAGGACAAGAGCACGGTCCATGGCCCTTGTAAGTTGAAGGGTCCCAAGACCCAACCCACGGCGCCGGCTCAGCCATCCTCAGGGTTTTGATGCCATCGGCATAGCCTCTTGTCTGCTGACAGATTAGCTGTCCATTGGGGGGGGGGCATCTGGTCCACTTATCCCATAGGTGGGAGTCCATCTTCACTGATGCCTGGGTCTTCCAGGTCGTTCGGGAGGGCTGTCTCCTCCATCTGGACCAGCTCCCCCCTCCATACTTCCCTGGGGAGCCAAGGCAGTTTCCCCAGCACCAGGCCCTCCTGAGTCAGGAGCTCATAGTCCTCCTCGAGGACGGGGCGGTAGAACCAGTCCCACTGCACCTCAGAGGATGGGATTTTTACTCCCAATACTTCCTTGTCCCAAAGAGGACAGGGGGCCTCCAGCCCATTCTCGATCTGCAGAACCTAAACAAGTTCCTGGTGCGGGAGAAGGTCAAGATGCTCTCCATTGGAACATTACTGCCCTACCTACAGCAGGGTGATTGGCTGTGCTCCTTGGACTTAAAGGATGTTTACACTCACATCCTCATCCATCCCAAGCACAGAAAGTACCTCTGATTCATGGTTCAGGGAAACCACTACCAGTAAAGGGTGCTTCCCTTCAGCATCGCGTCCGCTCCGTAGGTCTTCACAAAATGCCTTGCCATGGCTGCGGCCCACCGCTGGCTGCAGGACACATTCGTCTGTCCCTAACTAGAAAGACTGGCTCTTAACAGGGGGCACAACCTCTGAAGCCCGTCAGGCCACGGACCGCACCATTCACCTCCTGGAGCTTCTGGGGTTTGTGGTCAATTACCCAAAGTCCCACCTCGCTCCATTTCAGACCCTGGAGTTCATCAGGGCTCGCTTGGACACCCTGCGGGCCATGGCTTTCCTTCCTCAGGAGAAGGCGGACTACCTCATGTCCCTGGTGTCTGAAGTGCGGTGCCGTAGCATCATCTCAGCCCAGACAATGCTTCACCTTCTCGGCCACATGGCCTTCATGGTCCATGTCGTGCTCAATGCCCGCCTCAACATGCGGGTGGCAAAGTGGTATCTCTAAGCGCAGTAGGCACAATTGGCCGGCCGCCTCCGAGACCCCATCTGGGTCATGCCTAGCGTGACAGAGTCTCTCGCATGGTGGCGGGAGGTTTAGAACCTGCTTTGGCATGCCCTTCCAAGCTCCGACGCATCAGGTGGTCTTGACTACAGACACTTCCCTGGTGGGCTAGGGAGCCCACTGCAAGGGACAGCGCACTCAGGGGAATTTGCAGGTCCCCTGGTTCTGCAATCCCCTCCCACACCCGGACAGGGTAGCCCTGGACACCTTCTCCTTTCGTGGGCAACTGGCCTGTTGTATGCCTTCCCCCCCCCCATGTCCCTCATTGCCTGGACCCTTCTCAGGGTCCAGTGGGACAAGGCCTCGATGATCCTCATGGGCCCGAAGTGGCCTAGGCAGCCGTGGTTTCCCTTGCTGCTCCGCCTCTCGACAGAACCCCTGGTTCCTCTTGGGAACTCACTGGAGCTAGTCACGCAGGAGGAGAGTCTGTTACTTCATTCCAACTTGAGGTCTCTATCCCTCACAGCGTGACGGCTGAGCGGGTCGCACTAGTCTCCTACCATCTCCCCATGGAGATTGAGGATATTATTTTGGCCTCACGAAAGGACTCGACCAGGCGGGCATATGCCTTCAAGTGGCACCGGTTCTCAGTGTGGTCCTCGGAGCTCCAAGTGGACCCATTTTCCTGTCCTATCAGCTTGGTCTTGCAGTACTTACTACACCTCTCACTGGCTGGACTGAAGTCTAACTCAGTCAGGGTTCACCTGAGTGCCATCTCAGCAAACCACCACCCCATTGAGGGTAAACTCTCAGGGCAGCCGCTTGACTCCCGCTTCATGTGGGGCCTGCTCCTGTCCAAGCCCTCCACCCACTCTCCCTCATCAGAATGGGACCTCAATGTGGTCCTCATGCAGCTGACCAAGCCACCCTTTGAGCCCATGGCTACCTGCTCACTGCTGCACCTGTCATGGAAGGTGACCTTCCTGGTGGCTCTCACCTCTGCCTGGAGAGTCAGCGAGCTCCAGGCACTGATGGCTGAGGCGCCATACACTAGGTTTTATCAGAACAGGGTGGTTCTGCGCACGCACCCCAAGTTCCTCCCGAAGATTGTCTCAGACTTCCACCTCAACTAGGAGATAGTGCTGCCCACCTTCTTTCCGAAGCCCCATGCCGACCGGGCATCGGCAGTTCTCCATACGCTGGATTGTAAGAGGGCTCTTTCTTTCTATCTGCAGAGGACTCGAGACCATCGCACATCCAGGCAGCTCTTCATCTCTTATGATCCCAGCTGCCTGGGGCTGGCAGAAACCAAGCATACCTTGTCCATCTGGGTGGCGGATTGCAACGCTTTTGCCCAGGCCTAGGCTGGGCTTTCCCTGGACCGCTGAGTCACGGCTCACATTGTGCAAGCGATGGCAACATCTGTCGCTAGTCTGCACTCGTTGCCACTGACAGACATCTGCCAGGCCGCCACTTGGTCCTCTCACACCTTTGCGATGCATTACTGCCTGGAGAGGGCGTCCCATTGGGACAGTGCCTTCGGCCATGCCATACTCTGTATTCTGTTTGGGGTTTAAGTAACTCCTGCTCTCCGACCCTTCTTGTTCCGGCTACCAGGAGCGTGGCCATGCATGGACCCAGGGTCCTCGGGCTGCCTTCGGCCTTCACTGGCGACTGGTGAATAACTACGCTTTCTCCAGGAACAAGCAGGAAGTCAGTCCTCACATATGGGACTTCCTAGATTCAGGCTGCCGAGGATTATAAGAACATAAGATATGCCATACTGGGTCAGACCAAGGTCCATCAAGCCCAGTATTCTGTTTCCAACAGTGGCCAATCTAGGTCATATGTACCTAGCAGTTTCCCCAAGAGGCACAAGTTCCACAATGCTTGTACTGCATTGAACCACGACAGTATCAATGGCAGCCACGGGGGTAGCCATGAGTTGCAGAAGGTGAATCCCCGCTGAGAGACTCTGCAAGACCCTAGCATCCAGCGACCTTATCACTCTGGTAGTCTGAACACAGAGGGTCGGAGAAACACAAGAGGAGCAAACCCCTCGCAGCAAAACAGGGAAACACAACGAGCGAGTGGTCTATGGTGGTCACAGGTGCTTTATTAGTTTTGGGATCTTTGTTGAACTAATAAAGCACCTATGACCACCATAGACCACTCGCTCATTGTATTTCACAGAGGATCGGAGGGCAGGAGTTGCCTATACCCCAAAAATGTTACGGAGTATTGCCTGGCCAAAGGCACTTTCCTTACAGGACTAGCTCTCCAGGCAGTAGTGAGCTGCAAATGTGTGAATTGAGGATCCAGTGGCAGTCTCTGGAGGAGTCCCACCTACAGATCAGTCTCCTAGAACTCCGGGCGATCTTTCTGGCTCTATGAGCCTTCTGCCACCACCTACAACATCTGCCAGTGTTGATCCAGATGGACAACCAGGTGGCCTTGTTTGTTTATTTATTTATTAGAAACTTTTATGCTGCATTTTCCTGCAGATCAAATGCGGTTTACAGTTAAACAGCCTTTGAATAGTACAAAAAACAGTACATATTCAATTACATGGAACATTTTAGAACTTTATACAATAACATTATTAAAAAGTCAAAACGAGAACTATGTACATGTAAGTTAAATAATGTAGATGGGTTGCAATTAGCATCAGGGTGCATTTGGGGAATGCATTTTGAGGGAAGATATATCCGAAATTGTTTATGTGATGGAAAAGATAGGGCCAGGATCATTGGGTTCGTTGTGGTTTCCAAAGTGTATAAATAGGTGGGTTTTAATTTTTTTGCATCAACAATCAGGGGGGCACAGGCTCGTACTCCCTCTGCCGTGATGTGGTGGCCCTTCTCTCCTTTGCAGCACGTCACAGCATGCTGCTGTGAGTGGTAAACCTCCCGGAACAGGACAGCTGCTTAGCGGACAGGCTGAGCAGAGTCCTACGGCCACACGAGTGACGCTTGCACCCCAGTGTAGCGAGACAGCTCTTCAACCTCTGGAGCAGGACCGTGATTGCCCTATTCGCCTCTCCGGTCAACACATAGCTGACCCGCTTCTGCTCCCATCAGCCACACCCAGAGAAAGTGGCAGCCTATGCCTTCTTAATCTCATGGGCCGAGGGCCTACTCTATGCATTCCCGCTGACCCACACTGGTAGCCAGGAGCCTCTTCAAAGTTCAGAGCGACAGAGCATTAGTAATACTGATTGCTCCCAGGTAGTCCAGGCAACCCTGGTTCCCCCTGCTGCTCTCCTTGTTGCGGCACTCCCAGTCCCACTGGGCCAGAACCGGACCTCCTGTCCCAGAAGGGAGGCCCACTCCTGCATCCCATTGTGGGGTCCCTGACACTAACGGTGTTGCTGCTGAAAGGGTAGCTTTGGCCCCTTTCAGTCTTCCAGTAGAAGTCGAGGAGATCCTGTTGGCCTCCTGGAAGCCCTCCACCAGAAGAGCATACGCTTTCAAGTGGAGGAGGTTCTCCATCTGGTGCACGGAACGAGGGGAGAATCCCTTCTTCTGCCATGTGTAGCTTGTCTTACAGTACCTGCTGCACTTATCATGCATCGGGCTGAAATCTAACTCGGTATGAGTGCACCTAAGCAACAATAACACAGGTACACTACCAAAAAACTGCCTCCAGTTTTGCAATGGATTCCTATAGATTTTGGGGTGCTGAATCCAGGAAAAATAGCCAAAATGTTCCATCACGTCACGTTTTCTTGCAAAATTAGATTTCTTACCCATATAAGGAATGTTCACATAATTTCTTTTTAGCCGACTGCAGTTTATTTTCTTGGCCCAAAATAGAGGTTGTAATGGTTAACTAACTAGAAACACTCCCTCATGATATTTTAGAGTGTTTTGTATTCATTTTATACATTAACAGGACAATTGGGAGGCGGGGGGCTAAATCCAGTACTCGCGCTGGCGCATGTTCTTTCCTGTTCGCCTCGCCTCGTTCGCGCTCGCTCAAACACGGTGGTTGCGACATGAACGTTCCTGTCAAATTTCAGTTTCTTGCAAGTTCATTATTACCTTTTGTTTGCTCAGTCGTAATCCAGCTTTATTCCGAAGTGGTTCACTACAGTTGTAGTTTGCAGTGCTGTGTATTTGTGATGGCTCACAGAGCCAGAGGTTGCGTCAACTCTCCGGACAGTTTTGTTTTTTTTGTGGGGAATATACCGTGAAAAAGCGGCAGAGGAACATTTCTGCATTTATTAAAAAAGTATATTTCGCCTATTTCGGTTTGAAGTTAGGCGATCAAGACAAACCGTGGGCTCCTCACAAAGTGTGCAAGACATGTGAGGAAGATCTACGCTTATGGATGAAAGGTAAAAAACAAGCATTTCGTTTCGGAATACCTATGATGTGGCGTGAACAAAGAGACCACAGCAGTGACTGCTATTTTTGCTCTTGCATTGTGAAGGGATACAACTTAAAAAATAAGAACGTAATAAGTTACCCCAACCTTCCCTCAGCAATTAGGCCTATGCCTCATAGCAACGAAGTACCTGTGCCTGAACCACCAAAATCTTTGGATCATATTTGTGTGGACGGTTCTGATCATGATGAGACTCATCAGATGGCTTTTCCCGATGAGTCCAGTACTTCCGAGTTTGAAACTGAACCAGATCCGAAACCTGAACTTTTCTCTCAAGCTGAATTGAATGATTTAGTCCGGGATTTAGGACTCCCAAAAGATGCTGCCCAACTGCTAGGTTCTCGGCTTAAACAGAAAAATCTATTGTCACCAGGAACAACTTTTTATTGGTACCGCAACCGCGAGACACAATTTTTGAAGTATTTCAGCAAAGAGGAAGATTTGGTATTTTGCAACGTTATATACGGAGTGATGGAAAAGTTTAAACTCAAGTATGATCCTGCTGAATGGCGGCTGTTCATTGATTCGTCAAAAGACAGCATAAAAGGTGTTCTTCTTCATAATGGCAACACATTCGCTTCAGTTCCTATTGCTCACTCTGTTATTCTCCAAGAAAAATACGAGAATTTGGCCCTGATTCTTCAGAAGATTCGTTATGATGAGCATAAGTGGATGATTTGTGGAGACTTTAAAATTCTATCCATGCTATTAGGGCAGCAATCCGGTTTCACCAAATATCCCTGCTTCCTTTGCTTGTGGGATAGCCGGGCCCGCGACCTACACTGGGGGAAAAAAGACTGGCCAATTCGGGAGTATTTGAGACCCGGTGAGAAAAATGTTCTTCATGAGAGCTTGGTACCTCGTGATAAAATTCTATTACCACCTCTCCACATTAAGTTGGGTCTCATTAAGCAATTCATCAAGTCCCTTCCAAAAGATGGTGAGTGCTTTCGGTACCTTTGCTCAAAGTTCCCCCGACTTTCTGAAGCAAAGCTAAAGGAAGGCGTGTTTGTTGGCCCTGATATAAGGAAACTCATTTCAGATGGAGCATTCGCTGAAACGATGTCTGAGAAGGAAAAAGAAGCCTGGGATTCCTTCAAGGATGTTGTTCTCAAATTCTTGGGGAACAGGCGGGATGAGAACTATAAGGATATTGTTGCCAAGATGCTCAATGCCTTCAAAGAACAAGGTTGTAACATGGGCCTGAAAGTCCATTTCTTGCACTCCCATGTGAACTACTTTCCCGAAAACTTGGGGGCGTACAGTGAAGAACAAGGTGAAAGGTTTCACCAGGACATCAAGGACGCAGAGAGAAGGTACCAAGGAAGATGGAACACCACTATGATGGCTGATTTCTGCTGGTTGCTGCTGCGGGAAACCCCAGATGAAAAATACGCCAAGCAGCGCACCAAGAGAAGCATTCGGGGGAAGAAGAAACGGGCCCACCAGGAGATTGATTGACCCAAGAATGACTTTAAAATCTAAACTGTGTTGACAAATATCGTGTTTTTACTAAACTTTGAAATAAAAATTTGCTAGTTATTACCACAGTGTCGGATCTCATTTATTAGAATTTTATTTTCACACCATCGGGTGTTTGTCTTCATGTATTGCAATGGTGCGGTTTGCGTTTTCTATTCTTACATACATACCTGTACAACATCTTTTGCACATTTCTTTGCTTTGCTTTGTGTCTAACCTCGCTCTTATATGCTCAATGTTTGTGCACGTGTATGTGGCTGTTTTAAGTGCAGACAATTTTGCTACCATCACAGTGTGTTTTGTTGACATTACTCTATTCTTATGTGCTGCCTTGTTACAATTTTCTTTATTCTTATTTGAATAACTACTAAACAATTAGTATAAAGAATTCATCCAAGAAACTTTTATCTCGATCGCACTCAATCTGAAACGTTCACCTCAAACTGCTAACCCAATGTAGCAAAAAATCTGTACGTGATGGAGCAAATTGGTTACCAGATTTGGATTCAGCGCACCAAAAAATGTAAAAATCAATCGAAACATTAGAGGCAGTTTAAAAAAAATTTTTTTTAGTGTACCTGTGTAATCGCTCACCACCACTCCATTGAGGAGAAACCCCTCTCTAGCCAGCTCCTGTTCTCCAGGTTCCTCCGGGGCCTCCTGTTATCCAAGCCCCCTCTCCGCCCTCTAGCAGGGGATAGGACCTCAATGTGGTGCTCTCCCAGTTCACCAGACCACCATTCAAGCCCCTAGCCACTTGCCACCTAAGGTACCTATCGTGGAAAGTGGCCTTCTTGGTGGCCCTTACGTCTGATCGAAGAGTGAGCAAGCTCCAGGCCCTGGTGGCAGACCTGCCATATACGAGGTTCTATAAGAACAGGGTGGTGCTCCGCACACTCTCCAAATTCCTCCCAAAGGTGGTATCCCCCTTTCACCTCAACCAAGAGGTGGTCCTCCCCACCTTCTTTCCTCGGCCTCACGCCGGCAGGGAGGAAGTACAACTGTAATATTCTCAGGGTGTAGGCAACTCCTGCCCTCTGACCCTTCTGTGTTCAGGCTACTGGAGTGATAGTGTTGCTGAATGCTAGGGTCTTGCAGAGTTTATCAGCTGGGAACTCATCTTCTGCAACTTACGACTACCTGCTTGGCTACCTTTGCGTCTGTCCTGGTTCGGTCCTCAGCAGCCTGGAGCTAGGGAGTCCCATATGTGAGTACTGAGTTCCTGCTTGTTCCTGGAGAAAGCATAGTTACTCACCTGTAACAGGTGTTCTCTGGGAACAGCAGGAATCAGTTCTCAAAACTCTCCCTCCTCCCCTGGGAGTTGCCTCTATACATTACCTTATTTTTACTGCCATCTTAGCTATGTCATCTGACTGAGCAAGATGGCCCCCTTGGGTGGGAATTGGTAACATTCCCAAAGGCTTTTTTTGAAAGCTGGGGAAATGCTCCATGCCGGCTCCGTTGGCATCGACATCACCCATATGTGAGGACTGATTCCTGCTGTTCCCAGAGATCACCTGTTACAGGTGAGTAACTATGCTAATTGGCCCTTGATCTGTAAATCACTCAGAAGTTCTTTATTGATGGGTAGTACATAAAATAAAGTGAACATTGACATAAATGTTGGAGCACACTGGTTGACCCTGGTCGGCATATTCAGAGGCTAGTTCCTAGCTGGGAATGTTCTCCTTATCCATATTCATTGATAATCTTGTATAGGATCTATTCACCTGGTCATAATAGAGGCAGTGTGTGAATTAAATTTGCGCTGCTGCTCCCAGTGCTGTAGCTATGCCATTGTGAATCAGTGCGGAGGAAGGGAATTTGTTCTGCTGCTGCCAGTGTGGCCCCTGTTCTTTGGTGGGGCAGTGTATGTATATGTGTGTGCAGGGAAAGCTTGCACCTGGTAGGGCAGTGTATACGGGAAACTTGCTGTGCAGTGCTTAATGTGTGGTGGGATAAATTGTAGGAAAATTTATCATTCTTTCTTTTGAAACATTTCTGTGAATAAAAGGAGTATCTGGAATTTTGAATCTACTTTTCTTTTGTGCTTCCAGTTACTGCAAGATGAGTTGAATCATCAGAAGCTGACAGCGCAACAGGAGATACAGGTACAAGCAGGATGGTGCTACCATAAGATGAACTAGGTGGTTGCCAAGAGTGCTGATCCTTTGGGGACACCTATTGCCATCGTTACAAGCCCTCACCAGGACATGCAGTAGCCGCAGTGCTTTTAAAATGGCACCAAAGCACCAGAGTTACATTCAGCTCCAGTACTGTGGTTCTCTTCCTTCTTCCGCCCCCCTCCAATTTTACTTCCTTCTGCATGGGGGCAGAACATGTAATCAGAAGGGGGGGTGGAAGCAGGAAAGGAACTGAAGGTAACTCTAGCGCTTTGGTGCTATTTTAAAAGCATTGCTGCTACTGCATGTCATGACGAGGGGCAGCAGTGACAGCAGTCAGAGTAGGGGGGGTGCAAAAGATGAGATTCGTCTAGGGCACCTCATACCCTTGCACTAGCTCTGGGTACAAGAATAATATAAGAACACAAGATAAACCATGCAGAGTCAGACCAAGGTTCCTTGAGCTCAAAATCCTGTCTCCAACAGTGGCTAGTCTGGATCACATGTATCCTGCAAATTCCAAAATGTAGATCTATTTCTTATAACTCATTTCTAGGATAGCAGTGGCTTTCCCAAGTCTGCATGGTTACTTTTTTATGGATTTTTTCTCCACAATCTTATCCCAACTTCTTTTGAGGCCTGCAGGGTTAGTCACTTTGACCACTTTCTCTGGCAACAGATTCCACAGTTTAATTGTGTGTTGCATGCAAACAAAAAGCTTTGTACAGTTTGTTTTCAGTATGCTGGTTATTGGTTTCAAAGAGTATCCTCTTGTTTTAGTGCTGCTATTTATCCATCCATGGAGGGGAGGAGTAGCCTAGTAGTTAGAGCATTCATTTGTTGACCAAGGTTCAATTTCTGCTGACACTCCTTGTGGCGTTGGACAAGAAAGGCCCGGCAGTCTCCTTCCGGTCACACCGCCAAGAAAACCCAGGGGCTGCTGGGTCACCAAGAATCAGTATTGGCTCAAAGGCACATATTGCATTGCAGTTATCCATTCCACCCACTAATGATTTTATAAACTTCTATCATATCCCCTCTCGGCTGTCTTTTATGCAAGCTGAAGAGTCCCTACATGTTTAGCCTTTCTCATAAAACAGGTGTTCCATTCCCTTTATCACTTTTATTGTCCTTCGCTGAGCCTTTTCTAGTTCTTCTGTATCACCTTGAACTGCACTCAGGATGCAGTCAGGGCCAGTGTTAGGAAGTGGCAAACAGTGCAATTATCCTGGGCCCCCATGCCATAGGGCAGTGTTTCTCAACCCAGTCCTTGAGGCACACGGAGCCAGTCCGATTTTTAGGATTTCTACAGTGAATATGCATGAGATAGATTTGCATACAGTGGAGACAATGCATGCAAATCTCTCTCATGTGTATTACATAGTAACATAGTAAATGACGGCAGATAAAGACCAGCACGGTCCATCCAGTCTGCCCAGCACGACGGCAAGAGTAGGTGCACCCGCCGCTCCACCATCCCTCTCCACGTCCCTGTTTAGAGGTGAACCCACCACTCCATGTAGGACACCCCTATTTGTTGAGAAATTAGATGGTTCAGTTTATTTTGATTTTATCCTGTTGCTGTAAAGGGATCCACTGTGTCTGTCCCATGCCATTTTGAATTCTGTCACCGTGTTTGCTCCACCACTTCCATCAGGAGGGCATTCCAAGCATCCACCACCCTTTCTGTGAAAAAGTATATCTCCAGGAACAAGCAGGAATGAGTCTTCACATATGGGTATCGTCGGTACCGACGGAGCCTGCGCGGGAACGCTCCCCAGCGTCCAATAAGAAAGCTTTTGGGAACATCCCACAGCGCCTGCGTGCTGCCTTCCCGCCTTTCCCAACCGCCTCTCTCCAGTTCTTCTTTTCCGCGGAGCCAGCAGGTCGTGTTCCTGTCACCGCAGAAGAAGTTATTTATTTTTTCTTTATTCTTTTGTGTCGTGTCTGCCTTCTTCGACGTCGGACCGGTACCCCTGGTCTTTCTTTTCTTTCTTTCAAAAAAAAACGCTTTATCTTTACTGTGCATTTTCAGTTTTTGGGCCCTAGGCCTAAAAATATTTTCCTCATGGAGAAGCCCGCTTCTGGGTTTATAAAATGCACAAAATGTGGCGGTACTATTTCTGTCACCGACACCCATGACTGGTGTCTAAAGTGTTTGGGACCTGACCATTCCATCACAGATTGTATGTCCTGTACCATGATGTCTAAAAGAGGTCGGCAGAACCGAGCAGCCAAGCTCAGTACCCTGTTTCCCTCTGATGCAGCTTCGGTGGCATCGACGTCTTCCAGGGCTTCTTCTTCCTCCCATGGATCTCAGGTAACCAAGCATAAATCTGGCCGGTCCTTGAAGGGCAGATCTCCCTCCAAGCATCGAGATGCCTCCGGGCTTGCCCTCGAGGATTCCGAACCGGCAAAATTACCCCGGCGGGAAGTTCCGGCTTCCAAAGCATTATCTATGGGGTCACAGGTTGACATCGATGGCTCGGCCTCGACAGATCACCTGTTGCCGTGTTCTGGAGTACCGGTGGCTCCCACTGGTACCGACATCCAGACTTTGGTGGCGTCAATGGATCAGAAGATTCTGACCATGCAGCGCACCTTAACGGCTTTCATATAGGCTGCGACGTCTCCGGTACCGCAACAATCCCCGTTGCTGGTACCGGCTCCAGTACTGGCATCGCTCCCGGTACCGATTGCATCGACATCGGCTTCAGTGTCGACTGCAACGGTACCCTGTCCTATGATGCCCATCGGTACCGAACCGGTACCGATTACTCCCGATGTCGATCCCACTCGATACGGTTATCGGGCTTTACAGGAGCATTCAGACAGACGATACTTCGATTCCTCTGAGGACTCTGATGAGTCTGAGGGTTCTGCAGAAGCATCGATACTTCTTCCTCAGGAGTCTTCTTCACATAAACGAAGAATGTCTCCTCCAGAAGACTTGTCTTTTCAAGACTTCATTAGGGAAGTGGCTAGGGGCCTCTCTATCACAGTGGCCCCTGAGTCAGAACCCAGAGCCAAGGAGTTGGATATTTTACAATATCCTAAAACTCCTAAGGAGGCAGCTACTTTACCTGTTCATGAGATTCTGTATGATCTCATGTTGAGGATGTGGGAGACACCTCTCACCACCTCTCCTCATTCTCGCAGGTTAGACACCATGTATCGTGTCCCTCCTTCTCCTGGCTTCCACAAGACTCAGCTTCCTCACCACTCTATTGTGGTAGAGTCTGCCATGAGGAAGATAAAGAGTGCAAAAAGACACTTATCTAATCCTGCAGGCATCCTCCAGGGCGTGAATGCAGGACCCTGGATGCTTTTGGCCGAAGGGTTTCCAAAGCTGCTATGCTAGCTGCTAGGATCAATTCCTATAGTCTCTATATAGGAATGTTTCTAAAAGAAGTCACAGATCATCTGCAGACTTTAACCCCTTTCATTTCAGAGGATAAAAGACAGGAGTTTCTCACTTGGCTCAAACATGCCCAAGATGTCTCCAAATTTTCCAACCGTGCAGCCTTTGACTCTTTTGAGTGTGTAAGCAGAGCTTCGGCTATTGCCATAGGGGCACGCAGAATTGCTTGGCTACAAGCTCCTGATTTGGAGCTCTGGGTCCAAGATGAATTGGGAAATCTCCCTTGTACAGGTGAAAACCTTTTTGGTAAGGATTGGCAAGCAAAGGCCACTCAGATGGATGCTGAAAACTCTGCTTTGGATCGACTTTCAAAGTCTACCTCTGCTCCTGTTAAGAAAAGATTGTTTAAAAAGACATCTTTTTCTAAAAAGGGAAGATACTATCCTGCTTATGGTCAGCGGGCATCTTCTGCAGGTCGTTTTGCTGCAAAGCGTCAGCAACCACCTAAACAGGCCAAGTCAAAGGCTGCTAGGCCTTCCACGGCCCAGCAGCCTCAGCCTCCTCAGGGCCTTTGACTTGCAACTAGAGAACTTAGCTTTTCTAGCTCTGGAAGGACCAGAGCCCCTTACCATCCCAGGAAGGTTGACTTACTTTGCTCCGAGATGGGAGCAAATCACAGCAGAGCAATGGACACTCTCCATCATAAGAGAAGGGTACAAGCTTCATTTCTTAAGCCTTCCCCCTCACACCATTGTGAAACAGTTCAATTCTCCAACATCTCTCCTCGACCTTCTAGGTCAGGAGATTGCCATCCTTCTTGCCCAAGGGGCAATAGAAGAAGTACCTCTTCTTCAACAAGGCACAGGGTTCTACTCCCCTTATTTTCTTATTCCAAAGAAAACAAGGGGCTACAGACCCATCTTAGATCTCAGAGAATTGAACAAATTTCTATTCAAGGAGAAATTCAAGATGATTTCTCTTGGTGCTCTGCTTCCATAACTTCAGAGTCAGGACTGGCTTTGTTCTCTAGATCTCAAGGATGCGTACACCCATGTCCTCATCCATCCAACTCACAGAAGGTTCCTTCGGTTCCTTTTTCAAGGAAAGCACTACCAATACAGGGTGCTTCCTTTTGGTCTGGCCTCTGCACCAAGGGTGTTCACGAAATGCATGGCAGTAGTAGCTGCATTTCTACGCACTCTAGGAATATTCGTCTTCCCATATCTGGACGACTGGCTCATTCGAGCTCCATCTCAAGCAGAGGCCAAGACTTGTCTAACCTGCACAATGCGTGTCCTTCAGTATTTGGGACTAGTAATAAACATCCCAAAATCCAGTCTCACCCCTACTCAGTCCCTCAAGTTTATAGAGGCTTGGTTGGATACCACAACTGCAAGGGCCTATCTTCCTCAGGCCCGTTGCCTATGCTTGGTGCAGTTAGCCTCCCAAATACAGTTAAAGCCCCTTTTAACTGCTCGAGAAATGTTACAACTCTTAGGCCACATGGCATCCACCGTGCATGTGGTTCCATATGCTCGCCTTCACATGAGGGCAGCTCAATGGACTTTGTCCACCCAATGGACTCAGGCATCAGGTTGCCTGTCAGACAAAATAGCAAACTCCAGTCGCCTTTTTTGGTCTCTCCAGTGGTGGAAGTCCTCTCAAAACCTGTTGCTGGGGTCCCCTTTTCAACATTCACTTCCCCAAGCAACCCTTACAACAGATGCCTCTCCAATGGGTTGGGGAGCTCATCTGCAAGATCTCTCCACCCAGAGCATTTGGTCTCCACAGGAGACTTCGCTACACATCAATCTCTTGGAACTCAGAGCAATTTTCTTAGCTCTCAGAGTGTTCCACTCCCTGCTCAGCTACAGGACAGTCCTCATCCACACGGACAACCAAGTAGCCATATTCTATGTGAACAAGCAGGGAGGGACTGGTTCTCTGTCGCTTTGCAACAATGCTTTGCGACTGTGGGCCTTCGCCAGAGAGCATCAGATTCATCTTATGGCAGTATATCTTCCAGGCGTTCAAAACTCTTGGGCAGACAGACTCAGTCGAGTTCTGCTTCCACACAAATGGTCCCTCCACAGGGACCAGGTAGCCAGGATTTTTCGAATTTAGGGAACCCCGGACATAGACCTATTTGCAAGTCCGTGGAATGCCAAACTTCCCCGGTTCTGTTCCAGGATTCCGTGTCAGGGAGTTCAGGCCAAGGATGCCTTCCTCCTTCACTGGGGTCAAGACTTCCTTTATGCCTTTCCACCCATTCCCCTAATTCCCAAAACACTATTCAAGCTTCAGAGAGACCGAGGTTCTATGATCCTCATAGCACCACATTGGCCAAGCCAAGTGTGGTACCCTCTACTTCTGCATCTCTCTCAAGCTCCGTCCCTGGAGTTGGGCTCTGCTCCAGATCTTCTCTCCCAGGAAGACGGAACGTTGTGGCACCCAAACCCCCAGTCTCTCCTTCTCAGGGCCTGGTTGCTGAAGGCCTAGACCTTCAAGTTTTCCATCTCTTTCAGCAAGTCAGAGATATTATTCATGCTTCTAGAAAGCCTTCCACTAGACGTTCCTATGCTTTCAAATGGAAAAGATTTACCCTTTGGTGTTCAGAGAAGGGTCTTAACCCTCTTGCAATACCTTTTGAATTCTTTACTAGAGTATCTTCTGCATCTTTCCCATGCAGGCCTCAAAACGAATTTGGTAAGAGTCCATTTGAGTGCTATTGCAGCGTCCCTCAAGCCTCTCAATGGACAGCCTGTTTCCTCTCATCCTCTTATAGCAAGATTCATGAGAGGCCTTCTTTTAACTAACCCTCCCATTAGACCAGGGGTCTCAAACTCAAATTGCTTTGAGGGCCAAATGAGGACTTGTAGAGTAACCCGGGGGCCGCACAAGACGCAGGCCTCATTTGCATAAGGGCATCATTTGCATAAGGGCATCATTTGCATAAATATTTGCATAATGTTACCATACACTAACTTTTAGTAAACATGCCTCTTAATGAGTGTATGGATAAAGAAAGACTAAAAGATTTCTACATTACTATAAACCAGTGCCAACCGCCAGGCACATTAGGAACTACTAGAAACACTGCTCATTTAGAACCCATAGCAAACCTGCCGTGTCCTAACAGCACTACCAGGACTCACAAAGCACCATACCCTAACTATCAAAAGGCAACACTGCAAATATTAAATCAACACATTTCAGAGAATAACAATACATGACCTACTCGGGAAAGAGAACAAGTGGCAATGTCAAATAGGAATTACATAAACAGAATACCTCAGCTCAGTTACACATGCAGAACATACACCATCACCAAACAAGGAATCACAATTTAGAAACAGGAAGACAATTAAACTGGGAACCCCAAAAGCCAAACTTAGAATGTACAACACTGTAGAAATAAAACTATACATTGATTTCCTCTTGTATTAAATAAAGTGCAGACGTTAAAGATGCACATTTCCAAGAGCTGACATATTTCAGTTAATAAATTCAAAATAAAGAGATTTTTCTACCTTTTGTGCATTTTTTTTTTCAGTTGCAATTGTTCCAGTCACTTTCTTCTGGTTTCTTTGTGTCTTCTGCTAACTCTCCATCGTCTGCTGTCCATTTGTCCTTTCTTCTTTCCTATTTTTTTCCCATTCTCTCTACATCTGCTTTAACATACTAATCATTCTCCTTTTGCTCTTTCCTCATTCCTATTTCATCCACTCAAATTTTACCCCTCCATCCTCAATCCCCACTTACTCTCCCAATACCCGGCCAATTGTAGATTTTTCTTCCCTCCCACACAAAATATATTTCCCCTCTCCCAGCCCCATCCCATTCTAATCGTCCCCCAACATCAACTCCCTTCTAGCTCCTGCCCCACCCAGCATCCGCTCCCTTCTAGTCCCCGCATCATCAGCCCATTTCCAGTCCTAGCTCCCTCCCCTCACAGCCCATTTCCTTTCCAAGCCCCCTTCCACTCAGCCCATTACCATTCCAAGACCCTGTCCCCATCAGTTATTTGCAGTTCAAGCCCCCCCTTCTACTCAGCCCATTTCCAGTCCTAGCAACCCCCCCAGTCCATTACCAGTTCTAGCCCCCCCATAGCCCATTACCAGTCCTAAGCCCCCCAACAGCCCACTTCCAGTCCTAACCCTCCCATCACCCCATTTTCATTCTTAGCCACCCCATAACCTCTTTTTCAGTCTTAGCACCCCCCAATCAGACCACCTCCAGTCCTAACCCCATCTGCCCATTTCCAGTCCTCGCCCCCCCATAGCCCATTACCATTCCTAAGCCCCCCAACAGCCCACTTCCAGTCCTAACCCTCCCATCACCCCATTTTCATTCTTAGCCCCCCCATCACCCCATTTTTAGTCTTAGCCCCCCCCAATCAGACCACCTCCAGTCCTAACCCCATCTGCCCATTTCCAGTCCTCGCCCCCCCATAGCCCATTACCATTCCTAAGCCCCCCAACAGCCCACTTCCAGTCCTAACCCTCCCATCACCCCATTTTCATTCTTAGCCCCCCCCATAACCCCATTTTTAGTCTTAGCCCCCCCCAATCAGACCACCTCCAGTCCTAACCCCATCTGCCCATTTCCAGTCCTAACCCCCCCCCCCCCAATCAGGCCAAGTAAATAAACTAACAACAAAACCCTGTCTGCTGCTGCTGTTGCCGCCGCCTCCGCCGTGGTAGCAGAACAATACGCTGTTCGCGGTCCCTTCTCCTCGGCCCGGAAGAGCCCCGAGTCTGCTCCTATAGCGGTGAGCTTTTCAAGCCGCGAAGAGAGTATTTTCCTCTCGCGCGGCTTGACAAGCCGCGCGAGAGGGAAATATTCTCTTTGCATCTTGAAAAGCCCGCCGCTAAAGGAGCAGACTCGGGGCTCTTCCGGGCTGAGGAGAAGGGACCGCGAACAGCTGATTGTGCTGCTACCACGGCGGCAGCAGCAGCAGCAGAAGACAGGGTTTGTGTTTTTTTTTTTTCCTCCGTCGCGGGCCGCACAAAGTTCGGTTGCGGGCCGCGTGTTTGAGACCCCGGCATTAGACCACCTCCAGTGGCATGGGACTTAAATCTGGTTCTTGGCCAGCTTATGAAGCCACCCTTTGAACCTTTAGCCACCACCTCCTTGAAATTTCTTTCTTGGAAGGTTATCTTTCTCATTGTAGTCACCTCAGCATGTCGCATCAGTGAGTTGCAAGCCTTGGTGGCTAATCCTCCTTATACAAGGTTCCATCATGATAAGGTAGTCCTCAGGACCAATCCACACTTTATGCCCAAAGTGGACTTGCCTTTTCATCTGAACCAAGAGGTATACTTACCTGTCTTTTTTCCAGGACCTCATGCATCAAGTGCAGAGAGGAATCTTCATACTTAGGATTGTAAAAGAGCTCTCGCCTTTTACTTACAAAGAACACAGCAACATAGAAAGTCTTCTCAACTCTTTGTTGCTTTTGATCCATCCCATTTAGGACTTCCAGTTTCTATGAGAACACTGTCCAACTGGATTGCTCAGTGTATTTCTTTCGCCTACCAGAGTAGGAACCTTTCTCTGGAAGGCCATGTCACAGCTCACAATGTGAGGGCCATGGCAACCTCAATGGCTCATCTAAACTCTGTGTCCATCGACCAAATCTGTCGAGCGGCCACCTGGGCCTCGGTTCATACCTTCACAGCCCATTACTGTTTGGACAAGGACTCCCGCCGGGATGCCTCGTTTGGTCAGGCTGTTCTCAAACACCTGTTCCATTCCTAATCAACTCCTACCCACCTACCCTGGTTGGATGCCAGAGATCCATGGGGGGAGGTGGAGCCCTTTTCAAGGACACACAGCCCTGGGGTCTCTCCCTGGCATCTGCAGCTAGGGAGTCCTCATATGTGAAGACTCATTCCTGCTTGTTCCTGGAGATAGCACAGTTACTTACCTGTAACAGGTGATGTCTGGGAACAGCAGAAATAAGTCTTCACAACCCACCCACCTCCCCTAGGAGTTGTATCTCTCTATCTATCTTTCCTTCCCTCTCTCTCTCTCTTTGTCTCAGCTTTAAAACTTGAACTGGAGAGAGGCGGTTTGGAAAGGCGGGAAGGCAGCACGCAGGCGCTGTGGGATGCTCCCAAAAGCTTTTTTATTGGACGCTGGGGAGCGTTCCCGCGCGGGCTCCATCGGTACCAACGATACCCATATGTGAAGACTTATTCCTGCTGTTCCCAGAGATCACCTGTTACAGGTAAGTAACTGTGCTTTCCTGACATTGCCTCTCAATTTATCACCTCGCAGCTTCATGTTGTGCCCTCTAGTTGTACAGCTTCCCCATCGTTGGAAGAGGTTTGTTTGTTCATTATTTCCCTTCAAGTATTTAAAGGTCTGAATCATATCTCCCCTGTCCCTCCTCTCCTACAAAATGTACATGTTTAGGTCTTCAAGTCTCTTCTCATAAGGCTTCTGACGCAGGCTCCATATCATTTTGGTTGCCATCCTCTGAACAGTTTCCAGTCTTTTTACAGCCTTTGCAAGATATGGTCTCCAAAACTGAACACAGTATTCCAAGTGAGGCCTCACCAGTGACTTGTACAGTGGCATAAGTACCTCTTCCTTTCTTCTGGTGATTCCTCTTTGTATGCAGCCCAACATCCTCCTGGCTTTTGCCACCGCCTTGTCGCACTGTTTTGCCACCTTGAGATCTTCAGAAATAATCACACCAAGGTCTTTCTCCTGATCCGTGCATACTAATCTCGTACCCCCTTGGATTTCTGCTACCCAAGTGCATGATTCTGCACTTCTTTGCATTAAATCTTAATTGCCAATTTATTTTTTATACATTTATTTAAAAGGATTTATGTACCGCTTTATCCTGAAATCAAAGCGGATTACACATCAAACAAATCAAGTGGCAGAGCATGTGTGGGTGTGGGCATGCAGTGATAAATTGAGGCGTGCATGTGTGAGCAGTGGGAGGTTGATTCGTGGTGAGCTATATACAGTATGAGCTATGTACAGGAACTATTTACATTTTGGTAGCAGAGAGAGAGTTTGTTTTGATAGTTCATGTGATGTCCAAGTAGTGTTCTGTGAAGAGCATAGTTTTTCGCATCTTCCGGCAGTCTTTGAGGTCTTTTGTTGATCTCAGGTTGTCGGGGAGTGAGTTCCAGATTGGGGTAATTAGTGGTCATCATTGAATTGTTCAATGAATAGGGTGGTTTTTAGTAGTTTCCTGAATTCTTTTATATCTGTTGTTGATTTTAGTTTATCTGGGAGGACATTCCAGATAGCAGGGGCAGCAAGAGAGAAGGCCCTCATGGATGTGGATTTGTTGGTTCTTGTAAATAGACTGTGTGTTGGTATATTATTTTTGGTGCTAATTCTGTCTGGTCTTTTGCTTGTTTTGGTTCCAATAAGTTCATGTAGTATTTCTGCTGACATGTTGTTTTTAATTTTGAAGATGGTTAGTGCTGATTTATATTTTGCACATGATGATATCGGTAGCCAGTGCAGGTCATGTAGTATTGGAGTTATATGGTCTTGGCTTGATGCGCTAGCAATGATGTGGGCAGCAGTGTTCTGTAATCTCCAGGAACAAGCAGGAATGTAGTCTTCAGATATGGGTATCGTCGGTACCGACGGAGCCTGCGCGGGAACGCTCCCCAGCATCCAATTAGAAAGCTTTTGGGAGCATCCCACAGCGCCTGCCTTCCTGCCTTTCCCAACTGCCTCTCTCCAGTTCTTCGTTTTCCGCGGAGCCAGCAGGTCGTTGTTCCTGTCACTGAAGAAAATTTTTTCCTTATTCTTTCTTTTTGTGGTCGCGTCTGCCTTCCTCGACACTATACCGGTACCGCCGGTTCTTCTTTCTTTCTTTAAAAAAAAAAAAAAAATATATAGTATAGCTTTTTTCCAAACTTTTCCTTTCCAGGTGCATGCGCCATTTTGGGCCTTAGGCCCAAAATTTCCTCCACTATGGAAAAACCCGCTTCGGGTTTCAAAAGGTGCAACAAGTGTGGCGGTACCATCTCCGTCACCGACACCCATGAGTGGTGGCTTAAATGTTTAGGTCCTGACCACTCCATTTCGGAGTGTATGGCTTGTGCCATTATGTCCAAGAGGGGTCGACAGAACCGAGCTGCTAAGCTCAGCACCCTTTTCCCTCCGATGCAGCCTCTGTGGCATCGACGTCTTCCAGGGCTTCGTCTTCCTCCCATGGATCTCAAGTAACTAAACATAAGTCTAGCCGATCCTCAAAGGGTAGATCTCCTTCTAAGCATCGAGATACCTCTGGCGTTGCCCTTGAGGGTTCTGTACCGGCAAAATTGCCCCGGCGGGAGGCTTCGGCTTCCAAAGCAATATTGGAACTCCAGGATGTTCTCGAGGCCCCGACCTCGGCAGAACTACTGGTGCCATGCTCTGGGGTACCGGCTGCTTTCTCCGGTACTGATACTCAGGCATCGGCAGCGCCGATAGACCAGAGGTTCCTGGCTATTGAACACAGTCTGGCGGCTCTCCTTGCGGCATCGACACCCTTGGAACCGCGTCAGACAGCTGAACCGGTACCGGCACTGACTCCGGCACCGGTATCGGTACTGATACCGACAGCATCGGCATCAACATCGGTGTCCGCTTTGCCGGCACCCAGTCTTGCTATGCCTTCCGGTACCGATTCCCCCCGGTACCGACTTTGGTCGGTACGGGTATCGGGCTCTACAAGAGCATCCGGACAGAAGGTACTTTGAATCCTCGGAAGAATCTGAGGATTCTGATAGCTCTGTCGGTACCGGAGTACTTCTCCCAGAGGAGCCTTCCTCTCCTAAATGCAGGATGTCTCCTCCAGAGGATATCTCCTTTCAGGATTTTATCAGCGAGGTGGCGCGAGGTCTGTCCATTACTGTGACTCCTGAAACAGAGCCCAGGGCAAAGGAGTTGGAGATTTTACAATATCTCAAGGCTCCTAAGGAAGCAGCTACCTTGCCTATCCATGAGATCTTACATGATCTCATGTTGAGAATGTGGGAGAGACACCTCTTACCACCTCTCCTCACTCTCGCTGACTGGATACCATGTATCGAGTCCCTCCTTGTCCTGGTTTCCAGAAAACTCAGCTTCCTCACCACTCTATTGTAGTGGAATCAGCTATGAGAAGGATCAGGAGTGCAAAGAGGCATGCCTCTAATCCTCCAGGACGTGAGTGTAGAACTTTGTATGCCTTTGGACGTCGTACTTTCCAGGCTTTCATGCTTTCTGCCAGGATCAGTTCCTATATTTTATATATGGGAATGTTCCTTAAAGAAGTCACAGGAGACTTGGAGATTTTAAGCCCTCTCCTTCCTGATGACAAGAGGCAGGACTTTCTCACACTGGTTAAACATGCCCAGGATGTTTCTAAGTTTGTCAATCATGCAGCTTTTGACTGTTTTGAGTGCATAAGCAGAACCTCTGCCATTGCCATAGGTGCACGTAGAATTGCCTGGCTCCAGGCATCCGATTTGGAGCTCTGGGTGCAGGACAAACTGGGCAATATCCCTTGTACAGGTGAGAATCTATTCGGCAAAAATTGGCAAGAGAAAGCCAATGAGTTGGATGCTGACAACTCCACTTTGGATAGGTTATCCAAAGCCACAGCTGATCCTGCAAGAAAGAAATCTTTCAAGAAACCATTCTTCTCAAAAAAGAAGAGATTTTATCCCTCTTATTCCCAGTAGGGACGTTCTGCAGGTCAGCCTGCCCGAAAGAGTCAGCAACCACCTAAACAAAGGAAAGCAAAGACTGCTAAGCCTCAATCATCTCAGCAGTCTCAGCCTCAGCCTCCACAAGGCCTTTGACTTTCATCTAGAGAACCTAGCCTTCCTGGCCCTCAATGGACCAGAGCCTTCCACCATTCCAGGAAGGTTGTGTCACTTTGCCCCCAGATGGGGGCAGATAACAGCAGAACATTGGACACTCCATTATAAAAGAGGGGTACAAGCTTCACTTTTTGTGCATACCCCCTCCCACAATGGTAAGACAGTTCAATTCTCAGACTTCTCTCATCAACCTGTTAGATCAAGAGGTCACTATGCTTCTTGCCCAAGGGGCAATAGAAGAAGTACCTATTCATCAACAGGGTACAGGGTTTTACTCCCCCTTTTCCTTATCCCAAAGAAAACAGGGGGACACAGATCTATTTTAGACCTCAGAGAATTGAACAAATTCCTGTTCAAAGAGAAATTTAAAATGGTTTCTCTGGGAACTCTGATGCCATACCTTCAGAGTCAGGATTGGCTTTGTTCTCTAGATCTCAAGGATGCGTACACTCATGTTCTCATCCATCCAACTCACAGAAAGTTCCTTCGGTTCCTTTTTCAAGGAAAGCACTACCAATACAGGGTGCTTCCTTTCAGCCTGGCCTCAGCACCAAGAGTGTTTATGAAGTGCATGGCTGTGGTAGCAGCATTTCTCCGCACTCTAGGAATATTCATCTTCCCCTACTTAGACGACTGGCTCATTCGAGCCCCATCAGAGTCAGAGGCCAGGATTTCTCTATCTTGCACAATGCGTATCCTCCAGTATTTGGGTCTGGTCATAAACATCCCAAAATCCAGTCTAACTCCCACTCAGTCTTTGGAGTTCATAGGAGCTTTGCTGGATACCAGAAAAGCAAGGGCCTATCTTCCTCAGACCCGTTGCCTTCGCATGGTGCAGTTAGCTTCTCAAGTAGTACTAAAGCCTCATCTCACTGCCCGAGAAATGTTACAACTACTAGGCCACATGGCATCTACAGTGCATGTGGTTCCTTATGCTCGCCTCCATATGAGAGCAGCCCAGTGGACTTTATCCACTCAATGGACCCAGGCATCAGGGTGCCTGGCAGACAAAATAGCAAACAAAAATCGCCTTATTTTGTCTCTCCAATGGTGGCAGTCCCCTCAGAACCTGTTGCTGGGGTCCCCATTTCAACAACCTTTATCCCAGGCAACTCTCACAACAGATGCTTCACCAATGGGTTGGGGAGCTCATCTGCAAGACCTCTCCACCCAAGGCACTTGGACTCCACAGGAGACGCATCTACATATCAGTCTCTTAGAACTCAGAGCAATCTTCCTTGCTCTTCGAGTGTTCCACACCCTGCTCAGCTCCTCATTCATACGGACAATCAAGTAGCTATGTTCTACATGAACAAGCAGGGGGGAACAGGCTCTCTGTCGCTTTGCAACAAAGCTTTGCGACTATGGGCCCTTGCCAGAGAGCATCAAATTCATCTCCTGGCAGTGTATCTTCCAGGCATACAAAACTCTTGGGCAGACAGACTCAGTCGAGTCCTGCTTCCACACGAATGGTCTCTACATGCAGACCAGGTGGCCAAGATTTTTCAAATTTGGGGAACCCCAGACATAGACCTCTTTGCAAGTCCGTTGAATGCCAAACCTCCCCAGTTCTATTCCAGAATTCCGGCTCAGGGCTCTCAGGCCAGGGATGCTTTCCTCCTTCACTGGGGTCAAGACTTCCTTTATGCCTTTCCACCCATTCCCCTACTTCCCAAAACCCTGTTCAAGCTTCAGAGAGACAGAGGCTGTATGATTCTCATAGCTCCACATTGGCCACGGCAAGTGTGGTACCCTCTGCTTCTACATCTCTCTCAAGCTCCCTCTCTGGAGTTAGGGTCTGCTCCAGATCTCCTGTCTCAGGAGGACAGAATGTTATGGCATCCCAATCCCCAGTCTCTGCATCTCAGGGCTTGGTTGCTGAAGGCCTAGATCTCCATGATCTTAACCTCCCTCAGCAAGTAAAGGATATCCTTTATGCTTCCAGGAAGCCTTCCACAAGACATTCTTATGCTTTCAAGTGGAAAAGGTTTACCATATGGTGTTCGCAGAAGGGTCTTAACCCCCTTGCGATACCTCTGGAATTATTACTGGAGTATCTCCTTCATTTATCCAATGCAGAACTTAAAACTAACTCAGTAAGAGTCCATTTGAGTGCTATTGCATCTTCTTTCAAGCCTCTAAAATGGACAACCTATTTCTTCCCATCCTCTTATAGCAAGATTTATGAGAGGCCTTCTTCTAACTAAGCCTCCCATTAGGCCACCACCGGTGGCATGGGACTTAAACTTGGTTCTTGGTCAGCTTATGAAGCCACCTTTCAAACCCTTAGCTACTACCTCATTGAAATTCCTTTCTTGGAAGGTTATCTTTCTCATTGCAATCACATCAGCACACCGCATCAGTGAGTTGCAGGCACTAGTAGCTGATCCACCTTATACAAGGTTCCATCATGACAAGGTAGTCCTTAGGACTCATCCACACTTTATGCCAAAGGTGGTCTCGCCTTTTCATCTAAACCAAGCGGTCTACCTGCCTGTGTTTTTTCCAAGGCCTCATGCATCTAATGCAGAAAGGAATCTTCATACTTTGGACTGTAAAAGAGCATTAGCCTTTTACTTGCAAAGAACACAGCAACATAGAAAGTCCTCTCAACTCTTTGTTGCTTTTGATCCTTCTCATTTGTCGAGTAGCCACTTGGGCCTCGGTTCATACCTTCACAGCCCATTACTGCTTGGACAAGGACTCCCGCCGGGATGCCTTGTTTGGTCAGGCTGTTCTTCAACACCTGTTCCATACCTAATCAACTCCTACCTACCATCCCTGGTTGGATGCCAGAGATCCATGGGGGGAAGTGGAGCCCTTTCACAGGGACACACAACTTTCAGGGGCCATCTTCCTGGCATCTGCAGCTAGGGAGTCCCCATATGTGAAGACTACATTCCTGCTTGTTCCTGGAGATAGCATAGTTACTCACCCGTAACAGGCGATCTCCGGGAACAGCAGGAATTTAGTCTTCACAACCCACCCACCTCCCCTAGGAGTTGTATCTCTCTATCTATCTCTTTCTCTTTCCCTCTCTCTCTCTCTTTGTCTCTGCTTTAAACTCAACTGGAGAGAGGTAGTTGGGAAAGGTGGGAAGGCAGCACACAGGTGCTGTGGGATGCTCCCAAAAGCTTTCTAATTGGATGCTGGGGAGCGTTCCTGCGCAGGCTCCGTTGGTAACGACGATACCTATATGTGAAGATTAAATTCCTACTGTTCCCGAAGATCACCTGTTACAGGTGAGTAACTATGCTTTATTTGTAGTTGACAGGTGGTTTGTTTGGGTAGCCCTTGGTATAGTATATTGCAGTAATCCAGTACAGGTGTAATGATGGCCTGGTAGACTGTGCAGAAGTGTTCTTTGTTGAGGAGTAATTTTAGTCTCCAGAGCGTTGCAAGTTTGAAGTAGGCTGTTTTGGATATCTTGTTTATATGTGGTTGGAGGGTGAGTTGCTTGTCTAGAATCACTCTGAGGTGATTCTTTTATTGTAATCAGTGTATTGGATATGTTGATAGAGGTAGGATGAATGAATGTTGTGTTTCTCATTATGATGATTGCTTCAGATTTTTTTATGTTGATGTTTAAGTTGTTATTTAGCCAGGTTGTGCTTTCTTGAATGCAGGTAGATATGGTGGTATAGTCTGGTGAGTCCAGTTGAATAGGGGTATATGCCATGATGTCATCAGCATATATTGCGTATTGTATCTTGTATTTGTTAAATATATTGCAAATAGGTTGAATATAGATGTTGAAGAGAAGAGCTGAAAGTATGAGCCTTGGGGAACTCCTTGCATAGTTTTGAAGGGCGCTAAAGTGAGATTCCCAGAATTTACTCTCTGCTGTCTGTCTTCTAGGTATGACTGGAACCATTTGATAGTAGTATCTTGAAGGCCAATCTCCCTTAGGCGCTTCAATAAGATGTGATGGGAGACTGTGTTGAATGCTGATGAAATATCTATAAATATTAATAAGAAGCCCTGCTTTATATTGTCTATTCCTTTGATTATGTTGTTGAATAGATGTATGAGGAGTGTCCCTCAACGCCATGTTTTGGTCGGAATCCGTGTTGGTTGGGGTCTAGTGGGGCAAATTCGTCAATGTGATCTTGGAGTTGTCTCTGTGCGATTTTTTTAAGTTATTTTAGCCAAGAGTAGGAGGGTCTGTGTTTTTGGGTGAGGTGGTTTTAGGAATGGGACATATGGTGGATTGCTTGAGTGCTTTTGGCATATAGCCCTGAGTTAGAGAGGTGCTTACTATCTTTTGGATGAATGTGTTGAGTTCTTCTTTTGTGGATTTAATCCAAGTCACCGGGCAGGGGTCCAGTGGGGAAGTGGTAGTATTTAAAGCAGTGATGGTTTGTTCTATTTGTTTAGTTGATAGGATGCTGAAATTCTTCCATTGATTAGTAGTTGTGGAGTTATCTGGAGTTGGTTTGTCCATAAGCGAGACATTGTCATGGGGTGTAGTGGTACTGTACTTGGTTATTAGATAATCAGCGAAGATTTGTGGGTGTATCTTGCAGTCATCTTTCGTGGTTGGGTCATTTGTTAGGGTACGAACAATGTTGAAGAGTTTTTTAGGTTTATTGCAGGCTTTTAGTACGAGGTTTGTGTGGTATTGTTGCTTGTGTTTTTTTATTAGGTTGTTTTAATCTTTTTGCATTTCCTGGTATTGTTTCAATGTAGATTCTGATTTGTTACATCTCCAGTGACATTCCAGTTTCTGTAATTTTCTTTTGGATTCTCTTATTATGTTGGAGTTCTATGGTGTAGATCTGGGCCTGTTTTTGTTGTGGTGTGAATTTATTCGAGGTGTGAGTTGTGATGCGGCAAGGATAGTGGTATTCCATATGTTGATAGCTTCATCGAGGTCATTGAAATTTTGGGGTAGGGACTGTATCTTTGATGAAGTGCTCTTTGTTGAAAGCTTTGAAGTGTCTGGTTGGTTGTTCTGTTTTGCATGCTGTCTTTTGGGTATTGTGGTGGAGCACAAATGATATGGCATGATGATATGACCATGGTATTGGTGTGGTTTTAGGTGGTGTCATGAGACCTTGATTTAGGGTGTTGGTTGGCATGAATATGCGATCTGGCGTAGAGCCAGAGCGATGGGATGGACCTGATAGGACTTGCTTGAGTTGAATGGATTCCATAGCTTTGTGAAAAACTATTTCAATTGTTGTTGATGCAGATGTGAGGTTTAGGTCTCCTAGCACTATGAGCGTCTTGTGTGGTGAGTTAGCTGCATATATCATATCCAGGATGTTGGATGTGTCTTCTGTTGGGGCGTTGAGGGGTCTTTATATCAGGCAGATGGATAGATGTTTGTTTTCAGTGTTGATGAAGTCACAGTGTTCAGAGCTTTTGGAGGTTGCTGTCTTGAGCCTTAGGTCTGTTCGGGCAAGTATTAGTACTCCGCCTCCTCGTTTGTGGGTTCTAGGGCAGTTGTATGCTGTGAATGCTGGTGGTGTTATTTGGTTCAGTATTACCTGGTCTTTGTTTTTGAGCCATGATTCAGTAATGCATAGTATGTCAATGTTGTTTTCATAGATATAGTCGGTAATAAAGTCAGCCGCCATGCATGAAGAACTGACTGTACTAAGGAAAGACCTAGCTGCCATGCATAAAAAAGTGTCTCTACTGAGGGAGGAACTGGCTGCAATGAAGCGCACCTCTTCTAGGATACAAACTGAACAAAGTCCACCACCGCTCCCACAAAGAATCAAACGCCCCAGGAACAAATGGATCACAGTGGGTTCTGGTAGATTGCGACTAGTAACACAGACATTCTGTACATCAAGAGATATCCCTGTACAATGCCTTCTCTACCTTGGCTAATGAGGATGCCCAATCCAAAGAAACTGAAGGGCCCTTAAATGAGTCAGACAATGCCCAATCCCCTGCTAAAGCACCAAATATGAAGAAAACCTCACCAAACAGAAAACTACTACTACTTGGAGATTCCATCATCAGAGGCACCAACTTGGGAACACAGTTCAAAGGAGAGAAGATAGTCATGTGCCTACCAGGCTCTTCAGCCAGCAGGAATACAAACCAAGTTGTTGAATTACTTAGCGCAAAAAGTGAACACTCCAAACTTGATGTTATTATCCACTTAGGCACAAACGACATGGCTAGTTACAGTGCCTCCACAGCCCAAAAGGACTTCCTGTCTCTGGGAGAGAAACTCAAGTGCGTTGTTAACACTTGCATTCTCAGAAGTTCTACCTGTTCTAGGGGACAAAAAGGCTGCATTGCATTAACAGCTTTAATACATGGCTCCAGACCTGGTGCAAACAAGAAGGATTCAGATTTATTGGTAACTGGGACAACAGATGGACCAACAAGAAACTATACTGTGCTGACGGACTACATCTCTCTGACGCAGGGAAAAGAATCCTAAGTGAAAAATTCAGGCAGTATGTGGATATGCATTTAAACTAGGAAGAGGGGGTGATGGATGTGGAAGGTCAACATCTGCATGCCACCCCCAACAAAAGCAGAACACCATCAGAAACAGCCACACTTTTAAACCCAACATCAAAAACATGTGGGAAGAAGTAGGCAGAACAAAATCAATGCAAAATACACACAAGCCAGGAAAATGCTGGAAAGCAATGAGCACAAATGCTCAAAGCTTAGCCAACAAAATTCCAGACCTGGAAGCCCTAATGGTGGAAACGAATTTGGACATTGTGGCCATTACAGAAGCATGGTTTAATGAATCGCACGATTGGGATATAGCCATAGCTGGCTATAATCTATTCAGAAGAGACAGAGAAAATGGAAAAGGAGGAGTAGCCTTGTATGTCAAAAGCAATATTAAAGCTACTGAAATGCAGGGGACATGGGGAAAAGAAGAAGCGCTCTGGATTGCTTTGGAAAGAGGAGATGGCACTGTCATCCATATTGCTGTAGTCTACAGACCTCCGACTCAAATTGAAGAGAGAGATAACGAATTGATTAAAGATATTGCCAAGATAGCAACAAAGGGGGAAGCGATCATATTGGATGACTTTAATCTACCTGATGTGGATTGGATTACTCCTTCTGCACATCTGGAAAGAAGCAAAAAAATTGTGGATGCTCTCCAAGATGCTTATTTAGACAAATGGTGATGGAACCAACCAGGGAAAGCTCAACGCTGGATGTAGTGCTCACCAACGGTGATAGTGTGTCGAATGTCTGCGTGAGTGCCCCTGTGAGCAACAGCGACCATCACACGGTGTGGTTTGAGATAAAAGCCATGGTACAGGCCAATCATAACAAGCTCAAAGTCCTAAACTTCAAATACACTGACTTCAATAAAATGGCAGAGTACTTAAAGGAGGAGATGACGGGGTGGAAGGAGATAAAGGAAGTGGAATTGCAATGGGCTAAACTAAAGAAGGCAATAAAAGGGGCAACAGATAAATATGTAAGAAAAGTAAATAAAAACAAGAGGAGAAAGGAGAAAGGCTAAAAAGGTTAGGGCTCTTTAACCTGGAAAAGAGACGGCTGAGGGGAGATATGATAGAAGTCTATAAATTAATGAACGGAGTGGAACGGGTAAACGTAGATCGATTGTTTACCTTATCAGAATATAGAAAGACTAGGGGACATGCAATGAAGCTACAGGGTAAACTATTTAAGACTAATAAAAGAAAATATTTTTCACTCAACGTGTAATCAAACTCTGGAAGTTGTTACCGGAGGATGTAGTAAAGGCTGTTAGTGTAGCTGGGTTTAAAAAGGTTTGGACAAGTTCCTGGAGGAAAGGTCCATAAACCATTATTAAGAAGTGACCGAAGATATCACTGCTTGACCCAGTACAAGCATTGTGGAACTTGTGTCTCTTGGGGAAACTGCTAGGTACATATGACCTAGATTGGCCACTGTTGGAAACAGAATACTGGGCTTGATGGACCTTGGTCTGACCCAGTATGGCATATCTTATGATCTTATGTTCTTATGAGAAGGAAACCTATTTGGTTTTCCAAAGAGGTGGCTGCTCAAATAAAGGCAAAAAACACAACTTTCACAAAATTCAAAAGCTTGCCAACAGAAGAACACAGAAATGAATACAGGATCCAACTCAAAGAGTCTAAAAGAGTAATAAGGATAGCAAAATCAAAGGCAGAGGAAAGGATGGCTAAAGATGTTAAGGGTAGCAACAAAACTTTCTTCAGGTATATTCGGGAAAGGAAGAAGATCAGAGTTGGAATTGCAGGACTCAAAAGTGCTGGGAAAGGACTCGTGGAAAGTGACACTGAAAAAGCGAAATTGCTAAGCAAATACTTCTGCTCTGTTTTTACTAAAGAAGATCCTGGAGATGGACCAGCTGTGACTCCCAAATATAAAAATGGGAATGAAGTAGATACCACACCATTCACAAAAGACGAGGTGTTAGAACAACTTGCTAAACTGAAAGTGGACAAAGCCATGGGACCGGATGGGATACATCCCAAGATACTGAAAGAGCTCAGAGAGGTTCTTGCAGGACTGTTAAAGGATGTCTTCAACAGATCCTTGGAAACAGGAGAGGTTCCTCAGGACTGGAGAATGGCTGATGTCGTACCTCTACACAAAAGTGATGACAGGGAAGAAATGTCAAACTACAGGCCCATGAGCCTTACCTCGGTGGTGGGAAAAGTAATGGAGGTGCTCCTGAAAGAGCGAATAGTGAACTTTCTCAAAACCAACAGGATGCAAGATCCGAGGCAACATGGTTTTACCGAAGGACGGTCTTGCCAAACAAATCTGATTGAGTTCTTTGACTGGGTGACCAAGGAACTAGATCAGGGGCATGCAATGGATGTCATCTACCTGGATTTCAGAAAAGCCTTTGATACTGTTCCTCATAGGAGGCTTATCAACAAACTCAGTAGCTTGGGGATGGGTCCCAAGATGGTAAACTTGATTAGAAATTGGTTGACTGACAGATGACAGAAGGTGATTGTACATGGAGCTCACTCGGATGAGAGGAAGGTGATTAGCGGGGTGCCCCAGGGTTCGGTCCTGGGCCCGGCACTGTTCAATGTATTTGTGAGTGATATTGCTGAAGGACTGAATGGAAAAGTCTGTCTTTTTGCAGACGAGACAAAAATTTGCAACAGAGTGGACTCCCCCGAGGGAGTGGTTAACATGAGGAAAGATCTACAAAAGCTGGAAGACTGGTCTAATGCTTGGCAACTACGATTTAATGCGAAAAAGTGCAGTGTCATGCACTTGGGTAGCAGAAATCCAAGGGAAATGTACGCGATAGGGGGTGAGAGGTTGGTATGCACGGTTCAGGAGAAAGACCTTGGTGTGATTATCTCTGATGATCTCAAGGTGGCAAAACAGTGTGACAAGGCGGTGGCAAAAGCCAGGAGGATGCTGGGCTGCATACAAAGAGGGATTACCAGCAGAAAGGAAGAGGTACTTATGCCACTGTATAAGTCACTGGTGAGGCCTCACTTGGAATACTGTGTTCAGTTTTGGAGACCGTATCTTGCAAAAGATGTAAAAAGACTGGAAACTGTTCAGAGGAAAGCGACCAAAATGATTTGGAGCCTGCATCAGAAGCCTTATGAGAAGAGACTTGAAGACCTAAATATGTACACTTTGGAGGAGAGGAGGGACAGGGGAGATATGATTCAGACCTTTAAATACTTAAAGAGAAATGATGAACAAACAAACCTCTTCCAAAGACGGGGAAGCTGTAAAACTAGAGGGCATAACATGAAGCTGCAAGGTGGTAAATTGAAAGGCAATGTCAGGAAATATTTTTTCACTGAAAGGGTGGTGGATGCTTGGAATGCCCTCCCGATGGAAGTGGTGGGGGCAAACATGGTGACGGAATTCAAAAAGGCATGGGACAAACACAGTGGATCCCTTTACAGCAATAGGATAAAAACAAGATAAACGGTACCATCTAACTTCTGAACCATATAACGTCTCAACAAATAGGGGTGTCCTAAATGGAGTGGTGGGTTTACCCCTAAACAAAGACATGGGGAGGGGTGGCCTGCACAGAGCGACAGGTGCACCTACTCTTGCCATCTTGCTGGGCAGACTAGATGGACCATGCTGGTCATTATCTGCCGTCATTTACTATGTTACTATGTAATAGTATTTGTTTTGTTGCATATTGATCTTGCATTTATCAGACCTATGTTTATGCGGGTGGTATGTTGGGTGGGTGGTTGAGGTGTTGTTGTTTGTGACCATGGTTCTATTGTAGTGTATCTGGTAGGTCTTTTGCTGGAAGGTTTGTACTAAGCGGATGTGTGTATAGGTTGGTGGATGGTAGGGAAGTATGATATATATATAGGTGGAGTTTGTAAGGCTTTGAAGTAGGTAGTGTAGTAATATGCATTTGTTTGGTAGGAGCATAGGGTAAGTATTAGTATCATGGTGTATATTGTTTTTGGAAGTGTTCTTTTGTACATTTGCTGTCCATACAGTAGTTTGTTGCCAGCGTGAGGGGGTTGATTTTTCATGTTTGTGTCCTCCGTGTGGGATGAATTGCCTTTTAAAATGCTGGAGCCTTCTGATTGGGCACTTGCGGGGGCATTGTGGAGCGGCCGGGCTTGACCCCTGATCGATCGGGGGAGCCCACTGAAGTGGCCAGCATCTTTTGCTGCGCACGATTGGCTGGTGCAGGGAGCGGGGGGAATCCCTTGCCCGCTTCCTGTGCTGGTTGCCGGTCTGGTGGAGCAGGGCATTTCTGGATTTGTTCTTTGTCTCTGAATCAGTGGAAGGTGGAGTGAGGTGGTGTTCTGATTAGGTGTGGGACCTCCTGTGGGAGTTCTGTGTCGGTTCTGGGGTCTTTTGGTTGGAGGATCGATAGGAGCGGAGTGGGAGCTCTCTTTATGCTTCTTGCTTACGTCAGGTTTTGAGTGTTGCTTCTGTCGGTGTGCTTCTGTAGGCTCATCGGTCATAATTGAGTGGGAATGTATTCATCGTGGGTCCCCACCTAAGGGCCATGCCAAAGGGCCCTCTGGCGAGGCCCTCAGGCGTGGGCCCACCAGGCGCGTGCAGACCAGGGCCTCAGAGTTTTAAATGTCCCGCTGGTGGAGGGTTCTTCAGCCCGATTGGCCTTTGTGAGGGGGGGCAGGGAGGAGCTTACCTGCCTGCTCCCAACGCCGATGCTGATCGGGCTGATGTGGAGGCGATGTTCTCTGAGGCCCTGGCACGGGTTTTAAATGTCCTGCCGGTGGAGGGTTCTTCAGCCCGATTGGCCTTTGTATTTAGCTCATTTTCTATACCATTTTATCATTCATTTAAAGCGGTTTACATTTAACTTGAACTGGGGGGATATACAGTGAACAGAACAGGGTACAGATAACAGGTAACCGTGTACAGTGTTGCTTTACATACATAGTGTAACAATGAAGTAATTGGAGTATGGGCAGTGGGATAACTATCTGTAAAGGAGTAGTAACATTGTACAGATATGGGTAGTGACTTGTTTATTTCTAGATTAAGTGTTTATATAGAGCTGTTAGAGTCCTGAAAACCTGATTGGCTGGGTGTGCAAGGACTGGGTTCAGGATCACTGAGATTGCCTTAGAAAAACCAAGTTATCAATGTCCCTGTTTAATGTACGTTACCAAGTTTAAGTTACAGTGTAAACCGCTTTGACTGAAATGATAAAGTGGTTTAAAAAACCTGTTAAATAAAATTAAAATAAAAATAGAAACCCCTCCCTGAGTGTCTGAATCCACAGTCAGTGTGGCAGTCGTAACAGACACTGCCGCTGAAACCACTTAACTCCCCGAGCCTGCACTGATATTCAGCAGGAGGAATGGAAGATCTCACAGAGCTGAGCGAGACATTGCTCCCCAAACCGGAGCTCTTCCCAGCCCTGGTAACGGGTATGCCTGTCGAGGGCTTCAACATCGTGAGGGTGTCAATCTTCCGCTGACCTGCCGCAGCAGCCTCGGGTTTTGGGGGAACACTTCCCTTACTCTTGGCTTTGCGTTCTGGCATCAGCAAGGTAAAAAAACCCTTATTCAGAGAGCAGGAACTAGCGCATCCTACTCAGATGTTATCTTGGATCTCCAGTCTCTTTTATAGTGGAAATCTTCTTTTCTAGCAAGGCTTCCAGACAGGGGTAAATTCAGACCAAGTATAGATGAGACTTGGTATAGGAGAGTTATGTTGCTTGTCCCAGGAGTAAGCAGTGGATTTTCTGGGTCCTTTTTAATAATGGTTTATGGACTTTTCATCCAGGAAGTCATCCAAACCTCTTTTAAACCCAACTATACTAACAGCTTTCACTACATCCTCCGGCAATGAATTCCAGAACTTGATTACTCGTTGAGTGAAAAAATATTTTTACAATTATTTTTAAATGTGCTATATTGTATCTTCATTGCATTTCCCCTAGTATTTATACATTTTAAAGAAGTAAACAACCTATCTATGTTTACCCATTCCACTTCACTCATTATTTTATAGACCTCTGTCACATCTCCCTCAGCTGTCTCTTTTCCAAGCTGAAGAGCCCTAACCTTTTAAGCCTTTCCTCAAAGGGAATTGTAGTATAAAATTCACTAGCAGTGGTTGGTGAATTACTGTGCAACTCTTAGAGGGAGAGAATATAGTTCCTTCCCCAAGTCTTGCTGGGTACCTTCATATGGTGACCTTATTGTACAAAATCTATACTAAATCTCAGCCAGGCGACACTACTATTAAAGTATGGTAGGAAAGAAAAATACATACTGGCTGCATGTCGACCAGGATAAAATGGTGCCACCCATAGCCTCCACACTAGGGATAACAATGGTGGTAGCAATAGTGCAGACACTGCAGATGTGGGTAACATCCCTGCCACGGATAAAGGCCATGGTGAATGTGTTCATGTACCCATTGTGGCAAGAGATAAGAACATAAAATATGCCATACTGGGTCAGACCAAGGTTCATCAAGCCCAGTATCCTGTTTCCAACAGTGGCCAATCTAGGTCATAAATACTTAGCAGTACCACAGAAATTAATGAAAAGTTGAGGATTGGCTACAGCTAAATGGACTTCTGCAGATAAAGAGGAGATTATGTACTGCTATTTTTATGCTACAAATCGTATATTTAAATCAAGGGGGTATACAAGGAGAATCCGCCAAAAACTGGAAGAAAGAGGAAAATTGCCACAAGAAAAACTGCAAAAAGCAACGGATGAAAATTTAAGATCTTTAATTTCACCGATCAAAGTAAAGAAGTATGTGCATGATAACATCTTGAATCAACAAAGGGCAAAAGGAAATACAGGGAGGAGGAGGAGATATAGGTGAGAGAACCAGAAGAAAGGAATACACAGAAACAGAAAGAGCAGTTGAGGAGGCGATGGAGCTTGGAGATCTGGAACTGCAGGAGAGTGAGGTAAATACAGGACAGGTCAATTAGTCAACTGAAGAGGGGGAAGAAAGACTTAGAGGTGGAGGAATTCAAGATCAAACTCCTAGTCCATATGGATAAAAGATTAATATGCTGGGTTCCAGGCAAGGGAAAGATTACCCAAGTTAAATTTAACACCTAAGGTTAAAGGTATGATGATTAAGATGAACAAGGCTATATCCTGTATAAAGGGATCATTTATTGACATCATCAAAATAAATTGAATACAATATAGTGCAGCTAAAATTATTACTGCAAGAATACTACCAACTAAAGTGCAGGACCAGAATAAAAAGAGAACAATAACAGTTCCTCCTTGGAAAAAATGCATTGAAGGAAAAATACAGTCATTGCGCGCGGAGATATCCCTGATAGACAGGTATCTAAAAGGATTAAGATCATCAGAGATACTGAGGAAAAGCCAAGATATTGAGCTGAAAAGCATGCTGCCTTAACAGAAGACTTGAAATTTATTCATTCCAACAATAAATTGAAAGTAGCAGCAGAAGCACAAAAATTGCCAAGATATGAAGAAAATAGAAAAGAAAGATATCAAAATAAACAATTTAGAGAAAACCCAAAACAGTTCTACAGGAAATTGGGAAAGAGTATTAATATGGTAGAAACATCACCAAACAAGGCTGAAACAAAAACAAAAAGAAGAATATTTACCCTGCATACAGGAACGTTTAGAAAAATCAAACATCATACTTATAGAATGGCCTGTAGTAACAATGAAAGAGCTAGAAAGCAGGTTAAAATGAGCCCCAAACTGGAAGAGCCTTGGCCCAGATGGAGTGACCAACGTTTGGCTCAAACAGTTAACATCACTCCACCAAGACGTGGCAAACTGCAAAAACTAATTGATCAAGCAACTGGACTTAACGCCACAATGGCATATAACAGGAAGAACATTTCTCCTTCCAAAGGGGGACCCAAATAACATTTCCAAAAATAATAGCAAATAACTTGTCTATTTACAATCTATAAGCTATTCACTGCAATAGATTGAGACAGAATATATTATCATATTGAATCCAATAACATCATGGCAATAGAGCAAAAGGGAAATAAGAGGGGGGCATAGGAAACCAAAGGACAGTTAATGTTAAATAAGGCCATCATTGCCAGCACTAAAGAAAAGCAGAAATGTCAGTACAGCATGGATTGATTATAAGAATGCTTTTGGCAGCATCCAACACTCTTGGATAATAATTTGCCTTGAGATGTATAAGGTAAATCCTGGTTTGATAGAATACATTAAGTTCACCATGACAATGTGGCAAACCACCCTACCACCCTATTTTTGAAGTACATTAAGGTCCAGTGAGGAATATTTCAGGGAGATTCTCTGTCATCAGTTCTGTTTTGTATGGCGCTTAATCCAATGAGCACTCTCATCAGCTCTTTGGGATATGGATTTTGCCTGAATCCTAAAGAAGGTAACAACCCAGAGGTAACATCCCATGTACTATTTGTAGACGACCTGCAGCTGTACAGTTCCAGTGACCAACAATTAGCAGAGCAAGTCTGTGTAGTGAAAAGCTTTTTTGATGACATCAGGATGACTTGTGGCCTAGACAAATGTGCTAAGGCAATTTGTTATAGAGGAAAATTAAGCAAAATGGAAAACATCTCCCTGGCTGAGGGCTGTGACATCAAGGAACTTGAACAGGAAGGCATATATAAATATCTTAGAGTAGAGGAAGGAACGATACTCGAGCAGAAATTACTGAGAGAAAAGATCAGTAAAGAATACTATAGCAGATTAAAATCATTATTGAAAAATGCAAAATAAGATACAAGCCATCAATCAGCTGGCCAATTCCTATGCTCTCATACAGCTTTGTGATTGTAGACTGGCCTCATAAAGATCTTGAAAAACCAGATGTGCGAACAAGAAAACTCCTCCATGCCCATGAGGTGACTTACAAGAATAAGTGTATGCCAAGACTGTACATTCTTAGAGATAAAGAAGGGCTAGGCCTCATAGAGATTTATTGCACATACAGAGTTACTATCATAGGCATCCAGGCCTACCTAACAGAGCATCAGCAGATCCAAATACACAAAAAGTGCTAAAATATGAAAGTAAATGTCCAGAATCTGTCTCCATCAAACCTGACAATTGTTCCGATAACTAGAAGGAATGAGTGAGAACCACAGGCACACACAGGAAAGAAACCAATAGAATTTACAAAATAAGAAAAAAGACTCTTCAAAGAATTATATCAGCAAACGAGGAAAAAGAAGTGGCAAAAGCACAAATAAAGTGGGAAATACAAAGTGTTACTCCAGGGACCCTTTGTCGATCAAGAACGGACACATGAATGGTTAAGGAGAGGTGAACTGAAGCCGAAGGAAGAGAGATGTAGTTGCAGCCCATGACAGCAGATTACAGACAAGATGGTTTACAGCAAGCATTGAAAAAACTGGCAAAACAGCCATATCAATTCTGTAAGAAAGATCTGGAAATAGTGACTCACCTCATAGCTGGCTGTGAAGTTCTAATGGTGAAAGT
Source organism: Ichthyophis bannanicus (assembly GCA_033557465.1). NCBI lineage: Eukaryota > Metazoa > Chordata > Amphibia > Gymnophiona > Ichthyophiidae > Ichthyophis > Ichthyophis bannanicus. Next base: position 74,514,478 of record CM066040.1, read on the forward strand.
TTTCTCTGAAACAAAGTAGCACGTCTCATACATTGGAAACAATGTAAACACACTATAACCCTGTGCCTGAAATGCACTGGGATCATGACCCTAAGGGCCTGATATTGAGCGCCGGTGGCTTGGCGGGAGTACAGTGCCTAGCCATCGGCGCTGAATACTAAACCTAGATATTCAATGCTGGGGTCATATGTGGTCCAGGCATTGAATACTCGGGGTCGCCGCACAGCTTCCATAGCCATAGAAGCTAACTGGGTAGCAGCGATAATGAGCCACAGCCCATTTAATTCCTATGGGTAAAGCTAGGACAGCTTTTGCTGTGCCTAGCTTTATCTCTGTGTCGCTATCTGGGTAGTGGTGCGATATCGCCACTACCTAGTTAGCGACTGTTGCCGCCCACGACATGCCCTGGAATGCTTACGATGCCCCCCGATGCTAGGCAGTTAGTATCAGGGCGTGTAGCGGCAGTAGTAGGGGATATTCAGTGCACTAAACATGCTAGTGCAGTTGAATATCCTATTCAGTGGCATTTACACGGTTTACAAGTCTGTAAACTATGTAAATACCTTTGAATATCGGGCCCTAAGAGAATTACAGAGAATGGTTATGATCACCTGGGACATTCCCATTATGATGGATAAGAAACTAGCAGCAAGAAAATGCAACCTGGGGTAAAGGAGAAAAACACCAGAACAATATTGATAATAGAGGTGTTGGTTCCAAGTGATTATTTTGTGAATCGTGTGGAGAGGCAGAAGATCCTGAATTATCAAGAAAATCAGTCAGAGGGGGGCGGAGCCTGATGTCCAGCGGGTAGGACGCTTTGCGTTGAAGCTCCCGAGAGGCCTACTTAGAATCCTGACTTAATACCTATACAAATTTACTATTTCGCTCCGAGCTGACCGGGGCACCTCGGGGGGAATGGCGGCCCATAAACCAGTGCGCTTGGACTTCGGGTCTCCTTCTTCTTCTCACGGAAAACGCTCCAAAACAGAGGTGTCCTCCCCACAGAAGATGGTTCCATTTCGTGAAAACCCCGAGATGCACCTGGAGATTTTGGAGGAAATACGCGGCGTGAAGGAATTGGTGCAGTCCAATGGAGAAGCGCTTCGAGCCATGCGAGAAGACTTTGGAGTGCTCCAGGACCGACTTGAAAGTCTTTCATTACGGCAGGACAACATGGCGGGGGTCCTCGACTCGCACGAGGTGCGCTTGGGCAAACTGGACGAGGCTGAGCGCCAGATACAGAATCTTCAAAAGGAGTTAGAAGATAGCAATAATCGAGCCCGTCGCAACAATGTGAGGCTACTCGGAATGCCGGAGGGGGTGGAAGCAGGAGATATAAGAGAATTCTTGCTCAAAACTCTTCCCTCCTTGCTGAAGATTACTTTTCACAGAGAACTGGAAATCGATCGAGCACACCGTGTTCCTGCCCACATGGCGCTCAACCGCACGACCCCCCGGCCTATTGTCTTTAGCTTGCTACGATATCAACAAGTGGAACAAATTTTACATGCTGCCCGAGCGAATCATCATTTGGAATTTGAAGGTCGTAAGGTCTCCTTCTTTCCTGATTTGGCAAAGCCTACCGTTGACCGGCGGAAGAAACTCCTTGCTTTTCGCCCTCGACTTCAACAGCTACAGGCTCGCTTTGGCCTGTTGTATCCAGCGAAGCTCCGAGTGACTCTCCACAACCAAACCAGGACGTTCGAAGATCCTGATCTACTATCAACATTTTTAGACTCCAAAGAAGCAGAGCAGATGCGCTAATCCCAACTCTTGGACTCTTATTTGCCGGCTCTATCCGCCATTTTGAAGGGCCCGATGCGGCGGTCATAGCCAAGCACAGCAGTAGCCTGGACTTTCTTTCTTTCTCTATATGACTTTTGAATTTTGGTCTCCTATCCCTTCATGATGTGTGCCTCGGTCGGATTCGGAGCACGCACAGTCCTACAGGTTATGTGTTTTTTCAATTTCGGCCTTCTCGGGGGTTTCTCCCCGCAGACACATGGTCGCCAGTAATTTTGGGGTTTTGCTTCTCCTCTACCGTACTGCGGTTTTCTTTGTTAATGTGGGGCGCTTCATTGTATTATATTAGTTTATTTTTCCTATGTCATGTGTACAGCCAGATACAGTCAGCTTGAGGGACATAGTGAAATTATGTGTGCTGTCGTGCTCAGACTTTTTAACTTTTCTGAATGGCCTTATGTAAAATCTTCTCATTCACCGTCAAAGGCATTAATGGTCCACTCAAAGGAAAGAAAATCCTTAGCTATCTTAGCCATGAGCATGTTGATTTAGTGTTTCTTCAGGAAACGCATTTAAACTCTGCTGAAACACTGAAACTCAATGCTAAGCCTCACATGGTAGCTGCCTATTCTCCCACCGTTTTCAAGTGGTACGGGATAGCCACTCTGGTTGAGAAGTCTTAGCACGCTACTGTACCTGATATTAGCGCTGACAGGGAGGGTAGATGGGCCCGTGTACACCTTGAGGTTGGAGATAGTGAATTCACGTGTATTTGCATTATGCCCCGAATGTGGACAACCCTGCTTACTATGCAAGTATTGCGCAGTTGGCCTTGACCTCTGCCAATGCCCCATTAATACTTGGTGGCGATTTTACTCAAGTGTTCCCTCAATCTTTTCTTCTCAAACAAGGTGCTCGTTGGTTGAAAGATCCAGTACCGAGTAGACCTGTGTGGCTAGATATAGAAGCGGGCCTTTGCAAACCGATTCCTCTTACCTTTCTCCCTGGTATGACTCTCCCATCAGACTCCCACTATCCACCAATGCTTTTAGACACTTTAGGTGCCTTTATTACTCTGCTGCAATCTTTAGACTTCCGACTCTGGTCAGTGCAACTTCAGCATCGCCTTCGGTGCACTAGAGTACTCCCGCCATCGGCATTCTCTACATAAGGTTGATTGGAGACTTCCGATCTCTCGGTGGTTCACCGGGTGTAGCATCCAACTTTACTAAACCTTCTGTAATGCTATAACCAGAGATACCCCCATAGCGCAGAAAGTATGGGAGAGAGAATTGCATGTGACTTTGACCTCGGAGCAATAGAGCCTTATCTGGAGTTGCGGGACACGGGTTCCCAATCCGCCTCACTCATTCAGACCCTCTTCTTTCTAGCCCACCGGTGTCTTTACACTTCTCACAGTTTAGACAAATGGAACACTATTCAGGGCAATGGTTGCTGAACACGTCCTGCAGCCATTGGTTCATTGCCTCATGTTATGCATGAATATCCCGCACTACAGTATTACTGGCGTCGGGTCTGGGGTCGTATTTAGTCTATCTAGCACTCTCAGGAGCCCTTTCTTGGAGGATAGTGGGACTTCGTCCAGTCGCGGGGATCCCCTCTCTCCCAAAAATGGCTTATTTCTTTTCGAACTTTATGCTTGGCATTGCTATTTCCCTAATTAAGTAATACTGGAAAATTAGCTCCCATTTGAGCCCCAATGAATGGTGGAATCATGCCTGTCTTTACAGTAAATATTACCAAATACCTCGTCTGTTCGCTTCTTCCGTTCAGACTCCTTCTCATTGGTCTCAATGGAAGATGCTTAATGACTATGTGCATTTTGCTAAACGCTCTCATCTGACTATCTAACTTTGTATATATCTCTGTCCCATGATCATGCTGTATTGTAGATACTCTTTTGATTGTTTGATGTATAATCACTGTTAATTGGAAGCGCTCACATGCTGATATAATCGGGTAGAGAAGAAGCATCGGGGTGGGGGGTAATGGGTTTACTTTTCCTTATTGTATACTTGTTTTGTCTCTTTTGGTGTGTTGTTTCTTTTGTTTGTTGCAAAATGAAAATAAAAGTTTAAAAAAAAAAAAAAAAGAAAAAGAAAATCAGTCAGAGGCCAAGAAAATGTGGCAGAAAGATACAGAAATATTTCCCATCATATTAACATACAAATATTCTCCAAGGCCATGCTGATGGTGAACATAAGCAATATCAGTGTGGTTTATAAAATCAAATAAATAAAAATACTGGGTCAGGCCAAGGTCCATCAAGCCCAGTATCCTATTTCCAACAATGGCCAATCCAGGTCACAACTACCTAGGAGGTTCCCAAAAAGGCACACAGGTTCCACAATACTTATCCTGGGGCAAGCAATAGATTTCCTGCGTCCTCTAATAATGGTTTATGGACCTTTCCTCCAGGAAGTTGTCCAAACCTTTCTGAAAGCCAGCTACACTAACAGCTTTTACTACATCCTCCGATAACGAATTCCAGAGTTTGATTACACGTTGAGTGAAAAAAAAATTTTCTCTTATTAGGCTTATATGGGTTGTACTGTAGCCTCATTGCGTGTCCCGTAGACTTTCTACTTTTTGATGGCATAAACAATCAATCTACGTTTACCCATTCCACTCCATTCATTAATTTATAGACCTCTTACCATATATCCCCTCAGCCATCTCTTTTCCAGGTTGACGAGCTCTAACCTTTTAAGCCTTTCCTCATAGGGGTATCCTTCCATCCCCTTTACCATTTAGGTGGCTCTTCTCTGTAACTTTTCTTGTTCTGCTATAACTCATATCCTTTTTAAGTACAGTGACTTTCTCATAGGTTTTTTGCCAAGAATATACTTGAAAATGTTTTTTATTATGCATTTTTGCTTCCACGGCAAGCTTTTTCTTTACAAATTCTCTCTTTGCCTGCCTTATCAATGCCTTGCATCTAACTTGCCAGTGCTTATGTTTCCACTTTTGGTCATTTTACTCCTTTTTCCATTTCCTGAAAGATACTTTTTTTGGCAACAACAGTCTCTCAGACCTCACCTTTAAATCATGCTGGCAGTTTTTTGGCCTTCCTTCCACTTTTCAGCTAGTCTGGGTTTCCAGGATAGTATTTTTAAACAATGCCCATGCTTTGCGACCCTCTGGATAGTTGACCTAAACTTTGTTCGGTCTGAAGCCAAGCGGCTCATTGTTGATAGAGTGGTAGCCATAGCTGTTGTTATTGTATCAAGCCATCTGATTGCTGGCCTTCCTCTTTTATGGTGACCACCTACCTTGCCAAGCATAATGTCAATCTCCAATGACTCTCTCTTTGCATGTGTCCAAAGTCTGAAAGTCAAAGTCTTGTTATCTGAGCTTCTAAGGAAAGCTTGGGTTTGATCTCCTCTAGTACTGACTAGTCTCCCTTTTGAAAGCTAAAAGGTAGTACTGTGGATTTCCTTGCTGTCCTTCCACCATTTATTAAATCAAATGGTATCATGCTATGATCATAACTGCCAAGGGGCCCCAACATCTTTATCTCTTGCACCAGACCCTGTGTTCCACTAAGAACTAGGTCCAGAATAGCTTCCCCTCTTGTCGGTTCATGAAGATTTCAGCAAAGCCTTTGATACTGTTCCTCAGTATCAAATAAGCTCCAATAAACTCAACAGCTTGGGGATGGGTCCCAAGATGGCGAACTAGATCAGAAATTGGTTGACTGACAGACGACAGAAGGTGACGGTAAATGGAACTCACTCAGATGAAAAGAAAGTGATTAGCAGTGTGCCCCAGGGTTCGGTCCTGGGACCGGTACTGTTCAATGTATTTGTGAGTGACATTGCTGAAGGACTGAATGGAAAAGTCTGTCTTTTTGCAGATTGCACCAAAATTTGCAACAGAGTGGACTCCCCTGAGGAAGTGGAAAACATGAGGAAAGATCTACAAAAGCTGGAAGAATGGTCTAATGCTTGGCAGTTAAGATTTAATGGGAAGAAGTGCAGTGTCATGCACTTGGGAAGCAGAAATCCACGGGAATTGTATGCAATAGGGGGTGAGAGATTGGTGTGCACGGACCAGGAGAAGGACCTCAGTGTGATTGTTTCTGACGATCTCAAGGTGGCAAAATAGTGTGACAAGGCGTTGGCAAAAGCCAAAAGGATGCTGGGCTGCATACAGAGAGGAATTACCAACAGGACAGAAGAGGTACTAATGCCACTGTACCAGCTGCTGGTGAGGCCTCACTAGGAATATTGTGTTTAGTTTTGGAGACCATGTCTCGCAAAGGATATAAAAAGACTGGAAGCAGTTCAGGGGACAGCGAACAAAATGATTTGGAGCCTGCGTCAGAAGACTTATGAGAAGAGACTTGAAGATCTAAATATGTACACTCTGGAGGAGAGGAGGGACAGGGGAGATATGATTCAGACCTTTAAATACCTAAAAGGTATTAATGAACAAACAAACCTCTTCCAAAGACGGGGAAGCTGTAAAACTAGAGGGCATAACATGAAGCTGCAAGGGGGGTAAACTGAAAGACAATGTCAGGAAATACTTTTTCACTGAAAGGGTGGTGGATGCTTGGAATGCCCTCCCAATGGAAATGATGGGGGCAAATACAGTGACAGAAGTAAAAATGACATGAGATAGACCCAGTGGATCCCTTTATAACAGGATAAAATCAAAATAAACATAACCATCTCTTCATTATGAACAAATAGGGGTGACTTACACGGATCGGTGGGTACACCCCTAAACAAAGGCATGGGGAGGGGTAACCTACGTGGAGCAACAGGTGCACCTACTCTTGCTGCCTTGCTGGGCATACTAGATGGACCATACTGGTCTATCTCCAGGAACAAGCAGGAATGAGTCTTCACATATGGGTATCGTCGGTACCGACGGAGCCTGCGCGGGAACGCTCCCCAGCGTCCAATAAGAAAGCTTTTGGGAGCATCCCACAGCGCCTGCGTGCTGCCTTCCTGCCTTTCCCAACCGCCTCTCTCCGGTTCTTCTTTTCCACGGAGCCAGCAGGTCGTGTTCCTGTCACCGCAGAAGAAGTTCTTTATTTTTTCTTAATTCTTTTGTGTCGCGTCTGCCTTCTTCGACGTCGGACCGGTACCGCCGGTCTTTTCTTTTCTTTCTTCAAAAAAAAAAAAGTATCTTTTCGTCACTGTGCATTTTCAGTTTTTGGGCCTTAGGCCTAAAAATATTTTTCCTCATGGAGAAGCCCGCTTCCGGGTTCAAAAAGTGCACAAAATGTGGCGGTACTATTTCTGTCACCGACACCCATGACTGGTGTCTAAAATGTTTGGGGCCTGACCATTCCATCATGGATTGTATGTCCTGTGCCATGATGTCTAAAAGAGGTTGGCAGAACCGAGCAGCCAAGCTCAGTACCCTGCTTCCCTCTGATGCAGCTTCGGTGGCATCGACGTCTTCCAGGACTTCTTCTTCCTCCCATGGATCTCAGGTAACCAAGCATAAATCTAGCCGGTCCTCGAAGGGTAGATCTCCCTCCAAGCATCGAGATGCCTCTGGGCTTGCCCTCGAGGATTCCGCTCCGGCAAAATTACCCCAGCGGGAAGCTCCGGCTTCCAAAGAATTATCTATGGGGTCACAGGTTGACATCGATGGCTCGGCCTCGACAGATCACCTGTTGCCGTGTTCTGGGGTACCGGTGGCTCCCACTGGTACCGACATCCAGACATTGGTGGCGTCGATGGATCAGAAGATTCTGGCCATGCAGCGCACCCTGTCGGCATTCATACAGGCTGCGACACCTCCGGTACCACAACAATCCCCGTTGTCGGTACCGGCTCCGACACCAGCATCACTCCCGGTGCTGGTACCGATTGCATCGGCATCGGCTTCGGTGTCGACTGCAACGATACCCTGTCCTATGATGACCATCGGTACCGAACCGGTACCAATTACTCCCGATACCGATCCTACTCGGTACGGCTATCGGGCTTTACAGGAGCATCCAGACAGGCGATACTTTGATTCCTCTGAAGACTCGGATGAGTATGAGGGTTCTGTCGAGGCATCGATACTTCTTCCTCAGGAGTCTTCTTCTCCTAAACGAAGAATGTCTCCTCCAGAAGACTTGTCTTTTCAAGACTTCATTAGGGAAGTGGCTAGGGGCCTCTCCATCACAGTGGCCCCTGAGTCAGAACCCAGAGCCAAGGAGTTAGATTTTTACAATATCCTAAAGCTACTTTACCTATCCATGAGATTCTGTATGATCTCATGTTGAGGATGTGGGAGACACCTCTTACCACCTCTCCTCATTCTCGCAGGCTAGACACCATGTATCGTGTCCCTCCTTGTCCTGGCTTCCACAAGACTCAGCCTCCTCACCACTCTATTGTGGTAGAGTCTGCCATGAGAAAGATAAAGAGTGCAAAGAGACACTCATCTAATCCTCCAGGGCGTTAATGCAGGACCCTAGATGCTTTTGGCCAAAGGGTTTTCCAAGCTTCTATGCTAGCTGCCAGGATCAACTCCTATAGTCTCTATATAGGAATGTTTCTAAAATAAGTCACAGATCATCTGCAGACTTTAACCCCTTTTATTTCAGAGGATAAAAGGCAGGGGTTTCTCACTTGGCTCAAACATGCCCAAGATGCCTCCAAATTTTCCAACCGTGCAGCCTTTGACTCTTTTGAGTGTGTAAGCAGAGCTTCAGCTATTGCCATAGGGGTACACAGAATTGCTTGGCTACAAGCTTCTGATTTGGAGCTCTGGGTACAAGATGAATTAGGGAATATCCCTTGTACAGGTAAAAACCTTTTTGGTAAGGACTGGCAAGCAAAGGCCAATCAGATGGATGCTGAAAACTCTGCTTTGGATCGACTTTCAAAGTCTACCTCTGCTCCTGTTAAGAAAAGATTGTTCAAAAAGACATCTTTTTCCAAAAAGGGAAGATACTATCCTGCTTCTGGTCAGCAGGCATCTTCTGCAGGTCGTTTTGCTGCAAAGCGTCAGCAACCACCTAAACAGGCCAAATCAAAGGCTGCTAGGCCTGCCATGACCCAGCAGCCTCAGCCTCCTCAGGGCCTTTGACTTGCAGCTAGAGAACTTAGCCTTTCTGGCTCTGGAGGAACCAGAGCCCCTTACCATTCCAAGAAGGTTGACTTACTTTGCTCCCAGATGGGAACAAATTACAGCAGAGCAATGGACACTTTCTATCATAAGGGAAGGGTACAAGCCTTCCCCCTCACATCATAGTGAAACAGTTCAATTCTCCAACATCTCTCCTCGACCTTCTGGATCAGGAGATTGCCACCCTTCTTGCCCAAGGGGCAATAGAAGAAGTACCTCTTCTTCAGCAAGGCACAGGGTTCTACTCCCCTTATTTTCTTATTCCAAAGAAAACAGGGGGCTACAGACCCATCTTAGATCTCAGAGAATTGAACAAATTTGCATGCAAGAAGAAATTCAACATGATTTCTCTCGGTGCTCTGCTTCCATACCTTCAGAGTCGGGACTGGCTTTGTTCTCTAGATCTCAAGGATGCGTACACCCATGTCCTCATCCATCCATCACACAGAAGGTTCCTTCGGTTCCTTTTTGGAGAAATGCACTACCAATACAGGGTGCTTCCTTTCGGTCTGGCCTCCGCACCAAGGGTGTTCACGTAATGCATGGCAGTAGTAGCTGCATTTCTACGCACCCTGGGAATATTCGTTTTCCCATATCTAGATGACTGGCTCATTCGAGCTCCCTCTCAGTCGGAGGCCAAGACTTTTCTAACCTGCACAATGCGTGTCCTTCAGTATTTGGGACTGGTAATAAACATCCCAAAATCCAATCTCACCCCTACTCAATCTCTGGAGTTTATAGGGGCTGTCCTGGATACCACAACTGCAAGGGCCTATCTTCCTCAGGCTGGTTTCCTACGCTTGGTGCAGTTAGCCTCCCAAATACAGTTAAAGTCCCATTTAACTGCTCGGGAAATGTTACAACTCTTAGGCCACATGGCATCCACCGTGCATGTGGTTCCATATGCTCGCCTTCACATGAGGGCAGCTCAATGGACTTTGTCCACCCAATGGACTCAGGCATCAGGTTGCCTGTCAGACAAAATAGCAAACTCCAGTCGCCTTTTTTGGTCTCTCCAGTGGTGGAAGTCCTCTCAAAACCTGTTGCTGGGGTCCCCTTTTCAACAGTCACTTCCCCAAGCAATCCTTACAACAGATGCCTCCCCAATGGGTTGGGGAGCTCATCTGCAAGATCTCTCCACCCAGGGTATCTGGTCTCCACAGGAGACTTCTCTACACATCAATCTCTTGGAACTCAGAGCAATTTTCTTAGCTCTCAGAGTGTTCCACTCCCTGCTCAGCTACAGGACAGTCCTCATCCACACGGACAACCAAGTAGCCATGTTCTATGTGAACAAGCAGGGAGGGACTGGCTCTCTGTCGCTTTGCAACGAAGCTTTGCAACTGTGGGCCTTCGCCAGAGAGCATCAGATTCATCTTATGGCAGTATATCTTCCAGGCGTTCAAAACTCTTGGGCAGACAGACTCAGTCGAGTTCTGCTTCCACACGAGTGGTACCTCCATATAGACCAGGTAGCCAGGATTTTTCGAATTTGGGGAACCCCGGACATAAACCTCTTTGCAAGTTCGTGGAATGCCAAACTTCCCCGGTTCTCTTCCAGAATTTCATGTTAGGGAGTTCAGGCCAAGGATGCCTTCCTTCTTCACTGGGGTCAAGACTTCCTTTATGCCTTTCCACCCATTCCCCTAATTCCCAAAACACTTTTCAAGCTTCAGAGAGACCGAGGTTCCATGATCCTCATAGCCCCACATTGGCCACGCCAAGTGTGGTACCCTCTACTTCTGCATCTCTCTCAAGCTCCCTCCCTGGAATTGGGCTCTGCACCAGATCTTCTATCCCAGGAAGATGGAACGTTGTGGCACCCAAACCCCCAGTCTCTCCATCTCAGGGCCTGGTTGCTGAAGGCCTAGACCTTCAAGTTTTTCATCTCTCTCAACAAGTCAGAGATATTCTTCATGCTTCTAGAAAGCCTTCCACTAGACGTTCTTATGCTTTCAAATGGAAAAGATTTACCATTTGGTGTTCAGAGAAGGGTCTTAACCCTCTTGCAATACCTCTGAATTCTTTACTAGAGTATCTTCTGCATCTATCCCATGCAGGCCTTAAAACAAATTCAGTAAGAGTCCATTTGAGTGCTATTGCAGCGTCCCTCAAGCCTCTCAATGGACAGCCTATTTCCTCTCATCCTCTTATAGCAAGATTCATGAGAGGCCTTCTTTTAACTAAACCTCCCATTAGACCACCTCCAGTGGCATGGGACTTAAATCTGGTTCTTGGCCAGCTTATGAAGCCACCCTTTGAACCTTTAGCCACCACCTCCTTGAAATTTCTTTCTTGGAAGGTTATCTTTCTCATTGCAGTCACCTCAGCACGTCGCATCAGTGAGTTGCAAGCCTTGGTGGCTAATCCTCCTTACACAAGGTTCCATCATGATAAGGTAGTCCTCAGGACCAATCCACACTTTATGCCCAAAGTGGTCTCGCCTTTTCATCTGAACCAAGAGGTATACTTACCTGTCTTTTTTCCAGGACCTCATGCATCAAGTGCAGAAAGGAATCTTCATACTTTGGATTGTAAAAGAGCTCTCGTCTTTTACTTACAAAGAACACAGCAACATAGAAAGTCTTCTCAACTTTGTTGCTTTTGATCCTTCCCATTTAGGACTTCCAGTTTCTAAGAGAACACTGTCCAACTGGATTGCTCAGTGTATTTCTTTCGCCTACCAGAGTAGGAACCTTTCTCTGGAAGGCCATGTCACAGTTCACAATGTGAGGGCCATGGCAGCCTCAATGGCTCATCTAAACTCTGTGTCCATTGACCAAATCTGTTGAGCGGCCACCTGGGCCTCGGTTCATATCTTCACAGCCCATTACTGTTTGGACAAGGACTCCCGCCGGGATGCCTCGTTTGGTCAGGCTGTTCTCAAACACCTGTTCCATTCCTAATCAACTCCTACCCACCTACCCTGGTTGGATGCCAGAGATCCATGGGGGGAGGTGGAGCCCTTTTCAAGGACACACAACCCTGGGGTCTCTCCCTGGTATCTGCAGCTAGGGAGTCCCCATATGTGAAGACTCATTCCTGCTTGTTCCTGGAGATAGCACAGTTACTTACTTGTAACAGGTGATCTCTGGGAACAGCAGGAATAAGTCTTCACAACCCACCCACCTCTCCTAGGAGTTGTATCTCTCTATCTATCTTTCCTTCCCTCTCTCTCTCTCTCTTTCTCAGCTTTAAAACTCGAACTGGAGAGAGGCGGTTGGGAAAGGCGGGAAGGCAGCACGTAGGCGCTGTGGGATGCTCCCAAAAGCTTTCTTATTGGATGCTGGGGAGCGTTCCCGCGCAGGCTCCGTCGGTATCGACGATACCCATATGTGAAGACTTATTCCTGCTGTTCCCAGAGATCACCTTTTACAGGTAAGTAACTATGCTTTATCTGCCATCATATACTATGTTACTATGAGCTAGCTGCTCCAAGAAGCAGTCATTTATTCCATCTAGAAACTTTATCTCCCTAGCATGTCCTTCTATGACACTGATCCAGTTGATACCAGGGTAATTGAAATGACCCATTCTCTAGGAAAAATCAGGAAGTCAGTCCTCACATATGGGTGATGCCGATGCCGACGGAGCCCTTGTGGATGCATGTGTGGTCCCCTTCCCGCCCAAGGATGCCATCTTACTCAGTCTCCCTTTTTCCGCGGAGCCCTACAGATATTCATCTCTCTTCCCCAGAAAAAAGTTAATTTCTTTGTGCACTTCTGTGCATAGAAACATAGAAATATGATGACAAAAAAAGACCACATGGCCTATCTAGTCTGTCCTTCCATATCAACAACTAAAACAGTCCCCTTTTTACCTTTAGAGATCCTCTGTGTTTGTCTCATGCTTTTTTGAATTCAGTTACTGTCATCATCTCTACCACCTCCACTTGGAGACTATTCCACGGATCTACCACTCTTTCCGTAAAGAAATATTTCCGCATATCACTCCTGAATCTATCTCCCTTCACCCTCATCCCATGTCCCCTCGCAGCAGAACTTGCTTTCAATTGAAAGAGGCTCTCTCCCTGAACATTTATGCCACGGAGGTATTTAAACATCTCAATCATATCACCTCTATCCCGCCTTTCCTCTAAGGTGTTGTACATATTAAGATCCTTCAGTCTGTCCTCATATGCTTTATAATGAAGACCACTAATCATTTTAGTAGCCACCCTCTGCACCGACTCCATCCTGTTCACATCCTTTTGAAGGTGCGGTCTCCAGAATTGCACACTATACCCCAAATGAGGTCGCACCAAAGACTTATACAGAGGCATTATCACCTCCTTTTTTCTGCTAGCCATTCCTCTCCGTATGCACCCAAGCATCCTTCTAGCTTTTGCCGTCGCCTTTTCTACCTGTTTAGCTACTTTAAGATCATCAGACACAACCACGCCTAGGTCCCGCTCTTCTTTAGTGGACAAAAGTACTTCACCCCCTATACTATATTGCTCCCTTGGATTGCTGCAGCCCAAATGCATGACCTTACATTTTTTTAACATTAAGTCCCAGCTGCCAGATTCTAGACCATTCTTCAAGCTTAGCTAAATCCCTCCTCATGTTATCTACACCTTCCTGGGTGTCTACTCTATTGCAGATTTTGGTATCATCCGCAAAGAGGCAAACCTTACCTGACAGCCCTTCCCTATATCACTAACAAAGATGTTAAAAAGAATCGGACCAAGGACAGATCCCTGGGGCACACCACTGGTAACATCCTTCTCCTCAGAGTGAGCTCCATTTACTTGTACTCTTTGTCGCCTCCCACCCAACCAATTTCTAACCCAAGCAGTAACTTTAGGGTCCATCCCTAGGGTGCTTAGTTTGTTTATAAGTCGCCTGTGAGGAACAGTGTCAAAGGCTTTACTGAAATCTAAATACACCACATCTAGGGCTCTCCCTCGGTCCAACTCTCTGGTCACCCAGTCAAAGAAATCAATCAGATTTGTCTGACAAGACCTGCCTCTGGTGAATCCATGCTGCCTCGGATCCTGCAATCCATTGGACTCCAGAAACCTCACTATTCTCCCTGGACGCTGGGGTCCTCAGTCTGTCCTCAGATTCACTTGCAGCTGATCACAGCTGGGCTAGGCTTCATTCACCGGCCCGATCAGCATCGGAGGAAGGGAGCAGGTAGGTAAGCTTCTCTCTGCTCCCCATCGCCAAAACCAATCAGGTTGAAGAGAACACCACCAACGAACTTTAAATTTAAAGCCCAGCAGGCGTGGTCCTTAGGCGGGAACCAAATGAGATAAAAGAGGCACCTAATTCTACTTTTCAATGTAAGTCTTTAACCATCATACTCGTCATTTTCTCTGTCTCACTACCCACTATGTTACTGTTAGTAATGTAATGTAACTTACTGTTCTGTCATATCCTAAAACAATTGTTACCTTAAGGTCTCCCCTTAGAGTCTGCTGTAACACAGTGGAAGCCTCCCTATGCTAGCATATCTCATTGTATCTGCTACAACTCACAAACTATCATCCCCTCAGATTATCAGACACTACTGCAAACATCAGTGCAATGCATTGCAGATCAAGCACCAACTACTACCATATCCCACTACTTTTCACACATTGATTTACCACCTGCATCTATAACACAAGTCCAAGTACTTAGACACACCACCTCCTATATTAGTTCATCTGTATCCTCCAGACAATTTCTTTCAAACATGCCACGCTTTCTCAGCTGGCTAGCCCTCCTATACCTCTCCTTCCTCCTCACCTATGGCATTTCAATTCACCTCACCCTCCCCTCTCCCATTCCAATCATCCACCTTCCAAGACCTATCACACCCCCCCCGCCCTAACTCAACAACACACTCACCAATACAAAAGATCACCTCACCTCATATACATCCTTACCTCACCACAAACTGAATTATCCAACTCCCCCTCCCCATCCACCACATAGCCTGTTCACACAATAAAATGCAGCCTGATAAATGCTCACTCTGCCCGCAACAAACTACAAACTCTCTGACCACATCATTGATGATTTAATAGACCTCTTCTTCATCACAGAAACTTGGTTTAATGAAAAGGACAACGTCCTGCTTAACTAACTCAACACCAACACCCATAACATCCATAATTGCACACGATCCAACAACAAAGGTGGGGGAGTCTGCATTCTTTCCAACAAGCAACTAAACTTCACAACCATGAGCGCAACATCATCTAACAGTCTGGACACCATCATCATAAGCAATAAGCAATTTGTTATTTGCCTTGTATATATGGCATCCCATCACAATGCAGATCAACTTGACACACTCCTCGAAACAGCATGCTCTCAGATCTCCCAACACCAGCACTTTATCCTTCTTGGTGACTTCAATCTTCCTTCAGCTAATGTCAGCCAAAGCAGTGCTTTCCTTCAAGCCCTGGATGATTTGCAATTTATGCAACTAATCAACACCTCAACTGATCTCAAGGATGGTGCCCTAGATCTCTTTGCCTCCAACCCATTCGCCTCATCACACCTCATCTCCCCCATATCTACTCTGGTCCCATGGTTCAGCCATCACCTTATATAAGAACATAAGAACATAACATATGCCATACTGGGTCAGACCAAGGTCCATCAAGCCCAGTATCCTGTTTCCAACAATGGCCAATCTAGGTCATACGTACCTAGCAGTTTCCCCAAAAGACACAGGTTCCACAATGCTTGTACTGGGTCAAGCATTGATATCCTGGGTCCCTTCTTAATAATGGTTTATGGACCTTTCCTCCAGGAACTTGCCCAAACCTTTTTTAAGCCCAGCTACACTAACAGCCTTTACTACATCCTCCAGTAACAAATTCCAGAGTTTGATTACACGTTGAGTGAAAAAATATTTTCTTTTATTAGTCTTAAATAGTTTACCCTGTAGCTTCATTGCATGTCCCCTAGTCTTTCTATATTCTAATAACGTAAACAATCGATCTACGTTTACCCGTTACACTCCATTCATTAATTTATAGACTTCTATCATATCTCCCCTCAGCCGTCTCTTTTCCAGGTTAAAGAGTCCTAACCTTTGTAGCCTTTCTTCATAGGAGTATCCTTCCATCCCCTTTACCATTTTGGTGGCTCTTCTTCTTCTTTTCTAATAACGCTATATCCTTTTTAAGATACGGCGACCAGAATTGCACACAATATTCAAGGTGCAGTCTCACCATGGAACGATATAGAGGCATTATAATATATTTTGTTTTATTTTCCATTGCTTTCCTTATGATACCTAGCATTCTATTTGCTCTCTTGGCCGCCGCTGCACACTGGGCCGAGGGTTTTAACATGTTATCCACAATGATGCCTAAATCTTTTGCCTGGGTGGTGGTGGTTCCTAATGTGGAACCTTGCATCGTGTAACCATAGTTTGGGTTGTTCTTCCCTAGGTGCATAACTTTACACTTGTCCACATTAAATTTCATCTGCTATTTTGATGCCCAGTCTTCCAATTTATCAAAATCCTCTTGCAATTTTCCACAATCCTCTTGGGTTTTAACAACTTTAAATAGTTTTGTGTCATCTGCAAATTTGATAACCTCACTCGTTATTCCCTTTTCCAGGTCATTTATGAATATGTCAAAAAGCAGCGGGCCCAGCACAGATCCCTGGGGTATACCACTGTTCACCTTTCTCCATTGGAAAAATTGGCCACTTAGCCCTACCCTCTGCTTTCTATCTTTTAACTAGTTCCTGATCCACAGTAGTACACTGCCTCCTATCCCATGACTCTTTAGTTTCGCCAAAAGTCTCTGATGAGGGACCTTGTCAAAGGCTTTTTGAAAGTTCAGATACACTATATCAACCGACTCACCTTTGTCCACCTGTTTTTTTTTTTTTTTCAATATTTTATTTAGAGACCACCAAGAAAAACGGTAGATACACAACAGTCAACAACCTCTCCCTGGGGTTGACTCTTATCCCCAGGAGCAGAGCACAATGATGGTCACAAAAGTTTTCATATTATACCCCAACTCCCCTCCCCCTAATCCCACCACCCCCGTCCCCCATAACCACCCCCCCAACAAAGCCGGTTTTAGTTCACTCAGGACCAGCTCATAATGACTCTGCAGAACACCTACTTTGTGCCACAACAGGTAGGACTACAACTTAACAGCCTAGTTGCAATACTGCATTACGGGCCCGGGGACTCAAATTTTGGATATATGGATCCCAAAGTAGCAAGAAGACGGACCATCGCTTGACATGGCCCTGAGCGGCCCCACACTCCAGGAGCATAAGTTGATGGAAGGAATTCCGCCACTCGCAGAAGGAGGGAGGGTGGCTGTCCCTCCACCGACGTAAGAGAGGCCCCTTACCCACCAGACAAGCCTTCCGAACTAACCAACGACCCCATTTCCCCCTCGGAGAGGTAAGGCTCAAGAGGTCCAGGGTGACCAAGGCAGCATCCCAGTATATGGACTGGCCTAGAAGATGGGCCATAAAAAGAGAAATTCTCCTCCAGTATGAGCGGATCCATCGGCAGCCCCACCACATGTGCAACAAGGTCGCCATAGGCTCCGCACACCGTGGACAACTGCCATCCGAGGTGAACCCTAGTTAACGATTTAATTTGTATTTCCCGCCAGCGAACACCGTCCACCAGGTTCGCCACTCTCCGAAGGGCTACCAAGATTGTGTCCTGAGGAATCTCCTGCCCCATCTCGACCCCCCCAAGCCTGTTCCACACTACGATAATCCGGCCGCGGTCGAAACTGCTCCAGCCTAGTGCTGAAGACGCGGATAGACAGCTGCTCCGCACCACCCAGACCGAAAAACTCTATAATCTGGGCCGATCGGTTACTGTGCAGCTCCTCCCCCGAAAGGGAGGCCACATAGTGGGCCACCTGCATATACGCAAAGGAGTGGCGGGATCCCAGGTCATACTCCCGCGATAATACAAGAAAGGGTTTGAGTTTCCCGGCTAAATCAACCAAATGTCCCAAATTCCATATGCCCTTATCCCCCCCATATACGGAACATAGCGGCGTCGGTACCTGGAATAAAATTGGCATTCCCCCGAATCGTCAGCCAGCTCGAGATCCTCCAACTACGGCCCCAATAGACATTCAGCTGCCGCCAGGTCCAACACACCGGAGCCAGTAACACACTATCAGCCAGATGAGTAGGCCACCTACTTATTTCCAAATGCAAAAGAGCCTGTAAAGAATGGGGGGCCACATAGGCCTCTTCCAGCCCCTTAGGCGTATAGAGTTCTGTATTGCCTAGCCAATCCCCCAGGGTGTTGTGCTTGACAAGTCAGTGCATAGGCACCAAGATCCGGAAGCCCCCACCCCCCATTCCTCCCCCTCCCCACCAAACGACCATAGGGGATGTGGGCTCTCGCCCCCCCCCAGAGAAAGCCCCGAAATTCCGCCTCAAAACGCCGAATGTCACGCCGAAGGAACCAAACAGGGAGGGTCTGCAGCCAATATAATAACCGCGGCAAAATCACCAATTTGATCGCCGCGATTCTCTCCGCTAAAGACAGGGGGAGGGGCCGCCAGGACCGCAGCTGGATTCTCACCTTGGTCAGCATCCGCTTTAAATTACTCCCATACAGTTGAGTCGGCCGACAGGGTAGAACGATCCCCAAGTATATAAAGTGATTGTCGGCCCATTTAAGAGGGAACTCACCCTGCCAGCCACTCCGGAGATCTCCCGAAACATCCAAAGCCACAGATTTGTCCCTGTTAATACTAAGCCCCGCAAACTGCCCAAAGGTTCGGAACTCCCGTAGGAGAGTGGGCAACGATTCGCTGGGCGCAAGCAAATGTACCAACAAGTCATCGGCAAAGGCAGATATCTTGAACTCGTGTTCGCCAATGCTGACCCCCCTTATCGCTCGCGATCCCTCCACTTTGCACAGGAGGGGGTCCAAGGACAAGACAAAAAGAAGAGGGGAGAGGGGACAGCCCTGACGAGTCCCCCTTTGCAGCGAAAACGCTTCGGACACCACCCCATTACAGAGGATCGCTGCAGTTGGGTCGGCATATAGGCTGGCAACCATGCTGCAAAAGGAAGGCCCTATGCCATAGCGCGGAAGAAGATGCTTCAAATACTGCCAGTCTACCCTATCAAAGGCTTTTTCCGCGTCAAAACTGACGAGCAAAGAAGACATATGCCTACGCCGAACCCATTCTAAGGACGCAAGGATTTTATGCAAGTTGCGGACAGCATATCGTCCCTTAACGAACCCCACTTGGGATTCATGGACCAATTGCCCCAGGAACTCCGCCAGCCGATCCGCCGGGATTTTTGCCATTAATTTAAGATCGAAATTAAGCAGAGAGATAGGACGATATGAGGCTGCTGAGAGAGGGTCCTTAGCTGGCTTAGGAATAAGAACAATATGGGCGTGATTGGTCCCCCATCGAAAATACCCCTGCTGTGCCCTCCGATTATGCACCGCAGCCAGGGTTGGGGAGATCAGTTCATTAAGAATTTTATAAAATTCGGCCCAGAGTCCATCAGACCCCGGGGATTTATAGCAACTGGCTGTAGAAATGGCTCCTTGCAGCTCCGCAACCGTAATCGGCCGATCCAACTGCGCCCGTTGTTCCACGGATAAGGAGGGTACATAAGAACATAAGAACATAAGATATGCCATACTGGGTCAGACCAAGGTCCATCAAGCCCAGTATTCTGTTTCCAACAGTGGCCAATCTAGGTCATACGTACCTAGCAGTTTCCCCAAGGGACACAGGGTAGATCCAATTCCTCCACATAGTCTGCCATCTGCGTAAGAGAAGGCGACTCCGCTGTATAAAGTCGCTGGAAAAAATATCGGAAGACTCGCGCTATCGCCGTGCTCTCTCGGTGGAGCGTCCCCAGATCATCCCGCAAAGCTGGCACCAATTTAGAGCCCCTAGGTCCACGAAGGCACCTGGCCAGTAGTTTCCCGGGCTTATCCCCGTGACGATATAATTGGTAGCGGTAATATATCACAGACTTCTTTGCCCTTTGATGTAAAAGTTCATTCAGTTCCGTTTGGCTTTCCCACAACTGCCTTTTAAGCCCAGCTGTCGGGATTTGGGCCCATCGGCGCCTCAACTTCGTCACCAATCTCTCTAAACATATAATACATTCAGCCTGCAATCTTCTCTTCCGGGCAAGGAACCCAATAATGTCCCCCCGTAGCACAACCTTCGCAGTTTCCCAGATCAACTCTGGGTCATCCCGATGACCGCTGTGATCCGCCTCAAATTCCTGCCATCTCTGCTGCAAGAAGGAACGAAACTGCGCGTCTCTATATAATTCAAGTGGGAAGCACCATGGGGACGTCCGAGGTAGGTTCCCATTCCAGTGGACATCTAACCAAATAAACGCGTGGTCAGAGATCTCTACAGGTCCGATCTGTGCGTCTTCTACCTTAGCAAACAAACCATTAGAGAGCAAAAGGTAATCTATGCGGGCACTGGTACCGTGTGCTCGAGATTGATGCGTATAATCCCGTTCGGCCTGTGATAAGGAAGCTTATCATAGCTCAGGAAGGGGCTATAGAAAAGGTGAAGTGTCTCTGAACAAGCAACCTGTCAGTGCTGGTAGAAATGAGAAAACAGAATTTTGCCATAAAAGACTACCAGTCCCAGAATGCACCAGGTTTCCAACAGCCATGAGAGGAGCTGAAGTGAGAAAACGTGTGTTCAATCAAAAGGGCTATGAGGTAATCCCCAAGCACTCATTGCAAAGGGCAGGGCTTGATTCAGCACAGCTGCGCTGTGTTAGGGAGGAGCACTCATCTAAGCAGAATAAGAGTAGAGTTTATTCTACAGATGACCATCTTCATGATCACCTTGGATATCCAGAGAATTATCCTCAGTTTCATCTGAAGGATCATCAGAGGCAGAAGCCAAACCGGACGGACAGAGAGAAAAAGAAACCCTCTGGAAGAAAGAGGAGAAAAGCCTTTGAGAGGTCTAGCAGTACGTATACTGGGAGGTATCCCAGGGGCCAGCATACACCATTGGACTGGGGAAAGCCAGAGGAATGGTGCTGCAGAGCTAGGAATCTCCAGACGCTACCTGTGAGGGAGACGGCTGCACGTGGAAGGGACCCTAAGACCCGTGCCAGAAGGTATGTGAAGAGAGATCCAGTGTCCAGGGATCTGGATTGGAAGGCTGGACATAAGAACTGGACTACATACTGGCCAGGCTATATAGAGAGGAACTCTAGCAGCAATGGAAGCTCAGGTATGAACACTGATCTATGCCCTAGCTATAACCCTGAAAGACAGCAGGGAAACAAGTATTCTCCTGAAAATGCTCCATTGAGAGATTCATCTGTGCCAATCCATGATATTGAACCCATGCTTGTTGAACAAGGGGGAATAATAGCAGATGAGGATCCTGTTTATATGGACTGCTCTCTATCTAAACTCCGTTGGTAACTTTCTGTTATAAAGTACAGCAACCATCACAAAGAAATACAAATTTGTTCTTTAATCTACTCAGAAAAGCTCCTGAAGCAGGATTTGACCCACACAGTGGAAGGCAAGCCAGCTAAGGGGTTTCAGCTGGTAACTGCTAGCAATTAAGCCTTACCTAATTGCTTGTGAGCTAGGAGAGAATCACTTCTGTATCTATGTGGGAAGTAATCAGAAGTTAACCTGAAAAGAACAGTTTGTTTCTTGCTTTGTGGCTTTTCATTTGTTGTTTTCCTGATTTTAACTTTGTTTTTCCAAGTTAACACTGAAAGCAAGTAACCTAATTTATGTGCTACCAAGCATATCTGTGTTGGGAGAAATAACCCCATAAATAAATATCTTATTGGCTTTACCCAAGAGCACAACTAAATTATTGTCAGCAGCTGTGTCTGGTGTGAATGAACTACATTGCCCACAATACCTTGCAAATCATATAGATATATGCACTTGACAAGACTGTGAAAATTCTCACCCAGGCAGCCGTCTGACAGGCCGGATGTAAGAGTCGCCACGGATCTACCAACCCCAGCCTAGAACAGAAACGATGCAGCGCCCGAGCCGTCGATACTCTGTCCCTGGGCTCCCCCCCTTTAGACGTATCAAGGGCTACATCCATAACACCATTAAAGTCCCCCCCCAGAATCACGGGGAGCTCCGGCAAAGTCTCAATTTTAGAGGCAAGACGAGAATAAAGGGTCAAATCTAGCACGTTAGGACAGTATAAATTGCCTATGATAACAGGCTTCCCCTCAAGGACTCCCTGCAACAGTACAAATCTACCCGATGGGTCAACTACGTCCCTTACAACCTCGAGCCTTATTCGCTTGTGTATCAAAAGCACCACACCCCCCTTCTTCCCAAGAGCCGGGGCCCCCCATACCTGTCCCACCCACTCCTTGAAAAGTTTACGGTGCTCCTCGGCTGTCTGGTGGGTTTCCTGGAGCATGGCGATGTCCTCCTTCTGCCTAGCCAAAGCCTGTAGAATCTTGGCCCATTTGATCGGACTCCCCAGGCCACACACATTCCAAGAGATTATCTTAAGTGGCATGCAACATCAAAACATTCCCATGCAGTATAGTGAACAAATCCCATGGGGTCGCCCCCCCAGCCTGGGGCTCCCCCCTATGCACAAACATGTGGCTCAACATATACAAGTTTATCAGATCCTGACGACAATTCCCCCCAGGGGCGTTAAGTTTGTGACTATCCCCGTACCCCCAACCCAAACCCCCCCATCCCCCAACCCTCCACCCTCGAGCCCGGCCAACCCCACCTCCCACCCCTCACCCTCCTCTCCAAACCCTTCCCCCTCCCCCTCATCTACCCCCTCCCCCTCTCTGCCTCCACCCCCATCTTCACTCTTTCCCCTATTATCCAGTCACCTTGATGTGTCCAGGCTCCCCAACCCCCTGAAGTTCCCGCTCCATATCCCCTCTGGTACATACCCTACCCCCCCAAAGCTTGACCAACCCTAGCAAATAATAACACTCCCCAACAAATAACAGTGCCATAACTTGGTAACAGGGTGGAACTAAAAAAAAAAAACAAAAAAAAACCCAACTGTGTTAAATCAGCCCAGCTTAATCTCCTCTCCCTAGGGACGGGCCCGGGAGCCAGAAAAAGGAGCATAGTCCGATGGAGAGAGGAGCCAAGCCCCCAACTCGTTCGCCTCCCCCCCCCCCCCCGTCCTGCATACAGGGCGAGCATGGCTGAAAGTACTTTCCCCCATGGGGCTGCTCAGCCTAGTAAGGTATCATCAGTGCATAAAGTCCACAGTAAAGAGCTTTTCTGGCAGCACTCAAGGCCTTCCCGAAGTCCGGGGGCCCCCCCCCCCGAGGGGAGCAGGCCTACCGGGGCAGCATCGCAGCACTCGCTGTCCAAAATCTCCCACTTGCCCCGAGGACTCATAAGAACAAGCGCATCGAGGGTCCCCCTCGGTGTCTCACAGCAGTCAATCAGGTGTGGTAGACAAAGATGTGCCCAGTCCTCCCAGCTGTTTGACATATACCGCCCGCTTCTGCTGCCGAACCAAACACCCGAGGCCGGCCCTCGTGGAGCACGTGGAGGCACGCTGGATACTGCACCGTAAATTTAATGTTCACGGCGATCAGCTTTTGACAGATCGGGGCGTATGCTCTGCGACGTTGACTCACCGCTGCAGAGTAATCTTGCGTGATACGAATTTTTGCGTTGTCCCGCTCAATGGTCCCTCGTTTCCAAGCCTCCCGCAGGATCGCTTCTTTCTGCTGGAACTGTAGGTATTTGGCCAGCACAATCCTAGGCCTTGCGTCGGTAGGTTTCTTGGGGCCCACTCTGTGCACTCGTTCAATCACCAGAGAGGAGCCCAGTTCATTCTTCCCCAGCAAAGATGCTGACAGGGCCTCAATATATGCACGCAAGTCTCTGTCTCCTATGGAGCCCGAGATCCCCAGGAAACGTAGATTGCTACGTCTGGAGCAATTCTCCAGATCCTCCATTTTCTCAGCCTGGTCTTTCAGGGTCACCCGAACCTGCGCAAGCTCCAGGGTAAGCTTTTCCACCTCCTCCTCGGCCTGCGATAACCGTGCTTCCGCCTGTTGCATGCGGTCCCGAATGCATCGACTGAGTTCTGCACCGCCTCTATTTTGGTGCGGAGGGTCTCAAATTGCAGGGATAGAGCTTCTGAGACCGCCGCCGAGATCTCCGTTACAGTTGCCGCCGGCGCCGTAGCCGGTAAGGCCCCCGGGCTCGTAGGCGAAGCGGCCATCTTGGATGTCCCCAGAGCACGATCCTTCTCCCTCCTACCGAGTCTCGCTGCCGCGGCCATCCTCGTCTGCGTCCCCCGTTCGGGTTCGGTATAGCTGCAGCACTTCAATGGGGATAAATTCCTGCGGTTTGTGCCCTTATAAGAGGCACTATTAGCCGGTTTGGAGCGAGGGAGCCCGGAGCTCAGGGAGGACACAGCTTCCCCGGCTCACCACATCACGTGCTCTCTTTGTCCACCTGTTTATTCACACCTTCAAAAAAACATAACAGATTAGTAAGACAAGATCTTCCTTGTCTAAAGCCATGTTGGCTGTCTCCCATTAGGCCATAACTATTGTAAAAGGGGGTGCTTGTTATGAAAGCTACACCACCTTTTGCAAAGATCCAGACTATCTATGCCGCAAAGGATTGTGGTAATAGTAGTCCAGTTGTATAGTGTTTGCCTTTGAGGTAAATAAGAACATAGTAGTTGAGTCGAGTATAAGGCAAAATAGAGTTTATTTATGGGGTAAATTATTCCACACACAGATTATACTTGGTAACACCTTCAGGATAACTTTTCCAGGTTTTGTAATCAAAGCAAAGAACACAACTGAAAGTTCCAAGCAAATAGCTTGCGGAATCTTTTCAAACAACAGAAAAATACTTCCCTTCAGTCACTGCTGACAACTGCTCAGCAGTGCTGGAGAATAAACCCAAAAGGAAAAACTTCTTTACAAACAGCGTTCTTCTTTCACATTCAAAGCAGTTCTTTATACAACATGTGCACGGCTTTGAGCAATGCTCTACTCTATCAACAGGTGGATAACAAGCTTTAATCAATAGCTGGTTTCCTCCTCTGCACACGTTTTTTCATTTCCATTCCCCAAAAGCCTCTTTCTTTCCACATAAAACTTTCTGGGGAGCCAGAAATTAGAACATTTCCTTTTGATGGTTTTAATCCTACTTTGAGGATTTCTTTAGGCTATCAACCTTACACAAAGAACAGTCCATGCAAAAATCATCTCCCTCAAGACTTGTACCTTGTTCCTCCAATTGCATAGGCTCAATCTCAATATCTGGCATAGTGGGCTTCAATAACTGGCCTCTAGTGGGAGAGACACTGTTTCCCAACAGTTTGCATTGCTCCAGGTTAGTTAAAGGATCAAAGTTCATACCTGAGTCACAACTGTCTTTGGGCTGTCTCCTTAGGTATCCTGGCCAGTAAGCATGGGTGCTTCTGTGGCCTGTCCTCCAGTCTGTATCACTGGACCTCAGGGCATCGGCTCCATACCTCTTCCCATAAGACTTTGTGTTCCTTTTATCCTTAGCTGCACCTGTCTGCTTACTGGGTGCTGCTTTAGAGTTCCTACCAGAATCACAGGAATCTCTATAGGTACACGTCTCTCTCTGAGTTCCTCTTGCCTTCTCTCTCTTGGACCTTCTTCTTCTCTCTCGTCGCTGTGGTTGTCGTCTCTGAGCTGGTCCTTCCCCTGGTCTCTGAGCTGGTCCTTCCCCTGGTCTTTGAGCCGGTCCTTCCCTTGGTCTCCGAGCCGGTCCAGCCTCTGGTCTGCCTTCTGAATATTCAGTTCTGCCTTTAAAGTCCTTAGCTTCCAACTCCTCCCTTGCAGTGCTCAGGTGTTGGTGCTTAAACTCTCCTCTGGCCACTGATTGATTAGGCATAACGTAAGGGTTTTTCAGACTATGCTTATGCTTCTCCTCTTTAGCTCCACTAGGGGCATTCTGCAAGTTACTGCAGCTGGGAATAAGCTGTCTTTTAGGGAAACAGGCTGCTCTGTTTCTCTGACCTGCCAGAACAGGTCCCTTGATTAATATAAATTCATTTCTATTGGCAGTACTCTCAGGGCTCTGATAAGCTTCCTTATCACACTATCTACATGCTGAGTAATTTTGTTCTTTATGATGGTTTCTACCATTTTTCCCGGTACTGACGTCAGGCTCACCGGTCTGTAGTTTCCCAGATCACCCCTGGAACCCTTTTTAAAAATTGGCGTTACATTGGCGATCCTCCATTCTTCAGGTATTAAAGATGATTTTAATGAAAATTCACAGATTACTAAGGGAGGAGTAGCCTAGTGGTTGGGGCAAGGTACTTCAGGCCGGAAGGTCGGGGGTTCAAATCCCACTAGAGGATAGCAACCTTGGGCCGGAAGGACTGGGGTTTCTAGTCCCACAGATGCTCCTTGTGGTCTTGGGCAAGCCACTTAACCCTCCATTGCCCATGTTCCCTGTAAGTATTAGTGTATGTGTCTCATATCCCCGCGTGTTAAATGTATCCCCCAATTGTGTTGTGACCGCTTTGATTGAAGGATAAGGCGGTATACAAAACTGTCTAAATAAATAAATAAATAAAATACTAATAGCAGATCTGCAATCTCATATCATTCTCCTTACCCACCACCCTGTCCAAACATCTCCCTCCCCCCAAATTCCCCTCTGTGAGAAGATTTAGGATTTCAATGAGACATCTTTCACTCAACAGATCACCCCCACTCTGAAGCAAGCATTTCTCCACTCCGACCTCGACACTCTTATACACTCCTGGTATACCACCATCAATGCAGCTGCCAACGCTCCACCACGCAATCCACCTAAGCCTCATTGCCCCTATGCACCCTGGTATTCAACTCACCTCAGAGATCAAAAACGCTCCCTCTGAAAGCTTGAGAAACATTGGAGAAAATCCAAGTCCACAACTTCATGCCATCTAGCTCAAACACTGAACAGCATACTTCAACAACACCATCAAAGTCAATCATGAACATCATGAAAACATACTGCTATGTTCTGTAAACAAGCCAAGAGAACTTTACAACATTGTCAAATCCTTTACAAATGATCCATCCCAACCTCATCACACCGGCACCATCCACCCTCAGATAATAGCTGATTTCCTGATATCTAAGCACCAACCTCCTGTCTCCTCCACTATCATCATACCCCCTCCCATTCCCTCAGCTGCCAACACAACTCCCTGGACAACGTTCAGAAATGTTCCCCCCTGAAGAAATATTAAACATCATCAACCACATCAATGCTACCACCTCCCCCCTAGACCCCTGCCCAGTAACCTTGATCAAGCAGACAAAAAACACTAGGTTACCATTCATCTCCGCCATCCTCCAAGCTTCAGTCTCCCTCCTTCTCTCAAGTAAGCCTCTGTGAGACCCTTACTCAAGAAATCCAACCTTGATCCCAACTCTCCTGCATCCTACAGACCTATAGCAAGCATTTTTCACCTTTCCAAAATTATTGAAAAGGCAGTCCAAATCCAACTTCAGGAGCATGTGGACAGATCTGCCCCACTTGACCTCAGGCAACATGGTTTTTGTCCCTATCATAGCACTGAAACTCTTCTCACCTGCCTACTAAATACACTCATCATTGGAACTGAAAAACTCTCTTCTGGCTTCATTCTGTTATTTCTGGACATTTCTGCCACATTTGACACTGTATCCCATCAAATTCTGCTTAACCAACTCAACGCCATCGGAGTTCAAGGCACCCCCTTCAAATGGATCCATTCCTTTCTATCCAATCAAACCCAAACAGTAAAGATAGGTAACCAAGCATCTGTGCCTTACACCCTTCCTCAAGGAGTCTCTCAAGGTTCCGCCCTCTCCTCCCTCCTTTTCAATATATACATCAGACCATTATGCTTCATCATACAGAAATTTAAGGTCAGCTACCAACTCTAAGCTGATGATATAATGATCTTTACTCCATTTCATACTTCCTCCCCTGTCTATTCCTGCATCAACGAATGCTTCAACAAAATCATCCTATAGCTACAGCATCACAACCTTGCAATAAACTTCAACAAAACACAGATCCTTCTCTTCTCCAAAGACCACAACTTCAGACCCCCTCCAACTATGAAACTCGGAAATGTGAACATACAAGTCAAATCCCAAACAAAATACCTCAGCATCACCCTGGATAAGCATCTAAGCTTCCAACATCACGTCAAGAATGTCACCAAAAACATATATTTCAAACTCCAAATCCTCCGAAACCTTCGACCCCTCCTATCACCAGACAGTTTCCGGACAATCTGCCAAGCCTGCATCACTCCACTCCTCGACTACTGTAACTCTGTTCTCCATGGGCTCCCTAAGTCTACCATTGCTCCTCTCCAGCTTGCTCAAAGTACCATAGTTTGCATCATAGCCGGTGTTCTAAGACAGTCACACATCGCCCCCATATTGAAATCCCTCCACTGGCTCCCTGTTGCATCCCGCATTAAATTTAAGATACTCACCATCATCCACAGAGCTTATTTCAACACTTCGGCAGAACAGATCCAGTCCCTAATCAAGCAAGCTATTAACAACAGACTTCGTTGACAAAATGCAGTCAATCTTCTCCTTCCATCCACACAATTCTGCAAGAAACTCCAGTGCACTTGCACAAGAGCATTTGAATTTTACGCCCCTACCTTATGGAATCAACTCCCCCCACCCTTACACTACATACAATCTTACATCATTTTTAAGAAGCACCTCGATACCTTCCTATTTGAAGAATACTATCGTACATCCCCAGCATCCAACCCACAGCAAGACCATTCCACACTCTCTCACACTATCCCCCTCCCCCCCCCATAACTTTCCTTCTCCCCATCCTAGACATAAACCCACATATTCTCTTGACATGCTCCACACTACTTCCATCCACTATATCAACTCCATCAACCTAACACCAGCTATCTCCGCATAGCTGTCTGTATATAGTTTGCCAGAATTGGCCTTGTACATGGTTGACTGCACTGTTCTATAAAGTTATCTGTACCGTTATCAACTTGTTCTATGTAAACTATTTTGTTCTGTTCTATGTAAACCATTATGCCTTGTAGAATAATGGTATATCAAATTCAGTTAAATAAATAAATGCATCAAAGAACATGATCACCTGGCTTGGCAACAATAATTTGGAGTGGAGGAGTGGCCTAGTGGTTGGGGCAAGGTACTTCAGGCCAGAAGGTCGGGGGTTCAAATCCCACTAGAGGACAGCAACCTTGGGCCAGAAGGACTGGGGTTTCTAGTCCCACAGGTGCTCCTTGTGGTCTTGGGCAAGCCACTTAACCCTCCATAGCCCATGTTCCCTGTAAAATAGTTATCTCCAAGTTATAATGCCCTGTTCAATGTAATTTCAGTTTGTTCAATGTAAACTGCACTGATGCAGAATAGCGCGGTATATAAGAGAATGTAAATAAATAAATAATTTAGCAGTAAATTACAATAAAACAGGCGCTTTTCATTACAAGAAACTCATCATTTAATCCCCCACAAGAAATCTGCCTCTCACACAGAACAATAAAGGTGCAAAAAGAAGTCAAGTATCTCGGAGTCACCCTAGATCCAAACCTCAGCTTCTAGTCTCATAAATAGAACCATGCAAACAACGCAAATGCTTTCTACAAAATGAAACTCCTCAAGAATATAAAACCACTACTTAGCCAGGATCATTTCCACACAGTATTTCAAACAGTTATCACTCCAATATTTGCCATCTTACATAGAAACATGATGACAGAAAATTTTGACTACTGTAATTCGATTTACCAGGGCCTACCAATGAGTTCCATACACCCTCTTCAAATGGCACAAAACACAGCCGCTCGAATCATCCCTGGAAGCTCCATACAAGATCACATAACCTCCATACTTAACCAACTCCACTGGCTGCCTATATAATCCCAGATTAAGTTCAAGACACTGCTCACAATCTTTAAAATCCTTCATCACTCAACCGCAGATACGCTACAAGAACTGATTATTCGAGACACTAGCAGGCATCCAGGAGAAGCAAAAATAAAAGCATGATTGTCTTCTCACCTGTATACCAGAAAACCAACCAAACCACTTCGAAAAGGGCATTTTCTCTCTCTGCCCCAGCGTTAAGGAACACCCTGCCGGAAGCACTACAGACATCAAGAACTTCCACAAAAAGATAAAAACTCACCTTTACACTGAACATTTCAGACATATCACTTAAGCAATTACATCCTTTAGACTTATCAGTTTAAGCAAATACCATATTCCGAAACCCTGCGAATCCAGTCCACCTCTCATACCAGGCAACTTCAAAGTCTAATATTAATGACCCATCGAGCCTTTCCCTTTACTGTACATATGTTTTACGTTGTTCTTGATCACTGATGTTAATATAACTAGGTTTCACTGTAACAATTTGATTTTTTGTTATTTATAATAGTTCAGTGTATGACCTGAAGTTTCATTGTAAATGGCTTTGATTAAAGGATAAGGTAGTATAAAAATCTGTTAAATAAATAAATGGTAACGTTTATTAGCACGTGCCAACATGGGAATGGAGTAGATACCACACCATTCACAGAAGATGATGTGTTAGAGCAGCTTGTAAAACTGAAAGTTGCTAAGGCCATGGGACCGGATGGGATACAACCCAGGATACTGAAAGAGCTCAGAGAGCTTCTTGCAGGGTCGTTAAAGGATGTTTTTAATAGATCCTTGGAGACAGGAGGTTCCACAGGACTGGAGAAGGGCTTTCAGGTAAGGTTTGCCTCTTTGCGGATGATACCAAAATCTGCAATAGACACCCAGGAAGGGGTAGATAACATGAGGAAGGATCTAGCTAAGCTTGAAGAATGGTCTAGAATTTGGCAGCTGGGATTTAATGTTAAAAAATGTAAGGTCATGCATTTGGGCTGCAGCAATCCAAGGGAGCAATATAGTATAGGGGGTGAAGTACTTTTGTCCACTAAAGAAGAGCGGGACCTAGGCGTGGTTGTGTCTGATGATCTTAAAGTAGCTAAACAGGTAGAAAAGGTGACGACAAAAGCTAGAAGGATGCTTGGGTGCATACGGAGAGGAATGGCTAGCAGAAAAAAGGAGGTGATAATGCCTCTGTATAAGTCTTTGGTGCGACTTCATTTGGAGTATAGTGTGCAATTCCGGAGACTGCACCTTCAAAAGGATGTGAACAGGATGGAGTCGGTGCAGAGGGTGGCTACTAAAATGATTAGTGGTCTTCATTATAAAGCATATGAGGACAGACTGAAGGATCTTAATATGTACAACACCTTAGAGGAAAGGCGGGATAGAGGTGATATGATTGAGATGTTTAAATACCTCCGTGGCATAAATGTTCAGGGAGAGAGCCTCTTTCAATTGAAAGCAAGTTCTGCTATGAGGGGACATGGGATGAGGGTGAAGGGAGATAGATTCAGGAGTAATATGCGGAAATATTTCTTTATGGAAAGAGTAGTGGATCCGTGGAATAGTCTCCCAGTGGAGGTGGTAGAGATGAGGACAGTAACTGAATTCAAAAAAGCATGGGACAAACACAGAGGATCTCTAAAGGTAAAAAGGGGACTGTTGTAGTTGTTATGGAAGGACAGACTAGATAGGCCATGTGGTCTTTTTCTGTCATCATATTTCTATGTTTCTATGATGTGGTACCTCTTCAAAAAAGTGGCAGTAGGGAAGAAGTGACAAACTACAGGCCAGTAAGCCTTATCATGGTGGTAGGAAAAGTAATGGAGGAGCTCCTGAAAGAGTGAATAGTGGACTTCCTCGAAACCAACAGGTTCCATGATCTGAGGCAATATGGTTTTACCAAAGGACGATCTTGCCAAACAAATCTGATTGAGTTCTTTCATTGGGTGACCACAGAACTAGATCAAGGGCATGCGATGGATGTGATCTACCTAGATGTCAGCAAAGCCTTTGATACTGTTCCTCTTAGGAGGCTTATCAATAAACTCAGCAGCTTGGGGATGGGTCCCAAGGTGGTGAACTGGATCAGAAATTGGCTAACTGACAGATGGCAGAAGGTGACGGTAAACGGAACTCACTTGGATGAAAGGAAGGTGATTAGCAGTGTGCCCCAGAGTTCGATCCTGGGACCAGTACTGTTCAAAGTATGGTGAGTGATATTGCTGAAGGACTGAATGGAAAAGTCTGTCTTTTTGCAGATGACATGAAAATTTGCAACAGAGTGGCCTCCCCTGAGGGAGTGGATAACATGAGGAAAGATCTACAAAAACTGAAAGAATGGTCTAATGCTTGGCAGATAAGATTTAATGTGAAGAAGTGCACTCTCATGCACTTGGGAAGCAGAAATCTAAGGGGAATTGTAAGCAATAGGGGGTGAGAGGTTGGTGTGCACAGACCAGGAGAAGGTACTCAGAGTGATTGTTTCTGAGGATCTCAAGGTGGCGAAACAGTGTGACAAGGCAGTGGCAAAAGCCAAAAGAATGCTGGGTTGCATACAGAGAGAAATTACCAGCAGAAAATACAGACCGGTGAGCCTGACGTCAGTACCGGGAAAAATGGTAGAAACCATCATAAAGAACAAAATTACTGAACATGTAGATAGTCATGGCTTAATGAGAGACAGCCAACATGGCTTTAGACAAGGAAGATATTGCCTTACTAATCTGTTATGTTTTATTGAAGGTGTGAATAAACAGGTAGACAAAGGTGAGTCGGTTGATATAGTGTTTCTGGACTTTCAGAAAGCCTTTGACAAGGTCCCTCATCAGAGACTTTTGGCGAAACTAAAAAGTCATGGGATTGGAGGCAGTGTACTATTGTGGATCAGGAACTGGTTTAAAGATAGAAAGCAGAGGGTAGGGCTAAATGGCCAGTTTTCCCAATGGAGAAAAGTGAATAGTGGAGTACCCCAGGGATCTGTGCTGGGTCCACTGCTTTTTGACATATTCCCTTTTCCAGGTCATTTGTGAATAACGAGTGAGGTTATCAGATTTGCAGATGAGATGAAACTATTTAAAGTTGTTAAAGCCCATGAGGATTGTGGAAAATTGCAAGAGGATCTTGATAAATTGGAAGACTGGGCATCCAAATGGCATAGTTTGGGTTATGCACCAAGGAAAGAATAACCCAAACTATGGTTACACGATGCAAGGTTGCACATTAGGAACCACCACCCAGGAAAAAGATTTAGGCGTCATCGTGGATAACATGTTAAAAACCTCCGCGCAGTGTGCAGCGGCAGCCAAGAGAGCAAATAGAATGCTAGGTATAAGGAAAGGAATGGAAAATAAAACAAAGGATATTATGATGCCTCTGTATCGTTCCATGGTGCGACCGCACCTTGAATATTGTGTGCAATTCTGGTCGCTGTATCTTAAAAAGGATAAAGCATTATTAGAAAAGTACAGAGAAGAGCTACCAAAATGGTAAAGGGGATGGAAGGATACCCCTATGAAGAGAGGCTAAAAAGGTTAGGGCTCTTCAACCTGGAAAAGAGACGGCTGAGGGGAGATATGATAGAGGTCTATAAATTAATGAATGGAGTGGAACGGGTA
Source organism: Ichthyophis bannanicus (assembly GCA_033557465.1). NCBI lineage: Eukaryota > Metazoa > Chordata > Amphibia > Gymnophiona > Ichthyophiidae > Ichthyophis > Ichthyophis bannanicus. Next base: position 74,547,818 of record CM066040.1, read on the forward strand.
AACGTAGATCAATTGTTTACATCATCAGAATATAGAAAGACTAGGGGACATGCAATGAAGCTACAGGGTAACCTATTTTTTTTTTTTTCAAAAATATTTATTGGAAGCACTGAAAACATTACAGCAGCAATGACAATTGCAGAATTGCTTCAGGTTTTTACAATATACAATCCAGATGAAATGCCTGCATACCTTGGGCAGGGTGGTTTCTTATCCTCCGCCCAAGGGTGTGGTCACAGTACAAACCCAAAAAATTTCCCCCCCCCCCATCCACCTACCCCCCCCTTCCCCCCCCACTCCCCCCCTCCCACCCACCCCCTCCCGGGATCTACGAGGCCGTCGGGGTTGCTCTTCTCTATGAGATTAAGCTCCCCAATGATTACCGCAGGCATAGAATCTCACTACGAACTTTGGGCCCCAAGGTCTGGATAAAGGGTGTCCATACCAGAAGAAAAGAGGCCCAACTGCGGGGGTGACGCTGTGCACACCTCTTCTCCAAAAGCATGAAATGGTGAAATTCATTCCGCCATTCCCAAAAAGAGGGGGCTACAGGCTCCCGCCACCGCCTTAGCACCGGGCCTTTCCCCACCAGACATGCCTTCCTTATCAACAATTGCTGCCATCTACCCTTCGGGTGGAGTGGTCCCAGCTGATCCAGCGCTATGAGCCGCCCCGTCCAACAAACCTGTTGTTGCAATATATCGCCCAAAGAAGTTGCTATTTTCAGCCAATAGCGGTGAATATGCGAACAACCCCACCACATATGACCGAGATCCGCTAATGGGCAGGTACATTTCGGGCACCCCCCGTTGTCCGTAAGGTGACTCCGCAACGCCCTCCTCGGAGAGAAGTGAGCTCGGACGATACTCTTGAACTGGATTTCCCGCCAACGGGCTCCCTCCACTAAACTAGCCACTCTGCACAACGCCGCTCTTATGGAGCCCGGGGTCACCTCACAGCCCAATTCGCGCGCCCAGGAGGCCTCCTCCGCCGAATAGTCTACCGGCGTCAGATAGGGCTCCAATGCTTTTTTAAAGTAGGTAATAGTTGGTATGTCCCCGGTTCCCAAGGCGAAGAACTCTAAGATCCGTAAAGAGCGGTCACTTTGCAAGTCCCGTCTCTCCATGGAGTGCACATAGTGGAGTAGCTGCCAATAGGGGAATGAAGAGGTCCGAGGGCTCAGGTCATACTCATGGCATAGGGCCTCCAAAGTTTTGCATCGCCCATCTAGTTCGACTACATGCCCCAGCAATCGTATGCCGGCCTGCGCCCACCGACCAAAGGGAGCCGACTCCGAACCCGGGGGGAAGAGGGCATTTCCCTGCAATGGCAACCAGCTCGAAGTCGTGGAGGAACTCCCCCACAGTACATTCAGCCGTTGCCAAGTACGGCGCGCTGCCTGTACCAGCACACTGTTCGTGATGTGACTCGGCAAAGCCGCTCGCGGGAGGTGAAGGACCGCCAACAATGAGTGCGGAGCTATCAAGGCTTCTTCAAGTTCCCGAGGGGTATACTGCTCCGTGTCGCCAAGCCAGTCTCCCAGGTGCCTAGCCTGGCAAGCCAAAGCGTAGGTCCCGAGGTCAGGCACACCAAGCCCTCCAGACCGCCAGCCCCCTTGTAAGCGGCGCAGGGGGATACGTGCCCTAGCGCCCCGCCACAGAAAACCACAAAGCTCCCGTTCGATACGCAAGAGGTCGCGACGGAGCAGCCAGACCGGCAGGGTTTGTAACCAATAAAGAATCTTCGGTAGTATCATCATCCCCAGAACTGCCGCCCTGCCTAGAAGGGACAGAGGAAGAGGCGTCCAGGCCTGCAACTGCGTGCACACTTTAGTCCAAATGCGCTCGAAATTCTGTTTATACAACACCGATAGATCTTTAGTGAGTAGGATCCCCAGATAATTGAAGGCTGTATCCGCCCATCGCAGCGGGAAGTTCCCCCGCCAACCCCCTCACAATTGTCCCCCAATGTCCAATGCTTCCGATTTGTCCTGATTGATTCGCAAGCCCGCAAAATCGCCATAGCGAGTAAACTCAGCAAGTAAGTGTGGAAGTGAATGTTGCGGGTCGCAAAGATGTACTAAGATGTCATCGGCAAAGGCGGCCACTTTGAAACCACCAGGCCCGACGGGGACACCACGAATCATATTGGAGCCCGCTATACTCCGCAGCAAGGGATCGAGAGTTAACACAAACAATAACGGGGAGAGTGGGCAGCCCTGGCGCGTACCCCGTGCCAAGTTGAATGAATCTGATTGGACCCCATTGCATAAAATACTAGCGGTAGGGTGCGTATATAGTAACTGCACCATTGCGATGAAGGGGGCGCCCAAGCCATAGCGAGGCAGGAGGAATTTCAGATAGTCCCAATTGACTCGGTCAAACGCCTTTTCCGCGTCAAAACTAATCAACAGGGACTGTATTTCTCGCGCGCACACCCATTCCATAGAGGCCAGAATCTTGCGCAGGTTCCGCACCGCATACCGCCCTCGCACAAAGCCCACCTGTGATTCATGCAACAGACTTCCCAAAACAACAGCCAAGCGATCCGCTAGGACCTTCGCAAACACCTTCAAATCAAAATTTAATAAAGAGATGGGCCTATAGGAGGCAGCCAGCAGTGGGTCCTTCCCGGGCTTAGGAATCAAAGTGATGAATGCATGATTCATTCCCCAATTAAACTTCCCCTGTTCCACCCTCTTCTGGTAGACCTCGGTTAAAACAGGGGCGAGATGACCTGCTAGCAACTTGTAGACCTCTGCTCCAAAGCCGTCCGGGCCAGGCGACTTGTAGCAGCTGGCCTCCTTGATGACTTTGTGAATCTCCTCTGCTGTCACCGGTGCACCCAGCACCAAACGCTGCTCCGCTGTCAACATGGGAAGGTTCAGTTTCTGAAAATAGCTTTCCATAGACGCCAGCGATCCCACACCTCCCTGGTACAATTCCTGAAAGAAGCCTCGAAATACTCGGGCAATTTTCTGACTATTGGTGTGCAGTTGGCCCCGGTCGTCGCGCAATGCCACTATAGAACGGGGCCCCCTACCACCACGTAGGCAGCGCGCCAAAAGCCTCCCCGGCTTGTTCCCAAAACGATAAAGCTGATATCGGTAATATAACAGAGATTTTTTTGCCCGCTGGTGGAGCAGTTCGTTGAGAGAGGATTGTAACTCGTTGAGTAGACGCCTATTGACCACCGTAGGGTTCCCCGCACATCGCCGACGGGCCCGGACTACCTGTCGTTCCAGTTGCACAATGCGGGACGCAATTAACTTTCGTTTCCGCGCCCCATAGGCAATAATGTCACCGCACAGCACTGCCTTCGCCGTCTCCCATAATAATTCAGGCTCCTCTTTGTGGTGCCGATGATTGTCCATAAATTCTTCCCATCTTTGTTCTAGGTGGGCATGAAATTCGGCATCCAAGTACAGCCCCAAAGGAAATCGCCAGATGCGCTGTAAGGGACCCGGGTCCCCCCAACGCAAGTCTACCCACACTGGTGCATGAGCAGATATCACACCCGGACCGATCTCGGCCGCTTCAACCTGTGCAAATAATCCTTCCGAGAGCAACACGTAGTCAATTCGTGCGCTGGAGTCATGAGCCCGCGACTGATGTGTGAAGTCCCGCTCCAATGGGTGCAGCAAGCGCCACGGGTCCACTAACCCAAGGCGACGGCGAAGCCCCTGGAGTGCTTTAGTGGTCGGGACTCGCCACCCCTCCCGCCCGCCTCCGGATGTATCTAAATCGATATCCAACACCCCATTACAGTCACCCGCTAAGATCAGCGGGGCATCTGGGAGCTGTTCAATCTGCGAGGCCAAACAAGCGTAGAAGGATCTATCGAGAACATTAGGGGCGTACAAATTGCTTAGCACCACCCTCCTGCCCTCTAAGGAGCCATAAACCAAGAGATATCTGCCCCCGGGATCGACATACTGTTGCTCGAGTTCAAAGCGCACATGCTTATGGATCAGCAAGACCACTCCCCCTTTTTTCCCTTGTGCAGGGGCCCCCCAGCTCTGCCTCACCCAATCCCTCCGTAGTTTCGCATGCTCCTCAGCAGTCTGGTGGGTTTCCTGTAAGAAGGCAATGTCACATTGCAGCCGGGCTAGGGCCTGCAGCACTTTATAGCGTTTAATAGGGGTGCCGATTCCACAAACGTTCCAGGACACAATTTTCAGCTTAAGGCGGGTTGAAACACCACACCGAAGCCGGTATATGAGATAGCTGTGAGTAAACCCCCCCAGCCTGGGGTCCACCCCTGCACCAACCCCCTTCCTCGGAGGACACCACCCCCCTATCCTCGTGATCCCATTGCTCTCCCCACCTCCTTCCCCCCCTAGCCCCCCCTAACCGTCCCTCCCCCCTCCAAACCCTTCCCCAACCCCTTCTCCCCTCTAATCTCAGGGGCCTTCTCCACCTCCCCACTCTCGAGAAGCCCAACCTAGGTCCCACTGAGGTCGCCCCACCCCCCGCCCCTCCACCCTCGAACCTTTAATCCCACGGGCAATTTCATCACCTCCCTGCAATACCACTAACGGTGGCCAGCCCTGCTGCGCTCAGGCAATCCCATACCCCCAAATCCCAAGCCCCCCCAAACCCCGATGAGGGTTCAAGTGACTGCCAATGGCCAAGTCCGGCCACTGGCGGGCTATAGCCGCTCACAGGCCTCAACTGGGGGGGAGGGGGCCCAGCATGGCAAGCTCAGAACTTATTAATTACCCTTCGGAGCACAGATAAATAGAACTCCATAGAAGGCTTAATGCCCATATAAACACTTACTTGAGACGCCACCAACTGATCCCACAAGATTACTAGGCGTAGACAAACCTCCCGGGCTGCGGTCTACCGCGCCTTCCTCCCCCCGCAATATGGCACTCAGTCGGGCCGCAGAAGAATAAAGGAAAGCGGGGGAGGAAAGGACTAAAACAATCCATAGGGAGGGACCCGAGGTCTGGATCCGGTCCCTAGTCTCCCGGGGTAAACTGCTGTTGTACGCAGGGAGAGGAGATGAAAAAAAAGAAAATATATGAATAAGTTCACAGCATACCCCAAAGATCACCAACTGTGAAACAGCCCTACGTCAAGAGAAGGGCTTTCCCGAGAAAATACATAAGAAAGGGCAAAGGAAGCAGCGCTGGTATCGAGATACATTTCTTAACACCCAGGAAATTTAAACACCACAAAGTAAGTTTGTAACTAAACGAACTGTCTAACGGGTACATTGTTGCTCAGTGAAAAGTCAAGATACAGGCCTGACCAATGTTAAGGCCTAGTCTTTCCTCCCTCGTCGCCACGTGCTTTGCTCTCAATGGAGAATCCAGACACCACTCAACAGTTCATATTAAGATGTTCAGCGATGTGGTGTTGAGGGTGACTGTCCCCGGGCGGTCAGCTGGCTCACATAGTCCTCCGCCTCCGCAGCCGCTGCAAAAACGTGGTGGGAGTCTCCATGTGTTATGTGCAATTTAGCCGGGTATTGCACCGTGAACCGGATACCAGCTCCAATGAGTTTCTCACAGAGGGGCATATTCACGGCGCTTTCTGCTCAGAACCGCTGAGTAATCTTGTGCAACACGGATCTTTGAGTTGCTATATAGCGTTGCCCCTCTCTGTCGAGCCGCACGTAATAGCTTCTCCTTTTGTGGGAAATAAGTAAATTTTACTAGCACGATTCTGGGTCGGGAGTCCTTTGGCTGTTTGCCACCAATGCGATGTGCTCGCTCGATGCGGATCGGACCGCCGCATTCATCGCCCTCCAGAATCTGTGCGAAGAGCGTCTCCAGGTAGCCCTGCAGGTCTTTGTCGGCCACACTCTCCGGAATACCCATGAAGCGGAGGTTGCTGCGTCGTGACCTATTTTCCAGGTCATCGAGCTTAGTTTCGTGCATTGCAAGTTGGTGTCGTAGACCGGTCATCTCTGTCTCCAGCACCTCGATCTTGCCCTCGGCTTGCATCAGACGGCCTTCCGCCTCCCGCATTCGGTTCCCAAGGCTGTCGACCGAGGCACACAGTCCGTCCATCTTTGCATGGAGAGCATCAAACTGTGGTGACAGAGCCGCGGCTACCGCCGCTGACATCGCATCCAGGGAGGCGGGGGATTTAGGCGAGCTGGGCACCGCAGCCGAATCGGCCATCTTGCTGGGGCCAGCCACCCGCTCCCGCTCCCTTCTAGTTGCTTTGGGTGCTGCTGCCATGTTATCTGCCCACCGGAGCGACTTGCCAGAGCTCTCTACGTTCTCCAAGGTATCCGGGATACTGATTGAGTCGTTATCCGCGGGAATTACAAGGTGCTAGATCGCCGGTTTGGGCAGCGGGGCACGGAGCGCTCTCAGGATGCGACCACTACTCTGCTCGCATCACGTGACCTCCACAGGGTAACCTATTTAAGACTAATAAGAGAAAATATTTTTTCACTCAACTTGTAATCAAACTCTGGAATTTGTTACCGGAGGATGTAGTAAAGGCTTTTAGTGTAGCTGAGTTTAAAAAAGATTTGGACAAGTTCTTGGAAGAAAGGTCCATAAACCATTATTAAAAGGGACCTAGGATATCACTGCTTGACCCAATAAGCATTGTGGCACCTGTGTCTTTTGGGGAAACTGCTAGGTACTTATGACTTAGATTGGCCACTGTTGGAAACAGGATACTGGGCCTGATGGACCTTGGTCTGACCCAGAATGGCATATCTTATGTTCTTATGTTCCGATGTTCTTATGTAGGTACTAATGCTACTGTACAAGTTACTGGTGAGGCCTCACTTAGAATATTGTGTTCAATTTTGGAGACCATATCTCGCAAAGGACATAAAAAGATTGGAAACCGTTCAAATGAAGGCGACCAAAATGATTTTGAGCCTGCATCAGAAGACTTATGAGAAGAGATTTGAAGACCTAAATATGTGCACTCTGGAGGAAAGAAAGGGACAGGGGAGATATGATTCTGAATACTTAAAGAGTATTAATGAACAAACAAACCTCTTCCAAAGATGGGGAAGCTGTAAATCTAGAGGACATAACATGAAGCTGCAAGGAGATAAACTGAAAGGCAATGTCAGAAAATACTTTTTCACTGAAAGGGTGGTAGATGCTTGGAATGCCTTCTCAATGGAAGTGGTGGGGGAAAATACAGTGACAGAATTCTAAATGGCATGAGACAGACACAGTGGATCCCTTAATAGCAACAGGATAAAATCAAAACAAACATAACTATCTCTTATATCTCAGTACATAGGGGTGACCTATACAGAGCGGTGGGTACACCCCTAAACAAAGGCATGGGGAGGGGTGACCTGCATGGTGGCAGGTGCACCTACTCTTGCCGCCTTGCTAGGCAGACTAGATGGACCATACTGGTCTTTATCTGCAATCATATACTATGTTACTATGGATATGTATAAACATGCTTCCTAGTATTTTAACATCCAACTGTGTCCATTGGCAAAGTATGTGTTCCAAAACTAAGTCCATTACATAAAAAAGCCAATCTTTTGCATAAAGCCATGTTAGCAACTCATACTAAACTTATCTTCAGACTGTATATAACACTTCTTGGAGAAATCCTAATATTTTTGATTGGACGTTTTTCTGGTCAATGATTGTAATTGGTGGAATAGATTCAGTTTGACTGCCATTCTAAGGTCTTCTTTTCTCTAATATTAAATTATAAATGTATTTGTTTATGTTGAATGTTTTGATCTGTTGTAAGTACTCCTTCTTGTTTAATTGATAATTTTTTGAGTGTGGTTGGGTGGATTTCTGTTACACAGAGGAGATACTCATGCCAGAAATAGTTTTTGATGGAAGAGATTCAGAGGAACGCTAGCAAATCACAGTGAAGCTGGACGATGATATCATATAGTAAAATTGATAAACTAAAGTACAGCAGCTCACTTGGACCTTATGGTATACACCATAAGGTTGTGAAAGAACTCAAAAATGAAATTGCAGACCTATTAGCATCATTAAAATCAGCTATGGTACTTGAGGATTGGAGGGTGACCAGTATAATACCAATTTTTAAAAAGGCTCCAGGGGCACCTAAGGACAACTAAGCCTGGGGTCAGCGCAAAGCAAAATTGTACAAATTATTCTGAAAGACAAAATTATTGAACATAGAGATAATGCATGGCTTAGTGAGGCAAAGCTAACATCTGTTTAGTAGAGCAAAGTCTTGCTTTACTAATCTGTTGAATTTTTTGAAAGGGTTAATAAAAATGTGGATAAGAATGAGCTGACTTGACATTGTATATCTGCATTTTCAGAAGACATTTGATTAAGTCCCTGATGCTAGACTCCTGGCATAATTAAAAAGCCCTGGGATAGGTGGTAATGGCTTATTATAAATAGGAAACTGGTTAAAAGATAGAAAACAAAGAGGAACACTAAATAGTGAGCTTTCTCAGTGGAGAGAGGTAAATACTGGAGTGCCCGTTGGATCTTTACTGGGACTAGTGCTTTTTAACATATTTATAAATTATCTGGAAAGAAAATAAGTGAGATGATCAGATTTACAGATGACGCAAAATTATTTGACATTCTAGTAGATTGTAAAGAATTGCAGGAGGACTTTAAGAGAGTGGGGGACTGAGTGTCCAAATACCAGATGCAATTTTATGTGTACAAGTGCAAAGTGATGAACACTGAAAAAAAAACACAAAGAACAATCAAAACTATAGGAACACAATGCTGGATTCTGTATTAAGAGCCACCAGCCAAGCAAAAGATCTTGAGGTCATTGTGGACAATACATTGAAATCATTGGCTCAGTGTGCCTGTAAATAAAGCAAATAGAATGCTAGGTTTTATTAGCAAAGAAATGGAAAGCTAAAGTCAAATAGAGAATATATTTATGTTTCTCTAGCTAGTAGATAAAAACCAGCCTGATCCATCTAGTCTGCCCTGTAAGATGGCCAGGGTTATAACTGCTAATCCATGCAGGCCCTTCCTCTCTATGTTGTTTTGAAGTGTAAAAGTCGTAAATCCAAAATGTACCCAATCTGTCTTGATGACTGTACAGCCAATCCCTGTCCATGATATCTATAATAAATATGCACTTTTGTACAGCTTGGAGACCCTTTCTGGATATCCTGAAAACCTGACTAGCTGTGGTGTCACTGGTTTGTGAAGCCCTTGTTTATTCCTTCTTTCCAAGTGAGGGGAAATTAAGTTTAATCTCTCCTTTCAAGGTTGACAAGAAAGAAACCCTGTTCCCCCTAGATTGGAACTAATCCAGGAATATGGACAATTTTTAAGCCCTTACTGAAATACATTATTTGGGGATATTTGGAAGAGATTCTGAAAATAGGGGGCACTTGTGAATTATAATTTATACCAGGAGTTCTCTACCCATTTCTTGGAACACACCTAGCCAGTTGTGTTTTCAGGATAACCAATGGCGTACCAAGGGTGGGGTGAGTATGCCCCCCCCCCCGTGCTGGCCTGGAAGAAGGTGCACCCCTGGGGACTGGGCACTTATTGCCATGGGTGGCTTGCTACACTGCATCTGCTACAGATTTAGCTGTTGGTCCCACCTGGCTGAAATCTTGCAAAGCATGAGACTTTGGGCTAGGATGGGACAGTTGCTGGGCCGGGAGTGGAGGCAGTATGGCAAGCTACCCACAGTGTTAAGGTTTCTGTGCTGGTTGCACCGTGTGGGGCCAGCTATGGGGGGGGGGGGGGGGGGCGGCGGCACGGAACACTATGAGGATAACCACAATAAATATGCATGGAGAGATTTGCGTATAATGGCGGTAGTGCATGCAAATCTCTTTCAAACATATTCATTGTGGTTATCCTGAAAACCTGACTGGCTCGGTGTGTCCTTAGAACTGGGTTCAGAACCACTGATTTATATCAATCTGTTAACAGTGGGAATTCCGAAGGACTCCCCTCTTCATCGTGTTAAGAATGAGAGTCATACCAACCAACGTTCCCTTTTCTCCCATACTTCCCTCTAAATCTATAAAGTGCCATTAATCGGTTACTGTTAAGAAGGTTACGTTAAGCTAATGAGACAAACCGTTATGAGGCTGAAACCTGTTGCGCATGCGCGACTGACCTGCCGGACCCTCCTCTGCCACATCTCATCCCATGACAACTACGGTTCCCAGAATGCTCGCGCCTTCTGCGCATGCGGGGTGCCTTCCAGAAATCAGTTTCGCCGGCTGAAGCAGCTCGGTGCTGTAAGGGCGGAGCGGCGGTTCCTCTCCATCTCTGCTGGTCCGTTATACGCCACGTAGGGCGCAGCATCCCCGCGGGCGGGGAACAGGGCGCCGGAAAAGCACCGGGGTCGTCATGCTGGCCCCGCGGACGAAGGAGCCCTGCCGGGTGTGCGGCCGGGAGCTATGCGGCAACCAGCGGCGCTGGCTCTTCCACACGGCCGCCGGTCGCCTCAACCTCCAGGTGCTGCTCTCGCACGTCCTGGGCCGGGAGGTGGCTCGCGACGGCAGGCCTGAGTTCGCGTGCAGCAAGTGCGCGTTCATGCTGGAGCGCGTGTACCGCTTTGATGCTGTCATCGCGCGGGTGGAGGCTCTGTCCATCGAGCGGCTGCAGCGGCTGCTCCTGGAGAAGGAGCGGCTCAAGGTCTGCGTGGCCAGCCTGTACCGCAGGAATAACGGCCAGGAGGAAGAAGAGGAGGAGGCAGCGGCGGGGGACGGCACCGTGGACATGTCCGCTTTGCCGGACGCCCGATACGTGGCCTTGCTCCAGGAGGATTTCATCTATTCGGGCTTTGAATATTGGACAGCGCAAGAGGAGCCCGGCCCCGAGGCCCAGCAGTGGCAAGCGGCCGAAGGTGCTGGACAGCAGCGCTCTAGGCGATGCCGGGGTTGTGCCGCTTTACGGGTGGCGGATGCGGATTATGAGGCTATTTGCAAAGTGCCAAGGAAGGTCGCCCGGAGCACGTCCTGCGGGCTCTCCACTACCTGTTCAGCTAGTCTGTACAACGAGGAGTTGCCTGGATCTTCGTCCAGTGTTAAGGCGGTCACGGATGCAGAGAGCTTGGACAAGCTGTCCTCTGGCTCCTCGGTGGAATCGTTGCATGCGGCAGGGGATGCTGGTCCTCTGTTGAACAAAAAGGATGAATTGTGCAAAGCGTCGGGGGAGTACTGTGCAGATAACGCAGAAATGAATTCTGCACTGCATGGCAATAAGATAGACATAGCCCTTAGCCTGGTTAAAACTTTGGACTACAGGCCCATTCAGAGTCCTCGAGGAAGCCGGATTCCTGTGAAATCGTGTCCCTTGAAATCGAGAACGGAAGCCAGTGCTCACTCATGCGCTCTCACTTCTACGTGTAGGTTTATGAACAGGGCTTTGGAAACCAGTCCTAAAAATGCTCAAGATTGTATTCCTGAATTTACAGACCTGCAGGAGTTGTGGGAAGATATTTGTGAAGACTATATACCACTTTGTACGGAGGTATGTCGGCATACAGCCCTTAGCTGTTTCATTTGCAAGGCTACGTAAATTCCCCTTATGCTTGGAAGTTTGCGAGTTTGAAATGCGGATGCATTTTTCTCTGGTGGTATGAGTGTGCGCTCAGGAAATATGTTCCATGCTTAAAATGGTCAATCCTGTGGATTTTTAATATACTCCTTTTCTATAGTTATGAATAAATGTTTTTTTTTCCGGGGAGTTTCTCCAAATGAGTTAGTTTTGTGCATACCATGACAGTCACGAGCCTCATTTCTAAGCCACTGTATGTGGAGTCTCTCAAATCTACTGCTAATGCTTGTGCCAAAGAACTTCCTCCTGGAGTTGTAAGATGCAACCTGTATTGGTAGTTTGTCAAGATGTTTGGAAATTCTTCTTTATCAAGCCTGTGGCTCCCAGTACAGTGGGAAATATTTCTGTATCTTTCTGCCATATTATCTTGGACTCTGATTGCATTTCTTGGTACTTCAGTATCTTCTGCCTTGCATCCAGTTTTCTTATCTGTCGTAAAAACGTCCCAGGTGGTCATAACGTCTTCATTCTCTGCAATTCTCTTGAGTCATTAATCCAGTGCTTTTCAGCACAATGATGATGTAGTGTTTACAGAGTTTCCAATGTGTGAGGCATGCTACTTTGTACCTTTCTGTATAGAAATTTCCTGCCATCAGAACTTGATAGCCAGCTGGCTAAGAGGTGAGTCACTGTTTCCAGGTCTTTCTTACAGAATCAACATATGTCTGTTTTTTTGCCAGTGTTTTTGTTAATGCTCGCTGTAAGCCATCTCTTTCATAATCTGCTGTCCTGGGCTAAATACTGTAAGAAGTTATAGGTAATCACATTTCAGCATCTTATGTGAAGCTGGCAGGGAGAGAACATTTTAGTAGTATCGATGTCTGTTTTATTTCAGTACACCTTCATTGAAATAGCTTAGTTTTTCTCTGTACAGCAGTGTCAAAGTGCTTTTATTTTGGTGTTCTGAGGCTGAAATTGAAATAACAGGGGTTATCAGTGACTTCACAAAGGTTCATGCTGTGTTTGTATAATGCAAGTGACACCAGAACAGGTTTCGTCAACACTGCAGTTTTCCCATTCCCTTTGATCCTTACCAAAATAAATAATGCCATAGGAGTGATCAAAACCTTTTCATCAGACATGAAATACATATTAAAAACCTAATTTTATTTCATTTGCATTAACTACTAATTATAAAATGCTTTGATAGAAGTGTTTTAGTTTAGATACTTTCAAATTTATCACAAACATCAGCTCAGAGATTTTGTCCAAGTAACACTATCAGGCCAGCTGCAGTGTAAGAATTTATAGAGAATAAGCACAATTTAAGAGTGTAAAATGCCAGATAAATGCAGATGAGGATTTAGTGATTTGTGAAGCACAGCATGTTATTGTCTCTCTAGTAATCACAAACAATTTGGTCTTTTTTCTGAACGCGTTCTGAAGCTTCTATAAAAAAATGCGTCCAATTACAGCTCAAAAGTAAATTAGAATAATTCTCATACTACTTTCTCAACACTGATAACAGGTCTCAGACTCACATAGCACTCATCTCAGGACTCTCGTCCTATAGTTCGGTGCTGTGATTAACATCAACGACCCCAGTGTATTTTCAACAATGGTGATTTCAATTTATATGGTAAATTAACTTAACTTAAAAGGCATCACCCAATGTGTTGCTCAACTGGTGAAACTGATCCCGACGCTCTAATCAGGCGCCACTACGGCGCCTGATTAGAGTTGAGCAACACATTGGGTGATGCCTTTTAAGTTAAGTTAATTTACCATATAAATTGAAATCACCATTGTTGAAAATACACTGGGGTCGTTGATGTTAATCACAGCACCGAACTATAGGACGAGAGTCCTGAGATGAGTGCTATGTGAATCTGAGACCTGTTATCAGTGTTGAGAAAGTAGTATGAGAATTATTCTAATTTACTTTTGAGTTGTAATTGGACGCATTGTCTCTCTAGTAACAGAACAGCATCAGATTAGTATCTGTCTGCACGGACAGCTCAAGATATGAAATCTATTGGGAGATTTTCAAATTACACTTGACAGTTTTTCGTCGTCATGATCTATATAGTCTTCTAATCATGACATCCATGGGCTGAATTTCAGCAGCTTAATAGGTATAATTGCCAATTTTGACTTTTAAAAACGGGTAATTTTTAGTGCTAGTTCTGTATCAATTACGTCTATCAATCATAATTTTATATTAATGATGTAAGGTCTCTGATTTCTCTAGAAAAGTAGATGCTATATTAACCATTTCTCTGGTGCCCCTAGTCCAGTTGGGTTTTCAGGGTATCCACAATAATGTGCACAAGAGAGAGCTGCATGCACTGCTTCCATTGTATGCAGCTCTGTCTCATTCATTGTGAATATCTGAAACCTGACTGGCCTGGGACGTACCAGAGGACTGGGTTGAGAACCATTGAGCTAGATCCTTTTTGCAGCAATCCACGAGGAAGCATAGATCTTCCTGACTAGAAATCTGTCACTTCCAGTGCCTGTCATCAGGAGGAGAAACAGTGGTGACTTCAGAGCCAGAAGATGGAGCAGGTATGCCAAGGAAAAGAAGAACCACACTGTCTGATGCTCAAGTCCAGATTAGCACATGAGCTCTGCTCTTAATATCTTGCAATAACACAACATGCCTGCTATGTTTCTTGAGTGTGCAGGAGTTCCTTTCGGAGCACATATATAGTCACATATACCTTTCTTCCTAGACAGATTTATTTATTTATACATAAAGCTTTATATACCCTCTTCTTGGACAAGCCAATCAAAATGGTTAACAAACAATTAAAAACATAATATCAGAAGAGCCAAATAATTCACAATGCATAAAACTGCCCACCAATCCAATAGCTAAACCTCCCCCCCCTTCCTCCTAACCTCCAGAAACCTAAGGGAATAAATAAAATTTCAATCCTTAAATGTTGGTAATGACCATATATTCATCCACAGCATCTCTGGAAGAATGTGGCATGATTACCCACGTGTGGTGATTAACTGCCAGCATATAGGATATGTATGGCTGGGTCTTACTTTTTGCAACACACACATTACACGCTGCACCATTGCCTCCTTTTCTTCCTCCTGAGTAGCCTACTTTTGAGTTCCTCAAGCTTCTAGTAGGGCTTTCAATGCTTCTGTAGTGGTTGTATTTGCTTAAGGGGAGTGAGATTGGTCATGAGTCCTTTCCCTTATCCATATTGCTTGTTCCGCAGAGGTTGCTGTTTTTTGAAAATGTAGGTTGCCTTAACTTGAAAATATTGGGTCTAAAGTCTTTTCACACCTGATTCCCAGCAATACCTCTAATGGTCAAGACATTAGCAACAATCAGGAGAGATTGATTCATAATCCTAATGCCTTACTACCAGTGGCATAGTCAGGTCTAGGATTTTTTTAGGGGTGAGATTAACATGGGTGGGCACAAGGCAGTGCATATGTTGACACCACCTCCAGTTCCCCTCTCATTCAGCTATTCTGCCACCACTGACCGAGTGGTCCTGACGCCAGAGTGGAGGGTCCATTTTCACCCTTAGCTATGCCCCTGCTTTCTTCTGGGAAAGGTATGGTTCCCTTTCCTGATTAGAGGTAGCTATGACAGATTATTTTAGGATAGGGACTGATCCAGTCTCTGTGAGCAAGGCATTATCCCCAGTCTCTCTGTCATGGCCTGACTGCTGAGAGGCTTAATATTGATATATGTGTGCGTGTGAGAGACGTTTCTTACGGGGTCATTCTGAACTCCGAATAGTGGGGATGGACGGACCAATGGTTGTTTGGGAAAGTTAGATGGGGGCGGAGTCTGGGCAGGCAGTGGTTGGGGCCAGTGACATGTGCAGGGAAGTTATTCCCTGGACGTTTTTTGTGCTGTGCCTGGGGCGCAGATGGGGCAGGGGGGGCCAGGAGACATTCCCTGCAGTCTGACACTGGCTTTAGGAGGCCAGATCGGACTGCGGGGTATAGGCATTTTATTCCGGTGGCCGGCATCGTGGCTCTTTAATGGAGCCACGGTGCCATGGCTCCATTGAAAAGCCTTGACTGAGTGAGTTGGGAACACTGCTACACGTGCAGACCGGACTGAATCTTAGTCCCAGCCTGCACATGCAGGACTGTTTGCGATTCTGATCCCGCAGGACTAGGCGTGCCCTGTGGGATCAGAATTTCAATTCCCTTTGTACGTCCAGTTCAGATCAGACATACAGAGGGCATGTACTTCCAGGATCTAATTGGGCTGTTAGTCTTTTAATTTGACTTTGTCCACCAGGAGGCCTTTTTATTAAGTTGAATGAATAGTTCCTGATTCCATTTTCTTATCTTTCTGCTAAAATTTGTATTTTACCTGTTAAGAATCTGGTTTGAAATCCATCTTCATTAGTCGACTTATCAGTACTAGTTTCAGTCCTGATTTTTGACTATCCTTTAGTTTTTCAGTTCATCTGATTTCTTTTTCCGTCTCAAGGGACATTGGGTGGTACTAAGTAAAGCCCCTATTAGCTAGCTACTTGTGTCTTATCATTTCAACTACTTGATTTGAAAATGGTATTTTTGGTGGCAGTTGCTTCAGCCTTTCGAATCATTAGCACCAGACCCTAGGAGAGGCTAATTTTGCATTATACTGAACTTTACAAAAACCAAGTATTGAGATATGCTGTCCCAATCTGATGGAATTCCTCCTTAACGTGTCAGTGGTTCTTAACTTTTTCACCTTGTTTTCATTTCCACATTTCTTCTCTGCAATTTAGTCTGTAAGAAAGCTTTCTTTTCTGTCAGCAGTAGGCAGAATCTCTTAGAAAATCCATTCCATCTTTATTTTTCTTTATCCCAATTTTTTTTCCAGAACTCTTTTATATTCCTTAATATTTTGCTCTAGCCTGAAAGGGCCTGCCATAGTCCTTCTTGTTAGGATAGAGGCAAGATCTATTGACATCCTCAAGCCAAGCCTCAATTAGGCACACATTCCTTGAACACTGTTTTCTAGACACTGCATCTCATTTGGAATCTAGATGTAACTATGTTTATAAGGATGATTTTTGAGGATAATATTCAGTGCTCATCCTTCTTGCTCATTAACATTGTTTTTCATTTCAGGGTTGCATGCCATTTTTTCCTAGCTAAAAATATACAATGTTGAGATTTTGTTAATTTTTGACTAATTCCATCAATGTGACTGGTGATTAAACTTCTCTTAAAAGATAATCAACTCTTGATTTCCAGCTCCTTTAAAAATTTCTGTTGAGTAGCGGATGAACTAATGGTTTCATTGAGTGACAATGTGTTGGGTTGATGTCTAACTTTAAGGGTAAATGAACTAACTAGAGTTCTTGTATTTTTATGTATTTATTTACAATAACTTATATTCCACCAATCCAGGTGAATAAACCCCTCCTCTAAATAGATTACATAATAAAATAAAATGATGTTCTAATGTTTGAAAGTTTTATGTTCTGTCTAGATCCAGTCACCTATTTTTTGGGATACTGACAAGTACTTGTGACCTGGATTGGCCACTACTGGAAACAAGATTCTGGGCTCAATGGACCTTTTGGTCTGACCCGGTATAGCATATCCTCTGTTAAACGCCTCTAAAAATAAAACAGGTTTTCAGTTGTAAGAATGAGGTAGATGATATGAACACCACAGCAGCAGACTATTACTATTATTAATAAGCATTTATAAATAGCTACCAAGCATATGTGATGCTATACAGACACAAAAGAAGACTATCCCTACTCAAAGAGCTTACAATCTAGAAGACAAACATACAGGACAAAATAAAACAATAGGAATAAGGGCAGTAAGGGCAATAGGAGTTGAAACACAAGGGAGGGGATTAAGAATCAAAGGCGGTCTCAAAGAGGTGAGTCTTGAGCTTGGACAAAGAGGGTGAAGAAAGAAAGAGATTTGATGCAGGGATAGGGGCAGGTTGTTCCAGGCAAATTGAGCAGCAGGATCAAAAGAACAAAGCCTGGAGCTAGAAGAAAAAAATGGCATAAAGAGAAGGAAGGTCGAAGAAGAACAGATCACAGGGAGGGGTATAGGGAGAGAGGAATAGTACGGAGGAGCAGCAGTGTGAATGCATTTGTCAAGATAAGTAGTTTGTACTGAATGCGGTAATGGATAGGGAGCTAGTGAAGGGACTTTAGAAGAGGAAAAATATGGTAGTAATGTGGCTGGCGAAGAATTGACCACACAGTGGAGTTTTGAATGATTGTAGAAGGAAAAGATGAGATTGAGGGAGACCAGCAAGGATGAGGTTGCAGTAGTCAAGCTGGGAGATAATAAGGGAGTGAACAAGAGTCTTAGTAGTGGAGGCAGAGACGAAAGGACGAATCTTGTTAATGCTGAAGAGAAAAAAGTGACAGGATTTAGCAATTTGGATATGAGGTGAGAATGACGGAGGAATCAAAGACAATCCCAAGGTTATCAACAGAGGAAACAGGAAAAATAGGAGCGTTATCAACAGTGATGGAGAAAGGAAGAAGGATGGATTAGGGGAGAAAACTAGAAGCTCAGTTTTGGCCATGTTCAATTTTAAATGGTGCTGAGACATCCAGACAGCGATGGCTGATAAGCAGGTGGAGATATGTGCCTGAGGAGATGGAGAGAGGTCAGGTGAAGAGAAATAAATTTTGGGAGTCATCCGCATAGAAGTGATACTGAAAGCCAAGGGAAAGGGAACCAAGCAATTGTGTATAAAGGGAGAAAAGGAGTGGGTCAAGAACAGACCCTTGGGGATCACCATCTGAGAAAGGGGTTAGCAGAGGAGGACATACCTTGAGAACAGAAACTGAAGGAGTGATTAGAGAGATAGGAAGAGAACCAAGATAGAACAGTCTCTAAAGCCAAGAGAAGATAACGTAGCAAGGAGAAAAGAGTGGTCAATGGTATCGAAGGCAGCAGAAAGGTCAAGAAGAATAAGAATTGAGTATAGGCCTTTAGACCTTGGCAAGGGCTGTTTCGGTTGAATGAAGAGGGTGGAAGCCAGCCTGAAGGGGATCAAAGAGAGAATGAGCGGAGAGAAAGTCAAAATGGTAAGAGAATGGCACGCTCAATGAGTTTGGATGTAAAGGTAAGAAGGAAGATGGGACGATAGCTAGAGGGAGCAGTAGGGTCAAGGGATGCTTTTTGGGAGGAGTGATCAAAGCATACTTATAGGCAGGTGGCAATGGAGAAAGGATGATAATATAGGAAATAGCAGGGATAACAGAGGATGATATGGAGTTGAGGAGATTAGTGGGGATGGGATCAGAGGAGCAAGAAGTAGGTTTAGCAGAGGCGAGAAGTGGTTTCCTCATCAGAGATGGTAGGAAAGGGAGAGAGTGAGGGGAAATGGTTGAATTGAAGAGAGGGAAGAGTGGAAGAAATAGCAGGGAATTGAGTGGTATAATCTTACTGATTTTATCGCGGAAGAAGACGACACGGGATTGGGTTGTGAGGGAAAGAGAAATTGAAGAGGGAGGAGCCTGAAGTAGAGAGTTGAGTGTAGAAAAGACTGAAGGTTAGAAGCCAAGAAGTTGGTCAGGTGGATGAACTAGTTTTGTTTAGCAAGTGAGATGGCATAATTAAAAGAAGTGAGCATAAATTTAAAGTGAAGGAATGCAGAGTGGTTATGGGATTTGAGCCAAGTGTGCTTGGCAGAATGGGCACATAAGCGTAGGTAGCGGATTGTAGAAGAAAGCCAGGGACAGGGTGATGGTGATATATACCTTGCAGGGCGTGAAATTGGGGGAGCGATGGTATGGAGAGTGAAGGATAGAGCAGTGTTATAAGCGGTTACAGCTGCACCAACAGACTTGGAGGAGAGTGTAAAAGAAAGAAGAGACAGATGATGAAAAAGACAGGATCAATAGCTTGAAAATTTCTAAAAAGAAAGGAGGTGACAGGGCAAGAAGGCAGTGGATAGTGCTAAAGAAGGCAGTGGATAGTGCTGAAGAAAGAAGCTCAGGAGGTGGTCAGACAGTGGAAGAATTGAGTTAAGGAAATTTGAGGGTGAGTAATTAGAATGGAAAACAAAGTCAAGGCAGTGACCAAACTAATGTGGAGGGGCAGTGGAGCAAAGCTGGAGGTTGTAAGAGGAAGCAAGGGAAAGAAATTTTGCAGCATATGGGTCCAAAGGGGTATTGATGTGAAGGTTAAAGTCACCAAGAATAATAGAAGCGGATGATGAATCCAAAAATAAAGGAAGCCAAGAATAAAAGTCATTGAGAAAGGAGGAAATGGGCTTGTCAAGGGGTCTATAGATAACTATGGTGCCAAGAGAGAAGGGATAGAATAAACAAATGGAATGAAATTCAAAGGAGGGGAAAGCATGGGATTGAGATGGGAGGAAGGGATAAAACTGACAGGAGGGAGAGAGTAAAATGCCGATACCACCACCACAGACGGTGGCACGAGGGGTGTGGGAGAAATGGAGGCCCCCAAGGGAGAGTGCAGCGACAAAGTCGGTGTCATCAGAATGGAGCCAGGTTTCGGTTAGAGCCAAGAGCTGAAAAGCATGGGAAATGAAGAGATCATATATGAAAGAAAGTTTATCGGAAATTGAATGAACATTCCAAAAAGCACAGGAGAAGAGGAGAGGGATGTTAATAAGAGTGTGGTGGTGTGGAGAGGGGGGGGGGGGGGGGGGGGGGGGGGGGGGGGGGGGAGAGGGAGATATGGGGGGGGGGGGAGAGGGAGATATGGGGGGGGGGAGAGGGAGATATGGGGGGGGGAGAGGGAGATGGGATTAGTACCGATGTCACCAGATGATAAGAGCAGGCGGAGGGTGTACGGCAGAAATGAGAATGAGGCTGAGAAAGTGAGGAAGGAGAGGAGCGAATATGAGGGAGGAGATGGTAACACTTGAGAGCAGAGAACAGTGAGGAGGAAGTTAAAGCAGAGGAAATAGGGAAGGAGGGCAGGTGGAAGGGAAGAGGAGGGGTAAGGTTGGGAAGGAGAAGAAAAAGACAGGCCAAATAAAGAGGGGACATAGGATGCAGAGAAGAAGGTTAGCAGTAGTGCACAGGAGAATAAAATGAGAAGAAAATAAAATTAAAAAGCAGCGTCTGAGCTGAGTTATGTGATACAGACCAATGCAAGCCTCTCAGCAATGCCCCAATCGGGGCAGTTCGGCCCATTTAAAAGGGGCCCGCAAGCAGCCACAGCCTCCTTGTACTCCCCCGCGTGATCTCCCAGGAGGGATCGAGCTCCGACGAGACCGGGACGCCTCCAGCTCTTCAGCTGCCCAATCGGGGCAGTTTGGCACATTTAAAAGGGGACGCGTGCAGGCGCGCGCCTGAGGGCCCTTTGGAGTGGCCCTTAGGCGGGGACCGACTGAAAACAGCTCGGAATATCTTCGCCTTACTACACCCACCGCACTCCAGCTACAGGACAGAAACACAGAGACTCCCAACCTAGAACTCCAGCTGTCACAAACTACTGAATGGACGCTGCACGGTATTTAACTATTTAACTACCAGAATTATTGTATATAAGAAGGTCAACTCCAAACGCGCTATTTGCCGCCCAGAAATAATAA
This sequence comes from Ichthyophis bannanicus, assembly GCA_033557465.1. Lineage (NCBI taxonomy): Eukaryota > Metazoa > Chordata > Amphibia > Gymnophiona > Ichthyophiidae > Ichthyophis > Ichthyophis bannanicus. The sequence goes on from CM066040.1 coordinate 74,568,802, forward strand.
ATTGCAAGTTTTTTTAAAATTTTGTTATAATTATCCTAGCTTAACAGCACTTTAACTAAGCATCTGGAAGTGTCTGACTATACGCTAAGTGTTTAGCCTCTGCTTAACCTATGCCTCAACCTTAACAAAGTACTCCTGCTCAATATATTTTGACTCATTGAAACATTGTATCCTAACAGTCCCTCTGCCTTTGAATCTGTGTTACAGAGCAATATCAACTGATACAACTTAACCCCACCTATTTTTGCTCACTGTACAAACAAGCTTCCAAACACGGTTACAAACGAATACTGTCCTATTGTTGCAGTATTATAGGAACACTCACCCGAAGATATTAAAACCCTCTTCCCACAGCACAATATCTCACTGTATCTCCTATAGCTTGACTTTTCCACCTCGTGTGCTGCTTAACCTCAAGTTTTCTCGCAGATCACGAATCTAAGTAAGACAATAAACCTTAACTTCCAAACAACAAGAACCATGACCCTCTCCACACTGGCCATCACATGCATTTACCTACTCACCAATTCGATTTACGAATCCAATGCCCTCACTCACAATCATAACCACATCCCACTACTCCACAGCTCGAGCAAAAAACACCACCAAAGCCACTACCAACATCCTCAAAACCCATGCTACAAGAGACAATCCCACTTACTCCATATAGCCCTAGAGCAAACAACCAACATAAATTGCAACAAACCTGATGATCAACATGAACTCAGGTGTGCCCTCATTAACGCTTGCTCTGCCCGCAATAAATGGTCAGCCATCACAGACCTCATAACCAATCTCAACCTAGACATGTTAATGGTCACTGAAACCTGGCTCGCTCACACTGACACTGTCATACTAAATCAGCTCACACCCCCCAAATACTCTATTTTCACATGTAACAGGACGAACAAAAGAGGAGGGGGGGGTCTGCATAATAGCTAAAACCGAACTCCAATACCGAACTACCCTATCTAGAAGCACACAACAGCTAGACACAATCACCATATCAAATAAATACAGCACTATCAACCTTATATACAGGGCTCCAAGCTCCTCATCCGAAGATCTATTCACCATACTCGACCTCGCTTGTAATCCTGTAAACCCAGATAAACCAAACTGGCTACTGGGCGATTTCAATCTCGCATCCATCCAACCCGCTTTATCTAACACCTTCCTCAATGCAATGTCCAACCTCAACTACAAACAGATCATAAACAACCCCACCCACCAATGTGGGAATGTTCTCGATCTTATCTTTGCCCCACCCACTGAAGTATCCACGAAATATAATACAGATCTCTCTATCACACCAGTCCCCTGGTCAGACCACAGCTTGATTTCATTCAATATTCCATCACAACCAGACCCAACCAATCATACAAAGATATGTTCGTCAACTAAGTCAGCAAGATTCAAACCATTGGACGAGAGAGAATTTACGAAACACATACTCCCAAAACTCACCCTGCCATCAACCAACATTGACATGGTTGCAAACTGGAACAACACCCTGAACCAGTACTCCAAACTACCGCCTGCAAACAAACACAAACACTCAACATCAGATAACCACGCGGATAAAAGACCACCAGTACCATGGTACTCCCCTGAACTAAAGAAGTCCCTTCTTTGCTTGAGGAAACTAGAGAGAAAATGGCGCAAATCTCAACACCACCGACCAAGCCTCTTACTTAACCCAACTGAAAATCCATCGTCAAACAATCTGGGACAAGAGAAAAGCCTTCCGTTCCGAGCTTCTCAACCGCTCGTTAAACAAGCCACGAGAACTCTTCAACCTAGTAAAAATTCTAATAACGGAACCGTCGCCACCGCAACAAGAACACATCCATCCACAAACCTATGCCAACTATATCCAATCCAAAGCCATCAAAACTTCAACAGTATCCTCCTCAAAACTTACTCAGCCGCCTAGAAACCAGAACTCACTTATCAGGCTCTCATCTCCTTCCGCAAAAAGCATTGAAGACATTATCGCCAACATAAACACCACCACTGCACCAAACGACCCTTGCCCAGCACACTGGATAAGAGCGATGCGTTCAGATCTCAGCCCAACCATAGCTGAAATAATACATCAATCCTTCTCAACTGGAATATTCCCATCAGCCCTCAAGCAGACCTCCATCAGACCACTGCTAAAGAACAACCAACTAGACCCAACAAAGGAGAAATCCTACAGACCCATCTCCAGTATCCCACTCCTATCCAAAATAATAGAGAAGGTGACCCAGAGACAGATCCAACTACATATAGATACCGCATCACCACTAGACCCCAGCCAACATGGTTTCAGGGAAGCTGACCGTGTGGAAACTTTTCTGACTTCCCTAATTAATACACTCAGTGGGATTGACAACATCAAGACCGCCTTCGCACTAATATTCCTTGACATCTCCGCAGCGTTTGACTCGGTGGACCATGATAAACTCCTATCCCGACTCCACGACAAGGGAATCCATGGACTAGCATGGGAATGGTGTAAATCTTACCTTGAAGAACGATGGCAACAAGTTAGGGTTGGAGAAAGTACATCGGAACCCTTCCAACTAAAGCAAGGTGTACCTCAAGGCTCCTCCCTCTCAACGTTACTGTTCAATATATATATGCAGCCGATCTGCAAAATCACTCGCTCGTATGGTATAGATTGCCTAATTTATGCAGACAGCGTGCTGATATTTACACCGATTAATGTCAACCTCCCAGACTATACAGTACTAGTAGAATGCTTCAACGCAATAGCTGACTGGCTCCTCACACAAAATATGCGAATAAATTTCAAAAAGACCGAAGCTCTCATCACGAAAAACAAAGAATTCGCACCCCCCGGCTACCCTAAAAGTACGGGACGCAGAGCTCCCTATCAAGTCCATCATAAAATACCTAGGTGTAACACTGGATCATCGACTGGACTTCAAAGAACACATAAACCGCACAGCAAAAATCATCTACTTCAAGATTAGGACCCTCCGACACCTGAAAAACATGCTCGACCATAACAACTTCCGAACTATATTCCAAGCTATAGACCTGCCCCACTTTGACTATTCAAACACAATACTCCACGGCCTCCCAAATAACACCCTAAATACATTACAACTAGCCATGAATGCTGCCGCCCGTGTCCTATTTGGAGCATCAAGGAGGGAACACTCAACCCCCATCCTAATGGAGCTACACTGGCTCCCTATAAACTGTAGGATCGCATATAAAGTCCTCATCACTACCTTTAAAGCTATTAATAAAATAGCCCCTCCCTCAATCTCATCACTCATCAACCACACCCCCAATATTAGATCAAGAAGATCAGCAGCGTGCAATACCCTATCCATACCGACAGAATTTATAAGATGCACTCGTACAACTACAGAAAGAGCATTTGCATACTACACCCCTAGATGCTGGAACAACCTTCCACTCGCCGTCAGATCAATCACTGACCTCAAGCAATTTAGAAAAGCCCTAAAGCATCACCTGTTCCTCCTACACTTCTACAAACACCACGATCCCTCACAGACTCCCCAACACAATCCAGTCCCACAAGATACGCAGTAATGTTCTGTCTTACGCTGCACATAATGTAAATAATAACCTGTACTGTATATAGTTTATACTTTTATGTACAAAGTTTCCCATTGTTAATTCCTGGTTATTTGCCCTGTTATATGTAAACTCATGACAGTTCGTTGCCTATGTGAGTATTTTTGTTCACTGTAAACCGCACTGATGATAAATAGCGCGGTATAAAAGAACTGTAAATAAATAAATAAATAAATGTCCAGAGCATAGCTGACTAAAGGAGTAGCAGTACTCGGAAAGCATACATGAGAAAGGAAAAGGCCAGGAGAAGAGACGACGATCGAGCCATCGCAGTACACACACAGGCTCTAGACTAGAAGGTTTTCTTGCAAAATGCTTAAATGTATGCATTCTCCATATAATACAGCATGTCTTCTCAGGCTAAAGTGAATAAATTTCACCTTCAAAGATGGGGTTACTCTTTAATGGAAATGGTGAAATATGAAAGATTTATTTATTATTTATTTTAAGTCTTTTCTATACCACGCTATTTAAAATCAGCTCGGTTTACAGTCAACAACAAATTTGTACAGTGCAGGCAGTACACGTTTGTGCCAGTACATGGTCTTGGCACAACAGTGAATAACAGCCATCCATTCTCTGTTTTAAAAGTTAAGTTAAAACACGGGTGGACATGATTATGATGTTAGACTGCAGGGAACAGATTGGTCCAAAAGTTTAAAACTGATGATTTTATTAAGATTAGGAATATTTTTTCATACTAAAAATTTTATTGTAATCTTTGCCTTCCTCTGGATCATTGGTTAGAAATGATTGTTAGGCAGTTAGACGTGGCTTGGGTTCAATGAAACTCTGCTCTGCAAAGTACTCATGCGATTGGCCCAGCAAAAATAAGAACAGTGATGTAAGACTATTATAATGGGACCCATTCTCTTTCCAGAATCTGACAGACACACAGCATCGTTGTCAGAACCAGTATGAGATGGCAGCTGACCAGTATGTATCTGAGCTTCAGACAGCAGAGCTCCATGTACAGACAATGCAGAATAGGATCATGGAAAGCCAAGCTGCCAACAAGGTAAAGCATGGATTCCTGTTCATCTTTCTGTATTTTTTTTTTCAGAATGCCTTTTATACCTGGATGAGTTCTGTAGCATTGCTCAATGCAGAATTGGCATAAAAGTTTCCTCCCTTGCAGAATTTTCTGTTTTCATGCATAATTTGGATATTCTATCCTGGGCCCAGGGAAAATGGCAGAGTAAAGGGTGCTGTTAGGTCCTCCCATACCACTGTGTCTCTCTTCTTCCCATCACACCCCACCTTCCCCTGCCATTCACAATTTTGTCTGGCACTGTCTTCAGAACAACTGATGCCTTCTGATACTGCATAGGTTATGAACACGAACCTTGCGGTGCCTGTATTCTCATAGTTTGTATGCACTGTTCTTGGGAAACAGTTTCCACGTGATGCTAAAGGCATCTGTTATTTCAGGGGAGCACTGGGAGAAACTAGGAATGGTAAAGCAAGGTGCAAGCACACTGGTGGGGTGGGGGAGGGCAGCAGACTGCTAGGGAGGATGCAAATATGTGTTTCCTATTCGTCTCTCCGGGTCAGTCCAGGTACATTAGGGTAGTCAACCTCCTCTAGCAGCTGAGGACTGAATACTGAAAGTTTTTGCTGACAGCCAATCCAGGTCCCTCTGGTGTCAGACCCTCAGTCTTTCAGTCCTCAGCAGCTGGATAGGGCGTGTAGCTGACAGGCTCCCAGGAGAGACAAATAGGATCAGGCAATAGGGCTCTAGCAGTGCGCTGAGTGAAGGAGATATTGGGAAATAACACATATCTTTCTCTGTTGTCCTAGCAGGGCAGTTTACAGAGAAGTGCTCTTTACAGCTTAAAGCTTAAAGGGTATAAAAAAAAAAAAAAAAGGAAGGGGTAAAACATTTCCCCGAGAGCATTTGAGGCAGAGCCTGTCTCTTCTTTTGCATTTTCCCTTACTCCGGAGACAGGAGAAGAAACTGGAGGCTCCAGGGTTCACTTCACCGCAGTTTGGCTTTGGCTCCGGCTCAGAGTACCGCTAGCAGCAGGAAACCGGAGATCGAGAGCTTGTTTCCTTCTCAGCGCTCCATTTTTTGAGAGGTAGGTGCTGCAGAGTGTGGTGCGTTGAAGCGGACACTGTTTTAGTTGAGAGCTGATGTCGGCGCAGTGCTCAGCGATCGTTTTAGTGGTGTTGAGGTTTGCAAATGTTTAAGCTGTCTCGTTAATTTGAAGTGTGCCGTTTTTATTTTGGGGGTTTTGCTGGCGGTCGCGTTTATCATGGATGGTAAGCTAGCTTCAGAGGGAGTAAATGAGGGGCCTCTAGACTCCACGGAAATGGCGGGAAAGTCAGCCATTTTGATTGAGTCTGCCCTTTCTTCAGCGCGGCCGTCTAAATCGGGTAAAAGGAAGCAAAAGTCCAGCAAGGCATCTGTTTCTGAGGAAAAGGGTCAGCAGAAGTTCCCTGGACAAGAAAACTTGCAATCTTTATTTATTCCGGACTTTATTTTAGCGATGCATCATGTTTATTGCTTGAAGATGGCTCAGGCTGCAGGGGTACCGTCTGAACCCAGTGTAATGGAGGTACAGGCAGATTCTCTGAAGGAGGCAGACCCTGGGGAAGGAGTCTCTCTGAAAGATAAGCCTGCAGAGCCCGGGATTGAGAGCCTTGTAGCGCAGGGCTCTATGCCACACGGGGCAGAAGAAGGAGAAATCCTGTCAGATGCAGGATTGTATGCTTGGTCTTTGGGATTAGAGGAAGGTGAGCTAGGGTCCGGTGAAGATCCGAATGTCTTTAGGGTTTTTTGCAAGGAGGAGCTCGGTGCTCTTATTTCTCAGTCCTTTTCTGCTTTAAACATTGTGGTTCTGGCCGTACAGCAAGAGCCACTGGAAGATCCCCTGTTGCAGGGTTTTAAGGCAGAGCAGCGTTGTTTCCCAGTGCACAGAGTGATTAAGCAAATGATAGATTCTGAGTGGGAATGTCCAGAGGCTACCCTCAGAGGAAGTCGCACTATGGGACGTTTGTACCCAGTGCCACAGGAAGAGAAGGAGTTGTTGCACATGCCGAAAGTGGATGCATTGGTGGCGGCGGTCACTAAGAAAACAACGATCCCCTGTGGAAGGGGGTACTGCACTGAAAGATCTTCAGGACTGTCGTCTGGAGGCGCTGTTGAAGCAAGCATTTGACTCCAGTGCCCTGGCGTTGCAGGCTTCATCTGTGGAGCTTATGTGTCAAGAGCCTCTATCCATTGGCTGCAGGGGGAGCCAAGTCCGGATAGAAGCGAGGAAGCCTCCTCGGAAGGGGCAAAGCTGAAGTCGGTGGCAGCTTATTTGGCGGATGCCTTCTATGACTTGGTAAGGATATCGGCAAAGGCCATGGCGTCGGTGATTGCTGCTCGACGGTTCCTTTGGCTAAGGAATTGGGCAGCGGACGCATCATCTAAGTCATGGCTAAGTAAACTCCCCTATAAGGGCAAGCTGCTCTTTTGGAGAAGCGTGGGAGAAGATTCTAAAAGACCTGGGAGATTCAAAAGGGGGGTGGCTTCCAGAAGACCGTCCGAAAGTGCCGAAGCCAGGTCCGTTGTAGAGAGGTCAAGGAAGAGATTTTCCCAAATTCTGAGGTTCGCGGTTTACCCCTTATCAAAGAGGTCGTTTCGTGGCCAGGGGGTAGTCCTTTTGAGGAGCCAGGGGATTTGGCAGAGGCTTTGGGTCCTCTCCTCCAGGAAACCGCAATGAAGGTCAGCGGAGATTCCCGTGGGAGGACGATTGCGGGAGTTCCTCTCCGTCTGGGCCTCTATAACTACGGACTGGTGGGTGCTGGAGATTATCCGAGACGAATATGCATTGGAGTTCACCCAGTCGGTGCCAGAAGCTTTTGTGCTGTCTCCGTGCGGTCCTCACGAAAAGAGGGCAGCGGTAAAGGTAACGCTGCAGTGCTTGTTGCAACTTCAGGCGGTAGTGCCGGTGCCTCGAGACCAGTGCGGCTTAGGTCGATAACTCGATTTATTTTGTGGTGCCGAAGAAAGAAGGTTCTTTTCGGCCAATTCCGGACCTCAAACATATCAACCGCTGCTTGAGGGTGCTGCATTTTCGTATGGAAACTCCACAGTCGATTATTCAGATGGTCAAGCCTGGAGAAGTGTTGTTCTCTATAGATCTCATGGAGGCTTATCTGCACATCCCAATCAGGGAAGAGCACCAAAGGTTTTTGCGCTTTGCGGTGCCCATGGGCCATTTCCAACTTTGAGCTTTGCTTTTCAGCCTGGCCACGGCACCGCGAACCTTCGCAAAAGTAATGGTAGTAGTAGCAGCGGCCCTGCGCATGGAAGGGATTCAAGTTCATCCCTACCTGGACGATTGGTTGATCAGGGCGGAGTCTCGAGAGGCTTCGGTGAGGGCTACAGCTCGAGTGGTGGAGTTCTTGGAGCGGCTCAGATGGGTCATCAATCGAGCAAAGAGTCATTTGCTTCCAGTGCAGCGACTGAAGTACCTCGGAGCCTTGTTCAACACGGAGTTGGGGACAGTGTTCCTTCCCGAGGACGAGTTCAAAAAATTTTAAGTCAAGTGAAGGCGTTCTTAAAAATGAAGGCGCCCACAGCGTGGAGGTACTTGCAGTTGTTGGGGTCCATGGCGGCGGCTTTTGATTTAGTGCAGTGGGCCAGAGCTCATATGCGGCCTCTACAGCAGTCCTTGCTCTCCAGATGGTCTCCTCAAGATCATCCACTATCGTGGAGACTGGTGTGTCCTCCGGAGGTGTGCGACAGTCTTCAGTGGTGGCTGGTCCCGGAACATCTTCAGAGGGGCATGCCTCTGGATTACCCAGAGTGGGTGTTGGTCACAACGGACGCCAGTCTCTGCGGCTGGGGGGGCTCATTGTTTAGCCCGAGTGATGCAAGGGACCTGGTCGGAGCAAGAAGGTGCTTGGTCGATCAATCGGTTGGAACCGAGAGCGGTGCGTCTCGCGTTACTGGACTTTGTGTCTCTCCTCGAAGGGAGAGCGGTTCGGGTGTTCTCCGACAATCTGGTAACAGTTTCCTACATCAACAAGCAAGGAGGCACGGGCAGCGGGTCGCTGCTGGAGGAGAGTCAGCTGTTTCGGTGGTCAGAGATCCATCTGGAGGCACTTTCGGCGGTGCATGTTGCGGGGAAGGACAACGTCCAAGCCGACTACCTCAGTCGAAACATGTTGGATCCCGGAGAGTGGGAATTGAACAGTGCAGTTTTTCACAACATCACGGTGAAGTGGGGTCAGCCTGTCATGGATCTGATGGCAACCCTAGTCAATACCAAGGCAGCCCGGTTTTACAGCAGGTGCTGGGAGCACATGTCGGAGGGACTCGACGGCCTGGTGCAGCCGTGGCCGTCAAGTCAGCTACTTTGTCTTTCCTCCGTGGCCGTTGATAGGGCGTGTCATTCGCAGAGTAGCAAGTTACGATGGGAAGGTGATTCTCATAGCTCCGGATTGGCCCAGACGGCCTTGGTACGCGGATCTGGTACGGCTTCTAGTGGAGCCTCCATGGAGGCTTCCCAATCGGAGCAACCTTCAGAGCCAAGGTCTGGTATTAATGTCACAGGTGGATCGGTTCTTGCTTACGGCCTGGCTCTTGAAAGGAACCGCTTACGGCGGCGAGGGTACTCACGGTCAGTGATAACCATCATGTTGATGTCTAGGAAGAGATTGACTTCTCTAGCGTATGTGCGGGTCTGGCGGATCTTTGAAGCCTGGTGTACTGAGCGGAACGTTAGACCTTGCTCAGCGGGTTTGCCCGTTATTCTGTCGTTTCTGTAAGGTGGGCTAGAGAAGGGGCTAGCTCTCACTCTCAGCACGCTCAAGGTTCATCTAGCTGCTCTGGCGTATTTTAGAGGACAGGTGCAGGGCAGCACGCTCTTGTCGCATCCGGATGTTCTCAGATTTCTTAGGGCAGCTAGACACATCCGACCTCCGGTGCGGCAAGTGATACCCTCTTGGGATTTAAATTTGGGTTGGAAGCGTTGACGAGGCCGCCATTTGAGGCGAAGACTGCAGTGAGTCTTAGAGAACTTTCATGGAAGACAGCCTTCCTCGTGGCCTTGTGCTCTGCGAGGAGAATTTCAGATTTGCAAGCTCTCTCCTGTAGGGAGCTGTATCTCCAGTTTACGGAGGAGAAGGTAGTTTTAAGGCTGGTCCCGTCCTTTTTGCCGAAGGTGGTGTCGGCATTCCACGTGAATCAGTCAGTTTTCCTTCCAACTTTTCCTAATCAGAATGGGAGTAAGATGGATCGGGCGCTTCGGAAGTTGGATCTCGGTCGAGTTTTACAAAGATACCTCAAGGACACAAAGCCGTTTCGGAAGTCGGATAGGTTGTTCGTACTTTTCAGTGGAGCTCGTAAAGGTGAGGCGGCTTCCAAAGCTTCAATTGCTCGGTGGGTGAAGCAAGCTATTGGAGCGGCTTATGAAGTGCATGGGAAGTCTCCTCCGGAGGGACTCGGAGCGCATTCGACTAGAGGCCGGGCGGCGTCTTGGGCGGAGTTGGCATTGGTTCCGCTGGTAGATATGTCGGGCGGCTGCCTGGTCCTTGCTTCATACGTTCGCAAGACATTATAGACTGGATGTCCAGGCAAGGGGTGATGCTAGAGTGGAGGCCGCAGCCATTGTGGCAGGGCTCGCAGGACCCTCCTGTTTTTAGGTACTGCTTTGGTACTGCCCTAACGTACCTGGACTGGCCCGGAGAGACGAATAAGAAGAAGAAGAAATTAGACCTTACCTGCTAATTGTCTTTCCTTGAGTTCTCTCCGGGCCAGTCCAGGTCCCACCCAAGTTGTCTGCGAGTATTGGGGCGGAATTAGCGGCCCGGCCGTTGACTTCAGTTTTAGAGTAGGGTTCCTGCTCTAGTGGTCGGAGCTGAAGTCGAGTGCAGGTGGAGTCGAAGTGGAGTTTGGAGGTTCCCCTGGGGTAAAGGAGTTCCTCTACAAAAAAAACCCAAAAACAAAAACCAAAGGGACTAATACAGAATAGAAAATTAAGAGGAAAGGACTTCCATTTCGGGGAAGTGGATTGTTAATTTTTTCTTTCGTTACAATGTTCGAGGACTAGTGGTAGAAGTTTGGTTGATTCTAGTTCTAAGTTATGGTTGAAGTTCGCTGCTTTGATATGAGAAGACTGAGGGTCTGACACCAGAGGGAGCTGGATTTCAGTATTCAGTATTTCAGTATTCAGTTCTCAGCTGCTGGAGGAGGTTGACTACCCTAACGTACCTGGACTGACCCGGAGAGAACTCAAGGAAAGACAATTAGCAGGTAAGGTCTAATTTCTTCTATTCCTTTGCCATATTCTGATAAGTTGTGTGGGGTTTTTTGTCATTTTTTGTTTTTCTGAGATTGCTTAGAGCTTAGTAGTTGGGCAAACCAGATGTAGGCCATATGGGTTTTTTATTTGGACATTTCCTATGTTTTTCTAGAGCTTACATTCAAACTGTTTTTAAGGTAAGATACAATCTGATCCACATGCCAACAAAATTCTATTCAAAATCATTCAGTGGAGACTACAACTATACCTGGAATGAGAACTGCCTGAAGTGCAAGCAAGGTTCAGAAAAGGGTGAGAAACGAGAGACATAATTGCAGATGTGAGATGGATACTTGAAGGACAAAAGAATACCAAAAGGATATAGATATGTGTGAACCATGAGAAACTCTGAGCAACATTAAGAAGCATGGGTATACCAGAACACTTGAAAGTTCTTACACAGCCTTTACATTGATCAAGAAGCAACAATTTGAATGGAACAAGGATAAACGGAATGGTTTAAAATCAGCAAAGGTGTATGACAAGGCTGCATACTTTCACTCTACCTGTTTAATTTTGTATGAAGAACAAATCATCAGAGAAGCAGGACTGTCTGAAGACATCCACAGTGTGGAAGACTCATCAACAACATTTACGTATTTATTTATTTAACATTGCTTCTATACTGCTTTTCATAGTGTCAAAGCAGTTTACAATAAGCGTATTTCTTATCATCCCTCCAGTTCAGTCCCTCACCTCTGGGTTGTGCACCTCTTTTCGCAGCATGGAGACTGGGCATGTCAGAACTGTGACACCATTGTAGTTATCCTGTTGGCACCTCCCACCAGCTCCCAGTGTGTCCAGTCTCCATGCAGTTGGAAGTAGTAAGCCTAGGTGCTGGGCTCACTAGAGGAGCAGATAAGGAGCTTTAGGCAGCTTAGCTAGGGTTTTTAGTTTTTCTTTTCTCCCTATAATGTTTTTTTTCTTTTGATCTGTAGCTTTAAAGCTCATTAAAGCTTGTTTAAAGAAAAAAAAAAGCAAGGGCTGAGAGGGGATCGGAAGGGATTTAGAGGAGTCTCTTTTCTCCCTCCCGTTTATTTCTGTCCCCTTTGCCTGCTCTCCCCTCCTTGTTGGCACGGAGGGGAGTTCTTCAGCAGGCTTTTCATCTCCTTACCCGCTCAGTTTTCTGTGCTGTAGATTTCCAGTCAGAAACTGTTGTCAGGCCTTGTTTCTCTGCTGCTGCTGCCGGCTTACAGCCTTTCTCAGCTGTGCTACTCACAGGAAGCCCGTTATTCTTATCAGGGTGCAGAGAGGATCCAAAGGTCTCGGAGGAAGAGTTGAGTGTTTAAATCTTTGCTGCTAGTGTCCTGTGAGCATTTTTTAGGCTTGCTGCCTCTTGTGAAGCAGGTTCTGCGGGTTAGCAGAGCTCAGGATCTTGTGGGCCTTTTTCCCGCTGTTTTTTTCTTCACAGTGCTCTTTCTCTTTGCTGATAGCTTTCTTTAATTAATCCTTGTAGTTTTCTCTTACTTGGAATTCATTTTGATTACTTTTAATTTTCAATGTTTTGGAGCTCTTAAAGGGCCAGTACAGAAAAGTGAAAAAAAAAAATAAAATAAAATAAGAGCAGATTCTGCACGTTTTTGTTTAATTGCCCTTTTTGATGGTCTGCAGGAGCCATTTCCTTTACTATCCAGTCTCTCGGATCCTGTAGCGCTAATGCCTATGTGACCACAATGCCTAGTTTGTAGCGCCCGTAGGGGCTCGGTCTCAGACGTGGGGGTGTGTCGTGGCTGCACATCTGAGGCGCTTACTATGGAGCAAGAAATGCAGGATCAGTCTAAAGAAGGCACGGCTCTGGTGGCGCAGGGTGCTGCCACTTCTGCAGAAGAGGAGTCTCTGCGGGAGTCTCCATCCACTCTTCCTACTTCAAATTTGGCTTTGCCCGGTAATTCCGCCACGCCCATGGTGTTGGGGGCAGCTTTCGAGCGTTTCTCCCCAGATTTTGTGCTGCTGCTTCATCAGGCTTACTGCTTGCGGCAGCAGGGGGTAGTCGTGGATGCCTCGCATCTTGGGGCAGCAGGAGGCCAAGCGGCCACCGAAAGGTTCGGTGGTAGTGATGGGAGACCGGTTAAGAGGGCCCAGTCAGTGGAAGATCAGCCTCTTGGTTCGGACTGGCCAGATGCAGAGGAACTTGAGCTGGAGCCAGAAGCCGGGATGGAGGATTTAGAGGAAGGTGAGATTCAGGAACCTGAAGATCAAGCAAGGATTATCAGAGTCTTTCGAAGGGAGGAGCTGACAGCGCTCATTACGGAGTCCCTTCAGGCTCTCAACCTTTCATCGGTGGTACCAGCGGAGGATAAGGGTTTAGAAGATCCTCTCATTCAGGTGGTACAAAAGTCCCAGGCGGTTTTTCCTGTTCACCATGTGGTTAAGCAGATGATTCAGGATGAATGGGATGTGCTGGAGGCAGGCTTGTGTGGTGTAAGGTCCACGAATCATCTCTATCCCTTGGCAGATCAAAAACGGGAAGTGTTATGTTCTCCGCATATAGATGCGGCAGTTTCAGCGGTCACGAAGAAGACTACCATGCCAGTTGAAGGCAGTGCGGCTTTGAAGGACGTACAGGATCGGAAGGTGGATGCCTTATTGAAGCAAGCTTTTGAGGTTAATGCTCTGACTCTGCAGGCCTCTATTTGTGGAGTTTGGGTTGCGAGAGCATGCCTTCGCTGGTCGAAACGTTTGCAGCAGCCAGTTCAGCAAACGCAGGAGTAGCTAGCTGATGTAACAAGTCTAGAGTCGGGTTCTGCATATTTGGCCAATGTCCACTATGATCTTATTAGAGGTTTGGCGAATAGCATGGCTTGCTTGGTAGCCGCACGCCGCTATCTTTGGCTCAGGAACTGGGCGGCGAACTGTTCCATCAAGTCGTGTCTGAGCAAGCTTCCTTTTAAGGGGAAGCTGTTTGGAGAAGATCTTGATAAGCTGGTCAAGGATTTGGGGGATTCTAAAGGAGGTTGCTTGCCGGAGGATAAACCGAAGCAGGGCCGAGCCCCGTTACTTTCCCATGAGCAACCTCAGGATTTCAGGCATTTTCGTACCTCCCGTTTGGGAGATTTTCAAAAAGGACGGTTTTCCTCTCGACGGCAAAGTTTTAGAGGATTCCGGGGAGCGGGCAGAGGATTTTCTAGTCCCTTTTCCTCGGTTTTTCGGAAAGCACAATGAAGCAAGGTGGACCCAGACAGGAATTCATCTGGTAGGGGGTCGACTTCGGGAGTTTCTTCCTGCCTGGGTCCAGATAACATCTGATCAGTGGGTGTTGGAGGTCATTCGCGAAGGTTATTCTCTCTCGAATTTGCTCGTTCGGTGATCAACTCTTTTGTCATGTTGTGTGCAGGGGGCGAGAAAGGACGATTGCAGTATGGGAGACTCTGACTCTTTTGTAGCTGGGAGCAGTGGTTCCGGTTTCGCAAGAGCACTACGGTATCGGTCGATAATCAATTTTTTTTAGTGGTGCCAAAGAAAGACGGGGTCTTCCATCCGTTTCTGGATCTCAAGGGGGTAAACCACTGTTTGCGGGTATCTCATATCCGAATGGAGACCTTATGTTCGGTTATAGTGGCGGTTCATCAAGGAGAGTTCTTAACGTCTCTTGATTTCACCGAAGCATATTTACACATTCCGATCAGGCCAGAGCATCAGAGGTTTCTAAGATTTGCGCTACTGTGAGGGCATTTTCAGTTTCAGGCGTTGCCCTTTGGTCTGGTGACGGCTGTGCACACCTTCACCAAGGTTATGGTGGTGGTGGCGGCGGCAGCTCTTCACAAGGAGGGAGTATTAGTTCATCCCTATCTCAACAACTGATTGATTCGGGCAAAGTCCAGGGCCAAGAGTGTACAAGTGACAAAGTGGTAGAGCTCCTGCAGAGGCTCAGTTGGGTGGTCAATGCGGCCAAGAGCTGATTGGTTCCGGTGCAAGTTCTAGAGTATTTGGGAGTTCTTTTTGACACTCGTGTCGGATCGGTTTTCCTGCCGGATCTCCGAGCCTAGGGCCTGCTGCTTCTGGTGCGTGATTTTTTTGGTGGACTCCTGCACCATCAGCCTGGTACTATCTCTGCTTGTTAGGGACAATGGCAGTGACTCTGGAAGTTGTGCCGTGGGCCAGAGCTCATATGCGTCCCTTACAGAGGTCGCTGCTCCATCGATGGTCTCACCAGAACGACACTTTGTCCAAGCGCCTCCTCTGTCCATTGCGGGTCAGGAAGTCTCTTCAGTGGTGGCTTCGTCCACAGAATCTCGCGGCAGGCATGCCTCTCGAACAACCGCAGTGGATGCCAGTCTTGCAGGATGGGGAGCTCATTGCAGAGAGCTCTTCGCGCAAGGCGGCTGGATCGAACAGGAAGCCAAATGGTCCATCAATCGACTGGCGTTTGTGAGCGGTAGCTCTAGCACTTCGGGCCTTCGAATCCACCTTACGGGGTCGAGCAATTTGAGTGCTCTCGGACAATGCCACGATGGTTGCATACCTCATTCGTCAAGGGGGCACGGGAAGCGCAGCTCCTGGAAATGGAGGCGGAAAGTCTCTTCAGTTGGGTAGAACCTCGGCTTTAGGCTCTGGCGGTGCACATTGCGGGAATGGACACTGTGACAGCAGACTTGCTCAGCTGGGTTTGAGTGGATCCTGGAGAATGGGAGCTTCATCCGGAGGTGTTTGCTCAGATTACCCTCAAGTGGGGATCTCCAGTTATGGATCTCATGGCGACCTTTTGGTCGGCCAAAGCCAGTCGCTTTTACAGCAGGCGATGAGAACGAATGTCGGAAGGTCTAGATGCCTTACTCCAACAATGGCCCGCTCACGGTCTCTTCTATGTGTTTTCCCCTTGGGCGCTCATAGGACGAGTGGTACAGTGCATCGAGGCTCATCGGGGAAGAGTGGTTCTAGTAGCTCTAGATCGGCCTTGTCGTCCGTGGTATGCCAATCTGGTGCGTCTGCTCGACGGGGAACCGTGGTGGATGCTGCTAAGGGAGGATCTGCTGCTTCAGGATCCTCTACGAATGCCTCAGGTACATCAGTTCTCGCTTACAGCTTGGCCATTGAAAGGGCTCAGTTAAGGAAGAAGGCTTATTCCAAGGCGGTGATTGACACCTTACTTCTAGCTAGAAAGAGGTCCATTTCCTTAGCATATGTGTGTGCCTGGCGTGTTTTTGAGGACTGGTGTGCTCAACGTTAGTTTCGTCCGGCCTCACTATCTGTACCGACAGTGTTGAATTTCTTGCAAGACTGGTTCGATAAGGGATTGGCTGCCAGTTCATTAAGGGTGCAGTTGGCAGCTATTTCTTGTTACTGAGGAAAGGTACAAGGAATTCCTTTGGGGGTCCATGCCAATGTTGTGCGTTTCTTGAGAGCGGTATCCTGTCTACGTCTTTCACGCAGGGTGGTTTCTCCTCCGTGGGATCTCAACCTGGTTTTAGGAGCCTTGACAAGGGAGCCTTTTGAGCCTTCCCTAAAGGGTTTGACTTTGAAGACAGTATTTTTGGTAGCCATTTGCTCTGCACGTCGAATCTCTGAGTTGCAGGCTTTGTCCTGTCAGGAACCGTTTCTGACTTTTTCTAGGGAAAAAGTAGTGTTGTATCCCGTACCATCTTTCCTACTAAAGGTAGTTTCGCCATTTCATGTGAATCGGTCAGTCTCTTTGCCCATTTTTGGGTGTTTCAGGGGAGACAGCGTTGGACCGTAGTTTGTGTTTGTTAGACATTAAGAGGATACTTCGGTGATACTTGAAGGTCTCTGTCCTTCCGCAAGTCTGACTGTTTGTTTTGTCCTCTTTGGTGGGCCGCATAAAGGTGAAGTGGCGGCCAAAGCTTCAATTTCCAGATGGGTTTGTGAAGCAATAGCGTCAGCTTTATATCTTGCAAGGTCGTCAGGTGCCCTTGGGGCAGCGGGCTCATTCTACTAGAGCGCAAGCGGCTTCGTGGGCGGAGCATAGCTTAGTTCCGCCGGTTGAGATTTGCAGAGCAGCCACTTGGTCTTCCTTGCATACTTTTAGTAAACATTTACCGCCTGGATGTTCAAGCGGCAGGAGATGCCTGTTTCAGGTCGGCAGTTTTGCGGTCTGGATGGACAAGTCCCTCCCAATAGTTAACTGCTCTGTTACATCCCAGAGGTGAGGGACTGAACTGGAGGGACGATAAGGAAAGAGAAATTAGATTTACCTGCTAATTGTTGTTCCTTGAGGAACTCCAGTTCAGTCACGATTCCCACTCGGGGGGGGGTCTCTTGGTCAGCTTCCGCAAAGCATGCTGTGTGATGCGTGGTAGGAGAAGTTCCGAAAATGTGTTCTCTATTCAGGTTAAGTATACCTTGTATTCTTTCTTCTCTCTCCTTTCTGTCCTATTTCTGCAAACGGGAGAGGGAGAGTTGTCCTCTCATTTATGGGGTTTTAGTTCAGTGTTAGAGTTAAATTGTATTTAATATTATAGCTACTTATTTGTTGCTCCTTTAAGTCTGCTTTGTCATTTGATCACTGGGAGCTGGTGGGAGGTGCCAGCAGTGGTGTCAGTTCTGACATGCCCAGTCTCCATGCTGCTGGAAGAGGTGCACAACCCGAGGTGAGGGTCTGAACTGGAGTTCCTCAAGGAACAACAATTAGCAGGTAAGTCTAATTTCTCTTTTTTTGTAATTACAGCAAACCTTCAAATAGAAGAAAATAAATTGAACTTTAAGAGCTCTTAATAAACATCTAGTGAACATAATTTGAAAAGAAGTGATTGTCCTTATTCCGTTTGTAGTTTAAACGTGTTTGCTTGTTTGGTTACATGTTAGGGGGAGCTTATGTACATAGCTAAGGTATACTGTGGTTAGTTCTTGGGTGTCTTGTGGTGGTGTCAGTCATGGGTGGGGGAGGAATTAAGAATCTGTCTAGGGGGAGGGGTGGGAATTTGATTGGGGATACTGTACTGCTCATCTTGGTGTAGAGGAGATGTTAGACTGAGGGGGGGGATTGTTGATGGGTGGGTGGTTTGCAGGTTTTGTTAGATAACAGATCCAAAGTATTCAGAAAGAGTGTTCAGTTTGTTGTGAAATTCCATTATTTCATTGATGGCTCTTAAGTTATCCGGGAGCGCATTCCAGATTGATGGGCCATGATCGCTATGCTGATGATACATTACTGGCGCAAAATGAGAACAATCTGAAACATGCCAACTAATTAAGGGGCGGTTACCATTCCATTGAGGGAGGAGTGGCTCAGTGGTTGGGACAGGTTACCTCAGGCCGGAGGGCTGAGGGTTCAATTCCCACATGGGGACAAGTAACCTCAGGCCGGAGGGACTGAGGTCTCTAGTCCCATGGCTGTTCCTTGTGGCCTTGGGCAAGTCACTTAACCCTCCATTGCCTCAGGTACACTTAGATTGTGAGCCCTTTGGGGACAAGGGAATAAAAAGTACCTGTTAGTATATATGTGTAAACCGCTCTGATGCATAAGTAAAGGGCGGTATATCAAATGCCTAAACCATAAACCATTTGTTTCTCAAGATCAAGGAACTTATTAAATGGGCCTGCACTTTAACATAAAGAGCACAGTGATCCTGATAACTGGCAAAATAGTGGATAACTTTAACTTGCTTGGATCAGTAAGTCTTTGGTGCGACTTCATTTGGAGTATTGTGTGCAATTCTGGAGACCGCACCTTCAAAAGGATATAAACAGGATGGAGTCGGTACAGAGGGTGGCTACTAAAATGGTTAGTGGTCTTCATTATAAAGCATATGAGGACAGACTTAAGGATCTTAATATGTACACCTTAGAGGAAAGGTGGAATAGAGGTAATTGAGATGTTTAAATACCTCAGTGCATAAATGCACAGGGGGAGAGCCTCTTTCGATTGAAAACAAGTTCTGCTATGAGGGGGACATGGGATGAGGGTGAAAGGGGATAGATTCAGGAGTGATATGCGGAACTATTTTTTTACGGAAAGAGTTGTGGATCCATGTAATAGTCTCCCAGGGGAGGTGGTAGAGATAAGGACAGTATCTGAATTCAAAAAAGCATGGGACAAACGCAGAGGATCTCTAAAGGAAAAAAGGGGACTGTTGTAGTTGTTGATATGGAAGGATAGACTAGATAGGCCATGTGGTCTTTTTCTGTCATTTTTCTGTGTTTCTAGTAAAGAAATGACAAGCAGTCGAGAAATCCGATGACACATTGATCTTAGCAGAATAGCTGTGAAGGACCTAGACAAGATTCTCAAGAGCAGAGATCTCTCTCCACACAAAGATTTGACTTGTCTATGCCATGATATTTTTGATAACATATGGATGCGAAAGTTGGACAGTAGGAAAAAAAAATTTGACAGGAAGAAATTTGATGCCTTCAAATTATGGTGCTGGTGAAGAATATGGACTGTCCAAAGATCAATCCAGTCAGTACTAGAGGAGATCAAATCTAAGATTTCTTTAGAAGCTCAGATGACAAGACTGACTTTCACACTTTGGACACATCATGCAAAGCGATTAATCAATAGAGAGAGACATCATGCTGGGCAAGGTTGAAGGTCGGCACAAGAGAAAGGCCAACAATGCAATGGATCGACACAATAACAGCAGCTATGGTTTCCACTCTATCAACAATTAGCTATCTGACTAAAGACCAAACAGTTTAGGACAGCTATCTAGAAGGGCGTCATGAGTTGGCAGCGACTCTACAGCACCTAACAACAACAAACAGCAAAACTTTGTTGTTATGGCAGAATGAAATTGATGGGCAGTTGGGGTGGGGGAAAAAGATCATAAAAGGATAAGGATTTTTGCTTTGTTTTTTATTTTTAATATTGCTGAATGTAGCTTTATATAGAACGAGATTTTTATGTTATAGGACAGCCTTTTTTTGCTTTAGGAGTTTGTTTACTATAGCTTTAATCTTAGAAATTCAAGAGGTGGAACATATTTAAAACCAAACTTAAGATTACTTTTTTCTCTGATTTTTTTTTTTTTTTGAGATTGAAGATAAAACTGTTTTATTTTGTCTTTTATCTTCCTCGTTTAGGGGGGTGTGTTTTTTTTAAAGTTCTAATCTTTGATATTGTATATATTTTTTTCTCTCAAGATTTGTATGTAAACCTCTTCTCTGGGCCCAACAAGCCCCAGAGACTGTATAGCAAAAATCCAAATAAACAAACTAATGATTTTGAAGTCGTTGCACTGATGAGATGGTAGCTCGCACCCACTCCAATGTTCAATCTTGATTTAGAGACTTTCTCACTAATTAGGAGATTGGATTAGATTTGTTTTATGGTGCAGAGGGGAAAGAAGGAAGGAAAATATGGGGGTAGAGAAGTAATTACCATAAGTCAATTTTTGATTCTCTGTGAAAAGAGAACAATTTTTCAAGGGGCTTTGATAAGTAACCTCTTAAATATATTTTTTGAAGCAAGTCTACAAGAGAACACATTAAATGCACACCTCAGATAAACTACAAAATGCGTTTATATATTTTATGAATCTCCATTAACAGGTGAGCAAACGAGCAGGACTACACACAGGGAATCAGAACAGAGCTGTTAGATTTCACATGAGAGACTTGTTTTTCTTGTTATTGACAGGACAGCTGAGGGACTTTGGTAGGTCTCTTCTAGGTTTTGTTTTTTTTCCCCCCAGCAGGTACCAAAACTATTTCGACAGAAGTATGGCTGCGAAACATTGCCCAGGTTACGATTTGGCCTCTATCCAATCTGCTTCAGAGCAAGAAACCAGTTCCGTGTACAAGATGCCTGGAGGTCAATTTCCTCAGGAAACAAATAGTGGCACTGAGAGTGGGTAGTGAGGCTGAGAAACATTGATGAATGTTTCTTGAGGTGTCTAGGATATCCAGCAGAGGGGAAGATGACACTGTACGAAAAGTCATCTGGATATAGATCACCAGAATCTGTGGAACTGACGCCCCAGCTCCATCTTTCCATGACCTGAAAAACTAGTAGAAGGGGTGACAACATCCCAGGAACAGGAGAAAGGTGACATTTTACTTTCCAGCAGATTGGTGAAGATGAACCAATGAAAAGCCCAGGTTTCAATGACAACACTCCTAAGCCTCTATTCGCCTCGGCTACCAGAGGTCTCTCTAGTATTTATCCCAAAGCATGTGGGAGAACATGGCAAACCTTACACAAACTCAACTGTGGGCAACAATAAGTAATCAACAGTAAAGAACTATGTACAGAAAAGCATAAACAGAAGGCTGTCTGTAGAGCCAAGTGTAAACAACATAGCAGACCTAAGGGTACTATGTAGAAGAACAGAACAAACGCACTTCCAGGGGTGTGTGCCCGGGAGTGGTCTAACAGAACTTGAGGAAAAGGCATTATCTGGCAAGTAAAATGTCACCTTCCATATCGTCCTGCTAGATCAGTCCAGACAAGTGGGACATATCAAAGCTACACCTCCACTGGGTGGGGAGAAGACACAGCAGCTCCAAAACCTTCAAGCCAAAGACTGTGTCCACCTAAGTGTGGACATCAAGCAGAAATGCTTGACAGAAGTGGAAAGTGATGCCCACATTGCCGCCTGAGAAATGTCTGCAAGGGCTACCGAGCTCCGCTGCACCCACGAGGATGCTAGTGCTCGGGTAGAATGGGTGCGCAAACCCTCCAGAACCCAGCCTGTTCTGCAACAGATCTGCTGAAGTAATGGCCTACTTAACCCAACGCCCCACTGCAGACCTAACTACTGCGCCACCTTGCCTGGGCTAGCAAACAGCACAAAAGGATGGTCTGATTTACGAAAATAATTTGTAACCTCTAAGTGCCAGAGAGGCACCCTCCGGACATCCAGAAGGCAAAGATCCTTACCATTCTACCGACACTGCTTCTTAGAGCATATTACTTGTAGCACAGAGTGGGTTGTATATATGATCTCTTGTCCTTGTTCCGTGATGTATGTGGCTCAAACTACAAGGAAGATGTGTTTGCATCTAACAGTTTCCTGCTTTCTCTCCCACCTACTCTTTTATCAGTTGTCTTGTTCTGTCACTATCTATCTGTTCTGTTTGTTTGTTTTTTTTACTCTCCTGATCCTATCCTTTTCTTTCCTTTGAAACTCATTTGTTGGCGTTCACCTTTCTTCTTTCTTCTGTCCTTTTCCTTTCCTTCTGAAGCATCCTTTGTTATAACTTTTTAATTTTTAAATTGTAAACCGCTCTGATACCATACCATGTAATGGGCGGTATATAAAGTTTTAAATAAACATAAACAGAACATAAGAGCTGGATTAAGACTGGTTTAGAAACTGTTCCACTTGTTTCTCACTAGCTGACATTACACCATCAGGTATCTGATTTGCGATGGCGTATTCTGGACCATTTACCTTCATCTTGGCATGGGGACAACAGATTGAAGCAATTGAATCTTTGTGAGCATAGGTGGAAGTTTCGATTTGATTTCAATTGTTTTTCAATTGAGCCCTATGGTCTTAAGCCATTGATTGGCTGTTCTTGCCACATGACTGTTTGAATGCCTTGATAATATATATATTTTTTTGTTTAGAGTTTGAGAAGGGGATGGGGCATTCAGCTGACTGGAGTTTCTCACCGAGGATTTTCATTTTTGTGCTTTCCCTGATGCAGATAAGTTCTCTTTTTTTTCTTATCGAAACACGATCATGTGTTGGGTGTATTTGGATTTAAATTTGGTATTGTAGAGTTTTTGCATATTGTTTGATGATCTAACTAGTTGTGGCCCTTTTGAGGCTGTTATACTAGAGGGTCTTTTTAGGCCTGTAATAAGCTCCTCTGCCTTTTATTTCCTTGGGCCCTGTCTCTGGAATTCGCTTCCCCCGGACCTATGCCTGGAACCCTCTCTGAAAATCTTCAAGACCCGCCTGAAGACTTACCTCTTTTGCCTTGCGTTTGATCTTCCCCCACCTCCCTCTCCTCTCTCCCCTCCCCCTCGCTGATTTCTTATAGCCCCTACTTGCTACCTGACTTTTCTCTTTAGCTCTTTCCTCCTCTCTTATCTATCCTATCACACATTTGGCGTTCCTTTCTTTTTTCCTTGCAGCTTTTATGTACTTTGTGCACCGCTCTGACGCTATTGCATTGAGTGGTATATTAAGCCTCAAAGATAAAGATAAAGATTGATATTTGAGGTCCTTTATTTGTTGAGATGTTAACTTATTTGGTTTGTGGTTTTTGTGGCTTACCTTACAGAAGGAAGGCAGGCAAACTGCCTGATTCACATGAAAGGGAGAAATTACTTCAGGCAAGAAGGAAGGCACAGGCTGAATGGAAAGGCCTCCTCAGAAAAAGATAGACCCATCAGCTCAGAATCCTCCTTGCAGAACAAATCACAACCAAGATGACCACCTTGAGCGTTGAATCCTTCAGAATAGCGTGCTTCAACAGCTTAAGGGGCTTCAACATCAGGGCCCTGAACACCAGACACATCCCAAGGAGGGACCACAGACCAGAGGGGAGGATGCAGACGCTGAACCCCCTGACGACGGCGAGAAACATCCAGGTGTAAAGCTAAAGACTTAGCAGCCCTCTGAAACAGGCCAAAGCTGCCACCTGAACCTTCAAAGAGCTAAGAGAAAAGGCTCCTCTCCAGACCATCCTGTAGAAAAAAGGAGCCAGGTGCCGTGCGCCACACCACTACTCAAGACACCAGACCATCGCTTATGCCAGATTGGTAGACCACTTCTGGGTTCTGACCAGAGTGAAAACCACTGCTCGTGCATGCTAAATCTCCTTACAATAGCCAAGCCATAAGCAAGAAGGGAGCTGGGTCCTCCAGGACAAGCGGCCTCTGACACAGTAGGCCCTGAGACAGAGGTAAAAAAGAGGTGGTACTTGCAGGAGCTGCATCAGACCTCTGAAACACACTCTCCTCGGCCAATCTAGTGCCGTTAGAATAATCCTCCTCAGGTGGCGCTCCATATACCAAATCACACGCCTCACCGGGGGCCACGGAGGAAATATTCAGCAGTATTAACTTGATAAATGTTTCGCCAGGCCACCGACACCCTCTGACCCTATCTCCGTGCGGCAGCTGAAGAAGTGCACACTTAAGCATTGGAGTGAGTCACCATCAGATCCCTCTCGGGGTGACCCCAGCAGCATAGAAACAACTGAAACACCTCCTGACTCAACTGCCACTCACCTGAAACCAAAGAGTTCCGGCTGAGAGAATCCATTTCCACAGAATCCACCCCAGCAATGATCAGAGCCGAGAACTTGGAGGTTTATCTCCAAGGCTATCTCTGCAGTCCTTGTGCTGCCTTGCCAGTTGACATAAACCACCACCGTGGCATTGTCTGAGAACACTCAAACTACCCAGTCCTCAACCACTGGCCAGAAACGCAAAAGAGCCAACCTGATGGCCCTCGTCTCAAACCAGTTGGACTACACTGCCTCCCTACAGTTCCAATGGCCCTAGGCTGGCATCCATTGTCAGAAGGATACATGAGCAAATGCCCAGCAGCATGCCCTTCCTCAGAAGACTGGGCTGCTGTCATCACCGCAGGCTGCCATCATCATCATTGAGAGCAGGAGCCTAAGCTTGAACTGCTGAGAACTCAGGGACCATAGAGTCAGTAAGGAACACTGGAGTGACTGCTTATGAGCATACACCCACGGCACCATATTGTTTGTTGCCGCCATCAATAAGCGAGCATACCCAGCCTCTAGGAGTCTGCTGTGAACAGAACAGCACTTGGCAATCCAATGGCCTCTTGACTTTCTCCTCTGGCAGGAAGACTTGGACCACTCAAAATCCCAGCAGTTTAGAGTTCATTCACAGAGACAGACGTTTCATTACTTGGAGAGATTTTCCATTGGCTTAACCACTTTCTTTGAAATTAATTCAGCAATTTGTGAGGATTCCTAAAAAATATACTCCCAAGTTTCTGTAGCTAACTATTCATGTAGCAAAATATTTTAAAATGAAAATAGCTCCTGTTCTAGACATGAGATCTCATTGCTTTTTTTTTTGTTGTTTTTAACCTTTTATTGAGCAAAAGAAAAAAGAAACAAAAGTCCACATCAAGAAGAAAGCCAAATTACAAAAGGAAAAAAATAAAGTGCCATAACACCCAGGAGACATAACCCATCACAGAACCCCCTATACATTAGCAAACAAGTAGAAATTAAGCACTTATAGAAACTACATTCTCCTTCCCAGAAAGAAAAGCCTCTAATTGAGCAGGATCTAAGAAAACAGACTTATCAGCTTGGTACTGCACAATACATTTACATGGATATTTCAAGAAAAAAGTAGCACCCAGGGCCAAAAGCCTTGATTTCAAACTCAGGAAATCTTTTCTACGCTTTTGGGTAGACCTGCTAACATCAGCAAAAATTATAAATAGGAAACCCACAAAATTCGCCCTGTTCTTAGAAAAATACAATTTCATTATAAAATTTTAGTCAGAAAGTAAAAGAAAGAAGGCAATTAATGTGGCCCATTGTGAAATAATATCAGCTGACGATTCCAAAAAAAGCCGAAACATCTAAAGCCTCTAACTGAGCCTCTTCAGTAGAATCGTCTTAAGACGAAACCTGAGACTTGGCCCCAGAAGAAGCATAATATATATTAGAAAACTTAATAGCATCCACATCCTGTATCAATAATCTCTCTTAAAATATCTTTGTAACAATATTAGAGGAGAAAGGTAATGAGTACTAGGAAAATTTAATAAATCGCAAATTCTTTGCCCTTGCTGCATTCTCCAACGATTCCAGTTGATAATGAATCACAGAACTGTCTCGGACGGATGAGGAGATAGCAGCTTGAACAACAGCCGTCTGACCCTCTAACTTGTTAACAGCCGACTTACATCTAGATATACTAGACTCCTGCTTGGTCAACTGCTTGGTCAAACTAGATATTAGGGGAAAGCTGACAGTCGCCCAAGAGCGGATGGTTCAGAAGAATGTACCTTTTGAAGGATACTACCAAAAGCAGAGAGGTTCCACAAAAGAGTAAAGTAGCCCAAATGCCCTCAAGTATGGAGCAGACAGAGCTTAAAGATCCTAAATTACCCATGTCTAACAATAGCCAAATTGATATGAATAAAATACATTCTCTAAAATGCTTGTATGCAAATGCTAGAAGTCTAAAAAATAAGATGGGAGAGTTAAAATATATAGCACTAAATGAAAGGTTAGATATGATTGGAATATCAGAGACATGGTGGAAGGAGGACAACCAGTGGGACACTGTGATACCTGGGTACAAACTATATCATAATGATAGAGATGATCAAATTGGTGGAGGGGTTGCTCTCTGTTAGAGAGGGCATTGCGTCAGAAAGGATTAAAGTTTTGCAGGAAACAAAATCTGCTGTAGAATCTATATGGATTGAAATTCCATGTAAAAGGGGGAAGGCAATGGCAGTGGGGGTGTACTATCGAGCGCCTGGCCAGAATGACCAAATGGATGATGAAATGCTCAAAGAAATCAAGGAAGCTAACAAAAGTTACAGCACAGTAATAATAATGGGTGATTTCAACTACCCCGGTATCAACTTGGGTCAGTGTCACGTCAGGACATGCTAGGGAGATAAAGTTCCTAGATGAAATAAATGACTGCTTCTTGGAGCAGCTGGTTCATGAACCGACCAGAGGGGAAGCCATATTAGACCTAATCCTTAGTGGAACACCAGATTTAGTGCAAGAGATAAGGTTGTTGGGGCCACTTGGCAATAGTGATCATAGCATGATCGCCTTTGATTTAGTTAGTGGAGGAGGGATAGTAAGGAAATCCATAGTACTACCTTTTAACTTTCGAAAGGGAGACTATGATAAAATGAGGAAAACTGTTAAGAAAAAACTAAAAGGAGCAGTTGCAAAGGTTAAAGACGTACATCAAGCTTGGGTGGTGTTGAAAAATACTATCTTGGAAGCCCAGACCATCTGTATTCCACGCTTCAAGAAAAGTGGAAGGAAGTCCAAAAAACTGCCAGCATGGTTTAAAGGTGAGGTCAGAGAGGCTGTTGCCAAAAAAGCATCTTCAGGAAATGGAAAAAAGAGCCAAACGGCAAAACCTGGAAACAGCACAAGCACTGGCAAGTCAAATGCAAGGCATTGATAAGGCAGGCAAAGGGAGAATTTGAGAAGAAGCTTGCTGCGGAAGCAAAAACGCGAAGTAAAGACCTTTTCAAGTACATACGTAGCAAAAAACCTGTGAGAGAGTCAGTTGGTCCATTAGATGATAAAGGGGTTAAAGGAGCACTAAGAGGCGACAAGGCAATAGCGGAGAGACTGAATGAATTCTCTGCTTCAGTCTTTACTGAGGAAGATGTAGGGATGTTACCCATGACTGAAGTGGTATTTAAAGGTGTGGAAGAATTGAAGGAAATATCGATACATCGGGAAGATGTCTTACAGCTATTAGATAAACTGAAGAGTAGCAAATCACCTGGGCCGGATGGTATACATCCAAGGGTGTTGAAAGAACTGAAATACGAGATCGCAGACCTGCTATTAGTAATCTGTGAACTATCATTAAAATCATCTCTAATACCTGAAGATTGGAGGATTGCCAATGTAGCACCAATTTTTAAAAAAGGTTCCAGGGGTGATCCGGGAAACTACAGACCGGTGAGCCTGACATCAGTACCGGGGAAAATGGTAGAAACCATCATAAAGAATAAAATTACTCAGCATGTAGATAGTCATGACCTAATGGGAGACAGCCAACATGGCTTTAGACAAGGAAGATCTTGTCTTACTAATCTGTTATGTTTTTTTGAAGGAGTGAATAATCAGGTGGACAAAGGTGAGTCGGTTGATATTGTGTATCTGGACTTTCAGAAAGCCTTTGACAAGGTCCCTCATGAGAGACTTTTGGCAAAACTAAAGAGTCATGGGATAGGAGGCAGTGTACTATTGTGGATCAGGAACTGGTTAAAAGATAGAAAGCAGAGGGTTGGGCTAAATGGCCAATTTTCCCGATGGAGAAAGGTGAATAGTGGTGTACCCCAGGGATCTGTGCTGGATCCGCTGCTTTTTGACATATTCATAAATGACCTGGAAAGTGGAATAACGAGTGAGGTTATCAAATTTGCAGATGACACAAAACTATTTAAAGTTGTTAAAACCCATGAGGATTGTGGAAATTTGCAAGAGGATCTTGATAAATTGGAAGATTGGGCATCTAAATGGCAAATGAAATTTAATGTGGACAAGTGCAAGGTTATGCACCTAGGGAAGAACAACCCAAACTATGGTTAAACGATGCAAGGTTCCACATTAGGGACCACCACCCAGGAAAAAGATTTAGGCGTCATTGTGGATACCATGTTAAAACCTTCGGCCCAGTGTGCAGCGGCGACCAAGAGAGCAAATAGAATGCTAGGTATGATAAGGAAAGGAATGGAAAATAAAACAAAAGATATTATAATGCCTCTATATTGTTCCATGGTGAGACCGCACCTTGAATATTGTGTGCAATTCTGGTCACCGTATCTTGAAAAGGATATAGCGATTTTAGAAAAGGTTCAGAGAAGAGCCACCAAAATGGTAAAGGGGATCTAAGGATACTCCTATGAAGAAAGGCTAAAACGGTTAGGGCTCTTTAACCTGGAAAAGAGACGGCTGAAGGGAGATATGATAGAAGTCTATAAATTAATGAACGGAGTGGAACGGGTAAACGTAGATCGATTGTTTACCTTATCAGAATATAGAAAGACTAGGGGACATGCAATGAAGCTACAGGGTAAACTATTTAAGACTAATAAAAGAAAATATTTTTTCACTCAACGTGTAATCAAACTCTGGAATTTGTTACCGGAGGATGTAGTAAAGGCTGTTAATGTAGCTGGGTTTAAAAAAGGTTTGGACAAGTTCCTGGAGGAAAGGTCCATAAACCGTTATTAAGAAGGGACCCAGGATATCAATGCTTGAACCAATACAAGCATTGTGGAACCTGTGTCCCTTGGGGAAACTGCTAGGTACATATGACCTAGATTGGCCACTGTTGGAAACAGAATACTGGGCTTGATGGACCTTGGTCTGACCCAGTATGGCATATGGCATGTCTTGTGTAACTTAGCCACCAGATTTCACAGAAAACTGTGAAATCTGGGTAAATGACAACTACACTGTAACCTCCGTACAAGTAACCACCTCCCAGATATCACGCAGTGATATATTATCTGGAACAGCCAAATTCACTGCAGGTGCCTGAAAAGACAACGGAACAGGCATAATTACATCAAAAGTATCCAACTGAGAGGAATCTTGCTGAGTAGGATGAGACGCGACCCCCAATAAGCCTTCTTGGCTTGAGGGGACAGCAGACTCTAAAGTACATTGCAAACTGGGCGGGGTCAGATCCACTTGTCTGAGTTAGTACTCATGTTTCCAGAAGAAATAATTGAGTCGGCCACAGAAAGATTAGAGGAGATTGCCTGAACATGACGATCCATGGGCCCAACGATTTTCACGGTCTTAGCTGCACCATTGGCAAAGACCGCTTCTTGCATTTTCCCATAAAACACAAATACAGACTCCTCCAGACTCCGAAGGGGCAGGACTTGCCCCTTTGGTCACATCCCTTCGGACACGTGCCCACGGCTGCATTCTGCGGAGCAGCAAGTTCTTATAGTGGCAGTAGGAGGGATGTCGGAGGAAGCTCCTCTTCAAGCTACCGGCTCTCCCAGAATCTCCTGAGTGAACAGCCAAGCAGGTGGAAAAGAAACCGATGAATGGCAATCCCCAGATCTCATTGCTTTAAAAAAGTCTTCCTTCTTAGCTTGTCATTTTAATTATTTATATATGTAAGAGCATTTGATATACCATTCTTTAATACTAATAATTCAAAGCAGGGTACAAGAACATGAAAGGAAATAATGTCAGGAAAGTCTAATTCTACAGCCCATAAATAACTTAGACATACTCCCCAAAAAACTTTGTAATCCATTCTGTCAGAATCTTAAATACGACCAAAAGAGTTCCACTAGTATGTCTTTTTTTCAAATGAAATTTCAAAAATCTTGTTCTGAAATGGTATAAGGCTTAGACAAAAAAAAAGTCTTTGTGATAGAGGGGGGCTTATCCTGAGGATAAGATTTTCCAACATGCACCTTTTTAAATAATTCCATGCCATAAATAGCATGAACATACAGAAATAAACAGCCGTAATTTGGAGCATATTACATTTTGGATAAAGTCAACTCTCCTTGAAGAGAGATCATTATCTTTAGCCACCTGATAGTCATCAATGTTCTCTTCCACTGGCTTAAAACTATTGTCCATAATACTGTTAGTCAGAAACTGGGAGGCCACTTTATTCTCCAGTAAACCCACTTTCTGTTTCAAAGACTTGAACCTCTTACAAAAAGGCAGTCAAGGCATGCCAAAGTGGAAAAATGAGAAAATATCACTGGAATCTTTGGGTTTTACTCCTTTTTGGAAATATTAAAAAACATGTTCTGTTCCTCCTGAAGCTATGCCACCTACTGCTAGGTAGAAAGCTGAACAGTTGAGTTTCCTTAGAGTTTACATACTTAATCTGTATTTGAGGAAATATATGAGAATATGCACAGAGTTACTTTTTAAACATTTGTTTTTAAGATCAAAGATCTATTAGGTTCTCACTCCCAGTCCTTGGGGGCTGCCAATGGGCAGAGTCTTCAAGCTATCCCTACTGAATATGCATGAGAGATTTGCATGCCTACTGCTTTCACTGTATGCAAATGTCCCTCGTGCATATTCTTTGGAGATGTTTTGAAAATAAGGCCTGTTAGCCCTTAGAGGATTAGGAGTGAAGATCAAAGCAATAGAGACTGAGTGTTAAAAGTTATTTTTAGAAATAAGTGCTTCATTTTGAAAAGAGGGTTAGGCTATTTCATGACTTTAATAAAGCCACCCAGAAAAAGCATAAAGCCACCTTAGCATTGTCAACAAGCAGTTCTTTTCTTCTAGGGGCTGAATTTTTTTTTCTGGTTACACGCATGTTTAAACATTTGGGTATGTGTTAATACTTGTTTTGAGCTCCTTCAGAGGAGCCTTTTAAGAAATTGAGAATCGTTCTTGGTAGATAATGAGCTGGAATAGTTTAGTTTATTTGAGTACCACCTTTATACCCAGAGAGATACCTCAGAGTGGTTTATGAACAATCACTACGGCAATAAAATAAAGGAGAGATGAAGGAGAAGTACTTACAATCATCAAAAAGAAAAAGGCAAGGAGGGTGTGAGTCCAGGGTAATTTATTTATTTATAGTTCTTTTATACCGCACTCTTTTTCATCAGCGCGGTTTACATTGAACAAGAATACTCATAGCAAGCAACAGGCTGTTGTGAGTTTACATGTAACAGGATAGTTCAACTGGGATTCAACTTTGGGAAACTTTGTACATATATGCTATGAACCTATATACAATGAATAGAATTTCTTATTAACATCTTGAGTAAATAAGATATTTACAATTTTACTATGAGGGCTTGGAATGTGTTAGAGGGTTGATGATGGGCACTGGAATTGGGAGAAGTGTAGGAGGAAGAGGTGGTGCTTTATGGCTTTTCTGAATTGCTTGAGGTCCGTGATTGCTCTAATGGTGGGAGGTAGGTTGTTCCAACATCTGGGTGCGTAGTGTGCGAAAGCCCTGTCTGTGGTTGTGCGTGTGCATTTTGTGGCTTCTGACGGTGTGGCTAGGGTATTTGCAGCTACTTATCTCCTGGATCTGATGTTGGGAGTGTGATTGAGGAGGTTTGAGATTGCTGAAGGGGCTATCGTGTTGATCGCTTTAAAGGTCATGAGAAGGGCTTTATACGCAATCCTGCAGTTTATGGGGAGCCAGTGTAGTTCCATTAGGATGGGTATAATGTGGTTACTTTTTGAGGCGCCGTACAGGACCCGGGCAGCGGCATTCATGGCTAGTTGTAATGTATTTAGGGTGTTTTTTGGGAGGCCATGGAGTATTATGTTCGCATAGTCGAAGTGGGGTGTGACTGTGGCTTGGAATATGGTCCTGAAGTTGTCTGGGTCGAGCATATTTTTCAGATGACGGAGGGTCCTTATCTTGAAATAAATGGTTTTTACCGTGCGGTTGACATGTTCTTTAAAGTCCAGTCGATGGTCCAGTATTACTCCAAGGTATCTTATGGAGGACTTGATTGGGAGGTCTGCGTCTTGTACTTTTAGAGTAACTGGGGGTGAAAATTCTCTGTTTTTCGTGACGATCAGGACCTCGGTTTTTTTGAAATTTATTTGCATATTCTGGGTGAGGAGCCAGTCTGCTATAGCGTTAAAGCAATCTACTAATGCTGTGTAATCTGGAAGCGTGACGCTGATTGGTGTGAATATTAGCACATCGTCTGCATAGATTAGGGAGGATATGCCAAAAGAGCGAGTGATATTGCATAGGGGCTGCATGTATATATTAAATAGCAGATCTGATAGGGAGGAGCCCTGAGGTACTCCTTGTTTTAGCTGGAAAGGTTCTGAGGTGTCTGCAACTGTCCTGACTTGTTGCCAGCGATCTTCCAAGTATGATTTGCACCATTCCCATGCTAACTTGTGGATTCCCTTGTCATATAGTCGGATTAGTAGTATGTCGTGGTCCACGGAGTCAAATGCTGCGGAGATGTCGAGGAAAATTAGTGCAAAGCCCTTTTTGATGTCGTCCATCCCACTGATGAGTATGTTGGTTAAGGTGGTCAGCAGTGTCTCAACTCCGTAGGCTTCCCTGAATCCATGTTGACTGGGGTCAAGCAGTGAGGAGGTGTCTGTGTTGTTGGATCTGATTGTTGGTCACTTTCTCAATTATTTTGGATAGTAGAGGTATACTAGAGATCGGACGGTATGATTCTTCTCTTGTTGGGTCTAGTTGATCTTTAGTAGTGGTCTTATGGAGGTCTGCTTTAGGGCAGATGGGAAAATGCCTGTTGAGAAGGACATATTTATGATTTCTGCTATGATTGGGCTAAAATCAGAGTGCATAGCTCTTATCCAGTTTGCTGGGCAAGGGTCGTTAGGTGCTGTGGTGGTATTCATTTTGATGATAATGTCTTCAACGCATTTTGCTGAGGGCGATGAGAGCTGAAGGAGAGGATTCTGTTTCGTATGCTGCTGGGTGGGACTTGGGGAGGATGCAATTGTTGTTCTGATGGCTTTAGATTGTATAAAGTTGGCATATCTTCGAGGGTGTATAGGTTCATGTTGTGGTGGTGAAGGTTCTGTGGTTAGTGTCTTTACTAGATTGAAGAGCTCCCGTGGTTTGTTTAAGGATCAGTTGAGGAGTTCGGAATGGAAGGTTTTTCTTGTGTCCCATATTGCTTCACGGTGGGCTCGCAGGTGGGTCAAGTATGTTTGATCTGTCGGGTTATGTGATTTACGCCACTTTCTTTCAAGCTTCCTCAAGAGAATAAGAGACTTCCTTAGTTCCGGGGAGAACCATGGTGCAGAAGGTCTTTTCACTACATGGATATTCGTTGTTGTGTTTTTGTGGGCTGGAGGTAGTTTGGCGTATTGGTTGATGGTTTCATTCCAGGTAGCAACCATGTCGTTGATGTTGGAAGAAGGTTGATTGAGTTTTGGGAGTATGTTTCTTGATTTCTTCTTCGTTGAGAGGTTTGAAGCGAGTGAAGTTCATTGCTGACTGTTTCTTTGTATCGGTGAATGGGTCTTGTTGTGCTGGTATTTTGAATGAGATCAGGCTGTGATCTGACCAAGGGACCGGAGTGATGGAGAGGTCGAATTCATATTTTGTGGACGCGTAGGTGGGTGGAGCGAAGACAAGGTCGAGAACATTGCCACGTTGATGGGTGGGCTGGTTTATGATTTGATTGTAGTTGAGGTTTGTCATTGCGCCTAGAAAGGGCAGGTTGAAAGGATGTGAGATTGAAGTCGCCCATTAGCCAGTTTGGTTTATCTGGATATGCGGGGTTGCAGGCTAAGTCAATTATGTTGGATAGTTCTTCAGATGTTGAGTTTGGTGTCATGTATATAAGGTTGATAGTGTTGTAGTTGTTGTAGATTGAGATTGTGTCTAGTTGTTTTGTGCTCCTAGCTAGGATTGTACGATATTGGAGATCAGTCTTTGCTACAATGGCGACACCTTCTCCTCTTTTGTTTGCTCTGTTACATGTGTAGGTAGAGTAATTGGATGGTGTGAGTTGGTTTATTAGGACTGTATCGGTTTCTGAGAACCAAGTTTCTGTGACCATTAACATGTCTAGATTGCGTTTGATTATTAGGTCTGAGATGGCTGGCCATTTCTTGCGTGTGGAGCGAGCATTTATGAGGGCACATCTGAGTTCTTCTTGTTGAGGAACAGGTCGGTTGCGCTTTGTGTTGATTGTTTGGTTTATTGCTATATGTAGCAGGTGAGAGTGTCTCTTGTGGTAAGGGTTTTGTGGATGTTGGTGAAAGCTGCGAAAGTGTTTTTTGTTCGTGCTGTGTAATGAAGGGATATGGTAGTGATCTTGGGAGAGTGAATTAGCTTCATATATGACACTGGAGAGTAGGCAGATTAACGTTATGGCCAGTATGGTCATGGTTGCTGAAGTGTGGGAGAGAAATGCTTTATTATGGACACGTTTGTGGAGTGATATTTGTTAGGTAAATCGCTGGTAATTCAATTTCATTTACTTTGTTTCAATCAGCAACTTTCCATAATCTAGCATCAACAGCTTGACATTAGTAGTATGAAACAAGGTTTCAATTGAAGCATTTGCTAAGTAAGAAACAATGAAATCAACTGTGGCTAAGCAAGATACAGTGATTCAACTGTAGTTAAGCAGGATCTAACTGAGGCTAAGCATGATACAATGGTTCAAAACGGATACTTGTAGTAGCTGAAGAGCAAATCTTCAATGTGTGGTAGGGTAATGCTTTACAGGAGATTGTGGATTAAGTTATTTGGGCCGCTGGAGGTGCGGCGGTAGTTTATTTCGCTGTGTGGAATAAGTCAGAATAGTTAAATACCTTTAGGGTCCAGTTTGAGGCTTGTGCCTGTGGGTGTTCCGGTTGCAACAGCTGCGAAGAGAGTGATGTGAATGTTTAGATTTCTAAGGTTGAGGTAGGTAATGTGCCGCTGCCTAACGGCCGTGCCAAAGGGCCCTCTGGCGAGGCCCTCAGGCGTGGGCACGCCGGCTGGCGCGGTCTTTTTAAAGTTGCAGGCGGCTGCCCTGATAGGGCAGCTCACCTGAAGATGGCTGCCGGTGCTGTTCGGTGGCTCGATCCCCCGATGGGGAGAGCAGCTCTGGTGGTGGCTGGCGGCTGGTTCCCTTTGTGCCGGCTGGCGCGGTCTTTTTAAAGTTGCAGGCGGCTGCCCCAATTGGGCAGCTCACCTGAAGATGAGCTGTAGCTTGTTTTTCTGAGATGCTAAATTAAATGTTTGCTGCTTTGATTCACTTTGCGTCTTTATTAAACTTATTATGCAAAAGACGTATACTTTTGGGTCGATATTTAAACTCATCACAGTAGTTAGTTTTGGGGGGTTTTCTTTTTCCTTTAATAAGTTCAGTGCTGCTATACAGTTGTGGTTAACATTATTGGCACCCTTGCCATTCAACTCCTTAATGTCCAATATCTAATTTTAAAAAAGTGGCCAATAAAATGGCTTTGAACTATATATGCACACGTTTGATTCTTTTATGTGTCAAATTAAACAAGACCAATTAAAAAAGGGAATATTAGGAACTAGTATAAAAACTAGGATGTTGCCAGGACATGATTATTGAAGTTAAATTAACCCAAAGATCAAGACCACCTAGATGTCTCATAAATTAAGGTCCGATCAACAATGAAAGAGCTACATACACTATAAATTAAGGTCAGATCAACAATGAAAGAGCTACATACACTATAATTTAACGTCAAACATTTGCTATGTAGGGTGAAAGCCCTTTGAAAAACAAACATGTCCTTTTTAATCTTAAAAGTGTGGTAACCAACCACCAAAAGTGTGTGTAAAAAACCAAAAGTACAAATTCCAGATAAAATAAGGAAATAAATTCCCACTTGAATGAATTGATCTTTTCCATCAAAGTAAGCTTATGTGTAGAAGTGTCGTTATACTCAATCCTGCAATCCAGCGACACAGCACTGGATTTCGAGCTCTACCCCACAGTACGAGCTCTATTTCAAGCGTTGTTTAACTAATAGGCTCATCACTCATGTGGAACCACACTTTTAAGATTAAAAAGGACATGTTTGTTTTTTGATGGGCTTTCACCCTACATAACAAACATTAAATGTTAAATTATAGTGCATGTAGCTTTTTTATTGTTGATCTGATCTTTGTTTAGCGGACATGATTATTGCCATCCTTAAAAACAAATCGGTTTGAACAGAAGAACCATACTCCCATTGCAGTCAAATTAGATGCACCTGTGATCAATTGTCAGTACTCACATGACTTGAATCAACCAATAAATGATGGCTCTAATATTTAAAATGGCTACATTCACTCCGTTTCATTTTCACATTGGTGAAGACGAGAGCTGACCGAGACTGGTAATGATGGATTTTCTGACAAACATCAAATTTCAAAGGGGTACATGGCCATCTCCAAAGATCTTGTGATTCCTGTGTCTACAGTTCGCAGTGTTAAGAAGTTTTCTACTCCATGGAACCTCCCAGGACGTAGTGGGAAGAGGAAAATTAATCCAAGAAATCTTCAAAGGTTAGTGTGAACTGTTGGAAAAACACCACATACAACATCCAAAGAGCTTAAGGCTGACCTGGAGCATTCTGGAGTGGTGGTTTCAACCTGTACCATACACCACGCATTAAAGAAAGAAAGAGACTTCATGGGTGAAGGCCAAGGAGGACCCCACTGCTCAAAGGCAGACATAAAAAGGCACGCATGATCTTTGCCCAAACCCACCTTGAGAAATCACAATCCTTCTGGGAAAATGTTCTGTGGTTTTGGTTTCAGATAAATCCAAACTTGAGCTCTTTTGCAATGCAGCCCAGCAATACATTTAATCAAAGCAAACGTAAATATCTTTTAATAGAGGGGAGCTGACCTGCACGGAGCAGCAAGTACAACCCTAAACACAGGCATAGAGAGGGGGTGACCTGCATGATGCTGCAGTTAAACCACTCTTGCCACCTTACTGAATAGACTAGATGGACCATACTGGTCTTTATCTGCCATCATATACTATGTTGCAGGTGAAGCTTTATAAGGGGTGAAAAAAACCACCCTTCCTACGTTTAAATATGGTGGCGGTTCCATAATATTGTTGGGATGTTTTGTTGCCTCAGGAACTGGAGGTCTGGAACGTATTAAAGGAATCATGAAATCAGAGGACTGCCGAGGTATCTTGGAGCGAAATGTGCTATGTAGTGTCAGAAAACTAGTTCTGGTCAAAGCACATGGGTCCTCCAGGAGGACAGTGACCCAAAACGTGCATCCAAAAGTACAAAAGAATGGTTAAAAAGAACAAAAGGACTATTTTTAAACTAAAACAAAACACAAGAGGAGCAAACCCCTCGCAGCAAAACCAGAAGAACACAAGGAGCGTGTGGTGGTGGTGGTGGTGGTCACAAGTGCTTTATTATATCAAAGAGAGCCCTGACGCGTTTTGGCCGAAGCCTTCCTCAGGAGGCTAAGGACGGCAAACATTAACATAAAAATATTAATAAGAACACAAGATATTCATAAAACATAAAAAAATAAGAAATCTTAAATAAAAAGTAAGTGCAAATAATACATATTAGATAAAAATATAATTAATAAATTAAAAACAATATAAAATGCAAGGAATAACACACCAAAAAATAATAATCTACATTAAAAAATTCATTTGAGCTTAACAGACAGAGACAGAAATAGAAATGAGGAGAAACCAAAACAAGTCATAACATAAATGTTAAAATACTTACAATTGCACACAAAGGTGTAAATTTCAAAATGGCAGTTAGTAGCACACAGCATACAGTAAAATCCAGTAGGTGAATCACCTCTATGGTAAAAGAGAGCTTAAACATAATCATATGAATAAAAAGAACCTTAAAAAATAACTAAGTCACTAAATTAAGCAAGATAAATAAAAAGTACAACATGTATAGAGACAGAATTACAGGCTAAAAAATGACACACTAATAACGGGAAGCCCATGAATTAAAATTATCATAGGACGCTACCTAAAAACAATCAAAAAACTTAGTAAAACATATCAAACCAGACCAAATGTTAAAAAAGGGGAAGCATGCAAATACAAATCAATTGGTAATATGGAAAATAAAAATATATATAAATATATTAAATAATACCCATAATATAATAAATTATTAAGACTAGTTCACAGAAGACAGTATCAAATGGGATATCAAAACAAGGGAGGAGATCGAGCTAATGTAGAGAATAGGCAATTGTCAAATGAAGAATTTACATATATGAAAAATGAAAGGAAAATAATGTTGTGAACGCCAACGGCAAGAAGCACAAAAATGGTAGCAAAAAACCCCCCAAAAAACTAACAGGTAGTTGAGGATTAAGCAAGACTTCAATTATAAAATGTGTCAATCCAAACTTATAATGCAAAAGATGACGTTTAAAACATGAAGTCCGACTCTGAGAATAATGCTTAGTGAATGCAAGTCTGAGTTAGTGAGAGAAGGGACCAGTGAAGCTTTTCAGTGTGAAGAATTTTAGAACCGGTATAGTAAAGATTGCAGTTCTGTAGTTTAAAAAAAAAAAAAAAAAGTCTGTAATACCAAAATGTTATAGAGCCTTTAAAATCTGGTAGCTTCAAAAACAGGAGAAACATCTTTAAAAGTGGAACACAATAACTGTTAATGCACACTCTCTTAATGGACCAGTTATCTGAAAAAAGAAAACTTTACTTGTATGAGCAAAACATCAAGTGCAGCACTGAAACCTGAAGGGACGCCGAAGATTTTCGCACCTTATAAAAGGTAAAAGGTCAGAATAACCAAAAATTTACATATGCATCATAAAATGACATCACATAAACACTGGGAAAAGGAGACAGCCTGACAGGAAAGGCTAACATAGCACTGTGAAAAGTAGTTTATGGTATGCTGCATGCCATAATAAGTACTGGTGCGACCATATTAATTGAAGGCAACCGGACATGTAATATACAATAGTGCTGCTTAATGTGAGGTATTGCAATTATGTCCGTGTAAATCAAATAAATATGCAAATGATTAATCAAGTACCAGTCACAAAGGAAGGAACTGAAGTGTATCTTTGTGTGAGCCGTATGTATAAAAAAATAATATAATAAAATAATAATAATAAAATAATATAAGCCATGTGCGAGACCAGGGTCACCGACTAAAACAGAAAATTATAACGTAAAAAAGACTTGATTGAAGCAAATAAATATATATTAAGACACTGTAGATCGGTCTACTCCAAGAACAACAGATCATTGGTTATGCATCCCAGCGGCCAATAGGAACCTCATTGAAATATGAGAGAATAAAACAACCAAAATATTTCAATACGATGGCATAATAGGAGAATGTGACATGTGAACACATTAAAATAAAGATTAAAAAAAAATAAAAAAAAACACCACTCACTACTTGTGGTGTTCTGTTTTTAAACTAGCCAGCAATGAATTCTGATCTCAGTCCAATCGAGAACCTTTGGAAAGAGCTTAAATCTGCCATGGGGTAAAAGGAATTCTGGAAACGTTCATGAGCTGGAACAAATTGCAGTTAGAAAGTGGGCGAAACTACCATCAGACAAATGTACGAAACTTTTTAAAAATGGCTACAAGAAATATTTGGAGACTGTCATCACTGCCAAGGGTTGTACAACTGAATATTAGTAAAAGGTGCCATTAATCCTGTCCTGGTCATATTTTGTGTTTTTCTCAGAAATTACTACATCTTAAGTTGCACAGACATCTTTCTTTGTTGTTTGTATACCTTTGAGCATACTATTAAAATAGTGAATGAACACTGCAGAGAAATGTAAGTAAATGGAAGAATAGGGATGATTGTCACTGCAAGAGGGAATGTTTTAAGAGGTTTGAACAGCCTCTCCCTTTCCTTCTTTTTTACTTCCCTCTTTCCTTTGCTTCACTCCTTCCTTTTGCTTCTCCTGACATTAGGTTTGTAACCTCACTTGCTCTGCTCTTCTTCCACCATTGTGGGTCTGGGGTACTGTCCAGCTAGTGGGACGGGGAGGGGAGGTGTGAATCTCCTGAATTCTCGCTGTCATAGACTGCTTCAGTGTTCAAGTGGTGGGAACTGACCTTCCATCTACCCCCACTGCTCCTTCCTCCTCTTCTGGTTTCCTCTGTAAACTTATGTTTGCACATGCATAAGAATATAAGATATTCCATACTAGATCAGACCAAAGGTCCATCATGCCCAGTATCCTGTTTCCAACAGTGGTCAATCCAGGTTACAAGCACATGTAAGGCTCCCAAAGACAGATTCCATGCTGCTTATCTCAGGGTTAAGTAGTGGAGTTCCCCAGTCAGTTTTAATAATAGGTAATGGACCTTTCCTCCAGGAACTTGTCCAACACTTTATAACCCAGCTGCACAAATTCTAGAGCTTGATTCATTGAGTGAAAAAATATTTTCTCTAGGAACAAGCAGGAAGTCAGTCCTCACTTATGGGTGACATCGGCACCGATAGAGCCCACGCAGAGCATTTCCCCAGCTTTCAAAAAATTCTTTGGGCTTGCTGTCATGCATGCGTGGTCCTCTTCCTGCCCAAAGGTGCCATTTTGCTCAGTCTCCCTTTTTTCCGTGGCGCCCTTCGGACATATGTCCTCATCCCTCGGAAAACGTTTTTCAAAATTTTTCCGGTAGCACCGGTCCTCTTCTGTCCCCCCCCCCCCCTTCGCCCCTGCTTCGGTGGTGGACTAGGGGACCTCTTTTTTTTTTTTTTTTTTTTTTTTGTCTATTTAGTGTTTCTCTTTTGGTCCCTTTTTGCAACTTTTTTTCCCAACCACTGTCCTCAAGTGTTTTCGACCTCGCAGGGGCCCTTTTTGCCCCCATGGCCACTGGTTTTAAGAAATGCGACAGATGCTCCAAAAATATGTCGCTCATGGACACCCATGACTGCTGTCTACGGTGTCTGGGAGCTGACCACAATCTGAAGCTCTGCTCGCTTTGTAAGAAAATGTTCGCTAAGCCTCTGCTCAGCCACAAGCAGAAATCCAATGACATTTTCCACAAGGCAGCCCCGGGATCCCTAGTGGCACCTCACCCTACCGATCCACCATTTTGCGGGGTCTCCCGTAGTGACCCCACACCCCAGGCATCACTCCGATCAGGGTTCGCCAGAGTGGAACAGAAAAAGACCACCTCAAAGTCGCTGTCGAGAGCTCTGGACAAGTGCGAGTGGTCTCGCGCTCGCTCCCTTAGCCCCCCTCAGCATTCCTGAGAGTCAGACAAGGAGCAGCCTCATACATGGAGGCCTCCGGTGATGGCGCCTGGTCTCTTGAGGGTCGTCCTGGCGATGACCCCCTCTCCTCTACGCCAGACCTGGTAACCCTGGCATTGGCGTCACAGGGGCCCACTCCTGAGTTGGAGTCCCATATGCTGGCACTGGAGCGCAGCATTTCTGCCTTCCTCGCTGCCCAGCAGACGCTTTTGCCCAGCACGGCTGGCTTGTGGCTTGAGGGTCACCCGACCGGGGTCCCGAAAACTCCCTTGGAAATCCCTGAGAGCCTCGTGAGGGTCCTCGGCACCGGTCTCGCTCGCCGCCCCGTTCCTCGGGGGCGAAGTCTTCCAGAGCCAGTGCCTCCGGCTCCAAGCACGCCTCGGTCAGGGGGCGTGGGGAACAGCTGAGTTCCTCTCAGGCTGGGAATCGGATGGGGACACTTCCCCAGAGACCCGCACCCACAGGGATCTCCCCTCTGACCCGTCCCTGCCCGCCTCGCAAAGGTGGTCGCTTCCTGAGGAGACCTCTTTCCTGGCGTTTGTGCAGGATATGGCTCAGGCCTTCAATCTGCTGACGCAGACCGAGGAGGAGACAAGGGCAGAGGAACTTCACATTTTACAGTACAAGTCTCCACCCAGGGAGTCTCTTACAGTTCCGGTACTGTCCATCCTTTCCCAGCTGCTTCTCCACATGTGGGAAGCACCCGCCTCAGTTCCTATTGTCAGTAAAAGACTCGATGACATGTATAGGGTCTAGCGCGGCCCGGGGTTTTGGAAGACCCAGCTTCCTCACACCTCCATGGTAGTTAAGTCTGCGATACGGAAACAGAAGAGCCCGAAGTTGCACTCTTCGGTCCCGCCCGGTAGGGAGTCCCGTGCCATCAACAACCTCAGGCACAAGGCTTACCAGAAATCCATGCTGGCATGCTGCATTCAGGCATACCAACTATATATGGGCATGTTCCTTCGCAACCTTGCCAAAGAGCTCGGCAGGTTCTCCGCGAACCTTGGTGGGGAGCACCTTCTCAGGTTCCAGACACTCCTGAGGTCAGTCGCAGACTGCTCGAAATACCTCTCCCGCACCGCATATGACAGGTTCGAGTCTTCTGCCCATGTAGGGGCAGCTGGCATCGGAATCCGGCATCTGGCATGGCTCCAGTCCTTGGACCTGGAGCAGTGGATCCAGGAGAAACTCCTAGATGTCCCCTGCCTCGGCGAACAGCTGTTTGGCAAGGCCCATGGAGGACAAGGCAGCCGAGATCGAGACGGAATTCGTGACTCGCACCAGTCTCTCTCACAAAATCTCCTTGCTCCCACGGAAGAAGCAGCATACCAAAAAGACTTTCAGAGGGAAGGGCTCCCCTACTGGGGCTACCCACAATACCCGCCTACCCCTGCGCCGACTACCAGGACTCAGGGAAAAGAGGGTGTCCAGGGTCACCGGAAACCCAAGGGGCCCAAGACCCAGCCACCCCAGCCAGCCCTGGGGCTTTGACGCCGAAAACATAGCCTCTTGTCCCCGGGGACACTTCCACCCATGGGAGGACGCCTGTCCCTCTTCGCCCCCGAATGGGTGGCTATGACATCGAGCACCTAGGTCTTGCAGGTGATCTGGGACGGGTATTGTCTTTGTCTAGACAGACTCCCTTCTTCCTGGCGGAACATACTCTGCTTCCCTTGTACCAGACTTGTTTACAGCAAGAGCTGAGCAACCTCCTTGGTCGACAAGCGGTCAAAATGGTTCTGCCGCACCTCCAGGGTCAGGGATTTTATTCCCCGTACTCCCTTGTTCCGAAGAGGATGGGGGGCCTGCGCCCCATCCTTGACCTCAGGAATCTGAACAAGTTTCTGGTGTGGGAAAAGTTCTAAATGCTATCCCTTGGCGTCCTGCTGCCCTACCTCTGGCAGGGCAATTGACTATGCTGCTTGGATCTTGGAGACGCTTACGCCCACATTCCAGTCCACCCCAAACACAGGAACTTCCTGCGTTTAGGGTGCAGGGAGAGCACTTCCAGTACAAATTGCTCCCCTTTGGGCTTGCATCTGCCCGTGAGTTTTCACCAAGTGCCTGTCAGCGGCCGCAGTGCACCTCCAGCTGCAGGGCATATCAGTCTACCCTTACCTAGACGATTGACTGATCTCGGGCACCTTGGCAGAGGAGGATCACCTCTTGACACGCGCACGGTCCTCCTCCTCGAGCGCCTTGGTTTCCTGATCAATTACTCCAAATCCCACCTCGCTCCATTGTGGACCCTGGAGTTCATTGGCACTCTTCTTGACACAGAACATGCGACCGCCTTTCTGCCACGCTCTTGCTGCCGAAATCCAAGGCTGGCCCAGGGTCTCGGAGCGGATCATGCTGGGCCTCCTGCGGCACATGGCCTTGACTGTCCACGTCGTCCCCCATGCTCGCATACACATGCGAGCATACACATGCGAGCGGCCCAGTGGTGCCTCAGAGCGCAATGGACCCAAGCCTTCGGCCGCCTCCGGGACCCCATCCTGGTGTCTCGTGGTCTAATCAAATTTCTAGTCTGGTGGCAGGACCCCCAGAGCCTTCTCCACGGCATGCCCTTCCAGACTTGTCTGCATGAACTCATCTTGATGACGGACGATTCGCTGTTGGGCTGGGGAGCCCACTGCGACCACCTCTGCACACAGGGGCAGTGGTCACCCGAGGAATCTCGACAGCAGATCAACCTGCTCTAGCTTCGAGTGGTCCGGTTGGCCTTGAAGGTCTTTGAGTACCACCTGAAGTGCAGGTCAGTCCTTGTGCAGACCGACAACCGAGTTGCGATGTTCTACATAAACAAGGAGGGGGGCACCAGCTCCCACCTCCTATGTTGGGAGGCGGTCCTCCTCTGCTCCTTCACAGTGTGTCGGGGCATTACCCTATGAGCTGTCTACCTCCCGTACCAAGACAAGTCCTTGCGGACAGGCTCGGCAGGCTTCTCCACCCATATGAGTGGCGTTTGAGTCCAGAGGTGGCTCTCCACCTGTTCTGCCTATGGGTAACTCCGTCCATGGACCTGTTCGTCAGCCCAACAAACGCGTAGCTCGCCCACTTCTTTGGGCCGATACCACACCCGAGCAGCGTGGCCCCGGATGCGAACCTCCGGGCTTCTGTATGCGCTCCACCCCCCCCCCCCTCTCATTGCGAGGACCCTCCACAAGATCCAGCACGACTGAGCCTCTGTGATTCTCGTGGCGCCTTTGGGGCCTCGACAACCTTGGTTTCTGCTTCTGCTCTGGCTCTCGTCGGAGCCTCCAGTTTCCCTGGGCAGTGCCCCCGGTCTGCTGACGCAGGAGGAGGGATGGGTGCTTCACCCAAACTTGGTCTCGCTATCACTGACGGCCTGGTTGCTGAACGTGTCTCTCTAGCCTCACTGTACCTCCCAGTGGGGATTGAGGACGTCCTCCTTGCGTTGAGGAAGGACTTGACGAGGCGGGCTTATGCCCTGAAGTGGCAGCAGTTTTCAATTTGGTGCTCCGAACTCCAGATTGACACCCTTCTCTTCCTCCACCCGTTGGATCCTTCAGTAC
Organism: Ichthyophis bannanicus; assembly: GCA_033557465.1. Classification (NCBI taxonomy): domain Eukaryota; kingdom Metazoa; phylum Chordata; class Amphibia; order Gymnophiona; family Ichthyophiidae; genus Ichthyophis; species Ichthyophis bannanicus. Next base: position 74,613,524 of record CM066040.1, read on the forward strand.
CTCCTCCATCTCTCCCAGGTGGGACTGAAGTCCAACTTAGTCAGGGTTCACCTGAGCTCCATTTCAGTCAACCACTTGCCCGTCGAGGGTAAACCCCTTTCAGGCCAGCCTCTGGTCTTCCGCTTCAGGCGGGGCCTCCTGCTGTCCAAACCCCCCCAAATCTGGCCTCCCCTGGCGGAATGGGACCTGAACATCATGCTCATGCAGCTGACGCAGCCGTCCTTCGAGCCAATGGCGACGTGCTTGCTCCGGCACCTCTGCTGGAAGGTGGTTTTCCTGATGGCACTGACCTCGGCATTGCAAATCAGCAGATTTCAAGCCCTCATGGCCGAGGGCCCCTATGCCAAGTGTTACAGGAACAGGGTGGTCCTTCGCAATCACCCCAAGTTCCTACCGAAGGTTGTCTCGGATTTCCACCTCAATCAGGAGGTGGTTCTGCCGACCTTCTTCCCGAGACCTCAAGCCGATTGGGCATCAGATGTTCTGCATACACTCGACAGCAAGAGGGCTCTCACCTTCTCTCTGCAGCACATCCATGGTCATTGCAAGTCCGACCGGCTCTTCATCGCCTACGATCCCAACCGTCTGGGCCTGGCAGTCACCAAGTGCACCCTCTCCGTCTGGGTGGTAGACTGCATCGCCTTCACCCAGGCAAAGGCGAGTGCCCTGCTGGATCATCGGGTCACTGTGTACAGCGTCTGCGCCAAGGCGGCGTCGGTGGCTTTGCTGCTCTCAGTACTTCTAATGGACATCTGCCAGGCTGCGACCTGGTCTTCAGTGAATACCTTCGCTTTGCACTACTGCCTGGAGAGGGAGTTCTGCTGGGACAGCGCCTTCGGCCAGGCTGTACTCTGTAGTCCAGGGTATAAGCAATTCCTGCCCTCCGACCCTTCTTCTACAGCTACCAAGAGCTTGCCCCGAGGACTCTGGCTTCCTTCGAACATTGACTTCTGCTCACGGCCTCATGGAGGTGTTTTTGGCTTACAGGTTTGGTAGCCTGTAGATGGGGAGACCCATAAGTGAGGACTGGCTTCCTGCATGTTCCTGGAAAAAGTGTAGTTACTCACCTGTAACGTGTTCTCCAGGGACAGCAGGAATCGGTTCTCACTACCCTCCCACCTCCCCTGAAGAGTTGTAATTTTGTTTTTATCCTTTCCTTGCTATCTGCTTAGGAGGGCTCTAGCTATGGGACCTAACTGGTAAAGTATGGTCTTTCTGTACAGAGGGATCAGGGTAACCAAAGCAAAATATATATAACCCTCCAAGTTACCCTAAAGGTTAAGTAAGCTGAACCTCCATTAGAGCTGCAAACTAATGATAATAATAATAATAGGAAACCGGGATCTCAGACTTTATCAGCAACTTCCCCGATGTTATCTCCCTAGGGAATATGTTGCTTTACTTGCATCAATGACCTCTCCGGTTCCTGTAAGTTATTTAAATATAGCAGGTATCCAGCATTCTGAGTAACCTTTAGTGTTATTCAAAGTTACAATCTTCACAGTTAATATTTTTAACTTATTCGTTGCTGAGATTTCAAACTGTTGCTATCTTGATAATTAAAGTAAGCGTGCTTATCTCAAAAATAACGAACTTCCCCAACGCCACCATTTAGGTACCAGCTTTGCGTTTCGATTCTTCCTCAGGGGGGACCATTTGTTCGTGTAGTAGCACTATTCAGAAATAAAGTAGCAAAGTTAGAAACTCTAAAAAGTCCCAGCTTATTTGCCTAAATATGTCGGTAAAGAAGATACTCAGAGGCAGTGTGTGCTCAAAGAAACAGCATAATCCTACCGTTGGTTCTTCTTGTAGGTGAATTTGAAAGCAATGGATAATCTCAAAGGTGTCTGTTAGCTCACTAGCTTTCTCTCAGACGCCGCGCATGCGGACCATTGATGTTGGGTGAGATTTAAATAACTGCACGTCAACGTGCATATGTGATTAACATAAAATGAGTATATACGTGTCCATTCTGTTCACTGTTTGCTAATTTGTTCAATTCAGACACAGGCGCTCCATTCTATCATGTTGTTTAAACCCCCGGGTATAACAGATTGCAGTTTATAGATCCATATTTGTTCTTGAATGAACAGAGTTTTGGCTCTAGATTTTCCTGCTCTCCCTACCCTCACTGCTTCAATACCGAATGGACACGTATATACTCACAAATGGTCCCCCCTGAGGAAGAATCGAAACGCAAAGCTGGTACCTAAATGGTGGCGTTGGGGAAGTTCGTTATTTTTGAGATAAGCACACTTTACTTTAATTATCAAGATAGCAACAGTTTGAAATCTCAGCAACGAATAAGTTAAAAATATTAACTGTGAAGATTGTAACTTTGAATAACACTAAAGGTTACTCAGAATGCTGGATACCTGCTATATTTAAATAACTTACAGGAACCGGAGAGGTCATTGATGCAAGTAAAGCAACATATTCCCTAGGGAGATAACATCGGGGAAGTTGCTGATAAAGTCTGAGACCCCGGTTTCCTATTATTATTATTATTAGTTTGCAGCTCTAATTGAGGTTCAGCTTACTTAACCTTTAGGTTAACTTGGATGGGACCTAACTGAGCAAGATGGCGTCTTTGGGTGGGAAGAAAGCTAGGGAATGGCTCCGCGCAGGCTCCGTCGGTGCCGACATCACCCATAAGTGAGGACTGATTCCTGCTGTCCCTGGAGAACACTTGTTACAGGTAAGTAACTATGCTTTCTCAGTCTTAGATGTGCTACATTGTAGCTTCATTGTGTGTCCCTTATTCTTTCTACTTCTTGAAGGAGTAAACAATCAATCTACATTTACTCATTCACTCTACTCATATTTTAAAGGCCTTTATTATATCTTTCTCAGCTGTCTCTTCCAAGCTGAAGAGACCTTACATTTTAAGCCTTTCCTCATAGCGATATCCTTCCCCTTTATTATTTGGGTTGCTTGCTCTTCTACCATTTCTAATTTTGCTATATCCTTTTTGAGGTATGGTGACCAGAATTGCACACAATATTCAAGGTGCAGTCATACCATGGAGCAATACAGAGGCATTATAATATCCTTAGTTTTATTCTCTATTCCTTTCCTTATGATTCCTAGTATTCTATTTGCTTTCTTGGCCACTGCTGTACACTGGGCAGAGGGTTTCAGTGTATTTTCCACAAGGATGCCCAGATCCTTTTTCTGGGTGGTGATTCCTAATGTGGAACCCTGCATTGTGTAACTGTAATTTGGGGGGTTATTCTCTAAGGGCCTCATTCCATTTTGGATGTCCCGGCCCACTGTGTGCCTGGTCGGAAATGGACGCACAGAGGTAGATGGGATTCTGGTACAGAGGGGCACGTCTAGCCCCGTGGGATCAGAATCGCGTCTAGGCCTGTATGTGCAGGCCGGGACCAGATTCTGGTCTCCTGGCTAATTCAGTCAAGGCTCCTGAATGGAGCTGTGGTGCCATGGTGCCCGGTTGCCATGGCACCATGGCTTCATTCAGGAGGCGTGATCCCCAGCCACTGACCTTTCATTCCCCGCAGCCTGACCTCCGATCTGGCCTCCAAAGGCTAGGGTCTGTCTGGGTGGAACCTCCTGCAACCTTTTCTGTCACCTGGGCCTGACATCCCCAGCTGTCTAGGGGAACGTTTTCCATTTCAGAGGTGGAATAAGTTTTCCATTCAGTCTGCTGGCCCCAGATGTACAGGGCCAACATCAGAATCAGCACTGTACTTCTGGGGCTGCAGACCACCCACTGCCCATCCTAACTCTGCCTCCTTACTGCCCCTTTCCCACCCTCATCTAGCCTCCCCGTAAAACACCTTGTTTGTACAGGGAGGTTAGTCAGGATGGCAGAAGGGGCTGAATAGCAGGGACGTCCATCTCCACTATTCACAGCTCAGAAAGACCCCGTAAGTGCATAAATTTGCACTTGTCCACATGAAATTTCATCTGCCATGGGATGCCCAGTCTCCTAATTTCTCAAGGTCCTCTTGCAAGTTTTCACAATTCTATTGTGTTTTAACAACTTTAAATAATTTTGTCTCGTCTGAAAATTTGATCATCTCACTCGTTCCTATTTCCAGGTCTTTTCTGAATATGTTAAAAAGCAGCGGTCCCAGCACAGATCCTTGGGATAATCCACCATTTTGCTTTCTCCACTGAGAAAATTGACCATTTAGCCCTACTCTCTGTTTTTGATCTTTTAATTAGTTCCTCATCCCACTATAGTACACTGCCTCCTATCCCATGATTCTTTAATTTCCTCAAGAGTCTCTCGTGAGGGACCTTGTCAAAGGCTTTCTGAAAATCCAAATACAATACAATACAATGCAATATACAAACCAGCTTACTTTTATCTTCCTGTTTATTCATACCTTTAAAAAAAATATAGCAGATGTGGGATGAGGCTTTGCTTGTCCATATTGGCTTTCTCCCATTTAAACCATGGTTCTTTATATGTTTAGTAATTTTGTTCTTTATAAATGGTTTCTACCATTTTTCCCCACACTGATGTCAGGCTTACCGGTCTGTAGTTTCCCAAATCACCCCGGAACCTTTTTTAAAAAATGCCATTATGTTGGCCACTCTCTGATCTTCAAGTACTACAGATGATTTTAATGATAGCTCAGAGGTGAGTAATAATAGGTGTGCTATCTCAATTTTTAGTCCATTCAGAACCCTGGGATGCATAACATCCAGTCTAGGTGATTTGCTATTCTTTAGTTTATCAAATTGCTATATTACATCATCTAGATTTATTTAGATTTGTTTCCGTTCCTCCAATACGTCACCTTTAAATATCATTTCTGGCATGGGTAGCTTCCCAATGTCTTCCTTAATAAAGATTTCATTCAATCTCTCCACTATGGCCTTGTCCTCCCTTAGTGCCCCTTTTACTCCTCTATCATCTAATGGTGCAAGTGACTCTTTCGCAGGTCTTTTGCTATAAATGTACTTTGATAAAGTGGTGTTTTGTGAGTTTTTCCTTCTATGGTGAGTTTCTTTTCAAATTCTTTCTTTGCCTGCCTTATCAATTCCTTGTGTGGGAGGTGACAAAGGGTACAGGTAAATGGAGCTCACTCTGAGTAGAAGGTTACCAGTTTTGTGCTGCAGGGATCTGTACTTGGTCTGATTCTGTTTTACATCTTTGTTAGTGATATTGTGGAAGAACTTTCAGTAAGGTTTGCTTGTTTGCGGATGATACCAAAATCTTCAGTAGAGTAGAGAGACAGGAAGGAGCCAATAACATGAGGAGGGATCTAGCTAAGCTTGAAGGATGGTCTAGAATTTGGCAACTGAAATGTAATGCTAAAAAATGCAGGGTCATGCATTTGGGCTGCAAAAATCCAAAGGAAGCTATACAGTACAGGGAGGAGGTACTTCTATTCACAAAAGAAGAGCAGGACGTGGGTGTAATTGTGTCTGATGATCTTAAAGTAGCTGAGCAGGTAGAAAAGGTGACTGTGAAAGCCAGAGGGATGCTTGGGTATATAAGGATGGTAATGGCCAGTAGAAAAAAAAAGGAGGTGATGTGCCTTTCTATAAGTCTCTTGTGCAACCTCATTTGGAGTATTGTGTGTAATTCTGGAGACTGTACCTTCAAAAGCAGGTTAGAGTCGGTGCAGAGGGTGGCTACTAAAATGGTTAGTAGTCTTTGTTATGAAGCATATGAGGACAGACTTAAAGATCTTAATATGTAAACTTTAGAAGAAAGGTGGGATAGGAGTGATATGATAGAGATATTTAAATACCTCCATGGCATAAATGCACAGGAGGATCTCTTTCAATTGAAGGCAACGAGGGGACATTGGATGAGAGTGAAAGGGGATAGACTCAGGAGTAATATGTGGAAATATTTCTTTAAGGAAAGAGTGGTAGATGCATGGAATAGTCTTCCAGTGGAGGTGGTGGACATGAGGACAGTATCTGAATTCACAAAAAGCATGGGACAAACGCAGATCTCTAAAGGTAAAAAGGGGAGTATTGTAGTTAATATGGAAGGGGAGACTGGATAGGTCATGTGGTCTTTTTATGCCATCATGTTTCTATGTTTGCATCTAACTTGCCAGTGCTTCTGTCATTTCCTGTGTTTTTCATTTGGCTCCTTTTTACATTTTCTTAGGCTTTTTTTATCCAAAAAAAAAAAAATCTGATATCACCTTTATTTTATTTAACATTTCTTACATACCACCTTTCATGATATCAAGGTGGTTTACATTGAACAGGGCATTATAACGTGGAGATAACTATTTTACAGGGAACATGGGCAATGGAGGGTTAAGTGGCTTGCCCATGACCACAAGGAACACCTGTGGGACTAGAATCCCCAGTCCTTCTGGCCCAAGGTTGCTGTCGTCTAGTGGGATTTCAACACCTGACCTTCTGGCCTGAGGTACCTTGCCCCAACCACTAGGCCACTCCTCCCTTTATACCATGCTGGCAGTTATTTAGCCTGTCTTCCACCTTTTTTAAATTGTGGAATACATTTAGACTGAGCTTCCAAGATGATATTTTTAAACACCACCCAGGCTTGATGTAAACCTTTACCCTTTTGCAGCTGTTCCTTCTAGTTTTTTGTTAACCATTTTACCCTCGTTTTATTATAGTCTCCCTTTTGAAATTTAAATGCTAGCACAGTGTATTTATTTATTTAACAGGTTTTATATACTGCTTTATCATTTCAATCACAGCGATTTACATTGTAGCTTAAACTTGGTAATGTACATTAAACAGACATGTTGATAACTTGGATTTTTCTGAGGCAATGGAGGGTTAAGTGACTTGCCCAAGGCCACAAGGAGTGCTAATGGGAATCAAACGCTGGTCTCTGGGTTCCCAAGCCAATGCTCTAATCATCAGGCTACTCCTCCACTCCTTGCTGTCTTCCCTGCATTTGTTATTCATGAAATTTTTAAGTTCCGTGTGTTTCAGATATTATCTTTTGTCATTGTCTTCCCCCCCATAAGAGTTTTCTTTAACTTGTCTCTCTTGGTTGTCGCAGCCGAGATCAAGTCAGGATTCCCCTCTGTCCATACTATGAAAGAAAGATCTAGATATTTGAACCCACTCTAAATGCCTAATTTTGTCTGGGTCAGACCATAACTAGGCCATTCCACCTCCCAAATCTCAATCTCTAGCTTGCGGAGTCCTGCAGGTGTCTGTTCTCTTTTCCTCTCCTTTGTAATATCTTTTTGAGCCCTCTGGCACCATTATCCAGACCAAAGGCATTTCATTACATATCCATGCTGACAACATCCTTCTCGTGTCATATACAGACTCCAACACCAGTTCTGTTTCCGTCATACTCCTGTCTCCTATTGCTGCCTCCTAGTAACAACTTCGTATGTGGCAGGCCCTTCTTACCATTCAGCTGTATCAAAAAAGGTGAACATAAAAGTATAAGGTCCAACCAGCATCTGGTTTCAGAGCCCAGCTTTGTCATTCTTCTGTTGTCGTTGAGTTGGCCATGAAACAAGTGAGAAAATACAGAGAATTTTCTAACATGCCACCTTGTGAAGACCCCATGTTCTTCGACCATTTGGGCAAGAAAATGTTCCAGGGTGCAATGCTATCAACCCATCTTGCAGCTTATCAATTTTGTATGGTGCAATATGGGCATGCCTATGTGATGAGTTCAAAAAGTGTGCTTTATAAAAGCAATATAGGCACATATGTGCCTTTTTATAAACAAGGCTTCCAAAGTGGGCTTCAATAGTATGGAAATGTGAATGCACACATTTTTACTTAGAAGTTGGTGTAAATGTCTGTGTGTACTTTACATGTGTACCTGCATATTTTCAAAAGAATCTTTATTGAAACGAATCAAGTATAAAACAGAATAGTCAACATATAATTATTTCTTTTTATAGATTGTTGGATTTCTGATGTTTGTTTTAGTCAATTTCTTATTTTTTGATAAACTCGGCTACACAGTCACTCTTCTGCTAGTACCAAAAACCCACTTGCCTGTCTTCCTAACCTAACAGACAGCAATCTACAGGAAACAGCCAAATACTCTCAATATCCAGCCACACCTTAAAATAAAATTCTGTGATAGTGGGGCCTATCTATTGCTGCATCAGAAGGTCCATATGCTGATTCTCAAGTCCCATTATATCTCCTAAATGGACTGAAAACTTTTCCAGCACATTGTTACGTGTGCTCTGCCTTTCTAAAACCATTAAATCAAAAAGGACTCTCCATTCAACCAAACTAGAGACCTCCAGAAAGGAATACATTTTTGAGCCAAAACCAGTGCTTTCAGAAGAAAAAGCTTATTCCTGATCGTGTCCCCAATCGAGTCCCGGTACCTCTGGGTTCCCTATCTCATCTAGCAGCTTGGAGACTGAGAAACTCCCCTTTTTGTGACATCAAGGGTATATCTTCCCAGAGTCCGCCCTCTGTGACCAGTTGCCTCAGTCTCCAAGCAGCTAGAGAGTTGGGAGCCCGGGTGGCCGGGCTCACTGGAGAAACAATTAGGACTTAGTTCTGGGTTTTTTTGGCTTTATTGGAGGAATTGGGTGGCAGTGCAAGGGACCTGTGGCTATCAGCTTTGCTCCAGTCCAGTTCCTTCAGCTTGGCTGTCTCCTTTTTTTCCTTTCTGTCCTTTTTATTTCTTCTGTCCCCTCCCCCCCCCCCCTCCTCTCTGCCACTACCAACGGTGATTTGACTTATTGGGGTGCAGGCTGGCCTTCCGGAGGTTTTGCCCGGACTGAGGCAGCATTCATAGTGCCCACTTCGGCGGAGTCAGTGAGCGGGAAGTAGAGAGGGCCGGCTTCACGCAGAAGACCTACCCGCTAGTGCGCTCGGAGGACTCTCCGCGTCAGCAGGACATCTGCAGCCTCGGGGCAGGCGCATGAAGCGGTGTGAGAGCGGGCTTTTTGTGCGCTTTGGCGTGCCGGCTCAGAGGCCTTGTTCCCGACGTTGCTGAGCGGGTCGGCTCAGCAGTGAGGTAAGCCGTCCAAGCGCGTCTTCCTTTCTTGACTGTGTCTTTTGGCGCGCTTGAGCCTGGGCCTGACTGCGTGATGGCGGCGTGGCCTACTGGCGCCCCCGGGCAGGAGCGTGGCAGAAATCCACGTGGGGCGGTGTCGGTGAACTACTTGGGCCAGACAGTGTATGAGAGTGCTTTGTGGGGTTTTTTTCCTTTTAGCTTTTTGCCTTTCATTGTGAAGTACAGTGGAGCGCTGCTACAGCTCTCGGGGGGGGGGGGGTGCTCCTCTCTCTCTTCTCACGACTCTTCGCGGAGTTTGCGGTCACCCATTGTTTTGCCCACGATGCCTTTGAAGCCCCTGTGTATGGTGTGCGGGGCTCAGAAGGCTTCGGTGGCCGGAGTCTGTAGGTCATGTGCAGGGCAGACTCCGGAGCTGTGTCAACCCCAGGAACCACAGGTCGGATGCCCGGAAGCGCCGCTGGAGGCCTGTTCTCTCCGGGGGTCTGAGGTTCCGCTGGAAGAGCCGGTGGCTGGTCCCTCAACCGGTTCGTGGCTTTGCTACAGCAGGCAGTTGGCGGCGGCGCAGCGCAGCAGATGTTCTCCGCTGACCATGGCAGAGCGCGTAAGCACTCCATGTCCCTGCAGAGTGACGCTTATCCCGGTGGGGGTAAGCGGTCTCGTGCTCAGGAGGAAGTGACGGAGCTGGCAGATCTGACCGAGAGCCTGCTCTCTGAGGGGGAGAGCGGGGATCTCCCGTTTGAAGAGGACTTGAAGGAGGGCGAGATCTCAGAGAGAGAAGATCAAGCTCGGGTGGTGAGAGTCTTTCGGAGAGAAGAGTTACCAGCGCTTATTACGGAGTCTCTGAAGGCGCTCAATATGCCGGTCCCAGGTGCTGGGGAGGATGACACGCTGGAAGACCTTCTGCTACAGGTTTTCAGGAAGTCCCAACGGGCCTTCCCGGTCCACAGGGTGTTTCAAGAGATGATCCAGGAGGAGTGGAACGTGCCAGAAGCCCCTTTGAGAGGCGCTAGGGTCATGGGGCGCCTCTATCCTCTGTTGGATCAGGACAGAGAGGTGTTCAAATCACCTAAGGTGGATGCTGCTGTTTCGGCGGTGATCAAGAAAACAACTATTCTGGTCGAAGGCAGCGCTGCCCTTAAGGACGGTCAGGACAGGAAGTTGGATGTCCTGTTGAGGCAGGTCTTTGACGTTAACACCGTGTCCATGCAGGCGGCGATATGCGGCGCATGGGTGGCCTGGGCATGCCTCCGCTGAGCGCAACAAGTGCAGGAGGGTCAGCCCGGTGCCTCCGCTGGGGAGGCGGCCCGGTTGGAATCCGGGGCGGCTTACCTAGCGGACATCCATTATGACCTTATGCGAGGCTTGTCCAAGAGTATGGCTTCGGCGGTGGCAGCACGGCGGTACCTGTGGCTTTGCAATTGGGCGGCGGATGCCTCCTCTAAGTCTAGACTCAGTAAGCTGCCCTTCAAGGGGCGGCTTCTCTTCGGGGAGGATCTTGAGAAGCTGGTTAAGGAGCTAGGCGAGTCCAAAGGGGGCCGGTTACCAGAGGACAAGCCCAAGCCTTCCCGGGGAGCTCCCGGAGGTCGGGGTCAGTTTCGAGACTCCCGTCGTTACCGTTCCCAGAAGTTCATTCCAGTGCAACGGGGTCGTTTTTCCAGCAGAGGCCAGGGGTTTCGAGGCTTCCGGGGAGCCGGTAGAGGCTTCGGTTCTTCCTCTTCCCCGGCCGCATCCAATTTCAAGAAATCGCAATGAGATGAGGGGGGCCCAGTCGCCCCTCCCTCCTGTGGGGGGTCGTTTGCGGGAGTTTTACCCTGCCTGGGCCCAAATTACCACGGATCAGTGGGTACTGGAGGTCATTCGGGATGGTTACGCGCTGGAGTTCCAGCGTCCAGTGCGGGACTCCTTTGTGCAGTCTCCGGGACGGTCGGCAGCAAAGCGGTTGGCAATCCAGGGACTGTGCAGCGTCTGTTGGATCTCAGGGCAATTGCGCCCGTTCCCGCCAGCCAGTCCGGGTGCGGTCGTTACTCCATTTATTTCATTGTGCCGAAATGGGACGGCGGAGTGCGGCCCATTCTGGATCTCAAGCGGGTCAATCGATGCCTGCGAGTGTCCCATTTTCACATGGAAACTCTCCGCTCCGTCATAGTTGCAGTCCAGCGGGGGGAGTTTCTCACGTCCCTAGATCTATCAGAAGTTTATCTTCATATTTCCATCCGTCAAGACCATCACCAGTTTCTCCGGTTTGCGGTGCCCTCCGGTCATTATCAGTTCCAGGCGCTGCCCTTTGGGCTAGCCACGGCGCCGCGAGTCTTTACCAAGGTGATGGTAGTGGTCGCGGCAGCTCTACGCAGGGAAGGTATTCTCGTACACCCCTACCTGGACGATTGGTTGATCCGGGCGAAGTCCCAGGAGGAGAGCGAGCGGGTCACGGCCCGGGTGATGGTCTTCCTGGAAAGCCTAGGCTGGGTAGTCAACCGGAAGAAGAGTCACCTGATGCCTTCACAATCTCTGGAGTACCTGGGGGCGCGCTTCGACACTCGGGTTGGCCGGGTGTATCTCACAGAGCAGCGGGCGCGGGGTCTGCGTCGGCTGCTGGAGGCGTTCCTGCGGCGAAAGGCTCCTTCAGAGTGGCATTACCTTCAGGTGTTGGGGACCATGGCGGCAACGATAGAGACGGTGCAGTGGGCCCGAGCCCACATGTGGCCCTTGCAAAGGGCCCTGCTGCGCCGCTGGTCCCATCAGCAGGACTCGTTGACGAGGCGGCTTATCTGTCCGGAGGAGACTCGCCAGGCCCTACTTTGGTGGTTATGCCCCGGGGCGCTGGTGCGCGGGAAGTCCCGGTCTGGGAGGCGGTGATGACAGACGCCAGTCTGCTGGGCTGGGGGGGGCTCACTGTCAGGGGCGTTTTGCTCAGGGGGTCTGGGACGCTCAGGAGAAGACGTGGGCCATCAACCGTCTGGAGCTGCGAGCGGTGTATCTGGCAGTGCAAGAGTTCCGGCCGCTTCTCGCGGGAAAGGCGGTCCGGGTGCTGTCCGACAACGCGACGGCGGTGGCGTACATCAACAGGCAGGGCGGCACCAGCAGTGTGGCGTTAGAAATGGAGGCCGCAGGGCTGTGCGCCTGGGCGGAGGCCAACCTCCTCGATCTGTCGGTGGCGCATGTCGCGGGGGTCGACAATGTGGAGGCCGATTTCCTCAGCCGGGTGCGCGTGGATCCAGGCGAATGGGTTCTGAACCCGGAAGTGTTCGATATGATTGTGCGCAGATGGGGGTCTCCTGTCATGGATCTTATGGTGACGTTCGACTCCGCGAAAGCCAGTCGTTTCTTCAGCAGGCGCAGGGAAAGGATGTCCGAGGGCCTGGATGCTCTGATGCAGGCCTGGCCGGAGGGACAGCTGCTGTATGATTTTCCCCCGTGGGCCATGGTGGGGAGAGTCCTCCAACATGGTCCTCTCTGAATTCCTTTATTCGTCACTATAGGCTGGATGTGCATATGCGGGAGGAGACCGCGTTTGGTGCAGCTGTTCTGCAGGCTGGTTTGCCAGGCCCCTCCCCCCGGGTTGAGTTTTTCACTGCTCTGGTAAAGACCCAGAGGTACCAGGACTCAACTGGGGACACGATCAGGAAGGTTAAATTAGACTTACCTGCTAATTGTAGTTCCTGGAGTGGAACCAGTCGAGTCCCGGATCCCTCCCAGGTTGCGTTGGCAAACCAGGGTGCCAGCAGTTCTCGAGACAGGTAAGACGAGCTTTATTTCTGTGGTGTGCATCGTTTAAAAAAAAAAAAAAAAACACCTCAATTGCTCTTCTTTTCTCAGACTTCGTCTCTCCTATGCTGTGGGGGGAGTGGTCTGTGCAAAGTTTTTGGTCACAGTTGGCTGTAGGGGCTAGTTCTGTTGGTTTTTGAATTTAATGCTTAATTTCTTACTTGTTTCTCCGCTGAGTCTGCTTTGTCAATAGGTTACTGGTCACAGAGGGCGGACTCTGGGAAGATATACCCTTGATGTCACAAAAAGGGGAGTTTCTCAGTCTCCAAGCTGCTAGATGAGATAGGGAACCCAGAGGTACCGGGACTCGACTGGTTCCACTCCAGCAACTACAATTAACAGGTAAGTCTAATTTAACCATATACTTCCCAAGGGAAGACGTATCTAGTAAAATTGGAACAGCATCACTTCTATGGCTGCAGAAATCTAGTTATGAAGACAAAAAAAAAGGAGACTTGGCTTCCAGAAATTTTCAGTCCAAGGACAGAACCAGAGCCGCCTTAATTGTGTGCAGAAGGGCAGTATATTAAATCCAATAAACCATAAACATATGACCCAATTTAGCTACATTCACACTACATTTAGGATAACCATTCCCACTGGATACCCTGCTGAATAGCTCACCAGGGAGCAATGTAGGTTCTCTTTAAAAACTTAGACTTCAATTCTCTCAGCAGAACATTACTGGACCATTGAGTAGCATTTGTAAAATTAGCCTTAACTAACTCGGGCATCAAACAACACCCACTTCTTGACTCCAATAGTCAGTGAGTACGCCAAAGTGAACACCCTTCCTACTAGCATAGTTTTTAAAATACTCATACATGACAACTTTGCTCTTCCCAAAGTACACCTACATGTAGATTTGTGTATAAGGAGGTGCACACTTTCTGTGTATGTGCTGTTTTATATACTGTCACATGTCCCTATCCCCAGCCACGTGCTTAGGGGATTAGGGTTGCCATTTTAGTCCTCTTTAAAGGGTTTGAAAACTATTTCCTTCAGGAGCAGTGCCCTCTGGGAGTTGTAGTTTCCTTCTTTAAAAGGATAGTCGTGGAGACATCGAGTGAAGGCAAACATGACACAGTTTATTTCCCCAAAATATGCACAAATAAGGTTCAAACACAAAGTATCTGGATATTTCCTCCAGGACAAAAAGTACAGAAAATACTTACATCCTTAAGCTGAGTAACTTCTCAAAGGCATTAAACAGACGCAGACGTTTCGTCAATCAAAACAGGCAAATCAAAAGTACAGCTTCTTAGGTTCAGCAAAGTAAAGAATGTCTTTCTGCTTCCTTAGTAAGATAATATACAGTGCTGTTCAAGCTTGTCTTACTTAACCTGGTTCCTACCTTAGCAAGGTTAAGTTTTCTTGGTAGTGCTTTTTCCCAAAAGCATTTACTCAGGCTGCTACTCCTTAACCAAGGATTCAGTAGCCTCTGCACGACACAAAGAACAGTGCATTGGCAGTTCAGTAATCAAGGGGTCTGGTTCATTATACTCCACTTGCATTTCCTCCTGCTCTGGAATTATAATATCCTGCACTGAGCCCTCATGACCTGCCTCTGGTGGAATTCTTGCTGAGGATTCCTGTAACTCCCTCCAGGACTTCTCTACCCGGTAAGGAATATGGAGAACTGTATTACTGGATATCTTTCTTTGGTTCTCTTGCCCCAGTTCCTCTCTGAGGTTTAACCACGGCTCTCTGTTGGAGGCTGGGTTCTTCTGCCTCCTGGTTTGAAACCTAGGCACCCACCTCTGAGTGTTTTGAACCTCTTGGTCAGGAACAGAAGTTTGGAACCTGCCCTGCTCTCTCTGAGCAGCTCTTGCCTGGTTTCCCTTGTGCCAGACTCTTTCCAGGTCCTCCTCCTTTCCTCTGCTTGGAACTTTCTTTCTGGGAACTTCCAGCTCAATCTCCAGTCCTGCTCTGAGTCCGTCTCTGACTCTCTTCTTGAGTGTTTGCTTGCTCTGCTCTTCCCTTCTGAGCAACCTTTTCCTCATGAGCAGCTCTTCTCCCCTCTGCTTTTCCCTAAGCAGGGTTTATAAAGGTGCTTCCTGGGCAGCGTTTCTCTCTGCCTTAACAGGTGTTCATAATCATGCTCCAAGCCTGCTACTCCGTCAGCAGAGCTTGGGTGTGGTAGCCTAGCCTCAGAAACTCTAAGCTTGCTCTGAAGCCTGTGCACTGCTGGAATGTTTTTAAAGGTACAATCACTGATTTTCTCTAACTCTGCAGGCTCACCAGTGCCTTCCTCATCACAATACATAACTCAAAACACAAAAGATTATCTGTAAACAGGCATGGTGAATTAGTAAAACTTTTTGTCGGGTCTCACACGACAGAGGAGAATAATTATGAGTTAACGCCCAATGTGAGCGTGACCCATTTTAATAATACACCAAAACATTGGAACGAAAATAGAAAACCGGCTGTGCAATCCAGAGTCTCTACTACTGTCTCATTCCACAAGTGAAGGCAAAGGTATCCGCAGCCATGTTGCAATGGTAAACCATTGAAGCAAAAATATCAAGAACCAAAAAAACAGAACAATCACTCTAATAAACTCAAAACGCAAAAGATTATCTGTAAACAGGCATGGTGAATTAGTAAAACATTTTGTCGGGTCTCACATGACAGGGGAGAATACTTATGAGTTATTGTGATCTGTTTTTTTTTGGTTCTTGATATTTTTGCTTCAACGGTTTACCTACGCAATATGGCTGCGGATATCTTTGCCTTCACTTGCGGAATGAGACAGTAGTAGAGACTCTGGATTGCACAGCCGGTTTCCTATTTTCGTTCCAATGTTTTGGTGTATTATTAAAATGGGTCACGCTCACATTGGGCGTTAACTCATAATTATTCTCCCCTGTCGTGTGAGACCCGACAAAGTTTTACTAATTCAATGTGCCTGTTTACAGATAATCTTCTGTGTTTTGAGTTTATTACAGTGATTGTTCTGTTTTTTTGGTTCTTGATAGTTTTATATACATATGCAGTTGTGAAATTTTATACAAGCTTTTCTCTGTGTGTATATAAAATTACCCTCCTTCCATCTTCCACAGTATTGTATCTTATCCATCTGTCTTGGTAGGCATAGTCTGAGCTAAGAGCCATTCTGTCTAAAAGATGTACTGCCTTATGACACGTTCTATACGTCTAGGATTGAAAGTTCTGCCACCAGATGTGTGTGGTTGCGCACATCTAGCCTACGAGTAGACATTCATTTGTTAACTGACGTTCTCTGTACTATAGCCTCCCTATTTGAAAATAAAATAAATTGAAGTACTTTTATATATCTTGGCTGTACCACTAAAGTTCATGTTGTCCGCCTCTAGAGACGAACAAGCGCATCCCAATACCATTGACATTTTTGCTGCTGTAGAACTGTTATTCTGTTCTCCAGCCAGCCACAACATACTTGGTATCCCACATTAGCTAAGATTTGTCAGTGAGAAAGAGGACAAGCAAAGCAGGCTATGCCGTACTACCAAAGCAGTCTTCTGTTTTTTGTTGTTCTTTTTTAAATATCCTCTCTAGTGAGCCCTAATGTTGCTCTAAAGTATACATCCTATGCTACCTGTAAGAGTTAAGCTATATTCTTTTTTCAACAGTGGAAACATATCACAACAGATGCCTGGGTTCGCAGCATTGTAAAAATGAGCTTTTACCTCAGATTTGATGCTTTACTACCACATCAACCTCCGTGGTTCTAGTTAACCTCATGCCAATACCTACCAGCTGCAGGAAAAAGTCGCTCTCCACCTGCAGTCCACACACTATAGATCCAGTTTCACTTCAAGAAAGGAACCACAGCTTCTACTTAAGTACTTCCTGATTCCCGCAAGAAAACAGGAGGCTTGCATCCCATGTTAGATCACATGACTCTCAGCCTTTTTCTGTGCAATGAAAAGTTCAATATGAACAGCAGGGGGAAGAGTAGCCTAATGGTTAGAGCATTGGGCTGAGAACCAGGCAAGCCAAGGTTCAAATCCTACTGCTGCTGCTTCTTGTGATCTTGAGTAAGTCGCTTAATCCTCCATTGCCTCAGGTGTAAACTTTATAGAAAGCCCTCCAGGGACAGGAAAATACCCGAATGTAACTTTTTGGAAAATTAACTATGGGTACAGCTGGAGGATGAAGAAAAGCAATGAGCAAAATTGAAAGGGAATATTTTAAGAGCAACAAACCTTTTTGTTAGAAAGGTAAATAAATGTAAAAGGTAAAGGAGGCCACTATGGTTCTCAAAAGAAGCAGCTGAAAAGGGGATGCAAAAGAGGGTGGCCTTTGTAAAATACAAGAGATCACAGAGCAAGGAAGACAAGCATCTACATTTGGAAAAACTTAAAGAAGCTAGGAAAGTAGTCAGGAAAGCAAAGATACAAAAAGAAGAAGAAATAGCCAGTGCAATAAAATGGGGAGATAAGACATTTTTCAATAACATCATATGGATGTGAAAGCTGGACAGTGAAAAAGACAGACAGGAAGAAAATTGATGCCTTTGAATTATGGTGCTGGCGGCGAATACTGTGTATACCATGGACTGCCCGAAGAACAAACCAGTCGGTACTAGAGGAGATCAAACCTACGCTTTCTTTAGAAGCTCAGATGACAAGACTTCGACTTTCATACTTTGGACACATCATGCGAAGAGAGAGATCATTAGAGAAAGACATCATGCTTGGCAAGATAGAAGGTCAACGCAAAAGAGGAAGGCCAGCAATGAGATGGATTGATACAATAACAGCAGCTACGGGTACCAGTCTGTCAACAATGAGCCGCCTGACTGAAGACTGAACACAATTTAGGATAGCTATCCAGAGGGTCACCATGAGTCGACTCCGACTCGATGGCACTTAACAACAACAACTTAACAAGACATTTTTCAGATATGTTAGTGAGAGGAGGAAGGGCATTAGACTCGAGGGTGAAGGTGAAGAATATGCAGAAACTGATGAGGATAAAGCAGAATTGCTGAACAAATATTTTTGTTCTATGTTCACAAATGAAAGATCAAGAGCATGACCTCAGAAAACACCCACACATAGGAACAGAAGTGAAGGGGACCTTGAACAGTTTTCAGAAGACTGTATTCGTGAGGAACTAACTAAACTAAAAGTAGACAAAGTGATGGGATACATCCAAGAATATTGAAAGAATTTGGGGACATTCTACTGGATCCACTGACTGACCTTTTGTAATGTATCTTTAGAGTTGGGAGTGGTCCCAGAGGACTGGGGAAAAGCACATGTGGTCCCTTTACACAAAAGTAGAAGTATGAATGAGGTTTAGAACTACAGGCCTGTTAATCTAACCTCTGTGGCGAGTAGTAAATTATTGTAAATGCTGCTAAAACAGAGGATAGTTGATGTTACTGGAGTCCAATGGAATTGTAGGATTCGAGGCAGCATTACCAGAGACAGGTCTTGTCAGACAAATCTGATTGATTTCTTTGACTGGGTAACCATGGAGTTGGACCGACGGAGAGACCTAGATATGGTGTACTTAAATTTCAGTAAAGCCTTTTTATACCATTCCACAGAGTCAACTTATAAACAAATTGTGCACCCTAGTGATGCACCCTAAAGTAATTGACTGGGTTAGAAATTGGTAGAATGGGTAGATAAGGGTACAGGTAAATGGAGCTTACTCTGAAGAGAAGGATGTTACTCAGTGATGTGCCACAGGGATCTGTACTTGGTCCAATTATTTTTAACATCTTTGTTAGTGATATTGTGGAAGGGCTGTCGGGTAAGGTTTGCCTGTTTACGGATGAAATCGAAATCTTCAATATAGACACCCAAGAAGGAGTAGATAACATGAGGCGGGATCTAGCTAAGCTTGAATGGTCAAGAATTTGGCAGCTGAGGTTCATTGCTAAAAAATGCAGCGTCATGCATTTGGGCTGCAAAATTCCAAGGGAGAGGTACAGTGTAGAGGGTGAAATTCTTCTATCTATGAAAGAAGAGCAGTACCTGGGTGTGATTGTTTCTGATGATCTTAAAGTGGCTAAACTGGTAGAAAAGGCAATGGCGAAAGCCAGAAGGATGCTTGGGTGTATAGGGAGAGGAAATGCTGCAGATAAAAGGAGGTGATAATACCTTTGTTTAAGTCTCTGGTGCGACCTCATTTGAAGTATTGTGTGCAATTCTGGAGACCACACCTTCAAAAGGATATAAATAGGATGGAGTCTGTGCAGAGGGTGGCTACTAAAGTGGTTATGTAGGGCAGCTGCTTGGGGTACATTCGTATAGAGGGATTCCACATCAAGAGTAACCAGGATGATATCAGAACTGAATTGATCAAAACTGGACAATATTTGTATCACATGGGAAGAATCCCTAACATAGGACCACATCTGTTGTACAAAGGGACGTAACAATAAGTCTAAGAACTTAGAAATGGGTTCCAACAGTGAACCAATAGCCGAGACCATGGGACGGCCAGGCGGAGCTTCTAAGGACTTGTGGATCTTAGGGATAATGTATATCGTTGGAATGATGGGTTTTTCAACCATCAAGAATGACTTCTCTTTAGATTTGAATTTCTAGTGCACTATTATCAGCTGCCACTTTCGGGTGTTTTATTTTACATTCTTCGAATGCAGTATGAGTCCGTACATGCTGATATATTCTGCGCTACTTCTTTATATTCACAGACTGGCACTAGTGCCGTTTTCATTGACATGACAAAATTATAATTCATGGAAGTATTTTCCTGCATCGGAAAGTCTACTGCCTCACCCCTTTTGTATTTTAGAACTTATATTTTCTTTCCACTTTCTTAGCAATGGTAGTTCTGATGTCGTTTTGATTTAGATTACAATTATTAGTGCACTATTATTAGGCTCCCCTTCTGGGTGTTTTATTCCATAATTATCGCATGCAGGGTTAGTTTATACACGCTGACATTTCCTGTGATGCCTTTTTATTTTATATTTATAGACTGGCATTACTGCCGTTTTTTTCGACATGATAAATTCAGCATATAACTCATGGAAGTAATTGTTTGCATCGAAAGGCTCACTGACTCACTCCTTTAGCATTTTAAACAATTGTTTTCTTCCTCCTTTCTCATATAATACTATGGCTGCATTTACTTTAGATGCTTGTACATATTCTGTCCTATGTCCTCCTCCTGTTTTTTTCTGTTTGGTTTATTGACACCATGTTATTTGTTGCCTATTATTTTCACTGTATTTTTTATAGGTACTTCATTGAGACACTCTGTTTTATGTCCTCCTGTGTTCTCCCGCTTAGTTGTTTTAGAGTTATTGGTTATAATTGTTTATATGTTTTCTTAATTATATATTTTTTTATTTCTTAGTATTAGCATGCCACTTATACATTAGTACAACAGTGTGAAGTTAAATTTTCTTCACGAACTGCAACAGAGGTTAGTATTTTATTTTATGTAGCATTTTTCATTTTGGTCCACCAGCACTTAATTTGATTCCAGCATTTGTATTTATCACGTTTTGATTTTCTGTACGCTTGTTTTTATGCAATTTTTGTAGATGTATAGTTTTTAAATATTGTTTGTTTTTATGTTTTTAATGTATTAGTGTCTGTAATGTTTTACCATGGGATGGTTTGTCTGTTCCTTTATTGTTTTTATAATTGAATATGTTTGTTTTTAGTTTCTCGCCTGGCTTGCCCCTGATGAAGGGTTCGAAACACGGCGTGTGTCGGGCAGCCGTTTGGTAATAAAGGACTCTGTCTTTCCACTTAGTTCACGCCTGTGACTGTGTTGTTTCTGTGTTCAGCGTGACCTGTGCTCCCACGGTGTTGTTCCTCAGTAGTAGAAACGAGGATAGTATCTAAATTCAAGAAAGCATGGGACCAACACATAAGATCTCTAAAGGAAAAAGGGGACTATTGTAATTGATATGGAAGGACAAACGAGATAGGCCATATGGTCTTTTTTTGTCATGATTTTATGTTTCTGTTCTCCCCTCTTTGAAGAGGAGATGGGTTATGCTCACTGAATCTCAAAGATGCTTTATATGTATATTCGATTCCATCCACATTGCAGAAATTTACCTCTGATTCCTGTTCCATACCAACCATTATCAGTACAAAGTCCTTCTCTTTTTGGCCTCTTATTGGGCTCCTCCCCCTTCTCCCCCCAGATTTTCACCAAATGCCTTGTCATAGGAGCTTCTCATTTGAACAGACAGTCAACTAGTCTTTCTATACGTCAGTGATTGGCTTCTGGCAGTTTGCCTTCAGAGGCAAAACAGTGCACCACATTCAGAGTTTAGGATTCTTAAGAACATAAGATATGCCATACTGGGTCAGACCAAGGTCTATCAAGCCCAGTATCCTGTTTCCAACAGTGGCCCATCTAGGTTACAAGTACCTAGCAGTTTCCCCAAAAGACACAGGTTCCACAATGCTTGTATTGGGGCAAGCAGTGGATATTCTGGGTCCACTTTAATAATGATTTATGGACCTTTCTTCCAGGAACTTGTCCAAATCTTTTTTAAAGCTGGCTACACTAACAGCTTCTACTACATCCTCCGGTAACAAATTCCAGAGTTTGATTACATGTTGAGTGAAAAAAATATTTTCTCTTATTAGTTTTAAATAGGTTACCCTGTGGCTTCATTGCATGCCCCCTAGTCTTTCTATATTTTGATGGCATAAACAATCGATCTACGTTTACCCGTTCCACTCCATTCATTAATTTATAGACCTCTATCATATCTCCCCTCAGCCGTCTCTTTTCAAGGTTGAAGAGCCCTAAACTATTTAGCCTCTCTTTATAGGGGTATCCTTCCATCCCCTTTACCATTTTGCTGGATCTTCTCTGTACCACTTCTAATAACACTATAACCTTTTTAAGATACAGCACCAGAATTGCACACAATATTCAAGGTGCGGTCGCACCTTGGAACGATACAGAGGCATTATAATATCTCTTGCTTTATTCTCTATTCCTTTCCTTATGATATCTAGCATTCTATTTGCTCTCTTGGCCGCCGCTGCACACTGTTCGGAGGGTTTTAACATGTTATCCTCGATGACACTTAAATCTTTTTCCTGGGTGGTGATTCCTAATGTGGAACCTTAGTTTGGGTTTTTCTTTCCTAGGTGCATAACTTTGCACTTATCCACATAAAATTTCATCTGCCATTTTGATGCCCAGTCTCCCAATTTATCAAGATCCTCTTGCAATTTTCCACAATCCTCATGGGTTTGAATAGTTTTGTGTCGTCTGCAAATTTGATAATCTCACTCATTATTCCCATTTCCAGGTCATTTATGAATATGTTAAAAAGCAGCGGAGCCAGCACAGATCCCTGGGGTTCTCCACTATTCACCTTTCTGCATTGGAAAAATTGGCCATTTAGCCCTACCCTCTGCTTTCTATCTTTTAACCAGTTCCTGAACCACAATAGTATGCTTCCTCCTATCCCATGACTCTTTAATTTTGCCAAAAGTCTCTCATGAGGGACCTTATCAAAGACTTTCTGAAAGTCCAGATACACTATATCAACTGACTCACCTTTGTCTACCTGTTTATTCACACCTTCAAAAAAACATAGCAGATTAGTAAGACAAGACCTTCCTTGGTTAAAGCCATGTTGGTTGTCTCATCAGTCTTGGCAAGTCAACACTCTAAATTTCTCTTACCACATGCTTGTTACTCACCTAAGACAGCCTATAGTAGAGTCAGATGTGGTGTGCAAAGTCTCAAGACAACCAAGTAGATGTGTAAGTGAACATGTGTTAACAATAGGTTCTGAGGTCTAGTTATCCCTGCAAGTACAATACAGATCGCCTCTGAGATTTCAGTGCCGTTAGTTGTAAGCGCACCATCCACAGCCAGGCCAAAACTGATTTAGCCATGACCACAAATGACATGGAAGGTTGATGCCTAGTTACCAGCTAGATGGGTCTTGTACAAGCCCAAAGTTGACTATGTTCATGGCTGACCATCTTGTTTGCCCCAGACTGGCTATGGTCTGGAAAGTGAATCCAGATTGGGTTTCGCACAGCAAATGTCTTGGAGAGAGGTTGTAAATGTTGCAGTGAAGTAGTAGATCTTACATTTCTTGGATATGAGTGAATAAATGCGTGGCATTCCAGCGATGGACTGGTTGGGCAATATTAGCATGGTAGCTACTAGGTATTGGTAGATCGTAGTGTACCACTAATGATCTGCATTATAGAATTAGCTGTCTGCAGTTTAATAGAGCACCAGAACACTCATTCGTAACGTCTTTGAGTTCTCCCCAGTTTGTTCCAGCCAACGTTCACACCAAGTTGTTATGCAACTTTAGTTTAACTAACATCTTCAATAAGTGTTTGGGTTTTTAAAAGCAACAAAGAAGATTCCGTTCTTAAGAGCCATTCTGGACACATTTCAAGCTTTTCTGCCACTCCAACAGGTTGCAAATTCTAAGGTTTCATCTCCAGAACATTTAGTGCTCAATCACCATTACAGTCAAGGCCTTCTTGCAGTTGTTAGGCTATATGGTCACTGCCGTGCATATTGTGCCCTATGCCTATGTTAAAATGAGAGTTGAAATAGGATTTAAAGTTTTACTGAATCAGTATACCCAGTCTCTTTCTACCAGACTTTATTCATTATCTTTGCTTCAGACTGTACTATAGTACCAGGTATCGGAATATAACTTTACCCAGGGTGTCCTGTTTGCACCAGTGGAATAGCAATTGGTGCTCACAACACCAGGTGAGAGGCCTACCTTGACTCGCATCTCAATGAAAGGACCTAGTTGCAATCCAAAAAAGAGCTTCATATTGATCATCTGGCTCTCCAAGCAGTTTTTTACTTCCTTGAGGCATTTGTAGATCATCTTTATGATCACTCTTGATAGTTCAAAAAACACAATCAAGTTGCAATGTTTTATATCAGCAAATGAGGGGGAAGGGTTTCCTCTGCTTATGCTGAGAAGCAGAAGAATTTGGGACTTTGTGATCTTCTCCAATTGCATACAAATTGAAGCCACATCTTTCCTGGCATTCAGAATCAGGTAGTTGATAGGCTCAGCTGAGTTCTTCCTTATGAGAAAACCATACAGACTTTCTCTCTCAGGTAGGTGAACCCTCCCCAAATAAACCCGTTCACCGCCATTTAAAATGCAAAGTTCTCACTTTCTTGTTCAGTGCACCCATCTCCAGATTGGCTGGCAAGGGATACTGTAGCCATAAACTGGTCTTGTCCCCTTTTTTACACTTATCCCATTATTCTTCTCTTAACAAAGACCGTACAGATATTTCTACAGAAGCTCAGCACAATGATTCTCCTAGAACTCAACTGGCCTCATCAGAACTGATTCTCTCTTTTCAAGAATCCATGCAGGCTTCAAATATTTCCATCACTGATCACACAGAACAAAGACTCCTTTCATCTAAATCTCAAATCGCTAGCCCTGAAAACGTGAAAATTGAGCAGCATTTCATTTCCACTGTAGGACTTCCAGCACCTGGCCAAGATGTATTGGTTGCTGCATGGAAAGCATCTACCAGATGTATCTATGCCTTTAAGTGGAAGAAATTATGTATCTGGTGTTTCACAAATAGCCAGGACCCCATTCAGTGCCTCCCCCAATATCATACTGCACTACTTGGGCCTTCTCTATTGACTGGGCCTCCAAATGTCCTCCAGCAGACTACAGCTCTGTGCTCTTTCAGCCTATCATATCTCTACACACAAGATAATGTAAAGCCAGGAAGCTATCATGTTTCAGTTTTGAAAAGGCTTCTTCATGTCAGAATTCCATTGTAAAAGCTTCCTATATCCTGGGACCTCAATATCATTCTGCATCTCTCATGAAAGCAGCTTTTTGAGCTAATGGAGTTTGCTTCACACAAGTACGTCACCTGAAAGATGCTTTTTTCTAGTAGTGCTTACCTTATCTAGAAGAATGTGAACTTGAAGCATCGACTAACATTATATGGTGTTCAAGTTATCTATGAGATGTATACTCAGCACTATGACAACAAAGTGGCGGTTCATACTCATTCTATGTTCTTGCCTAAAGGTTATCGCACATTTTGCATCATTGAGGAAAAAGTGCTGCTTATGTTTTGTCCTACATTTCAGAAGAATCCATGCAAGAATTCCCTCTATGCTCAGAATTGCAAACAGACTCTTGCTTACTACCTCAAAAGAACTGAATCTATCAAAGTCTACACAGCTGTTTGTCTCCTTCAACCCCAGCAAAGTTAGTATTCCAGTAACCAAGTGAAATTTGGCTTGCATTTGTCAGGGCTGAGGGGGATCTTGGGAGATAAGGTTTGGAGACCCGCTGCAGTAAAGGATTATTGTTCTCTGAACTTTAATAAAGAAGACATACCCAGCAGTGGGTATGTCCCTATTTAGGGCTGAATACAAATAAAGTCAGGGGGCAGTGCTCTTTGTAGCCCAACACTTTGAGCAGGGATTACCTCAGGGATAGCTGATCTGGTTCTCATTCTTGTTCTTAATTTGTGTCTGGTTTTAACGTTTGAAATTCATGGTTCCTGTTCCAGTCCTCATATTATGAAGAGACTTTGTGGTTACTGACCAATGCCTGGTTTCAACACTGCTCTGCCCCTCCTTGGACCTAGCTTATCTAGATATGCTGTTTTTGCCTTTGTAGGGTATTCCCTGACAGCATCCTGTATCCAGTAAAGTGAAACCTTATCAAATCAAGCCACTGCAGTACCTTGGTCTTCACTTCATACCTTCATTTGGCACTACTACATGGACCATTCTATAATCTGAGACATTACATTCAGTTAAGCAGTGCTGGCCAATCCTATCTTTATAATATTGTCAACTCTTGTATCTTATGAGTAGGCTGCTACTTCTGGATAATGGACAATTCCTAGATAGTATGGAGTTTGGGAGTGGCTATCTTGGTCCTACTTATCAAAGAAAAAAGCATTATTTCTCACCTGTAATAGGTATCTTCCACAGACAGCAGGATTAATCAGGCACACAATCCCTTACATCTCCCTGGGAGCTGCATTACATTTTGAGCTCGAACTGACTGAGGTGCTGAGGAACTTGCTGTGTGCGGGAAGGGCCACACATGCTCAGAGCTTTATACTTAGTTCTGAGCTCTTCCATTCCGCCATCATTGGATGGCATTGCTCACTTGTGTGTCTAATCAATCTTGCTATCTAAGGAAAATATGTGTTACAATTAAGAAACAATTCTTTACAGTCATTTGAGGGAGAGGGTGCTAACTGGTTTGTATGTACCATGATACAACTATCAATCTTTTGAGCTCCCTCGAAACAAAAAAAAAAGAGTTCCAGTCACTGCCTCAGTAACTGCACAATTGACCATAAACAAGAAGCAGAAAGGTAGTTATGCAAAAAGCACTCCAGGGATGTGACAAAGTATTAATAAATTGTTTTTAAGAAGACCCAACACAGCCATGTTTTGGCAAACCACCAAGTCAGGGGTCCTACAACATATAAAAATAAAAACATGAATATAAAATACAACCATAAAGGAAACCATATATTAACAAAACACAGGAAACATAAACATATGCTAAAATGAAATAGAAGAGCCTGGTTTTATGTTCTTGATTTTATAATTGTATTGCCCTTGAAATTTTTTGATGTTACTTTATTATTTATTTAGTTAGCTAGTTATTTGAAGTGGTTTATATACCACCTAGTCTTAAAATCAAGGCAGTTTACAGAGTAATGCAAACATAACTTGTACATGG
The DNA here is from genome assembly GCA_033557465.1 of Ichthyophis bannanicus. Taxonomy (NCBI): domain Eukaryota; kingdom Metazoa; phylum Chordata; class Amphibia; order Gymnophiona; family Ichthyophiidae; genus Ichthyophis; species Ichthyophis bannanicus. The sequence continues at coordinate 74,639,920 of CM066040.1, forward strand.
AACATGAATGAGGTGAGAAGTAACCTAACTTAGATTAACTTGGTTAGACTACATTCAAATAGTTAAAATATGAGTTATACACTGAATTAAACTAAAACGTACAATGAGGAGGTGGTATTTATAAAATCAGAAACCAGTTTGACAAATATTGAAATGTGGTCCAGCATATATTAAGAAATAACTAAATAAACCTTAATGACTAAGACTAAAAATACACAAACATTAGAGCTATATATCTACAAATAATTTCATAAAAAATGCAGAGTAAAAGGTATGCATGAGAGAGTAAATGGAGTAAGGAGTTGTTATTGTCCTATTTACTGTCTCATGCCAGAACATAAGAAATGCCATGCTGGGTCAGACCAAGGTCCATCAAGTCCAGTATCCTATTTCCAGCAATGGCCAATCCAGGTCACAAGTACCTAGCAGGTACACACAGGTTCCATAATGCTTGTATTGGGGTAAGCTGTGGATTACCTGGGTCCTCTTTTAATAATGGCTTATGGATCTTTCCTCCAGGAACGTGCCCAAACCTTTTTTAAACCCAGCTACACTAACAGCTTTTACTACATCCTCCAGTGTATAGGGAGAGAAATGGCCAGCAAGAAGAAAGAGATGATAGTGTCTCTATAAATCTCTGAGACCTTATTTGGAGTATTGTGTGCAATTTTGGAGACCACACCTTCAAAAGGATATAAACAAGATGAAGTTGGTGCAGAGTATGGCTATCAAAATGATCAGTGGGCTTCGTTATAAGGCATATGGAGAAAGACTTAAAGATCTCAATACTTTGGAGGAAAGGCGGGAGAGAGGAGATGTGATAGAGATGTTTGAATATCTCTGTGGCATAAATACAAAGGAGAGGCTGTATCAATTGAAAGAAAGCTCTGCAACGAGGGAGCATAAGATGAAGGTGAAAGAGGATGGACTCGGGAGTAATATGCAGAAATATTTCTTTATGGTAGACACATGGAATAGTCTCTCAGTAAGGGTAATAGACATGAGGACAGTATCTGAATTCAGGAAAGCATGGGACTAACACAGAGAAAATAAAGGGACTATAGTAGTATGGAAGGGCAAACTGGATAGGCCATATGGTCTTTTTCTGCCATCATGTTTCTATTTTTCACTCTGCATTTTTAATGAAATTATTTGCTGATATGTAGCACCAATGTATGTGTATACATTTTTAGTCTTATTTGTTAAGGTTCTTCTTTTTCAGTTTAGTGTTGGGTCTTGTTGATACATTTGTTTTTTAACAGGCTGTCACATCCCTGGGGTGCTTTTTGCTTAGCCACCTTTCCGCTTTTTATTTATTGGGGACTTTCTATTGCTGAGATTATCCTTTTTTCTCTTCTTTGGACTGCACAATTGAAAGCGAAGCCAAGCAATATATAAGATAATCGGACAAAACACTGGTCAACAAATTTTTAAAAAAGTCATGTTACTGAAATAAAAATAGTCATTTCTTATCAATTTTTATATGCTGAACACGAATATGACAGTGAAATTGCAAAGTTGGTTCTAGTTTTTTTTGTAATCTACAACAATTAATGTTTACATCACGAAATGCATGTCAATAGTAAATATAATAGGCCTTCGGTTAATACCTGTAAAAAAACAAGTCATAGACTACTTCTTAGATTTTTTTGCCTGTCTCTTGTACAGCTGTTCGGGAGCTTCTCTGGGGAGTGTCCAGCAGTAGTCAGCCAGCATTGTAGTAGACCATTTTCCCTGGTATCTTTGCTCCATCATTGCGATATCCTAGTGAAAACGTTCATCCTGTTCATCACTAACCATACCACAGTTGTCAGGAAAGAAATTGAGATGGGAATCAAGGAAATGGATCTTTAGAGACATATTGCAGCCACGTTTCTGATACTGCATTAGTATGTCTTCTACTAGCTCCTTGTAGTTTTCTGCCCTAACATTCCTGAGAAAGTTTGTTGACACTAGGCGAAAAGCATTCCATGCTTGTTTCGCATCACCCTGCAGCAAGTTGTTGAACCGGTCATCTTTGAAGAGCTCTCGAATCTGAGGACCCACAAAAACTCCCTCTTTAATCTTTGCTTCACTGAGTCGAGGGAATTTTTCATGCAGGTATCGGAAAGCTGGTGACGTGCGGTCCATGGCTTTTACAAAGTTTTTCATCAAACCTAGTTTGATGTGAAGGGGTGGTAGTAGGGTTTTGTGAGCCTCAACCAGAGCTGGGTGCTGGATATTCTTCTCTCCAACTGTTACATTTTGTCTGCGATTCCATTCCTTCTGCAAGTGGTGCCAATCCCTTGCTCGGCTATCCCACTCACATAAGAAACACATGTATTTTATATATCCCTCTGTAGTCCCATTAAAAGGGCAACTACCTTCAAGTCACCACAGAGGTGCCAGCTGTACTTGTTATAGTTAACTTAAAGCATCTACTGACTTCCATTATCGTATGTCTCTTTCATGTGGACGGCATACGCTACTGGAATAGATGGAAGATGGTTTCCATTGTTCAAAAGCACAGCCTTCAGACTCCGTTTCGAAGAGTCTATAAATAGTCTCCAGTCTTGTGGGTCATGAGTGATTTTTAAGGCATTCATGAGGCTTTTAATATCGGAACAGAATACCAGATTACTTTCCTTTCTGAAGAAAGGCTCCAACTGCTGGTGGCGCTTTCGATGTGAAGTAATATTGACATCTTTTTCTAGAAGATTCCATTGTTGGAGTCTTGATTCTAGCAATTCTGCCTTGTTCTTGGATAAGTCCACATCACGAACCAGGTCATGTAGTTCTTCCTGTGTTATTCTGTGTGGAGTTGGTAATGCATCCCAGTGAAAATTTGGAACACTGCATGCTGACGGACCAGGAGAAGAACAGGTCGGCTCACCCTTGTCCTCATCAGATGAATCAAGAGAATATTCTGATGGAGGTTCTGGAATAGGAAGTCCCTCACCATGTGGAACTGGTCTCAATGCAGATGGAATGTTTGGGTAGACTATGCTCGACTTCTTTTGCTTTGTTATTCCGCTGGAAAGAGGAAGAACCAAGCAGAAGTAACAGTCATTTATGTGGTTGCTTGGCTCTCTCCACAACATGGGGACTGCAAACGGCATTGATGGTCTTTTGCAATTCAACCACTGTGAAAGCTGTGTTGTACATGTAGCGCAGTATATATGCGGGGCCCAAGGCTTGTCTTGGTCACCAATCTTGCATCCGAAGTAAAGATGATATGCCTTCAGTTGAGAAGTGATACTTTTCTTCTGGTTTGCAAATGTCACTTCCCCACAAATGAAGCAGAAATTGTCAATGGTATTAATGCACTGTCGTGGCATTATTGTTCTGTATTGTACCTAAATGGCTAAAATTATATGATTAATAAAAGCTAACATGTAACAGTAGCTTAAACTGTCTCGCACACAGTCTGAAATATTTTAAATGCTCAACCTTTCCGACTGCGTATAGTACACTGCTGACGTCAGATGGCTTCAGCAGCCGTCTGGCAGTAGTATTGCATTGCATCAGAAAATGATGCAATCAACTCTGGATGATGTGTGTATGCTGGTATTATGCAATGTGATCCAATATTACATCATTCAAGGCTTATTTGGGATGTTGTTGATGTCCTACTGGATAAATTTACACGGTGAAACGTCAAAAATGAACTACATGCAATATCTTCAAAACGAGAGCCAATAAAATGTGTTTAATGTTATATTTGTGTTCAGCTCACCAAGATGGATACATTGTGTTCAGCCCTACAGATTAGGGCCTTTTAAAGTCAGTAACGATTTCAATGTTGACCAGTGAAATCAGCAGTATGGGAAATACTATGTTAAAAACATAAGATCAATTTTTAGCTTTAAAAACTATAAAGATCCCTCCCCTTTAGGGACTAATGACATCATTATCTTCTGCTAGTAAATGCAATTTGCTGGGCTTTCTGATGTGATAGGGCGTCGATAAGTCATATGCTATACTGTATCTGTGCTGCTGCAAATGGGTTTTCTCTGCTGATTTATTCCACTGCTTTATAGCTATCTGCTGCACACCTGTAGATGTAACATAGTCATTGATGTAAGGAAGCAACACATTGTCTGCTTTCTCTGTTACCTCCAGATACTGCAGGAGAAGTTGCAGGGCATGGACATAGAACTCAAATCTGTCAGAGGAACATCAGAAAAGCAAGAACGTACTATCCAGAGCCTAAATGAGGCACTGAAAAACAAAGAAAACGAGGTAATAGAATTTTGAGAGTTAGACTGGGAAAGGGGGCAGTTTTTCAGTCATTACATGAAGAAAAATTAATTTTTGTTGGTGGCACCATCTTTCTGGGATACGTAGGGTTTTTGATGTATCTCCATTGGGTAGGATAAACATTAGTGGTCCCCTTTCTAATATGGAACCTGCTTCTGAAAAAAAAAATCCTAGCCGCATGAGCAGGAAAGCACCATTCAGCTCAGTTTTTTTGTTTTTCTGTATTCTGCTCTAGGGTAGGAGTTACTTCTATTCTATGGTGGAGATAAGATGGGAGTTTCCTTGTTGTGTTGCTTATTTCTGGTTTTAGGCTAGGGATAGTGTTTCTTGGCATTACTTTCACACTTTTTAAATAATTTTCATGCAGTATTTGAAATATTCTCTCTCATTTGCAGATAGAGGAGTTGTACCATGTCATGGAGGAACAGGATAAGATGGCAGCCGAATTGCGTGAGATGTTGCACACTACCAAAGCACAGCACTTACAGGTAGATTTGCTAATTATTTTAGTTTTTCAGTCATTTGGTATTACCATTTCAAAGATCATTTCTCTTGATTTTAAATTAAATGTATGCTTGCACAGTTATAGCCTTTGTCTTTGATTATATAGGCTTAATGTAATAAAGCATGTCAGCTATAGCATATTTTTTTACTCTGGCTTTAGTGCACATTTTTCTGCCCTACATTTGTGTCTGTATGTAATACAAGCTCCTTATCTTTTCCAAAACAGTCAAATGAATAGGTTATGCCCTTTTGCCAGCAGGTGGAGACAAAACAACTTCCTTGCTGACTTTTCTTCCCCCAGGAATCTAGTTAGTATTTCTCAGTCTCCAGTGGGAGGTAGATGGCTGAACTGGTGCAGCATTAGGAGACTTGGAAACCCTGAATACCTGGGGGCTTCTAGATGAGTGTCCAAAAGTGATAATTCTCCTTTCACTATGTGGCCGGGCAGGAGGGTAGACAAACCCCTATGGGGTTCTCTCTGGTCTCTAATTGTAATCAGTGTGAGAGTCAATTGCTAAATTCTCCTGGAGGCACAGCCTGTGTCCTTTAAGCCCATGGCTGTTTATATATAAAAAAACTGTTTCTCTAGGAATAAGCAGGAAGTCAGCCCTCACTTATGGGTGATGTCAGCACCGACGGAGCCCGCGCAGAGCAATTCCCCAGCTTTCAAATAAAGCCTTTGGGATTGCTGCCACACATGCGTGGTCCTCTTCCTGCTCAAGGGTGCCATCTTGCTCAGTCAGGTCCCTTAGCTCGAGCCCTACAAAGCAGATGGCAAGGGAAGGACAAAAATCCAGAAACTCTTCAGGGGAGGTGGGAGTGTAGTGAGGACTGATTCCTGCTGTCCCTGGAGAACACCTGTTACAGGTCAGTAACTACGCTTTCTCCAGTAACAAGCAGGAAGTCAGTCCTCACTTATGGGACTCCCCAGCTACAGGCTACCGAACCTGTAACCAAAAAACGCCTCCACGAGGTCGTAGGCAGAAACCAATGCCCGAAGATGCCCAAGTCCTCAGGTCCCCGGGGCAAACCCCTCGGTAGCCGTCGAAGGGTCGGAGGGCAGAAGTTGCTTATACCCCAAACAGATTACGGAGTACAGCTTGACCGAAGGCACTGTCCCAGTGGGACTTCCTCTCCAGGCAGTAATGGGAAGCGAAGGTATTCATAAGAACATAAGATATGCCATACTGGGTCAGACTGAGGTCCATCAAGCCCAGTATCCTGTTTCCAGCAGTGGCCAATCTAGGTCATACGTACCTAGCAGTATCCCCAAAAGACACAGGTTCCACAATGCTCGTACTGGGTCAAGCATTGATTATCCTGGGTTCTTTTTTAATAATGGTTTATGGACCTTTCCTCCAGGAACTTGTCCAAACCTTTTTTAAACCCAGCTACACTAACAGCTCTTACTACATCCTCCGGTAACAAATTCCGTAGTTTGATTACACGTTGAGTGAAAAAATATTTTCTCTTATTTGTCTTAAATAGTTTACCCTGTAGCTTCATTACATGTCCCCTAGTCTTTCTATATTCTGATAGCGTAAACAATCAATCTACGTTTACCCGTTCCACGCCATTCATTAATTTATAGCCTCTATCATATCTCCCCTCAGCCGTCTCTTTTCCAGGTTGAAGAGCCCTAACCTTTGTAACCTCTCTTCATAGGAGTAGCCTTCCATCCCCTTTACCATTTTGGTGGCTCTTCTCTGTACTTTTTCTAATAACGCTATATCCTTTTTAAGATACGGCGACCAGAATTGCACACAATATTCAAGGTGCAGTCGTACCATGGAAATATACAGAGGCATTATAATATCCTTTGTCTCTGTATCGTTCCATGGTACGACCGCACCTTGAATGTTGTGTGCAATTCTGGTCGCCGTATCTTAAAAAGGATATAGCGTTATTAGAAAAAGTACAGAGAAGAGCCACCAAAATGGTAAAGGGGATGGAAGGCTACTCCTATGAAGAGAGGTTACAAAGGTTAGGGCTCTTCAGTCGAGTGTATGCAAGACCGCCGATGCCCGGTCAGCATGGGATCTTTGGAAGAAGGTCAGCAAGACTACCTCCTGATTGATATGGAAATCCAATACCACCTTCGGCAGGAACTTGGGGTGGGTACGGAGGACCATCCTGTTCCTATAGAACCTGGTGTAAGGGTCATCAGCCATGAGGGCCTGAAGCTCACTGACTCGACGGGCTGAGGTCAAAGCCACCAGGAAGATCACCTTCCAGGATAGGTGCCGAAGCGAGCACATCGCCATCGGCTCAAAAGGTGGATGTATAAGCTGTATAAGCACTACATTCAGGTCCCACTCCACCGGGGGAAGCCGGATGGGAGGTCGAGAAAGCAAGTGACCCCACATAAAGCGGGAGACCAGGAGCTGCTCGGAGAAGGGTTTACCCTCGACGGGGAGGTGATTCGCCGAGATGGCACTCAGGTGCACCCTGTCCGAGTTCGACTTCTGCCCTTCCTTCGAGAGGTGAAGGAAGTACTGGAGGATCCATCGGGTGGGACAAGAAAATGGGTCGATCTGGAGCCTAGCACACCAGATCGAGAAGCGCTGCCACTTGAAGGTATATGCCCATCTAGTCGAGTCCTTCCTCGACGCGAGGAGGACCTCCTCGACCTCCGACGAAAGATCCAGTGGGGCTAAGGATACCCGTTCAGCTGCCAGGCTGTGAGGGATAACGAGGCCAGGTTCGGGTGGAGCACCCGACCCCCCCCTCCTGCATTAACAGACCCGGGGCACAGCCGCAGCAGGAGCGGGAACCATGGCTGTCGGGGCCACGAAGGAGCAACGAGGATCACCGACACTTGATCCCACTGAACCTTGTGGAGGGTCCTTGCGATAAGAGGAGCGGGAAGGAATGCGTAAAGAAGATCGGAGGTCCAACTCAAGAAGAATACATCCGGGCCCTCCCTGCTTGGATGTGGAATCAGACCGCAGAAGCGGGGAAGCTGTGCATTCATCAGGCTGGCGAAAAGGTCCACGGTCAGGGTCCCCCACCGATGTAATAAGAGGCCAGTCACCTCTGGGTCCAGCCGCCATTCATGAGGGCGGAGGATCCTGCTGAGCCTGTCCACGAGGACATTCTCGTGACTCGGAAGGTAGACCGCCCGTAGGGTCATCCCCCAATGGAAAGCAAAAGAACATAAGAGGACCACTTCTCAGCAGAGGAGGCGGGAGCCTGTGCCTCCCTCCTTGTTGATGTAAAATATCGCTACTCAGTTGTCAGTTTGCACGAGTACTGACTTCCCTTTCAGATGATCTTTGAAGGCTTTCAGGGCCCAGTGGACCACCCGAAGCTCGAGCAAGTTTATTTGCTGTTGGTACTCTTTGGGTGACCAGTGCCCCTGAGTGTACAGCGCACCACAGTGGGCTTCCCACCCCATCAGGGAAGCGTCCGTCATCAGGACGAGCTCGTGCTGTGGGGTTTGGAAGGGCAGCCGCCGGAGGAGGTTGCAGAGGTCCTGCCACCAGGCCAGAGACCTGCAAAGGTTGTGGGAGACCCGAATGGGGTTTCTGAGGTGACCAGAGACCGGGCTCCACTGAGCACTGAGGCACCACTGGGTCGTCCGCATGTGCATGCAGGCATGGGGTGACATGGATGTAGAGACCATGTGCCCCAAAAGGCGCAGCATAGTACATGCCATGACCCGAGAACTGCTCTGGACCTGAGCCGCCAGGGCTTGGAGGCAGGCCGTCTGGTTTGTCTGCAGGAAGGCGATCGCTCGCTGGGTGTCTACAATCTTGAGGTGAACAAAGTCCCTTAAACTTAATTGGTATAGTTGTATCAGTACAAGTATCCCTAGCAACTTTAAGTTAACAACTTAAATAGCTAAACAAAACCTTAAAACTAAGATGTAGACAGCAGTCCAGCAGAGAGAGGGGGGCTATCCAGTCTTTTGCATCGAGTGTCACATGTACGATTTTCTCCTATTTTGTGAGGGGTTTTACGTGTGCACTAGGTGCAAGGAGCTCGTTGCACTCGGGGTACAAGTCCGATCTCTGGATGCTAGAAAAGCAGACTTGGAGGACATAAGGAAGACAGAGGTACATAGACAAGACCTACAGAGATGTAGTACTGAAGTCCCACCTCCAGTCTGGCAGCCTCTCAGATGCCATGGAGGAGAGAGGTCCCATGAAAGGAAGTGATCATGTAGCTAGAACCTGTTCGCCAGGAGATGTAAAACCTCTTACACCAAGGTTGTTTCTCCATGTGCCCATGAGGGAAGGGTTAGGACTGCCGTTTATAATTGGCAATTTGATCATTAGGCATCCAGTTAGCTGGGTGGCTGGTGGACGTGAAGATCGCAAGGTAGCAGACCTCACATGCCACCTAGGCAAGGTTTTAGATAGTTCTGGGGAGGAGTCTGCTGTCTTAGTACATGCTGGCACCAGTAACATAGGAAAGTGTGAGAGGGAGGTATGGAGGACAAATTTAGGCTTTTAGATAGGAAGTTGAAAGCCAGAACTTCCAGTGTAGAATTCTCTGAAATGCTTCCTGTTCCACACGCAGGACCAAAAAAAGCAAACAGAGCTAAGGAGTCTCAATACATGGATGCGACAATGGTGCAAAGAGGGTTTTGGATTTGTTAGGAACTGGGCAATATTCTGGAGAAGGGAGGGGGCTTTTCCCAAAAGATAGAAACATAGAAATATGACAACAGAAAAAGACCACATGGCCTATCTAGTCTGTCCTTCCATATTAACAACTACAACAGTCCCCTTTTTTCCTTTAGAGATCGTCTGTGTTTGTCCCATGCTTTTTTGAATTCAGTTACTGTCCTCATCTCTACCACCTCCACTGGGAGACTATTCCACGGATCCACCACTCTTTCCGTAAAGAAATATTTTCGCAAATCACTCCTGAATCTATCCCCCTTCACCCTCATCCCATGTCCCCTCGTAGCAGAACTTGCTTTCACTTGAAAGAGACTCTCCCCCTGAACATTTATGCCACAGAGGTATTTAAACATCTCAATCATATCGACTCTATCCCGCCTTTCCTCTAAGGTGTACATATTAAGATCCTTAAGTCTGTCCTCATATGCTTTATAATGAAGACCACTAACCATTTTAGTAGCCACCCTCTGCACCGACTCCATCCTGTTCACATCCTTTTGAAGGTGCGGTCTCCAGAATTGCACACTATACTCAAATAAGGTCGCACCAGAGACTTATACAGAGGCACTATCACCTCCTTTTTTCTGCTAGCCATTCCTCTCCGTATGCACCCAAGCATCCTTCTAGCTTTTGCCCTTGCCTTTTCTACCTGTTTAAGATCATCAGACACAACCACGCCCAGGTCCTGCTCTTCTTTAGTGGACAAAAGTACTTCACCCCCTATACTATATTGCTCCCTTGGATTGCTGCCGCCCAAATGCATGACCTTACATTTTTTAACATTAAATCCCAGCTGACAGATTCTAGACCATTCTTCAAGCTTAGCTAGATCCCTCCTCATGTTAGCTATACCTTCCTGGGTGTCTACTCTATTGCAGATTTTGGTATCATCCGCAAAAAGGCAAACCTTACTCGACAGCCGCTATATCACTAACAAAGATGTTAAAAAGAATCGGACCAAGGACAGATCCCTGGGGCACATCACTGGTAACATCCTTCTCCTCAGAGTGAGCCCCATTTACCTGTACCCTTTGTCGCCTCCCACCCAACCAATTTCTAACCCAAGCAGTAACTTTAGGGTCCATCCCTAGGGTGCTCAGTTTGTTTATAAGTCGCCTTGAGGAACAGTGTCAAAGGCTTTACTGAAATCTAAATACACCACATCTAGGGCTCTCCCTCAGTCCAACTCCCTTGTCACCCAGTCAAAGAAATCAATCAGATTTGTCTGATAAGACCTTCCTCTGGTGAATCCATGCTGCCTCGGATCCTGTAATCTGCTGGACTCCAGAAACCTCACTATTTTCTCTTTCAGCAGCGTTTCCAATAATTTACTCACCACCGAAGTTAAACTAACCGGCCTGTAGTTGTTTTCAACCACATCCTTACTTCCACTTTTGTGTAGAGACACCACATGAGCCTCTCTCCAGTCCTTTGGGCACTACTCCCGACTCCAACGAGGCATTGAAAAGGTCAGTCAGTGGAGCTGCTAGAACATCCCCAAGTTCCCTCAGTATTCTAGGGTGTATCCCATCCGGTCCCATCGCTTTGTCTACTTTAAGTTGAGCAAGTTTCTCACGAACACAGTCTTCTTAAAATTATTCAAGATGTCCCTCGCTTCTATTCCTGTTTGTGGGTGTTTTCTGAGGTCCTGCTCCTGGTTCTTCATCTGTGAACACAGAACAGAAATATTTGTTAAGCAATTCCGCTTTATCCTCATCAGCTTCTACATATTCCTCCCCTTCACCCTTGAGTCTGACAATACCACTTTTGTCCTTCCTCTTCTCACTAACATATCTGAAAAATGTCTTAGCCAATGCAATAAAATGGGGGGATATTTCCTCCTCTTTTTGAATCTTTGCTTTCCTGACTACTTTGCTAGCTTCTCTAAGTTTTCCCAAATATAGATGCTTGTCTTCCTCTCTCTGTGATCTCTTGTATTTCATGAAGGCCTCCCTCTTTTTCTTCACTTTTTCAGCTACCTCTCTCGAAAGCCATAGTGGTCTCCTTTTCCTTTTACCCAGACACCTACCGAACCCGGTGTATCCCATCGGACTCTCCGGTTTTGGAGCCTCAGAATAGGTCCCCTCCGGAGGATACTCGGTTCTCGGACTTTGTCAGGGACATGGCCAAGGCTTTGGCATTCCCTGTGGATGCCGAGGAAGAGCCTCGAGCCGAGGAGCTCAATGCTCTCCAGTATGACTCTCCCCCGAAGGCAGGCTGTTACTGTACCGGTGCCTCTGATGTTGGAACGGCTGATGCTCCGCATGTGGGAGTCCCCGGCCTCGATGCAGGTGCTCAGCAAGCGGGTTGATTCCATCTATCGAGTCTGCAAGAGTCCTGGGTTCCAGAAAGCGCAGCTGCCGCACAACTCCATGGTTGTGGAATCGGCCATGCAATGGCTGAAAAGCCAAAAGACGCACTCCTCGGTACCTCCCGACTGGGAGGTCCAGAACCTGGATGCCCTCGGCAGAAAGTGCTACCAGGGCTCGATGCTGTCATGCCGTGTCCAAACTTACAAGCTCTACATGGTCATGTACTTGCGGGACCTGGCAAAGGAGATTGCGGGGTTCTCGACTGGTCTATCTGAGGAACCCTTGCAGCGCTTCAAAGCCTTGTCCACGGGGATTCGGGAGTGCTCAGAATTCAGGTCTCGAGCAGCTTACGATGGCTTTGAAGCTTTGGCCCGAGTAGCCGCGGTCAGCATCGGTGCACGCCGTCAGGCCTGGCTCATGTCATCGGACCTGGAGCCAATGGTTCAGGACAAGTTGGTCGATGTCCCATGCTGATGAGACAACCTCTTTGGCAAACCCATGACTGAGAAAGCTGCAGAAATCGAGTCCAAGTACTTGACCTGGACAAGGTTGTCAAAGAAGACATTTGCACCTTCTCACAAGAAGAAGGCCTTGAGGAAAAATCCCTTTTTCCCAAGGAAGGGTACGGCTTACAGAAACTACCCCACTTACCAGGCCACCCCAGCTCCCCAACAGGGGCAGCAGGCTAGGGGACAGGGGCATGGCCCACGTAAGCCGAAGACCCCCAAGCCTCCGGCTCCGGCTTCTACCCAGCTGGGATGGGGTTTTTGACTCCCAATGCATAGCTCCTCTCCCACCAGTGGTTTGGTCCTGCACAGGAGGAAGGCTGACCCTGTACGCTCGCAGGTGGCCAGCCATTACTGCCAACGCCTGGGTTTTGAAAGTAGTCCAGTGGGGCTATTTCCTTCATTTCAACCAGGTGCCCACCTCCTTTTTCCCAGGAGAGCCTCTCAGGCCCCCTCTTCATAGGAACCTCCTCCTGCAGGAGTTGACAGGTCTGCTAAAGGATCAGGCGGTGGAACCGGTGCCCCACCACCTGCAGGGGCAAGTCTTCTACTCCAGGTATTTCCTCAAACCAAAAAGAAAAGGAGGCCTACACACCATCCTGGACTTGCGAAATCTGAACAAGTTCCTGGTGAGGGAAAAGTTCAAGATGCTTTCCCTTGGGATCCTACTGCCTTGCCTCCACCAGGGAGACTGGCTATGCTCCTTAGATTTAAAGGATGCTTATACTCACATCCTCATACACCCAGACCATTGACAATACCTCAGGTTTGTGGTCGGAGGAAACCACTTCCAGTACAAGGTGCTTCCCTTTGGCCTACTGCTCCCAGAGTATTTACCAAATGCCTAGCAGTGGTGGCGGCCTTCCTCAAAAGCCAGGGAATCTTCGTTTTTCCATACCTAGACGACTGGCTCATCAGGGGCTAATCGGCACAGGAGGCACAGCAGGCCACTGCTCGCACAGTCACCCTGCTCCAGCACTTAGGATTTGTTATTAATCACGAAATGTCCACTACACCCCACTCAGAACTAGGAGTTCATAGAGGCAAGACTGGATACACTTCAGGCAAGGGCAAGGGCTTACCTACCGCTGGACAGGGTGAGGCGCTTGCTGGACTTGGTACGGCAGGTCCAGCACAAACCTCAAGTCTCCGCAAGGGTCTTCCTATGCCTGCTGGGCCACATGGCCTCCACGGTGCATGTGACTCCATATGCTCAATTCAACATGCGCACAGCTCAATGGAGCCTCAGAGACCAGTGGACGCAGCACATCAGTCGGTGCTGATACAGACAGACAATCAGGTAGCGACGTTCTACATCAACAAACGGGGGCACTGGCTCTCGCATCCTATGCCAGGAAACTCTGGACCTCTGCTCTTTTGCAATGGCGAATCACATGTCCCTAAAGGCAGTTTATTTGCCAGGTCAGGAGAACCTCCTGGCCGACAAGTTGAGCAGGATTCTTCAGCCTCATGAATGGCAACTGAACCGGGATGTAGCCCAGCGGATCTTCAACCGTTGGGGTCTCCCATCCATGGATCTTTTTGCCAGCCCGCAAAACCATCAGTTGCCCCGGTTCTGCTCGAGACAGCCGCATCCGCTGAGTGTGGCGGCGGATGCTTTCCTGATCTCGTGGGCTCAGGGCCTTCTCTATGTGTTCCCACTCACGCCCCTGGTGGCACGCACTCTGTTTAAGATTCTTCGGGACAAGGCCTCGGTCATCCTGGTAGCCCCCAGGTGGCCCAGGCAGCCTTGGTTCCCTCTTCTCCTTCAACTGGCGGTCGAAACTCCACTCCCACTGGGGGTGCAACCCGACCTCTTGACCCAAGACCAGGGTTCCTTGCTACACCAATCTCAGGTCCCTCAACTTAATGGCCTGGCTGCTGAGAGGGGTAGTACTTGCTCCTCTACTCCTTCTCAAGGCGGTTGAAGAGGTGTTGCTGGCCTCTAGGAGGCAATCCACTAGAAAATCCTATGCGTTCAAGTGGCATAGATTTGAAGGGTGGTGTGCCCAGAATAAGGAGAACCCGTTCATTTGTCAAGTACCTCAGGTATTGCAGTACTTGCTCCACCTCTTGGAGTTAGGCCTCAAATCCAACTCTGTCAGGGTCCACCTGAGTGTGCTATCAGCTCACCACTCTCGGGTGGACGGGCAACCTCTTTTAGCTCACCCTTTGGTATACCGATTCCTCAGAGTTATCCTACTTTTGAAGCCTCCAATTCGCCCTCCGGCTACAGGGTGGGACTTAAATGTGGTCTTGCAGTGGCTTACTTGCCCACCTTTGAATCAATGTCCACCTGTCATCTCTGCTTCCTTTCCTGGAAAGCACTCTGTCTGGTGGCACTCATGTCTGCTTGACGTGTGAGCGAGCTGCAAGCTTTAGTATCGGATAGACCGTATACATGGTTTTACAAAAACAGAGTGGTCCTACATACCCAAAAGTGGTTTCCTTGTTTCACCTTAACCAAGAGGTGGTTCTTCCAACCTTCTTCCCCAGGCCACATACCAGCAGGGCAGAAGCGGTTTTGCATACCCTGGACTGTAAGAGGCCGCTGGCTTTCTACTTGTAGTGTATGCGGGGACATCGGAGAGCTTTCCAGCTCTTCGTCTCTTATGATCCTAGTAAACTGGGTCTACCTGTCTCCAAGTGCACGTTATCCACCTGGGTGGTAGACTGCATCACCTGGACGTACAAGGCAGCTGACCTCCAGCTGTAGGGCCGAATCACGGCCCACTCTGTCAGGGCTAAGGCCGCATCGGTGGCTAACCACCACTCTGTTCCATTGGCAGACATCTGCCGGGCCGCAACTTAGTCTTCAAGACAGACTTTTGCAGCCCACTACTGCCTGGAGAGATAGTCCCGGTGGGACATTGTTTTTGGTCAGGCGGTACTCCGTAACCTATTCGAGGTTTAGGCAACTCCTACCCTCCGACCCTTTGGTGTCAGGCTGCCGTGGGGCTTGTGTTCTCAGAGAAAAATCATATCACTGCTGCTGCGACTCTTCTAGAGGGAGCCATTTTCCGCTATTGGTTCTCGGTAGCCTATAGCTAGGGAGTCCCATATGTGAGGACTGACTTCCTGCTTGTTCCTGGAGAAAGCGTAGTTACTCACCTGTAACAGGTGTCCTCCAGAGACAGCAGGAATCAGTCCTCGCGACCCTCCCTCCTCCCCTGGAGTTGCAGTCCTTTGATTAATTTTTTCTCATTTTTGCCGTCTTTTTAGCCATGTCATCTGATTGAGCAAGATGGCACCCTTGGGCAGGAAGGGGACCGCGTGTGGCAATCCCAAAGGCTTTCTTTGAAAGCTGGGGAATTGCTCCGCACGAGGGCTCCGTCGGCGCCGACATCACCCATATGTGAGGACTGATACCTGCTGTCCCTGGAGAACACCTGTTACAAGTGAGTAACTACGCTTTCCCATAAGCTGAGAAGGTTGCTGGAGTTTAAAACCTACTCTGCTAAAGAAAATATTGCCACTAAACCACCAAAAAGAATATAACTTTGCTTTAAAAATATACCAGAACCCTTTTAAGAGCTCCCAGTCAGAGAGCTAGCAATTTAATAAAAATAAACCCTCAAATCCTTACCGTTGTTTGACCTGTAGAGCCTCTGTTTGGAATGCCTCAACAGGGCAGGGTTCTGAAGCCTTTTATGCAGGCCTCAGCTGCTCTTAGTTCATTCACAGGCTAATCAGGCCCACTAACTCCTGATTAGGTATCAGCAGTTCCCACAAGCTGAGGTTACTAGAGTTTAAAACCTACTCTGCTAAAGAAAATATTGCCACTAAACCACCAAAAAGAATGTAACTTTGCTTTAAAAATATACCAGAATCCTTTTAAGAGCTCCCAGTCAGAGAGCTAGCAATTTAATAAAAATAAACTCTCAAATCCTTACCGTTGTTTGTCCTGTAGAGCCCCTGTTTGGAATGCCTCCATTTTAATCTCCATTTTAACCAGGCTGCTGGCATTAACCTTTAAAAAGGAGATAGAGCAGCTTTTAAACTAGATAGTAGGGGAAAGCTGACAGTCACCCAGGAGTGCATGGTTCAGAAGGATGTATCATTGAAGGATACTAGAAAAAGAGGGAAATTAGGGCATCCCAACAGAGAAGTTCCAATGAAGATAAAAGTAAGCCAGATGTCCTTAAGTACAGAGCTGAAAATTCCAAATTACCCTAATCAACCGATAACCATATTAATATAAATAAAATGCAACCTCTAAAATACCTATATGCAAATGCTAGAAGTTTCAAAAATAAGATGGGAGAGCTAGAATATACGAAGTATGACAAAAAAGAAATGAGACTTTCCAATAAATGTTTTATTACAAAATCTACAGAGAAATTACGCATTGTCCCCTTCAAAGTAATCCCCCCCCAGAGTTAATGCACTTCTGCATTTGCTTCTGCCACGTACGGAAGCACTCAGTAAAGTCCTCCTCCTTGAGGTCCCTCAGCTCCCCTCATCACAGTTGTCTTGATCTCTTCTACAGAGGCGAAATGAGTTCCTTTTGAGCACAGTCTTCATCCTGGGGAAGAGCCAGAAGTCACACAGTGCGAGATCTGGGTAATAAGGAGGGTGGTTGAGAACTGTAATCTGTTTGTTGTCCAAGAACTGCCTCATACTGAGCGTAGTGTGTGTCGGCGCGTTGTCGTGGTGGAGCAGCCACGACTTGTCTCTCCACAGAGCCCTCCTGCTGCGCCGAACCCAGTCATAGAGGCGATTGAGGACCTGATGATAGAAGTGCTGGTTGACTGTCTGACCCTCAGGCACAGGCTCATAATGGACCACTCCCTTCTGGTCGAAGAATGCGATCAGCATGACCTTGATCCTTGATTTGGACATGCGCACCTTCTTGAGTCTGGGTAACAGTTGAGTCTTCCACGGCAGGCTCTGTCTCTTGCTTTCAGGGTCGTACTGGAAGGCCCAAGTCTCGTCTCCTGTGATGACTCGGCCAACAAACACTGGATCTTCTCCAGAAATTTCAGGTTGATTTTTTGCTCCATATTTCTGCCACCTCCAGTTGCGTGACAAAGCGACGGAGCAGTGTGCTACAGAAAAAACTGAAAAAGAAAAACAGAGTGAGAGAGATGAAAAATATTATAGCAGAACAATGGCGAGATGTTGCACAACACAGTGACATAAGCGCTTAGCCATTTGGCATTGAGTCATAGGCGTGGCTGCCACAGTCTTGTGTTTTTTTTGTCACACCTCGTATATCACTAAATGAAAGGTTAGATATAATTGGCATCTCAGAGACCTGGTGCCTCATCTTCCCAAGTCCTCTCCTTAGTTCTTTGTTTTCCGCAGAACTAGCAGGTTGTTTTCTTCCTGTCACTGCCGAAAAGCATAATTTTTTTGTTTAAATCTGTGCTCTGCCTTTCCATCGATGCCGGTACCTTCCCTGATACTGGCCCCGATATTTCTTTTCTTCTTAAATACTTATTTTTCTTTCTTTAACATTTCATTTTTCCAATTTTGGTGGTTCTACTACCAAATTAGGCCTTGGCCTACTTTTCTTCCTCCATGATGGAAAAACACATCAGCGGCTTCTAAATATTTACCAAGTGTTCTGGTACAATATCAGTCACCGATAAATATGGCTGGTGTTTAACGTGTTTGAGTGTTCTTTGTGCCAACAAATGACAAAAAGAGGCCTAAAGAACAGAGCCAGACAGTATGGTTCTCTGTTTGCCATGGACTCGGTTTCAGTGGCTTCCACTTCGTCGAGGACGTTGGCCACCTTTTGGTTCTCAGGTCTCCTTAAAGTCCAAACATGAGACTAAGTCTAAGTCATTGACATTGAAACTTTATACCGATCCTCGAGGTAAGTCCCTTCATCGGCATCGAAATTTACCAAAAGGTACATCTAATGCAGACAGGCCTGCCAAACAGCTCCAGCAGGAGGACCAGCCCTCCAAAGCACAACAGGGGCTCCAGGACACTCCCAAGGCCTCGACTTCCAGAGAGCTACTGATTCCATGCTCTGGGATGGTGGCTCAAAGCCCTGTGCGGGATTCCATCCAGGCATAGGCCTCCTCCATCTATTGAGAGTGGTTTGGCAAGACTCCTGGCAGCCTCGGTACCGTCTGTATCAACAGTTCCAGCGGTGCAGGCATCGGCATCCAGCCCAAGGCCGATGCCGGACCTCGAACCTGCTTTGGGGGATCCTCTCCCTCCGAAGCCTCCTTTGAAACAGTCATCGTTGGTACCCAACAGGTTTCTGCTGCTGCACGGACCGATCATCAGTATCTGCATTAGGCCTCGACATCAACACAAGACTGTCGATACTTTGACTTTGTTAAAATTGGACTCTACCTCCTCTGATTCTGATGATGCATTGGAGGATTCCAGAGTAACTCGGGATCTCCTTTCCGATCCGTCCCCTCCTCATGAGCGTCAGTCCTGCCAGAGGACATATCTTTTCAAGACTTCATTCGGGGCATGGCAGCAGACCCGCAGATTAGCGTAACATCAGAGACAGAAGAGAGGGCAGAGGAGTTGGAAATCCTCCAATACCCCTCAGCGTCCAAAGTGGTGGCTACTTTACCGATGCATCGTATCCTGCTGTTTCTAATGCCATGTATGTGGGTGGCCCCGCTAATTGTTCCTTCTATCAACAAGTGACTCAATATCATGTACCGAATTCCACTATGCCCTGGCTTCCAAAAGCCTCAGCTATCACACCACTCCATGGCGGTGGAATCAGTGATATGGCAGATCAAGAGTTCTAAGAATCATTCTTCCATTCCTCTGGGCAAGGACTTCAGAACTCTCGATGCCTTTGCACTTCTGTCGATTGTTTTCAGACAAGCATGCTCACTTCTAGGATTACTTCCTACATGCTCTATAACGGGCAAGTATCTCAAGGATATCGCCAGGGATCTAGAGAACCTTGCCCCTATCCTTCCTGAGGACAAACGTGGTGCATTCCAGGTCTTAATCAGGCAAAATCAGAATACATCCAAATTTCTTACCAGAGCATCTTCCCGATGCCTTTGAGTCATCCAGTAGAGCTTCAGCAATCTGTATTGGGGCTCACAGAATGGCCTGGCTACCGGCATCTGACCTTGAGCAGTGGGTTCAGGATAAATTAGCCAATATCCCCTGCTCTGGAGAGAACTTCTTTGGAAAGGGTTGGAGAGAGAAGGCCGAAAAGATTGAGACAGATGATCTCTCTCTCAAATGCCTCTCCAGAAAGAGGTCAGACCCTTCTAGATTAACCCAAAGAAGTCTTTCTATCCTAAGAAGAAAAGTTATTATCCTTCTTATCCACATGCAGCTGCTTGCCTACTTCAGCAGCAACAGCACAACATCAGGGCTCTCGCCAGCCCAAAAAGCATAAGATACCTAAGCCACAAACAGCTGCACAGTCATAGCCAGCGCCTGGTTTTTGACTACTTCCTAGAGACATACTGTAGCTACTCTGCCTCTGCAGGGTCCCCCACCCCTACACATATTAGGCAGACTCTGTTCTGTTCGTATGCCACAGGTGGCACCTCATCACATCAGAGCAGTGGACATTCAACATCGTCCAAAGGGGCTATTTGCTTATTTTGAAAGCTTGTCCCTACCACCTCCACAAGGGATTATCCCACAAAGACCTTGCAGACAAATCTCCTATCAGTGAAGTGGTCCGCCCTGTTAGCTCAGGGGGCCGTAGAAAGAGTTCCACCCATCCAAGAGGTCAGGGGCTTCTACTCTCCTTACTTTCTTATCCCCAAGAAGACAGTAGGGTTCAGGCCCATTCTAAAACTAAGAAACCAGAACAAATTCCTTAATCGAGAAACATTCAAAATGATTTCCCTCTGTATACACTTCTGCAATATCTTCAGAAGGAATGATTGGCTATGTTTTCTAGACCTCAAGGGAGGTATACACACATTTGCTGATCCACCCTCAACACAAACAGTATTTGCATTTTCGGTTCCTGTAAATCCACTACCAATATCGGGTGCTCCCCTTCAGGTTAACGTCAGCACCCCGAGTGTTCACAAAATGTATGGCAGTGCTTGCTTGCCTACCTTTGTTCTTTGGGGATTTTCGTCTTCCCTACTTAGATGACTTACCTCTTGTGGGGATTCTCCCCTGATTAATCAGACTCTCTCTTCATCACACCATCACTGTGCTCCAAGATCTGGGATTCATCCTAAACTTTCCAAAATTGCATCTGGTCCCATCCCAGTAGCTCAAATTCATTGGAGCACTTCTGGACCCTCATCAGGTCCGAGCTTTCCTTCCACAGGATCGCTCTGCCTGCCTTGTTGAGCTAGCCAACAGCATAAATGGTCTCAGTGCCGTGACAGCTCGAGAAATGATGCGCCTTCTGGGCCACATGGTCTCCACAGTCCATACCGTCCCCTATGCCTGCCTGCACATGCGGCAAGCCCAATGAATTTTGTCGTCTCAATGGACCCAAGCAACCAGGCATCTCTCAGACATCTGTATCACCCCTCCACTTGTCAATTCCTTTCAGTGGAAGTACTCCCCTCAAAATGGAGGGTCACCTTTTCAGATGCCTCCATCTCGATGCACTCTGACAACAGATGCTTCCAAACTTGGGTGGGGAGCGCATCTAAACAGTCTCACCACACAGGGGCAGCGGACACAACAGGAATCTTGGTTGCAGATCAACCTCTTGGAGCTACTTGCTCTCATGAATGCCCTTCGGGATTTTCCGCCCCAACTTTCAGGCAAACAGGTCCTAGTCCAAATGGACAACCAGGTGGCCATGTTCTATGTGAACAAGCAGGGGGAAACAGGTTCCTTTTCCCTCTGCCAGGAGGCTCGTCTTCTCTGGTTCTTCTACATTGCATACCCCATCCATCTCAGGGAGGTGTATCTCCTGGGCAAACTCAATCTCCTTGCAGACAGACTCAGCTGTATCTTATGTCTTCACAACTAGACTTTAAATTGGGAAATGGCATCTTAGATCTTCCATATGTGGGAGACCCCCAGAATAGATCTTTTTGCCACCCAGGAGAATGTACAACTTCCACTGTTTGTGCCGGGAGGGAAGCCTCGAGCAAGCCAGGCAATGGATGCCTTCCTTTTCCATTGGGGAAAGGGACTACTTTATGCATTTCCACCCATCCCCTTAATACCCAAGACCCTGTTCAAGCTGCAGGCTGATAGGGGCTCCATGATCCTAATAGCCTCTTACTGGCCACGTCAGCCATGGTTTCCTCCGCTGATGCGTCTAGCACAGACTCCTCCTCTCAGCCTGGGACATGCATCCAACCTCCTCTCAGGATCATGGGACACGCCTCCATCCCAATCCACAAGCTCTCCGTCTCATGACGTGGCTGCTAAAATCATCATCTTGGCTGACCTCGACCTTCTACAACGGGTCAAGGACATCCTACATGCATCTTGCAAGCCGTCTACCAGATATTCTTACACCTTCAAATGGCAAAGGTTCACTCTCTGGTGTACCCTGAAACATATTGACCCCTCTGCCTGCCTACATCACTTCTCCTTGGCAGGTCTCAAGTCTCTCAGTCAGAGTTCATCTGAGAGCCATCTCAGCCTATCATAGACGGTGGACAGGCATCCTATTTCTTCGCACCCCTTGATGCAACGATTTATGCGGGGTCTCCTGCTGTCCAAGCCACTGATCAAACCATCGCTGGTGGCCTGGGACCTCAACATGGTCCTAGCGCAACTTCTAAAGCCTCCTTTTGAGCCTTTAGCCACCACTAAAATTCTTGTCTTGGAAGGTAATCTTCCTCATCGTCTTTACCTCAGCTTGCTGCATCAGTGAACTGCAGGCTGTAGTATCAGGTCCTCTGTACACCCACTTCCACCATGACAAGGTAGTTTTCCGTACTCATCCATACTTCCTTCTGAAAGTGGTCTCGCCCTTCTACCTCAGCCAGTCAGTGATACTATTTATTTATTTATCTAATAGGGTGTTTGGTTTTTTTTATACCGCTTTATCCTTCGGTCAAAGTGGTTTACATTGTAACAGAATATTTACATTAAAGAGAGAAGTCAGCTTGGAAGGTGATGCATGTGTTTGGGAGGTAACTATGTACATTTGTAAATGGGGGGGTTTCGAGGTAAGGAGAGATTGGGGGACTTAGGGAGGGGTGAGGCTGAGGGGGGGTTTGAGAGAAACTATGAGGGATTAAGTTAGTGGGTAGTATTCTCTGAAAATGTGGGCTTTAAGGGTTTTCCTGAAGGAAGCTAAATCTGTTTGTAGTCCTTAGTTTTTCTGGGATAGAGTTCCATAAGAACAGTACGTAGAGTGAGAAGGCTCTCTTGGATGTGGTAGCATTGGATCTTGTGAACATTGACAGAGCCTGTAGCATGTTCATTGAGGTAGATCGCCGCCTTCTGTTGTTGGGTGTGATCTGGAGCAGGGTTTGTAGTTATAGTGAAGCAGAGTCATTGAGGACTTTGAATGTTGTAAATATGAATTTGAATTTGATACATTCTACAGTGGGGAGCCAATGCAGTTGCTTGAGGAGAGGTGTGATGTGTTCAGTTCTTTTTGCATTGAAGAGGGTGCATGCAGCTGTGTTGAATGCAAGTTGGTTGGTATGTCCTGGAAGATGATGATACAGTAGTTGAAGTGGAGGAATATGGTTGCTTGGAGGACATAGTCCCCCACTTCGACTACTATTCCCCCATGCGGTCTGGGGAAAAAGACTACCGGTCTTCTTCCCCAGACTGCATGCCTCTAGTGCTGAAGCAGTGCTACATACTTTAGATGGCAAGTGCACAATGGCTTTCTACTTGGACAGAACCAAGAGTCACAGGAAATCTGTTTTTCATTTCCTTTGATCCGAGTCACCTTGAACGCCAGTAACAAAGCGTACCCTATCCAACTGGATTTACGGACTGCATTTCTTTCGCCTGTGCTCAAGCTGGTCCCTCCCTTGAGGATCATGCACCACTCACAATGTGCGAGCCATGGCAACCTCAGTTGCCAACCTTTGTTCCGTCTCCATTGGTGAAATTTGTCGAGCAGCTACCTGGTCCTCCATTCATACCTTCACTGCACACTACTGCCTTGACTTCATCTCCAGGAACAAGCAGGAATGTAGTCTTCACATATGGGTATTGTCGGTACCGACGGAGCCTGAGCGTGAACGCTCCCCAGTGTCCAATAGGAAAGCTTTTGGGAGCATCCCACAGCGCCTGCGTGCTGCCTTCCGCCTTTCCCAATGGTCCCTCTCCAGTTCTTCGTTTTCCGCGGAGCTGACAGGTCGCACATCCTATCGCCGCAGAAAATTCCCTTATTCTTTTTTGTGGTCGCATCTGCCTTCCCTCGACGCTATACCGGTACCGCCGGTTCTTCTTTTCTTTTTAAAAAAAAAAAGTCGTTTCTGGAGTCTTTCACCACTAATTTTCTTTTCGGGTGCCACGTGCCATTTTGGGCACTAGGCTCAATTTTTTCCCTCAAAATGGAAAAACCCGCTTCAGGTTTTAAAAAGTGTTCTAAGTGTGGAAGGTACCATCTCCATCACCGACACCCATGAGTGGTGCCTCAAATGTTTGGGTCCTGACCACTCTATTTCAGAGTGTGTTGCCTGTGGGATGATGTCGAAAAGGGGCCGTCAAAACCGAGCTGCTAAACTTAGCATCCTTTTTCCCTCCGGCGCAGCCTCCGTGGCATCGACGTCTTCCAGGGCTTCATCTTCCTCCCATGGAGCTCAGGTAACTAAACATAAATCTAACCAGACCTCAAAGGGTAGATCTCCATCTAAGCATCGAGATGCCTCTGGCTTTGCCCTTGAGGGACTTTCACTGGCAAAATTGCCCCGGCGCGAGGCTTTGACTTCCAAAGCACTAACGTGGCTCCAGGATGTTCTCAAGACCTCAACCTCGACAGAACTACTGGTGCCATGCTCTGGGGTTCCGGCCGCTTCATCCGGCACCGATACCCAAGCATCAGCAGCATCGATAGACCAGAGATCCTTGGCTCTTGAACGCAGTCTGGCGGCTCTTCTCACGGCCTCGATGCCCCTGAAACCGCTTCAGACAATTCAACCAGTACCAGCACCGACTGCATCGACATCGGCAGGTATTCTACCGGGACTGAGTCATGCATCTCTATCTGGCATCGACAAGTCGGTACCGGACCACTCCGATGCTGACTTCGATCGGTACCGGTACCGTGCCTTGCATGATCACCCGGATCGGAGATACTTCAAATCCTCGAATGAGTCTGAAGACTCTGAAAGCTCTGCCGATACCAGAGTACTTCTTCCTGAGGATTCCTCTTCTCCTCAGCGTAGGATGTCTCCACCAGAGGATATGTCCTTTCAGGATTTTATCCAAGATGTGGCCCGAGGTCTTTCCATCACAGTGGCTCCTGAAAAAGAGCCTAGGGCAAGGAAATTAGAAATCCTACAATACCCTAAAGCTCCCAAGGAGGCAGCTACCTTACCTATTCATGAGATCTTGCATGATCTTATGTTAAGGATGTAGGAAACACATCTGACCACATCTCCTCACTCTCGAAGACTCAACACCATCTATTGAGTTCCTCCTTGTCCTGGGTTTCAGAAGACTCAATTACCACACCATTCCATGATGGTGGAATCAGCCATGAGACGGATAAAGAGTGCAAAGAGGCATGCATTTAATCCTCCAGAACTTGAGTGTAGGACTCTTGACGCCTTTGGACGTAGATTCTTCCAGGCTTCCATGCTTTCGGCTAGGATCAGTTCCTATATCTTGTATATGGGAATGTTCCTTAAGGAGGTCACAGGAGACTTAGAGCTTATGAGCCCTCTCCTTCCTGATGATAAAATGCAAGATTATCTTGCTCTTGTTAAACATGCTCAGGATGTTTCCAAGTTTGTGAATCGGTAGCCTTTGACTGCTTTGAATGCATAAGCAGAACTGCTATTGCCATAAGTGCACATAGAATTGCATGGCTCCAGGCATCTGACTTGGAAATCTGGGTACAGGACAAACTGGGGAATATACCTTGCACAGGAGAGAATCTCTTTGGCAAGAATTGGCAGGAAAAAGCTAATGAGATAGATGCTGACATTATCACTTTGGATAGATTGTCTAAATCTACCGCTGATCCTGCGAGGAAAAGATCCTCTAAGAAACCATTCTTCAGCAAGAAGAAAAAGTTTTATCCCTCCTATACCCAGCAGGGACATCGTTTAGGTCAGTCTGCCCAAAGGTGACAGCACCAACAACCTAGGCAATAAAGGAAACCAAAAGTAGCTAAGCCTCAACCGACTCAGCAGACTCGGCCTCCACAGGGGCTTTGACTCCTGTCTAGAGAACTTTCCCTTCCTGGCCCTGAACGGCTCAGAACCCTCCACCATCCCAGGAAGGTTATGTCATTTTGCCCCCAGATGGGGTCAGATAACAGCAGAACTATTGTAAGAGAAGGGTACAAGCTTCATTTCCTCAGCATGCCCCCTTCTACAATAGTAAGACAGTTCAATTCTCAGACCTCTCTCAACGACCGGTTAGGTCAAGAAGTCACTATGCTCCTTGCTCAAAGAGCAATAGAAGACGTACCCATTCCCCAACGAGGTATAGGGTTTTACTCCCCCTATTTCCTTATTCCAAAGAAAACAGGAGGACACAGACTCATTCTAGACCTCAGAGAAATTGAACAAATTCCTGTTCAGAGAGAAGTTCAAAATGATTTCTCTAGGAACTCTGCTGCCATACCTTCAGAGTCAGGATTGGCTTTGTTCTCTAGATCTCAAGGATGCATACACTCATGTTCTCATCCATCCAACTCACCAAACGTTCCTTCGCTTCCTGTTTCAAGGGAAGCACTACCAATACAGGGTTCTTCCTTTTGGCCTAGCCTCTGCACCAAGGCTGTTCACAAAATGCATGGCTGTGGTAGCAGCATTTCTCCGCACCCTGGGAATATTCATCTTCCCTTACTTAGACGACTGGCTCATTCGAGCCCTTTCAGAGCCAGAGGCCAGGGTTGCTCTCTCTCGCACAATGCGCATACTTCAGTATTTGGGACTTGTCATAAACTTCCCAAATTCCAACATTTCTCCCACTCAATCCCTAGAGTTTATAGGAGCTCTTCTGGATACTAGACAGACAAGGGCCTTCCTTCCACAGCCTTGCTGCCTTCACATTGTGCAGTTAGCTTCCCAAGCAGTGCTAAAACCTCACCTCACTGCTTGGGAAATGTTACAGTTGCTAGGCCACATTGGCATCCACCGTGCATGTGGTTCCTTATGCTCGCCTCCATATGAGGGTAGCCCAGTGGACCTTATCCACTCAGTGGGCTCAGGCGTCAGGTTGCCTGTCAGACAAAATAGCAAACTCGGATCGCCTTTTTTTGTCCCTCCAATGGTGGCAGTCACCCAAAAACCTTTTGGTGGGTTCTTCTTTTCAGCAACCCCTACCCCAAGCCACTCTAACAACAGATGCTTCACAGGTGGGTTGGGAAGCCCACTTGCAAGGCCTCTCTACCCAGGGTACCTGGACCCCACAGGAGGCCTATCTCCATATCATTCTCCTGGAGCTCGGAGCTATCTTCCTTACTCTTTGAGTATTTCACACCCAGCTCAGCTACAAGACAGTCCTAATTCAAACGGACAATCAAGTAGCCATGTTCTATGTGAAAAAGCAGGGTGGAACAGGCTCTCTGTCGCTCTGCAACTAAGCTTTGCGACTATGGGCCCTCACCAGAGAGCATCAGATTCATCTCCTTGCAGTGTATCTTCCAGGCATTCAAAACTTTTGGGCAGACAGACTCAGTCGAGTTCTGCTTCCACACGAATGGTCTTTCCATGCAGACCAGTTGGCCAAAACTTTTCAAATTTGGGGAACTCCGGACATAGACCTCTTTGCAAGTCCGCTGAATGCCAAACTTTCCCGGTTCTGTTCCAGAATTCCGGCTCGAGGTTGTCAGGCCAGGGTTGCTTTCCTCCTCCATTGGAGTCGGGACTTCCTGTATGCCTTTCCACCCATTCCCCTAATTCCCAAAACCCTGTTCAAGCTCCAGAGAGACAGAGGTTATATGATCCTCATAGCTCCACGTTGGCCAGAGCAAATGTGGTACCCTCTGCTCCTACATCTCTCTCAAGCTCCGCCTCTGGAGTTAGGATCTGCTCCAGATCTTCTTTCTCAAGAGGACGGGATGGTGTGGCATCCCAATCCCCAGTCTCTGCATCTCAGGGCCTGGTTGCTGAAAGCCTAGAACTTCACGGTCTTAACCTTTCCCACTAGGTAAAGGATATCCTTCATGCGTCCAGGAAACCTTCCACAGGATGCTCTTATGCATTTAAGTGGAAAAGGTTTACCATATGGTGCTCGCAGAAGGGTCTTAACCCTCTTGCGATACCTCTGGAAGCATTACTGGAATACCTCCTTCATTTATCAAATGCAGGGCTTAAGACTAATCAGTGAGAGTCCATTTGAGTGCTATTGCAGCTTCTTTCAAGCCTCTAAATGGACAACCTATTTCCTCTCATCCTCTCATAGCGAGATTTATGAGAGGCCTTCTTTTAACGAATCCTCCCATTAAGCCACCACCGGTGGCATCGGACTTGAATCTGGTACTTGGGCAGCTCATGAAACCGCCCTTTGAACCATTAGCCACTACCTCTTTGAAATTCCTTTCCCGGAAAGTTATCTTTCTCATTGCAATCACATCAGCACGTCGTATCAGTGAATTGCAAGCCTTGGTGTCTGATCCTCCTTATACAAGGTTCCATCATGATAAGATAGTCCTTAGGACCCATCCACACTTTATGCCAAAGGTGGTTTCACCCTTTCATTTGAACTAAGCGGTTTACCTTCCTGTATTCTTTCCAAGGCCTCACGCCTCAAATGCAGAAAGGAACCTTCATACTTTGGACTGTAAAAGAGCTTTGGCCTTTTACTTGCAAAGGACACAGCAACATAGAAAATCCTCTCAACTCTTTGTTGCTTTTGATTCGAGTCATTTTGGGACTTCCAGTCTCCAAAAGGACACTGTCCAACTGGATTGCACAGTGTATATCTTTTGCCTATGAGAGTAAGAACCTTCCTCTTGAAGGCCATGTCACAGCTCACAATGTGAGAGCCATGGCAGCCTCAATGGCTCATCTTTACTCTGTGTCTATTGACGACATCTGTCGAGCAGCTACTTGGGCTTCGGTTCATACCTTCACAGCCCATTACTGCTTAGACAAGGACTCACGCCGGGATGCCTTGTTTGGTCAGGCTGTTCTTCAACACCTGTTCCAGACTTAATCAACTCCTACCCACCATCCCTGGTTGGATGCCAGAGATCCATGGGGAGAAGTGGAGCCCTTTCACAAGGGCACACAACTTTCTGGGGCCATCTCCCTGGCATCTGCAGCTAGGGAGTCCCCATATGTGAAGACTACATTCCTGCTTGTTCCTGGAGATAGCATAGTTACTCACCTGTAACAGGTGATCTCCAGGAACAGCAGGAATTTAGTCTTCACAACCCTCCCACCTTCCCTAGGAGTTGTATCTTTCTATCTCTCTCTCTCTCTCTCTCTCTTTTGTTGTCTCAGCTTTAAACGCAACTGGAGAGGGATAGTTGGGAAAGGCGGGAAGACAGCACGCAGGCGCTGTGGGATTCTCCCAAAAGCTTTCCTATTGGATGCTGGGGAGCGTTCCCGCGCAGGCTCCGTAGGTACCGACGATACCCATATGTGAAGACTAAATTCCTGCTGTTCCCGGAGATCTCCTGTTACAGGTGAGTAACTATGCTTTCTGGCACCAGACTTCCCCGGTTGTCAAGTCGATCCTCATGAGCTTACAGCTTTGAGTTGATCCTCGACAGCAGTCCCGATCGCGGTCCTGTTCCTCGGGCTGTTGATCATCTTCGACCAGTGCTCATGGCTCCGGCCACACAGCCTCGAAGGCCCATGGACCACCAGCCATGGTCCCATCGCTGGCATGGCCCACCATTGAGTCCTCCACAGAGTACTCTAACTGGGAGGCCGAGGAAGAGACATTCCCAGATTCTTGCAAGCACTGCAATGTGCTGTCAGACCCATCTCCACCCAAGGCCAGTGCTGTTCACTGCCCAAGGACAGTGTTCCTCGAATTTGTGCGGGATATGTTGAAGGCATTGGCATTCCCCACTGACTCAGAGAAGGACCCTGGCACAAAGGAGCTCGAAATCCTCCAATATGAGTCCCCATTAAAGGAGTTATTCATGGTACCCGTCCTGGCCATTTTGGGACATCGGCTACTCTGAATGTGAGAGTCACTGGCTTTAGTACCCATAGTCAGCCGTCAACCCGTCTCCATGTACAGAGTTTGACAGTGCCGGGGCTTCAGGAAGGCTCGACTCCTACACAACTCCATGGTGGTGGAGATCGCGATGTGTCTGCTTAAAAGCCAGAAGACTCATTCATCAGTGCCCTTGATAGGGGGGCCAGGACCCTCGATGCCCTCAGCAGAAAATGCTACCAGGGTTCGATGCTTGCCTGTCAAATCCATCTATATATGGGTATGTACCTGAGGGACTTGGGGAAGGAGCTCGCTGGGTTCTCCACCATCCTCGCCGAGGAACCACTCTCAACGGCTCTGGAACCTGGTCATGGGCATCCGTGACTGCTCTAAGTTTGTCTCGAGCAGCCTATGACTGCTTCGAGTCCACAGCCTGGGTGGCTGCAGCGGGCATCGGCGCCTGACGCCTGGCCTGGCTACAGTCCTCAGACCTGAAGCATTGGGTCCAGGATAAACATAGAAACATAGAAACATGATGACAGAAAAAGACCACAAGGCCCATCTAGTCTGTCCTTCCATAACAACAACTACAACAGTCCACTTTTTACCTTTAGAGATCCTCTGTGTTGGTCCCATGCTTTTTTGAATTCAGTTACTGTCCTCATCTCTACCACCTCCACTGGGAGACTATTCCACGGATCCACTACTCTTTCCGTAAAGAAATATTTCCGCATATCACTCCTGAATCTATCTCCCTTCGCCCTCATCCCATGTCCCCTCGTCGCAGAACTTGCTTTCAATTGAAAGAGGCTCTCTCCCTGAACATTTATGCCACGGAGGTATTTAAACATCTCAATCATATCACCTCTATCCCGCCTTTCCTCTAAGGTGTACATATTAAGATCCTTAAGTCTGTCCTCATATGCTTTATAATGAAGACCACTAATCATCTTAGTAGCAACCCTCTGCACCGACTCCATCCTGTTCACATCCTTTTGAAGGTGCGGTCTCCAGAATTGCACACCATACTCCAAATGAGGTCGCACCAAAGACTAAACGTTGACATCCCATGCCATAGAGAGAACCTCTTTGATAAGCCCATGTCAGACAAGGCTGCGGAGCTCGAGTCTGCGTTCCTGACAAGAACTCGACTTTCTAAAAAGACCACTACTCTGCCTAAGCAGAAGGCCTCGGGGGGGGGGGGGGGGGTAGCCACCCTACCCAAGGAAGGGACCGGCCTTCCCAAACTCCACAGCAGGGGCCGCATGCCAAGAGGCGCACACAGGGCCCCTATAAGCAGAGGATTCCCAAGGCCCTAATGCCAGCTCCGGCCCCATCTGGGTGAAGCTTTTTACTTCTTGGGCATAGCCCTTCTACCCTCAGGAAGTCAGCTGCCAACAAGGGGATGCCTGGTCCAATTCTCCCTTCGGTGGCCAGACATTACCACCAATGCCTGGGCCCTCCAAGTGGTCAAGCAGAGCTATCTCCTTCACCTGGACCAGACACCCCCTCTTTCTTTCCAGGAGAGCCCTCCAGGACTTCCTTTTACCAGAACCTGCTATGGCAGGATCTTGCAGGTCTACTCAAGGACAGGGCCATGGATCCAGTGTCGCACTGCCTAAAGGGCAACTGGTTCTAATCCTGGTACTTCCTCGTGCCAAAAAGAATCGAAGACCTCATGCCCATTCTAGACCTGCAGAACCTAAATAGGTTCCTGATGCAGGAGAAGTTCAGGATGCTCTCTCTTGGAACATTGCTGCCCTACCTTCAGCAGGGAGACTGGCTATGCTCCTTGGATCTAAAGGATGCTTAACCCACATCCTCATTCATCCCAGTCACAGCCAGTACATAAGATTCGTGGTCGAAGTCAACCACTACCAGTACAGAGTGCTACCCTTTGTACTGGCTTCCGCACCCAGGGTCTTCACCAAATACCTGGTGGTGCTGGCTGCCTATTTCCGCTTCCAAGGGGTCTTCTTCTTCCCCTGTCTGGATGACTGCTTCATAAAAGGAGAAATAGCCACTGGAGGTACAGCAGGCCACAGGCCGCACCATCAGTGTCTTGGAATATCTGGGCTTCATAATAAACCGGCCCAAGTCTCATCTCACTCCTACGCAAAGCTTTTGGAGTTCATAGAAGTGCAGTTGGATACCCCCCAAGCTAAGGCCATCCTCCCCCTGGACGGCGAGTCGCTTTGAGGCTCTGGCCACAGAGATACAGCGTCAGCGCTTGGTGCCGGCTCACTCCATGCTCTGCTTTCTCGGCCACATGGCATCCACAGTGCATGTTACACCAGCCGCCCGCCTTCACATGAGTGCGACCCAATGGTGCCTCCAATCCCAGTAGACACAGGCCACCGAATGTCTCAGGGACAGAGACCCGCCCACTTGCGGAGTTGCTGAACTGGTGACAGGTGAGACAGCACCTACAGGCAGGCATGTCTATCTACAGAAACAAGCAGGAATGTAGTCCTCACATATGGGTATTGTCGGTACAGACTGAGCCTGCGCGGGAACGCTCCCCAACGTCCAATAGAAAGCTTTTGGGAGCATCCCACAGCGCCTGCATGCTGCCTTCCCGCCTTTCCCAACTGCCTCTCTCCAGTTCTTCGTTTTCCGCGGAGCCAGCAGAATGTCATTCCTGTCACCGCAGAAAATGTTTTCTTATTCCTTCTTTTTTGTGGTCGCGTCTGCCTTCCTCGACGCTATACCGGTACCGCCGGTTCTTTTTCTTTCTTTCTTTTCAAAAAAAAAAATATATATATATATTAAACCTTTTTTCTTCAGGTGCACACGCCATTTTGGGCCTTAGGCCTAAAATTTTCCCAACTATGGAAAAACCCGCCTCGGGTTTTAAGAAGTTCACCAAGTGTGGCGGTACCATCTCCGTCACCGACACCCTTGAGTGGTGTCTTAAATGTTTAGGTCCTGACCACTCCATCTCGGAGTGTATGCCCTGTGCCATGATGTCCAAGAGGGGTTGACAAAACCGGGCTGCTAAGCTCAGCACCCATTTTCCCTCCAATACAGCCTCTGTGGCATCGACATCTTCCAGGGCTTCGTCTTCCTCCCATGGATCTCAGGTAACTAAACATAAGTCTAGCCGGTCCTCAAAGGGTAGATCTCCTTCCAAGCATTGAGATGCCTCTGGCGTTGCCCTTGAGGGTTCTGTACCGGCAAAATTGCCCCGGCGGGAGGCTTCGGCTTCCAAAGCATTATCGGGGCTCCAGGATGTTCTTGAGTCCTCAACCTTGGCAGAACTACTGGTGACGTGCTCTGGGGTACCGGCTGCTTTCTCCGGTACCGATACCCAGGCATCGGCAGTGTCGATAGACCAGAGGTTCCTGGCTATTGAACGCAGTCTGGCGGCTCTCCTTGCGGCATCGATACCCTCGGAACCGCATCAGACAGTACAACCGGTACCGATAGCATCGACATCGGTGTCTGCATTCCCGGCACCCAGTCAAGCCATGCCTTCCGGTACCGATACACTGGTACCGATTCCCCCTGGCACCGACTTCGATCGGTATGGGTATCGTGCTCTACAAGAGCATCCGGACAGAAGGTACTTTGAATCCTCAGAAGAGTCTAAGGATTCTGACAGTAATGTCGGTACCGGAGTACTTCTCCCTGAGGAGCCTTCCTCTCCCAAACGTAGGATGTCTCCTCCAGAAGATATCTCCTTTCAGGATTTTCTCAGGGAGGTGGCTCCAGGTCTTTCCATTACCATGGCTCCTGAAACAGAGCCCAGGGTAAAGCAGTTGGAGATTCTACAATATCCAAAGGCTCCTAAGGAGGCAGCTACTTTGCCTATCCATGAGATCTTACATGATCTCATGTTAAGAATGTGGGAAACACCTCTTACCACCTCTTCTCACTCTCGTAGACTAGATACCATGTATTGAGTACCTCCGTGTCCTTGCTTCCAGAAGACTCAGCTCCTCATCACTCTATTGTAGAGGAGTCAGCTATGAGAAGGATCAGAAGTGCAAAGAGGCATGCCTCTAATCCTCCAGGACGTGAGTGTAGAACTTTGGATGCCTTTGGACGTCGTACCTTCCAGGCTTCCATGCTTTCTGCCAGGATCAGTTCCTATATTTTATATATGGGAATGTTCCTTAAAGAAGTCACAGGAGATTTAGAGGTTTTGAGCCCTCTTCCTGAAGATAAGAGGCAGGATTTTCTCACACTGTTTAAACATGCCCAGGATGTTTCTAAATTTGTCAATCGTGCAGCTTTTGACTGTTTTGAGTGCATAAGCAGAACCTCTGCCATTGCCATAGGTGCACGTAGAATTGCCTGGCTCCAGGCATCCGATTTGGAGCTCTGGGTGCGGGACAAACCGGGCAATATTCCTTGTACAGGTGAGAATCTATTCAGCAAAAATTGGTAAGAAAAAGCCAATGAGTTGGATGCTGATAACTCCACTTTGGATAGATTATCCAAAGCCACAGCTGATCCTGCAAGGAAGAAATCTTTTAAGAAACCATTCTTCTCCAAAAAGAAGAGTTTTTATCCCTCTTATCAGCAGGGACGTTCTGCAGGTCAGCCTGTCCGGAAGACTCAGCAACCACCTAAACAAAGGAAAGCAAAGACTGCTAAGCCTCAATTGTTTCAGCAGTCTCAGCCTCCACAAGGCCTTTGACTTCCATCTAGAGAACTTAGCCTTCCTGGCCCTCAACGGACCAGAACCTTCCACCATTTATTTATTTATTATTTATTACAATTTCTTATATACCGCACTATTGTCAGCGCGGTTTACATACAACAAAATGACCATAATAAACTGTTTGGCTTCACATAGAACAGGAGAAAACAACTTGGATAACATGCTTCAACATTCCAGGAAGGTTATGTCATTTTGCTCCCAGATGGGGGCAAATAACAGCAGTACACAAAAAGCAAGAGCAAAGGATGAGCACAAGTGCTTTATTGATCAATAAAGCACTTGTGCTCATCCTTTGCTCTTGCTTTTTGTGTACTGCTGGGTTTTTGCAAGAGTTTCTTGCTCTTTTTGTGCTGGCAAATAACAGCAGAACA
Source organism: Ichthyophis bannanicus (assembly GCA_033557465.1). NCBI lineage: Eukaryota > Metazoa > Chordata > Amphibia > Gymnophiona > Ichthyophiidae > Ichthyophis > Ichthyophis bannanicus. The sequence goes on from CM066040.1 coordinate 74,674,297, forward strand.
TTGGACTCTCTCCATTATAAAAGAGGGGTACAAGCTTCACTTTATCCGCATGCCCCCTCCCACAGTGGTAAGACAGTTCAATTCTCAGACCTCTCTCAACAACCTGTTAGATCAAGAGGTCACTATGCTTCTTGCCCAAGGGGCAATAGAAGAGGTACCCATTCCTCAACAGGGTACAGGGTTTTACTCCCCTTATTTCCTTATTCCAAAGAAAACAGGGGGACACAGACCTATTTTAGATCTCAGAGAATTGAACAAGTTCCTGCTCAAAGAGAAATTAAAGATGATTTCTCTAGGAACCCTGCTGCCGTACCTTCAGAGTCGGGATTGGCTTTGTTTTCTAGATCTCAAGGATGCGTACACTCATGTTCTCATCCATCCAACCCACAGAAAGTTCCTTTGGTTCCTTTTTCAAGGAAAGCATTACCAATACAGGGTGCTTCCTTTTGGCCTGGCCTTAGCACCAAGGGTGTTTACGAAATGCATGGCTGTGGTAGCAGCATTTTGTCGCACTCTGGGAATATTCGTCTTCCCCTACTTAGACGACTGGCTCATTCGAGCCCCATCAGAGGCCAGGATTTCTCTATCTTGCACAATGCGTATCCTTCAGTATTTTGGTCTGGTCATAAACATCCCAAAATCCCACCTAGCTCCCACTCAGTCTCTAGAGTTCATAGGAGCTTTGTTGGATACCAGGAAAGCAAGGGCCTATCTTCCCCCAGATCCGTTGCCTTCACATGGTGCAGTTAGCTTCTCAAGCAGTGCCAAAGCCTCATCTCACTGCTCAAGAAATGTTACAACTACTAGGCCACATGGCATCTACCGTGCATGTGATTCCTTATGCTCGCCTCCATATGAGAGCAGCCCAGTGGACTTTATCCACTCAAAGGACCCAGGCATCAGGGTGCCTGTCAGACAAAATAGCAAACACAAATCGCCTTATTTTGTCCCTCCAATGGTGGCAATCCACTCAAAACCTGTTGCTGGGGTCCCCATTTCAACAACCTTTACCCTGGGTAACTCACAACAGATGCTTCACCAATGGGTTGGGGAGCTCATTTGCAAGACCTCTCCACCCAAGGTACTTGGACTCCACCGGAGACTCATCTACACATCAATCTTTTGGAGCTCAGAGCAATCTTCCTTGCTCTGCGAGTGTTCCACACCCTGCTCATCTACAAGACAGTCCTCATTCATACGGACAATCAAGTAGCCATGTTCTACGTGAACAAGCAGGGAGGTACAGGCTCTCTGTCGCTTTGCAACAAAGCTTTCCGACTATGGGCCCTCGCCAGAGAGCATCAGATTCATCTCCTGGCTGTGTATCTTCCAGGTATCCAAAACTCTTGGGCAGACAGACTCAGTCGAGTTCTGCTTCCACACGGATTGTCTCTACATGCAGACCAGGTGGCCAAGATTTTTCAAATTTGTGGAACCCCGGACATAGACCTCTTTGCAAGTCCGTGGAATGCCAAACTTCCCCGGTTCTGTTCCAGAATTCCGGCTCAGGGCTCTCAGGCCAGAGATGCTTTCCTCCTTCATTGGGGTCAAGACTTCCTTTATGCCTTTCCACCCATTTCCCTGATTCCCAAAACCCTATTCAAGCTTCAGAGAGACAGAGGCCGTATGATTCTCATAGCTCCACATTGGCCACGGCAAGTGTGGTACCCTCTGCGTCTACATCTCTCTCAAGCTCCCTCTCTGGAGTTAGGCTCTGCTCCAGATCTTCTCTCAGGAGGACGGAATGATATTCCTTCCCAATCCCCATTCTTTGCATCTCAGGGCTTGGTTGCTGAAGGCCTAGATCTTCAAGATCTTAACCTTCCTCAGCAAGTAAAGTATATCCTTTATGCTTCTAGAAAACTTTCCACAAGACGCTCTTATGCTTTCAAGTGGAAAACGTTTACCATATGGTGCTCGCAGAAGGGTCTTAACCCCCTTGCGATACCTCTGGAATCATTACTGGAGTATCTCCTTCATTTATCCAATGCAGGACTTAAAACTAACTCAGTAGGAGTCCATTTAAGTGCTATTGCGGCATCTTTCAAGCCTTTAAATGGACAACCTATTTCCTCCCATCCTCTTACAGCAAGATTTATGAGAGGCCTTCTTCTAACTAAGCCTCCCATTAAGCCACCACCGGTGGCATGGGACTTGAATCTGGTTCTTGGCCAGCTCATGAAGCCACCTTTCGAACCCTTAGCTACTACCTCGTTGAAATTCCTTTCTTGGAAAGTTATCTTTCTCATTGCAATCACTTCAGCACGTCGCATCAGTGAGTTGCAGGCACTAGTGGGTGATACACCTTATACAAGGTTCCATCATGACAAGGTAGTCCTTAGGACTCATCCACACTTTATGCCAAAGTTGGTTTTGCCTTTTCATCTTAACCAAGCGGTCTATCTGCCTGTGTTTTTTCCAAGGCCTCATGCATCAAATGCAGAAAGGAATTGTCATACTTTGGACTGTAAAAGAGCTTTAGCCTTTTACTTGCAAAGAACACAGCAACATAGAAAGTCCTCTCAACTCTTTGTTGCTTTTGATCCTTCTCATTTGGGACTTCCAGTCTCCAAGAGAACACTGTCCAACTGGATTGCACAGTGTATTTCCTTTGTCTATCAGAGTAAGAACCTTCCTCTGGAGGGCCATGTCACAGCTCACAATGTGAGAGCCATGGCAGCTTCAATGGCTCATCTGCACTCTGTGTCTATCGATGACATCTGCCGAGCAGCCACTTGGGCCTCGGTTCATACCTTCACAGCCCATTACTGCTTGGACAAGGACTCCTGCCGGGATGCCTTGTTTGGTCAGACTCTTCTCCAACACCTGTACCATACCTAATCAACTCCTACCCGCCATCCCTGGTTGGATGCTAGAGATCCATGGGGGGAAGTGGAGCCCTTTCACAGGGACACACAACTTCGGGGGTCTCTCTCTGGCATCTAAAGCTTGGGAGTCCCCCATATGTGAGGACTACATTCCTGCTTGTTCCTGGAGATAGCATAGTTACTCACCTGTAACAGGTGATCTCCGGGAACAGCAGGAATTTAGTCCTCACAACCCACCCACCTCCTCTAGGAGTTGTAACCCTCTATCTATCTCTTTTTCTTTCCCTCTCTCTCTCTCTTTGTCTCAGCTTTAAACTCAACTGGAGAGAGGCAGTTTGGAAAGGCGGGAAGGCAGCACGCAGGCGCTGTGGGATGCTCCCAAAAGCTTTCTATTGGACGCTGGGGAGCATTCCTGCGCAGGCTCCGTCGGTACCGACGATACCCATATGTGAGGACTAAATTCCTGCTGTTCCCGGAGATCACCTGTTACAAGTGAGTAACTGTGCTTTCCAGACCCCCATTCCCTAGCAGGTCCTCACCACAGATGCCTCTCGGTTGGGTTGGGGAGCTCACTGTGGAGGCCTCTGCATGCAGAGCACCTGGTCCAGGATGGAAAGCCAACAACAGATCAACCTCTTGGAGCTCAGGGCCATATTTTTGGCCCTCCAAGCTCTCCGCCATTGCCTACAGCACCAACCGGTACTGGTCCAGGCGGGCAACCAGGTTGCCATGTTCTACCTGAACAAACGGGGGTACAGAGTCATGCGCCTGCTACTAGCAGTCAGTAGCCCTCCACTTGTATGTGATCACTTTACCTGCCGGGTCAGGACAATACTCTCGCGGACAGGCTGAGCAGGGTCCTCCAGCTGCACGAATGGCGGCTAGACCCCAGAGTAGCCCAATGGCTATTTTGGCTCTGGGGGACACCTCGGATGGACCTCTTTACTAGTCCAGCTAATGCTCAGTTGACACGATTATGTTCCCGCCAGCCTCACCCTTTCCGGGAGGCAACGGATACCTTCCTCATCCTATGGTCGGAGGGCCTCCTATACGCCTTTCCACCAAGGCCATTGGTCGCCAAGACCCTTTTCAAGGTCGTCCGGGGCAAAGCATCACTAATTCTGGTGGTCCCCTGGTGGCCCAGGCAGCCGTTGTTCCTGCTGCTGCTCCAATTAGCGACGGAGCCCACAATCCCTCATGGGAACTCTCCAGGTCTACTAACTCAGGATGGCTTTCTCCTCCACCCCAATCTGGGTTCTCTGGCGCTAACAGCTTGGCTGCTGAAATGGTAGCCTTGGCCCCTTCAATCTTTTGGGGAAAGTAAAGAAGGTCCTCCTGGCCTCCCGCAAGGCCTCCACGAGGTATGCCTATGCCTTCAGGTGGCACAGAGTCTCTGTGTCGTGCTCGGAGAGAAGGGCCAACCCCTTCTCCTGCATGGCACAGACGGTGCTGCAGTACCTGCTTCATCTTTCACAGGTGGGACTCAAGTCCAACTCCATCAGGGTGCACCTGAGTGCTCTCTCAGCGCACCACCACCCTCTCGAGGGCAAGCCTCTTTTGGCACAGCCACTCATCACCCGCTTCCTATGGGGCCTGCTACTTTCCAAACCCCCAATCTGCCTGCCTCCAGCGGAGTGGGATGTCAACATGGTGCTAGCGCAACTCACTCGGCCGCCATTTGAGCCCCTGGCCATTTGCGATACCTCTCCTGGAAGGTCACTTTCCTGGTTGCGCTCACCTCTGTTCAGCCGCCCTATATCAGGTTCTACAAGAACAGGGTCATGCTATGCACGCACTCCAAATTCCTTCCGAAGATGGTGTCTTTGTTTCCCCTCAATCAGGAGGTGGTGTTCCCCACCTTCTTTCCACGGCCTCATGCCAACAGGGCAGAGACTGTCCTGTATACTCTAGACCAGAGGTACTCAAATCCAGTCCTGGAGGGCCACAAACCAGTCAGGTTTGCGGGATATCCCTAATGAATATGCATGAGATATATTTGCATGCACTGCCTCCATTGTATTTGACTCTATCTCATGCATATTCATTAGGAATATCCCGAAAACCTGACTGGTTCGTGGCCCTCCAGGACTTGATTTGAGTATTCCTGCTCTAGACTATAGGAGGGCCCTTTCCTTTTATCTATAGCATACCCAGGGCCACTGCAAAGCCTCCCAGCTTTTCGTCTCCTATGACGCCTGTCAGCTGGGGAGGCAGTGGCCAAGCAGACCTTGCCTACCTGGGTAGCGGACTGCATCGCTCTCGCCTACAAGCAGGCCGGTCTCCAGCAACTTGCGCTCCTTCCCAATGGCAGACATCTGCGGGGCTGCCACCTGGTCTTTAGGCCACATCTTTGCAGCTTACTACTGCCTGGAGAGGGAATCCAGACGGGACAGTGCCTTCAGCCAGGCTGTACTCCATAATCTCTTCGGGGTCTAGACTCCTTCCCTCCGACCCTTCTGTGTTCAGGCTACCAGAGTGAGGGTTTTCCCTGAGCACTGGGGTCCTTCCAGAGTCTGTCCTTTGGACTCACTTGCTGCTGCTCACGGCTTGCCTTGTTTTTTCTACAGGTTCTCGGTAGCTAGGGAGTCCCATATATAAGGACTGACTTCCTGCTTGTTCCCAGAGAAAGCACAGTTACTCACCTGTTACAGGTGTTCTTCGGGGCCAGCAGGAGTCAGTCCTCACAACCCTTCTTCTTCCCCTTAGAGTTGTCTTAGTTGTACCATTTTTTGCTGTCTTAGCTATGTCATTGATTGAGCAAGATGGCACCCTTGGGCGGGAAGGGGACCACGCATGCATGGTGCGCCTCCCAAAGGCTTTCTTTGAAAGCTGGGGAGATGCTTCCGTGCAGGGCTCCGTCCACGCCAACGTCACCCATATATGAGGACTGATTCCTGCTGTCCTCAGAGAACACCTATTACAGGAGAGTAACTATGCTTTATTGTGTCACCCTACTGATGCTACAACTGAACAGGAGGAAAGTCTGAGATGGCGTCAGTGGTGGCAGACTTGGAAGAGGGTATGGCGCATGAAAGAGTGCTAAGAGTGAATGTGTATGTGTGGAAGAATGTGTGTCAGCAGGAGGCATGGGGAAAAGAAAGCTATTGATGTCAAAGTCCACGTACATTCAATCGCTGATTTAAGCTACCTAAACCTTGCGCCCAACTCCATCCCATCCAAACAAAGTAGGCAAACTATAACTTTGCCTTTGTGATAGAGGTGAAGTACCAAATGCCCGACTTTTTAACTTGAAGATGACCAGCACCATGAGCAAGCTCTATCCGTTGCCTGAAGAGGTATAGGACTTTTTCTCTATACTCAGAGTAGATACAGAATTTCCAGGATCATAAACTGTAATCCTTGCAGAAACAGGCCTTTTAGACTTCTAGCCTCGCCTTATAGTCCTCGGTTTGCAATAAAGTGTCACAAGGTCTGTGCTGCAGTAAATATAACTGCACCCATATTGTTCCCCTGTAAGGGGACTCGTAATATGCCATAGGGAATATGGGCCTCTTGGAGTCTTGGATGGCCATCCTGGTGGATTCCCTGTATGATTTGGTTAGCACAGTGGAAAAATTCATGGTGCCTACCACTAGGTAGTTCTGGCTGAGTCAATGGCCCACAGGTTGAATTTCCAAGGCCTGCCTGTGCAACTTGCATTTTTCTTTTTTCTTTTATTTATTTTATTTGCATTTCTTTTATACCGCACTATTTATCATCAGTGCGGTTTACAGTGAACGAAAATACTCACATGAGCAACGAGCTGTCATGAGTTTACATATAACTGGGCAAATAACCAGGAATTAACAATGGGAAACATTATACAAAAAATAAACTATATACAGTGCAGGTTATTATTTACATTATGTGCAGCGTAAGAAATATACTTATTGCGTAACCTGTGGGATTGGATTGTGTTGGGGTGTCTGTGAGGGATCGTGGTGTTTGTAGAAGCGTAGAAGGAACAGATGATGCTTTATGGCTTTTCTAAATTGTTTAAGGTCTGTGATTGATCTGATGGCAAGTGGAAGGTTGTTCCAGCGTCTAGGGGCATAGTAAGCAAATGCTCTTTCTGTAGTTGTATGGGTGCATCTTATAAATTCTGTCGGTATGGATAAGGTGTTGAACGCTGCTGATCTTCTTGATCTCGTATTAGGGGTGTGGATGATGAGAGATGAGATTGAGGGAGGGGCTAATTTATTGATAGCTTTAAAGGTAGTGATGAGGACTTTATATGTGATCCTGCAGTTTATAGGGAGCCAGTGTAGCTCCATTAGGATGGGGGTTGAGTGTTCCCTCCTTGATGCTCCAAATAGGACACGGGCGGCAGCATTCATGGCTAGTTGTAGAGTATTTAGTGAGTTATTTGGGAGGCCGTGGAGTATTATGTTTGCATAGTCAAAATGAGGCAGGACTATTGCTTGGAATATAGTTCGGAAATTATTATGATCGAGCATGTTTTTCAGGTGTCAGAGGGTCATAATCTTGTAGTAGATGATTTTTGCTGTACGGTTTGTGTGTTGTTTGAAGTCGAGTCGATGATCCAGTGTTACGCCTAGGTATTTTATGGTAGACTTGATGGGGAGCTCAGTGTCCCGTACTTTTAGGGTAGTTGGTGGTACGAATTCTTTGTTTTTCGTGATGATGAGAGCTTCAGTTTTTTTTGAAATTTATTTGCATATTTTGTGTGAGGAGCCAGTCAGTTATTGCATTGAAGCATCTTACTAGTACAGTATAATCTGGGAGAGAGACATTAATCGGTGTAAATATCAACACGTCGTCTGCATAAATTAGGCAATCTATACCATACGAGCGAGTGATTTCACAGATCGGCTGCATATATATATTGAACAGTAACGCTGAGAGGGATGAGCCTTGAGGTACACCTTGCTTTAGTTGGAAGGGTTCAGATGTACTTTCTCCAACCCTAACTTGTTGCCATCGTTCTTCAAGGTAGGATTTACACCAATCCCGGTTTTACTTGCAACATTACATACAAAATGTGACAACAGTCTGACTCAATCCCTTTCGGGCAGCAAATGCATTCAGAAGTATTGTTCTTAAATCCTTCAGTGTACTAACAAGGACCTCTTCTTGTTTCCTTCAAAAAGACAGTATATCTGTCTAAGGTAGACCATTTATTCCTATTTACATTTGCGTTTTGGATCATAGTGGTAGCATATCGTTTGTAATGACTGTACTGACATTATGTATTCCTCCAGAGTTGAAAATTTACTAGATTTGAATTTTTCCAATGAGTCATAATTAACTGAATTCCGATTTCAATCATAAAGTCCAATAAGTAGTGACTCATCTTCTTTAGTAGTGGGATCCCTGCCAAAGAACGAAATATCACAATTTTCTATGTGAGTGGGGTAATGATCTTGAGTATTTGTTGTATTTGTACCCAAATCTGTTGCCCGAAAGTTTGCACCACAGGACATGTAAATAACATAGAAGGTACCCGTTATCTTGCTGACAGTACCAGCAGCGGTTATTCAAATTAACTTTCCATTTAGAGATCAACCAGGGTGTCATGAAGACCTTATGGGCATAAAATACAGAGTGTGTGTCAAACTGGCCGCGTGGGATACCCTTATTACTGATCTCCAATATTTCTCCCATATTTGTGGAGAGAGTGATAGTCCTGCTTCTTGTTCCATATTTTTTGAATGCCTTTGGAGCTCCCGCTTTCCTGATCCTGAAGCTTTGTGTAGTATAACGATGCTATTCCCTTTTTGTCTGTTATCTCTTGGATGTCTTCCCATAAAGTCCATTTTTGAGTCAGTTTCCCAGGGTTTATTACTTTTTGAAGACAATGTTTCAGTTGTGCCCACTGGAAGTCTTTAGTACTGGGAAGACTAAATTCTTCTTGAAGCATAAAAAAGTATTTAAAGGACTTCCCCATAATAAGATGTCCTAATGACCATATACCTCTTTGACCCCAGCTCTTCCAAAAAAAGGTTTTATGTACAATTATGAATAGAGGATTATGCCAAATTGGAATATAAAGCGAACATGGATCATCTTTATAACACTTCTTGTTAAGTTCCAGGAAAGATTGTTATGTAGTTATAACTGTTGGAAGAAGACATTCTTCTGCATTTGCATCCCTATTAATAAAGGTCGAGAGATAGGCTTTACTACTACTTCTTCTAGGCGCACTCATGTAGAGTGTGAAACCATCAAAGGATGTTGTGACCTATGGCCCCTTGTTTTAAAATGAAAGCATGATGGTATCTAGCAAAATCAGGGAACTGGACTCCTTCTGATTTCGCTAATTTTAGCTTTTTGACTGCTATTCTTGGGTTCTTTCCCTTCCATAAGAATTTTTATCGAATCCAGACGGCCCCACCATGTAAGGTGTAAAGAAGACCAATGCAGGGGTGTTTCCACTAATTTCACCAAGGTTGTGGCATTCCTAACAATTGTCGTTTCTAAGTCTGGAGAATACTGGATGCTTAAATACTTTATTGCCTGTTCCCATTGAAAGGAAAAATTTGCCAAGTCCTCTTTTAAAACCTTTCTAGTTAATTGCATGGCCACCGACTTGTTCCAGTTTTTTATATCCAGATAATTTTGAATATTTCTGTATAATTTTTAAGACCTGAAGGATGGAGCCTGGTGTAACAAACAGGATAACATCGTCTGCATAGGCTTACAGCTTAATTCATTGATTGGTTTTGGAATTGAAAACCTACTATTTCCTGGGATTGCCAGATTAATAGAGCCAAGGGTTCTAAGGCCACTATAAAGAGAATCAGAGCTAATGGGCAACCTTGTCTAGTGCCTCTTTGGAGGTTGAAGGGAGAGGTTAAATGAGTTTGCCAGAATTTCGGCCTTAGGGTTGTCATACAGGATTTTGATCATTCTTAAGAAGTTATCTTGTGTACCAAACCACCTAAGTGTGGCATATAGGAAGGACCACTCTAGGCAATCAAACACCTTCCTATTCGTCTCTCCAGGCCAGTCCAGGACATAGGGTAGTCGCCAATCCCCTCCAGCAGCTGAGGACTGATTACTGAAAACTCTTGCTGACAGCCTATGTAGCTCCCCCTGGTGTCAGAGAGACAGTCTTTCAGTCCTCAGCAGCTGAACAGGACGTGCGGCTGACAGGCTCCCCAGAGAAGCAAATAGGAACAGGAGTTTATTTTTTTTTTATTTCCACAAAAAAAAAAAAAAAAGGATTGGAGGAAGCGTAAGACTGAAATTGCTAAGCCTGTCTGGTTTGTTCTGGCAGGGCAATCAGTACAGGAAGTTTCTGTTTCTTCTTCCTTAGAGAAGAAAGGGAACTATTACATAATTCTAAAACGAGAGAAAGAAGCACCGCTGGCTTTTTTTGTGCCTAGAAGGCAATTCTGTCTGAATAGGGCAGAGCCTGCCTCTTCTTCAGACGCCGATGCTTCAGGGTGTGGGGAATGAGGTCTGGGAGCCCCAGAGTCCTCTCCCTGCCTCTATTCGCTTAGTTCCAGCTCCCCGCTAGCAGTGGGAGAACGGACGGCGACTGACTCAACCTCTCTGGGAGTTCAGGTAGGAGCTTTGTTTTATTACTTTGCCACGCTATAATTTCTCTGCAGGCGTGTAGTGTGTTTTGTCAGCGTTTGGAGTTGTCGTTTTTGTTACCGGTGTGGTTAGCGCCGGATCGCCGCGTTGTCTCACTCGCGCTGTTTTGGGGCTGCTTGGAGGCGATCTCAGTGTGCGGTTGTGATATTTTAGCTTTCGTCTGTTAATTCGTGATGGAGAGTCACAGGGGCTCCGAGGATGATGGGGTGATCAGGCCTCAGTCCGTTTCTGAAAGAGCGGGAACGGCGGCCATTTTAGCCGAGCCGGCCGTTTCTCCCGCTCTGCAGAAAAAGGGGGGGAAAAAGAAAATCGAAGGCGCTCAAGTCTCCCTCTGCTGAGGGTACACAGCCACAGCCTGTTTCAGGGGATCAAGGTTCCTTGCACTCCTTGTTCTCTCCTGAATTTATTTTAGCGCTGCACAGTGCTTATTTATTAAAAAGATCTCAGGTTCCTCTATCTTCTTCTAAGGTCAGCATATCAGCTTCTCCACAGCTAGGTCTCTCAGGGGTTGATCCTGGAGAGGGGGTCTCTTCTATGTCTAGAGAGATGGAGTCAGCATTAGAGGGAGCTGGGTCTCAGAGTTCAAAAGTGATGTTGGCAGAGGAAGGAGAGGTTCTTTCGGAGGCAGGATTGGAAGCATGGCCGGGAGAGTTGGAGGAGGGGGAGTTAGGGCCCGGGGATGATCCGAATATGTTCTGAGTGTTTAGAAAAGAAGAACTAGGGGCGTTGATTACTCATTCTCTGGCGGCTTTAAATATGGCGATTCCTGCGGTTCAGCAGGAGCCACTGGAGGATCCCTTGTTACAGGGATTTAAATCAGAGCAGCGCTGTTTCCCCATTCACAGAGTCATTAAACAAATGATAGAGTCTGAAGGGGAGTGTCCTGAGGCAACTTTGAGAGGGAGCCGTGCTATGGCACGTCTCTACCCCGTACCCCAGGAGGAAAAGGACTTGTTGCGAATGCCTAAGGTGGTTGCGCTGGTGTCAGCGGTCACCAAAAAGACCACGATTCCAGTAGAAGGAGGTACAGCTCTAAAGGATTTTCAGGATCGGAGGTTAGAAGCACTTTTAAAGCAAGGGGATATAAACCCGGATAAAGAGGAGGAAATCTTCAGCGGAAGGAGCGAAGCTGGTGTCGGCAGCGGCCTATCTAGCCGATACCTTTTTGTGATTTGGTGAGGATTTCAACAATGGCTTCTGTGATGGCAGCTCGGCGATTTCTCTGGCTGCGGAATTGGGCAGCAGATGCGTCGTCTAAAGCGCGTCTCAGTAAGCTTCCGTATAAGGGCAAGGTGCTCTTTGGAGAGGCTTTAGAAAAGATTGTGGAAGATTTAGGCGTTTCTAAAGGGTCGTCTTCCTGAAGACCGTCCGAGAGCGGCGAAGTTTGGCCCCGTGCAGAGAGGGCAGGGGCGAGACTTTTGCAGGTTCCGCGGATCTCGATTTACTCCTTACCAACGAGGCCGGTTTGTAGCTAGAGGCCAGTCCTTTCGAGGAGCTAGGGGGTTCAGTAGGGGTAGTTTCAATGCCCAACAGAACTCGGCTAAGAAACCGCAATGAAGGGGTGCGGGTCCAGGTGGAGATTCCTGTCGGGGGTCATTTGCAGGGGTTCCTCTCCGCCTGGACCAAAATAACTACAGACCAGTGGGTTCTCGAATTTATCAGGGAGGGCTATGCCCTAGAGTTCGCTCACCCACTGGTAGAAGCGTTTGTGGCCTCTCCGTGCAGCCCTCAGCCGAAAAGGGATGCGATCAAAAACACGTCGCGATTGTTGCACCTTCAGGCGGTGGTGCTGGTCCCGGCAGACCAGTGCGGCTTAGGTCGATACTCGATTTATTTCGTAGTTCCCAAAAGGAAGGTTCTTTTCGGCCAATTCTGGATCTAAAGCACGTAAATCGTTGTTTGAGAGTGCCTCATTTCCGGATGGAAACCTTGCGGTCAGTGATTCAGGCGGTAAATCAGGGGGAATTTCTTTCTTCCATAGATTTGACAGAAGCATATTTTCACATACCAATCAGGTAAGAACATCAGAAGTTTCTGTGGTTTGCAGTTCCCATGGGGCATTTTCAGTTCAGAGCTTTGCCGTTCGGTCTGGCCACAGCACCACGGACCTTCACCAAGGTGATGGTGGTGGCGGCAGCGGCGCTACGAAAGGAAGGAGTTCAAGTGCATCCATATCTGGACAACTGGTTGATTCGAGCGCCATCTCTAGCGGAGGCCCTCTCGGCAACCGCCCGAGTAGTGCAGTTTCTCGAGGAGCTAGGTTGGGTCATCAACCGAGCGAAGAGTCATTTGGAACCGGCGAGACAGCTAACTTTTCTGGGAGCTTTCTTCTATACAGAAAAGGGCGCAGTTTTCCTTCCGGCGGACAGGGTGCAAAAGATTTTGAGACAGGTAGCGGCGTTCTTACGCGGGACGGCTCCGACGGCTTGGACATATTTGCAGTTGTTGGGGTCATGGCAGCGGTTTTGGACCTGGTGCTGTGGGCCAGGGCGCATATGCGGCTGCTTCAGCAGGCGTTACTGCCCAGATGGTCTCCGCAGGCTCATCCTCTCTCTCGAAAGTTGCTGTGTCCAGAAGAGGTGCGTGTCAGTCTTCAGTGGTGGTTAGTTCCGGAGCATCTCCAAGCCGGGGTTCCGCTGGCCCTGCCAGACTGGATTTTGCTAACAGATGCCAGCTTTTCAGGTTGGGGGGCTCATTGTTTGACTCAGGTAGCGCAAGGCTTCTGGACGAAGGCAGAGTGTGCTTGGTCGATCAGTCAATTGGAGTTGAGGGCGGTGCGTCTAGCGCTGGGGCATTTTGTAGGTCTGCTCAAAGGGAAAGCAGTTCGGGTATTGTCTGATAACTTGGTAACGGTATCGTACATCAACAGGTGAGGAGGTACGGGCAGTGCGGTGCTAGAGGAGAGTCAGCTGTTGTTTCAATGTGCGGTAGTTCATCTTTTGACAATTTCGGCAGCGCAGGTGGCAGGAAAAGACAACGTTCAAGCGGACTATCTCAGCTGACATGTTTTAAACCCCGGAGAGTGGGAACTGAACTGGGCGGTCTTTCACGAGATCACAGTACGGTGGGGTCAACCAGTCTTGGATCTCATGGCCATGCTAGCGAATACCAAGGCGTCTCGTTTTTACAGCAGACGCAGAGAGCACATGTCAGAGGGACGATGCTCTGGCTCAGCCCTGGCCGGAGGGGCAGCTTCTTTATGTATTCCCTCCGTGGCCGATGTTAGGACAGGTCTTTCAAAGGATAGCGAAGTACAACGGGGCGGTGATTCTGATTGCACCAGATTGGCCCAGGCGTCCATGGTATGCAGATCTGATGCGCTCATTAGTGGAGCCGCTTTGGCGGCTGCCCGCGCAGATCAATCTGTTATGCCAAGGGCCCGTGGTAATGTCGCAGGTGGATTGGTTCTTACTTACGGCTTGGCTCTTGAGAGGGAATGTTGCGCCGTAGAGGATACTCAGGGTCGGTGATAGCCACTATGTTGCGATCCAGACGGCGGTCTACTTCGTTAGCGTACATTCGAGTTTGGCGTATTTTTGAAGCGTGGTGTACGGATAGGCAGGTCCGACCTTTGGGAGCGCATCTACCAGATATCTTAGCATTCCTTCCGGCAGGTCTGGAAAAGGGGCTAGCCCTTAGCACTCTGAAGGTACATTTGGCGGCACTGTCTTATTGGAGGGGTAAGGTGCAGGGGGGCTCGCTTTCCTCGCACCCGGATGTGCGGCGTTTCCTTAGGGCAGCCAACATCATTAGGCCTCCAGTTTGGCAAGTGGTGCCTCCGTGGAATTTGAATCTCGTTTTAGAAGCTCTGACGGGGAAACCGTTTGAGTCCAGAGCTCCTGGAAATATCAGGGAGTTCTCCTGGAAGACGGCCTTTTTGGTGGCTTTGTGTTCCGCGCGTAGAGTTTCAGACCTGCAGGCGTTCTCATGTAGGGAGCCATACATTCAGTTTTCGGCGGAAAGAGTTGTGTTGAGGCCGGTGCCGTCTTTTCCTAAGGTGGCTTCAAGCTTTCATGTGAATCAGGTAGTTTCCCTCCCCACTTTTGTTACTCGGGAGGGGAGGGAGCGGGATTGTTCCCTTAGGAGGCTGGATTTAGGTTGAGTGCTATGTAGATACCTGAAGAAAACGGAGCCATTTCGAAGGTCGGACAGGTTGTTTGTGCTGTTTGGAGGTGCAGCTAAAGGTAATGCGGCTACCAAGGCTTCTATTGCTCAATGGGTGAAGCATGCCCTTTGAGCGGCGTATGAGTCGAAAGGTTTGTTGGCTCCAGTTGGCCTTAGGGCTCATTCGACTAGGGGTCAGGCCACCTCGTGGGCTGAGTATGCATTAGTGCCGCCGGTGGCTATCTGTTGAGCGGCGACATGGTCTTCTCTTCGTTCATTTGCCAAACACTATCGGTTAGATATATAAGCCAGGGACGATGCTAGAGTGGGGGCCTCGGCCGTTGTTGCGGGGCTCGCAGGTCCCTCCCGGATTTAGGTACTGCTTTGGTACTGCCCTATGTCCTGGACTGGCCCGGAGAGATGAATAGGAAGGAGAAATTAGACCTTACCTGCTAATTGTCTTTCCTTGAGTTCTCTCCGGGCCAGTCCAGGGCCCGCCCAATGTTGTCTGCGAGCGTTGGAGAGTTTATGGTCCTCGGCTAGTGATTCAGACATTGATGCGGTTGCCAAGCTGGTGACCGGAGCTGGAGATTTTGGATGGCATATTCAACAAGAAATTTTACGGATTCCTCTTCAATAGGAGAGATTTTTCGTCAGTAAAAAAAAAAAAAAAAAAACAGAAAAAGAAGAAATAACGTGTTAAACAGAAACGAACAGAAGTGGTGCCGAGGCTTCCTGTAATTAAACGATCGTGTTTGTTATTTTTCTTATTTCGAGTTTTGCTAGTAAGGTTCCACTACTTTGATACCTTAAGACTGTTTCTCTGACACCAGGGGGAGCTACATAGGCTGTCAGCAAGAGTTTTCAGTAATCAGTCCTCAGCTGCTGGAGGGGATTGGCGACTACCCTATATCCTGGACTGGCCCGGAGAGAACTCAAGGAAAGACAATTAGCAGGTAAGATCTAATTTCTGCTTTTCGGCGTCTAAAGAAACTCCCACTATTGGTGGGTCCCGTTCCTATGCCAGAGCTATAATGTTACATAAAAGTCTTGCATTGTCTGCAGTGGATCTGCCCTTTAAAAAACCACATTGATCAGGGTGTATTAATTGAAGGGTTAAATTTGCCAGATGGTGAGCAAGCACTCGAGCAATGATTTAATAGTCATTGTTTAACAGTGATATTGGATGAGAGTTTTCTACCAATTGTGGATCTCGACAGGGCTTCTCATGTACTACTATTGTTGCTGCGGAAAAGAATCCAGTGTTAGCAAATTTCTGAAGTAGTTTGAAATAAGTCTGGAGGTGAGGCGCTAATTCTGCACAGAACATTTTATAGAATTCTGCGGCTATCCCATCTGGCCCAGGGGCCTTCCCAGATGGAGTGTCTTTTATGGCTTTTACCACTAGTTCAATCTGGATTTCTCTGTCTAAGGTAGCTGCCTCTTCTGGCGATGTCTGTGGTCTATCTAAGTGACCCAACAAGGCTTCAGATTCTTCCAGGGTGGCTTCAGTTTCAGATGTATACAGTTACTGATAAAACTTTTTAAAACATTGTCCAATCTCAGCACTTTGGGTTACAACTCGCCCATTCGTAGATCTGATGGTGGCTATTTTCTTGGCCTCCTTTTTTTGTCTCAATGTATTTGCCAATAGCTGGCCAGTCTTATTTATTCCTGAGTAATATCTTGCATTTTGGAAAAAAAGTGATTGTGTTGCTTCCATGCTTTAAAATGGTATTATATTTGAATCTAAGCTTTTGTAAATGCAGGAATATAGCGGGGTTAGTGTTCCGTACCAGAATTTGTTCTCCTGCCTTGATTTGGGCTTCCAGGTATGAAAGCTCCTGCCTTTGCATTTTAGCCTTCCCTATAGCATATGATGATGTAGTTGCTCTTATTGACGCTTTAAGCGCTTCCCACCAGACCCATCCTGGGGTGGCATCAGGGGGGTTATGCAAAAAGTATTTTCTGATCGTATTTCAAATTTGAACTGCAAAATCTTCATCCATCAGCGTTTTGTCAAATCCCTAGGGAGGTGGAGAGTTATCCATTTGGGTCATATTGAGAGATTAGGAAATACTGGAATGATCAGATATCTGTATATCTTATATATCTGTGTGTGCAGTTACTGGAAGGAGTGATTTGGAGATTAAAAAGAAATCCAACCTCGTGTGCGAATGATGTGGCAATGAAAAAAATGTGAAATCTTTCGTAGTAGGGTGTTGTAGTCGCCAAGGGTCTGCCAAACCGCAGTCTTCTATTGTTTTAAGTAATACCTGGTGGGAGTTTGAAGATTTTTGCTGGCGTAGTGGTTGTCGGTCTAATAAAGGATCTAATCTCAAATTGAAATCACCCCCTAATTACCACTGGGTAGGGATGTGAGTCTACGATTTCTCTTTGCATAGCATGAAAGTATCCAAGGGTTATCCACATTCGGTGCATAGGATGTTGTCAGGGAAAGCGTCTGGGTGCCTATTTATACTGTAGCTCTTGTCCATCGCCCCTCTATATCTGAACGCATATGAATTATAGTAGGAGAGCAGTTCTTGCGCATCAAAATCTCCACTCCATTTTTTTTTCACCAATACCGGGGAGCAAGAGACCAGCATATAACATCCCAATCCTAATTTCTTTGTCTCTGTCAAACTTAGATGTTTTTCTTGTAAATATATAATGTCCGCAGTTTCTTTCTGGCAATATAACAAAATTTTATTTTGTTTAATTGGATTATTTATACCTTTTACATTTAATGTAAGCAATTTGTAGGGGTTCATCCTGCTGTTCAATGTGGGAAAACCTTTCCTATGGTCTGTCTTATGAGGGTCTCTCCAAAACAATATTATATATCCTTTAGTAATATCTAGCCAAAAGAGAGAGATGGAAGGCCTGATTCTTTCTGCCAGGTGTGTGAGAGAGGTAAAATAGAACAATTAACTGAACCACAGATTTTAGGTGAGACATCGAGTAGCCCAGCCTAGTGAGAAAACTACTCCTCTTTTGTTGGATTGTACATTCCTCCTCCAGGCATCTCTCTACAGCTCCACTCTATGCTCTGATTTACTTATTTTCTTCCCAATTGTTTAATAGTCCATTTATCTAATAGACTCTAACTCTATCTATTTTTACTTTATCTCTTGCATCACTCATAGATAGAAGATTTGGCAAATGGCTAATAGTCCGGAATCTCTGGATCTTACTCTTAACACTTCCAGGCACTATTACTTAGCCTCCAGTGGTCCATGTAAGTTAACTATGTCATCTCCATTTTGCCTAGGCTCACTAAGTATTCCCGCAGCAGTGCAGGGTCCTCTCAAGTCCGCATTTGGTTGTGTAAGGTTACTCTGAGCCGGGCTGGGAAAAACGGGCCATACCTGGCCTGCAGTTTTTTGCAGCTGTGGTCTGAATGCTAAAAGTTGCCTTCGCCGGTCCGCCTTAACTTTATGAAAATCAGGTTAGAAGGAGATCTTATAGCCTTCATACTGGATTGGAGTTTTGGTTTTAGCCATCTGAAATATTTGCTGCACTTGTTGATATCTCAGGACACGGAAGATCAAGGGTCTTGGAGTTTTCTTTTGTATTGTAGCTTGCATTAGGATGCAATGTGCTCTCTCGATCTCCAGAGGTCTGTCCGGGTTAAAATGGAGTCGTTTGGGGAGCCAGCTCTCAAGGAAACGTATTGGATCTGCCCCTCCAGCTCCTTCAGACATTCTAACAGTTCTTATGTTGTTCCTCTACGAGTGGTTATTGAGATCTTCCATCAGCTGTTCTAATTGTTGAAGACGTTTCTTAGAGCCTGGAGCTTGATGTGCCGGGTATTCTTAGCAAGTTGGTTTGATTGCTGCCATATTATTCTTGGAAGTAGGCGTATCTTCTGTCCCCTGAGGGCTGACTAATGAGTCGGAGGTTCCGATTCTTACAGGATTGTGAGGAGCCGGTTTCTCATGTGGCCATCTTGGCTCTGCAGGCTCCGCCTCTGTGCAACCTGCATTTTAAGGTTAAGCTGTTACAATTTGGAGAAGATGGCCAAGAAGTCCAAAGCTAACAAGGCAGTGCCTGAAGTCCAGCTAGAGTGTTGCCTAAGAAGAGTTGCTTCAGAGAGACTCTGTGTTGAAAGCTGAGGAAACCTGCCTTTGGCCACAAGAGCAAGTATTTCAGTAGATGACTTAGGATACAGCCGATTTGGGGGGGGAGGGGGTAATATTGATGTTGGGGAATATGGGGGGGGGGGGTACTAATGATTTGAGAAGAATCTATGGGCTTGTTCCCCTACCTCTTCAGGCTGGCACTTAAACATGCTTTGAGAAAGGTGTTAAAGCAAATATGAACAGTTCTTCGGGAACAAGCAGGAAGTCAGTCCTCACATATACGTGACGTCGGCACCGACGGAGCCCTCGTAGAAGCATTCCCCCAGCTTTCAAAGCATTTGGGAGATGCCACCAGGCATCCGTGGTCCCCTTCCCGCCGAAAGATGCCATCTTGCTCAGTCATCTTTTTTCTGCGGAACCCTTCAGATGTTTGTCTGACTTGTCCCCGAAAAAGGCTGATTATTTCTCTCCAAGTTTCACACTTGCCTCCAATATTGCACCGGTACTTTTCTGGCCTACTGACCTCTTTGTCGGCTTCGGTTTAATTTTTGTAGTCTTTCGTTATTTTCTTTTTCTGGTATCTTCATGCCATTTTTCTCCTGCAGGCAGCCCGGAGAGTCTTCGACCTTACATGGGTACTTTTCCTCCCCCATGGCTACCAGTGGCTTTAAGAAGTGTGATCAGTGCTCTAAAATCATGTCTTTGACCGACACACACGACTGCTGTCTTCGCTGCCTCGGACCAGGCCACGACCCGGCGGCCTGCGGCCTCTGCAAGAGGAAGTCCAGCAAGGCCCTCGAGAGCCACCAGCAGCAGCACAATAAGTTTTTCCCCGAGTCCCCAATGCCTCCAAAGGCCAAGGCCTCGTCTGAGGCCCAACATCTTGGGCGGAACTCTCCGAACCAGAGTTTCGTCGTGGGTCCTCAGAAAGGGGGTCTCCCTCAAGGGAACCCAGGAGCAAGAAACCCTCGAAGGTGGGCTTCCTTGGATGGTTCCGACCGGATGGGAGGCCCCCGGGCTCAGTGCTGCAGTCCGAGACACTCGTCCGAGGCATCGGAGAAGGATCGACCTGCGAAGGTCCCTCGGAAGGTTACGACCGCGGACCAGCCTCTGTCCCCAAACACCATCCTCGTCTGGGAGCCTTCTGGTCTGTAGTCCAGAATGGCGGCCATGGAGCGCAGTTTGTCTGCCTTCATGGATCAGCAGCGGGCACTGTTGTCCGGCATGACCGGTTCATCTGCCCCAACCACTGGGTTCTCGATGTCCATGATGTCCCCTGAGGCCGAGCTGATCCTTGGCTGAGGTCATGCTTTGAGTCCTGCTCAACGGGACCGCAGTCATCATTGGCAATTTTACCAGGTGCCGGCCGTACGGCATCGGAGGCCCGCAGAGCAGCCCTCCTACAAGTCCTCAACAGACTACTCAGAGTGGGAGACGGAGGACGAGGAGTCCCCTGATACCCATCGCCACCGCAACATCCCTTCTGACTCTCCTGTCTCGGAACCTCGGCTGCAGTCTCCCGCCCAAGGACATGGGCTTCCTTGATTTTGTCAAGGACATATCTAAGGCCCTGGCATTCCCGACTGAGTCGGAGGAGGATCCTTGGGCAGATGAGTTGGAAATCCTCCAGTATGAGGCTCCTCAGCGGGAATCGCTCACGGTGCCCATTCCTCCCATCCTGGAACGGCTCATGCTCAGCATCGGTACCGGATGTCTGCCGGAGCCCGGACTTCCATAAGTCACAGCTGCCGCATAACTCCATGGTGGTGGAGTCAGCCATGCGTCGATTGAAAACCTAAAAGACGCGCTCCTCGGTGCCCCCCGGCAGGGAGGCCCGCACCTTGGATGCTGTTGGCAGAAAGTGTTACCGGGCTCGATGCAGTGGGTTCAGGACAAATTGTTCGATGTCCCATGCCAAGGAGAGAACCTCTTTGGCAAACCCATGACCGACAAGGCTACCGAGCTGGAGACTGAGTTCATGACTTGGACCAGGCTCTCTAAGAAGACCGCTGCCCCTCCCTGACGGAAGTGCTTGGGTAAAAAGTCCTTTTACCCGAGGAAGGGAACTGCTTACCGATACTACCCACTTTATCAGGTCTCCTCAGCTCCCCAACAGGGTCAGCAGGCCAAGGGACATGGACATGGTCTGCGTAAGCAGAAGGCTCTGAAACCCCAGGCACTGGCCCCGGCCTAGCCAGGGGGGAGTTTTTGACTCCTTGAGCATAGCCTCTCTACCCCAAGAAGATCAGCAGCCCACAGGGGGATGTCTGGCCCTCTATGCCCAGAGGTGGGTGACCATCACCACCGATTCCTGGGCACTAAAGGTAGTCAGAAATGGTTACCTCCCCCTTATCTACTCCAGATACTTGCTTGTGCCAAAGAGGACAGGGGGCCTAAGGCCCATCCTCAACCTGCGCAACCTCATCAAATTCCTGGTGAGAGAGACATTCAAGATGCTCTCCCTTGGAACATTGCTGCCATACCTTCAGCAGGGAGGCTGGCTATGCTCCTTAGTCCTCAAGGATGCTTATACCCATATCCTCATCCACCCCAACCACAGGCAGTACCTGCGGTTTGTAGTGGGGGGCAGGCACTTCCAATACAAGGTGCTCCCCTTCAGCCTAGCCTCTGCTCCAAGAGTCTTCACAAAATTCCTAGCAGTCGTGGCCGCCTTCCTCCGACTCCAGGGGGTCGTCTTCTTTCCCTACCTAGACGACTAGCTCATAAAGGGAGGCACAGCCTCAGAGATGCAGCAGTCCACCACACACACCATTCAAGTTCTGCAACACTTGGGCTTTGTCATAAACTACCCCAAGTCTCACCTCCTCCCAACATAGTGCCTGGAATTCACTGGGGCAGACACTCTGCAGTCGAAGGCTTTCTTGCCCAGGGACTGAGCCGATCGTCTCGGGTCTCTAGCTCGGGACGTACATACCATGCCTCGGTGTCCGCCCAGCTTCTCCTGCACCTTCTCGGGAACATGGCCTCCATGGTCCACGTCACCCCAGACGTTCACCTCCACATGAGGACTTCACAGTGGTGTCTCTGGGACCCATGGTCTCAGACCACAGGCCGCCTCCAAGACAGAGTTTCAGTGACTGCCAATTGGTGGACTCCCTGGTCTGGTGGCAGTCACTCCGGCATCTCGAGGTGAGCATGCCTTTTCAGGCCCCAAGCCACTCGAGGGTCCTCACCACAGACACCTCCCTGCTCGGCTGGGAAGCCCACTGCAGAGATCTCCGCACTCAGTGCAACTGGTCGCCAGATGAGAGCACCCAGCAGATTAACCTCCTGGAGCTCTGAGGGTCTTTTGTCACCACCTGCGTCACCAGCCGGTGCTGGTCCAGATGGACAACCAGGTGGTGGTGTTCTACGTGAACAAACGGGGGCACGGGGTCTCATACCCTTTGTCAGGAGGCACTAGTCCTCTGCTCATATGCATTCCAACAGGATATCCTCCTGCGGGCAGTGTACCTGCCAGGTCAGGACAATTTGCTGGCCGACAGACTCAGCAGGGTTCTCCAACTGCACGAGTGGCAGCTGGACCCCAGGTAGCAGTTGGCTTTTCCATCTCTGGAGGAATCTGTGATGAATCTGTTCGCCAGCCTGGACAACTTTCAGTTGCCCTGTTTCTGCTCCTGGCAGGCTCACCCCTCCAGGGTGGCAGCGGACACGTTCCTAGTCTCATGGTCGGAAGGCCTCCTGTATGTCTTCCCTCCGACGGCGCTGATCACCAAGACCTTGTTCAGGACACTCCGCGACAAGGCCTCGCTCATACTGATAGCTCCTCCATGGCCCAGGCAGTCGTGGTTCCTGCCGCTTCTACAGTTGACAGTGGAGGAGACTCCTATCTCAACTGCACCCCAACCTGGGGTCCCTGTCGCTGACAGCATGGCTGCTGAGAGGGTGACTCTGGCCCCTTTCAACCTTCTGGCTGAGGTGGAGGACATTCTGTTGGCCTCTCGCAAGGCCTCCACTAGGAAGGCTTACGCCCTCAAATGGCGCAGGTTCTCTGTTTGCTGCGCTGAACACAGGACTGATCCTTTCTCCTGCCCAGTAGCTCTGGTGTTACAGTACCTTCTCCACCTCTCTGTCCGGGCTCAAGTCTAACTCCGTCCGAGTGCACCTGAGTGCCCTAGTGGCGCACCACCATCAGATGGATGGTAAGCCCCTCTTGGTCCAACCATTAGTGACCTGTTTCCTTTGGGGCCTGCTCCTATCAAAGCCCCCAGTTTGCCCTCTGGCAACTGAATGAGACCTCAACAAGGTGCTGGGGCAGCTCACTTGCCCACCCTTCGAGCCTCTAGCTACCTGCTACCTTCGCTACCTCTCTTGGAAGGTGACTTTCCTGGTTGCGCTTACCTCTGCTCGCAGAGTTAGTGAGCTCCAGGCCCTTGTGGCGGAGGCGCCTTACACCAGGTTCTACAAGAACAGAGTGGTGCTTCGCACGCACCCCAAATTCCTTCCGAAGGTAGTGTTGCCCTTCCATCTCAATCAGGAAGTGATGCTCCCTCTTTCCAAGACCTCACTCCAGTCGGGTGGAGACGGTCCTTCACATCTTGGGCTGTAAGAAGGCCTTGTCCTTCTATATCCAGTGCACTCAGGGCCACTGCAAAGCTTCTCAGCTTTTCATCTTCTATGACCCCAGTAGGCTGGGGGAGGCAGTGACCAAGCATACGCTGTCCACATGGGTGGCGGACTGTATCGCCCTCGCTTATGAGCAAGCAAGGCTCCCGCTGGAAGGCCGCATCATGGCACACCGAGTCAGGGTCATGGATGCCTCGGTGGCAAACTTGCACTCTGTCCCGATGGTGGACATCTGCTGGTCCGCCACCTGGTCTTCAGCCCATTACTGCCTGGAAAGAGAATCCTGCCTTTGGCCAGGCTGTGCTCCGTAACCTTTTCGGTGTTTAGGCAACTCCTACCCTCCGACCCTTCTGTTTTCAGGCTACCAGTGTTGGTTCATGGGACGCAGGGGTCCTACTGTGGTCTGTGGGCACAGATTCAATTTCTGCTACTTGCAGCTCCCCATGAAGGAGCCCTGTTTTGCTATGGGCTTTCGGTAGTCTGTAGCTGGGGAGTCCCATATGTGAGGACTTACTTCCGGCTTGTTCCCGGAGAAAGCGTAGTTACTCACCTGGGGACAGCAGGAATCAGTCCTCACAACCCTCCCTCCTCCCCTTGGAGTTTCTCCTTTACCATCTTTTATTTTTGCCGTCTTTTAGCTATGTCATCTGACTGAGCAAGATGGCACCCTTGGGTGGGAAGGGGACCACACATGGGTGGTGGCATCTCCCAAACGCTTTCTTTGAAAGCTGGGGGGATGCTTTCACAAGGGCTTCATTGGTGCCGATGTCACCCATATGTGAGGAGGAGAACTACGTTTTTTTGTTCTATATATGTAATCCCCTTGTAAAATGGGGAATGCATATCTGTATTTTTTTTGCTTGCCATAACCACACCCCCTTGAAATTTCTGTGTGCTATGGGTCTCCTTTTGCAAAGAGCAACTTTCTAAAAGCGCTATTTGCACATGTAGCCAATCTACACATGTAAATGGTTCTAAAATAATTCCTAAGCCTATGAATTCATTACTTATTGCAGAATAAATTTATAGAAATCAAACTTATCAAAACTTTGTAAGAAATTAAGGAAGAATGTGGCATGTATAATCAATTAATTATCTATTCATAAATGCAAAAGCTTTATTCAAGCTTGTTTGTATAATATTGTATAAATTGATGGAATTTGCATATTGTTTGTGG
Organism: Ichthyophis bannanicus; assembly: GCA_033557465.1. Classification (NCBI taxonomy): domain Eukaryota; kingdom Metazoa; phylum Chordata; class Amphibia; order Gymnophiona; family Ichthyophiidae; genus Ichthyophis; species Ichthyophis bannanicus. Next base: position 74,698,641 of record CM066040.1, read on the forward strand.
AAAAACTTTTGTGAAAAGGAGATGTGAGCTTTTCATTTTCAGTGTCAATGATAAATATTTCTAAGCCCCATTAACTTGCCATAATTCACCAAAATCTACTTGTTAAGAACTGGCCACTAATGTAACAATAGTCTTTTTTTGACTATTAGGAAATCTTCAATAACATAGTAAATGACAGCAGATAAAGACCAGCATGGTCCATCTAGTCTGCCCAATAAAGTGGCTAGAGTTGTAGAGCTGCACCTGCTGATCAGTGCAGGTTCACCCCCCCCCCCCCATGCCTTTGTTTAAGATTGTAATGCAGTCACAAAATTAAATGTGTGCATTTGTGCGTTTCCCCTGCAGGGTGCTAACAGAGCCAGATCTTCCCTTTGTGCATAGTGAAACATATGGATTTTTTTCTTCTTTTTATTTGAAATTTCAAGAGTTCATGAATTCACTAAATTGTCATTTGAAAGTAAAATCAGCTGATCTCATTGCAAATAAAATCTCCAACACGGCCCAAAGTTTTGCCTTTACTACTGCTTCAGAGAGGATACTCCCAAGAGAAATGAAGGAAATGAGTGCGGATAATGACCGTATGGCCTATCCAATCTGTCATTCCATACCAACTATTGAACTTTACAATCCCCCTTCCTTTGCCCCGGGAGCTCTCACTGCAGAACGATTTTGCAGGTAACTCTGTGCCACGCAAGTTGTGTAATTTTTTAACCCCATCTTTTTGGCACCAAAATCCAGACTGAATAAAGTTCTTTAATGGTTTACAATGTAGAATGACGTTCCTTTCAGTTGAAAGAGGCCTTCCTCCTGTGCATTTATGCCTTGAAAGTATTTAATTGTCTCTATCATATCTCCCTTCTCATGCTTTTCTTCCAAACTATATATAGATCTTTACATCTGCTTATATGCAGATGCTTTATGGTAAATGCCATTGACCATTTTAATAGCTGCCCTCTCGACAAACTCCATCCTTTTAATAAGTTTTTGAAAGTGTGTTCTTCAGAATTGTCCACAGTATTCCAAATGAGGTCTCACCAAAGATCATTTTTCCTGCTGGCCATTCCTCTTCCTGTGCAAGTAAACATCCTTCTGGCTTTCGCTGTTGCCTTTTTCTACCTGTTTGGTAATCTTAAGATCATCAGATATGATCACCCCCAGGTATCACCTTTCATTCATGTACAGAAGTACTTTACCCCTCTACTCTTCCATTCCCTTGGGTTTTTGCATCCCAGATGTATGACCCTGCATTTTTATCATTCAATCTTATCTGCTGAATTCTAGACTATTCTTTAAAACTTTGTTAAATCCCTCTTTCTCTTATCCATGCCTTCTAGGGAGTCTACCTTATTGCAGATCTTGATGATATCCATAAAGAGACAGACCTTACCTGATGCCCTTCCACAAAATTATTTACGAAAATATTAAAGACCTGGACCAAGATCTAGTCTCTGTCACATATCACTGGTAACATCCTTATCCTCGGAATGAAGTCCATTTTTCTCCAGGATTAAGCAGGAAGTCCACATATGGGTGACATCAATGATGGAACCCTCGCACGGGAGCTCTCCCCAGCTTTCACAACTTTGGGAGATCCAGCACTCATGCGTGATCGCCTTCCCACCCGAAGGAAACTATCTTACTTCAGTCTTCTTTTTTCCTCGGAGCCCTCCAGATGTTCGTTTGTATCCCGGAGAAAAGCTGATTGCCTGGTCAGAATTGGTACCCTTTTTCTTTTGATTCATGGTTTGTTTGTTTTTTTTTCTGCCTTCCTGTGCTTCCCGTAATCATCGCCTCAGTGCCACGGTTTTTTCGGGTCTCTATTTTCTTTTTTTTTCGGCACACGGGTTTTTCTCATGCCCTCCTGGTCATGACATTTGGAGTCTTTTGACTTGACAGAAGCCGTCTTCCCCGACATGTCCACCCCAACCAGTGGCTTTAAGAATTGTGCCAGATGTGACCGGATCATTTCCATCACAGACCGCCATAACTGGTTCCTTCAATGCCTCGGGCCCAACCACGAGCCCTCTACATGCGCTTGGCTCCAAGATGACATCGTCAACCCTGGCATCGACCTGTGCCCTCAAAGGGCACTACTGAGGACTCTGCCTAACGTGGTGACTGGGCCCTTTCAGAACCATGAGGTTGCGGGGCTCTGGAATGGAGACTCTCCTTTGAAGAGGAGCGTCTCCAGAAGGAATGAACTCCATCTCAGTTATTGTCCTAAGGACAATGCCGAGTCCAGGGTGAAGACTGATGGACATTGCCATCTAAGCCCTTGATGCATCTCCAAGGGTGAAGGCCAGAAGTGGTCTTCGAAGCTGCCCTGGTGGGAGGAGGTGCCTCTCATGGCCTTGGAGAGCTGGCATGGGACTCCTGAGGCTGTTACCATCGAGGAGTCTCTGCCGAAGCAGCTGGCGCCATCGAAGGATGCAACTGTGGAGCACTCCTTCCTAACAGAGCGGTTGTTGACTCTTGAGCACAGCCTGGCTGTCTTTATGGCACAGCACAAGCCTCGGGAATAGGGAACCTCTGGTTCCTCAGGGCTGGTGATGGCACTGTCGACCACAGGTGCCTCGGTGGTGAAGGTCCAGCTGTTTCTTTCATTTCCCGTGACCATCTCAGTCCCACTCAGTGCAGCGCATGTCCCCCCCCCTCCTCCCCCCCCCCGAGTGCATTGGGCTCGGAATGCAGGGAACCGAGGTTGCCCTAGTCTCCTTCACCAGGGCATCGACGCAGTTCCCATTTCCATCAATACTTTGAATTCTTGTCTGACTTGGATTCCGAGTGGGAAAACTGAGGAGAAATCCCCGGAGATGGTGCAGCATCAAGATGTCCCTTCAGATCTTTCACTCCCCTATGAGCGCAGGAGGTCCCCTGCCAAGGACCTCTCCTTCTTGGAGTTCATCAGGGACCCTTCACAATTGAAGCTGAAGAGGAACCTAGGACGGAGGAGCTGGAGATTGTCCAGTATCCAACTCCCCCAAAGGAGGCCATCACCGTCCCGGTGCACCTTATCCTGGATTATTTCTTTCTTTCTTTATATATTTATTTAGTTATTTATTTACATTCTCTTATATACCGCGCTATTCTGCATCAGTGCGGTTTACATTGAACAAACTGAAGTTACATTGAACAGGGCATTATAACTTGGAGATAACTATTTTACAGGGAACATGGGCTATGGAGGGTTAAGTGGCTTGCCCAAGACCACAAGGAGCACCTGTGAGACTAGAAACCCCAGTCCTTCCGGCCCAAGGTTGCTGTCCTCTAGTGGGATTTGAACCCCCGACCTTCCGGCCTGAAGTACCTTGCCCCAACCACTAGGCCACTCCTCCACTCCGAGGATGTTGGAGGACCCTGGTTATGATGCTAGTTGTGAACAGGCATCTCAATTCCATGTATTGAGTCTGCAAGAGCCCAGGCTTTGTGAAAACACAACTGCCTCACAACTGCTTGGTTGTGGAATCAGCTATGCGCTGTATTAAGAGTAACAAGATGCACTCCTCGGTGCCACCTGGTAGGAAGGCACGCACCATGGATTTGTTTAGCAGGAAATGTTACCGGGGCTCGATGCTTGTGGCCCGAATCCAAACATACCCAGCTGTACATGGGCATGTACTTTGAGAGACCTGGCGGGGGAGCTTGCTGGGTTCTCGGCTAGCTTATCTGGAGACCATCTTCAGCGCTTCCAGAGCCTGGTGACTACGATCAAGGAATGATCCAAACATGTGACTCATGCAGCCTATAACGGCTTTGAGTCCGTGGCTAGAATGGCTGTGGCGGGCATTGGTGTTTGCAGCCTGACTTGGCTACAGTCATCTGACTTGGAGCAATAGTTTCAGGACAAGTTGGTCAATGTCCCATGTCAGGGAGAGAACCTCTTCAGCAAATCCATGACTGAGAAAGCCACAGAATTGGAGACTGAACAAGTCACCATGAACAGGCTCTTGAGAAAGATCGCTGATCCTTCCTGACACAAGGCCTTGGGAAAAAAGTCCTTCTACCAAAGTAAAAGAAGACCTATGGGATTTATGTCCCATACTATTCATACCAGCCACCCTAGCAGGGGCAGCTGGCCAAGGGCCAAGGCCAGAAGCAACGTCGGCCTAAAGCTCTAAGCAGCACCACAACCACAGCCTGGGGGGGAGCTTTTGACTCTGGACCATGCCCCTTCTTCCTCTTTCAGGCCCCATTCCGCAGCTCATTTGAGGGCATCTCACATTTGTAATACTAAATAATTTGTATTACTTGTTTTGGCCATGTTCAGTTTCAGACGGTAGTGAGACATCCAGGCAGCAATGTCTGATAAGCAGGCAGAGATTCCTGGAGAGATTTCAGGTACAGAAAGATAGATAAGAGCACAAATAAAAGGGATCTGCTAGAGGAGCAGAGTTCAAAGATGGAGTGTAAAGTGAGATAAGAGAGTAAAGGTAGTGAGGAGCTGCAGAATGGATGCACTTGCAGATAAGCACAAGAAGGTTGAACTGGATGCAGAAATGGATAGGAAGCTAGTGAAGTTATTTTCTATTGTAAATTAATAAACAGACCTCTTCCAAAGACGAGGAAGCTGTAAAACTAGAGGACATAACATGAAGCTGCAAGGGAGTAAACTGAAAAGCAACGTCAGGAAATACTTTTTCACTGAAAGGGTGGTGGATGCTTCGAATCCCCTCCCGCTGGAAGTAGTGGGAGCAAATATAGTGACAGAATTCAAAATGACATGGGACAGGCACAGTGGATACCTTCATAGCAACAGAATAAAATCAAAACAAACATAACTATCTCTTATATCTCAGCAAACAGGAACATAAGAACATAAGATATGCCATACTGGGTCAGACCAAGGTCCATCAAGCCCAGTATCCTGTTTCCAACAGTGGCCAATCTAGGTCATATGTACCTAGCAGTTTCCCCAAAAGACACAGGTTCCGCAATTTTTGTACTGGGTCAAGCATTGATATCCTGGGTCCCTTCTTAATAATGGTTTATGGACCTTTGCTCCAGGAACTTGTCCAAACCTTATTTAAAACCAGCTACACTAACAGCCTTTACTACATCCTCCGGTAACAAATTCCAGAGTTTGATTACACGTTGAGTGAAAAAATATTTTCTTTTATTAGTCTTAAATAGTTTACCCTGTAGCTTCATTGCATGTCCTCTAGTCTTTCTATATTCTGATAGCGTAAACAATCGATCTACGTTTACCCGTTCCACTCCGTTCATTAATTTATAGACTTCTATCATATCTCCCCTCAGCCGTCTCTTTTCCAGGTTAAAGAGCCCTAACCTTTTTAGCCTTTCTTCATAGGAGTATCCTTCCATCCCCTTTACCATTTTGGTGGCTCTTCTCTGAACCTTTTCTAATAACTCTATATCCTTTTTAAGATATGGCGACCAGAATTGCACACAATATTCAAGGTGCGGTCTCACCATGGAACGATATAGAGGCATTATAATATCTTTTGTTTTATTTTCCATTCCTTTCTTTATGATACCTAGCATTCTATTTGCTCTCTTGGCCGCCGCTGCACACTGGGCTAAGGGTTTTAACATGTTATCCACAATGACGCCTAAATCTTTTTCCTGGGTGGTGGTTCCTAATGTGGAACCTTGCATTGTGTAACCATAGTTTGGGTTGTTCTTCCCTAGGTGCATAACTTTGCACTTGTCCACATTAAATTTCATCTGCCATTTTGATGCCCAGTCTTCTAATTTATCAAGATCCTCTTGCAATTTTACACAATCCTCTTGGGTTTTAACAACTTTAAATAGTTTTGTGTCATCTGCAAATTTGATAACCTCACTCGTTATTCCACTTTCCAGGTCATTTATGAATATGTCAAAAAGCAGCGGACCCAGCACAGATCGCTGGGGTACACCACTATTCACTTTTCTCCATTGGGAAAATTGGCCATTTAGCCCAATCCTCTGCTTTCTATCTTTTAACCAGTTCTTGATCCACAGTAGTACACTGCCTCCTATCCCATGACTCTTTAGTTTTGCCAAAAGTCTCTGATGAGGGACATTGTCAAAGGCTTTCTGAAAGTCCAGATACACTATATCAACCGACTCACCTTTGTCTACCTGTTTATTCACATCTTCAAAAAATATAACAGATTAGTAAGACAAGACTTTCCTTGGCTAAATCCATGTTGGCTTTCTCCTAGTAAACCATGGCTATCTACATGTTCAGTAATTCTATTCTTTATAATGCTTTCTACCATTTTGCCCAGTACTGACATCTCACTGGTCTGTAGTTTCCCGGATCATCCCTTGAACTCTTTTTAAAAATTGGAGTTACATTGGCCACTCTCCGATCCTCAGGTACTACAGATGATTTTAAGGATAGTTCACAGATTAGTAATGGTAGGTCTGCAATCTCATATTTCAGTTTTTTCGTCACCCGTGGATGTATACCATTTGGACCAGCTAATTTGCTACTATTCAGTTTATCAAACCGTTCTAATGCATACTCCCAGTTTATCGATATTTTTTTTCAGTTCTTCCGCCACATCACCTTTATATACCATTTCAGGCACGGGTAGAGAGGGCATTGAGTCAGAAAGGATTAACGTTTTGCAGGAAACAGTCTGCTGTAGAATCTATATGGATTGAAATTCCTTGTAAAAGGGGGAAGGCAGTGGCAGTGGGGGTGTACTATCGAGCGCCTTGCCAGAATGACCAAATGGATGATGAAATGCTCAAAGAAATCAAGGAAGCTAACAAAAGTTACAGTGCAGTAATAATATTGGGTGATTTCAACTATCCCGGTATCGACTTGGTCAGTGTCACGTCAGGACATGCTAGGGAGATAAAGTTCCTAGATGAAATAAATGACTGCTTCTTGGAGCAGCTGGTTCATGAACCGACCAGAGGAGAAGCCATATTAGGCCTAGTCCTTAGTGGAACACCAGATCTAGTGCAAGAGATAAGGTTGTTGGGGCCACTTGGCAATAGTGATCATAGCATGATCGCCTTTGATTTAATTAGTGGAGGAGGGATAGTAAGGAAATCCACAGTACTACCTTTTAACTTTCGAAAGGGAGACTATGATAAAATGAGGAAAACAGTTAAGAAAAAGCTAAAAGGAGCAGTTGCAAAGGTTAAAGACGTACATCAGGCTTGGCTGTTGAAAAATACTATCTTGGAAGCCCAGACCAGCTGTATTCCACGCTTTAAGAAAAGTGGAAGGAAGTCCAAAAAACTACCAGCATGGTTTAAAGGTGAGGTCAGAGAGGCGGCTGTTGCCAAAAAATCATCTTTCAGGAAATGGAAAAAAGAGCCAAACGACGAAACCTGGAAACAGCACAAGCACTGGCAAGTCAAATGCAAGGCATTGATAAGGCAGGCAAAGGGAGAATTTGAGAAGAAGCTTGCTGCGGAAGTAAAAACGCGAAGTAAAGACCTTTTTAAGTACATTCGTAGCAAAAAACCTGTGAGAGAGTCAGTTGGTCCATTAGATGATAAAGGGGTTAAAGGAGCACTAAGAGGCGACAAGGCGATAGCAGAGAGATTGAATGAATTCTTTGCTTCAGTCTTTACTGAGGAAGATGTAGGGATGTTACCCATGACTGAAGTGGTATTTAAAGGTGTGGAAGAATTGAAGGAAATATCGATACATCGGGAAGATGTATTACAACTATTAGATAAACTGAAGAGTAGCAAATCACCTGGGCCGGATGGTATACATCCAAGGGTGTTGAAAGAACTGAAATATGAGATTGCAGACCTGCTATTAGTAATCTGTGAACTATCATTAAAATCATCTCTAATACCTGAAGATTGGAGGATCGCCAATGTAACACCAATTTTTAAAAAGGGTTCCAGGGGTGATCCGGGAAACTACAGACCGGTGAGCCTGACAGTACCGGGAAAAATGGTAGAAACCATCATAAAGAATAAAATTACTCAGCATGTAGATAGTCATGACCTAATGGGAGACAGCCAACATGGCTTTAGACAAGGAAGATCTTGTCTTACTAATCTGTTATGTTTTTTTTGAAGGAGTGAATAATCAGGTGGACAAAGGTGAGTCAGTTGATATTGTATATCTGGACTTTCAGAAAGCCTTTGACAAGGTCCCTCATCAGAAACTTTTGGCAAAACTAAAGAGTCATGGGATAGGAGGCAGTGTACTATTGTGGATCAGGAACTAGTTAAAAGATAGAAAGCAGAGGGTTGGGCTAAATGGCCAATTTTCCCGATGGAGAAAGGTGAATAGTGGTGTACCCCAGGGATCTGTGCTGGGTCCGCTGCTTTTTGACATATTCATAATGACCTGGAAAGTGGAATAAAGAGTGAGGTTATCAAATTTGCAGATGACACAAAACTATTTAAAGTTGTTAAAACCCAAGAGGATTGTGGAAAATTGCAAGAGGATCTTGATAAATTGGAAGACTGGGCATCAAAATGGCAGATGAAATTTAATGTGGACAAGTGCAAGGTTATGCACCTAGGGAAGAACAACCCAAACTATGGTTACACGATGCAAGTTTCCACATTAGGAACCACCACCCAGGAAAAAGATTTAGGCGTCATTGTAGATACCATGTTAAAACCCTCGGCCCACTGTGCAGCAGCGGCCAAGAGAGCAAATAGAATGCTAGGTATGATAAGGAAAGGAATGGAAAATAAAACAAAAGATATTATAATGCCTCTATATCGTTCCATGGTGAGACCGCACCTTGAATATTGTGTGCAATTCTGGTTGCCGTATCTTAAAAAGGATATAGCGATTTTAGAAAAGGTTCAGAGAAGAGCCACCAAAATGGTAAAGGGGATGGAAGGATACTCCTATGAAGAAAGGCTAAAAAGGTTAGGGCTCTTTAACCTGGGAAAGAGACGGCTGAGGGGAGATATGATAGAAGTCTATAAATTAATGAACGGAGTGGAACGGGTAAACGTAGATTGATTGTTTACCTTATCAGAATATAGAAAGACTAGGGGACATGCAATGAAGCTACAGGGTAAACTATTTAAGACTAATAAAAGAAAATATTTTTTCACTCAACGTGTAATCAAACTCTGGAATTTGTTACCGGAGGATGTAGTAAAGGCTGTTAGTGTAGCTGGGTTTAAAAAAGGTTTGGACAAGTTCCTGGAAGAAAGGTCCATAAACCATTATTAAGAAGGGACCCTGGATATCAATGCTTGAACCAATACAAGCATTGTGGAACCTGTGTCCCTTGGGGAAACTGCTAGGTACATATGACCTAGATTGGCCACTGTTGGAAACAGAATACTGGGCTTGATGGACCTTGGTCTGACCCAGTATGGCATATCTTATGTTCTTATGGGTAATTTCCCTACATCTTCTTCAGTAAAGACCGAAGCCTAGAATTCATTCAGTCTCTCCGCTATGGCCTTGTCCTTCCTTAGCACCTCTTTTACCCCTCTATCATCCAATGGTCCAACTGATATTTACAGTTTTTTTGCTACGAATGTACTTGAAAAGGTTTTTATTATGTTTTTGCTTCCGCAGCAAGCTTCTTTTTAAATTCTCTTTTTTCCTGCCTTATCAATACTTTGCATCTAACTTGCCAATTATTATGTTGTTTCCAGTGTTCATCATTAGGCTCCTTTTTTCATTTCCTGAGGGATGCTTTTTTGGCAGCAACAGCCTCTTTGGCCTCACCTTTAAACCATGCTGGCAGTTTTTTGGCCTTTCCTCCACTTTTCTTAAAACATGGAATGCATCTGGTCTGGGCTTCCAAGATAGTTCTTTTAAACAACGCCCATGTTTGAAGTAAATCTTTAACCTTTGCAGCACCTTCTTTTAGCGTTTTCTTAACTATTTTCCTCATTTTATCATAGTCTCCCTTTTGAAAGTTAAAAGGTAGTACTGTGGATTTCCTTTCCCTCTTTCTTCCATATTTATTAAATCAAATGTGATCATGCTATGATCACTATCACTATTACTAATACTACTACTAACATAAGAACATAAGATATGCCATACTGGGTCAGACGAAGGTCCATCAAGCCCAGTATTCTGTTTCCAACAGTGGCCAATCTAGGTCATATGTACCTAGCAGTTTCCCCAAGGGACACAGGTTCCACAATGCTTGTATTGGTTCAAGCATTGATATCCAGGGTCCCTTCTTAATAATGGTTTATGGACCTTTCTTCCAGGAACTTGTCCAAACCTTTTTTAAACCCAGCTACACTAACAGCCTTTACTACATCCTCCGGTAACAAATTCCAGAGTTTGATTACACGTTGAGTGAAAAAATATTTTCTTTTATTAGTCTTAAATAGTTTACCCTGTAGCTTTATTGCATGTCCCCTAGTCTTTCTATATTCTGATAAGGTAAACAATCGATCTACGTTTACCCGTTCCACTCCGTTCATTAATTTATAGACTTCTATCCTATCTCCCCTCAGCCGTCTCTTTTCCAGGTTAAAGAGCCCTAACCTTTTTAGCCTTTCTTCATAGGAATATCCTTCCATCCCTTTTACCATTTTGGTGGCTCTTCTCTGAACCTTTTCTAAAATCGCTATATCCTTTTTAAGATACAGCGACCAGAATTGCACACAATATTCAAGGTGCGGTCTCACCATGGAACGATATAGAGGCATTATAATATCTTTTGTTTTATTTTCCATTCCTTTCCTTATCATACCTAGCATTCTATTTGTTCTCTTGGCCGCTGCTGCACACTGGGCCGAGGGTTTTAACATGGTATCCACAATGACGCCTAAATCTTTTTCCTGGGTGGTGGTTCCTAATGTGGAACCTTGCATCGTGTAACCATAGTTTGGGTTGTTCTTCCCTAGGTTGTCAGACGGCTGCCTGGGTGAGAATGTTCACAGTCTTGACAAGTGCATATATCAATATGATTTGCAAGGGATTGTGGGCAATGCAGTTCATTCACACCAGACACAGCTGCTCACAATAATTAGTTGTGCTTGATGGTAAAGCCAATAAGATATTTATTTATGGGGTTATTTCTCCCAACACAGATATGCTTGGTAGCACATAAATCAGGTTACTTGCTTTCAGTGTTAAACTTGGAAAAACAAAATCAGGAAAACAACATTTGAACTTGTCAGGCAATCAAAGCAAAATAATAAAGACCTGGTTGGCAACAAACTGGTCTTTTCTGTAGGCATTAGCTAATGTTTTCTTAGTATATCAAACAAGAAACGAAATCCACAAAGAAGAGAAAAACTGTTCTTTTCAGGTTAACTTCTTATATCTTCCCACATAGATTCAGAAGTGATTCCCTCAGAGCTCACAAGCAATTAGGTAAGGCTCAATTGCTAGCAGTTATCCAGCTGAAACCCCTTAGCTGGCTTGCTTTCTACTGCGTGGCTCAAAATTCTACTTCAGGAGTTTTTCTGAGTAGATTAAAGAACAAGTTTGTATTTCTTTGTGATGGTTGCTGTACTTTGTAACAGAAAGTTACCAAAGGAGTTTAGACAGAGAGCAGTCCATGTAATCACAGCCTTCATCTGCAATCCCTCCCCCTTCTTCAACAATCATGGGTTCAATATCATGGATTGGCACAGATGAATCTCCCAATGGAGCACTTTCAGGAGAATACTTGTTTCCCTGCTGTCTTTCAAGGTTATAGCTAGGGCATAGATCAGTGTTCATACCTGAGCTTCCATTGCTGTTAGAGTTCCTCTCTATATAGCCTGGCCAGTATGTAGTCCAGTTCCTATGTCCAGCCTTCCAATCCAGATCCCTGGACACTGGATCTCTCTTCACATACCTTTTGGCACGGGTCTTAGGGTCCCTTCCAAGTGCAGCCGTCTCCCTCACAGGTACCCTCTGGAGATTCCTAGCTCTGCAGCACCATTCCTCTGGCTTTCCCCAGTCCAATGGTGTATGCTGGCCCTTGGAATGCCTCCCAGTATACGTACTGCTCCGGACTCTTCTAGACCTCTCAAAGGCTTTTCTCTTCTTTCTTCCAAAGGGTTTCTGCCCTCTCTGTCCGTCCGGTTTGGCTTCTGCTTCTGATGATCCTCCAGATGAAACTGAGGATGAGGATATCCAAGTTGATCATGAAGATGATGAGGATGATTCTCTGTAGAATAAACTCTACCTTTATTCTGCTTAGATGAGTGCTCCTCCCTAACACAGCGCAGCTGTGCTGAATCAGGCCCTGCCCTTTGAGATGAGTGCTTAGGGATTACCTCATAGCCCTCCTGATTGAACACACGTTTCCCCACTTCAGCTCCTCTAATGGCTGTTGGAAACCAGGTGCATTCTGGGACTGGTAGTCTTTTATGAGAAAATTCTGTTTTCTTATTTCTACCAGAACTGACAGGTTGCTTGTTCAGAGTCACTTCACCTTTCCTGTAGCTCCTTCCTGAGCTATGATAAGCTTCCTTATCACAAGGTGCATAACCTTGCACTTGCCCACATTAAATTTCATCTGTCATTTTGATGCCCAATCTTCCAATTTATCAAGATCCTCTTGCAATTTTCCACAATCCTCTTGGGTTTTAACAATTTTAAATAGTTTTGTGTCATCTGCAAATTTGATAACTTCACTCGTTATTCCACTTTCCAGGTCATTTATGAATATGTCAAAAAGCAGCGGACCCAGCACAGATCCTTGGGGTACACCACTATTCACCTTTCTCCATTGGGAAAATTTGCCATTTAGCCCTACCCTCTGCTTTCTATCTTTTAACCAGTTCCTGATCCACAATAGTACACTGCTTCCTATCCCATGACTCTTTAGTTTTGCCAAAGGTCTCTCATGAGGGACCTTGTCAAAGGCTTTCTGAAAGTCCAGATACACAATATCAACCGACTCACCTTTGTCCACCTGATTATTCACTCCTTCAAAAAAACATAACAGATTAGTAAGACAAGATCTTCCTTGTCTAAAGCCATGTTGGCTGTCTCCCATTAGGTCATGACTATCTACATGCTGAGTAATTTTATTCTTTATGATGGTTTCTACCATTTTTCCCGGTACTGATGTCAGGCTCACCGGTCTGTAGTTTCACGGATCACCCCTGGAACCCTTTTTAAAAATTGGTGTTACATTGGCGATCCTCCAATCTTCAGGTATTAGAGATGATTTTAATGATAGTTCACAGATTACTAATAGCAGGTCTGCAATCTCGTATTTCAGTTCTTTCAACACCCTTGTATGTATACCATCCGGCCCAGGTGCTTTGCTACTCTTCAGTTTATCTAATAGTTGTAATACATCTTCCCGATGTATCGATATTTCCTTCAATTCTTCCGCACCATTAAATACCACTTCAGTCATGGGTAAAATCCCTACATCTTCCTCAGTAAAGACTGAAGCAAAGAATTCATTCAGTCTCTCCGCTATCACCTTGTCGCCTCTTAGTGCTCCTTTAACCCCTTTATCATCTAATGGACCAACTGACTCTCTCACAGGTTTTTTGCTACGAATGTACTTGAAAAGGTCTTTACTTCGCGTTTTTGCTTCCGCAGCAAGCTTCTTCTCAAATTCTCCCTTTGCCTGCCTTATCAATGCCTTGCATTTGACTTGCCAGTGCTTGTGCTGTTTCCAGGTTTCGTCGTTTGGCTCTTTTTTCCATTTCCTGAAAGATGCTTTTTTGGCAGCAGCCTCTCTGTCCTCACCTTTAAACCATGCTGGCAGTTTTTTGGACTTCCTTCCACTTTTCTTAAAGCATGGAATACAGCTGGTCTGGGCTTTCAAGATAGTATTTTTCAACAACAGCCAAGCCTGATGTACGTCTTTAACCTTTGCAACTGCTCCTTTTAGTTTTTTCTTAACTGTTTTCCTCATTTTATCATAGTCTCCCTTTCGAAAGTTAAAAGGTAGTACTGTGGATTTCCTTACTACCCCTCCTCCACAAATTTAATCAAAGGCGATCATGCTATGATCACTATTGCCAAGTGGCCCCAACAACCTTATCTCTTGCTCTAGATCTGGTGTTCCACTAAGGATTAGGTCTAATATGGCTTCCCCTCTGGTCGGTTCATGAACCAGCTGCTCCAAGAAGCAGTCATTTATTTCATCTAGGAACATTATCTCCCTAGCATGTCCTGACGTGACACTGACCCAGTCGATACCGGGGTAGTTGAAATCACCCATTATTATTGCTGCGCTGTTACTTTTGTTAGCTTCCTTGATTTCTTTGAGCATTTCATCATCCATTTGGTCATTCTGGCCAGGCGCTCGATAGTACACCCCCATTGCCATCGCCTTCCCCCTTTTACATGGAATTTCAATCCATATAGATTCTACAGCAGATTTTGTTTCCTGCAAAACTTTAATCCTTTCTGACTCAATGCCCTCTCTAACATAGAGAGCAACCCCTCCTCCAATTTGATCAGCTCTATCATTACGATATAGTTTGTACCCAGGTATCAGTATCCCACTGGTTGTCCTCCTTCCACCATGTCTCTGATATTCCAATCATATCTAACCTTTCATTTAGTGTTATATATTCTAACTCTCCCATCTTATTTTTTAGACTTCTAGCATTTGCATACAAGCATTTTAGAGAATGTATTTTATTCATATTAATTTGGCTTTTGTTAGACATGGGTAATTTGGGATCTTTAAGCTCTGTCTGCTCCATACTCGAGGGCATTTGGGCTACTTTACTCTTTTGTGGAACCTCTCTGCTTTTGGTAGTATCCTTCAAAGATACATTCTTCCGAACCATCCGCTCTTGGGCGACTGTCGGCTTTCCCCTAATATCTAGTTTAAAAGCTGCTCTATCTCCTTTTTAAAGGTTAATGCCAGCAGCCTGGTTCCATCCCGGTTAAGGTGAGGCCCATCCCTTCGGAAGAGCCCCTCCTTTCCCCAGAATGTTCCCCAGTTCCTAACAAATCCAAAACCCTCATCTCTGCACCATTGTCTCATCCACGCATTGAGACTCCGGAGCTCTGCCTGCCTTTTGGGTCCTGCGCGTGGAACAGGAAGCATTTCGGAGAATGTTACCCTGGAAGTTCTAGATTTCAACTTCCTACCTAAAAGCCTAAATTTAGCCTCCAGAACCTCCCTTTCACATTTTCCTATGTCATTGGTACCGACATGTACCAAGACAGCAGACTCCTCCCCAGCGCTATCTAAGACCTTATCTAGGTGGCGCGTGAGGTCCGCTACCTTCGCACCAGGCAGACATGTTACCAGGCGATCCTCACGTCCACCAGCCACCCAGCTATCTACATGCCTAATGATTGAATCACCAACTATAACGGCTGTCCTAACCCTTCTCTCATGGGCACATGGCCCTGGAGAAACTTCCTCGGTGCGAGATGGTTTTACATCACCTGGAGGACAGGTCCTAGTTACAGGATCACTTCCTGACACACCAGGGTGATGCTCTCCTGTCACGTGACCTCTCCCCTCCATGGCAACAGGGATGCTGCCATACTGGAGGTGGGACTTCAGGACTATATCCCTGTAGGTCTCGTCTATGTACCTCTCTGTTTGTCTTATGCTTTCCAAGTCTGCTACTTTAGCCTCTAGAGAACGGACTCGTTCCCTGAGAGCAAAGAGCTCCTTGCACCTAGTGCTCACGTAAGACCTCTCACCAACTGGGAGAAAATCATACATGTGACACTCAATGCTAAAGACTGGAAAGCCCCCATCCCGCTGCTGGACTGCTGTCTGCATCTTAGTTTTAAGTTTGTGTTTAGATCTAAGTTCTTTACTTACTAAGGGTTGCTATGGATATTTATACTAATAAAACTGTACCTAATACGTGTAATATACCTTGTTCACCTGAAGCTTAACTAATCTCAGGTCCTTAGTGTATGACTGATTTGGGTAATGAGCTTCACCTGACAGCACCTCCTGCCTTTTAAGATGTGTAAGTATCTATAAAGCTACGGTTTTCCCAGGGGTGGGTGGGTGTGGGGAGGAAGGGAAATAACACTTATTAAAAGAAGGCTGCTACACAGTACCCTGTCTTGTGCTGCTGAGGTAAGCTATATTCTGATTTGATTTAAATTATAGCTCTTAGCTGCTGCTGGGCTCTAACTACTTATGAAATTTAAACTACAAGCTCTCTGCTGGGTTCTAAATTTAACCAGAAAGCTCTCTTCTGTGTTTTAAAACTAAGAGTACTTTTCTGATGCTAGGCCCTGAGTGACTATTAAATGTAAACTACAAGCTCTCTGCTGGGTTCCAAATGTAACCAGAAAGCTCTCTTCTGTGTTTTAAATTTAAACTAAAAGTACTTTGCTGTTACTAGGCCCTGAGTGACTATTACTATTGAACATTTTTATAGCACTACAAGATGTATACAGCACTGCACAAACACATGTCCCTGTTCATCAGAGCTTACAATCTAGTCAAGACAAACAACACAGTAGCTGTAGACATGGGATACATCTAGGGGGAATGTTAAGAAAACACAAGTGGCCCAAAACCCTTATCTTTTGCACCAGATCCTGTGTTCCACTAAGGAACAGGTCCAAAATAGCTTCCCCCTATAGCAGTCATTTATTTCATCTAGAAACTTTCTCTCTCTAGCATGTCTTGCTGTGACATTGACCCAGTCGATACCGGAGTAATTGAAATCACCCATTATTACTGTGTTATGACTTTTGTTAGCGTCCCTGATTTTCTTTGAGCTTTTCCTCATCCATCTGTTCGTTCTAGCCAGGCATTCGGTAGTACGTCCCCACTGCTGTCGCTTTCCGCTTTTTACATGGAACTTCTATCCATAGAGATTCTACAGTGTATTTTGTTTCATGCAAAACTTTAATCCTATGTGACTCAGCTTTCTCTAACATAGAGCGCAACCCCTCCACCAATTTGACCTGCTCTATCATTGCGAATAGTTTGTACCCAGGAATCGCAGTGTCACATTGGTTGTCTTCCTTCCACCACTCTCTGAGATGCCAATCATATCTAACCTTTTATTTGTGCTATATATTCTAGCTCTCCCATCTTATTTTTTAGACTTCTAGCATTTGCAAACAGGCATTTTAGAGGTTGTATTGTATTCATATTAATCTGATTATCAGTTGATAGTTGTAATTTGGAATCTTTTGGCTCTGGACATCTGGGTTACTTTTATCTTTGTTGGATCCTCTGTTGGGATGCCCTAACTTCCCTGTTTTGCTAGTATCCTTCAAGGATACATTCTTCCGAACCATGTGTCCATGGGTGACTGTCTGCTTTCCCCTACTATCTAATTTAAAACTGCTCTATCTCCTTTTTAAAGGTTAATGACAGCAGCCTGGTTACATCCTGGTTAAGGTGGAGCCCATCCCTTTGGAAGAGTCCCTCCCTTCCCCAGAATGTTGCCCAGTTCCTAACAAATCCAAAACCCTCTTCTTTGCACTATCATCTCATCCACGCATTGAGACTCTGGAGCTCCACCTGCCTTTTAGGTCCTGCACATGGAACAGGAAGCATTTCATTGAATGCTACCCTGGAAGTTCTGGATTTCAGCTTCCTACCTAAAAGCCTAAATTTGGCCTCCAGAACCTCCCTCCCACATTTTCCCATGTCATTGGTACCAACATTTACCAAGACAGCAGACTCTTCCCCAGCACTATCTAAAACCTTGTCTAGGTGGTGCGTGAGGTTCACTACCTTTGCACCAGGCAGGCATGTTGTTACCAGGCAGTCCTCACGTCAACCAGCCACCCAGCTATCTACATGCCTAATGATCAAATTGCCAACTATAACAACTGTCCTAACCCTTCCCTCAAGGGGACATGACTGTGGAGAAACCTTCTCTGTGTGAGAGGGTTTACATCTCCTGGCAGATAGGTCCTAGCTATAGGATCACTGCCTGCCACACCAAAGTGATGCTCTCCTTTCACGTGACCTCTCTCTTCCATGGCAACTGAGAGGCTGCCAGATTGGAGGTGGCAGTATTACGTCCCTGTAGGTCTCGTTTATGTACCTCTCTGTCTTCCTTATGTCCTCCAAGTCTGTTACTCTGGCCTCCAGTGGTTGATCTCGTTCCCTGAGGACAAAGAGCTCCTCGCACCTAGTGCGTATCTAAGTGTTTTCAGTTGGCCTCCTGTAATCCACCTTGTTTTCATTATGTATACATTCCTAAGCGTCACTCCAGTCCAGTCCCTTTCTTCTGGGTTGTGCTCCTTCTAGCAGCTTGGAGACTGAGTACATCATTCTTTGCTCACCTCAGGATATATATCACTGGCACCGCCCACCAGCCTCAGTATACTCAGTCTCCAAGCAGCAAGAAGGAGCATTAAGCTAAAGAGAAGGCTTACTGGAGAGACCTTAATTTAGAGGGGTTTTTTTTGTTTTGTTTGCCCTTCTCTCTTTATTTCTTTATTTTTCTTTCATTGCTTGATTTCTTTTTTTAATTTAATTTAGTCCTGGTATTGCTGACTGCAGCGGCTGCCTTCCTTACCCCCCCCCCCCACCTTTGGTTGAAGGGTTTGGGCTGGGAGGAGGCTTGCTTTGGCCCTTGAAGAAAAGGTTTTTTGCAGAAAAGGGGAACGGGAGACTGGCGAGGTGCTTTCCGCCATGTCTCCCAGTTCTGCGGGGCCTCTGCGCTGCCTTCCGCCCCGTGACTGAAGCCTGAGAGATGGCTAAGCATGAGGGCGGGAAGACTGAAGGAGCCGATCGCCGCCTGAGTATCCTGAGCGAGCGGGACAGTGGCGCAAGGTAAGGGGGACGGAACACGGCAGCTCAGCGAAGGCAAGCCTCGTGGTGTACGGGTCTCCACGGCCATGGCTGTGGCTCGCTTTGGAGCAGTCAAATGGCAGCAGTTTTCATGCGCTTTGTGGGCTGGGGACCTGACTGAGGGCGGGGCAGACCTTAGAGCTGTGCAGGCAAACAGCACACTTTCCGTTGGGGGTGAGAGCTCCGTTCAGCGTGCTAACAACTTAAGTTACTTTTGTTCTTCATAGTTGGTGAATATATTTGTATCTCCAGGAACAAGCAGGAATTAGTCTTCACATATGGGTACATCGGTACCAACGGAGCCTGCGCGGGAATGCTCCCCAGCGTCCAAAAAAGAACGCTTTTGGGAGCATCCCACACGCATGCGCGCTGCCTTCCCGCCATTCTATTTCCCTCACAACAGTTCTTCGTTTTCCGCAGAGCCGACAGGACGTGTCCTTGTCACCGCAGAAAATTCATCTGTTTTATTTTTATTTTTTGTGGTCGCGCCTGCCTTTGTTCAACGCCCACCGGTACCGCCGGTGCTTTTCTTTCTTTTTCTTGGAAAATTTCTTCTTTTCACTAAGAATTTTTTCTGGTTTAGTGTCTGACCTCTTTTTGGCCACTAGGCCTCTATCTTTTCCATTATGGAAAAGCCAGCCACTATCTTTAAGAAATGTGGAAAGTGTGGCGGTACAACTAGGTTAATAGACAGTCATTTTTGGTGTCTGCCTTGTTTAGGTCCTGACCATTGTCCTAAAGAGCGTTCTAGGAGTTTCAACAGAAGAGCTCTTCAGAACCGAGCACAGCTCGGTACCGGGTCTACATCCCCCATGATGTCACCAGCCAGAGTCTCTTCTTCCTTCCACGGTTAGGTAACCAAACAGTCTGTTAAGACTAGCCAGTCCTCGAGAGGTAGATCTCTTTCTAAGCATCGAGATGCCTCTGGCCTTGCCCTCGAGGACACTATGGCTCAATCCCGGCGGGAGTCTTCGGCCTCCAAAGCATTATCGGGATCTCAGGTTGCTCCCGAGGTTTTTACCTCCGTGGATGCACCTGTGCCATGCTCGGTGGTCCAGACCGCTTCGAGCGGTACCGATACCCCGGCATCGGCTATGGTGTTGGATGAAAGACTCCTCGCCATCGAATGTAGTCTGGCGAAACTCTCAGCTACTTTGGTACCGCTAGAGTCGCCGCAAACCGTTCTTCGACTGCTGGTGTCGGCGCCAGTGCCGGTATCAGCTTCGGTGCTGGCACCGGTGTCTGTACGCGTACCGACATCGGCGTTACTCCTGGTGCCGGATTGGGCATTGGTGCAGATGCGTGTATCGACATCGGTACCGGCATCGATGCCTTCGATACTTCCTTCTACAGGCTCGCTTCCTTAGATGCCGAGCCTGGAATTGCTATCTAGCCTGGAGGATTCGGTACCGACTTGTCTCGGTACCGACATCTAGGGGTACCGAACACATCTCTTTAAAGAGAATCCGATGCTTCATCTTTCCCGGTCTTCTAAGCCCGATGTCGGTGATGCATCCATCGGTACCGCTGCTGAGCTTTCAACAGTTCCAGCTTATACTCCTCATTTCAGAGGGTTCCTCTTGGAGATCTCTTTTCAAGCTTTCCTGCTTGATATGGCAAGAATACTTGCCATCTCTATACCTGGGAAAGAGTCTATACCAAGGGATTCAGAAATTCTGCAATCCCCCTGGTTTCCAGAGGAGGCAATCATGCTTCCTTTACATCAGATCCTACAGTATCTGTTATTAAGAATGTGGGATACTCCCTTAACGGTATCCCCACATTCCAAGAGAATTGACACTATCTATAAAGTGCCACCTTCTCCAGGTTTTCAAAAGACTCAACTCCCTCATCATTCTATAGTAGTAGAATCAGCAATGAGGCATGTTAAAAGTGCAAAAAAGCACTCCTCTTTTCCGCCAGGTTGTGGGTCTAGGACCTTAGATGCTTTTGGGCGTCGATGCTTCCAAGCATCTATGCTTTCAGCAAGAATCATTTCATATATTTTCTATATGGGATCCTCTTTGGAAGAGGTTGCAAAAAATTTAAAACTTTTGAACCCTTTCCTTCAGGAACATAAAAGAGCAGACTATTTATCACTATTCAATCATGCTTATGATATCTCTACATTCCTTTATCGTGCTTCCCTGGATTCTTTTGAATCTATCAGCAGATCTTCTGCTATAGCCATAGGAGCACGACACATAGCCTGGCTCCAAGCTTCAAACTTGGATAAATGGGTACAAGAAAAGCTGGGGGATAGTCCTTGTACTGGAGAACATCTCTTCAACAAGGATTGTCTATTTCAGGCTAGTCAGTTAAATACTGATAATCCTACCCTCAGAGGATTGTCATGACTTTCCTCTGTCCCAGCCAATAGTAAATCTTCTAAAAAACTTTCTTCACCTAAGGGGAAAAAGTTTTATCCATCTTCTACCTTTCAGACAGATGTTTCCCAACAGAGACAACATCAAACCAGGCTAAGGAAACAGAAACCTCATCAGGCTCAGCAAACCCAATAATTCAGGGTTTCTGAATTCTTTTCCTTCCTGTATGAGGTTCACAACCTCTAGATTTCTCTTTCTATTGAAAGGGTCATTCTGGTTAGATCTCATCCTTGCTGAGACAACACTGACTAAATTCTAGGCACGAATCTCTTCTTCAACAGAAGTCCACTCTTCTAGTCAAGAGTTACGGAGATATCTCATGCCTACAGGTCACCAGTTTCTACTTCCTTATTTAAAAAAACAAAAACAAATATATGGGAAGAAAAATCAAGAAACTTAACAGGATGAGCACTACTTCATCAGTTTGATCTTAGTTGCAGAAGACTTTAACTATAATAATTACTATATAGTATGTTTTTTCAACTCTGTATTACTTTCTATCCGTTAGTCTGGACATCCAGTCTCTAACAGGAATATTATTCAACTGGAGAGCTTCTCCTGAAGCTATAGGAGTTCCTACTCCAGTAAATCTTCCAATACAAAGTTTTTTCCCTTTTGGGTCCTTCTGCACTGGGGTTTTTACAGGATGCAAAACAGCATTCTGAAAACTACTACCAGGTTATTCTATCCATTTGAGCATAGTCAACTCAGACAGCTTCTAAAACCCTCCATAAAGGAAATAACCCACCAAGTGGGTTATATGAGCTTCTTAAACAGATAGCTCACATGGGTTTCTGCCTCTTCCACGCTACCTGCGTAGTTTTGAGTTGACCTCTCAAATATTCTTTTTATGACAGCTTATCAGACAGGAATTTAGTATTACCATTCCTAATCATGTCTGTTAGTCTTTTTTCTGCTGTCTTTATAACAGATGGCTCCGAAATACATTTTCGAAACCCTCTTGTACACATCATTCTAAGACAGAAACCCTGTGTACTATCTTGAGCTATGTTCAATTCTATATTTTCAGAATTGATTAGATTGCACATTGGTTAGCTAACAGCCAGGGCTCTCATAAGCAACCTACAGCATGCTCTCTGCAACCATGCAAGGAAGCTCTGCAACTATGGGCCTTTGTCAGAGAGCATCAGAGTCCGCTCCTGGCAGGTAACTTCCAGGCAGTTAAAGAACCTGTAACTGGTGGCCTCTACCCAGTCATGCACCCATGCCTGTTGGTTCCTATTTTTTGTTATCTTCCTTAAAATTCTTTTAAGGAAAAGGAACCAGGGCCTAGACGACTTCGAAAGTAAAGGAATGGCACCACTCCCTGGGTTGTTCTATGTCTTCAAAAGAACTTCTACAGCAGGGATGCATTCCTAATCATTGCAGTTGATCTTTATCTATTGAAATTTTTTCTACTTTCCAATACCTCATTGAAGTCAATAAGAAGTAAAGAACGCATAATACTCATACTGCCCTCAAAAGGAGGCAAGCATGGTATTTTCTTATGTTGCGTTCCTTTCTTCCAACTTTTTCTGAAGTTATAGAAGGACCCAAATCCTTTATCCTAGGATCTCCTTTGCACTCCTTCATGTACGTCTCAAGACCTGGTCATCTGAGGACTAGTCTTTTTAAGACTTAGACTTTTTGTCACAAGTAAGAAATATCCTACTGGTTTCCATGTAACCTTGCACATGATTCTTACACTAATTCATTAATATGAATTCACTGACTTTCCTCAAGAGGGCTGTGACCCTTCTTGTTGTTAGTCGGATCACTTTATACAATCTGACCTTGAAATATTGTACTGTCCATATCAATGTTTTCAGCATACCATGGTATTCTTAAATGGACATCCAATTTATCTGGTAAAATTAGGAAACTCCTTCTTTTAACGTAACCTTTTTTTCTGCTTGAATCAGGTTACCTTATATCTGAAGCTCTCTATGTGCAGTTGTTGGCCTAAGTGCCATCACTTATGCGACATAAGTCACTGATCTTCAGAACTTGGGGGCTAAACTGCCCAGTACAATTTTTCGTCTGGATAAAGGGGTTCAAGAAACCCATCCTCTTTTTCTGTAAAGGTCTTGTAACCTTTTGATCCAGACCAATCTTGTGCTCCTTGTGATCTTGGGCAAGCCACTTAACCCTCCATAGCCCATGTTCCCTGTAAAATAGTTATCTCCAAGTTATAATGCCCTGTTCAATGTAATTTCAGTTTGTTCAGTGTAAGCCGCACTGATGCAGAATAGCGCGGTATATAAGAGAATGTAAATAAATAAATAAAATAAATAAATTTTCTTTCCCTAGACACCATCCCCTCTAGGGTCAGAAATATTTCAGACTTTGGTCTATTCGGAAGCTTAGCTTCTCTCCAAGGTCCCAATTTCTTATAAAACTCCCCAGTTCCCCTGGGTTTAGTTCTAGACATTAATATTTTTTTCTCCATCTGTATTGCAAATTGTATTTCCTTTACTCCTCACAGTAAGGGAACTCCATATGAGGACAATGTGATGGTTCTTACAACAGACCCATATTAACCTCCCCATATGTATAGTTTTGCAATCCTTGGATAAAATCCTTTTTCAAGAATTGAGACTCCTATCCCTTACTAACAGTTATTTCTACACAAGGACACCTTTTCGGATACCTTGTTTAATTCAGCTGTTCCACAGCACCCCTTTTTACACTGTTAGTTCAACTCCTACCCTCCATCCCTTTGGATGCCGGAGGTCCTCGGGAGGAAGCATGGCTCATCCTTTAGATTTGCAACATGCTGGGCCTCTCCAGGCATCTCTAGCTTGGGAGTCCCATATGTGAAGACTAATTCCTGCTTGTTCCTGGAGATAGCACAGTTACTTACCTGTAACAGGTGATCTTTGGGAACAACAGGAATAAGTCTTCATAACCCACCCACCTCCCCTAGGAGTTGATCTCTCTCTCTCTCTCTTTCTTTCTCTCTTCTAATTTGTCTACTTCGATCTCAGCTACAAACTCAACTGTTGTGAGGGAAGTAGAATGGCGGGAAGGCAGCGCGCATGCGTGTGGGATGCTCCCAAAAGTGTTCTTTTTTTTGAACGCTGGGGAGCGTTCCCGCGCAGGCTCCGTCGGTACCGACGTACCCATATGTGAAGACTTATTCCTGCTATTCCCAGAGATAACCTGTTACAGGTAAGTAACTGTGCTCTACACACACACACACACACACACACACAGATAGATAGACATACTTTCATATAACACTGTAAGATTTTTTTGTAAACTAAGGTTTGTTTCAGAGATGCCAGCTTGGCCTCAGTGCCTGGTCTTTGGAACCCGTAGAGGAGTGGTCTCGGACACAGGCGTCTGCAGGGGCTTCGCCATGGAGGCAGCCTCAGTGGAGCAGGGGCTGCAGGCTGGCGGACCTCCAGAACCCTTAGCTTCAGGGTCACAGGAGTTGGTGGAGCCCTTGGCAGGGTTCATCGGGGGAGGGCTACCTCTCTTCTTGAATTTGGAGCAGCAGGAGCCCTCTCAGCCACAACTGGGGACCTCCTCAGGTGAGGGAGGTCTCGGCAGAGATTTCTCCCCGGAGTTTGTATTGTTGTTACACAAGGCTTTCTGTCTGCGTCAAGAGGGGAATCAGGGACGCAAACGGAAGCGGAAGGCACAGGACAGGTCTCTGCTGGACACAGTTATTCCTTCCAAGCGAGTTAGAGCTTCGGAAGAAGAGGACCCTCTCTCCCCTGGCTCTGAAATATTAGAAAGAGAGGCCTCCGAACAAGAGTTGGGGGAAGAAGAAGAAGAGCTCGAGGAGGGAGAGATCCCAGAAGAGCACGCTAGGATTGTGCGGGTTTTCTGTAGGGAGGAACTCCCTGCTTTGATTGGAGAGTCCCTGAAGGTTCTTAACATGTCCACAGGGGTCCCGGCGCAAGAAGAGGAATTGGAGGATCCATTTATTCAAGCGGTTAGGAAATCTCAGAGGGTTTATCCTGTCCACAGAGTGGTCCGGCAAATGATTCAAGAAGAATGGGATCAGCCAGAAGCCGGATTGAGAGGTGTGCGATCAATGTCGCGCCTGTACCCTCTACCTGAAGTAGAAAAGGAATTGTTGAAGTCGCCTAGAGTGGATGCTGCAGTTTCAGCGGTTACTAAAAAGACTACCATCCCGGTGGAGGGCAGTGCAGCTTTAAAGGATGCACAAGACAAAAGGTTGGACACCTTGTTAAAGTAAGCCTTTGACATTAGTGCCCTGGCCCTTCAGGAGTCAGTGTGTGGGGCGTGGGTGGCCCGAGCTTGCCTGAGGTGGTTCCAACAACTACAGATGGCTGGCGAGTCTATGTAAGGCCAGCAGGGAGAGGCCGCAAGAATTGAGTCCGGGGCGGCCTATCTGGCAGATAGCCAGTATGATCTTATTAGAAGTTTGTCAAAAAGCATGGCTTCGGTGGTGGTGGCTTGGCGGTACCTTTGGCTCCACAATTGGGCGGCCGACGCTTTGTCCAAAACTCGACTTAGTAGGCTCCCCTTTAAGGGCAAGCTCCTTTTTGGGGAAGATTTAGACAAGTTGGTGAAGGACCTAGGGGAGTCAAAGGGTGGCAAGCTGCCGGAAGATAAACCGAAGCAGGGGTTTTTTTCGGCTCCGGGAAGGTCACAGCAGAGGGAGTCCCAGAAGTTTCGACCAGCTCGTCAGAGCTTCTTTCAGAGAGGCTGTTTTCCGTCAAGGGGACAGAGCTTCCGGGGGTTTCGTGGAGCGGGAAGAGGTTTTAGGGCCTCTTCTGCAGCTTCAGCCCAGAGGAAGTCACAATGAAGTTGCAGGGGCTCGGGTGAAGGTGCTGCCAGTAGGAGGGCATCTGCGGCAGTTCTTTCCCGCCTGAGCCCGGGTGACATGCGACCAGTGGATCTTGGAGGTAGTGTGGGACGGTTATGCCCTTGAGTTTGCGAGGCCGGTTTTTCCCTCTTTTGTCCAGTCCCTGCAAGGCACCGGCCAAGCGAGCAGCAGTAGAAGAAACCTCATCAAGACTGTTGGCGTTGGAAGCGGTAGTCCCAGTGCCAAAGGAGCAATGCGGCTACGGTCGATACGCCATCTATTTCATAGTCCCAAAGAAGGAAGGTTCCCTAAGACCAATTCTGGACCTCAAGTGGGTCAATCGGTGTCTTCGGGTTCCCCACTTTCAAATAGAGACGTTAAAGTCGGTAATAGTGGAGGTCCGGCAGGGAGAGTTTTTAACTTCTCTCGACCTCACCAAGGCATATTTGTATATCCCCATCAGAGAGTCGCATCAGCAGTTCTTGCGCTTTGCGGTCCCGGGGGAGCACTTTTAGTTCCAGGCATTGCCGTTCGGTCTGGCGACGGCCCCTTGTACCTTTACCAAGGTAATGGTGGTAGTTGCGGCGGCGCTGCTGCGCAAAGAAGGGATTCTAGTTCATCCTTACCTGGATGATTGGCTGATCAGAGCCAAATCCAAAGACGAGCGTTTGAAGGCGATGGCCAGAGTGGTCAGTTTCCTTCAAAGCTTGGGGTGGGTAATCAATCTGGCAAAGAGCAGGCTGGTTCCCACCCAGGAAATCGAGTACCTGGGAGCAAGGTTCGATACAGTCGCAGGCAGATTCTTTTTACCAGCTCAAAGAGCAGGAGACCTCTGTCACTTGGTACGCGCGTTCTTAGTGCGGAAAGCGCCCTCGGCGTGGCACTACCTGCAGGTGCTGGGGACAATGGCGGCCACCTTAGAACTGTTTCCTTGGGCCAGGGCCCATATGAGGCTTCTTCAAAGGTCGCTTCTGCGACGCTGGTCTCATCAGCGGCAGCCTTTGTCAATAGCACTCCCTTGTCCTCCAGTAATCAAAGGGACTCTACAGTGGTGGCTGTCCCAGGGGATTCTGGAGAAGGGAATGCCCCTCGAATCTCCGCAGTGGGTGCAGGTGACGACGGATGCGAGTCTGTCCGGCTGGGGGGCCCACTGCGAAGGTCAATTTTCCCAGGGTTGCTGAAGTGTCCAGGAAGCCCAGTGGCCTATCAACAGGCTAGAATTGAGAGCAGTGACCCTAGTTCTCAAAGCGCTCCTAGTTTGGGTTTGCAGGAAGGCAGTCGGAGTCCTTTTGGACAATCTGACAGCGGTGGCCTACATCAACAGACAGGGAGGCATGAGCAGTCCTCTGTTGGAAGAAGAAGCAGAAAGCCTCTTAGAGTGGGCCGAGACGTACCTGTTGGCGCTGTCAGCCCAGCATGTGGCAGGAGTGGAAAATGTTACGGCCGACTACCTCATTCGGTACAAGGTGGATCACGGCGAGTGGGTTCTTTGTCAGGAAGTCTGTCATGGACCTGATGGCCCGCTTGGATTCGGCAAAGCGAGCCGGTTCTTCAGCAGATGGAAGGAAAGAATGTCGGAAGGCTTAGATGCCCTAATGCAACGGTGACCCAAGGAGGGGTTGCTGTATGTTTCCTCCCATGGGCGCTCATAAGCAGAGTTATGGAAAGGATAGAGGCGCATCAGGGATTGATGGTGCTGATAGCTCCGGACTGGCCAAGGAGACCATGGTACACAGATTTAATGCGACTATTGACAGATCGACCATGGCGCCTTCCGGTAAGAGAGGATCTTCCCAGTCAGGGTCCCGTGAGGATGCCCCAGGTGGATCGGTTCTTGCTTATGGCCTGGCTATTAAAAGGGCAAGGCTATGCAAAAGAGGATATTCGGGAGTAGTGATTCAACATTGCTGAAGGTGCGTAAACGATCAACCTGGCTGGCGTATGTGAGAGTCTGGCGCATTTTCGAAGGCTGGTGTGAGGGATGTCAGAAGAGACCCTTGAAAGCTTCCATCTCTGACGTATTAGATTTTTATAGGCTGGTTTTGAAAAGGGACTGGCAGCCAGTTCCTTGCGTGTGCAATTAGCGGCTATTTCCTGCTACAGAGGCAAGCTCTTGGGTAAGTCTTTAGGCGAGCATCCAAATGTGGTCCGATTCCTTAAGGCGGTGAGGCGCTTGAGGCCTCAGCAAAGGTCGACAGTGCCTCCTTGGGATCTTAACCTGGTGCTA
Organism: Ichthyophis bannanicus; assembly: GCA_033557465.1. Taxonomy (NCBI): domain Eukaryota; kingdom Metazoa; phylum Chordata; class Amphibia; order Gymnophiona; family Ichthyophiidae; genus Ichthyophis; species Ichthyophis bannanicus. The sequence goes on from CM066040.1 coordinate 74,726,625, forward strand.
GATGGTCTAGCGGGGGAGCCTTTCGAACCAGCTCACCTGGCTTCGTTGAAGGATTTGACGCTTAAAACGGTTTTCCTGGTGGCCATCTGTTCAGCTAGGTGAGTTTCGGAATTGCAAGCGTTTTCCTGCTCTCCTCCTTTTCTGGTTTTCTTTAAGGATAAGGTGGTGTTGCGGACGGTTCCGTCTTTCTTGCCCAAAGTAGTTTCCCCGTTTCATGTGAATCAGGTGGTGTCTCTTCCTTCTTTTGCCAGTTTGGGGCAGGAGGAGTGCGATGCACGTTTGCGCCGGCTGGACATTCGTAGGATTTTGAGGCATTATCTGAAGTGCACCAAGGCGTTACGCAAGTCGGAGAGGTTGTTTTGTTTGGAGGGCCACGCAAGGGGGAAGCAGCTGCTAAAGCTTCAATTTCGCGTTGGATCAGGGAAGCAATTGCTTCAGCCTATATCCTGAAGGGTAGACAAGTCCCGTTGGGGTTTCGAGCTCATTCCACTTGGGCTCAGGTGGCCTCGTGGGCAGAGTTTAGCCTGGTTCCGCCAGTGGAGATTTATAGGGCGGCTACTTGGGCTTCCCTACATACCTTTGCCAAGCACTACCGGTTGGATGTGCAGGCGGCGGCAGATGCTGGATTTGGGGGAGCGGTGCTTCGGTCTGGTTTGGCAGGCCCCCTCCCAAGCTTGAACTGCTCTGTTACATCCCAGAAGAGAGGGACTGGACTGGAGAGACACTTAGAAAGAAGTAATTAGACCTTACCTGCTAATTAGTGTTCCTAAAGGATCTCTAGTCCAGTCCCTGGTCCCGCCCAGTATGGTAAGAGTACAAATTTCCGGCCCGACGGGATTTAGGAAGGATGGTATGGGAGGGGGCAGTTTTCTTTGCAGTGTTTTCCTTCGGATTTCGGTACCGGAGTGGAAGAAGTAGCTGAGGAGGCCTGATTTCGGAGTTAGCTGATAAGTTAACCTTGTAAGTTGGTAAGGGGCTGTTCAAGTAAGCCTCCTCCTCCTCAAAGGGAGTGTTGGGATATCCCTTTCTGGGATGGGGAGGCCTGTGGTTTGTTAAAATTTTATCGTAGTTAGTTTTTCTTTGCTTAGTTGTCTCTCCTTTAGGTTTGCTTTGTCAACAGGATACTGAGGCTGGTAGGTGGTGTCAGTGATATATATCCTGTGGTAAGCAAAGAATGACGTACTCAGTCTCCAAGCTACTAGAAGGAGCACAACCCAGAAGAAAGGGACTGGACTGGAGATCCTTCAGGAACACTAATTAGCAGGTAAGGTCTAATCACTTCTTATTCTACTGTTTATTTGTTTAGTTCCATTGTCGTTCATCCTGGTACTCTTTTGATGGTGGGAGGAGTGGCTCAGTGGTTGGGACAGGTTACCTCAAGCCGGAAGGCTGGGGGTTCAATTCCCGCATGGGGACAAGCAACTTCAGGCTGGAGGGACTGGGGTCTCTAGTCCCATGGCCACTCCTTGTGGCCTTGGGCAAGCCACTTAAACCTCCATTGCCTCAGGTACACTTAGGGGCATGTTTACTAAACTCCGAAATTGTGCGGGGCCCCGTTAGTGTGCCTGTGCCCTATAAGGAGTGGGCGGTTCAGGCAGAAAAAAGAAAAAAAAACGGGAGAAAGCGACCGTACTTGTGCAAGTCGCGCAACTGTGCGGGGTCCGTATTAGCGCGTGGGAAGGCTAAGCGTCGCGCTGCTGGGCACACAAACGAACAGAGCCGTAGTACAACGGTGAAGACACTGAGCAATGGTGCAGGGGCCACGGGTTCGAACCCCCACTGGGTGCAATGAACAAGGCTGGCTCAGGCAGTACCTATTATGGGGAGGATTGTTTTAGGAGGGAGCCTAATTTTGTGCGGCAGAAGGCGGCGCGCCGATGTGCAAGCACAGGAACAGAGCCACAGCACAATGGTTACGACACTGACCAATGGTGCAGGGGCCATGGGTTCAATCCCCCAAGGTGCTCAATGAAGAAGGCTCACAGAGGCATTATGTATTATGGGGATGAGTGCTGTAGGGGGCAGGTTAATTTTTTTATCTCTGTTAACACTACTAGCAAACGCACTCACAAAGCGTGTTAACATAAGGCGGCCCATAAGGCACATGTTAACGTTCACTGTCCGGCAAGGCACCCTAGAATGTCCCCTATAGGGCCTCATATATGTTGCGGTACAGGGTAATGTATAGTGCACCTTATATGGACGGCAACCATAAGGTGCCCTATAGGGCGCCCTATAAAGCACCCTCAGAGGCACCTTATGGGTACAGTACGCTGAGGGTGTTTTTGCTGGCAACAACATATGTACATGACAGTTAAAAAAAACATTGGACAACCCTCTAAAAGAACCCCACTGTGGGTTCGAACCCATGACCTCTGGCTTCACAGGCAGTGACGTAACCATTGGGCTACAGCTCTATAGCTGCCAGCAAGCCCCTGGCTGGCTGCAGAGAGCCGTCACGTCACCACACAGACAGTCTTCTGTGGGAACCAGGATAGGGTTAGGCCACCCGTACCCATGATGCACTGCACATGCAAAGCAGCTGACCACAGATGAACACAAGATGGGGAATCCACCCCAACAGCTCCCCGACCTGGTAGGGGGAAGTGTCCGTGTGCACCCACACAGCACCTCGGCCTGGTAGGGGGGTACTGACCGGGTGTGTTACTGGCACAGAGTAGCTACACACTGTCACATCGTGCGGGTTGTCACCACCAGGGGGCAGACTGCTTCCAGTCCAGCAAGCCTGCGCCGGATGGCGAAGAAATAGTTGTGCAACTCGAATGGTAAAGCAAAAGTGAGGATTTATTCCCCTCCCGGGGTTGGATTATTCAAACAGATAAAACAGAACACAAGCACTTAAACAAAAGTATCCATATCTTTTGGCAAAACACAAAAGAACATAAGGGCAATATCTTCTTGCTTCAAAGTAGGAATAACTGTAGCACACAGCCTTTCTGTGTGAACCCAACACGTAGTGTTTTCCTGTAACACTAGGTTTAGCTCTGGTTAGCATAAAGACATTTTCTCAGATGAAATTAATGTACAGTCCATCGGGTCACAGGTGGATGAACATTCACTGAGGGTGTCCACTAACATTGGTTCTTCTTTACATTCAAAACCCTCTTTGTTAAAGTATGCCTGGATATTTCCCCGTGGCGTGCCCTCACGGTAAGTCTCCTTATTTCTATCCTCTGGTTGGGATAGATGGTATCTTTGTTCCCTCTTGCTACCAAGCTTTAGCCTGCAGGGTTTTCTTTGGGGTTTAGAGATTCCTACCAGGTCCTCATCTGACATGCATACGTCCTCTGGTAAATCTCTATGCTTCTCTGAAGGCAGTGAATGCTCTCTGCTTAAATGGCTAGGTTGGGAGTTGCTGCCCTGCCCCCACCTTAAGCTCCCTGTATAAGGCTGCTCTGCATTCACACGATAAGAACTTTTGTTCTTCTTAACTTTTAACTGCCCACATTCATTCCCCAAGTCCCAGCTTCTTGGTACATACTATTTTGATACTGGCTTGCACTCACTCCGGCTAGAACGTAGCCTCCATGCTCCAACGTTTCTGTAATCAGCAGGGCATGCACACCTGGCTTCTGCACGAGTAAGCTGCTCCCTCCTAGTGGATTCTGGGTAGCTATGTGGGTGAATGCTTCCTGGTTCTGACTCTGAGTCACTTTCTAGGTTGAAGTGAGAGACTCTTCCTGGTTCCTCCCAAGCAGCTGCTGTAGGTAAGACAGGCTGTCTTCTCTGCCTACGGTGCTCACGCTGTTCCAGGTCTCTTACTCTCAGGTCCTGTTCCAAGTCTGACTGCTCTAGCAACTCCTCTCCTCGTGGCAGCTCCCTGGAGGTGTTGCTCTTGTAATGAACCCCTCCTGTGTTCCCTGCACTATCCTTATAAGGGCTGTAAGTACTTCTCCCTCCCAGGTGTGTGCTATCAGGAACTAGGGCGTTTCTCTTTGCTAAATGTTTCTCCAGACCTCGTGGCTGCCTTTGTTGTTGTTGCCCCTGACAACAGCTGTCCACATGGTCTGTTCTCTTGTCAGTTTTAGAACTGAAATGCTGTGCGTTTTGCATTTTTAAAGTAGAAATTGGGGCTTCTTCATCACAGGGTACAGTGCTCACCCTGAGGGTGCGGTGATGCGCCCAGGACCAGGTCCACAACACCTGCCATGGCTGACAGAGGCCATGCCGGAACTCCAAAGCAGTAGTAATCTGAGAGATAGGTAGTTCCTGCAGAAACACCCTGGATTACTCTGTCTGCGTCAGTCAGTGGAACCCCTTATGGACCCCTAGGTGGGTTATGTACCACCATTCCCCCCCCCCCTAGGCTGCGGGTGAAAAACAGGGTCCCCTATCAACAGATCCACATTCTACCACCCTGCAATGGTGGCAGTAGAGTGGACCATCAACCCATGTCCTACTGGTGAACAGACACCCTACAGGGCATCCAAAGCAACCCTATACACATCCACAACACAATATCAGACAGACATTAGGCCAGGATATGCTAAGCTGCACCCCACCACTATCTGATATTCTCCTGCAGCAGGCCTTCAGCCGCTGCACCCTGCAAGGCACTCCATCAAGACACATACCAGCTGAGAACAGTCTGCTAGTTAGTCCTGGTGGAAATGCATGCACCCAGAACTGGGATGGCAGTGCACACAAAGAGATAAGTCAGTGACTGGGCCCCACAAGGAAACCCATACATATCACATGAGAGAAATACTATATAGCACTATGGGGGTGCCTAGCCATGCTGGCGTCACTGCACAGTCAGGGTGGAGTGTACACCTAGCAGCACATACAGAGGTCACCCTGTCTGTGTAGGTGGTGTCCGGCCACTACAATGTCCCTGCCAGTGCCCTGTGCCCTGTGCAGATGCATCCTGGCCAGCACACCCTGTCTGAGCTATACCCATGGTACTTTGCTGCTCATTATGCACATTGTCAGGCCAATACTGGCAACAGTGCTGGCAGTGTGGGCTGTGGAAGGTGTTTGCAGCCAACACACACTGTATAGACAGACACACACTCCCACACGTATGCCAGCATTGTGCCACTATAGAGGGGTTTATCAGCCTTGCCCACCACACCAGTCCTGGGCACAGTACAGGCATGGATATGCTACGCAGTACTGTTGGGGGTCACTCCCCAGGGTGGTAAACACTGTCAGAGACCAGACCTGAAGCACGCACCGCAGACATCAGACAGATTTTTATGTTGGAGATCAAAGAGCCAAATGTGCTTTAAGTAGGACAGTCTACCTGCCAGTACACATAGCAAACGTTTGAGAGCTGTCCACCGCATACCCAGGTGTAGGGTGGCATTGCTAAGGTATGCAGGTGCTAGTATTGGGAGATGCACGCAGGGCTCAATGTCCTGCCTCTCCAGGAGGCATTAGCCAATGGGGCCTGGGGGTGTGGGTATGTTCGCCTCTGTTGGATGTTGCTTTACGGCAGAGTTTCCCAACTCCAGTCCTGGTGTGCCTACCACTGTTCGGGTTTCCCTGCTGTCCCTCATGAGTATGCATGAGCTACATCTACATGCCATGGGGGTGGTGCATAGAAATGCAGCACAGGCATTTGTATTAGCGGCAGCAAGGAGCCTGAATGGTGTGTGGTCCTCCAGGACTGCATTTGGGAGACTCTGCTCTAGGTAATGCCCCTGTTCATGGTGTCTGTGATCGGTGTGCGAAAAGATAGGCGTAATACCAATGCGTATGTCCCCAGCAATCCTGGTTTGTCCGTACTATCACGGTTTAGTTGTGTTAGAAATATGTGGACAGGATTGGCAGTAGCCCCAGCTGGGCTTTGAACCTGTGACCTTCTGTTGTTGCACACACTGTCTGTGTGCACTGCACCACCGTGTTGCCACAGATTGACTGGATTCCATGGGAAGCCCATGACTGTACATCCGACAGGGCCTGTCTGTTGCAGTGGACAGTGCCAGCCTGCACATGGATAGGCCACTGTCTTCGGTGGCTAGCAGCCACTGCCCCCCCACCACCTGTCCCCTTACGCCAACATGCTGGCATGTCCTTATCTTGGTAAAAGCATATGGCCTGATTGAGTTGTGGCACTCCCGGACTGCATTTGGGGGACTTGGCTGTAGGTAATGCCCATTGTCATGGTGTGTGAGCGGTGTAGGGTAAAATATGGGTGTTTGCACCATGCTTCTGTACTCTGCAATATAGGGGTGTCGTTACTATCTCTGTTTAGTGGTGGGTAAAATGTGGGGACTGGGCTGGTAGGTGCCACAGCTGGGATTTGAACCTGTGACTCTCTGGTCCTATAGGTACTGGCTCTGTCCGCTGTACCACACTGTGGCCACAGAGACAGTGCAGTCCCTGGAGATAGGAAACCTGACCAAAAGAGTAGGGAGCCCTGCTCTGCACATTTTTACTGTGGGCTCATTCACCGTGTCTGGCGACAAAAGTGCAAATAAAACCCGCAAATGACCGCGGAAAACGGGGGAAAAATATAACCAAGCTGGCCAACAGTGATATTAATGGGCACACATAAAAAGACACACCCAGGAAAGCTCCACAGAAAGGAAATGATTTTTGGAAGGGACTCCGTTCTGTAGACCCTTCCAAAATTCATTTCTTTTTTTTTGTAGCTTTCCTGGGTGTGTTTTTTATTTTTGCCCATTGCTAGCACTATTGCCCAGCTGAGTTATAATTTTTAAACATTTTTGTGGTGGTCATTTTGGGTTTTATTTGCACTTTTGTTCTGTGCACATGTATCACACTGCTCACATTTTGTAGGTTTCCCCGGTTTTGCTGTACATTGCTGACGGAAATGGTTTCTCTTCCCTTTAAATGCCCTCTACTGCGAGTGTTTCACTCGTGGTATTTTTGCTTTGAAATTCGGCCCCGATAAGGTGCGGGGAGCCTCTCCCCTCCCCTTCCCCGCCCATTAACCCCGTCTCTCCGCCCCTCGGGAGCCTTCCTCCGCCCTCTGTTAGCCTTTCCACGCCTCTATCGGACATTTGCGGGCCCGTACTTGTGCGGGGCCCGTTAGTGTGACGCGCACCTTCGCGGGGGTTCATCGCACGTGTGTGGGACGCTTAAGAGCACTTAAGTGCTGCTTTTAGTGCGCTATTGTGCGGCACGCAATTGTGCAGTTTTTAGTAAACATGCCCCTTAAATTGTGAGCCCTTCAGGGACAAGGGAATAAAAAGTACCTGCTAGTATACATGTAAACCGCACTGATTCTAAAGAGCGCGGTAAAAAAAAAGAAATAAAACAAATGTGATCATTTTGAAGATCTTAATTTATATGGCTGTCCTATCTGTTATGATTTTATCGTTTCTTAGAATTAGTTCTACATATTTTTTAACCTTTCATTTTTTATTTATTTCTTATTTATAATTTTAACGTTGTGTTTTATGTTTTTTATTTATTATAGGTTTTAACTCCCTGAGGAAGACAGTATTACCAAAACACTGCCAGTGTAGGGAGGTATTTCAAATAAAGCTATACTTCTACTATTGAAGGGTGGAGTTTTTTCTTCGCCTCGCTCCTGTTTACTGTGCTGTGTCCCGTTGCGGACTCTGTTTCAGGGCAACATGCAACGGTAGGGCCCTCCATTGATGGTCCTTATGGTGTCAACAGTCAATGCTGAGGCCAGCCGGTTTTTCAGCAGACATCGTGAGCGCATGTCTGAAGGGCTCGATGCATTGACTCAGCTGTGGTCACAGGAGGATCTCCTGTATGTGTTCCCAGTTTGGCTGTTAATCAGGCTGATACTCCACAGGATTGAAAAGCACCGGGACTGGTAGTGCTGGTAGCACCCAACTGGCTGCGGAGACCTTGGTTCGCAGATCACATATGACTGAAGGCGGCACCGCCCTGGTGGCTACCGGTACAGGATGACCACCTGACTCGGGACAACAAAAAAGCACAAAACCACATATTGTTTTATGAACTCAGTACAGATGTGGTAGAATCGAAAAGGACAACCACTTTATTGAATACAGACAGGGGAATAATAGCAAAGACGACCCGACACAGGCCGTGTTTCGGTCATGCCTTCATCAGGGGTATCCTTGGCAAACTAAAACCGTAAAACACAGATAGAAAAAAAATAATAATATAACAGATTAAATAAAATATGAATATAATACAAATAAAATAAAATATGAAAACTTAAAACTCTAAGGCAATGTAATAATAAAACATCTACAATTAAAATAAATGAAAACTTATAAAAAAACATATGAATTAAAATTAATATTAAAAATTAAAGGTAAAAATTAAATAAACAGCCATAAGAAGTAAAATAAAGGGTGTGACATGTAACTGAAAACTTAATTACCAATGATAGGGAAAAGACCTCCTTTGCAATTATAGCCCCTTGTATTGTCTTACAAACTAAGGGGAGAGGAAGGAAAAGCAATCAAGTCAGTACAGTACAGTCGGTTCATCCAGCGGGATTGAATTTGGCGGTCGATTGGGGAGTATGTTTTTAAAAAAAAGGAATAGAGAAAAGAAAAAAAGTAATAAGGAAACGTAGTGTAAAGTACAAAAAGGTAGTATTTGTGTACTAAATACGGACATAACTGTCCTGTCATCGATTTTAGTACTAGATAGGAGGAGTCTATAGGGGTTTAAATTAACGAGGCTAATTCCCAAGTCCGCATGTGCGGCGTTTTTGAGACCAGGAGAAGGGTTCCCCTGAGGAAACAGTGGTCTGTTAATTTTACGTGGGCAGCATCATTCACTAAAGGTAATTGATTTCGAGTAGCTCACTAGGAGGGAAAGAAGTTGGAGGTTTAGTAAGGTAGTAGATTTTAACAGTTTTAACTATGGAAGGGTTTTGTTTTTGTGTTTTATAATACAGCAGCAACAATTAATGGTCCCCTGAAGAACCACAATAGAGAAACGCAGAGGCGCTTCAAATAACAGCGTTGGGACTTTCAGTTTCAATAGAATGACTGCAGTATCCTTATAGAATTCCACAACATTGCGAGCTAAGTAGAAAAATCAAAATAGCACTTCAAATATTTTGTTGATGGATTTATAAGAAAGGGAGGGGTGCACGGATATCATGAAGGGTCATTGATGCTAATAGGCATGGTACTGGGGATTGAAAAAACCCCCAGAAAACAAAGCCATTGTAAGTCTGAGACCCGATAATAGCAAACCTCATAATTGGACCCAGATCCATAGAGAAAGTGATAGAGCGTAGGAATTTTACGATATATAGTTGTGAGAACGTTCTGAGACAAGACCATTTAGATTTGTTAAAGTACAGTACCATATACATGAAGCAGCAGTGATCGGCACAAACTAAAAAATGAGGATCTTTTAAAATTTAAGATGGATTAAACTCATAGGAGTAACCTAAGAGACCAAACCAAATGACCTGACCATTACTTCATCGTCTAAAAAATGTGATGTGGATCGAGTAAAGGCTTTTGGAAATAAGGACCATATCTCAAAAAACATGAACCCATGTTAATCCATCACCAAATGCTACCCAAACATCATCCTTAGATAAAATAATAATTGCTTGGTGTCTCAAGGAGGCATTTTCTCTGCTTATCTGTTGAGGGCAGAGTTGTGCCAGTGGGGTTGCACGCCCATTCAATTAGGGTGCAGGCTATCTCCTGGACGGAGGTGAATCTCATTCTGTCCAGAGAGATCTGCCAGCAGCTACTTAGTTGTTGTTGCATGCCTTCGCGTGACACTATCGCCTTGATATCAGGCATTTTGGTTCCCGGTTCATTTGCACCGGGCTCACGGTTCCCGCCCATTAGTTCTATTGCTGTGGTACATCCCATGCATCTGGACTGGACTGGGGGGACAAAATGAAAGGTGAAATTAGGCCTTACCTGCTAACTGCCTTTCCTTAAGTCCCTCCAGTCCAATCCAGTGCCCTCCCTGTTTGATGAATCGTGTTTCACCGGAATAAGTTTCGATCAGCGAGCCCAGGATCGGTTGGTCAGATGTGGCAGGCGATCGCTGTCCTAGACTTTTCCAGTGGAGTGTTTGGATGTCTTGGTGGGGCCCTTTGGTGCTTCCTGGGAGGGGGCTCACATGTTTTTCCTGACTTGTCACAATGGCAGGTAAACAAATGGGGAAAAAAAATCAAAGAAGCGGAAGTACAAAGACAAGTGTGTAGCCTGGGGGGAATTGGTCTAGCTAGGTTTTTGGTTTAGTTTGGTTGTTTTCTGTGCTTTGGTATGCAAATATTGTCCACTCAGTGCATGCACATGGCCCCTTAGGGGATGACATCAGCAAGGTTTGCCATGCTCAGTCTCCACCTGCTGGTAGGGGGGCACAACTCATGTATCTGGACTGGAGGGACTCAAAGAAAGGCAATTAGGTAAAGCCTAATTTCACCTTCATTCAGTGTGTGAGTAGACCAACAGTGTTCAGTGATTTTCATTTCAATTTTTCTTTTTGTTTGCCAGTATTAAGTACTGTATGCAGTTATATGTACTTGCAAATTAATTTACATGATCTGTATTAACAATTGATAACACTTTCAGGAGAATTTCACTTGATGCACATTTAGTGCCAATATTTGATGAGTCTCTTGATCCCCAATGGGTGTGTTAACTGATGTGCCAACACTTTTATCTCCTTTGGCTTCAAAACGCTGACTTTGCTCCCCATACCTTTGTTTAAGGCAGCTGATCCAAGATTTGAGATAGTGATGCAGACCTCAACTTCTCCACTGACCTCAGTTCTAGGAAGATCGAACCCAAGATCAGGCATGTTGGCATCATTCAGTACTCCTTACCTGTTCAGTGTCAATAGAATCCTGGCGTAAAAATATTTTTCTCTTAATAGTCCTGAAGGGGGACTGTTCATCAGATCTCCTTTCTGAACTTTTAGTAAGAGGAAACATATTCTCCAAGAGAGAACCTTTCATTCACGGGTTTCAGTCAAAAGGAAGGGATCTTCCCAATAACAGTATGTTTTCAGTTGTTGGTAATGGTTGTTATGATGATCTTGAACAAGCAGAATATAATCAGCCACACATAGGTAACATCATTCCTGATAGCACCAAGTCTGATCAGCTCTCCCAGAGCCCAGAAGAATCTAGAAAACTCTTTGGGCATGCGTGAGTGCTCCTTCCTGTGTGACCTTTCCTCCTTCCTTTAGTCTGTTCTGTCTACTCAGCTAGACAAGATGGATTTTGCTCTCTTTATTTAATTTTTTTAATTAAACAAGTACCAGAAAGCAGAGGGTGAGACTCGCCATAAGATATCTCCCCATCCTCAAGAAACCATCATGTGTATAAAGACTATTTTTACTTTTGGCTGTAAAAACACAATCTTCTGCACCATGGCCTCGAAGACCCACATCCTTCATTTCTTATCAACTCTACCCTCTAATGATACAGAGATGGACTCCTACTATAGAATGGCCACCAGTGTTGTCCCACAAGTGGTGCTACATACTGCAATCTCTGGAAAAGCAGAGGGCCGAAGCCCCTTATTATGGGAGACTGCCGATTCACATCCCAATTGGAGCTTTGGGCTTGCAGAAGACCCACATCCTTAGCTAAATATCTGCAAGAGGTGCAGCAGCAACTGCTGCATCAACTCAAGGCTAGCACAGCCCGTGCCAAGGAGTTGCTGCAGGCACTGACTAAGAGCAGCATTACACCAGTATGTGGCCTTCCAGCACTGATTACTTGAGGTGCTCTCTGCACAGCCCTGTACTGAAGTAGCCAACCATGCTCAACAGTGTAATGCTGCTCTTCAATAATGCCGATCATAGTACTGCAGACTTGAACTCCCAGCAACAGCATCTAAGGGGCAACTGTGGCCCTCATATGCAGGCACCAGTCTATCTCTATGAGAACTGCACCCTTGGCTGAAGTGTCTTACAGCATAGTTTGCAGGCAGAGAGGCTTAGCACGACAACAATGATTCTCCTACTGTGCCAGCCAGTGCAGAGCCTACAAATGTTTCACAGTGCTGCTCCTATTAAGCCAGTCAGCTCCAAAGAAGGGAGACGAGTCATAAGTACCAAAGAGCACTCTGGCAGTGTCCTCCAAACACCCATCTCACTGTTCAGCCAACAGATCTACTGCTCTTTTCAAGACTGTTTTGTTGCATTGTGAACCCAGAACAGCACTTTAAATTGCTGATAAGCACTATAGGTTCTATTCTAAAGTGTATTCAATTTGTGTGTGTCTGGGGTTTAAAAAAAAAAATAGTACTTGCTCTGCTGCTGGTCAGCAGTAGAACTAAGTAAATCGCCCAATCCATCCACGCCTCCAATGTAGACATCGTCATTACAATTTCCAGTAGTCAACAGGGCAAAATGCAACTAAAGGTGGGTGATTTTATTAGCAGTTATACCTAACGGAGGTCCCATCACTCCACTTACTATGATCTGGGCAGCTCACTTGTCTGGGCTGCTCATGCATAGAAGTCTGTTATATTAATGTAAATCATGCTGAGGTTAGGCCAATACCCATAAAGCTATGTACAAAGTTTCGAAAGAGATCAGGCTGGTTTCAGATTGTTGCCGCTCTTCAATTCAAAAATGTGGGTTCCTTTTTCCAGTCTTGCTCCTGCTTTAAATCTCCTTGATGTTGGTTAGGGGGATTCAGTAAGTAACTGCATTTGCCTTACAGGGCAAGAGTTAAACCTGTTTCTCACAGCAGTTATTCTGTGTTCCTTTGCGTCCCTCTAGTCCAGTCCCGGAACCATAGAGTTTAGAACCTCCACCAGCAGCTTTGGAGACTGAAAGATGTCATCGCTTTGATGTCACTGGTACAAATAGGCAAACACCGCCACCTTCCACCAGTACTTTCAGTCTCCAAGCAGCTTGGAGATTCTGAGCCCGGGACAGGGCTCAGGGGGAACAAATAAGCAGAGCTTTGTTTTTTGAAATTTAGCCTTTTTTGGTTAATTTGCTTTAGTGGCTTTTGATCATTGATTTTTATTTTTTAGGTTCAAACCTGCTGCTGCTGGAAGGGTTCCTCTCTCTGTGGACCTTTATCCTTTTTTCTCTCTGCCCCTCTCTCTCTCTCTCTTTTCCCTCCCTCTATAGAGTGTTAGTTGCCCCAGCGATCTAAACGAGCACGGGGGGGGGACAGGCTTGACGAGTTGCCTCCCTGCTCCCGAACCCGCATAAGAAGGGTGAGGAGCAGGTGGTAGGCGGAAAGTTGCAGCAGCAGGGGGATGGGCTGACAAGCCTATTAGGGCTTTGCCTTGTGTAATTGCAACAGAGAACCGCCAGAGCTGAAGCCGTGTGAGGGCTGTGCTCCAGTGTCGGTTTTTTCAACTCTCCCCCCTCCCTCTCGGGATCGGCGGTGGTAAGTACCTGCACTGACCTGATTTTGGCAGGGATAAAGGGGTGAGAGGAGAGGCTTCGCAGCAGCTCCCGGAGTGGGACCTCGCTGCGTGTGTGTTCATTAGAGCGTGGTGTTTTTGAGCGGGAACGCTAGCGGCGGCCATTTTGGGAGTCGCGTTTTCAGAGGAGAAATTACTTTGGTTATTAGGCAGCCCTAGGAGCTTCGTTTTGGAATCAGGTTAATGGGGTTCAGCTAGTTGGTCAGTTCTACCTTGGTTGTGTGAAAAAAAAATAATTAAAAGTTCACTATACAGCAGCGCTCATGGAAGTTGGGGGTCTGGCTGTTAGCTATCTCTAAGAGAGGGTACTTGAGCTCTGGTGAGAATGCCGGCTAAGACCCGCTGTCTCGTCTGTGGGGTGAAGCGCAGCAAGGTTTTGGAGTCTGGGGTTTGCAAAGGCTGCTCTTTAGAAGCTGCAGTTATGGAACAGGCTCTGGGGGGAGCCACAGGGGATCAGGCAGCAGCCACCTCGGAGGTAGGGGAGTCCGGGCCACCTTCCTTGGGTCTCCCGGAGCCGACGGCAGGGCCGTCCTCGGCAGGGGGCGCTTTCCCGGCGGCGGCGGAGAAACAGGGAGGGGGTGCTTCTGGGATTCCCGTGGATTTTTTCTCCCTTATGCAGAAGGCGTTTGCCTTGTTACAGCCCTGTGTTGGGAGCGCAGTCTCAGAGCCAAAAAGGTCAGAAGCGGGCAGGGTCGGGAGGCCTCCCGGAGGTGGAGGAGGGGTCCAGCCAAGAGACGTAGAGAGGCGATGGAGGAGAGTCCATCATCTGCAGTGGAAGAGGAGATAGGGGTGTCGTATATAGAGGCAGAAGAGGCCTCAGAGGAGGAGTTAGAAGAAGGAAAGTTACTGGACGTGGAGCAGAGTAGAGTGGTCCGGGTGTTTCGGCGGGAAGAGCTGCCGGCGTTAATTGCGGAGACGTTAAAGACTTTGAACATGTCCTCGGTGGCGCCGACGGCGGAGGAGGTGTTGGAGGATCCTCTCTTGCAGGCGGTGAGAATGTCCCAACGCGTGTTCCCGGTCATAGAGTCTTTCGGAACATGAATTAGGAAGAATGGGATGCGCTGGAGTCAGCGCTGCGGGGGACCAGGGCTCTGGCCCGGTTATATCCGCTTTCCGACCACGATAGATAGATTTTTCTTTCGCCGAAGGTTGACGCTACGGTGTCGGCGGTCACTAAGAAGACTACCATTCCGATTGAAGGGGCCACGGCGTTAAAGGATGTACAGGACAGGAAATTGGATACCTTGCTGAAGCAGGTGTTTGATATGTCTGCCCTTTCCTTGCAGGCCTCAATAGCGGATGCGTGGGTGGCGAGAGGCTGTTTGCGGTGGTCTCAGCATTTGCAGGGAGAGATCCTGGATGGGCAGACGGAGGAAGTGGCGCGTCTGGAGTCAGGCACGGCGTATTTATCGGATATCCACTACGATCTTATTCGAGGTCTGGCCAAAAGTATGGCCTTGGTGGTTGCGACGCGCCGGTATCTCTGGTTACGTAACTGGTCTACAGACGGTTCTTCCAAAGCGCAGCTCAGTAAGCTCCCCTTTAGGGGGAAGCTTCTGTTTGGAGAGGATTTGGAGAAGTTGGTCAAGGACCTCAGGGAGTCCAAGGGAGGCCAGCTCCCAGAGGATAAGCTGAAGCAGAGCCGCTGTGCTACAGGGACCAGGGGCCTTTCTCGGGATTTTCGTAGATTTCGGCCCTCCCGTTTTAGTCAGCCGCAAAGGGGGCGGTTTCCATCTTGAGGCCAGGCATTTTGAGGGTTTCGGGGAGCGGGCAAAGGTTTTGCCTCCTTCCAGTCCTCAAACAGCAAAAAGTCCCAATGAGATAAGGCAGACCCAGGTCGCGGTGGTGCCCATGGGAGGAAGGTTACGGGAGTTTTACCCTGCCTGGGTCCAAATTACCTCGGATCAGTGGGTGTTGGAGGTCATTCGAGAAGGTTACGCTCTGGAACTCCATCGACCCATCTTAGATTCCTTTGTCCTCTCTCCGTGCAGAGCTCCGCGGAAGTTCCGAGCAGTCACAGAAACGCTGCGGCAACTGAGGCAGCTCGGAGCGGTGGTGCCTGTGCCGGCGGACCAGTACGGGTGCGGTCGATACTCCATCTATTTCATGGTTCCCAAGAAGGAAGGCACGTTTTGGCCAATTTTAGATTTAAAAAGGGTGAATCGCTGCCTTCGAGTGACCCATTTCCGGATGGAAACCTTGCGCTCCGTCATTGCGGCGGTCAGGAAGGAAGAATTTCTGACGTCATTGGGCCTTACGGAAGCGTATCTCCATATTCCCGTGCGGCACGAGCATCAAAAGTTCCTCTGGTTTGCGGTGCCGATGGGGCATTTTCAATTCCGGGCGATGCCCTTTGGGCTGGCGACGGCGCCTCGGACTTTCACCAAGATCATGGTGGTGGTGGTGGCGGCGGCGCTTCGCAAGGAGGGGATACTTGTGCATCCTTACTTGGACGATTGGTTGATTCGGGCGAAGTCGAGAGAGGAGAGCGCTGCGGCCACCGCTCGGGTACTAGAGTTGTTGGAAAGCCTCGGCTGGGTGGTCAACTTTGCAAAGAGCAAGCTGATTCCCTCTCAAACTCTGGAATACTTGGGAGCGCGCTTCAAAACAGAGCAAAGAGATGTGTTTCTCCCAGTCCAGAGAGCACAAGCTTTGAGGGAACTCGTGCGGAGGTTTCTGGAGTGCAGGGCTCCGACGGCGTGGCAGTATTTGCAGTTGCTCGGTACGAGTGCGGCCTCGATCGACGTCGTTCAGTGGGCCCGGTCTCACATGAGGCCGTTGCAGAGCGCTCTTCTCAGGTGTTGGTCTTATCAGAGGGATGCATTGTCTCAACGACTAGTGTGTCCTCCGGAAGTGTGGCAGGGGCTTCGCTGGTGGTTGCAGCCCGGAAGTCTTGAAAGGGGTGCTTCGCTGGAAGCTCCGTCCTGGAGGCTGATAACGACAGATGCAAGCCTCACGGGATGGGGAGCACATTGCGAAGGAAGATGGGCCCAGGGCCAGTGGTCAGTGGAGGAAAAGCAGTGGTCCATAAACAGGTTGGAGATGCGAGCGGTGTATCTGGCACTTCGAGAGTTTCAAGAGTGCGTGAGTCAAGAGGCGGTACGGGTGCTGTCCGACAATGCAACGACGGTAGCCTATATCAATCGCCAGGGCAGCACGGGAAGTGCGTCGCTGGAGGAAGAGGCAAGTCAGCTGTTTCACTGGGCCGAACAGAATTTAAGGGCGTTGTCGGCGCAGCACGTGGCCGGGGTAGACAATGTCGAGGCAGATTTTCTAAGTCGTCGCAGAGTGGATCCGGGGGAGTGGAGCTTACACCCGGAAGTCTTTGCTATGGTAGTGCGGCGATGGGGGACCCCGGTAATGGATCTGATGGCCAGCTTCGACTCAGCGAAGGTAGAGAGGTTCTTCAGCAGGCGGAGAGAACGGATGTCGGAAGGTCTCGATGCATTGGCGCAACGGTGGCCGGTGGACGGGCTTCTCTGTGTTTCCACCTTGGGCGCTCATAGGCAAGGTGGTCCAGCGCATTGAGAAACACCGCGGCCGGGTAGTTCTGGTAGCGCTCGATTGGCCCCGAAGGCCGTGGTATGCGGATTTGATTCGACTGCTGGTGGACAGACCGTGGAGACTTCCGATTCGAGAGGTTCTCTTGCGGCAGGGGCCATTACGAATGCTGCAGGTGGGTCGATTCTCGCTTACAGCATGGCTATTGAAAGAGCTAGGCTGACTGCCAAGGGGTATTCGTCGGCGGTCATTTCTACCTTATTGAAAGCACGCAGGCAGTCGACGTCGTTGGCGTATATCCGAGTGTGGTGTGTGTTTGAAGCGTGGTGTGGAGAGCGAGATCTGCGTCCCTTGAGGGCTTTGGTGCCACATATTCTTTCCTTTTTGCAGGATGGCGTGGAAAAGGGACTCGTGGCTTGCTCCTTGAGAGTGCAGCTGACTGCCATCTCCTGTTTCCGGGGAAAGATTCAAGGTCAACTGGTAGGGGCGCACAGCGATGTTCGGCGTTTTCTGCGAGCGGTGCTGCTACTGAGGCCGCCGAGGCGATCTTCAATTCCACCGTGGGATCTGAATGTGGTATTAGAAGCCTTAATTGGAGAACCGTTCGAGCCGTTAGGCAAGGCTTCGCTGAAGGATTTGACATTGAAGACGGTTTTCCTGGTAGCTATTTGCTCAGCTAGAAGGATTTCGGCGTTGCAGGCGCTGTCTTGTAAGGAGCCGTACTTGTCTGTCTTCACTCACAAGGTGGTGTTGCGCACGGTTCCAGCCTTTTTACCTAAGGTGGTGTCGATGTTTCACGTCAACCAAGTGGTATCGCTTCCAGTGTTTTCAGGGGAACAGAAAGACCAGGCGAGCGGTCGGTTACATCTTTTGGACGTTCGACGGGTGCTTAAGAAGTATCTCCGTAGGACGGCATCTTTCAGGAAGTCTGACAGGTTGTTCGTCGCCTTTGGGGACCCACGTAAAGGGGAGGCGGCGGCGAAGTCTTCGATTTCGCGGTGGTTGAAAGAGGCTATTGCATCGGCGTAACTGTTAAAGGGTAAGGTGGTTCTGGTGGGTATTCGTGCGCATTCAACCAGGGCGCAGGCGGCGTCCTGGGCGGAATTCAGTTTAGTGCCGGTCGAGGACATTTGTAGGCTGGCGACCTGGTCCTCGCTGCATTCCTTTGCAAAGCACTATCGGCTGGATGTACAGGCGAGGGGAGATGGGCGTTTTGGCTCAGCAGTACTTCAGGCTGGGCTTGCGGGTCCCTCCCGTTGATATTCACTGCTCTGTTACATCCTCTATGGTTCCGGGACTGGACTAGAGGGACGCAAAGGAAGAGAAAATTAGACTTACCTGCTAATTGTTGTTCCTTAAGGAACTCTAGTCCAGTCCCGGACCCCTCCCAGTGTATGACGCGGCGTGCAGCCTGAAGTTTAAAAAAAAAAAAGAAAAGAGGATGACAAACGAGAGAGAGGGAAGCGGTAGGAGCGGGGGCTGGAAGGAGAATGTTTGTTTTTCTGAAGGTGCACAGGAGTGGCACATTGAGGCCCTTTTTTGCGCAGCAGTGTCGGGGGCGCTCGGGGGCCTGGTTGTCCTGTCCTCATGAGCGGGATGTTTTTTGCAAGGTTACGGGGGCGTGTAGTTCCTGGGTAGTTTATACTATTTCCTTTTTGTTAGGATTTTATTCATGTTACTACTTATTTGTTGCTCTGCTGAGTCTGCTTTGTCAATAGGTACTGGTGGAAGGGGGCGGTGTTTGCCTATTTGTACCAGTGACATCAAAGCGATGACATCTTTCAGTCTCCAAAGCTGCTGGTGGAGGTTCTAAACTCTATGGTTCCGGGACTGGACTAGAGTTCCTTAAGGAATAACAATTAGCAGGTAAGTCTTAATTTTCTCTTTTATGGGCTAATACTTTAAAGATCCTTTCTGAGCTTTCAGGAAAAGGAAGCATATTCTCCAACAGAGAACCTTTTCTTTCATGGATTTCAGTCAAAAGGAAGTGATCTTCCTTGCAACAGCATGTTTTCATCTGTTGGGGATGGTTATTATATATGTTCCCTACCCTCTTTCACGAAAGGTAACCCTTAATAGGGAATCCTGCTTGTATAAATTGTGACTCTGCTTGCATTCAGAGAAAGCAAATGTTTCTTACATTATAACATATGTTCTTTGAAGACTGCAATACCCTAGTCACACAAACCTTTCCTCTTCCCCTTGGTGGAAGTTTTTCCCCTTCTGTAATAAAATTATTTAATATATTTATTATATTTGACAGAATTATATATATTGTTTGTTTTTGTCATTTTGTATTTGTAGTCCTTCTGTTCTTGTCTTTGTTGGGTGTGGACTCTCTGCTTCTCTTTTGTTTCCCCTATTCTTCAGAGGCAAAAGTACACATGCTAGGAATCTGTATGCATATTTTTACCCACACTAAAAGGGGGAGGGGAAGACAGTATTAAGATTATTACCCCTTTAGACTCTACTAGAAAATACTCTAAAGTTTGTTTGTTCAGCATTATGCACTATGAACACCCATCACCTATTACAGGAAAGCACATCTTGACAAACTACCCATACCAGTTACATCTTATGAACTCCAGAAGGAAGCTCTCTTTGGCACGATGCAAGTATTATACAAAGCATTAGCAGTAAATTTGAGAGACTAAGATCTTCCTTATCGTCCCTCTAGTCCAGTCCCGCACCTCTGGGTAGTCAACCTCCTCCAGAAGCTTGGAGACTGAGCATGTCATCTTTTGATGACATCAGTATACTAAGGTAGCTGGCACCACCCACCAGCCCCAGTAAGCTCAGTCTTCAAGCAACTGGAGGAGGTAGTGAGCCAGGGTGCTGGACTCACTGAAGGGACAACTAAGAAGAGTTAGCTTTGGGCTTTATTTTTGGTTTGAGGTTTTATTTCTTAATGTTGGCAATTAAGTTTATATTTAAAAAAAAAAAAAAAAAAAAAGGTAGATTAGGCAGACCTCTCCTACTCCCCCCCCCCCCCGGCATGAAGGAGGGGGCTAGGTAGCTCCCGAGGCGGCCATATTATTTCAGCAGCTCCCAAACCCATGACTGGGTGAGGAGCTCGCAGAGCAAAAGCCTGCAGGCAACTTTGCCAAGAACTCTCTGCCTAGACACCGAAGCCAGAGAACTCAGGCTGAGCGCGGGGCAGGACACGAGCAGGAGCAGCTCTGTTGCAGAGAGCACTGC
This sequence comes from Ichthyophis bannanicus, assembly GCA_033557465.1. Taxonomy (NCBI): domain Eukaryota; kingdom Metazoa; phylum Chordata; class Amphibia; order Gymnophiona; family Ichthyophiidae; genus Ichthyophis; species Ichthyophis bannanicus. The sequence goes on from CM066040.1 coordinate 74,746,649, forward strand.
GGTTTAAGCTGGTGAGTGGGAGATGTTTTCTGCTGACAGGAGCATAGTGGCGTGGATTAACCCCCTGGGAGTGTTTGCCGGTATGCTGCTGAGAACTGCATGACTGACGGCGGTTTCTCAGCAGCACGGGAAATGTGCTATTTTGTAGTAACATTTTCAAGGCAGAGCAGAGGCCAAAGAGCCGATGTTTGGTCTGTGGGGGGGCAGAGTCCTTCGTTAGAGCATGGTTAAAAAAAAAAAGCGGAAAAAGAGAGGAAACAGTGGTCTTTGAGGATGGTCTGCTTCTTTTCCCCCATGAAGCTGCAGGACAGGTTCAGCAGGAAGATGGGAACAATTGGGCAGCACAAACAGCAGGCCATGCCAGTAGGCTGCAGTGTGTGGAAATGCGGGGCCCAGCATAGGTCTGTCTCTAATGCGGGCATTTGCCACGGATGTGAGAAGGAGGGCTGGTCAGTAGAGGATGATCTGCAAGACGGTGTGGTCCCCTTGGGGGCTGTGGGGAGTATGTTACATACCGAGGAGGGGCAGGATTTGATAGTGGGGGAGGTCAGAGAGGCTGTTTCCACGCCCCCGCTACTAGTGCCGTACGGTAGGGACCAAGCTCCTCCCAGACCTTTTATATCTCAAGGCCTCCGTGGCACGGGTGCCCCTGGGCGGGGTTTCTCCCAAATTTGTCCTACTCATGCACAAGGCATTCTACATGAGGCCACAGGGGACGATGAGTCACGCTTCGGTGCGAGAACAAGGGAGGAAGAGGTCTGCGGACGCGTGAGATTCAGATCCAGAGATGGCAGCGGCAAAAAGGCACAAGCCAGAGGGGAACTGGGGAGAACAGTCCCCATTGTCGGAAGAGCCAGAAGTGTTGGACCCGGACATGGAATTCAATATGGAAGGAGAGCTTCCGCAGGAGGAGTCATGCATTGTCTGTCTTCCGCCGAGAGGAGGTGGCGTTTATTGCAGAATCGTTGAAGACGCCAAACATGCCAACGGATCTCCTAGTGAAGGAAGAGGCGCTAGAAGTCCCGCTGCTCCAGGTGGTTTAGAAGATGTAGAAAGTGTTTCTGGTGCATAGAGTGGTCAAGCAGATGATCCAGGATGAATGGGGATCTACCTGAGGCTGGACTCCGAGGAGTGCGAATCTGAGAAGGTTGTATCCACTACCGGAGCAGGAGCGGGAGATGCTCCGGTCTCCAAAGATGGATGCAGCGGTCTCAGCCGTTACTAAGAAAACAACAATCCTGGTAGAAGGTAGTACCCATGATAGGAAGTTGGACCTCTGTTGAAGCAAGCTTTTGATATCAGTGCCCTCTTGTTGCAGGCTTCAGTTTGTGGGGTCTGGGTTGCCAGGCCCTGCCTGCGCTGAGTGCAAGGAGTTCTAGAGCATGGAGATCCGGCTCCAGATCCGGAGGGGGCAGCGGCAAAACTGGAGTCAGAGGCCACGTACCTCACAGATGTTTGCTGCGCTCTCATTAGAGGTCCATCTAAGAGTATGGCCTCGATGGTGGTGGCTCGTCGCTATTTATGGCTGCGGAATTGGGCAGCGGACAGCTCTTCCAAGGCTTGTCTTAGCAAACTTCTGTTTAAGGGGAAACTTCTGTTCGGGGAGGAGTTGGATAAATTGGTGAAAGACGTGGGAGAGTCAAAAGGAGGACGCCTCCCTGAAGATAAACAGAAGCAGACCTGCAGCTCAATTCTGACTCAGGGTCAGCAGTGAGACTATCAACAGTTTTGGGCCATTCGGTTTGCGCCCTACCAAAGGGGTCGGTTTCCTTCAAGATCAGAGGTTTCGCAGGTTTCGAGGAGCAGGATGGGGGTTCTTTAGCACCTCCTCTTTCTCGGGACCTAAGAAATCACAATGAATTGAGGGGGGCCCAGGTGGTGGTGCAGCTTGTGGGAGGTCAGTTGCGGGACTTTTACCCTGCCTGGGTCAGAATCACATCCGACCAGTGGGTCCTAGAAGTAATCTGGGAGGGCTACGCACTGGAATTTGCCAGACCAGTGGACCCATCCTTTGTTCAGTCCCCTTGCAAGGCACACAACAAAGCTGCAGTGGTAAGACACCCTGACCAAGGCTTCTACAGTTAGGGGCTGTTGTGCCGGTTCCCAAGGACCAGCGTGGGTCAGATTGAATACTGACCTATTTCATGGTGCCCAAAAAAGAGGGTTCCTTTCGGCCTATTCTCGACCTCAAGTGTGTGAACTGGTGTCTAACTGCCCTGTTTTCACATGAAAATGTTGTGATCTGTAATAGTGGTAGTCAGAAGCAGGGAGTTCCTGATTACCCTCGATCTCACGGAAGCGTAACTGCACATTCCTACAATGCCAGAACATCAGCAGTTACTCAGCTTCGTGGTGCCTATGGGACATTTTCAGTTTTGGGCATTGCCGTTTGGGCTAGCGACAACGCCATGTGCCTTCACCAAGGTCATGGTGGTGGTGGCGGTGCTGTGCCAGGAGGGGGTTCTAGTGCACCTGTATCTCGACAACTGGCTTATTTGGGCGAAGTTCAGAAGCGAAAGCGAGCAAGCAAAGGCAAGAGTCGTGGAATTCCTGCAAAGCTTTGGATGGGTGATCAACGTGGCCAAGAGTTGGTTGGTGCCATCACAGAAACTAGAGTATCTGGGGGCGTGCTTTGACACCTGCAGAGGAAAGGTCTTTCTCCAAGACACTAGGCACAGGGATTGCACCAGCTCACATGCCAGTTTCTGTAAATGAGGGATCAGATGGCATGGCATTATCTGCAATTGCCAGGAATCATGGCAGCAACACTCAAACTTGTGCCATGGGCAAGAGCGCATATGCGGTCATTGCAAAGAGCACTACTCTACAGGTGGTCTCACCAGAAGCATCTCTTAATGCATCAGCTGCCCTGCCCAGCGCTGACCAGGAAAGTGCTCAGGAGGTGGCTCCGCCCCAAGAAGTTGGCAGTGGGAATGCCCCTGGAGGCACCAAGCTGGATCTCGCTGCCGACAGATGCCAGTCTGTCAGGCTGGGGGACCCATTGCGAGGGACATATTGCTCAGGGGCAGTGGAGCCCACAGGAAGCCATGTGGCCCATAAACAGACTAGAAATAAGAGCAGTCATCCTGGCACTGCAGAGTTTCCATTCATTGCTGCAGGGGAAAGCCATCCGGGTCTTCTCAGACAATGTGACCACAGTGGCCTACATCATTCGGCAAGGAAGCACTGGCAGCGTGAGCTTGGAAGCAGAGGCCGAAGCACTGCTAAGGTGGGCAAAAGAGCATCTTCAAGCATGTCAGCAGCGCATGTGGTGGAGACTGAGAATGTGACAGCGGACTACCTGAGTCGGGTGCACATGGACTCTGGGGAGTGGATGGTTGTGCCAGGTGGTTTTCTTGCAAGTGGTGAGCTGATGGGGTGCACCGATCATGGATCTCATGGCGACATTTGCGATGGCCAAGTCAAGTCGGTTCTTCAGCAGAAGACGAGAGGGGATGTCGGAGGGCCTAGGCGCCCTGATTCAGACGTGGCCTATGGAGGGCATCCTGTATGTTTTTCCCCCATGGGCACTCATAGGCCGCGTGGTGCAGCGGATCGAGGCTTATTGGAGAATGGTCATCCTAATTACCCCAGACTGGCTGAGGCATCCATGGTATGCCGACCTAGTGCACCTCACAGCAGATCAGCCAGGGACGACCTCGACACAGACCACTGCGCATGCCTCAGGTGGATTGATTCTCATTTACAGCATGGCTCTTGAAAGGGCATGGTTGAGCAGGCGCAGCTATTCGGGTCCGGTGATAGCAACATTGCTGAAGGCCCAGAAGAGGTCCACATCTTTGTCTTATATCTGCGTCTGGCACATCTTTGAGGCCTGGTATCATGAAAGGCAGGATAGACCTTTTCTGGCTACGGTGCCGGACGTCTTGGCATTCTTGCAAGTGGGATTTGAGAAGGGCCTGGCATCTGTGTCCCTGAGGGGGCAGGTGGCGGCCATTTCTTGTTATAGGGGCTGGCTACACGGAGTGTCGTTGGGTACACACCAGGATGTGGTCCGTTTCCTAAAAACAGTGAAACAGATGCGACTGCTGAGGCGGTCAACCGTTCCTCCTTGGGATCTCAAGCTGGTATTGGGAGCACTGACGAGGGTGCCCTTCGGGCCATTGAGCAGTTCCTCGCTGAAAGATTTGTTTCTTAAGACAGTGTTTCTGGTGGCAATTTGCTCGACACATAGAGTTTCAGACTTCAAGCTCTCTCATGCAGGGAGTCTTTCTTGTCCATATCAAAGGAGAAAGTGGTGCTCTGGCTGGTGCCTTCCTTTTTTCCAGTCATGTTGGTTTTTCATCTGAATCAGTCTGTTTCCCATCCAGCTCTCTCGGGAGGGCCGGGGGGAGACATAGATCCGCAGTTGCATCTTTTGGATGTGAGGAGAGTTTTGTGGTGTTACTTGAAGAGGATGGCTCCATTTCGCAAATGGGATCATTTATTCGTACTGTTTGGGGGTCTGCGCAAGGGGGAGGAAGTGGCCAAGGCTTCTGTCTCCAGGTGAATTAGAGAAGCTATCGCATCAGCCTACATGTTAAAGGGAAAGATGGTGCCTGCGGGACTGCAGGCTCATTCAGTCAGGACGCAGGGGGCTTCGTGGGCAGAGTATGCTGTGGTTCTGCATGCCAAGATTTGAAGGGCAGCTACTTCCCTTCACACTTTTGCAAAACATTATTGGCTGGATGTGCAGGCAGAGGAGGATGCCAGATTCAAAACGGCAGTAATTCAGGCCAGAATTGCGGGCCCCTCCCTTCAGTAGAACTGCTCTGTTACATCCCAGAGGTGCAGTACTGAACTGGAGGGACGATAAGGAAAGTTATATTAGGCCTTACCTGCTAATTGGCATTCCTTGAGTAACTCTAGTCCAGTCCCAGAACCCGCCCTGTTTTTCGGTGGTAGTATACAGCAATGCGATGCTGGGTCTGAAGAAAGTTTTGGTGATTTTGGAGGCCTGGGAATGTTCTGTGAGCCTCGGCATTGAGGTGCTGACAGGAGTTTGCCTGTCCTTTTTGCCTTGTGCTTTATGAATTTCAGTAGCCATTTGGATGGCAGATTTTTTGTCTGGGCCCTGTGGGGTCTCTCTGCTAGGCAGGTCACAGGTAAGTTGTCTCCTCGTTCTGGGAGGGGGAGGGAGAATGAGTCCTTTTTTGATTTTGAGGGCTACAGTTATATAGTGTTGAGTTTTGATTCTTTGTCTACTTATTTGTTTCTCCTGTGAGTCTACTTTGTCAATAGGTTATTGTGGCTGGTGGGTGGTACCAGCTACCTTAGTATACTGATGTCACCAAAAAATGACATGTTCAGTCTCCAAGATGTTGAAGGAGGTTGACTAATCAGAGATGTAGGACTGGACTGAAGTTACTCAAGGAACACCAATTAGCAGGTAAAGCCTAATTTAACTATACACCACATACCCTGGCTTATAAGTGAGGTTCACGACTGTCATGGTATCCGCAAAATTAACCCATTTGGAGAAAAGACCCCAAGTAAGCAAATTTGCTTTTTCTGCTCTCAGTGGATTTGAATGAGCAATTTTGCTTTTGTATTTCTTTTCCTGCCAGCGACCAGAGGACTCTTCTTTCAAACAGCAAGCTGAGCTCTTGGCCATACAGGATACCCTGATATGCACCCAGCTAGAACTGCAGAAACGTCAGAGAGCATTACGGCAGAAGGATCAACAGCTCTCAGATGCAAAGCGACTTCAGCAGTTGCTCGAGGCAGATATTCAGGATGTACAGTTACAGAAAGAGACAACATGGAAACACAATCAGGTAATTCAGGATATGTGGAGCAGCTTCCCAGACTGCTAGAAATTCTTACTGGTATTCAAGAACATACAATTGCATAGGAAGAAAGAAGTCTCCTAATGCAGTCTCAAAGGCATTCAAACAACATTTTAAAATAACACAGGTACACTAAAAAAAAAAAATTTTTTTAAACTGCCTCTAATGTTTCGATTGATTTTTACGTTTTTTGGTGCGCTGAATCCAAATCTGGTAACCAATTTGCTCCATCACGTACAGATTTTTTGCTACATTGGGTTAGCAGTTTGAGGTGAACGTTTCAGATTGAGTGCGATCGAGATAAAAGTTTCTTGGATGAATTCTTTATACTAATTGTTTAGTAGTTATTCAAATAAGAATAAAGAAAATTGTAACAAGGCAGCACATAAGAATAGAGTAATGTCAACAAAACACACTGTGATGGTAGCAAAATTGTCTGCACTTAAAACAGCCACATACATGTGCACAAACATTGAGCATATAAGAGCAAGGTTAGACACAAAGCAAAGCAAAGAAATGTGCAAAAAATGTTGTACAGGTATGTATGTAAGAATAGAAAACGCAAACCGCACCATTGCAATACATGAAGACAAACACCCGATGGTGTGAAAATAAAATTCTAATAAATGAGATCCGACACTGTGGTAATAACTAGCAAATTTTTATTTCAAAGTTTAGTAAAAACACGATATTTGTCAACACAGTTTAGATTTTAAAGTCATTCTTGGGTCAATCAATCTCCTGGTGGGCCCGTTTCTTCTTCCCCCGAATGCTTCTCTTGGTGCGCTGCTTGGCGTATTTTTCATCTGGGGTTTCCCGCAGCAGCAACCAGCAGAAATCAGCCATCATAGTGGTGTTCCATCTTCCTTGGTACCTTCTCTCTGCGTCCTTGATGTCCTGGTGAAACCTTTCACCTTGTTCTTCACTGTACGCCCCCAAGTTTTCGGGAAAGTAGTTCACATGGGAGTGCAAGAAATGGACTTTCAGGCTCATGTTACAGCCTTGTTCTTTGAAGGCATTGAGCATCCTGGCAACAATATCCTTATAGTTCTCATCCCGCCTGTTCCCCAAGAATTTGAGAACAACATCCTTGAAGGAATCCCAGGCTTCTTTTTCCTTCTCAGACATCATTTCAGCGAATGCTCCATCTGAAATGAGTTTCCTTATATCAGGGCCAACAAACACTCCTTCCTTTAGCTTTGCTTCAGAAAGTCGGGGGAACTTTGAGCAAAGGTACCGAAAGCACTCACCATCTTTTGGAAGGGACTTGATGAATTGCTTAATGAGACCCAACTTAATGTGGAGAGGTGGTAATAGAATTTTATCACGAGGTACCAAGCTCTCATGAAGAACATTTTTCTCACCGGGTCTCAAATACTCCCGAATTGGCCAGTCTTTTTTCCCCCAGTGTAGGTCGCGGGCCCGGCTATCCCACAAGCAAAGGAAGCAGGGATATTTGGTGAAACCGGATTGCTGCCCTAATAGCATGGATAGAATTTTAAAGTCTCCACAAATCATCCACTTATGCTCATCATAACGAATCTTCTGAAGAATCAGGGCCAAATTCTCGTATTTTTCTTGGAGAATAACAGAGTGAGCAATAGGAACTGAAGCGAATGTGTTGCCATTATGAAGAACACCACCTTTTATGCTGTCTTTTGATGAATCAATGAACAGCCGCCATTCAGCAGGATCATACTTGAGTTTAAACTTTTCCATCACTCCGTATATATCGTTGCAAAATACCAAATCTTCCTCTTTGCTGAAATACTTCAAAAATTGTGTCTCGCGGTTGCGATACCAATAAAAAGTTGTTCCTGGTGACAATAGATTTTTCTGTTTAAGCCGAGAACCTAGCAGTTGGGCAGCATCTTTTGGGAGTCCTAAATCCCGGACTAAATCATTCAATTCAGCTTGAGAGAAAAGTTCAGGTTTCGGATCTGGTTCAGTTTCAAACTCGGAAGTACTGGACTCATCGGGAAAAGCCATCTGATGAGTCTCATCATGATCAGAACCGTCCACACAAATATGATCCAAAGATTTTGGTGGTTCAGGCACAGGTACTTCGTTGCTATGAGGCATAGGCCTAATTGCTGAGGGAAGGTTGGGGTAACTTATTACGTTCTTATTTTTTAAGTTGTATCCCTTCACAATGCAAGAGCAAAAATAGCAGTCACTGCTGTGGTCTCTTTGTTCACACCTCATCATAGGTATTCCGAAACGAAATGCTTGTTTTTTACCTTTCATCCATAAGCGTAGATCTTCCTCACATGTCTTGCACACTTTGTGAGGAGCCCACGGTTTGTCTTGATCGCCTAACTTCAAACCGAAATATACTTTTTTAATAAATGCAGAAATGTTCCTCTGCCGCTTTTTCACGGTATATTCCCCACAAATAAAACAAAAACTGTCCGGAAAGTTGACGCAACCTCTGGCTCTGTGAGCCATCACAAATACACAGCACTGCAAACTACAACTGTAGTGAACCACTTCGGAATAAAGCTGGATTTCGACTGAGCAAACAAAAGGTAATAATGAACTTGCAAGAAACTGAAATTTGACAGGAACGTTCATGTCGCAACCACTGTGTTTGAGCGAGCGAACGAGGCGAGGCGAACAGGAAAGAACATGCGCCAGCGCGAGTACTGGATTTAGCCCCCCGCCTCCCAATTGTCCTGTTAATGTATAAAATGAATACAAAACACTCTAAAATATCATGAGGGAGTGTTTCTAGTTAGTTAACCATTACAACCTCTATTTTGGGCCAAGAAAATAAACTGCAGTCGGCTAAAAAGAAATTATGTGAACATTCCTTATATGGGTAAGAAATCTAATTTTGCAAGAAAAAGTGACATGATGGAACATTTTGGCTATTTTTCCTGGATTCAGCACCCCAAAATCTATAGGAATCAGTTGCAAAACTGGAGGCAGTTTTTTGGTAGTGTACCTGTGTAATCATTCATCTGAAGGTCCAGAATATTACCACATTCCATGCCGTGTTTTTTTCTTGTTTGTTTTGTTGTAATTTGGCGTATACCGTTTCACAAGTAGCTCAAGGCAAGTTATATTCAGATACAGTAATTTTTTTTTTTGTCCCTGGCGGGCTTAGAATCTTAAGTGTGTGCCTGAGGCAGTGGAGGGTTAAGTGATTTGCCCAGGGTAACTAGAACATCAGTTGGATTTGAACCCTGGCTCAGCCCACTGCTCTGACCACTAGGCTACTCTTCCACTGCCAAATTAATTTGCAGAACAACAATCCAGAAAGCTGATATTCTCCGGGCCTCAGCATTCTGTTTTTCGCTCTAGTATCTTTTCTTTCCTTTTTTCTTTTGGCACACGGGTATTTTTTTCTCGCAGCCTACCTGGTTGAGACATCCAACTTTAATTTCACGGGCCTTGTTTTCCTCTCTATGTCCTTGGCCAGCGATTTTAAGCAGTGTGCTAAGTGCAATCGCACGATGTCCCGAATGGACCTTTATAGCACCTGCATTAAGTGCCTCGGGGCAGACCACGATGGGTCTTCCTACCCGCTTTGCCTCCTCATGTCGACCAAAACCCAGAGGGAACTTGAAAGGCGACAGGGGGAGCTGTTTGGCAAATCTGGCTCCGGCTTAGCATCGAGGACGGAATCCCTTCCATCGACGCTGGCGCCGGGCGACATCACATCACATGCCCGGGCTCGTTCGGAGCCCAGTGGCATCTGGCGTCAGTCTTCCTCTGAGGACCTCCCTCATGCATCAGTGATCCCGCTCAAAGTAGACACTGAGGACCGACCTTGCATCAGGTGGCAAGTCCTCCTTGACTCGGCCTCGGAGCCCTCGACGCGACTCGGGGGATGACGGATGGGAGTGTCCACTGAAGCAACCCCCCGAAGGGATGGGTCCCCAGCAGCCCTGAAGGAGCGACATCCATCATGATCCAGGAATCCCTTGCCAGGAATCCGGCTCCGGCCCAGACACCATCGGATTCCTGCCTAGCTGTGGAGCCCTCTGGAATAGAGGCCTGCATGGCTGCCCTCAAGCGTAGCTTCAATGTGTTCCTCGAGTCGCAGCGGGTCCTGACTCCCGGTCCCTCCAGGTCATTGACACCCCACATGGGTACCTCCTTGCTGAGGGCTTCCCCAGAGGAGGTACCTCCCATCCTGGAGCCACCTTGCTTAATTGGTGTTGAGGCCCTCAATGACTGACTCGACACCGTTGAACCAGTGTCAGGAGTTGTTGGTGCTGAGTAGGTCCGATGACTGAGGCGTGCTCGTCAACTCCTCGGGTTAGGAGTCGGACTGGGAGACTGACGAGGAATTCCCTGACACTGTGCTCCATCGGGACGTCCCCTCCAACCTATCTCTGCCTCACCATTGGCGGAGGTCCCCTTCAGAGGACTTAGCCTTCCTCGAGTTGGTGAGGGAGATGTCCCAGGCCTTTGTGGTGATGCCGGAGGATAAGCCTTGTGCTGAGGACCTGGAGATTCACTAGTACAAGGCTCCTCGAGAGGTATTGACGGTGCTGGTGCTCCCCATCCTGGAGCACCTTTTGCTTAGAATATGGGAAACCTTGGTGACGGTGCCAATTTTGAACTTGATTCCGAGTCGACTTGATTCCGAGTCGGCAAGAGCCCAGGATTTCAGAAGGCACAGCTTCCACACAATTCCATTTTGGTGGAATTGGCTATGTGTCAAATTAAAAGCCAGAAGATACGCTCCTCAGCACTTTCTACCATGGATGTGTTTGGTAGAAAGTGCTTCCAGGGCTCAATGCTCAAGGCCCAGATGCAGGCCTACCAACTGTACATGGACATGTATTTGAGAGACCTGGTGAAGGAGCTTGCCAGGTTCTCAGCTGAGCTATCAGGAGAGCACCTTGAACGCTTTCGGACCCTGGTCTCCTTGGTCAAGTAATGCTCCAAATTTCAGACTCAAGCAGCCTTCAACGGCTTTGAGTCAGTAGCTCGTGTGGACGTTAGTGCCCATCGCCTTGCCTGGCTGCAGTCCTCCGACTTGGAGCAATGGGTGCAGGACAAGCTAGCCGATGTCCCCTGCCGAGGTGATAAACTCTTTGGCAAGCCCATGACTGACAAGGCTGACGAGTTGGAGAAGGAATTCATGACAAGGACCAGGTTGTCCAAGAAGGTGTCAGATCCTTCCCACTGGAAGGCTTCGGGGAAAAAGTCCTTCCACCCAAAGACAAAGAAGACTTACGGAACTACACTAAGTTCCAGGCCTAACCTGCTCCCCCTCAGGGTCAACAATCTAAGGGCCAAGGGCATGGTCCCCATGAGCCCATAGCGCCCAAGCCCTAAATAGCGGCTCAGCCACAGCCTGGGGGGAGTGTTTGACTCCTTGGGCATAGCCTTCCTCCCTCAGGAGGTTACAGGCCCAGGATTCACAGGGGAAGGCTCGCCCACAGGAGGCCCATGATAACCGCGGGCACCTGGGTGCTGCAAGTGGTCATGGGAGGCTACCTCCTCCATTTTTCCCAGCTTCCTCCTCCCTCATCACAGAGGAATTACCAATGGACCCCTTGTGCAGGGAGCTCCTCTTGAAAGAGCTTGAGTCATTGCTCGAGGACCAGGCGGTCAAATCCGCCCCACCTCGCCTCATCTGCAGGAACAGGGGTTCTACTTCTGCTACTTCCTGGTTCCCAAGAAGATAGGGAGCTTCAGGCCTATCCTGGACCTTTGGGACTTCAACAGCTTCTTGGTCAAGGAGAAGTTCAAAATGGTATCCCTTGGAACCTTGTTGCCCTACCTTCTCCAGGGAGATTGGCTATGCTCCTTGGATCTCAAAGATGCCTGTAACCCACATCCTGACCCATCCGAGGCACCGTCACTACCTCCGCTTTGTCATGGAGGGCTGCCACGATCAGTTCAGGGTGCTGCCCTTTGACTTCGCCTAGTGCCTAGCGATTGTGGCCACACAGCTCCAGGTCCTCGGGGTCTTTGTGTTCCCCTACTTGGATGTCTGGTTCGTGTGGGCCAGCACTCCAGGCGAAGTACTCAATTCCACTCTGTGCACATTGGGATGTTCACCACGAACCCTAGGTGCTGCAGCAGCCCCAAAGTCCCACCTTATCCCAACGCATGGAGTTCATCGGGGCACTGCTCTTGAGACACATGGCGTCCACCCTGCACATGACCCCCTTTGTCTGCCTACGCATGCGGCAAGCCCAATGGATGCTCAACGCTCAGTGGGTGCAGGCGACGGGCCACCTGGAGGGCTGTATCTAGGTCACCTCCACCCTGGCAACTTTCCTGATGTGGTGGCAGGACCACCGCAACCTGAGAGCAGGCCTGCCATTCCTGGCCCCACCAGTTTGGCATTTCTTCACCACAGACATGTCCAAGTTGGGCTGGGGGGGGGTCCATTGCGACCACCTCCAGTCAGAGGGGCCGTGGTCGTCAGAAGAGAGTGCCTCTCAGATCAGTCTGCTCAAGCTCCGAGCAATCTACTATGCCCTGCAGGTCTTCAAGGACCACCTGGAGGGGACGGTTGTCCAGATCCAGATGGACAACCAAGTAGTGATATTCTACATCAACAAACACTGGGGCAGGGTGTCCTACCTCCTCTGCTGGGAGGCCATGCGCCTCTGGAACTTCACAGTGGCGAGGAACATGTTCCTCAAGACAGTCTACTTGCTGGGCCAAGACAGTGTACTGGCCAACTGCCTGAGCTGCATGTTCTAGCCACACGAATGGAGACTGAACCCCTCCATCCTGGAGCAGATCTTCCGGCAGTGGGGCACCCCGGAGATCGACCTCTTTGCCAGCCCAGTGAACGCACAACTCCTAAAGTTCTGCTCCAGGAAGTTGGGCCAGAGTCAGAAAGGGGACAATGCCTTCCTCCTCGTATGGTCCGAGGGGTTTCTATATGCCTTTCTGCCGACACCTCTAGTGCCATGGGCCCTACTGAAGATTCAGGCGGAAGCAGCCTTCATCCTCTTCATTGCGCCCTACTGGCCGAGACAACCCTAGTTCCTCCCTACTGCTGCAGTTGTTGCAGGGGAACCCCTGGCCGTTGGGGTGTGCCCTTGACCTGCTCTCACAGGAGGATGGCATGCTGCGCCACCCCAACCTCCAGTCCCTGTCTCTGACGGCCTGGTTGCTGAAAGGGTAGCCATCGCCCACTACGACCTGACCTGGCCAGTGGAGGATGTCCTGCTGGCCTCACATAAGGAATGTACATGGTGGGCCTGTGTCTTTAAGTGGTGCAGGTTCTTCCTTTGGTGCACAGAACAGGGCCTTAACCGCTTCTCTTGCACCATAGCAGAGGTATTGTGGTATCTCTTACACCTGTTGGGCGCAGGCCCAAAATCCAATTCGATCAGGGTGCACCTCTGCGCCATATCGGCACATCACCATGAAGTGGAGGGCCAGGCAGTGTCCGTCTACCCCCTGGTGAGCTGCTTCATGCGTGGTCTCCTCCTCTTGCGGCCTCCAGTCCACCAACCATCAGTGGCATGGGACCTTAACGTGGTCCTAGGGAAGCTCATGGGGCCTCCCTTCGAGCCCATGGTGACTTGTCCCCCCGAGTACCTCTTCTGGAATGTTGTATTCCAGGTGGCACTCACATCCGCCAAGCGAATGAGCGAGCTGCAGGCACTTGTGGCACATGAGCCCTACACCAGGTTCCATAGGAATAGGGTAGTCCTTCAGGTGCACCTGAAGTTCCTGCCTAAGGTGGTCTTAGCGTTTCATCTGAACCAAGAGATGGCGCTTACCACCTTCTTTCCCAGGCCTCACGCCTCTAGGGCGGAGGCCTCCCTACACACGCTTGACTGCAAGCGTGCCCTGTCCTTCTACATCCTGAGAACTCGGCCTCATTGCCAATCAACGTAACTCGATCCCAGTTCCCTGGGGGTCTCTGTCTCCAAGTGTACCCTCTCAGTGAGTGGCCGACTGCATCGCGCTCACCTACCAGCAAGCGGAGCTCTCTAGAGCATCATGTGACAGCTCACAACTTGCAGGCCATGGTGGCCTCCGTGGCTAGCCTGCGGTCAGTGCCCTTATTGGTCATCTGCCGGGCAGCCACCTGGTCCTCCTTGCACACCTTTGCAGCGCACTGTTGTCTGGAAGAGACCTCCTGGAGTGATAGTGCCTTCAGCCAGGCGGTACTCCGTCACCTCTTTGGAGAATAATGCAACCTTCCCTCCAACTCTCTGTATCCAGGCTATCAGAGTGGGGATTGCATCCTCGATGCTGCTACCACAGTGTCTGTCTTCCAGCCAATCAGTGCCCCTGCTATCCTTTACGGTCCGCTTTTTGGGTCACCCATGGCTTTTACAGTTTTTTTTTCGGTAGCCTGTAGCTAGGGAGTCCCATATGTGAGGACTGACTTCCTGCTTGTTCCCAGATAAAGCATAGTTACTCACCTTTAACAGATGTTCTCCAGGGACAGCAGGAATCAGTCCTCACAACCCTCCCCCCTTCCCTTGGAGTTGTTGTTCGTTTCCGTTTTTGCCATCTTGTGCTATGTTATACTGAGGCAAGGTGGCATCTTTGAGCGGGAAGGAGACTGCGTATGTGCGGTGTAGCTCCCAAAAGCTTTCTTTGAAAGCTGTGGAGTGGATCTGCGCTGGCTCTTTTAGCGCTGACATCGCCAAATGTGAGGACTGATTCCTGTTGTCCCTGGAGAACACCTGTTACAGGTGAGTAACTACGCTTTTTAGGGATCCCGTCACTTTAAGGGCATGATTTACTAACATTTAATGTGTGTTATTTATCACGAGTTAATGTGAAGCTGCTGCACTTCTTCAGTAGCAGAGTACTTCCTCTGTACAGGAGAAATAGTCTGATATGATTATCATTCCCACACTTCAGAGGTAAAGTATACAAATTCCCCAGTCTCCGTTACTGTGCTCTAAAGCTCAGGTTAACATAGTAGATAGCAGCAGGTAAGGATCAGGTGGCCCATATGGTCTATATGGGCATCTATCTCTCTTTGTGTAGGTGGGCTTATACATTTCCATTACCTTAAACCAACCCCATGATTCGCCCCTACCACCTCTTTGGTGTGTTTTACCCTACTCTCTTCTGATCCCACTCTATTCTTACTTACACCCTCTGTGTGCAAGCACAATTAGATTCTATTATAGTGTTGTGCACCTCAGCTGATAAGCTAATCCAGTCCTTATACTCCTCTTTAGTTTTATCAGTCTAGACTTGAGTTGTTCCTGTGTGGTTTACATATCTGAAAGCACTCCAGTTCAAAAGCAGAGATCTCCCCATAATAAACTGAAATCTTTGCCAGTGACTCTAATATGATGACAGTGTTATTGTGACGATAAAAGGATTGGTAGATGAGTCTTTTTCTTTTCATATTTTACTTGTAAAAGATTTTAAATTCGCCAGTCATGCCTATTGGCCTGAGTGCCTTTCTTGCTTAAGAAATATTTGGGCATTGCCGTTGTATTAGCAGCATGCCTCTAAGGGTTTCTTTTGTGCATTGTTGGCAATGGCAGCATACCCTAGGTGGGCTCACTGGTGATCTCCAGGAACAAGCAGGAATGAGTCTTCACATATGGGTACGTCGGTACCGACGGAGCCTGCGCGGGAACGCTCCCCAGCTTCCCAAAAAGGAAAGCTTTTGGGAGCATCCCACAGTGCCTGCGCGCTGCCTTCCCGCCTTTCCTAACCATCTCTCCTCAGTTCTTCTTTGCCGCGGAGCCAGCAGGTCGAGCCCTGTCACCGCTGAAGAAGTTCTTTATTTTATTTTATTTCTTTGATCGCGTGTCTGCCTTTCCCGACTCCGGACCGGTACCGCTGGTCTTTTTCTCTTTCTTTAAAAAAAAAAAATCTATTTTCTTTTCACTTAGTGTATTTTCTTCTTAGGCCTCAGGGCCTACAAGAAAATTTCCCTCATGGAAAAACCAGCCTCCGGGTTTAAAAAATGTACTAAGTGTAGCGGTACTATTTCTGTTACAGATACCCATGAATGGTGTCTTAAATGTTTGGGTCCTGAGCACTCCATTCCGGATTGTCCGTCCTGCTCTCTAATGTCGAAACGGGGCTTACAGAACCGAGCAGCCAAGCTCCATGTGCAGTTTCCCGCTGATGCACCGTCGGTAGCATCGACATCTTCCAGGTCTTCTTCTCCTGATGGATCTCAGGTAACCAAACATAAACCAAGCAGGTCCTCGAAGGGTAGATCTCCCTCAAAGCATCGAGATGCCTCCGGGCTTGCCCTCGAGGTTCTGCGCCAGCAAAACAACCCCGTCGGGAAGCTCCGGCTTCCAAAGCTCCTCCTATGGGGTTACAGGTTGACATTGATGGCACGGCCTCGACCGATCACCTGTTAGAATGCTCTGGGGTACCGGTGCAATCTCCCGATACCGACTTCCAGGCATTCATGGCGTCGATGGATCACAATGTTCTGTCCATGCAGCGGGCTATTACGGCCTTCATTCAAGCTGCGATGCCGCTGGTACCGAAGCAAACTCCGTTCTCGGTATCTGCTCTGGTACCGGCACCAGCACCGATACCGGTACCGACTACATCGACCAGGATACCGGCTGCAGCGGTTCCTTGTCCAGGGCTGCTTACCGGTACCGATCCGGTACCGGGGACGCCCGATGTCGATACTGCTCGATACGCGTATCGAGCGTTGGAAGAGCACCCTGACAGGCGATACTTTGATTCCTCTGATTCTGATACATCAGATAAGTCTCCTGAAGTATCCATAGCCCTTCCTGAAGAGCCTACTTCTCCAAAAAGAAGAATGTCTCCTCCAGAGGACTTGTCCTTTCAAGACTTCATAAGAGAAGTAGCTAAAGGACTTTCTATCTCAGTAACTTCTGAATTAGAGCCTAGAGCTAAAAAATTGGATATTTTAGGCTATTCTAGAGCTCCTAAAGAGGCAGTCACCTTACCAATTCATGAGATTCTTTATGAACACATGATTGATCTATGGGAGACTCCTCTCACTCTCTCTCATTCTCGCAGATTGGACACTATGTATCGTGTCCCTCCTTGTCCTGGATTTCAGAAAACTCAGCTTCCTCACCATTCCATTGTGGTGCAGTCAGCTATGAAGAGGATAAAGAGTACAAATAGACACACTTCTGCTCCGCCAGGAAGAGAATGCAGGACCTTGGATGCCTTTGGTAGGAAAATCTTCCAAGCCAGTATGCTTATTGCCAGAATCAACTCATATAGCCTTTACATAGGTATGTTTCTAAAGGAAGTTGCACAAAAACTGCACACTTTCCTCCCTTTTCTTCCAGAAGATAAAAGGGAGGAATTCCTCATTTGGCTTAAGCATACCCAAGACATTTCAAAGTTTTCCAACAGGGCAACCTTTGACTCTTTTGAAGGTGCCAGCAGAGCCTCAGGCATTGCCATAGCTGCTCGCAGAATTGCTTGGCTCCAGGCTTATGATTTAGAGCCCTGGGTTCAAGATGGCTTAGGAAATCTTCCCTGTACAGGTGAAAACCTATTTGGCAAAGAATGGCAAATAAAAGCCACTCAAATGGATGCAGAAAACTCTGCTCTGGATAGACTTTCAAAGTCATCCTCCATTCCTGCCAAGAAAAAGCCTTTTAAAAGGTCTTTCTTTAAAAAGGGCAGATTTCCTTCTACTTCTGGCCAACAATCTTCTACAGGTCGCTTTACCACTAAGCGTCAACAACCTAAACAGGCCAGGCCTAAGCCTACAGGGGCTGCTGCAACTCAGCAGGCCCAACCTCCTCAGGATTTTTGACTTGATGCTAGAGAACTTAGCCTTTCTGGCTCTAAAGCAGCCAGAGCCTCTCACCATTCCAGGAAGGTTGGCTAATTTTGCTCCCAGATGGGAGCAAATAACATCAGAGCAGTGGACCCTCTCCATCATAAGAGAGGGCTACAAGCTTCATTTTTCAGACCTTCCTCCCCACACCATGGTGAGACACTTCAATTCTCCCACATCTCTTCTCGACCTTCTAGATCAAGAAGTAGCTACCCTTCTTGCCCAAGGGGCAATAGAAGTACCTCTTCTTCAACAAGGGTCAGGGTTTTATTCCCCCTACTTTCTGATCCCAAAGAAAACAGGGGGCTACAGACCCATATTAGATCTCAGAGAATTGAACAAGTTTCTATGCAAGGAGAAATTCAAGATGCTTTCTCTGGGTACTCTCCTTCCATACCTTCAGAGTCAGGATTGGCTTTGTTCTCTAGATCTCAAGGATGCGTACACACATGTACTCATCCATCCCTCTCACAGAAGATTCCTACGGTTTCTTTTCCAGGGAAAACATTACCAATACAGAGTCCTTCCTTTCGGTCTGGCCTCTGCTCCAAGAGTGTTCACCAAATGCATGGCAATAATTGCTGCATTTCTGCGCACTCTGGGAATATTTGTCTTCCCATACCTGGACGACTGGCTCATCCGAGCTCCATCTCAGTCAGAAGCCCAGATTTCCCTGGACCGCACAAGACGCATTCTGCAGTATCTGGGACTTGTGGTAAACCTCCCAAAGTCTCAGCTCACCCCTACTCAGTCCCTAGAATTCATAGGGGCCTGGTTGGATACCACTACTGCAAGGGCCTACCTTCCCCAGGCCCGTTGCCACCGTCTAGTGCAGTTAGCCTCCCAGATTCAGTCAGAGCCACTTAACTGCCCGGGAGATGCTACAACTGCTAGGCCACATGGCTTCCACAGTGCATGTGGTACTCTATGCTCGCCTACACATGAGAGCAGCTCAATGGACTTTGTCCACCCAGTGGACTCAAGCTTCAGGAGCTCTCTCAGACCAAATAGCAACTACCAAACGTCTCTTTTGGTCTCTCCAATGGTGGATGTCCACTCAAAATTTGTTGCTGGGGTCCCCCTTCCAACAGTTGTTGCCCCAAGCAACCCTCAACAGATGCCTCCCAAACAGGTTGGGGAGCCCATCTGAAGGACCTCTCCACTCAAGGCACTTGGTCCCCACAGGAGACCTCTCTTCATATCAACCACTTGGAGCTTCGAGCAGTTTTTCTAGCTCTCAAGGTCTTTCATACCCTCCTCAGCTACAAGACAGTCCTCATTCATACGGACAATCAAGTAGTCATGTTTTACATAAACAAACAAGGAGGAACTGGCTCTCTGTCGCTTTGCAACGAAGCTCTAAGATTGTGGGCCTTCGCCAGAGAGCATCAAATCCATCTCCTGGCAGTATACCTCCCAGGAGTCCAAAACTCTTGGGCAGACAGACTCAGTCGAGTTCTGCTTCCACATGAATGGTCCCTGCACATGGATCAGGTACTCAGAATCTTCCAAGAATGGGGAACCCCAGACATAGACCTCTTTGCAAGTCCGTGGAATGCCAAACTTCCCCGGTTCTGTTCCAGAATTCCTTGTCAGGGAGTTCAGGCCAAGGATGCCTTCCTCCTCCATTGGGGTCAGGGCTTCCTGTATGCATTTCCACCCATTCCCTTGATTCCCAAGACTCTGTTCAAACTCCAGAGGGATCAAGGATCTATGATCCTCATAGCTCCATACTGGCCACGCCAAGTGTGGTACCCTCTACTTCTTCATCTCTCCCAAGCCCCCTCCCTGGACTTGGGAGCTGCTCCAGACCTTCTGTCCCAGGAGGAAGGGACTTTGTGGCACCCAAACCCCAAGTCCCTACACCTCAGAGCTTGGTTACTGAAGGCCTAGACCTTCTAGACTGGAATCTTTCTCAACAAGTGAAGGATATCCTCCATGCTTCCAGGAAACCTTCCACCAGGCGTTCTTATGCTTTTAAATGGAAAAGGTTTTCCATTTGGTGTGCTGAAAAGGGTCTTGACCCTCTAGCATTACCTTTAAATTCTCTGTTAGACTATCTCCTGCATCTTTCCAATGCAGGCCTTAAAACAAATTCAGTAAGAGTCCATTTGAGTGCTATTGCAGCATCCCTTAAGCCCATCAATGGACAACCTATTTCCTCTCATCCTCTCATTGCAAGATTCATGAGAGGCCTAACTTTAACTAAACCTCCCATTAGGCCTCCTCCGGTGGCATGGGATTTAAATTTGGTTCTTGGTCAGCTCATGAAGCCACCTTTTGAACCCTTAGCCACTACCTCCTTGAAGTTTCTTTCATGGAAGGTTATTTTCCTCATTGCAGTTACTTCAGCTCGCCGCATCAGTGAACTGCAGGCATTAGTGGCTAATCCACCTTATACAAGGTTCCATCATGATAAAGTAGTCCTTAGGACAAATCCACACTTTATGCCTAAAGTGGTCTCACCTTTTCATCTTAATCAAGAGGTATATTTACCTGTCTTTTTTCCAGCTCCTCATGCATCCAGTGCAGAGAGGAATCTTCATACTCTGGATTGTAAAAGAGCTCTTGCTTTTTACTTGCATAGGACACAGCAACATAGAAAGTCTTCCCAGCTTTTTGTTGCTTTTGATCCTTCTCATTTGGGACTTCCAGTCTCTAAGAGAACACTGTCCAATTGGATTGCTCAGTGTATTTCTTTCACCTACCAGAGTAAGAACCTTTCTCTGGAGAGCCATGTTACAGCTCACAATGTGAGGGCCATGGCCACCTCTATGGCTCATCTAAATTCTTTGTCCATCGACCAGATCTGTCGAGCAGCCACCTGGGCCTCGGTTCATACCTTCACAGCCCATTACTGCTTGGACAAGGACTCCCGCCGGGATGCCTTGTTTGGTCAGGCTGTCCTCAAACACCTGTTCCATTCTTAAACAACTCCTACCCTCCTTCCCTGGATGGATGCCTGAGATCCATAGGAGGAAGTAGACCCCTCTCCAGGGTCTCATATCCTTGGGGATCTCCCAGGCATCTTAGCTAGGGAGTCCCCATATGTGAAGACTCATTCCTGCTTGTTCCTGGAGATAGCACAGTTACTTACCTGTAACAGGTGATCTCTGGGAACAGCAGGAATAAGTCTTCACAACCCTCCCACCTCCCCTAGGAGTTGTATCTCTTTTTCTATCTTTCCTTTCCTCTCTCTCTCTATTGTCTCAGCTTTAAACTCGAACTGAGGAGAGATGGTTAGGAAAGGCGGGAAGGCAGCACGCAGGCGCTGTGGGATGCTCCCAAAAGCTTTCCTTTTTGGGAAGCTGGGGAGCGTTCCCGCGCAGGCTCCGTCGGTACCGACGTACCCATATGTGAAGACTTATTCCTGCTGTTCCCAGAGATCACCTGTTACAGGTAAGTAACTGTGCTTTACCTTGCTTTGGCAGCCTGTTCTTGAGGGGTTTGTGTGTGCCCATGTACCAAGGGTATGCCCTGAGGGGATTCCCAATTGTTGTGGATTGTTGGAGCACGACAGTTTGAGCAGCATATTTTATTTTCATGAGTTAGGGAGGTTACAGTGATTCCATCTATCTGTATTTTCAGGACTTGCATGCTGCTTTGCATGATCTGCAATTTGAGCTACAAGATAAAAGACTTCAGATGCAGTCTTTGGAGCAAGTAAAGAGCTCAGAGATCATGGTCCTAGAAAACAACATTCAGCATCTGAAGGAGATGATGTGTCAGAAGGAGCAACTCCTGCAGGTGAGTTGTGATTCATGCTAAGAGAAAAGGGGGGTTAAAATTTCACCCTCATTGGACTACCCATAAATGTTTGCTGCAATTCAGAGAAAATACCTGCACACCTTCTATGTATTTTCTGTTAGTAACATAGTATGACTGCAGATAAAGACCACCATCTAGTCTTCCCAGCAAGGCGGCAAGAGTAGGTGCACCTGCCATTCTGTGCAGGTCACCCCCCTCCCCATGCCTTTGTTTATGGGTGTACTCATTGCTCAGTGTAGGTCACCCCTATTTGTTGAGATATGAGATTGTAATGTTTATTTTGATTTTATCCAGTTGCTATAAATGGATCCACTGTGTCTGCCCAATGCCATTTTGAATTCTGTCAATGTATTTGCCCCACCACTTCCTGCCCTTACTCCTACCCACCCACAAGGCAAATGGAGCAAATTCCTGTATTAGCACCAATCAGTATCTTATGAAATCTAAACAGACAAGGGGAAATATTCTTCTTTTACCATTCTCAAACCTTCATACTCCTGCTGTATCATGGGAGACATTGCTTCTTTCACAAAGTGCCATCGCTTTTGCTGTTACCTTTGTCTCCACCTAAGCCTAAGACAGGGTGATGAGTACAGGTAGAAGCGATCAAGCTTGTATGGTTGAGAGCTAGGAGAGACCCCCAGCTTAGGCTAGTATAGTCTTTAGTAACTAACAAACTGAGTATGCCAAGTGAATCCTCATCTGCAATATTGCTGTGTCTTCTTCCTCATATCATGCATATATGAGAGACTGCAAAAGTGTGAATGAAATAAATATGAAAGTTTTCCAATTCTTGCCCCCCCCCCCCTACATTTTTCAGATGTTTCTTTTAGTTTACTGCAGGGTTTTTATGTTAGCTTCAAAATGTTTGAAATTAGAAACAGAAACATTACGCAGAAAAAGACCATATGGCCTATCCAGTCTGCCCTTCCATATCACCCACTACAAGTCCCCTTTTTTCCTTTAGAGAGCCTCTGTGTTTGTCCCATGCTTTTTTGAATTTAGATACTGTCCTCATCTCTACCACCTCCACTAGGAGACTATTCCACGCATCTACCACTCTTTCCGTAAATAAATATTTCTGTATATTATTCTTGAGTCTATCCCCTTTCACCCTCATCCTATGTCCCCTCATAGGAGAGCTTTCTTTCAATCGAAAGAGGCTCTTCTCCTGTGCATTTATGCCACGGAGGTTTTTAAACGTCTCAATCATATCACCTCTGTTTTGCCTTTACTCTAAAGTATACATATTAAGGTCCTTAAGTCTGTCCTCATATGCTTTATAACAAAGGCTATTAGCCATTTTAGTAGCCATTTTAATAGCCACCCTCCACACTGACTCCATCCTGTTTACATCCCTTTGAAGGTGCGGTCTCCAGAATTACACACAATACTCTAAATGAGGTCGCACCAAAGACTTATACAGAGGCACTATCACCTCCTTTCTTCTGCTGGCCATTCCTCTCCCTATGCACCCAAGCATCTTTCTAGCTTTTGTAATCGCCTTTTCTACCTGTTTAGCTACTTTGAAATCGTCAGACACAGTCAAGCCTGGTTCCCGTTCTTCCTACGTGGACAGAAGTACATCACCCCCTATACTGTACTGCTTCCTTGGATTGTTGCAGCCCAAATGCATGACACTACATTTTTTAGCATTAAATCTCAGCTGCCAAATTCTAGACCTTCCTCAAGCTTAGTTAGATCTCATCTATACCTTCCTGGGTGTCTATTCTGTTGCATATTTTGGTATCATTCACAAAGAGGCGAATCTTACCCGACAGCCCTTCTGCAATATCACTAGCAAAGATGTTAAAAAGAATCGAACCAAGGACAGATCCCTGCAGCACTCCTCATAGTGAACTCTATTTACCTGTATCCTTTGTCACTCCTCACTCTACTATTTTCCAACCCAAGCAGTAACTTTAGGGTCCATCCCTAGAGTGCTCAGTTTGTTTATAAGTCACCTGTGTGGAACGGCATCAAAGGCTTTACTGAAATCTAAATACACCACATCTAGGGCTCTCCCTTGGTCCAGTTTCCTGGTCACCCAGTTAAAGAAATTAATCAGATTTGTCTAATAAGACCTGCCCCTGGTGAATCCATGCTGCCTTGGATCTGGTAATCTGTTGTACTCCAGAAACCTCACTATTTTCTCTTTCAGCAGAGTTTCCAAAAATATCTCCAGGAACAAGCAGGAATGTAGTCTTCACATATGGGTAACGTTGGTACCGACGGAGCCTGCGAGGGAACTCTCTCCAGCGTCCAATAGGAAAGCTTTTGGGAGCATCCCACTGCGCCTGGGTAGCTGCCTTCCCACCTCTCCAGCTCTCCCTCCGCAGTTCTTCGTTTTCCACGGAGCCAACAAAAAGCAATTCCTGTCACTGCAGAAAATGTGGGGTTTTTCTTATTTTTTGTGGTTGCGTCTGCCTTCCCATTGACGCTGGTACCAACTCTGTCGGTACTTGCTTTCTTTCTTTTCTTCTAAAAAAAACAAAACAAAAAAAAACTTCAGTGAGGGAAGGAATCTTTCTTCCTTCAGGCACATCGATGCCATCTTAGGCTTGGGCCTTCCCTTTTGTCACAGACAAAATGGAGAAACCATCCAGTGGTTTTAAGAAGTGTTGCAAATGTGGCAGTACAATTTCGGCCACGGACACCTATGACTGGTGTCTAAAATGTTTGGGACCGGATCATCAACCATCAGAATGTCCTCTCTGTAGGAAGATGACAAAGAGAGGCCTACAGAATCAAGCTGCAAAACTGGCCACCCTCTTTGCCTCCGATGCAGTGTCTTTGGCATTGACGTCATCGAGAGCTTCATCTTCCTCCCAAGGATCTCAGGTATCGAAACGTAGGTCTTCATCGAAGACTGGCCGGTCCACGAAGGATAGATCTTCTAAGCATCGAGATGCCTCGGGCATTGCCCTGGAGTGGGACACACCGGCCAAACAACCCCGGCGGGAGGACCTTGCCTCCAAAGCCTTAGTGGGGTCCCAGGATGCTCCCGAAGCCTCCACCTCAGGAGAGCTGCTGGTGCCAAGCTCAGGTATCATGGCCCACAAGTCCGGTACCAATACCCAAGCATCAGCAAGCTCCATGGATCAACGTATTCTGGCCATTGAGCGGAGCTTAGCGGCCTTACTGTCGGCCTCCGTACCAGTAAAGCCTTTACAGTCGATCCCTAAGGCATCAATACCGGCTCCGTTACCGATACAACCTGCATCGACTTTTTTGCCGCTTACCGCCCATGCCAGCCCTCAAATCCATTTCTGGTACCAAGGTTTCAGCACTGTAAGCTTCAGCTACTGCTTTTGATTGGTATTAAGTACGTGCAGAGCGGGAACACCCTGCCCTTTGATACTTTGAGTCTTCAGACTCCGATTCGTTGGATGATGAATCAGCCAATACCCGGGACATGAGAACTCTCCCGGAGGACCCATCTCCATCTCCACAACGTCACATGTCCCCTCTGGAGGACATGTCTTTCCAAGAGTTTATTCGCGATGTTGCGCGGGGTATGTCCATAACGGTGACATCGGAGAAAGAGCCTAGGGCTGAAGAACTTGAAATTCTTCAATACCCTACAGCCCCGAAGGAAGCTGCTACTCTTCCTATTCATTGCATACTTCACAACCTTATGCTTCGTATGTGGGAGACACCCCTTACCATCTCTCCACTTACCCGCGACTCGATACCGGGTACCGGAGTGTCCCAGTTTTCAAAAGACGCAATTACCGCACCATTCCATGGTGGTGGAATCAGCCATGCGTCAAATAAAGAGTGCTAAGACACATTCCTCGAACCTTCCAGGTAGGGAATCGAGAACCCTCGATGCCTTTGATCAATGTTGTTTTCAGGCCTCCATGTTATCGGCCAGGATCAGTTCCTACATACTCTATATGGGTATGTTCCTCAGGGAGGTGGCTAGGGATTTGGAGTTGATGGCTCCTCTTCTCCCTGATGACAAGAGAGCTGATTATATCGCCCTTGTAAAGCATGTCCAAAATGTTTCAAAGTTTAACAGGGCAACTTTTGACTGTTTTGAGTGCATCAGCAGAACTTCAGCTATATGCATCAGTGCATGCAGGATTGATTAGCTTCAAACATCTGATCTTGAACAATGGGTTCAAGATAAGCTGGGTAATATCCCTTGTATTGGTGAAAACCTTTTTGGCAAGGATTGGCAAGGCAAGGCCTCTCAACTAGAATCTGAGAACACCACTCTTAATAGACTATCTAGATCTACTGCCAACCCAGCTAGGAAAAAGACAGTGAAGAAGGCTTTTTTCTATAAGAAGAAGAAGTGCTACCCTTCTTACACCCCTGTGGTGCAGTGTCCAATCCATGCTCCCCAGAAGGGGCAGCAACCACCAAAACAACAAAGGAAGGCTCAGACTCCTAAGTCGCAGCTACCAGAACAGACTCAACCTCCTCATGGTCTTTGACTCCTTTCTGGAGAACATAGCCATTCTGCCTTTGGAGTTTCCATTCCTGGCAGACTTTGTCACTTTGCCCACAGCTGGCATCTTGTAACATCAGAGCAATGGACTCTCTCCATAATACGGAAGGGGTACAAGCTTCATCTACAAAATCTTCCCCCCCCCCCCCCCGGACTCCTCCAAGAGTTTTGTTCTCAATCCCCTCTCAACGCTCTGTTGCAAGAGGTCACCTCCCTTCTCTCTCAGGTCGCAATAGAGGAAGTACCACTCTCCCAGCAGGGATTGGGCTTTTATTATCCATACTTTCTCATTCCAAAGAAAGCAGGATGATACAGGCCCGTTCTGGACCTCAGAGAACTGAACAAGTATCTACTACGGAAGAACTTCAAAATGATATCCCTAGGTACTCTTCTCCCCTATCTCCAGTCAGGATTGGCTCTGTTTTCTAGCTCTAAAGGAGGCATATACTCACATACTTATTCACGCACAGCACAAATGTTCCTGTGCTTCCTGTTCCAAGGGAGACATTATCAATACAGAGTCCTGCCTTTCGGCTTCGCTTCTGCCCAAAGAGTCTTTACAAAGTGCATGGCGGTAGTAGCCGCATTCCTAAGGACTCTAGGGATATTTGTTTTCCCTTACTTAGACAACTGGCTCATTCGAGCAAGCACCTCTCTAGAGGCCAGTCTTTCCCTCTCGTGCACCATGCGAGTGCTGCAACACTTGGGATTTGTAATAAATCTTCCAAAGTCCCAACTCGTTCCCTCTCAAACTTTAGAGTTCATAGGGGCTCTCCTAGACACTCAACAATCAAAGGCTTTTCTGCCCCAAGCCCGCTGCGCTCGACTCAATCAGCTTGCATCTCAGGCATGCCTCAAGAACTTTCTCACTGCTCGAGAAATGCTGCAACTTCTGGATCATATGGCATCAACAGTACATGTTGTTCCATATGCTCGGCTGAATATACACACAACTCAATGGACCCTGGCTTCCCAGTGGTCTCAGGTATCGGGTCTCCTGGGAGAGGGGAATAATGATCTCTACCCACCTAATCTCATCCCTCCAGTGGTGACAATCCCCAGAAAACCTAGTAGGATCACCTTTTCAGATGCCTCCACATCAATGTACCCTGACGATCGATGGATGCATCCGTATTGAGCTGGGGCGCTCTTCTGGACAATCTCTCCACTCAGGGACTTTGGTCTCATCAGGAGTCACAGCTCCACATAAATCTGCTGGAACTCAGAGCCATCCACAATGCTCTCAAGGTGTTCCAGGACCATCTTTGCTTCCGTACAGCTCTAGTTCAGACGGACAATCAAGTAGCCATGTTCTACTTGAACAAACAGGGTGGCACAGGCTTTTGGACCCTTTGCAGCGAAGCCCTGTACCTGTGGTCTTTTGCCATACAGCATCACATTCACCTACTTGCGGTGTATCTTCCAGGCAAGCAGAATATCTTTGCGGACAGACTGAGTTGACTCCTGCTACCCTGCAAGTGGTGTCTCCATGCAGACAAAGTCATTCACATTTTTCAGATCTGGGGAACTCCAGATATAGACCTGTTTGTAAGTCCTCAGAATGCCAAGCCTTCCCGCTTCTGCTCCAGGATGCCTGCACAGAACAACCAGCAGGTAGATGCCTTTCATCTTCACTGGGGTCAAGACTTACTATATGCCTTCCCTCCCATTTCCCTCATTCCCAAAACTCTTTAAACTCCAGAGACACAGGGGCTACATGATACTTATAGCCCCATGTTGGCCACAACAACTGTGGTATCTTCTCCTCTACGTCTGTCTCAAGCTGAGCCGGTAGATTTGGGGTCTGCTCCAGATCTCCTCTCACAGGAGGATGGGACACTACTGCATCACAATTCGCAGTCCCTACATCTTACAGCATGGCTGCTGAAGGCATAGCCTTCCAGGACATCAACCTCTCTCAATAGCTAAAAGATATCCTTTTAGCTTCTAGGAAGCCTTCCACCAGGCACTCCTATGCCTTCAAGTGGGGTAGATTCTTTCTCTGGTGTTCTGAGAGGGATCTTAACTCAGCAACGGTGGATGCATTACTTGAATATTTTCTCCACCTGTCGTCTTCTGGATTCAAAACCAATTCGGTAAGAGTATACCTAAGTGCAATTGAGGCCTCTCACATACCCTTAGATGGTCGGCCCATCTCTTCTCAGCCGCTTCCTCCCATTAAGCCTCCTCCAGTGGCATGGGATCCTAATGTTGTGTTAGGACAGCTTCTCAAGCCACCCTTTGAACCTCTAGCCACTACTTCTCTGAAGTTTCTCACCTGGAAGGTCACCTTCCTTATTGCCCTCACTTCAGCAAGATGCATTAGTGAGCTCCAGGCTTTGGTAGCTGACCCTCCTTGTAGACGATTCCACCATGATAAGGTTGTCCTTAGGACTCATCCCCACTTTATGCCAAAGGTGGTCTCGCCCTTCCATTTAAACCAGCCTGTTTATCTCCCTGTCTTTTTCCCTAGACCTCATTCCTCTAGGGCAGAAGCAACCCTTCACACTCTGGATTGCAAACGTGCTTTGGCTTTTTATCTCCAGAGAACTCGAGAGCACAGAAAGGCTTCCCAGCTTTTCGTCTCCTTTGACTCGAGTCACCTGGGATTGCCAGTATCGAAGAAGACTCTTTCTAGATGGATAGCGGATTGCATCTCCTTTGCTTACGAAAGTGCGGGACTCTCTCTCGAGGGTCATGTCACTGCACATAATGTTCTGGCCATGCCTACCTCTATGGCAAACCTACGCTCTGTAGTGATTGATGAAATATGTAAAGCAGCAACCTGGTCTTCTGTCCATACTTTTGCTTCTCACTGTTGCCTAGACAAGACCTCCTGCCGGGATGCTTTGTTTGGCCAAGCTGTACACCAGCATCTCTTTCAGACTTAGATCAACTCCTACCCTCCATCTTGGGTTTCGATACTAGACATCCTTGGAGGATATATGACCTACTTATTTATGGCTATGATCCACAGCTCACTCTAAGGTCATCTCTCTGGCATCTCCGAGCTAGGGAGTCTCATATGTGAAGACTACATTCCTGCTTGTTCCTGGAGATAGCGTAGTTACTCACCTGTAACAGGTGATCTCCGGGAACAGCAGGAATTTAGTCTTCACAACCCACCCTCCTCCCCTAGGAGTTGTACTTTTCTTCCTCTTCTCCTTCTCTCCTTTTATGTCAGCTACAAACTCAACTGAGGAGGGAGAGCTGGAAAGGCGGTAAGGCAGCTATGCAGATACAGTGGGATGCTCCCAAAAGCTTTCCTATTAGACGCCGGGGAGCATTCCCACGTGGGCTCCGTCGGTACTGACGTTACCCATATGTGAAGACTAAATTCCTGCTGTTCCTGGAGATCACCTGTTACAGGTGAGTAACTACGCTTTACTCACCACCAAGTTTAAACTAAGTGTCCTGTAGTTTTCAACCACATCCTTACTTCCACTTTTGTGTAAAGGGACCACATGTGCCTGCCTCCAGTCCTCTGGTAGCACCCCCAACTCCAACGAGGCATTGAAAAGGTCAGTCAGTGGAGCTGCTAGAATGTATTCCATCTGGTCCCATCGCTTTGTCCACTTTTAGTTTAGCTAGTTCCTCACGAACACAGTCCTCTGAAAATCGTTTGAGATGCCCCTCACTTTTGTTCCTGTTTATGGGTGTTGTCTGAGGTTATGCTCCCGGCACTTCATCTGTGAACACAGAACAGAAATATTTGTTAAGCAATTCCTCTTTATCCTCATCAGCTTCTACATATTCCTTCCCTTTACCCTTGAGTCTGACAATACCACTTTTGCCTTTTCTTCTCTCACTAACATATCTGAAAAATGTCTTATCCTACCATTTCATTGTATTGGCTATTTATCTTCTTTTTGTATCTTTGTTTTCTTGACTACTTTGCCAGCCTCTAGGTCAGTGGTTCTCAACTTTTTTTGTATTGTGAGTGACCCCTTTTACCATTGGTCAACTTGTGGTGACCCCCAATGATAAACTCAAATGTGTCTCTCTTCCTTTACTGTTAACGCATTGTCGCTGTAATCATTTGTTGAATTATTAATATATTCTCCAGGACCAAGCAGGAAGTCAGTCCTCACATATGGGTGTCATCGGCGCCGATGAAGCCCCAGAGGAGCATTTCCCCAGCTTTCTATGAAAGCCTTTGGGAATGCAGGCACGCATGCGCGGTTCCCTTCCCACCTAAAGGTGCCATCTTACCTCAGTCTCTTTTTTTCCGTGAAGCCTGTCGGACGTATGTCCCGTTTTCCCGGTTAAAATTAGATTTTTAGCAATTTTTGCTCTTTTTTCTACCGGTTCGACACCGGTACCTCTCCCGATGGGTTCGGTACACCGGTATCGAGCCCGATTCTTCTTTTTCGGTTTTTGCCCTTCGTGGCTGGGGTTCGCGCCCTTTTTTCTCTTTTTCCCTGGAAGGCCGGTCCTTTGACCTCGCAGGGACTCTTTTTTTTTTTCCCCCAATGGCTTCCAGTGGCTTTAAGAATTGTGATCGGTGTAAGAAACTAATGTCTCTCACCGACACACACGACTGCTGCCTTCGGTGCCTCGGCCCCGACCACGATCCTAAGTCGTGCGGGGCCTGTGGAAAAATGTCTTCCAAGGCACTACGAAGTCGACAGCAGCAAAAAAAAAAAGGCTTTTCTCGGACTCGGCCTCCGGCCGGGCCCGGACCTCATCTGAGGCCTCGACATCTCGGGATTCCGATCCCGAGCGCCGTCGAAGCTCCTCACAGGGGGTCCCCCGACCAGGAACGCAAGAGGAAGAAGCGGCTCGCGAGGGCGTCGTCAGAAGAGGTCCCTGGCTCCTCGAGGGCCAGGTCTAAGACCCCTGACCGTCGCCCCGGGCCTGTGGAACCGGAGAAGCCTGCCAAAGTTCCTCGTGTGGAGCCGGAGTCTGCTGGACACGTAAGCCCCGTAGTCCTCATGGACTCTCCTCCCAGGGAGCCGACGTCGGGCCCGGCGCCGCCGGGGCCCGAGTCGGTGGCTGCTGCATCTCCTGAGCTGAGTCTCAGGATGACAGCCTTGGAGAGCAGAATGTCTGCCTTCATGGAGCAGCAGCGGGCACTGATGGCCAGCCTGTCTGGCGCATCTGCCCCGACCACCGGGATATCGACATCAAAGTCGACCCCGGAGGCTGAGCCGATACTCGAGTCCCTCGTGGCTCGGAGTCGACCTCAGTCGCGGTCTCCCTCGACCTCCCGTTCGGGACCGAGGGTGTCGACGCCGGTGCTTCCGGCGTCGGGGCGGGTGCTCCAGGGCCCGTGGGGTCGGACCCCGACTCTTCCTCGGACGAGTCAGCTTGGAAGACGGAGGACGAGGAGTCTCCCGATACCTTTAAGACTCGGTGCGTCCCTTCGGACTCACCGCAGTCTGAACCCCGGAGTAGGTCCCCTCCGGAGGACACCAGGTTCTTGTAGTTCGTCCGGGATATGGCCACTGCCTTGGCTATTCTGGCGGATCCCGAGGAGGAGCCTCGAGCTGAAGAGCTCGAGGCCCTACAGTATGACTCTCCTCCGAAGGAGGCCTTTACTGTCCCGGTTCCTCCGATGCTGGAATGGCTCCTCTTCCGTATGTGGGAGACACCGGCCTCGGCGCCGGTTCTTAGCAAGCGGGTCGATTCCATCTATCAACTCTGGAAGAGCCCTGGATTTCAAAAGGCACAGCTACCACACCATTCCATGGTTGTGGAATCGGCCATGCATCGTCTGAAGAGTCAGAAGATGCACTCCGCAGTGCCTCCTGGCAGGGAGGCCCGAAACCTAGATGGCATCGGTAGAAAGTGTTTTCAGGGCTCGATGCTTGCTTGCCCTGTCCAGTCTTACCCAGCTGTACATGGGCATGTACTTGCGGGATCTGGCCAAGGAGTTGGCCGGATTCTCTGCTGGTCTCTCCGGGGAACCCTTGCAGAGATTTAAGACCTTGTCCTCGGGGATTCGGGACTGCTCGAAGTTCATGTCCCGCGCCGCCTACGATGGCTTCGAGGCTTCGGCCCGAGTTGCGGCAGCCGGCATCGCGGCTCGACGCCAGGCATGGCTGCAGTCATTGGACCTCGAGCCATGGGTTCAGGACAAGTTGGTCGATGTCCTTTGCCGAGGTGAAAACCTTTTTGGCAAGCCCTGACCGAGACCAAGCACCTCACCCGGACAAGGCTGTCGAGGAAGACCTCTGCCCCTTCTCATAAAAAGAAGGGCTCGGGTAAAAAGCCCTTTTACCCGAGGAAGGGCACTGCCTACAAACAGTACCCACAATATCAGGCTGCCCAAGCTGCCCCCAGGGTCAGCAAGCCAAGGGCCAGGGTAATGGGCCCCGTAGGCATAGGACCCCCAAGCCTCAGGCCCCTGCTACCACTCAGTAGGGTGGGGGGTTTTGACTCCTTGAGCATAGCCTCTCCTCCACTGCTCTCCCAACCCTGCACAGGAGGTCGTCTCGCCCTCTTTGCCCACCAGTGGCCCCTTATCACCGGGGACAGTTGGGTGCTGGAGATAATCCACAAGGGATATGCCCTCCATTTCCACCAACTGCCACCCCCATATTTTCCAGGGGAGCCTCCAAGGCCTCCTCTGCACACAGCCCTTCTCCGTCAGGAGCTTCAGGGTCTGTTGGTGGACAGGGCGTTGGAGCCTGTGCCTCCCCACTTGCAAGGTCACGGATTCTACTCCAGGTATTTCCTGGTGCCCAAAAGGACCGGTGGCCTTCGTCCCGTTCTGGACCTCCGGAACCTCGAAAAGTTCAAGATGCTTACTCTTGGAACCCTTCTGCCCTACCTCCAGCAGGGAGATTGGCTATGCTCCTTAGATCTAAAGGATGCGTACACTCACATCCTCATTCATCCAGTCCACAGAAAGTACCTAAGGTTTATCGTGGGAGGAAACCATTATCAGTACAGAGTGCTGCCCTTCGGCCTTACCTCCGCCCCCAGAGTCTTTACAAAGTGCTTAGCAGTGGTGGCAGCCTACCTGAGAAATCAGGGCATCTTTGTCTTCCCCTATCTGGACGACTGGCTCATCAGGGGTCAGACATGTCAGGCCAATCAAGCCACCCTCAGGACTATTGCTCTTCTACAACACCTGGGGTTTGTCATAAACTTCGCAAAGTCCACTTTGCTCCCTTCCCAGAACTTGGAGTTCATAGGGGCAAGGTTGGACTCTCTCCTGGCAAAGGCATTCTTGCCAGAAAACAGAGCCCGAAGGTTAATGGCCTTGGCCAGTCAGTTTCTCAGCAGGTCCCTGGTCTCCGCCAGACTCTGCCTGCGGCTTCTAGGCCACATGGCTTCGACAGTACATGTGACCCCCAATGCCAGGCTCCATATGAGGCCTGCACAGTGGTGCCTTCTGTCTCAGTGGTCACAGGCCACAGGCAGCCTCAGAGACAGGATAAGGGTATCCAGACAATTTCTGCTCTCCCTCAACTGGTGGCTACACCCACCCAATCTGCTGAAAGGGGTGCCCTTTCAGGTTCCGGATTACACTGTGATGCTAACAGATGCCTCCCTGCAAGGCTGGGAGCGCATTGTCTGGGCAAGTGCACCCAGGGCCTCTGGTCTCCCTGGGAAGCTGCATAGCAGATCAGTCTCCTCGAACTTAGAGCTATTCGATTAGCACTCAAAGCTTTCACTCCTACCCTGGCTCAACAGTCTGTCCTGATTCAGACAACGACCAAGTTGCCATGTTTTATGTGAACAAACAGAGCGGAACTGGGTCCAGGATCCTTTGTCGGGAAGCTCAGGACCTTTGTTCTTTTGCCCTCAAGCACAACATGCTCCTCAGGGCTGTGTACCTTCCTGGCCAGGACAACTATCTGGCAGACAGATTGAGCAGGATGCTGCAGCCCCACGAGTGGCAGCTTCATCCTTCAGTAGTTCAGAAAATCTTCCTGAGATGGGGTCTCCCATTGATGGATCTCTTTGCCAGCCCCATCAACAAGCAACTGCCACAGTTCTGCTCCAGGCAACCACATCCTCTGCGGACAGCAGCGGATGCTTTTCTGATATCGTGGTCTAAGGGCCTCCTCTATGCGTTTCCTCCCACGCCCTTGGTGGCCCGAACCCTATTCAAGATTCTCCAGGACAAGGCCTCGGTCCTGCTGGTAGCTCCCAGGTGGCCGAGACAGCCTTGGTTTCCTCTTCTGCTTTAACTGGCGGTGGATCCTCCACTGCCTCTGGGGTTGTAACCCGACCTTCTCACACAGGACCAGGATTCCCTTCTGCACCCCAATCTCAAGTCTCTCAATTTGATGGCCTGGAGGCTGCAAGGGTAGTTTTGGCTCCCTGGGGCCTATCTCAGGAAGTTGAAGAGGTTGTCCTAGCCTCCAGGAAACAATCCACTAGGAAGACCTATGCTCTCAAGTGGAAAAGGTTTTCTGTGTGGTGTCACCTACGTAGGGAGGATCCTTTTTCCTGTACTGTGCCAGTAGTTCTTCAGTACTTACTGCACTTATCCAATCAGGGACTTAAGTCCAATTCTGTTCGGGTCCACCTCTCAGCTCTAGCAGCTCACCACTCATTGGTAGAGGGACATTCTCTATCTGGTCACCCCTTGGTGTCCTTTTTTCTCAGGGGCTTGCTTTTGCTCAAGCCTCCCATCCGTCCTCCTGCCCCTGAGTGGGGAGCTCAATGTGGTCTTGTAGCAACTGACTCGCCCACCTTTTGAGCCGATGGCTACTTGTCCACTTCGCTTCCTCTCCTGGAAAACGCTCTTCCTGATAGCCCTTACCTCGGCTAGGCGAGTAAGTGAGCTTCAGGCCCTGGTCTGTGACAGACCTTACACCAGGATTTACAGGAACAGGGTAGTCCTCAGGACTCATCCAAAGTTCCTCCCTAAGGTTGTCTCCTCTTTCCACCTCAATCAGGAGGTGGTTCTTCCAACATTCTTCCCTAGGCCTCATGCTAGCCAGGCTGAAGCAGTCCTGCATACCCTGGACTGTAGGAGGGCCTTATCCTTCTACCTTGACCGTACGCAGGGGCATAGAAGGGCTACTCAGCTCTTCGTATCTTTTGACCCAAATAAGTTGGGGTTGGCTGTGTCCAAGCGTACCTTGTCCATCTGGGTGGCTGACTGTATCACCTGGGCTTATAAGGCGGCTGATCTTCCTTTAAAGGGTAGGGTCACGGCCCATCGTGTCAGGGCAATGGCTGCCTCGGTGGCTCATCTCCGCTCTGTGCCCTTGGTCGACATCTGCAAGGCTGCAACTTGGTCTTCAAGCCAGACTTTTGCAGCCCATTACTGCCTGGAGAGGGAGTCCCGTAGGGACAGTGCTTTTGGCCAGGCAGTACTCCGGAATCTCTTTGAGGTTTAGGCAACTCATGCCCTCTGTGGGGCTACCGGTGGAGGTTGTGTCCTTGAAATGCCTTTCTTTGCTGCTGAGACTAGAGGGAGTTCTCTTGTTCAGCCTGGGTTCCTTGGTAGCCCAGAGCTGGGGAGTCACCCATATGTGAGGACTGACTTCCTGCTTGGTCCTGGAGAAAGAGTAGTTACTCACCTGTAACAGGTGTTCTCCAGGAGCAGCAGGAATCAGTCCTCACAACCCTCCCTCCTCCCTTTGGAGTTGCAGTTGTACATAGTTTATTTTTTCATTTTTGTGTGCTGTTCTTAGCTATGTCATTTGACTGAGGTAAGATGGCACCTTTAGGCGGGAAGGGAACCGGGCATGCGTGCCTGCATTCCCAAAGGCTTTCATAGAAAGCTGGGGAAATGCTCCACTGGGGCTTCATCGGCGCCGATGACACCCATATGTGAGGACTGATTCCTGCTGCTCCTGGAGAACACCTGTTACAGGTGAGTAACTACTCTTTATAGGCCTTTGCAATATGTTTTTATTTATAAAATTTACTTATTTAAACCACAATAATTAATCACAGTAACAAGTAACAATATTTGATTTCAAAATTATGATGATTTTGTAGTCAAATCACTAATATGAAATAAAATTATTTTCTCTACCTTTGTTGTCTGACCAA
This sequence comes from Ichthyophis bannanicus, assembly GCA_033557465.1. Lineage (NCBI taxonomy): Eukaryota > Metazoa > Chordata > Amphibia > Gymnophiona > Ichthyophiidae > Ichthyophis > Ichthyophis bannanicus. The sequence continues at coordinate 74,782,344 of CM066040.1, forward strand.
TTTATTCTGTGATCATGCTGGTCCCGATCTGAGGCTTCTGCTTTCCTGTCTTCTCTTAGCTCTCTTTCTGTGGTCTGTGGTCCATCTGCTATTTCTTATCTCTTCTTTTGTTTTCTTCACTTCTTTCCATCAGCTTATTTCCAGTCCCAGTAACCCTCCCCAGTATCAGCCCCTTTCCAGTCCTCACTCTCAGTACCTTCCAATGTCAACTTGCATTCCCATGACTGCCACTGGTGTCCATTCCCTTCCAGTCCCCCTCCTTCCCCACTGACCAGTTGCTTCTAGTACAAATACCATGACAGCCCCTCTCAGATCCACTCCCTTCCAGTTCCATTCTCCCATCCCCTCGTATCAGCCCATTTGTAGCCTTAACCCCAAGTTTTCTTCCAGGGCCAGCAGCTCTATCCTCCCCTCCCCACAATCAGCCCATTCCCAGTCGAAGCCCCCCAATCAGCTCGCTTCCAGTGCTAGTCCCCCCTCAACCCCATTACCAGTGCTTGCCTTCCCTAATCAGCCCAATACCAGTCCTACCCCCCCCCATCAGCTCGTTTCCAGTGCTAGTCCCTCCTCAACCCCATTACCAGTGCTAGGCTCCCCTAATCAGCCCATTACCAGTCCTACCCCCCCCCATCAGCCCATTTCCAGTCCTAACCTCCCCGATCAGCTCATTTCCAATGCTAGCCCCCCATCAGTCCATTACCAGTCGTACCCCTCTATCAGCACATTACCAGTTCCAGCCCCATCTTGATCAGTCCATTCCCAGGCCCCCCCCCCATCTGCCCAATATAATCCTAACTTGCACTGTCTCTCCCCTCTGTCCAGCATTTATCCCCCGTCCAGTATGTCCCCCTGTCTCTTCCCTCTCTCCATGTCAGCCCCCTCCCTCCATGTCAGCCCCCCCTCTGTCCATGTCAGCCCCCTCCCTCCCTCCCTCCATCCATCCATCAGTGTCAGCCCCCTTCCCTCCCTCCCTCCATGTCAACCCCCTCTGTCCATGTCAGCCCTCCCTCCCTCCAAGTCACCCCACCCCAGTCCAAGTCAGCCCTCCCTCCCTCCATCCATCCACCCATCCATCGTCAGCCACCCTTCCCTCCCTCCCTCCATGTCAGCCCCCCTCTGTCCATGTCAGTCTCCCTCCCTCCATCCATCCATCCATCCATGTCAGCCCCCCTCCGTCCATGTCAGCCCCCCTCCAGCCATCCATCCATATCAGCCCCCCTCCCTCCCTCCATGTCAGCCCCCCTCCCCCATGTCAGCCCTGTTGCAGGATCCCTGCTCCCCTCTCCCCATATCTGCCGCCTCCTCCTGCAGCCGTGGCTCCCTGTCTCTTAAGGAACCGCGGCTATGCCTGTAAAACCGTTGCGGCGCCTTTCTGTCTCTAAATGGGCTCCGTGCAGCATTGTCCCGCCTCCAAAGGAAGTGGTAACAGCTTCCTTTGGAGGCGGGACAATGCTGCACGGAGGAGCCCGTTTAGAGACAGAAAGGCTCCGCAATGGTTTTACAGGCATAGCCGCGGTTCCATAAGAGACAGGGAGCTACGGCTGCAGAAAATTGGAGTCTGTGAGTTTGCCACTGCCGAGAAGCAGACTCGGCAGTGGCAGCAACTTGTGTGCTTTTTTTTTTTTTTTTTTTTTAAACGGCGGAGTGAGGCGACCCCCGCTAAATCCTGTGGCGACCCCTGTGGGGATCGTGACCCACAGGTTGAGAACCACTGCTCTAGGTTTTTCCAAATGTAGATGCCTGTCTTCCTCTTCTGTGATCTCTTGTATTTCATGAAGGCCTCCCTCTTTTTCTTCATCTTTTCAGCTACCTCTTTTGAGAACCATAGCGGCCTCCGATTCCTTTTACCTTTATTTACCATTCTAACAAAAAGGTTGATTGCCCATAAAATATCCCCTTTCAGTTTTGCCCACTGTTTATAAACATCCCCCAGCTGTTCCCATCCCACTAACAACTCCTTGAGGTATTGGCCCATCTTGGCAAAGTTAGTTGTCCTAAAGTCTAAGACCCTCAGTTTTGAATTGATTTTATCAGCCCTAGTCGTAATAGTGAATCCCACCATCTGATGATTACTGGATGAGAGATGATCCCCCACTATAACATCAGAAACACTTTCCCCATTTTGGTAAGCACCGAGTCCAGTATGGCCCCTTCACGTGTGGGTTCTGTTACCAGTTGCCTTAATACTTCTTCTGTAAAGAATCCAGAATCTCCTTGCTTCTAGATGACACCGCAGCAAGGATGCCACTAATTAATATCCATCAAAACTCCTCAAACCTTACTCTGTGAACTGAATAAGATACCAAACAGATAAAGTTCATCAGAAAAAATCCCCACTTAACTTTACTTTTTTTGTCGAAGCTAGCTGTAGGAAGATTGATATGGAAACATCACCCCCACCAGACAGCACGCTGCTTTTATTCATAAAGGTTCACCATGTATGGCAATAAACCACTTATCTTAAAAAAACTCCTTGTATTCGTCTTTAAAGTTCCAATCCACAAGTATTGCTCTCAAACATCCAGCAGCACGACGTTCGGGTAATGAATCCTGTATCAAGTGCTCTTCAATAATTTCTCCAGTCGGCAATAATGTTGAAAGATGCCGTCCAAAAGCGGCTCGGGACAAAGACGTTACCCAGGCTGAATGAAAGCATGTTAAATATGGGAACCCACCAATAGAAAAAGGGAACACCCACCAACACCATTAAAAGAAGATTGACTGAACATGCTTCGAGATTACGGCAACAGATAGATGCAGCTCCGATAGTGGCTCATTGCATGTCATTTTCAACATTCTTTTGTGGATCTTCAATGGACTGTGATAGATCATGTGCCTTTAAACCCGCATGGAGGGAATCGTGAGAAACAGTTGCAGTGGCTTGAGTAAAAATTGATTTTTTCTTTGAACACGGTACATCCTGACGGTCTCAACCGCAAAATTGATTGGCTCAGTGTCTTTTAATGTGTTGGATAATGCTGCCATCTCCTGAACCAATTAGATGAGGGATTCCCGTGTTGGTGGGTGTTCCCTTTTTCTATTGGTGGGTTCCCATATTTAACATGCTTTCATTCAGCCTGGGTAACGTCTTTGTCCCGAGCCGCTTTTGGACGGCATCTTTCAACATTATTGCCGACTGGAGAAATTATTGAAGAGCACTTGATACAGGATTCATTACCCGAACGTCGTGCTGCTGGATGTTTGAGAGCAATACTTGTGGATTGGAACTTTAAAGACGAATACAAGGAGTTTTTTTAAGATAAGTGGTTTATTGCCATACATGGTGAACCTTTATGAATAAAAGCAGCGTGCTGTCTGGTGGGGGTGATGTTTCCATATCAATCTTCCTACAGCTAGCTTCGACAAAAAAAGTAAAGTTAAGTGGGGATTTTTTCTGATGAACTTTATCTGTTTGGACTATTTAATATCCGGCATGTTGAAATCCCCTGTCAGTAGCACTTCCCCTTTCCTGGCACTGCAGCGTATGTCTTCTATTAAATCTCTGTCTACATCTTCTCCCTGTGATGGACGACTGTATATCAGCCAATGCAAATGGATTTCTCTTTCCCTCTTTCTAGTTTAATCCACACTGCCCCCTCTCTCCCTTTTTAAGCCCTGTATTTCCATAGCTTTAGTATTATTTTTTACATACAGTGCCACTCCTCCTCCCCTTCTTCCTACTTTTCTGAATAACGTATAGCCTGGTATAGTTATATCCCAGTCATGGTTGTCCGTGAACCATGTCTCTGTAATTGCCACCAAATCCAAGTCGGCCCCTCATTAAATCCTCAACATCTGGGATCTTATTTCCCATGCTATGGGCATTTATAGACACTGCTTTCCAGATGTTGCGTCTTTTACCTGTTTCTATAAAGGTATTTAATGTTTCACTTACCTGGGGGCTTTCTTCACCCATTTCCAATGAATCTAGTGTAAAGCCCTCTTCAGTACGTTAGCCAGTCTGCTACTGAAGACATGTCAACCCTTCTTGGACAGATGGACGCCATCTCTGCTCTGCAGCCCTTGGAACATCATCCCATGGTCCAGGAAACCAAAACGCTCTTGATGACACCAGCCACACAGCCATGCATTTATTTCCAGGATGCAAGCTTCTCTGTTTTGGCCTTTACCCTCAACAGGGAGAACTGAAGAGAACACCTGTGCCCCTATCTGCTTCACCCTCTATCCCAGAGCCATGAAGTCACTCTTGATATGCTCAGAGGGATACCTGGCAGTATCATTTGTGCTGACATGGATGAGCAACATCGCGTAATAGTCATTAGAATTGACAAGTCTCAGCAAACTCTCCGTAACATCTTGGATTTTGGCACCTGGCAGACAGCATACCTCTCGACATCAAGAATGATCAGCAGGTAGATGCCTCATTACCCCTCAGAAGAGAGTCACCAACCACCACTATCCTTCGCTTCCTTGTGGTCACTGATTCTGCAACTTTGGGTTGCTTGAGCTCTGGTTCTTCCCTTTCCTGGGATGCCTCCGCCTCCTCCACTTCCAGGGTTTCATTATGGTTCTTCAGTTCAAGGACTTGAGGAGTTGGATTGGTGATTCTGCACACCCTGGTGACTCGTGTCCAATTTCCGTCCTTCTGTAGGCTCCCATCTTCACCTCTGCTGGAGAGCTCGGATGTTTCAAGAAGCATCTCATTAATGTACTTCTCACTTTCTTGAATGCTCCTTAGCCTTGCCACCTCTTCTCTGAACTCCTCCACCTGTTTCCTGAGAGATTCAGCATGTAGGCATCCTGCACATGGAACCGGTCCTTCAGTTGGCATTGGGATGACTATCTGAACAGAGGCAGAAGCTGTAACGGGGGCAACAGCTTTGGCAATACGATTTTTCCTAACCATTGTTCAGTTGGTGGGGCTTTGGTACCTTGCTTTGAAATGGAAAGACCCTGTTAGGAATTAGATTAATTTGAGACTAAAGTCTATTTCATGTTTAACAATGTTCATTTGATGCCATGTCAGTGAAAGGCAAAGAAAAATACTTGTTTGTCTTCCAAGTGGAGAGCTGGCTTCATGTTTCTAAACTGCTTCTTCCTGTTATCTACAGACTGCCCTCCTGCCAGCAACTTGGACTTAGACTGCAGCTGTAACGAGAGAGGGACAGATAAAGTCCAACTCCAAAAATGAAATAATTCTGCAAAAAGCGTGTTTTGTACCATGCCTTTACAATTTTTTTCAAGGCCTTTGGCTGCCCACTCTGATAAGGACAGCTGAGACAGAAGGTTCTGTCTCTGCAACACATCACCTATTTCTCCGGGAACAAGCAGGAAGTCAGTCCTCACATATGGGTGACGCCGGCGCCGACGGAGCCCTCGTACGGAGCAAATCCCCAGCTTTCAGAGAAAGCCTTTGGGAGTTGCTGTCACACATGCGCGGTCCCGTTCCCGTCCAAGGGTGCCATCTTGCTTAGTCTCCTTTTTTCCGCAGAGCTCTTCGGACGTAGTCCTTGTGTCCCCGGAAAAAAGTTGATTTTTTTTCTCTTTTCCTTGACCGGTCGACACTGGTACCTCTTCCCGCCTTCGGCTCAGTACGACGGTATCGAGTCCGTTTTTGTCCTTTGGGACTGGCGTTCGCGCCTTTTTTCTTTTTCACTTCGACCTTGCAGGGGCCCTTTTTCCCCCGATCGCTGCCAGCGGGTTTAAAAAATGCGATCGGTGTGTGAAGCTGATGTCTCTCACTAATACGCATGACTGCTGTCTCCAGTGCCTCGGGCCCGACCATGACCCGTCGGTCTGTGGCCCGTGTAGAAAAATGTCCTCTAAGGCCCTGAAGAGCCGCCAGCAGCAGCATGATAGGATTTTTTCCGTGTCCTTGTCTCCGAGAGCCTGGATGTCACCAGAGGCCTCCACATCTCGGGGGGAGCTGTCCGAGCCCGAGCAGTGTCGAGGTTCCTCGGAAAGGGTGTCTCCCTCAAGGGAGCACAAGAGGAAGAAGAAATCCTTGAAGGCAGCGTCTCGGGACGGCTCCAAGTGACCCGGCTCCTCCTGAGGCCGGTTGCGGAGCCCCGAGCACCAGCCGGGATCTTCGGAGACGGAGCACCTGACAAAGATGCCTCATCGAGAAGCGGATCAGCCGAGGCAAGTACCAACTGTCCTGGTCGAGGACTCCCCTCCGGGGGAACCGGCATTGGGCCCGACCATGTCGGGGCCTGAGCCAGTGGCTACGGAGTCTTCCGGACTTGAGTCCAGAATGGCGGCCTTGGAGCACAGTTTCACTGCCTTCATGGAGTAGCAGCGGGCGCTGATAGCTAGCCTGTCCGGCTCCTCCGCCCCGAACACTGGGCCCTCAACGTCAAAGTCGACCCGGAGGCACAGCTGATTCTCGAAACCCTTCGGGCTCGAGTCAATGCTCGGCCGAGGTCTCTCTCGGCCTCCTGTTTGGGACCGAGGTCGTCGCCGCTGAACCTGCCGGTGCTGGGGCCCTCAATGCCTGAGAAGCCCCCCGATTCCTCCTCGGAGGCGTTGGCATGGGAAGCTGAGGATGAGGAGTCCCCGGATACCCGCCAGCACAGAATTGTACCATTTGATTCCCCGGTATCCGAGCCTTGGAGAATGTCCCCTCCCCCCCCCCCCCCCCCCCGGAGGACATGAGGTTCTTGGTTTTTGTGCAGATTATGTACAAGGCGTTGGTGTTCCCCACAGAGTCTGAGGAAGATCCTCGAGCCGATGAGCTTGAGATCCTCCAGTATGAGGCTACCCCTCAGGAGGCCCTTACTGTACCAGTGCCTCTGATCCTGGAACGACTGATGCTCTGCATGTGGGAGACACCAGCATCGGTGCCAGTGATCAGCAAGCGGCTCGACTCGATGTATCGACTCTGCTGGAGCCCAGGGTATCAAAAGTCGCAGCGCCTTGGTAGACCGGTTAAGCAGAGTCCTCCAGCCGCACAAGTGGCACCTGTGCCCTGAGGAGGCACAGCAACTCTTCCAACGCTGGGGTACTCCAGACCTGGATCTCTTTGCCAGTCCTGCAAACACACAGCTTCCCCAGTTTTGTGGCTCCCTCCCGCACCCGCACAGGGTGGTTCTGGATGCCTTCCTCCTCTCATGGGCGACGGGCCTGCTTGTATGCCTCACCCCCCCCCCCCCCCCCCCCACGCTGCTTATAGCTCAGACTCTCCTCAAGGTCCAGCAAGACAGGGCTGTGGTGATCCTTGTGGCCCAGGCAGCCGTGCTTCCCTTTGTCTCTCAACAGAACCCCGGTCCCTCTTGGGAACTCACCAGGGCTTCTGACGCAGGAGGACGGCCTGCTCCTTCACCCCAATCTGGGGTCTCTGTCCCTTACAGCTTGACTGCTAAGCGGGTCTCCTTAGCTCCTCTTCATCTCCCCATGGAAGTCAAAGACATCCTACTGACCTCCCAGAAAAACTTGACCAAGCAGGCGTATGCCTTCAAGTGGCGAAGGTTCTCGCTGTGGTGCTCAGAGTACCGAGTGAATCCGGTCTCCTGTCCTATACACTCAGTCCTGCAATACCTGTTCCTTCTCTCGCAGGCCGGCCTAAAGTCTAACTCGGTCAGGGTTCACCTGAGTGCCATCTCAGCGAGCCGCCATCCCGTTGAGGGCAAACCTCTCTCGGGGCAACCCCTTGTCTCTCGCTTCATGCGGGGCTTGCTCCTCTCCAAACCCCCTATCTGCCCTCCTCCGGCGGAATGTGACCTCAGCGTGGTCTTCATGAAACTGACCAAGCCGCCCTTTGAGCCCATGGCTATCTGATCCCTGCGGCACCTGTCCTGGAAGGTGGCCTTCCTGGTGGCACTCACCTCTGCTCGTAGAGTTAGTGAACTCCAGGCACTGATGGCCGAGGTGCGATACACAAGGTTCTACAGGAACAGGGTGGTTCTTCGCACTCACCCCAAGTTCCTCCTGAAGGTTGTCTCTGATTTCCACCTCAACCAGGAGGTGGTGCTGCCCACCTATTTCCCAAGGCCCCAGCCCAACCTGGTGTCTGCAATTCTCCCTGGACTGCAAGTGGGCCCTTTCCTTTACCTGCACCGGATTCTGGACCACCGCAGGGCTGGGCAGCTCTTTGTATCCCATGACCCCAGCCGCCTGTGGCTGGCAGTCACCAAGCAAACTTTATCCTTTTGGGTGGCAGTCTGCATCGCCTTCCTCCCAGGCCCAAGCTGGGCTACCTCTGGACCACCGAGTCACAGCACACAATGTCAGGGCAATAACGACATCGGTTGCTAGCCTACGTTCGGTGCCACTGGTGGACATCTGCCAGGCCGTCTCCTGGTCTTCTGCTCATACCTTTGCGGCACATTATTGTCTGGAGAGAGTCCCATCGGGGCTCGACCTTTGGCCAGGCGGTACTCCTTTATTTGTACTCCTGCCCTCTGACCCTTCTTTTTCAGGCTACCGGAAACATGGCTCTCCATGGATGCGAGGTCCTCGGGCTTGCCTTCAGATTCACTGGCGACTGCTCACAGCTCTGCCGTAATTTCTTTTTCTTACAGGTCCTTGATCCTCCTGCAACTCGGTCTGTGCTAGAGAAAGGAGGAAAAAGTGTAGTTACTCGCCTGTAAGAGGTGTTCCCCAGGGACAGTAGGAATCCATTCTCACAACCCTCCCTCCTCCCCTTGGAGTAGCTGTCCATTTTGCCATCTTCTTGGTGGGGGCTGTAGTTATGGCACCTGACTGAGTAAGATGGCACCCTTGGGCAGGAAGGGGACCACCCATGCGTGGTGGCTTTTCCAAAGGCTTTCTTTGAAAGCTGGGGAAATGCTCTGCGTGGGCTCCGTCGGTGCCAACGTGACCCCCGTCGGTGCCAACGTGACCCCCGTCGGTGCCAACGTGACCCCCGTCGGTGCCAACGTGACCCCCGTCGGTGCCAACGTGACCCCCGTCGGTGCCAACGTGACCCCCGTCGGTGCCAACGTGACCCCCGTCGGTGCCAACGTGACCCCCGTCGGTGCCAACGTGACCCCCGTCGGTGCCAACGTGACCCATATGTGAGGACTGATTCCTGCTGTCCCCGGAGAACACCTCTTACAGGTGAGTAACCACACTTTTTCCTCCTTTCTCTAGCATAGACCGAGTTACAGGAGGATCATTTTTTACCACGAACTCATCTCCAGAACACTCTGGGCCAGATATTAAAAGGCATTTACACGGTTTGTAAACATGTAAATCTTATAAATGCCTTTATGCTATGCAATTAGCAATAGGGCGTATCGCGGGTGTTCGGGGTCAGCTCCCATCACTAACCGGGCAGCAGCGATATTGAGCCGCTGCCCAGTTAGCAGCCTGCAGGCAAAGTTAGGCACGGCAAAGACTAGCCTAATTTTGTCTGCGTGAGCTATCCAGGGAGCAGCTTGATATCATTGTTGCCCGGTTAGCTTCTGGGCCGTGTGGTGACCTAGATATTCAATGCCGGTGGCCGGATATGGCCCCAGCATTGACTATCCAGAGTTAAACTTCAGCGGTGACAGCTATACGCTTTAGCAGTGCTAGCCACTGCCACTGAATATCGGGCCCACTGTTCTTGAAGCTGTTGGAGACCACACTATAACCCATATCAAGCCCATCCTGAGAAGGAGGACTAATCCATGGCATTCTGATAAATCCATCTCCTCATCCTACAAGGAACTCCTTCCCTAATTGAAGGTATTTCTAATCCAGAATTTCTTCAGAAGTTAGCAAAATTAATTATTTTCCTCTTCAGCAGGTGGCAGAACCACCTCTGTATCGGCTATTGTTTCCTGCACCTTGCCTGATTAAGGACTTCTGGGATTGGAGGCAGTGTAGTATGTAGTTCAGGAACTAGTTAAGATAGAAAACAGAAAGTAGGGCTAAATGGTCAATTTACTCAATGGAGAAAGGCAAATAGTGGAGTACCCAAGAGATCTGTGCTGGGCCCACCTCTTTTTAGCATAGTCATAAATGACCTGGAAATAGGAATAACAAGGGAGGTGATCAGATTTACAGATGACACAAAAGTATTCAAAGTTGTTAAAACACAAGAGGATTTTGAAAAATTGCAAGAGGACCTTGATAAATTGGAAGACTGGCCATCCAAATGGCAGATGAAATTTAATATGCACTTAGGAAAGAACAGCCCAAACTGGTTACACGGTGCAAGGTATCACCTTAGAAACTATCACCCCAGGAAAAAGATTTAGGCATTGTCATAGATAATCCTTTGATCTCCAGGAACAAGCAGGAATGAGTCTTCACATATGGGTATTGTCGGTACCGACGGAGCCTGCGCGGGAACGCTCCCCAGCGTCCAAAAGGAAAGCTTTTGGGAGCATCCCACAGCGCCTGCGCGCTGCCTTCCCGCCTTTCCTAACTGCCTCTCTCCAATTCTTCTTTTTCCGCGGAGCCAGCAGGTCATGTTCCTGTCACCGCTGAAGAATTTCTTATTTTCTTTTAGTTCTTTAGTCGCGTGTCTGCCTTCTCGACTCCGGATCGGTACCGCCGGTCTTTTTTCTTTCTTATTTAAAAAAAAAAAAAAAAAAAATTACTCTTCTTACTTCAGTGCATTTTTTCTTTCTGTGGCCTTAGGCCTGCAGAAATATTTTTCCTCATGGAAAAGCCCGCCTCCGGGTTCAAAAAGTGCACGACGTGCAGTGGCACTATTTCTGTCACTGACACCCATGACTGGTGTCTAAAATGTTTAGGTCCTGGCCCAGACCATGCAATAATTATTTACACCATCAAAAAGTAGAAAGAGTAGAGGACACACAATAAAGCTACAATGTAACCCATTTATTTATTTAACCTGTTTTCTGTACCGCCTTATCCTTCAATCAAAGCAGTTTACATTGCAACTCAACTGATTACATTTTAACAATATCAATGTTGGGTGGGGGCTTGGCATACAGGGTATTTTAACAGGTTGTAACTTATATACAGTAGGTGGTTTTAATAGGTCATGGCATATACAGAAGATACTTTGCGTGTAAGATTGTATCTCATAGCAGCTGTTCTTGGATTGTCGAGTTCTGTTCCTTCACCTATTAAGTGACATTCCCATATTGCTCTTTGTATAGGAATGTTTTCAGCTTTTTTTTCTGAAGTCTTTGCTGTCTATCGTGATTCTTATATTTTCCAGTAGGGAGTTCCATAGGGCAGAGAGTGAGAATGCTCTTCTTGAAGTGATCTGCTTGGACGTTTGGTATGGGTGTGATGAGTAGGTTTATATTGCAGTTTCTTCTGGGTCGGGTGTCAGGGTTCCTTATAATCAGGTCTTGCAGGACGTCCGCCAAGGAGTGTTGGATGGTTTTGAAGATGCTGAGTGTTGTCTTAAACTTGGTGCAGAAGTGTATTGGGAACCAGTGTAGTTGTTTGAGTATGGGGGTGATATTATTGTGTTTTGTTGTCCCAGTGATGATACGAGCCACTGTGTTCTGTGCTAATTGGAGTGGATGGATGGCTTGTTTTGTGAAGTCCTGGTACAGCGAGTTGCAGTAGTCCAAGATTGGAGTAACAACAGCTTGGCACACTGTCTGGAAGTAATCCTGGCTAAGAACTAGCTTCAGTTTCCAAATGGTTCTCATCTTGTGGTAGGCATTCATAGTGGTCTGTTTTATGTGGGACTGTATGTTTAGGTTTTGGTCCAAGGTGACTCCGAGGTATCTGACTTCGTTTTTTACTGTTATACTCCTGTGTAGCACATTAATTGATTGCGGGGGATTGAATGAGGAGTCTCTTGTGATCTAGAGGGCTTCAGTTCTGTTGTAGTTTATGGTTAGGTTGTTGTCACTGAACCATGTCATCATGTCCTCCATGCATTTTATTATGGTTTATCTAGGTCGATCGGGGTGTATATCATGTCATCTGCATATAATCTGTATTACATTTTGTGCTTTCTGATGATGCAGATGGGGCTGTATGTAGAGGTTGAAAAATAGTGATGATATGGAAGATTGTTGTGGTGTATCCTGGTTTATTGTGAATGGTGTGGATTTGTTCATATCACATTTAACTTGCTGTTGTCTGTTGCTTAGGTAGAATCAAAACCATTTGAGAGTGTCATTGAATAGGCCAAATTCTTGTAAACATTGCAGAAGAATGTCATGGGATGCGGTGTCGAAAGCTGATAAAATGTCCAGAACTATGAGAAGGAATTGTGTTTTAAGTTATCTATGCCTCTAATAATGCTGTCGAAGAGTGATGTCAATAATGTTTCCTCACTGTGGTTTGGTTTGAAACCATGTTGGTGAGGGTCTAGTGGTGCATATTGGTTCCCATGGTCTTGTAGTTGCATTTGTACTGATTTTTGTATACTTTTTGCAATGAATGGGAGGCTTGGGATCGGACAATATGGTGTAGGGTCATTTTGGTCAAGTGAAGTGTTCTTGATGATAGGTCGTATGATTGCTTGTTTGAGGGCTGGTGGCATATAGCCTTGGGTTAGGGATGTTTTTACTATTTTGTGTATGAATTTCTTGAGCTCTTTCTTTGCTGATTTTATCCATGTTATGGGGCATGCGTCAGAGGGGGGAGGTAGTCGTATTGAGTGGAGGAGTAGCCTAGTGGTTGGGGCAAGGTACTTCAGGCCGGAAGGTCGGGGGTTCAAATCCCACTAGAGGACAGCAACCTTGGGCCGGAAGGACTGGGGTTTCTAGTCCCACAGGTGCTCCTTGTGGTCTTGGGCAAGCCACTTAACCCTCCATAGCCCATGTTCCCTGTAAAATAGTTATCTCCAAGTTATAATACCCTGTTCAATGTAATTTCAGTTCGTTCAGTGTAAACCGCACTGATGCAGAATAGCGCGGTATATAAGAGAATGTAAATAAATAAATAAATAAGTGTGGTTATTATATGATTAATTTGATCAGTGGATGGTATGCTGAATTTCCTCCATATTTCAGATAGGGTTGCGACTTGTGTGTGGTTTTGTGTATGTTGGGGAGACCAGGTCAAGGTTTCGGTGCTTCGCCATTAGGTAATTCGCTATGTTTTGCGGGTGTATTTTGGGGACCCCTTTGTGTGTTGGGTCATTTGTGAGAGTCCACATGATTTAAAACGAATAACAGAAAATATTTTTTTACTCAACGCTTAATCAGACTCTGGAATTCGTTACAAGAGGATGTAATAAAAGCTGTTAGTGTAGCTGTTTGGACAAGTTCCTGAAGGAAAGGTCCATCCCGGGAAATCCACTACTTACCCTGGGATTAGCATTGTGAAACCTGTGTGCCTTTTTGGGAAACTACTAGGTACTTGTGACCTGGATTGGCCTCTGTTGGAAATGGGATACTGGGCTTAATGGACCTTGGTCTGACCCAGTATGGCATTTCTTATGTTCTTATGTTTCTGCCATTTTCTAACAAGCTGAACGAGCACAAGAACATCAGCTCTGGGAGAGCTATTCTGTCCCAGTGCCATCTGATGAATCCTGTTGTCTGTGGAAAACACCTGTTACAGGTAAGCCACTTTGTTTTCCTGTATTAAGCATCCTTTCTTTCTCCTGCTTTCAACATGAGTTTTGCTGTATGTTCTCATTGTGGTACCTATTTATGTTCCTGGTTTTATATCTTCTTTTTAGGATCATGCTAACCACCTACAGGATCAGCAGAACTTGGGAAAAAATCCTGAGATGAGTGACACCATACTGAATAAACTGAGATTAAGAATCAGAGATAGAGATTTAGCCCTGGAGGTAAGAACCTGCTACTTCCAAAGTGCCCATTACACAACCAAATAAAGCTGACTTGAAAACAAACGAAACTCCATGTACAGTTCTACACATACAGCTCAGCTTCAATTATCTCTGTATGTTTGCCTTGTAGCCCTATACAAATACATAGTAGTAGTAGTAAATGTACATTTAGTCGACTCAGCTCACAACATGCCACTCTGATCACACATACAAACACTTGCTCAAATATCTCCGCTTGTGATAAGATAGATTAGTATATTGTCAGTTGAGGATTTAGCCTAAGGTCATGATTTAAAAAGTTCATGAAAATAATTGACACAGTTGACTTATAAGGTTAATATACAGAACATCCTATTTTCACTGAAAAAAGAGTTTAGTTTTTAGTAAGAATAGGATTAGCTGCAAACCTGCACCACTGTTAATCCGTTCAGGCTAGGAGTCTGAACCTGTGATTTTACTGCTTTTGTAGGTCAGGATAGGTAGAAGGAATTATAGAAGATGGAGCTAGAGGTCATAAAATATAAGAAGCATCAGTCTCAGTAGTTGGTTCAGGAAGGCATAGCAACTGGACTCTGTGCCAGCAGGTGCGTGTTGCTCCTGGCCCAGTTGATAGGGGAATATTTTAAAGGGCTTGTGGCCTGCCTTATAGAAGAGAATATCTTCAGAGGAAGGGTGTCCTAGTCAAACTCAATAGCAGCAATATAGTAAAAGTGTTTTTAGTACTATCCATGCAGCATCCCTCCAGGGCATTCACTAACGTATGAGGGGAATGTTTTGCAGAAAGATCTGTTATTTGAAGACAGCCCACATCAAACTCTTAGTAACAGGCTACAGAAACCCTGTTCTAGAGTCCAGAGGTTAAAGCTCTAGCGCAGGGTTTCACAACGAGATTTTAATGCCGACTCTTTGTGCTGGAATGCAATAAGTCAGAATTAAAATTGGGAGGACAAGCCATACACGTGCACAGTTTGGCATACTGTCCTGTAGAAACAGGTGAAGTTTGACACTTCACCTCAGATGACCTAGGCATCGGGAAAAGCCCCCAATGCCAGCAGCATGCTGTCAGGGGTCCAGTGCTCCCCCCCAGACACCAACACTCCCCTCCCCCCGACAGAAACATAGTCCCCAGTGGCCCATTCGCCCCGGTTTCCCCTCCCCCCCCCAACCCAACCAATAAAAAAAAAATGCATGGTGACCTTGCAGCCCCGATCCCACTCACCTGCCCAATAAGAAAACTCCCTGGTGGCCCCTGAATCCTCCCGATACCTTTAATCTGGAGCAGGAGCGTTGCTCATATGCTCCCGCCCCTGTGCCGCCAACTTGAAAAATGATGGTGCCCAGCCCCGCCATTTTCAAGATGGCGGCGCAGGTTCAGGAGTGTATGGGCAACACTCCCACTCCAGATTAAAAGTACTGGGGAGGGGGTTCGGGGGCCACTCCCTTTTTTTGTTGGGTGGGATCGTGGCTGCTGAGCCACCAGGGATTTTTTTTTATTGGGTGGGTGGGTGGAAGGGGATAAGGGCTTCTGGACCACTGGGGATTTTGTTTCTGTCAAGGGGTTGGTGTCAGACGGAGGACGGGACACCAGCCACCCTAACAGTATTCTGATGGCCTCGGGGACTTTCTCCCATGCCTGAATGATCTGAGGTAACGTGTCAAACTTCAACTCTGATGATATTTTGCTCCCAGCTGGATCTGTTACACCTGCCCGAAGCTAGCATGTAGATCAAGTGTTAAAAAACTGTGTAAAAAACTGTGCTAAGTTTCAGCGCAGTTTTTTACATTGGGCACAATTACTTATGCAGCAATTTGCATGCCAAGAGCGCTGCAGTTTAGCACGGTTGTGTTTTTTTCATTTTTCCAGCCCCAGTTTGCTTTCTGCTTCGGAGAGCAAGCCTAGGACAGAAAATTCCACGCTGAGCTTTTCTGCATTGGCCTGTAAGGGTGTATAGGGCTAGAAGCCTCATTCAGTAAATAAATGGTGCGATTTCTAGATCAATCGAAGAATATGTGTCCAGTGGGAAAGTTTAAAGTCTTGGCTAGTCTCCAATACCTCCATCTGGTTTATTGGTACAGTCTGAGGGACTACAAAGTGTTTTTCAGCTATCCATACAAATTTGTCATTGGAAAGTATTTTTGAGCTCTTCTCAATACGAGAATTTCTGCTTTAGCACTTTGATTATCTCTGAAAAGCAAAACTAGCAAGCCTTTTCCACTGTAAGAAATGGACATAGATTTTATTTTCAATATTTCTTGGTAACCAGGAAGAAAGAGGAGGTTTTGGGTCATCCTGAATCTGCTGCTCACAGAAAAATGTAGTTGACCTTTTTAAGTGTTTGACTCATCTCCTTTATAGTTGAAATTAATTTTGTAGTTTCACCATCAATATGAGTAACCCATTGAAAGTAAAGGGACTGATATTTATTGGTAGCATAAGTGCTTTTAAAGTGCCCGAGCTTGTCCGGTGCTAAATATCCAGGTTTGCCGCACAGCAGCATCACTGTCCTGTTAGTAGTGCTATTCAGTCACTGACCAGATAGTAAAAAGCAGTTAAAGTTAGGACAGCTTTTGACATGATCTAACTAACCCGTTTAGCTATGTGGTTAGCAGCTGAATATCACCGTTGACCAGATAGCCTCCAGCACCACCCCCAATCCACTCACAGACTACCTCAGTTTTAACCAGGCATTTTTTTATACGGTCTGGAGCTATTGGGCTTAGTGTTTTAGCTGGTAAACAGACCGTATAAAAAATGCCTGGTTAAAACTGAGGTAGTCTGTGAGTGGATTGGGGGTGGTGCTGGAGGCTATCTGGTCAGCTGTGATATTCAGCTGCTAACCACATAGCTAAACGGGTTAGTTAGATCATGTCAAAAGCTGTCCTAACTTTAACCGCTTTTTACCGTTTTAGTTGCTGCTGCTGAATATCACCCCCCAAAGTGCTAAAACGGTTTCAGCGGCTAGCCTTCACTTCTGAAACTTAAACCTGGATATTCAATGCAGAGATCATATCTAGGCCCTGGCATTGAGTATTCTCTGGGAACAAGCAAGAAGTCAGTCCTCACATATGGGTGACGTCGTTGCCGACGGAGCCCACGCGGAAGCATCTCCCCAGCATTCAAAGAAAGCCTTTGGGAGATGCACCACGCATCCATGGTTCACTTCCCACCCATGGGTGCCATTTTCACGGAGCCCTTCGGACGCTGTCCATTTTTCCCTGGAAAAAGTCAGATTTTATTCTCAAGCTTTATCCGGTTTGCATACCAGTTCCTTCCCACTCCCAAGCCAGCTCGCCTCGGTGTCGCTCTTCGGGTTTGTCTATTCATTTTTTCTTAGTTTTTCATCGAGGTCTTCCTCAACCGACTTTTGCGCCCTTTTTCAGCTGAAGGCCTTGGACCCCCCGCCAGGAGGCGGGGACCCCCTTTTTCCAATGGCCTCCAAAAAGTGTAACTGGTGTGGCAAAATGATGTCACTCATCGACCCACACGACTGCTGCCTTCAATACCTTGGTCCGGAGCATGACGAGACTGAATGCGAGCTCTGCAGAACCATGACCCCAAAGACCTTAAAGAGCCGCTATCAGCAGCAGGAAAAATTCTTTCATAAGTCTGACTCCGCCCTGGAGTCTCTAGTGACAGCACACTCCAGGGCCCCTCCGATACCTCTGTGCCCCACAAAGCCAGAGCCTCTTAGGAGTCCTGCAGCCGCAGTTTCTCAAAGTGGAAGTCCCTGGAGGTGGAGCATAAGACGAAAAAATCCTCAATGACTGCCTTGGAGGTCGGATCCAGGAAGAAGATGAAATCACACTCCAGGTCCCGAAGTCCCAGGTTTGAGTCTGAAGAGTCGGGGCAAGAGCAGCCCTCCAAGATGCCCTGAAAGGAGTCGTCTGCTCCCGCCGACCAGCCTCAGACCTCCAAGGCCATCCTCATCGAGGACTCTCCCTTGACAGTACTGATGCCAGGCCCGAAGTCCTCGGTGCCAGTGTCGAAGGCTGCAGAGCCAACTGACATGAACAGAATGGCAGCCTTAGAGAGCAGTATATCTACCCTAGTGGCCATGCAGCAGACGTTTATGTCCGGCTTGTCTGCCCCGACAACAGTACACTCAATATCGAGGGCTTCCCCAGACATCGAATCGGTTCTCGAGCGCCCCGGTCAAGATCCCAGTCCCATTCCTCGGGACACCGTTCCTCCCCAGCGAGTGCCCATGGCTCAGACCGCTGATCCTCCAGAGGTCATGCACCACAAAGAGCAGTCCTCGACCAAGGTGATCGTGCAGTGTCGGACTCGTACTCTGACTTCGAGTCCGAATGGGAGACTGAGGACAAAGAGTCCCCAGACACAAGGCAACACCGTGACATGCCCTCGGACCCGTCTTCCCCCAGCAACCTGACATCATTCCCCACCTGAGGACGTCATGGTCCTTGATTTCATGAGAGATATTGGCAAGGCTCTTACTATTGAAATAAGGCTGAGGAGGACCTGCGAACTGAGGAATTGGAGATCCTCCAATACGAGGCACCCCCAAAGGAAGCTCTTACGGTCCCAGTGCCCCTATCCTCGACTGCCTCCTCTTCTGAATGTGGGAAACAATGACATCAGTACCAATAATGAGCAGGCGCCTCGATGCCATGTACCGGGTAAGCAGAAGCCCTGGGTTCGAAAGCTTCACCACAACTTTATGGTCGTAAAGTCAGCCATGCACAGGCTTAAGTGCCAAAAACCCCATTTGTCAGTACCACCCAGAAGGGAGGCCCGAACCCTCAACGCCCTCGGCTGGAAAGCCTTTCAGGACTCAATGTTAACGTGCCAAATTCAGTCTTACCAGCTCTACATCAACATGTACCTGAAGGAACTGTCGATGGAGCCTGGGGGATTCTTGGCAGGCCTCAATGGAGAACCCCTGCAGAGGTTCAAGACCCTAACCTCAGCAGTAAAAGAATGCTTGAAGTTTCTGTCCCGAGCAGCCTACGATGACTTTGAGTCATCGACCCAGGTGGCCACCACCAATATCAGGACATGATGCCAAGCAAGACTGCAGTCATCCAACCTGGAACAGTGGGTACAGGACAAACTAGTTGAAATCCCCTGAATAGGTGAAAACCTATTCGGGAAGCCCATGGTGGATAAAGCAGCAGAGATAGAGACCGAATATGTGACTAGAACCAGGCTCTCAAAAAAAACCTTGGTGCAGCCCCGGAAGAAAAACCTGGGGGAAAAGCCCTTCTTTCCAAGGAAGAAAGGGAGCTTTAGTTGTACTCTGCACTTCCAGGTCTTCTCAGCCCCTCAGCAGGGCCAACAACAAAAGGGCCAGGAACATGGTCCCAGAAAACAAAAAGCCCCAGGCCCAGCCCAGGAGAAACTTTTGACTGTCTGGGTGCGACCTCAACTCCCCCTAGGAGATCCCCTGCTGCCCACAGGTGGACAGCCATCACCACTGATACCTGGGTGCTGCAAGTGGTCAAGGAGGGCTACCTCATCCACCTACATTGAGCACCACCCTCGTACTTCCCAGAAGAACCCACCAGGTCTCTCCTTCTCCACCAAACCCTGCTTCTCACCGAGTTATCAGGACTACTCCGAGAGAAAGCAGTGGAGCCAGTGCCAAAACCTCTCTGGGGCACTGACTTCTACTTCAGATATTTCCTCGTCCCTAAGAGACTGGGGGCCTCAGGCCCATCCTGGACCTGTGAGAGCTCAGGGAAAAGTTCAAGATGCTCTCCCTTGGAACACTGCTGCCATTCCTCCAGCAGGGAGATTGGCTTTGTTTCTTAGACCTAAAGGATGCCTATACCCCTATCCTAATTCACCCAGCCAGAGAAAATACCTTCGGTTCATGGTGGGGGCACAGCACTTCCAATACAGAGTGCTGCCCTTTGGTCTGGCTTCATTTCCAAGGGTCTTCACAAAGTGCCACCTCAGGCTTCAAGGAGCCTTCCCTTATTTGGACAGCTGGCTCATAAAGGGGGACACAGCTTCAGAGGCACAATGCACCCTGCAGCACCTGGGGTTTGTCATAAACTACCCCAAGTCCCACCTCGCTCTGGCTCAGCACCTAGATTTTATAGGGGCGCAGCTGGACACACTTCAGGCAAAAACCTTCCTCCCTCAGGAGAAGTCAGAACGCAGAGGTGCAATGGCAGAGGACACTACCTGCCCGGCTTCTCCTCCACCTGCTGGGAAACATGGCCTCCATAGTCCACGCGACACCAAATGCCCACCAGCACATGAGAGTAGCCCAGTAGTGCCTCCGCTCTCAGTGGGCCCAAGCCACAGGCAGGCTCAAGAACAGTGTAGGTGACTCACCAATTAGCAGGCTCCCTTGGATTGCGGCAGAACCCATGTCACTTTCAGGTAGGGATGCCCTTCCCACTCCCCAGAAGGTCCTCACCATGGACGCCTCTCTTATGGGTTGGGGAGCGCATTGCCAGGGCCTCCAGACAAAAGGCTGTTGGACCCAGAGGAAATCCGAAATGCAGATCAACCTGCTGGAAATCAGGACGATATTCCTAGCCCTCAGAGCCTTCCATCACCAACTAGAGCACCACGCAATGCTGATCCAACCCGACAATCAGGTCCCGCTGTTCTCCATGAATAAACATGGGGGGGACAGGGTGGACCCCCTTTGCCAGGAGGCGGTAGCCCTCTGCTCCTATGCTACATGCAAAGAGATACTCCTAAGGGCGGTCTGCCTCCTGGGCCAGGACAATGTCTTAGCGGACAAACTGACCAGACTACCCAGACACAAGTGGCGCCTGGACCCAGCGGTAGCCTCGCGGCTGTTCCGGCTCTGGGGCATCCCGGTGATGGACTTGTTCACCAGCCCAGACAACGTACAGTTGTCCCATTTCTGCTCCTGCCGACCACACCCATCTTGGGTAGCAGCAGATGCATTCCTATCCCCTGGATGGAAGGCCCTTCTGTACGCCTTTCCTCCAACGCCACTGATAGCCAAGTCCCTGTTCAAGGATCAGCACGACAGAGCTTCGCTAGTGCTGATAGCCCCTCGGTGACCCAGACAGCCCTGGTTCCCACTGCTCCTTTCCCCATTGACGATACCGCCATTTCTCCTGGACCAAGCCCCAGGCTACTCTCGCAGGAGCAGGGCTCATTCCAACACCCCAACCTGGGATCCCTCTCGCTCATGGCTTGGCTGCTGAAAGGGTAGTATTAGTCCCCTTCAATCTCCCACGAGACGTGGAAGAGATTCTCCTGGCCTTTCGTAAGTCCTCCATGAGAAGGGCGTACGTCTTCAAGTGGCACCGTTTCTCATTGTGTTGCACAGAAAAGAGGACAAACCCATTCTCCTGCTCGGTACATGTGGTGCTCTAATACCTACTCCACTTATCACAGGCGGGACTGAAACCCAACTCAGAGTATACCTGAGTGCCATCACAGCGCATCACCACTCTGTCGAGGAGAAATCCCTCTCGGCTCAGCCCCTTGTATCTCATTTCCTGTGGGGCCTCATGTTGTCCAAACCCCCAGCTGCCCTCCAGTGGCGGAATGTGACCTTAATGTGGTGCTCTTGCAGCTCACTAAGCCTCCATTTGAGCCTCTGGCCACCTGCCTCCTGTAATACTTCTCCTGGAAGGTCGCCATCCTGGTTGCACTTGCATCAGCTCATAGAGTCTGCTCAAAGCTCTGATGACAGAACCTCCTTACGCGAGGTTCTACAAGAACAGGGTGGTGCTCCGCACACACCCCAAATTTCTTCCAAAGGTGATGTCCCAATTCCACCTCAGTCAGGAGGTGGTGCTCCCCCCACCTTCTTTCCTAGACCTCACGCTGGTAGGGCGGAGACCGTTCTCCATACTCTGGATTGCAAGAGAGCCCTGTCCTTCCACCTGCAACGGACTCGGTGCCACTGCAAAGCTCAACGGTTTTTCATATCCTATGACCTCAGCCGTCTGGGGCTCCCAGTAACTATGCGAACTCTGTTCACTTGGGTAGTGGACTGCATTACCCTTCTTACAAGCAAGTGCAGATCTCACTGGATCAGAGAGTCATGGTGCACTGCGTCAGGGCCATGACTACTTCTGTGGCCAATCTGCGTTCCGTCCCCATGATGGAACTTTGCTGGGCCACCGCCTGGTCTTCTGTCCATACCTTCGCAGCTCATTACTGCCTGGAGAGGGAGTCCCGGCGGGACAGCACCTTAGGCTAGGCCTATTCCGTAATCATTTTGAGGTGTAGGCAACTCCTGCCCTCTGACCCTTCTGTGTTCAAGCTACCGGAGTACTGGATCTTGCGAGAGTCTCTCTTGGTATTCAGCTGCTGTGGATCATGGTTCACCTTTGCAGTTCACCGTGGCATTTTCTACAGGTTTCGGTAGCCTGTAGCTGGGGAGTCCCATAATTGAGGACTGACTTTCCTGCTTGTTCCCAGAGAAAGCGTAGTTTCTCACCTTTAACAGGTGTTCTCCAGAGACAGCAGGAATCAGTCCTCATAACTCCTCCCCTTGGAGTTGCTTCTTTATCATCTTTTATTTTTGCCATCTTGGCTATGTCATTTGATTGAGGCAAGGTGGCACCCTTGGGCGGGAAGTGGACTACACATGTGTGGTGCATCTCCCAAAGGCTTTCTTTGAAAGCTGGGGAGATGCTTCCGTGCGGGCTCCATCAGCACAGACGTCACCCATATGTGAGGACTGATTGCTGCTATCTCTGGAGAACACCTGTTACAGGAGAGTAACTATGCTTTTGGGTTGCCCAGATTGCCAGGAAGCTAATCAATCAGCGATGACAGCTACGGCACCTGGGGATATTCGGCAGTAAAGCTATGTTAGTGCTGCTGAACATTCTGATAAGGGGATTAGCACAGCAGGTCTGCCAACTGTGTTAATCCCTTTGAATATGGGAGCAATAAAGATTTTGGGGTGGGGGGATATTCAGACTAACTCAGTCAATCTTCTAATTGTATTTTCATCCATGTTCTGATTTTGTGAACGTCTGTAAACATACTGGTATCGCCATTCAGCGTGCTGTGGACGAGAAGTTTTATGCCCTGGAAGATAAAGAGAAGGATTTGAAACATTTGCAGCTCATGATGAGAGAAAAGGACCAAGAGCTGGAGAAACTGCGTGGCATCTTATCCAGCAATGAAGAGACCATCAACGTAAGTTCCCATATACACAGTAGTGCCAGCATACATACTACTTTGGCACATGTGTACTTGATTGTGCTGACTCACTCTCACTCACTAAAGGGTGTGTATGGCATGTTAGGCTACAGCAAGGCACATTAATGGGTGCTATGTCTAATTTTATAGACCATTTGTAAAAATGGAGATGAGATGGCCTGGAGAAGTCTGCACCAAAAGCTCAGTAAAATGAGACTAATGGACCTAAATACATATAAAGATAGATATACGCTCAAGAGGAGAAACAGGGATATAATAGAGACATTAATACTGCAAAGGTGCAAAGGTATAAATAATGCACAAGAAACGTTTTCCAGTGGAAAAAAAGTTATAAATCAAGAGGCTCAAAAGTGAGTAGGCTAAAAAGGAACATTAAGAAACATTCTTTATAGAGAGACTGATGGATGAATGGAGCGGCCTCTTAGTAACAGAATTCAAGTAAGCCTGGACTATGCACAGAAGATCTTTTTACCTTGAAGTGAATGGAAAACCATGGCATTTTAATAGGAAGTAAAATTGGGCAAATTAGATGGCCCTTATGGCTTTTGCCTGCCATCATATTAAATGATTTTTATGTAAATACATTCCATTGGCCCCAGTTTTTAATCTTTTGAATCTTACCAATCAGAGCAAAATGACTTCACAATCCCATTAAAAAAAAATGTTTTTCAGAGATTTGAGAGGTAATTTTATAACAAGTTGTCTATGTATAAAGGCCTTTTATGAGTCGACACCGACTCGACGGCACTTAACAACAACAGGTACCTATTTTTAGACTATTTTATAAAATCACATAAGCACCTATGTGTCTTCAGAAAATCCTAGCACAAATCTGGCAGAAATCTTGGCTAGATTAAAGCTGTATACATTTAGGTCTGCTTGGGAGCAGGCATACATGTTAGCGTATAAAGTATAAAATATGAGGTCAAACTGGCTGGATCAAAGCTATTCAAAAACTGTATGGCTACATTTTAGCCCTCTAAGTTTAATTAGGTGGGTAAATCTAACTAGTAATATATGGAAAGGTTCACAGGTAGTATTAGGTTGGGGAGGGCAGAATGATTTCTCAGTGCTAGCTACCTAACTTGGCTGACCAAGTCTAGATACTGCCACAGCAAGCTTTAATCTGGTTGACCGAATACCCTTCTGCTGCCCCAATCCCTCTGCCTCCTGTCAAAGAAACCCCCTTGTACCTCTCTCGTTTCTTGTCAAATACAAATCAGCCCTGCACCCCCTACCTACTTTCATTCTTCCCCCCTCCATCAAAAAGAATGCTCCACCAAGGATTCTGTCTCTTGTCTGGTTGAGGAAAAAGAAAAGCCAGGAGGGGAATCACTGACCCAGTAATTATTTTTGACCTGAGGAAGATTGACAGGTGGGGGGTTTTTCTTTGGGGGTTTTTTGTTGAGAATTATAGGGGATCAAGTTCAATTTTATTTGACAGGAAGGAGGAGAAATACCTAACTCAATTTTTTTATGCTTCTCACAGGAGAGAGGGAAGGAGATGCAGCTTCTGGGGGTGGGGGGGGAGTAGGAGGTTGGGGGAGAGGGAGAGGGGAATTTAACCAGTTAGCACTGATTTGAGTGCTAAGTTGCTAAATCTAGTCCATCAAATATTCAGCTCAGTGCCGTGCAGGTTAAGTGCAGCTGAAAATTTGGCTTAAAATAAACCAATTAAATTGGAGGGTTAATCTTGGCTATTTAGCACTGTGTGAAATTTTAATCTGTTTGTTTACATTAGGTCTTGGGATACCTTTGTTCATTATCTTGAAAAAAATGAATTGTCTGGCTTACTATGTTCTAGGATATATAAAATAACTTTGTTCTGCATAACTGCAGTTTCATAATTCATGTAGCCTATTGTGTGCTTGTCAGCTAGTGATTTTTCTGACGAGGTGACCAATACTTCAAATTAGCTTGAATGGTGCATTTTATGTGGTCAAAATTGTTCTCTGTAAACAAGCAGGAAGTAAGTCCTCACGCATGGGTGACGTCACTGATGGAACCCTGCACAGGAAAGCTCCCCAGCTTTTGGGAGGCACACCATGCATATGTGCCTTCCTTCCTGCCTGTCGCGGCGCCATCTTCTTCAGTCATCTTTTTCCGTGGAACCCCTAGGACATGTTCCTGCATCCACAATAAAGTTTTCTTTCTTAGACCTCGTGGGCCATTTTTTTCCAGCTTTCCTTGCCACCTGTCATCAGTTCAGTCGGTCTACCAACTTAGGTTTTTTTCTTTTTCCTTTTTCTATGACTTTTAGGGGCCTTTGTCCCCTTTCAGAATTTTTCCCACCTGTGGCAGCTATTGAGTTTAACTTGGCCACAGTAGTATTTTTCGACATGTCTAAGCTAGCCAGTGGCTTCAAAAAATGCACCAAGTGCAGCAGGACCATCTCGGTCATTGATCGCCACAACTGGTGCCTACCATGACTTGGACCCAATCATCAGCCCATGGCCTGCAATCTGTTTCTGCAATGATGTGACAGGGACTGAAGAGCTGGGAAAAAGAGCCCCTCTTCGGCTCATCAGATTCACCATCCTTGGCCCCGACCTCGACGTCAAAGCCTTCCAAGGTTTCTGCTGAGGTGTCCATGGGGAGGGAACTCCATGCCTAGTTGGAGCCAGGGGGCCTGAGCTTCGATAGGAGACTCTTGGACAAGATCCCGTTGAAGGCCGAGCACTGGGAAAAAGTCCAGGTGCATCGTCATCACAGCCCTTCTCGATGCGATGCAGAGAGTGATGGCTAGGAATTTATTTATTTGTATTTATTTATTTTTAATTTAGCAGGGTTTCTATACCTTTTTTCATTTGGTCAAAGCAGTTTACATGGAACAATAAACATTGTTTTACATGGAACATATTAACAATGAGTACAATTATAAAGGTTAACTATATGCATTGTGTGATAATTTCTTAAGTAGTTGTTTATAGCATTTTCGGTATGTAGTGTGGAAGGGTTGAGGGGGGCATTCTGACGTCAGGCTGAAATGTTTTGAAAAAACTTGCATTTTGAGTTGTCTTCGGAAGGAGAGGACGTCAGTGGTGTTTCTTATTTGAGACTGGAAGGGTATGCCAGATGGATGAGACATATAGTTGGAAGGCTCCTCTGCAGGCTTATTGGTTGTATTTCACTGGCCAAGCTTCTCCGGTGGGAGGCATTGGCCCCCAAAATGGAGGAGTCTATCCTCAATGCCCAGGAGAGCAGCTGGTTGTCTCCTGATGCACCAATCATCATGGAGTCCCTGCCCAAAGTGTCGACCCTGGTAACCACAGTTGCAGCATCAGCCTCCTCGCAAGTGGTGGTTCTAGAGGAACATCTTCAAGACTTCAGAGTCACTTGGTGGTTCTAGCCTTGCAAAACACAGGCTTTGCAGGGCCGGCGTCGTCATCACTGCATTCCTTCCAGCCTTTTCTGGGGACCCATGCACCTGCCTACTGAGGCAGGTGCATTGAGTGGGAGGTCTGAATCATCACTGGTTCCAACAGCTATCTCCCTGTCCATTGTGTCGGAAACTGATGCCCAGGGGCACCAAGGGCCGCTTAAGGGGCAGCAAGGGGGCCACCTATATCCACCCTCTTGCCCCGTCGTGGAGCCAGCGGGGGGAGGAGACCTGACACTACTTAAAATTCCTCTCGGAATCAGAGTCAGATTGGGAGACCAAAGAGGAATCAATGGCTTCGGACTTCTGGTCCCTTGATCTCCTGTCCGACCGTCACCTCCTACCCGAGCGGCATAAGTTGCCTCCAGAAGACATGTCCTTCCAGTACTACTTCTGGAATCGGAGGAAGAACCGAGGGAGGAGGAGCTGGAGCTCCTCCAGTACCCCTCGGCCTCCAGGAAGGCGATGACAGTTCTTGTACACCATGTCCTGCAACGGCAGCTTTGGGAAACCCCTCTTAAGATTCCTGTCTTCAGCCAGACTCGATTCCATGTACTAAGTCCAGAAGGCCCCGGACTTCAAGAAGTCTTAAAAACCACATATCTCCAGCCTTGAAGCGGGTTAAAAGCACCAAGACTCATTCCTCTGTACCCCCCCACCCCCCCCCCCCCACCCCCGGTCCATAAGGCTCGAACGTTGGACTCCTTCAGGAGAAAGTGCTATCAGGGTTACATGCTGGTTGCCGGGGTCCTGGTCTACCAGACCTATATGAGCATGTTCCTCAAAGACGACATGCTGGACCTGGCAGAATTTGCCGCCCTCGCCCCCAAGGACCATTGCAAGGCCTTTTGGGCCTTGGTGGGCCATGACAAGGACTGCTCCATGTTCTTGATGCATGGCGCCTACAGTGCTTTTGAGTCCAGAGGCAGGGTAGCAGCGGTAGGCATCGCTGTCCGCTGGCTGGTGTGACTGCAGTTCTCTGACCTGGAACGAGATAGCCAATGTTCCCTGCCAAGGGAGAAACTCTTCGGGAAGCTGGTGGAGGAAAAGGCAGAGGAGCTTGAGAAGGAGCATGTGATCCTCTCTAGGCTTTCCAAGAAAACCACTGATCCCCTCATGGAAGAAACATCAGGGTAGGAAGACTTTCTACCCGTGTCTGCGCTGGTATTACCCGGTCCAGCCCGAAGGTGCAGACCCCCTGCCAGCAGTGGAGAGAGAGAACCCCAAGGGTTCAGCCCGCCCTGCAGCCCAAGCCGGGAGCAGGCTTTTGACAGGTTCCTCAGGAACATAGCCAGCCAGCTGCTGTCCACCGGGGTACCCCCTCAGGTAGGGGGCTGGCTCGGGATCTTGTTCATTTACAGGTGGACCCTCATTACCTCGGCCGCCTGGGTGTTGCAGATCATCCAGAGCAGATATGGACTGCACCTTGCCCAGCTGCCACCTCTGTACACCCCAGGCAAGTACCCCATATACCCCACGCACAGGAAGAAGTCTCCGCTCTGTTAGCTGACCTAGCCATTGAGTCGTTCCTCTGGTGCAGTTTGGATGGGGCTTCTATTCCAGATACTTCCTGGTTCCCAAGAAGAGTGGGGGATTCCAACCCATCTTGGACTTATGGAATCTATACTGTTTTTTTGGTGCGCGAGAAGTTCATGATGGTCTTGCTGGGGATGCTGTTCGCGTACCTTCTACAGGACGATTGACTATGCTTCTTGGATCTAAAGGATGAACACACACACATCCCGATCCACCCAAGTCACAGACAGTATCTATAGTTTGTGCTGGGAGGCCAGCACTATCAGTACCGAGTGCTTCCCTTCAGGCTAGCCTCAGCTCCATGGGTCTTCACAAAGTGCCTGGTGGTCATGGCCGCCTACCTCCGGACCATGGGGGTCTTCATCTTCCTGTACCTGGACAACTGGATCATCAAAGATCCCATGCTGGATGGCGTCCATCAGTCTGCCGAACTTAACAGGTGCTTGAGTGGCTGGACTTCGTGATCAACTATCCAAAGTCCCCATCTCCAGTCCACGTAGCGGATGAAGGTTATTGGGGTCCTCCTCGATACCATTCGGGTTCAGGCCTTTCTGCCAGAAGACCACATGCAGTGGCTGGTGGTAGTGGTAAACGCAGTGCAACACCAGCACTGCACTTCAGCCCAAGAGGAGATGTGGGTCCTCAATCATATGGCTGCCACAGTTCCCGTCACTTTATACAGCAGGTCCAATAGTCCTTAAGCACACAATGGAAGCAGGCGAAATGCCGCCTCCAGGACAGAGTGGCAGTCACCGCTCCTCTGGTATGGTCCCTTGACTGGTGGCTCGAGCCAGAGAACCTGCTCCAAGGCCTGTTCCAACAGCAGTCTCCTGCAAGACGCTCCTGATGGACATGTCCAAGCTCAGTTGGGGGGCTCACCTGAATGGCCTGTGCATGCAGGGCCTGTGGTTCAAGCAAGAGAGCCATCTCCAGATCAAATTCCGCGAGCTCCAGGCAATTGCCAGTGCCCTTCATGCCTTTCGAGCACACCTAGCCAATCAGGCAGTCCTGATTCAAACAGACAACCAGGTGGCAATGTTCTACATGAACAAGCAAAGGGGCACAGGCTCATACCTCTTCTACTGGGAGGCGATTTGGTTGTGGAGCTCAGGGTGACCTACCTGCCCAGCAAGCTCAATGAGTTCTTCAGTGACACGAGTGGGCCCTCGACAGGATGGTGGTGAACCGGATCTTTCAGGAATGGGATACTCCTGTGGTGGATCTCCTCTCCATGGTACACAATGCCCAGGTGGCCCGGCTCTGCTTCCAGAGACTGGCCGTGAACCACCTGGTCTCGGATGCCTTCCTCCTCCACTGGGTGGGGGGAGGCCTGCTGTATGCATACCCCCGATACCACTCACGGCAAAAACCCTCCTGAAGCTCCAGGCCAACAGAGACTGCATGATCCTCATTGCTCTTTATTGACCTCGACAGCTGTGATTCTCACTAGTGCTGCAGCTGTCACTGATGGCACTGTTAATTAAAAAAAAAAAAAAAAAAAAAAACTGAGTGGCACATAAGATATGCCATACTGAGTCAGACCAATGGTCCATCAAACCCTCCCAAGGTCCAGCAGGACATTAGTCACACGAATGCTGAATTGGGGAAATTTGTACTGCAGGTTGCGTGACCTTGAGCACACCTCAGTGTCAATTGATAGTTGAGAATTGAAGGGGTCAGAAGCAGGACCAAGGGGCTCCAACTCTGAATAGTTAGAAAACATTTGGAGAAAACTGATTTTAAAGGTGGTTTAAGCATAACTTCGCCACACTGCACTTCATCTTTGGGCTCCAGACCCTTTAAAAACTACACCTGATCTCCACCCCAACCTCATCTCACAGGAGGGCAGAGCCTTGCTGTACCCCAACATCTGCCTGTTGGTCCTCATGGCATGGATGCTGAGAGGTTATTTATTTATTTAACAGTTTTTATATACTGCCTTATCGTTAAATCAAAGCGGTTTACTTACAGAGAACTTAGGAAACGTTTAGTTGCATTGTCCTCTCAGAGCTTAATCTTCCCGAGGGTGTTACAGATATCCTTCTGGCATCCCACAGGGATTCAACACAAAGGGCCTATGCGCTAGAGTGGCAGAGGTTTGCTGTTTGGTGCATGGGCAGGGCGCTGGATCCTTTCTTTTGCACCCGTGGACCAGCTGCTGGAGTACCATCAGCACCTCTCAGACTCTGGCCTGAAATCACACTCTGTGCATGTTCACCTCAGCGCAGTAGGGGCTGCCGTCTCAAAGCACATGTTATCCCTTTGGCTAGTGGACTGCATCGCTCACACTTATTCCCAGGCTAGGTTGAGCCTTGAGAGCCATGTCACAGCTCACAATGTCTGTACTGTGACTGCATCGGTGGCCAGCCTCCACTCTGTTTCCGCAGAGGAGATCTGCAAGGCTGCTACGTGTTCTTCGATCCATATCTTTGCAGTCCATTGCTCTCTGGATAGGGATTTTCAATTGGACAGAAACTTTGTCCAGGCCATGCTCCGGAATCTCTTTGGGTCTTAGAATCAACTCCTGCCCACTGGCCCTTCTGTCCATCCAGATTACCTACTAAAACCCCTCAGGTCGTTGTCTGCTGAGAATGCTGAATCAGATGAGTCCCTTGTGAGACTATTCTATTATTTTTCCTGGCTTCTCCAGTTTGGATACCCCTGTTGGGCTGTTGATCTCCTCTGGTTCCAGTAGCCTATAGTTTGGAAGTTCCATATATGAGGATTTCCTACTTGTTCACAGAGAAAGCATAGTTACCCACCTGTAGCAGTTGTTCTCTGCAAACAGCAGGACTAAGTCCTCACAGCTCTCCTTAGGGAGTTGCCTTTTTTGGGCTCTTATTTATTTATTTAACCGGTTTTGTATTCCACTTTATCCTTCAATCAAAGTGGTTGACAACACAGTGGGTCTACATTGAACGAGAGGGGAGGGGCGACAAGACGTACATACGTACATAGTCAATTGGTTCCTAGTTCTCTATGCATGTCAGTGGGGCGTAGGTTCTCTACGTTACTTGTGCAAAGCATTCTGTGAATAAGAGGGTTTTGTGGAAGTCCTTGATATTGTTTAGGGCTCTTAGTTCATCCGGGAGGGAGTTCCAAAGAGCTGGCACAGAGAGTGAGATAGCTCTATTGGAGGCACCAGAAGACAGAAGGTTTCCCGTGGGTGTGCAGAGTCTGTTATTGCCGTTAGCTCATCTAGGTCTGCTGGTTGTTTCTCTGGTTAATGTGTTGTGCAGAACATTTGCTGAGTTATTAGACTGAAGAAGATGGTGCCGCAGTAGATGATAAGGCAGGTGCTCATGTGCGGTGTTCCTCCCAAAAGCTTCCTTTAGAAGCTGGGGAGTGTTCCCATGCGGGACTCTTTCGGTGACATCACCCACACGTGAGGACTTATTCCTGCGGTTCATGGAGAACACCTGCTATAGGTGAGTAACTACACTTTCGCCTTGTCAATTTGAAGAAAACTTGATGATGCTTCATAAGATCTTGTATGGCTTTTAATTTTTCTGGACAGCTTCCATATGTTTTTTCTTAAAATTATTGGTGATTCTTCTTGCAAATCATTATTTGGTTGGGGCAAACCTTTCTGCTGGCAAAATCCAGCACTCAATATGGTTACGATTAACGGTCAAGTTCATCAATACATATAAATGCAATAAAATGTTAAACCATTAAATCATGAATATATCATAGTATAATAAGTCATGCAAAGTCAAATTCAGTATGAGAAATTATTAAATGCATTAGTATGCTGTAAACTCATTGTGTGGAAAAAGGCCTGGCAATTTACTTCTGGTCACACCTTGCCAAGAAAACCCAGAGGCTGGGTTGCCAGGAGTCGGCATTACTTGATAGCACACATTACATTTGCATTAACTAAGCATTTAAATATATCAATATTGTAAATGCAGAAAAAACAGTATCCCAAAAAACACATTGTCCTGCTTCTCATTCTTAATTCTCCCAGCCTCCTTCACTAACCCACAAAATTACATCCATAAAAAGCACCCTAGCAGAGCTGCAAAGTCTGTCATGTTCCATTTGTACTTGTACAAATGGTGAGGAGACCAGAGGTGCCTAATTTATGCCTACTTTTTAAAGATACGTGGAGGCCAGTTCTATAACATGCACGTCTGGCCCTCAGACATGTCCAAATCGAAAACGGGCCCGATGTCATCCTAATTACACAGCCGCAGTTAGACATGCCCACAGTTCTGGAATCAGGTACGTAGGCATTTCTGGCATGGCATGAGCAAACCACTATGGAGAAACACGGGCCCCACTGTTATAACAAGACATGGGTGTATGCAGCAAACAGTTTAGACGTCCCCACACTCATCGTATTCTGAAAAAATGGACATTTCCAAAAGCAGGCAGGGTTGCCCCAGAGATAGCAGAGGTATACAGACCAACATAAACCAGGACAGAGTGGACATTCTACGGGACAGGTGTAGCAAATGTAGGGAGCTGCTATGTGATATGTCAGTCCCCAGATATGCGGGAAATATGTGCTTTAGCCAGACAGCCAAGGTCATTTGAAGAGCATTGTTATGTCACTCAGCAATACAATGCATCCTTTGGGGAATTGCAAAATTGAATGAGGTTTTTGTGAGGTTGGTAAGGGTCCATACTTAGCACTGTAAAGACTGTTTTTAGAGAAGACCAATGAAAGAATACCTAAGGATTTTTTTTACTGCCATGTATGTGTTGATGCAAAGTATGTCATGACAAACATATCACTTTCTACTTGCTGTTATATCTTTGAGAACACTGAGATAACCTTGCACTATTCTGGGTATGCAACAGGCTAGTATATCTAGTTTAGTTTGCATCAGCATTTATGTATCATCAGTATTTATGTGTAGTTTGCATCAGCACAACACTGTCAGTGAGAGGAGCAGCTTAGGAATTGCACATTTTAACAGAGGAGGCGTGGTCACCAGAGATGTCCACGGGTATATGGCAGAGACAGGCAGGATCGGAAACGTCCATCTTTTCAGAAGACGGTAAGCGTGGGGACTAGATATATACTAGTCTGTTGCATGCCCAGAATAATGCAAGGTTATCTCTGTTCTCAAAGATATAATAACAGCAAATAGAAAGTGATATGTTTGTCATGACATACTTTGCATCAACACATATATGGTAGTAGAAAAAATCCTTAGGTATTCTTTCATTGGTCATCTCTAAAAACGGTCTTTACAATGCTAAGTATGGACCCTTACTAACCTCACAAAAACCTCATTCAATTTTGCAATTCCCCAAAAGATGCATTGTATTGCTGAGTGACATAGTAATGCGTTTCAAATAGCCATGGCTGTCTGCCTAAAGCATCTATTTCCCACATATCTGGGTACTGACATGTCACATAGCAGCTCCCTACATTTGCTACACCTGTCCCATAAAATGTCCACTCTCTGTCTTGTCTTATGTTGGTCTGTATATACCTGTTGTCTCTGGGGCAACCCTGCCTGCCTTTGCACGGTCTGCTGTGTGGCAGTGCTCCCCTGGTCAAGCCTGTGTGGGCATGGAAGGGGAGATTCCTGTGCCACCATACCAAGTAGTCAGCCTCCAGATATCACAACTCTTGCAGCTCTCATAGATACTGGACTGGGTAAGGATATAGGCCTCATAGAACAATCTGGGGAATGTTGGCACAGCATCAGTCATGTCTTCCAATGCCTGGCGCAGTGGATATATGGCTGCCTTATCACATTGGCACCTGGTGACTCTGTGGTCATCCATACGGGCCAGGCATTCATGTCCCCTCTGAATTGCAGATGAGCACACCAGATCCTCCCTTGCAACCCTCAAATCACACAGACACACACATCCTCCCACTTTGTCACAAAACACATACTTCTGCCAAAAAGATGCCCTAACCTATAAATAACAGCTGCTATAACATAATAGCATGGAGTCCAAGGACTAAAACTATGATCTCTACTTCTCACCCAAACAAGAATCCTTTCCATACTCACTTACATACTGCTCCTATATCAAAAATACCATTTTTCAGAACACAGGAATTGTTAGGGTCCCCTAGATTAGCTCCTTTAGCACAAACAGCAAATGTCAACATAATCACTATTGTCTTCTTAATATTTCTTTCAGGGTAGTTATTAATGCCTCTTTAGCTTACAAGATTCCCACACCTCTGATTTCTGTTCTTTATAAATGCATCTTGTGGTATTTTCCATACTGCAGTCCACCAGTTTTGAACAGACTAGTCACCACCTTTATACAAACACAGCAGAATATTTTTTAAGTACTTGGCCTTATTCCATGTCTCAGGCAGGTATAATGGGCATGTCTGCATGGTCCTCCCAAAACGTACACGAGCCTATACTGAATACGCTTTATACATCTCGTGGCAAACCACACCCCCCCCCCCCCCCGACACATTCTAAGATCCCCATGTTAGCAAGATAAACGTCCACGGGTACTATGTACCGGAATACACTCATAGATGTTTTCGGTATATAAATGTCTCCGACACACGTACAAACCCTTATTCGGTTTCTGGAATGACCTCCATAGGTACATATGAAGGTAATTCTGTTGGGGCACCTAGATTTCTGCCTGAGGTTATGCATGGAAAAGAGGATATGTTAGGGCTTTACATGCCTAAATAACCACTTACATATGGAGTTTATCGGTCGCTATTCTGAAAGTACATGCTACGGACTGGTGGTGTGTACTTTGTGTGAGCATGCTATGGTGTGTGGGCAAACCACATAAACTCGTACAGCAGTCTCAGGTGCCTCTTATGGAATTACCTTCCAAGTATCTCTTATAAAATCCTGCAGAAATCATGGGTAAAAAGATTTCTGCAAGATTTCTGTCATCACAAATTTTGCAGAAATTATGAAGATTTACACTTGTTTGGGAGAGCAGGTGTCAATATTCATGCATCAAGTGTGTGCATATTTTATAAAAAATGTCTAAATTGTGACTGCTCAAAATCCATCTCCAAACATGCCTACACCAGAGTTGGGTGAAATGTGTGTTCTATATCATCCTGTTAGACCAGTCCAGACAAGTGGTTATGTTTCCCTACCAGACAAAAACGCAGTGAAAAGCCCAGGTTTCAATGACATCACTCCTATACCTCCATCCACCTCAGCCACTAGAGGTTCCCAGTATTTCTTTGTCTCCAGCAGATGGTTAATGGATTTTCTCCTCTGAAATCTAGATTGAGAGGAAAAGAGATTGATTAAACGCTCATGAATGACCACTTGCACCCTAAAAAAATGACTCGAGCGCGACGTGGGAGACTCCACTGTTACTAATACTACTGAACATTTGTATAGAGCTACAAAACATACACAGCACTGCACAGGCACATATAAAAGATGGTCCCTACTCATCAGAATTTACAATCTAGTCAAGATAGACAACACAGTAGCTGTAGAAACTGGATACATCTAGGGGGAATGGTAAGGAAACACAAAGGAAATCAAGTGAGATAAGATCCGAAAGCTGCAGCGAAGAGGTGATTTTTCAGGCTGGATTTGAAAAAGGTCAGAGAAGGCACCTGACGTACAGACTCAGGTAGTTTGTTCCAGGCATAAGGAGCAGCAAGGTGAAAGGAGCGAAGTCTGGAGTTAGCAATAGAAGAGAAGGGCACAGATAGAAGCGATTTGCCAGAAGAGCTGAGTTCCCGAGGAGGGATTTAGGGAGAGATCAGAGGAAAGGTAGTGAGGAGCTGCAGAGTGAATGCACTTATAGATCAGCAGGAGAAGTTTGAATTGGATGCGGAAACGGATAGGGAGCCAATGAAGTGACCTGAGAAGAGGAGTAATTGAGCATGATCAGGCTAGTGGAAGATTAGCCACACAGCAGTGTTGAACAGATGGAAGGGGAGAGAGATAATTTAAAGGGAGACAAACAAGGATGATCTTCTAGACGGGAGGTGACTAAGGAGTGGATTAGTAGTGTGTTCAAAATTCACCATTCTTTTCTGTTGATGTTGTAGAGAAAGAAACGTCAGTTGGATGTGTGTGGAGGAGAGAGAGTGGAGTTCAAGATGACCCCAAGGTTGCGAGCTGAGGAGACAGGGAGAAGTAAAGAATTATCCACAGAGACTGAGAAAGGAGGAAGGGGAGAGGAGGGTTTAGGGGAAAAATAAGAAGCTCAGTTTTTGACATGTTCAATTTCAAATGGCGGTGAGACATCCAAGCAGCAATGTCAGAAAGGCAGGCAGAGATCCTAGCCTGGATTGCCGGAGAGAGGTATAGAGAGAGAGATCCTGGGAGTCATCAGTGTAAAGATGGTACTGAAAGCCATGGGAAGAGATGAGTGCACCAAGGGTCTGTGTATATACGTAGAGAGAAAAGGAGTGGACCCAAGAAAGATCCTTGGGGTACACCAACTGAGAGCAGGATAGCAGTAGAGGAAGATCCACCAGAACAAACATTGAAAGAGCGATGGGAGAGATAAAAGGAGAACTAGGATAGCACAGAGCCGTTAAAACCAAGCGAAGACAAGGTATCAATGAGAAGGTTGTGGTCAACAGTGTCAAAAGCAGCAGCGAGGTCAAGAAAGATGAGGATTGAGTAAAGGCCCTTGGATTTTGCCAGGAAGAGATCACTGAAGACTTTGGCAAGAGCCATTTCAGTAGAATGTAAAGGACAAAAGTCAGATTATGTTACCTAAAAGCACAGTTAACACATGCTTGCAGGCTGATGCAACCTTGTGATACCCTAACTCTCTATGTCTTGTTTGACCTGTGGCAGGCAAGAAACTTCATCCTTAAACTCTGGACTCCGTCTTTCCTGTATAGCAGCTTCTGAGTCGCCCCTGGAGGGCATGCTTTCTCACTCTCGACCCTATCTCAACAAATGGCTCATCCGAGCTCTTCCCTATCAGAAGTGTCTCGGGTGGCGTCCCGAGTGGTGTCCTTTTTGGAAAGCCTCAGCTGGGTGATTAATCAGGAAAAGAGACAGATTTTGCCTTCCCAGTCCTTGGAGTTTCTGGGAGCACATAAGAACATAAGATATCATATACTGGATCAGAACCCAAGGTCCATCAAGCCCAGTATCCTGTTTTCAAAGTAGCCAGTCCAGGTCACAAGTACCTAGAAGTTTCCCAAAAAGACACACAGGTTCCACAATGCTTGTATTGGGGCAAGCAGTAGATTTTCCGGATCCTCTTTAATAATGTTTTATGGACCTTTCCTCCAGGAACTTGTCCAAACATTTTTTAAACCCAGCTACTGCATCCTCCGGTAACAAATTTAAGAGTTTGATTACCTGTTGAGTGAAAAATATTTTCTCCGGAAACAAGCAGGTAGTCAGTCCTCACATACGGGTGACGTTGGCACCAACAGAGCCCTCGTGGAAGCATCCCCCCAGCTTTCAAAGAAAGCCTTTGGGAGATGCCACCACGCATGTGCGGTCCCCTTCCTGCCCAAGGTGCCATCTTGCTTAGTCTCCTTTTTTCCACGGAGCCCTTCAGATGTTGTCCGACTTTCCCCCGGAAAAAGTTGATATTTTTGTACCTGAGTGTCAAACTCTACTCCGATCTTGCACCGGTACCCTTCCCGCTACCATCCTTGGTGCCTCAGCATCGAGTTTGGTTCATTTTTATAGTCTTCGTTCTTTTTATTTTTCTGATGCCTTCGCACCCTTTTTCCCTGCTGGCAGCCCAGAGAGACTTCGATCTCGCAGGGGTACTTTTTTCCACCATGACTACCAGTGGCTTTAAAAAGTGTGATCGGTGCTCTGATAATGTCCTTAACTGATACACATGACTGCTGCCTCCGTTGCCTCAGGCCGGATCACGACACGGCAGCCTACGGTCTCTACAAACAGATGTCCAGCAAAGCCCTTAAGAGCCACCAGCAGCAGCACGATAACTTCTTCCCTGAATCCCCGATGCCTCCGAAGGCCAAGGCCTCGTCTGAGGCCCCGACATCCAGGAGGAGCTTTCCGAACCCAAGCATCATCGTGAGCCCTCAGAGAGGGAGTTCCCATCAAGGGAACACAGGAAGAAGAAACCCTCAAAGGTGACGTCCTTGGATGGTTCTGACCGGCCAGGAACCTCTCTGACCCGGTCCCGCAGTCCGAAGCACTTGTCCGAGGCATCTGAAAAGGAGCGACCTGCCAAGGTCCCCCGGAAGGATCTGGTAGCGGACCAGCCTCTGTCTCCAGACACTATCCTCATCGAGGATTCCCCTTTGGAGGACCCGACGTCGGGCCCGCACCGAAGGCTGCGGAACCTTCTGGCCTTGAGTCCAGAATGGCTGCCCTGGAGCGCAGTTTGTCTGCCTTCATTGGCCAGCAGTGGGCACTGTTGTCCAGCACGTCCAGTTTATCTGCCCCGACCACCGGGCATTCGACGTCCAAGACGTTCCCGGAGGCTGAGTCGATCCTTGGCCGAGGTTATGCTCGGCATCCCATTCGACGGGAGCTCGGCTATCCCTGGCCAGTCTACCAGGCATCGACCGCAGGGCTTTGGTGGCCTCCAGCCCACGGAGCAGCCCGCCTACAAGTCATCCTCGGAGTACTCCGAATGGGAGACGGAGGATGAGGAGTTTCCTGATACCCATAGCCACCGCGATGTCCCTTCCAATTCCCCAGTCTCAGAACCTCGGAGGTGGTCCCAGCCGGAGCACTTGGACTTTGTCAAGGACATGTCCAAGGTCCTGGTGTTCCTGACCAAGTCGGAGGAGGATCCTTGGGTGGACGATCTGGAGATCCTCCAGTACAAGGCCCCTCGGGAATCGCTCACAGTGCCCATTCCTCCCTTCTTGGAACGGCTCACGCTCCACATGTGAGAGACACCGGCATTGGTGCCAATGGCGAGCAAATGGCTCAACTCGATGTATCGGATCCGCGAAGCCTGGGCTTCCAGAAGTCACAGCAGCTGCACAATTCCATGGCGGTGGAATCGGCCATGCATCGGCTGAAAAGCCAGAAGACGCACTTTTCAGTGTCCCCTGGCAGGGAGGCCCACACCTTGGACGCCCACAGCAGGAAGTGCTACCAGGGCTCGATGCTCATCTGCCGGGTCCAGGCCTACCAGCTGTACATGGGCATGTACTTGAAAGACTTGGTGAAGGAAGTCACCGGGTTCTTGGCTGGACTCTCCGAGGAACCTTTGCAGCGGTTCAGGAGCCTGTCCAAGGCCATCCGTGAGTGCCCCAAATTTATGTCTCGAGCAGCCTATGATTGGTTTGAGTCGGCGGCCCGGGTAGC
The DNA here is from genome assembly GCA_033557465.1 of Ichthyophis bannanicus. Taxonomy (NCBI): domain Eukaryota; kingdom Metazoa; phylum Chordata; class Amphibia; order Gymnophiona; family Ichthyophiidae; genus Ichthyophis; species Ichthyophis bannanicus. Next base: position 74,821,232 of record CM066040.1, read on the forward strand.
TGCAGCGGGCATCAGTGCACGCCGCCAGGTTTGGCTTCAGTCGTCTGACCTTGAACAGTGGGTTCAGGACAAACTGGTTGATGTCCCATGCCAAGGGGAGAACCTCTTTGGCAAACCCATGACCGAAAAGGCTGCCAAGTTGGAGACCGAGTTCATGACGAGGACCAGGCTCTCCAAGAAGATCACTGCCTCTCCCCAATGGAAGAGCTCAGGTTAAAAGCCCTTTTAACCGAGGAAGGAAGTTGCTTACCAAAACTACCCACTCTATCAGGCCTCCCCAGCTCCCCAACAGGGTCACCAGGCCAACGGACATGGGCATGGCCTGCATAAGCAGAAGGCTCCAAAATCCCAGGCACCGGCTCCGGCCCAGCCAGGGGGGAGCATTTGACTCCTTCAGCATAGCCTCTCTACCCCAAGGAGATCAGCAGCCCACAGGGGGATATCTGGCCCTCTATGCCCAGAGGTGGGTGTCCATCACCACTGATTCCTCGGCTCTGAGGGTAGTCGAAGAGGGTCACCTCCTCTACCTGACTCAGACACCTCCTCCTTATTTCCCTGGAGAGTCCCTCCGGTCTCCCCTCCACCGGGGTAAGAAGGAATTGGCAGGTCTTCTCGAGGACAAAGTGGTGGAAACAGTGCCCCACCACCTCCTCAAGGGCAGAGGATTCTACTCCAGATACTTCCTCGTGCCAAAGAGGACAGGGTGCCTAAGGCCCATCCTCGACCTTTGCAGTCTCAACAAATTCTTGATGAGGGTGAAGTTCAAGATGCTCTCCCTTGGAACATTGCTGCCATACCTCCTGCAGGGAGATTGGCTATGCTCCTTATTTTTATTTTATTTTTATTTATTTAACTATTTCTTTTATACCGCCCCTTCCAGAGATCAAGGGCGGTTTACATATAACAGGTTAACAGTCTTGTACACAGTTTGTATACATTTTACATAGAACAATAGAATTCAACTATTTACATTGAACAGTAATATAAACTTTGTAGGTATTAAAGGAAAAACAAAAAGCAGAAACATCTTTTAGGTATTAAAGCAAGAACTTTGTAGGTATTAAAACAAACACATCTAACTTTTTACAAATGTATATTTACAGTGTGTGGTGTGTGTGTTGTGTGGGTCAGATATTGGTGTAGGTGTTGGAATTTAGTTCCTTTTTATGTCGTCTTGGGGCGTGTGTGTGGAGGGAGAGGGCAGGCTTGTGTTTACATTGTTTGGATTAAGGGAGTTTGTGCATGTGTGACCACGTTTGTTGTGGAGCTAGCTTTGGGGTAGTAGGGGACTTCGAAGTGTTCAGTGAACAGGTAGGTCTTTAATTCTTTTCTGAATTGGAAGAGGTCTCTTATGGTACGAAGTTCAATGGGGAGGTCGTTCCAGAGTGTAGGAGCAGCGAATGAGAATGCTCTGGAGCTAGTGGTGTTCTTAGTTTTGCGGATGGTTTTTGGTATGATGAGAGAGTGGGCTGCGTTTTGTCTGAGGGTCCTTGTCGAAGTTGGAGATTGTAGTAATGTAGATAGGTGTGAGGGGGTTATGTCGTTTATGAGTTTATAGGTTGTTAGAATAATTTTATATTTAATTCGGCTGTTTATAGGGAGCCAGTGGAGGTCTAGCAGTATAGGGGTTACGTGGTCTGTTAGGCGAGCTTTAGCAATCACTTTTGCACAGATGTTTTGTGCTCTTTGAAGAAGGTATGTGCTTTTTTGCGGGAGGCCTATTAGGAGACTATTGCAATAGTCGAAGTGAGGGGTGATCAGTGTACCTACTACGGATCTAAAGTCTGGTGTTTCTAGGAGTGGTCTTAGGTGTTGAATTGTTTTGAGTTTATAGAAAATGGTTTTTACTGTTTGTTTTATGTGTGGTAGCATGGTGAGAGTGTGGTCTATTATTACTCCTAAGTATTTTACCTGTTTTCTGACAGGTATGGAGGTTTTGTTGATAGTGATTGTTTCTGGGTAGGTGTTCTCAGTCATAGATGATCTTGTCACAAACATTGCCTCGGTTTTTTTGAAGTTTATGCTGAGGTGGTTAGTTTCCATCCAGGAGGAGGTCTCAGCCATGCATTTGGATAGCGGGTCATATGTAGGGTTTTTTATGGTTATGGGGATAGCTAGCATGATGTCATCGGCGTATATAAAGTGATTAATCTTGTGTTTTTTAAATATGTTAGTTATCGGTTGCAGGTACAAGTTAAATAGGAGGGCTGATAGGGCTGATCCTTGGGGTATTCCCTGTCCTTGGGGGAATGTTTCTGATGCTTGTTGGTCAATTTGGACGCGTATTAATCGGTGTGAAATGTAGGATTTGAACCAGTTAAGGACAATCCCACCTATTCCTAGGTTTTCTAGTCTATTGATCAGTGTCAGGTGATTAATGTTATCGAATGCGGCTGAGATATCTATAAATAGGAGTAAGTAGCCTTGTTGTTTGTCATCTGTGCCCTTGATGAGGAAGTCCATAAGAGTGATTAGGAGGGTTTCTACTCCATGGAATGGGCTGAAACCAAATTGGTGTGAGTCAAGGGGTTTGTATTCATCAATGTGTTCCTGTAACTGAATTTGAATTGTTTTCTCTATAATTTTGGCTATGAACGGAATGCTGGCTATGGGTCTGTAGGAGTTCGGATCTTTTGAATCGAGCTTATTATTCTTTATTATTGGTCGGAGCGTTGTGAGTTTTAGGGCATCAGGCATGATGCCCTGTGAAAGGGATTGGTTAACTATGTGTTGTAGATTTATCGCCAGTTCCTCTTTCGCACGCTTAATCCATGAAACGGGGCATGGGTCCTTAGACCTCAAGAATGCTTATACTCACATCCTTATCCACCCCAACCACAGGCAGTACCTACGGTTTGTGGTAGGAAGCAAACACATTCAATACAGGGTGCTTCCCTTCGGCCTAGCCTCTGCCCGGAGAGTCTTCACAAAATGCCTGGCAGTCATGGCTGCCTTCCTCAGGCTCAAAGTGGTCTTTGTGTTTCTCTACCTGGACGACTGGCTCATAAGGAGAGGCACAGCACTATCCATGTTCTGCAACACGCACTATCCAGGTTCTGCAACACTTGGGCTTTGTCATAAATTACCCCAAGTCTCACCTCCTCCCGGCGCAATGCCTGGAGTTCATTGGGGCAAAGCTCAACACCCTCCAAGTCAAGGCCTTCCTGCCAAGGACCGGGCAGATCTCAGATCTCTGCCTCGAGACATACAACACCAGGCGCTCGCCTCCATATGAGGGCAGCACAGTGGTGTCTTCAGGACCAGTGGTCTCAGGCCACCTCTGAGACAGGGTTGCGGTGACCCACCAGTTGGCGGATTCCCTGGTCTGGTGGTAGTCGCCCCAACACCTAGAAGCGGGCATGCCCTTCCAGACTCCCAGCCACTCGAGGGTCCTCACCACGGATGCCTCCCTGCTTGGCTGGGGAGCCCACTGTGGGACCCTCTGCACCCAGGGCACCTGGTCGCCAGACGAATGCGTCCAACAGATCAACCCCCTGAAGCTCCGAGCGATACACCTCTCTGAGAATTTTCTGTCACCACCAGTGCCACTAGCCAGTCCTAGTCCAGACGGACAACCAGGCGGTGTTCTACGTAAACAAACAAGGGGGCACAGGGTCCCGTGTCCTTTGCCAGGAGGCACTGGGTTTCTGTTCATACACGATCCAACAGGGTATCCTCCTGAGGGCAGTGTATCTGCCAGGCCAGGACAACCTGCTGGCCAACAGACTCAGCAGGGTTCTCCAGCCACACAAGTGGCAGCAATAGCCAGCCGACTTTCCCAGCTCTGAGGGAACCCATGATGGACTTGTTTGCCAGTCCGGACAACTTTCAGTTAACCCCGTTTCTGCTCCCGGCATGCCCACCCCTCCAGGGTGGCAGCGGATGCGTTTTTCTAATCTCGTGGTCGGAAGGCCTCATGTACGCCTTCGCTCCGATGCCACTGATCGCCAAGACCTTGTTCAGGACCCTCTACGATAGGACCTCGTTTATCCTGATAGCTCCTAGGTGGACCAGGTAGCCGTGGTTCCCGCTGCTGCTGCAGTTGGCAGTGAGGGCCCCCTCCCCTTGGGCATTGCCCCGGGACTCCTATCTCAGGAAGGGGGCTCTCGTTTACACCCCAACCTGGGGTCCCTCTCGTTGACAGAGTGGCTGCTGAGAGGGCGACTCTCGCCCCCCTCAACCTTATAGTTGAGGTTGAAGACATTCTGCTGGTCTTTCGCAAGGCCTCTACTAGGAAGGCGTACGTCCTCAAACAGGTTCTCTGTTTGGTGCGCCGATCATGGGGCTGATCCCTTCTCCTGCCCGGTGGCTTTGGTGTTGCAGTATCTTCTCCACCTCTCCCAATCCAGGCTCCAGTCTAACTCCATCCGAGTGCACCTTTGTGCCCTGGTGGCGCACCACCACCCGGTGGATGGTAAGCCTCTCTCGGTCCAGTCTTTGGTGACCCACTTCCTTCGGGGCTTGCTCCTGTCCAAACCCCCAGTTCGCCCTCCGGGGCTTGCTCCTGTCCAAACCCCCAGTTCGCCCTCCGGGGGTCCTACTATAGTCTGTGTGCACGGACTAAAATTGCTGCTGCTTGTGGCTCCTCTCGTGGGAGCCCTGTTTTTGCTATGGGTTTTCGGTGCCCTGTAGCTGGGGAGTCCCGTATTTGAGGACTGACTTCCTGCTTGTTCCCGGAGAAAGCGTAGTTACTCACCTGTAACGGGTGTTCTCCAGGGACAGCAGGAATCAGTCCTCACAACCCTCCCCTTGGAGTTGCTCCTTTAACATCTTTATTTTTTGCCGTCTTTTAGCTATGTCATCTGACTGAGCAAGATGGCACCCTTGGGCGGGAAGGGGACCGCGCATGCGTGGTGGCATCTCCCAAAGGCTTTCTTTGAAAGCTGGGGGCTGCTTCCGTGGGGCTCCATCATTGCCAGTGTCACCCATATGTGAGGACTGATTCCTGCTGTCCCCAGAGAACACCTGTTACAGGTGAGTAACTACGCTTTCTCTTATTAGTCTTAAATGGGTTACACTGTAGCTTCATTGCATGTCCCTTAGTCTTCCTACTTTTTCATGGCGTAAACAATCGATCTGCGTTTACCCGTTCCACTCTATTCATTAATTTATAGACCTCTATCATATCTCCCCTCGGCTGTCTCTTTTCAGGTTGAAGAGCCCTAACGTTTTATCTCCAGCAACAAGCAGGAAGTCAGCCTTCACATATAGGTGACGTCAGCACTGATGGAGCCCAATGTGGGAACACTCCCCAACATCCAATAGGAAAGCCTTTTCGGAGCATTCCTCCATGCATGTGTGGTTGCCTTCCTGCCGTAGCTCCTAGTCTCCTCAGTCGTCTTTTTTCTGTGGAGGCATCGGGACCTCGTCCTTGTCAGCCACCTCAAGAGTCTTATCTATTTTTTGTGGTACCATCGAATACTTCTCTTTTTTTGCTTTCCCGTTGCCGACTCGACTCCCCATTGATTCCGCTCCAGTTCTGTTTTGTTTTTACTTTTCATCGTGAAACAATTTGACTTTGCCTCAGTCCTTTTCCCAGAAATAGAAAAGCCCCGTAGTGGTTTTAAAAAATGCTTGAAGTGTTCCTGTACCATTTCTATTACCAACGAGCATAGCTGATGTCTCAAGTGTTTAGGCCCAGACCATGATGTAGATTCCTGTCTCTCCTGTCACCACATGACTTCCAGAGGTAGGAAGAACCGAGATAAACAGAAGGCTAAGCTGTTTCCAACAGATTCTGCTCCTTCGGTGCACTCCTCATGGGCGTTGACTCTAAGTCCTCCCATACCTCTAAATCGCCATATAGTCAAAAGGACAAGGAGCTGGGTCTCCAGTGCAGAAGAAGACATCATTGATATCGAGATCAGGGACCTCGAGGTCTACATCGGACACCAAACATTGGCATAGTCACAGACCACCACCTCACTCCGATGCAGACCGTCCTGTGAAGCAGCCTTGGCGGGAGGCTTAACCCTCCAAAGCCGCAAAGGGGTTTGGAGATCCCCCGAGGTTCAATCCCTGGCAGAGTCCCAGATACCAGCATCAGGAGTTGTGGCCCACACAATTGTGTCCTGAGCCACTCTTCTGGTACCAGTGCTCGATGACCAAGTCATTACCATCGAAAAGAGCTTCTCTGTGCTACTTGCAGTAGTGACATCAATAGCATCAGGGATATCGCAGTTGGCACAGGTTCCACTGACACTAGTGGCCTCGGAGCTACCTCTCAATACCCTTCCATAGGCATTGCCTGCGTCGCATTGCACCGTAGACCGAACATTACCAAGGTCTTCTGTGCCACTAAACTCGATATCCTCTACGTCAGAACACCCTTCCTCCAAGCGCCAGAGGTATAAGAACATAAGATATGCCATACTGGGTCAGACCCCAAGGTCCATCGAGCCCAGTATCTTCTTTCCAACAGTGGCCAATCTAGGTCATACGTACCTAGCAGTTTCCCCAAAAGACACAGGTTCCACAATGCTTGTATTGGGTCAAGCAGTGATATCCTGGGTCCCTTTTTAATAATGGTTTATGGCCCTTTCCTCCAGGAACTTGTCCAAACCTTTTTTAAACCCAGCTACACTAACAGCTTTTACTACATCCTCCGGTAACAAATTTCAGAGTTTGATTACACGTTGAGTGAAAAAATATTTTCTCTTATTAGTCTTAAATAGTTTACCCTGAAGCTTCATTGCATGTCCCCTAGTCTTCCTATATTCTGATAACGTAAACAATCGATCTAAGTTTACCCATTCCACTCCGTTCAATAATTTATAGACTTCTATCATATCTCCCCTCAGCCATCTGTTTTCTAGGTTAAAGAGCCCATTTTAGCCTTTCTTCATAGGGGTATGCTTCCATCCCCTTTACCATTTTGGTGGCTCTTCTCTGAACCTTTTCTAATAACGCTATATCCTTTTTAAGATATGGTGACCAGAATTGCACACAATATTCATGGTGCAGTCGCACCATGGAACAATAGAGGCATTATTATATCCTTTGTTTTATTTTCCATTCCTTTCCTTATGATACCTAGCATTCTATTTGCTCTCTTGGCTGCCGCTGCACACTGGGCATAGGATTTTAACATGCTATCCACAATGACGCCTAAATCTTTTTCCTGGGTGGTAGTTCCTAATGTGGAACCTTGTATCGTGTAACCATAGTTTGGGTTGTTATTCCCTAGGTGCATAACTTTGCACTTGTCCACATTAAATTTCATGTGTCATTTCGATGCCCATGATCCTCTTGCAAATTTCCACAATCCTCATGGGTTTTAACAACTTTAAATAGTTTTGTGTCATCTGCAAATTTGATAACCTCACTCGTTATTCCCTTTTCCGGCTCATTTATGAACATGTCAAAAAGCAGCGGACCCAGCACAGATCCCTGGGGTACGCCACTATTCACCTTTCTCCATTGGGAAAATTGGCCATTTAGCCCTACCCTCTGCTTTCTATCTTTTAACCAGTTCCTGATCCACAATAGTACACTGCCTCCTATCCCATGACTCTAGTTATGCCAAAAGTCTCTGATGAGGGACTTTGTCAAAGGCTTTCTGAAAGTCCAAATACACTATATCAACCGACTCACCTTTGTCTACCTGTTTATTCACACCTTCAAAAAAGCATAACAGATTAGTAAGACAAGATCTTCCTTGTCTAAAGCCATATTGGCTGTCTCCCATTAGGCCATGACTATCTACATGCTGAGTAATTTTGTTCTTTATGGTGGTTTCTACCATTTTTCCCGGTACTGACGTCAGGCTCAGCGGTCTGTAGTTTCCCAGATCACCCCTGGAATCGTTTTTAAAAATTGGCGTTATATTGGCAATCCTTCAAGCTTCAGGTAATACAGATGATTTTAATGATAGTTCACAGATTACTAATAACAGGTCAGCAATCTCATATTTCGGTTCTTTCAACACCATTGGATGTATACCATCTGGTCCAGGTGATTTGCTACTCTTCAGTTTATCAAATAGTTGTAATACATCATCTCCAGGAATAAGCAGGAATGTAGTCTTCACATATGGGTATCATCGGTACCGACGGAGCCCGCGCGGGAACGCTCCCCATCGTCCAAAAGGAAAGCTTTTGGGAGCATCCCACAGTGCATGCATGCTTCCTTCCCGCCTTGCTGCCTCTCTCACTTCAGTTCTTCGTTTTCCGCGGAGCTGACAGGACGTCTTTCCTGTCACCGCAGAAAACTTTATCTTCTTTCTTGTTTTTTGTGGTCGCGTCTGCCTTTATTCGATGCCTACCGGTACCGCCAGTTCTCTTTTCTTATTTTCTTCTAAAAAAAAAAAAAGGAAGCTTTTCTTTCTTTTCTTCGGTGCCTCCTGGGATTAGGCGCCATTTTGGGCACTAGGCTCAAAAATCTCCAGACATGGAGAAGCCAACTAGTGGCTTTAAAAAATGTTCAAACTGTGGCGGTACTATTTCCATCACCGACACCCACGAATGGTGTCTCAAATGTTTAGGTCCTGAACATTGTCTAGCGGAGTGTCTCTCCTATAAAAAGATGACCAAAAGGGGCTTGCAGAACAGAGCTGCAAAAGCTGGTTCCCTTTTCACTACTGATACAGTGTCAATTGCATCGACGTCCTCCAGGGCTTCATCTTCCTCTCATGGATCTCAGGTAACTAAACAAAAGTCTGTAAAGACTAGCTGGTTCTTGAAGGGTAAATCTCCTGCAAAGCATCGAGATGCCACTGGCACTACCCTCTAGGAAAGTACACCGTCAAAATTGCCCCAGCAAGAGTCTTCGGTCTCCAAAGCACAAACGGGGTCTCAGAATGTTCCAGAGGCCTCCACCTCTGCAGAACGTCTGCTGCCATGTTCTGGGGTTGTAGCCGCATCAGCATTAGCGATGGATAAGAGAATCCTCGCTATTGAACGCAGTCTAGTGTCCCTCTTAGCTGCCTCGGTACCCCTAAGACTGCTACAGACAGTTCAAATGGGCTTGGTACCAACACCAGTACCAGCTCCAGTGGCACCCACTCCGGTGGGATGGCTTCCTCCCATGCCAAGCCTCGAGAGTCTCCGGCATCGAGGGGCTGGAACCGAAACGCCACAGTACCGATATTCATCGGTACCAGCATCGATCGATGCAGCATCAGTCGATGCAAAGCTCCGATGAGTCTTCCGATTCCGATGACTCTACCGGTCATCGGAATCGGTCTACCGGTCAGAACAGTGCTGTTGAAGGATCCATCTCCTTCTCCTGAGCGCAGAATGTCTCCTCCAGAAGACATGTCTTTTCAGGATTTTATACGTGATGTAGCTAAAGGGCTTTCAGTCACGGTTACTCCTGAGAAGGAACCTAGGGCAAAAGAACTAAGAATTCTGCAATACCTTATGGCTCCCAAAGAGGCAGCGATGCTGCCTATACATCAGATCCTTCAAGATCTTATGTTCAGAATGTGGGAAAACAGTGTCACCGCATTCTCGACGCCTCAATACCATGTTCCAAGTCCCACCTTCTCCAGTTTTTCAGAAGATTCAGTTACCACATCATTCTATGGTAGTGGAATCAGCCATGCTGAGGATGAAGAGTGCTAAAACGCATTCTTCCAACCCTCCAAGCCGTGACTCGAGAACACTTGATGCCTTTGGGCGTCAATGTTTTCAATCTTCCATACTAGCAGCTAGGATTAGCTCATATTCCCTTTATTTATTTATTTACATTCTCTTATATACCGCGCTATTCTGCATCAGTGCGGTTTACATTGAACAAACTGAAATTACATTGAACAGGGCATTATAACTTGGAGATAACTATTTTACAGGGAACATGGGAAACGTATTCCCTGTAAAATAGTTCACTTTACATTGGAATGTTTCTAGAGGAGGTTACAGTGGATTTAGAACGCATGAGCCCTCTTCTTCCCGAAGATAAACGGGTTCAATACCTCACTCTGCTCAAGCACGCTCAGAATGTCTCCAAATTCGTGAACCGTGCAGCTTTTGACTGCTTTGAGGCTATTAGCAGAACCTCTGCTTTTGCTATCGGAGCACGGCGCATTGCCTGGCTCCAGGCATCAGACTTAGAGGAGTGGGTGCAATAGAAGTTAGGAAACATTCCTTGCACAGGAGAAAACTTATTTGGGAAGGATTGGCAGAGCAAGGCTAATCAGATTGAATCTGACAATACCACCTTGAATAGACTATCAAAGTCTACAACCCATCAAAGAAAAAGACGGGCAAGAAATTTTTCTTTAACAAAAAGAAAAGATCTTACCATTCTTATTCCCATCCAATTCACTGTCCAGTTCATGCTCCCCAGAAAGGGCAGCAATCGAGACAACAAAGAAAGCCGCAAGCTCAAAGAGCTCAACCGGCTCAGCAGGTACAGCCTCTGCAGGGGCTGACTTCTACCTGGAGAACTTAACCATTCTGCCTCTGAAAGGTCCAGAGCCCTTGACCATTCCGGGCAGATTATGCCTTTTTGCCAAAAGATGGCAACAAATAACATCAGAAAACTGAACTCTTTCCATTGTACGACAGGGGTTCAAACTTCACTTTCTCAGTATGCCCCCCCTACAGTCATAAAACAATTCAATTCTCAAGGCCCTGTCACCAACATCTCGTGTCAGGAGGTCTCCTCACTTCTTGCTCAAGGAACAATAGAAGAGGTACTCATATCCCAACAGGGGAGGGGATTCTACTCCCCCCTATTTTCTCATCCCAAAGAAGACAGGGGGATACAGACCTATCCTGGGCCTCAGAGAATTGAACAAATATCTGTTCCAAGAAAAGTTCAAGATCTCCCTCGGAACACTTTTACTATACCTTCAGAATCAGGATTGGTTATGTTCTCTAGATCTAAGAGATGCGTACACGCATATTCTCATCCATGTAAATCACAGGAAGTACCTTTGATTTCTTTTTCAAGGAAACCACTTCCAATACAGAGTCCTTCCATTCGGTCTGGCCTCTGCCCCAAGAGTCTTCACAAAATGCATGGCTGTAGTAGTAGCGTTCCTGAACTCTGGGGATATTCGTCTTCCCCTACTTAGACGACTGGCTCATCAGAGCACCAACAGCTCCAGAAACAAAACGAGCTGTTTCTCGTGCCATGAGAATTCTCCAATATTTGGGTCTGGTAATCAACCACCCAAAGTCTCACCTCACCCCTTCTCAATCCCTAGAGTTCATAGGGGCTTGCCTAGACACGTAGCAGTCAAAGGCATTCCTGCCACAGCCGCGCTGTCTACAAATAATAGAATTGGCTTCCCAAGCAGTAAAGAAAACCCTCCTGACTGCTCGAGAAATGCTTCAACTGCTAGGACATATGGCATCCACTGTACACGTGATCCCTTATGCCCACCTACACATGCGAGTGACTCAGTGGACCCTCTCTTCTCAGTGGATACAGGCCACAGGTCGCCTAACGGACAAAATCAAAAACTCGACACGTCTCATTTTGTCCCTGCAGTGGTGGCAGTCTCTCGAAAACCTACTAGTAGGCTCCCCCTTCCAGCAGCTACTGCCCCAAATCACTCTGACAACAGATGCATCCAAGCTGGGTTGGGGAGCCCACTTGCACGATCTTTCCACTCAGGGTCTCTGGACCTCTCAAGAGGCCTCTCTTCAAATAAACCTCTTAGAGCTCAGAGCCATTTACAGTGCTATAAAAGCATTTCAGGCCCACCTCAGTCAAAAGACAGTTCTGGTCCAAACCGACGATCAGGTTGCTATGTTTTACATAAACAAGCAGGGCGGAATGGTCTCTCTGTCGCTATGTAGCGAAGCTTTGCGACTATGGGCCCTCGCCAGAGAGCTCCAAATTCACCTTCTAGAGGTATACCTTCCAGGCATTCAAAACTTGTGGGGAGACAAATTCAGTCGAATACTGCTGCCACACGAGTGGTCTCTCCAGTCAGACCAACTGGCTCGAGTGTTCCAGATCTGGGGAACACCAGATATAGACCTCTTTGCAAGTCCACAGAATGCCAAACTTCCCCAGTTCTGTTCCAGAATTCCGGCTCAGTACTGTCTAACAATGGATGCTTTTCAGCTCCATTGGGGTCAGGACTTCCTCTATGCCTTCCCACCCTTTCCCCTGATTCCCAAAACTCTTTTCAAGGTTCAGAGAGACAGGGGTCATATGATTCTCATAGCTCCACGTTAGCCAAGGCAATTGTGGTACCGTCTGCTTCTGTGTCTCTCTCAAGCAACTCCTATAGAGTTGGGATATGCTCCAGATCTCCTTTCTCAGGAGAACGGGAAGCTCTTGCATCCCAATCCTCAGTCCCTGCACCTCCGGACCTGGCTGCTGAAGGCATATAATTTTTAGATATCCACCTCTCTCAGCAAGTGAAGGATATCCTTCAAGCTTCGAGAAAACCGTCCACAAGGCGTTCCTATGCTTTTAAATGGAAAAGGTTTTCTATATGGTGTTCAAAAAGGGGACTTAACCCCCTTTCCGTGCCCATGGAGTCGCTTCTGGAGTATCTTCTCTACCTTTCAAATTCTGGTCTTAAGACAAATTCAGTGCGAGTCCATCTAAGTGCTATTGCGGCTTTTCACAAGCCCCAAGATGGACAACCAATCTCTTCTCATTCTCTTTTATCAAGATTCATGAGAGGTCTTCTATTGACAAAGCCCCCCCCCCCCCATAAAGCCACCCCCGGTGGCATGGGACTTGACTCTTGTTCTTGGGCAGCTTATGAAGCCGCCTTTTGAACCATTAGCCACTACAACTTTAAAATTCCTTTCCTGGAAGTTCATTTTCCTAATTGCAATAACTTTGGCTAGGCGCATTAGTGAACTGCAAGCTTTAGTGGCTGATCCTCCTTATACAAGGTTCCACCATGAAAAAGTAGTCCTCAGAACTCATCCACACTTTATGCCAAAGGTGGTTTTGCCTTTTCATTTAAACCAGTCAGTTTACTTTCCTGTATTCTTCCCTAGGCCTCACGCCTCCAGTGCGGAAAGGAACCTTCATACCTTAGATTGTAAAAGAGCTTTAGCCTTTTACCTTCAAAGAAGTGAGCAACATAGGAGGTCTACTCAACTCTTTGTTGCTTTTGATTCTAGTCATTTGGGACTTCCAGTTTCCAAACGAACTCTATCTAAGTGGATTGCAAATGGCATATCCTTCACATATGATAATAAAGGTCTTTCCCTCGAAGGCTATGTTACAGCTCATAATGTCAGAGCAATGGCAGCTTTGGTTGCTAATCTCCGCTCTGTGCCCATAGATGATATCTGTAGAGCGGCTACTTGGGCTTCAGTACATACCTTCACAGCCCACTACTGTCTGGACAAAGACTCCCGTCGGGATGCCTCGTTTGGCCAGGCTGTTCTACAGCATCTCTTTCAGACTTAATGAAACTCCTACCCTCCGTCCCGGTAGGATGCAAGGGATCTATGGGAGGAAGTATGACCCCGTTCACATGGGTTCACAGCTCGCTGGGGTCATCCCTCTGGCATCTTTCAGCTGGGGAGTCCCCCATATGTGAAGACTACATTCCTGCTTGTTCCTCGAGATAGCGTAGTTACTCACCTGTAACAGGTGATCTCCGGGAACAGCAGGAATTAAGTCTTCACAACCCACCCACCTCCCCTAGGAGCCGTCTCTCTCTTTATCTCTCTCTCTCTGTCTCTCTCCTTGGCTCAGCTTTAAACTCAACTGAAGTGAGAGAGGCAGGAAGGCAGCACACATGCGCTGTGGGATGCTCCCAAAAACTTTCCTTTTGGATGCTGGGGAGCGTTCCCGCACAGGCTCCGTCGGTACCGACGATACCCATATGTGAAGACTTAATTCCTGCTGTTCCCAGAGATCACCTGTTACAGGTGAGTAACTACGCTTTCCCGGTGTAGCGATATTTCTTTCAATTCTTCTGCAGTATCACCTTTAAATACCACTTCAGTCATAGGTAACATCCCTACATCTTCCTCATTAAAGACCGAAGCAAAGAATTCATTCAGTCTCTCCGCTACAGCCTCGTCCCCTCTTACTGCCCCTTTTACCCCTCTATCATCTAATGGACCAACTGACTCTCTCGCAGGTTTTTTTGCTACGAATGTACTTGTAAAAGTCTTTATTATGTGTTTTTGCTTTCACAGCAAGTTTCTTCTCAAATTCTCTTTGCCTGCCTTATCAATGCCTTGCATTTAACTTACCGGTGCTTGTGCTGTTTCCAGTTTTCGTCATTTGGCTCTTTTTTCCATTTCCTGAAAGATGCTTTTTTGGCAACAGCCTCTCTGACCTCACCTTTAAACCATGCTGACAGTTTTTTGGACTTCCTTCCACTTTTCTTAAAGCGTGGAATACAACTGGTCTGGGCTTCCAAGATAGTATTTTTAAACACCCAAGCTTGATGTAAGTCTTTAACGTTTGCAACTGCTCCTTTTAGTTTTTTCTTAGCTATTTTCCTTATTTTATCATAGTCTCCCTTTCGAAAGTTAAAAGGTAGTACTGTGGATTTCCTTACCATCCCTCCTCCATTAATTAAGCGCGATTATGCTATGATCACTATTGCCAAGTGGCCCCAACACCCTTATCTCTTGCACCAGATCTGGTGTTCCACTAAGGACTAGGTCCAATATGGCTTCCCCTCTGGTCGGTTCATGAACCAGCTGCTCCAAGAAGCAGTCATTTATTTCATCTAGGAACTTTATCTCCCTAGCATGTCCTGCCATGACACTGACCCAGTCGATACCGGGGTAATTGAAATCACCCATTATTATTACTGTGCTGTAACTTTTGCTAGCTTCCTTGATTTCTTTGAGCATTTCATCATTCATTTGTTCATTCTGGCCAGGTGGTCGATAGTACACCCCCCCACCGCCATCGCCTTCCCCTTTTTACATGGAATTTCAATCCATAGAGATTCTACAGCAAATTTTGTTTCCTGCAAAACTTTAACCCTTTCTGACTCAATGCCCTCTCTAACAGAGCGCAACCCCTCCACCAATTTGATCAGCTCTATCATTACGATATATTTTGTACCCAGGTATCACAGTGTCCCACTGGTTGTCCTCCTTCCACCATGTCTCTGAGATTCCAATCATATCTAACCTCTCATTTAGTGCTATATATTCTAACTCTCCCATCTTAGTTTTTAGACTTCTAGAGGCACTCATAGAGATTACTTTGATTCCTTCTAGACTCTGATTCTGTGCCAGAGGCCTCCTATTCCGAATCCATTGATTTCAATTCCAACAAGGTTCCCCTCACCTCCTTATGAACGTTGAAGGTCTCCACCCGAGGACATGTCTTTTCAAGATTTTATTAGGCATGGCTACCCTGGATGTATCTGTGACTTCAGAGACAGAATCCAGGCCAGAGGAGCTGCACATTCTACAGTATCCATCGGCACCAAACGAGGTAGCAACCCTCCCAGTGCATAACATCTTGAGAAATTTGATGGCTAGGATGTGGGAATCTCCTTTGTCAACTCCTGCAGTCACCAAGAGGCTTGATACTCTTTACAGGTTTCAAAAACCTCAACTCCTTCTCCACTGTATGGTAGTGGAGTCTGCTATGAGAAGGATCAAAAGCCAAAAGAACCACTCATCTCTGCCTTCTGGAAGAAAGGCCAGGATTCTCAATGCTTTTGGCAGAAAGGCTTTTCAGGCAACTATGTTAGCCTCCAGAATAGATTCCTACATGCTATATATGGTCATATTCCTCAGGGATGTCTCAAGGGATTTGGCAGAATTTACCACCTTATTGCCCACTGACAGACAAGGCATCTCATCAGGTTTTAGTCACACATGCCCAAAACACTTCAAAATTCCTAACAAGGGTAACCTTTGATGTCTTTGAGGCCAACAGTAGGGCTTCTGCAGCCTGCATTGGAGTTAGAAGAACAGCCTGGCTTCAGGCATCTGATCTGGAACAATGGGTCCAAGATAAGTTAATCAACATTCCATGCAATTGGGAGAATCTTTTTTATCTCCAGGAACAAGCAGGAATAAGTCCTCACATATGGGTATGTCGGAACCGACGGAGCCTGCGCGGGAAAGCTCCCCAGCTTCCCTGAAAGGAAGCTTTTGGGGCCTCCCACTGCACATGCGCGCTGCCTTCCCGCCTTCCTGACCAGCTCTCCTCAGTTTCTCTTTTTCCGCGGAGCCAGCAGGTCGTGTTCCTGTCACCGCTGAAGAAATTATTGTTTTAGTTTGTTTCTTTAGACCGCGTACCTGCCTTCCCCATACCGAAACCGGTACCGCCGGTCTCTCTTTTCTTTTCTTTTAAAAAAAAAAAAATCTCTTTTCTGCACAACTTGGTGACTTCGGTTAGGCCTCAGGCCTACACAAATTCTCCTCATGGAGAAACCAGCCCCTGGTTTTAAGAAGTGTACCAAGTGTAGTGCTGTTATTTCAGTCACAGACACCCATGAATGGTGTCTTAAGTGTTTGGGACCTGACCACTCCATTCCAGACTGCCCATCCTGCTCCCAGATGTCTAAACGTGGGTTGCAGAACCGGGCCAACAAATTCCATGTGCTGTTTGCTTCTGATAATCCAGCATCACAGTCATCCAGGTCTTCCTCTCCGGATGGATCTCAGGTAACCAAACCCTCTGTGGGCAGGTCCTCAAAGAGCAAATCTCCTTCAAAGCATCGAGAGGCTCTCTCTTTTGAGTCTGAGGATCCTGCCCCAGCCAAACAACCCCGGCGGGAAGCTCTGACTTCCAAAGCACCATCTATGGGGTTACAGGTTGACATCGATGGCACGGCCTCGACTGATCACCTGTTGGACTGCTCTGGGGTACCGGCCCATACCGGTACCGACATCCAGGCAGCAGTGGCGTCTATGAGCAATACTGTTCAGACCATGCAGCAGGCCATGCTGGCTTTTATCAATGCTGCGACGCCCTCGGTATCGCGTTCAGCGATACCGGGTCCGGTTCCGGTATCGTCTCCCATACCGGAACCGAGACCATCGACTTCCAAACGCAGATCGGTTCCGCATGCCGGATTCGGGTTTTTACCCGATACCGATCCCATACCCGGTACGCCCGATGTCGATACCAATCGGTATGCGTATCGTGCGTTGGAAGCAAATCGAGAATACTCTGATTCCTCTGAGGATTTCAACTCCTCTGAGGACTCTGATGAGTTGTCTCTAGTTCTTCATGAAGACCCCTCTTCCCCAAAGAGGAGAATGTCTCCACCAGAGGATTTGTCCTTTCAAGAGTTCATTATTGAATTAGCTAAAGGACTCTCTATTACCACATCCTCAGAAAAAGAACCTAGATCAAAGAAATTGGATATTTTAGGATACCCCAAGGTTCCTAAAGAGGCAGTCACCCTGCCTATCCATGAAATCCTTCAAGAACACTTGATGGACTTATGTGAGGCTCCTCTAACGTTGTCTCCTTATTCTCGTAGGCTGGACACCATGTACCGGGTCCCTCCTTCTCCTGGTTTTCAAAAGACTCAGTTGCCTCACCATTCCATTGTGGTGAAGTCTGCACTGAAAAAGATTAAGAGTACCAAAAGGCACTCTTCTACCCCTCCAGGACGAGAATGTAAGACCCTAGACTCTTTTGGCAAGAAACTTTTCCAGGCTACTATACTTATAGCCAGGATTAATTCTTACAGTCTGTATATGGGCATGTTTCTTAGAGAACTTGCCCTAAAAATACGACCTTTTGCCTCCTTTATCCCTGAGGATAGAAAAGAGGAGTTCATTTCTCTGGTGAAACAGCTTCTAGATGTTTCTAAGTTCTCCAACAGAGCAGCTTTTGATTCCTTTGAGGGTGCCGGTAGAGCTTCGGGCATTGCTATTGCAGCCCGACGACTTGCTTGGCTCCAGGCCTCTGACCTAGAACCCTGGGTCCTGGATGGCTTACGGAATCTGCCCTGTACAGGTGAGAACTTATTTGGTAAGGACTGGCAAATTAAAGCCACCCAAATGGATGCAGAAAATGCCACCTTGGATAGACTTTCCTACCTCTGCTCCTGCCAAGAAAAAGTCTTTCAAGAGGCCTTACTACAAGAAGGCCAGATTTTCCACAAATACTGGCCAACAATCTTCTCAGCCTCGCTTTGCTACTAAACGTCAGCAACCTAAACAGGCAAAGTCAAAGCCTGCAGTGTCTACCACTCCTCAGCAGGCTCAACCCCCTCAGGGGTTTTGACTTGCCCCTAGAGAACTTAACATTTCTGGCTCTAGAACAACCAGAGCCCCTCACCATTCCCGGAAGGTTAGCTCACTTTGCTCCCAGATGGGAGCAAATCACATCAGAGCAATGGACGGTCCCTCTATCATCAGAGAGGGTTACAAACTTCATTTTTTCAACCTTCCTCCATATACCATGGTGAGGCACTTCAATTCTCCCCCATTTCTCCTGGACCTGTTGGATCAGGAGGTCTCTTCTCTCCTTGCCCAAGGGGCCATAGAAGAGGTTCCTCTTCTTCAACAAGGGACAGGATTCTACTCCCCTTATTTTCTCATAACAAAGAAGACAGGGGGATTCAGACCTATCCTAGATCTGAGAGAATTGAACAAATTTCTGTACAAGGAGAAATTCAAAATGCTTTCTCTAGGCATTCTCCTTCCATACCTTCAGAGTCAGGATTGGCTTTGTTCTCTAGATCTCAAGGATGCGTACACACATATACTCATCCACCCATCCCACAGAAAATATCTAAGATTTCTGTTTCAGGGAAAACATTTCCAGTACAGAGTACTTCCCTTCGGTCTAGCCTCTGCTCCAAGAGTATTCACCAAATGCATGGCAGTTGTTGCCGCATTTCTAAGAGGTCTGGGAATTTTTGTATTCCCATATCTGGACGACTGGCTCATCCGAGCTCCATCTCAGTCAGAGGCCCAGATTTCCCTGGACCGCACAAGGCACCTTCTGCAGTATCTGGGACTGGTGGTAAACCTTCTCAAGTCTCAACTTACCCCTACTCAGTCTCTAGAATTCATAGGGGCCCAGTTGGACACCACCACTGCAAGGGCCTACCTGCCTCAAGTCCGGGGCCAACGTCTGCTGTGCTTGGCCTCCCAAGCTCAGTCCAGCAGTCACTTGACAGCCAGAGAAATGCTGCAACTTCTGGGCCACATGGCCTCCACGGTACACGTGGTGCCCTACGCTCGTCTTCACATGAGAGCAGCTCAATGGACCTTGGCCACCCAGTGGTCTCAAGCATCAGGAGCGCTCTCCAACCAAATACTCACCTCGAAGCGTCTGTTTTGGTCCCTCCAATGGTGGATGTCCACCAAGAATCTGTTGTTGGGGGCCCCCTTCCAACCTTTGTTGCCCCAAGCAACCCTCACAACAGATGCCTCCCAAACAGGGTGGGGAGCCCATCTACAATCCCTCTCCACTCAGGGTACTTGGTCTCCGCAGGAGACCACCCTTCACATCAACCTCCTGGAACTGCGAGCAATCTTCTTTGCCCTCAAAGTCTTCCATACCCTCCTTGTCAACCTGACCGTCCTAGTTCAGACAGACAATCAGGTGGCCATGTTCTACGTAAACAAACAAGGAGGGACAGGCTCTCTGTTGCTTTGCAACGAAGCTCTCAGATTATGGGCCTTCGCCAGAGAGCATCAAATTCATCTTCTGGCAGTATATCTTCCAGGGGTTCAAAACTCTCGGGCAGACAGACTCAGTCGAGTTCTGCTCCCACACGAATGGTCCCTACATATGGACCAGATAGGCAAAATCTTTCAGGAATGGGGAACCCGGACATAGACCTCTTTGCAAGTCCGTGGAATGCCAAACTTCCCCGGTTCTGTTCCAGGACTCCGTGTCAGGAAGCTCAGGCCAACGACGCCTTCTTCCTGCATTGGGGTCAGGAATTCCTATATGCCTTTCCACCCATTCCTTTGATTCCCAAGACTCTGTTCAAACTCCAGAGGGATCACGGATCCATGATCCTCATAGCTCCACGCTGGCCACGCCAAGTGTGGTTCCCTCTACTTCTGCATCTCTCCCAGGGACCCTCCCTGGACCTGGGAGCTGCGCCAGACCTTCTCTCTCAGGAGAAAGGGACTTTGTGGCACCCAAACCCCAAGTCCCTACACCTCAGAGCTTGGTTACTGAAGGCCTAAGCCTTCATGACTTCAATCTTTCTCAACCAGTGAAAGATATCCTGCATGCCTCTAGGAAACCCTCCACGAGGCGTTCCTATGCTTTCAAATGGAAGCGCTTTTCCATTTGGTGTGCTCAACAGGGTCTTGACCCCTCTAGCACTTCCTTTGAATTCTCTACTAGACTATCTCCTGCATCTTTCTAATGCAGGCCTTAAGACGAATTCAGTGAGAGTCCATTTGAGTGCTATTGCAGCATCCTTAAAACCTATAAATGGACAACCTGTCTCCTCTCATCCGCTTGTTGCAAGATTCATGAGAGGCCTGACTCTAACTAAGCCTCCCATCCGACCTCCTCCGGTAGCATGGGACTTGAACCTAGTTCTAGGTCAGCTTATGAAGCCACCTTTTGAGCCCTTACACTCCACCTCCTTGAAATTTCTTTCATGGAAGGTAGTTTTCCTCATTGCAGTCACTTCAGCTCGCCGCATCAGTGAACTGCAGGCTTTAGTGGCTAATCCACCTTATACTAGATTTCATCATGATAAGGTGGTCCTTAGGACGAACCCCCACTTTATGCCCAAAGTGGTTTCGCCTTTTCATCTTAATCAAGAGGTATATCTACCTGTCTTTTTTCCGGCTCCTCATGCATCCAGTGCAGAGAGGAACCTTCATACTTTAGATTGCAAAAGAGCTCTTGCCTTTTACCTCAACAGGACTCAGCCACATCGAAAGTCTTCCCAGCTTTTTGTGGCTTTTGATCCTTCTCATTTGGGACGTCCAGTCTCCAAACGTACACTTTCCAATTGGATTGCTCAGTGTATTTCCTTTGCTTACCAGAGTAAAAACGTTTCTCTGGAAGGCCATGTCACAGCTCACAATGTGAGAGCCATGGCCACTTCTATGGCTCATCTTCACTCTGTCTCCATAGATCAGATCTGTCGAGCCGCCACATGGGCCTCGGTTCATACCTTCACAGCCCATTACTGCTTGGACAAGGACTCCCGCTGGGATGCCTTGTTTGGTCAGGCTGTCCTCAAACACCTGTTCCATACTTGAACAACTCCTGCCCACCTTCCCAGGATGGATGCCTGAGATCCATACGAAGATGGCGAACCCTTGGAACGGGATCTCCCAGGCATCTTAGCTAGGGAGTCCCCATATGTGAGGACTTATTCCTGCTTGTTCCTGGAGATAGCACAGTTACTTACCTGTAACAGGTGATCTCTGGGAACAGCAGGAATTAGTCCTCACAACCCACCCACCTCCCCTAGGAGTTGTATCTTCTATCTATCTTCCTTTCCTCTCTCTATTGTCTCAGCTATAAACTCGAACTGAGGAGAGCTGGTCAGGAAGGCGGGAAGGCAGCGCGCATGTGCAGTGGGAGGCCCCAAAAGCTTCCTTTCAGGGAAGCTGGGGAGCTTTCCCGCGCAGGCTCCGTCGGTTCCGACGTACCCATATGCGAGGACTAATTCCTGCTGTTCCCAGAGATCACCTGTTACAGGTAAGTAACTGTGCTTTGCCTGGGATGGAGGGAAAAAGCAGGTGAGATAGAAACTGACGACCTCACTATGAAGAGAATTTCTAGAAAGATGGCAGATCCTTCTTAAAAGAAGACTGCCACCAAAAAAACCCTTCTTCCCAAAGAAGAAAAGTTACTATTCACCCTATCACTCCTATCCCTCCTACTCTGCTCCACAACAACCGAGACAGCAGGGCTAAAAACAACCCAGGAAACTTAAGGTTACCAAACCACAGCCTGCTCCTACTACTCAACCAATTCAGAGTTTTTGACTCCTTCCTAAGGAGCATGGCTAATTCTCCCATGACTTCTCCACCTCCTTCCAAGATCCCAGGGAGACTAGTCCACTTCGCACATTGCTGGAAGAACATCCTAGGAACCCTGGACTTTATATCTAGTAGGCCAGGGTCTACAGATGAAATTCAGAGATCTTTCAACCACTCATTTTGTAGGCCAACCCTCCTTATATCGCCATCAAACCACCTTGTTACAACAGGAGATCCATTCTCTACTAATGCAGGAGGCAATAGAGGAAGTACCTCTTTCTCAACACAGCCTTGGCTTCTACTCTCGATACTTTCTTATCCCAAAGAAGACGGGAGGCCACAAGTCTATACTAGATCTCCAAAACTTCAACAAATTCCTTGTCAAGGAAAAATTCATGAAGATTTCTCTAGGTACCCTTCTTTTTACTTCCAACCAAACAATTAATTGGCTTTGCTCCTTAGACCTAAAGGATGCTTATACTCACATACTCATCCACCCAGATTACTGAAAGTTCTCAGATTTGTATTTCAGAACAATCATTACCAATATCGAGTCCTTCCTTTTGGTTTGGCTTCAGCACCCAGAGTTTTCACACTGTGGTGGCAGCCTATCTTTAAACTTTGGGGATCTTTCTGTTCCCCCTACGTAGACAATTGGTTGCTAAGGGCAGATACCGTTATGGCAGTCACTACTGCCCTCAAACAGACTATCCACGTCCTATAAGGAGTTAGGCTTTGTCATAAATTAGCCAAATTCACATCTCACTTCGACTCAAAACCTAGAGTTCATAGGAGCTCAACTAGACATGATCCAAGCTTGAGCATTTCTGCCAGACATACGTGCCCGACTAATGACCTTGGCATCACAGATCCAACAACAGGAGTCAATAACAGCCAGAATATTCCTACGCCTCCTAGGCCACATGGTCTCCACAGTCCGTGTCATTCCATATGCTCGTCTCAACATGAGAATAGCACAATGGACTCTCTCACAGCAGTGGAAGCAGTCCACAGACCACCTCTCAGACTCCATCACTATCACCCCTCAGATGAGGTCAACCCTGCAGTAATGGAGCAGACCACACAACCTCCTCGTAGGGTTACCTTTCAATGGTCTGTACCACAGTGTACTCTGATGACCGATGCATCAAAGCTAGGTTGGGGGGCTCACCCTAAACAGTCTTACGACCCAGGGCTTATGGACTTCAAAAGAGAATCTCCTACACATCAATCTCCTCAAACTCAGAGCAATCTTCAATGCCATCCTGTTCTTCTCTGCCCATATCAGGAGCTGCTCAGTCCTCCTTCAGATGGACAACCAGGTGACTATGTTTTATGTAAACAAACAGGGAGGAACGAGCTCTCTCCCCTTATGCACAGAGACCATCCGCTTGTGGAACTGGGCAATCCCTCAGGAGATTTACCTTCATGCAGTGTACCTTTTAGGAACAGAGAATTCCTTAGCCGACAGACTGAGTCGCATCCTCTATCCACTTGAGTGGAGGCTGGAACCTCAAGTAGCTCAACACTTGTTCCAGCTTTGGGGGATGCCAATAATCAACCTCTTTGCTTCTCCTGTCAACACTCAACTACCTCTGTTTTGCTCCAGAATCCTTTCCCCTCACAGAGAGAGATCGGATACATTTCTCCTTCATTGGGAACAGCATCTCCTATATGCTCTCCCTCCTCTCCCCCTCATAGCAAAGACATTATTCAAACTATAAGCCAACAGAGGAATGATGATCCTCATTGCACCTTACTGACCAGACAACCCTTGTTTCCCTACTTCTTCAACTTGTTCAGAAACCTCCCCTCAACCTCTGTTACTCTCCCAACCTTCTCTCTCAGGAACAGGGGACCCTCCTGCACCCCAATCTCAAGACATTTCGCTTGACGGCCTGGCTGCTGAGCGGGTGATCCTCTCACCCCTACAACTCCAAGAGGAGTTTTTACTAGTTCTCCTATCTTCCAGAAAAGATTCCACCAGACGCTCTTATGCTTTCAAGTGGTGCAGATTCACCATTTGGTGTTCACAGAAAACACTAGATCCTTAAGCATGTTTAGTCCCAGATCTACTTCTATATCTGCTCCACTTATCCTCCTCTGATCTCAAGACCAACTCTGTAAGAGTACATATCTCCAGGAATAAGCAGGAATGAGTCTTCACATATGGGTATCGTCGGTACCGACGTAGCCTGCGCGGGAACGCTCCCCAGCGTCCAATAAGAAAGCTTTTGGGAGCATCCCACGGCGCCTGCGTGCTGCCTTCCCGCCTTTCCCAATCCCTCTCTCTAGTTCTTCTTTTCCGCGGAGCCAGCAGGTCGTGTTCCTGTCACCGCAGAAGAAGTTCTTTATTTTTTCCTATTCTTTTGTGTCGCATCTGCCTTCTTAGACGTTGGACCAGTACCGCCGGTCTTTTCTTTTCTTTCTTTCTTTTTAAAAAAAAAAACAAAAAAAACCCCTTTTCTTCACTGTGCATTTTCAGTTTTTGGGCCTTAGGCCTAAAAATATTTTCCTCATGGAGAAGCCCGCCTCCGGGTTTAAAAAGTGCACAAAATGTGGCGGTACTATTTCTGTCACCGACACCCATGACTGGTGTCTAAAATGTTTGGGGCCTGACCATTCCATTACGGATTGTATATCCTGTACCATGATGTCTAAAAGAGGTCGGCAGAACCGAGCAGTCAAGCTCAGTACCCTGTTTCCCTCTGATGCACTTCGGTGGCATCGATGTCTTCCAGGGCTGCTTCTTCCTCCCATGGATCTCAGGTAACCAAGCATAAATCTGGCCGGTCCTCGAAGGGTAGATCTCCTTCCAAGCATCGAGATGCCTCCAGGCTTGCCCTCGAGGATTCCGCACCGGCAAAATTACCCCAGCGGGAAGCTCCGGCTTCCAAAGCATTGTCTATGGGGTCACAGGTTGACATCGATGGCTCGGCCTCGACAGATCACCTGTTGCCGTGTTCTGGGGTACCGGTGGCTCCCACTGGTACCGACATCCAGACATTGGTGGCGTCGATGGATCAAAAGATTCTGACCATGCAGCACACCCTAGCGGCATTCATACAGGCTGCGACGCCTCTGGTACAGCAACAATCCCCGTTGTCGGTACCGGCACCGGCATCACTCCCAGTGCCGGTACCGATCGCATCGACATCGGCTTCAGTGTCGGCTGCAACGGTACCTTGTCCTATGATGCCCATCGGTACCGAACCGGTACCGGTTACTCCCGATACCGACCCTACTCGGTACGGTTATCGGGCTTTACAGGAGCATCCAGACAGGCGATACTTCGATTCCTCTGAAGACTCTGAGTCTGAGGGTTCTGTCGAGGCATCCATACTTCTTCCTCAGGAGTCTTCTTCTCCTAAGCGAAGAATGTCTCCTCCAGAAGACTTGTCTTTTCAAGACTTCATCAGGGAAGTGGCTAGGGGCCTCTCCATTACAGTGGCCCCTGAGTCAGAACCCAGAGCCAAGGAATTGGATATTTTACAATATCCTAAAACTCCTAAGGAGGCAGCTACCTTGCCTGTCCATGAGATTCTGTATGATCTCATGTTGAGGATGTGGGAGACACCTCTTACCACTTCTCCTCATTCTCGCAGGTTAGACACTATCGTGTCCCTCCTTATCCTGGCTTCCACAAGACTCAGCTTCCTCACCACTCTATTGTGGTAGAGTCTGCCATGAGAAAGATAAAGAGAGCAAAGAGACACTCATCTAATCCTCCAGGACGTGAATGCAGGACCCTAGATGCTTTTGGCCAAAGGGTTTTTCAAGCTTCTATGCTAGCTGTCAGGATCAACTCCTATAGTCTCTATATAGGAATGTTTCTAAAAGAAGTCACAGATCATCTGCAGACTTTAACCCCTTTCATTTCGGAGGATAAAAGGCAGGAATTTCTCACTTGGCTCAAACATGCCCAAGATGCCTCAAAATTTTCCAACCGCGCAGCCTTTGACTCTTTTGAGTGTATAAGCAGAGCCTTGGCTATTGCCATAGGGGCACGCAGAATTGCTTGGCTACAAGCTTCTGATTTGGAGCTCTGGGTCCAAGATGAATTGGGAAATATCCCTTGTACAGGTGAAAACCTTTTTGGTAAGGATTGGCAAGCAAAGGCCAATCAGATGGATGCTGAAAATTCTGCTTTGGATCGACTTTCAAAGTCTACCTCTGCTCCTGTTAAGAAAAGATTGTTCAAAAAGACATCTTTTTCCAAAAAGGGAAGATACTATCCTGCTTATGGTCAGCAGGCATCTTCTGCAGGTCATTTTGCTGCAAAGCGTCAGCAACCACCTAAACAAACCAAATCAAAGGCTGCTAGGCCTTCCACGACCCAGCAGCCTCAGCCTCCTCAGGGCCTTTAACTTGCAGCTAGAGAACTTAGCCTTTCTGGCTCTGGGGGAACCAGAGCCCCTTACCATTCCAGGAAGGTTGACTTACTTTGCTCCCAGATGGGAACAAATCACAGCAGAGCAATGGACACTCTCTATCATAAGAGAAGGGTACAAGCTTCATTTCTTAAGCCTTCCCCCTCACACCATAGTGAAACAGTTCAATTCTCCAACATCTCTCCTCAACCTTCTGGGTCAGGAGATTGCCACCCTTCTTGCCCAAGGGGCAATAGAAGAAGTACCTCTTCTTCAACAGGGCACAGGGTTCTACTCCCCTTATTTTCTTATCCCAAAGAAAACAGGGGGCTACGGACCCATCTTAGATCTCAGAGAATTGAACAAATTTCTATTCAAGGAGAAATTCAAGATGATTTCTCTCGGTGCTCTGCTTCCATACCTTCAAAGTCAGGACTGGCTTTGTTCTCTAGATCTCAAGGATGCATACACCCATGTCCTCATCCATCCAACACACAGAAGGTTCCTTTGGTTCCTTTTTGGAGAAAAGCACTACCAATACAGGGTGCTTCCTTTCGGTCTGGTCTCTGCACCAAGGGTGTTCACGAAATGCATGGCAGTAGTAGCTGCATTTCTGCGCACTCTAGGAATATTCGTTTTCCCATATCTGGATGACTGGCTCATTCGAGCTCCCTCTCAGTCAGAGGCCAAGAATTTTCTAACCTGCACAATGCGTGTCCTTCAGTATTTGGGACTGGTAATAAACATCCCAAAATCCAATATCACCCCTACTCAGTCTCTGGAGTTTATAGGGGCTCTGCTAGATACCACAACTGCAAGGGCCTATCATCCTCAGGCTCGTTGCCTACGCTTGGTGCAGTTAGCCTCCCAAATACAGTTAAAGTCCCATTTAATTGCTCAAGAAATGTTACAACTCTTAGGCCACATGGCATCTACCGTGCATGTGGTTCCATATGCTCGCCTTCACATGAGGGCAGCTCAATGGACTTTGTCCACCCAGTGGACTCAGGCATCAGGTTGCCTGTCAGAAAAAATAGCAAACTCCAGTCGCCTTTTTTGGTCTCTCCAGTGGTGGAAGTCCTCTCAAAACCTGTTGCTGGGGTCCCCTTTTCAGCAGCCACTACCCCAAGCAACCCTTACAACAGATGCCTCTCCAATGGGTTGGGGAGCTCATCTGCAAGATCTCTCCACCCAGGGCATTTGGTCTCCACAGGAGACTTCTCTACACATCAATCTCTTGGAACTCAGAGCAATATTCTTAGCTCTCAGAGTGTTCCACTCCCTGCTCAGCTACAGGACAGTCCTTATCCACACGGACAACCAAGTAGCCATGTTCTATGTAAACAAGCAGGGAGGGACTGGCTCTCCGTCGCTTTGCAACGAAACTTTGCGACTGTGGGCCTTCGCCAGAGAACATCAGATTCATCTTATGGCAGTATATCTTCCAGGCGTTCAAAACTCTTGGGCAGACAGACTCAGTCGAGTTCTGCTTCCACACGAGTGGTCCCTTCACATGGACTAGGTAGCCAGAATTTTTCGAATTTGGGGAACCCCGGACATAGACCTCTTTGCAAGTCCGTGGAATGCCAAACTTCCCCGGTTCTGTTCCAGAATTCCGTGTCAGGAAGTTCAGGCCAAGGATGCCTTCCTTCTTCACTGGGGTCAAGACTTCCTTTATGCCTTTCCACCCATTCCCCCAATTCCCAAAACACTTTTCAAGCTTCAGAGAGACCGAGGTTCCATGATCTTCATAGCCCCACATTGGCCACGCCAAGTGTGGTACCCTCTGCTTCTGCATCTCTCTCAAGCTCCTTCCCTGGAGCTGGGCTCTGCACCAGATCTTCTATCCCAGGAAGACGGAACGTTGTGGCACCCAAACCCCCAGTCTCTCCATCTCAGGGCCTGGTTGCTGAAGGTCTAGACCTTCAAGTTTTTCATCTCTCTCAGCAAGTCAGAGATATTCTTCATGCTTCCAGAAAGCCTTCCACTAGACATACTTATGCTTTCAAATGGAAAAGATTTACCATTTGGTGTTCAGAGAAGGGTCTTAACCCTCTTGCAATACCTTTGAATTCTTTATTGGAGTATCTTCTGTATCTATCCCATGCAGGCCTTAAAACGAATTCAGTAAGAGTCCATTTGAGTGCTATTGCAGCGTCCCTCAAGCCTCTCAATGGACAGCCTATTTCCTTTCATCCTCTTGTAGCAAGATTCATGAGAGGCCTTCTTTTAACTAAACCTCCCATTAGACCACCTCCAGTGGCATGGGATTTAAATCTGGTTCTTGGCCAGCTTATCAAGCCACCCTTTGAACCCTTGGCCACCACCTCCTTGAAATTTCTTTCTTGGAAGGTTATCTTTCTCATTGCAGTCACCTCAGCACGCCGCATCAGTGAATTGCAAGCCTTGGTGGCTAATCACCTTATATAAGGTTCCATCATGATAAGGTAGTCCTCAGGACCAATCCACACTTTATGCCCAAAGTGGTCTCGCCTTTTCATCTGAACCAAGAGGTATACTTACCTGTCTTTTTTCCAGGACCTCATGCATCAAGTGCAGAGAGGAATCTTCATACTTTGGATTGTAAAAGAGCTCTCTCGCCTTTTACTTACAAAGAACACAGCAACATAGAAAGTCTTCTCAACTCTTTGTTGCTTTTGATCCTTCTCATTTAGGACTTCCAGTTGCTAAGAGAACACTGTCCAACTGGATTGCTCAGTGTATTTCTTTCGCCTACCAGAGTAGGAACCTTTCTCTGGAGGGCCATGTCACAGCTCACAATGTGAGAGCCATGGCAGCCTCAGTGGCTCATCTAAATTCTGTGTCCATCGACCAAATCTGTCGAGCGGCCACCTGGGCCTCGGTTCATACCTTCACAGCCCATTACTGTTTGGACAAGGACTCCCGCCGGGATGCCTCGTTTGGTCAGGCTGTTCTCAAACACCTGTTCCATTCTTAATCAACTCCTACCCACCTACCCTGGTTGGATGCCAGAGATCCATGGGGGGAGGTAGAGCCCTTTTCAATGACACACAACTCTGGGGTCTCTCCCTGGCATCTGCAGCTAGGGAGTCCCCATATGTGAAGACTCATTCCTGCTTGTTCCTGGAGATAGCACAGTTACTTACCTGTAACAGGTGATCTCTGGGAACAGCAGGAATAAGTCTTCACAACCCACCCACCTCCCCTAGGAGTTGTATCTCTCTTATCTATCTTTCCTTCCCTCTCTCTCTCTTTGTCTCAGCTTTAAAACTTGAACTGGAGAGAGGCGGTTGGGAAAGGCGGGAAGGCAGCACGCAGGCGCCGTGGGATGCTCCCAAAAGCTTTCTTATTGGACGCTGGGGAGCGTTCCCGCTCAGGCTCCGTCGGTACCGACGATACCCATATGTGAAGACTTATTCCTGCTGTTCCCAGAGATCACCTGTTACAGGTAAGTAACTGTGCTTTATGCACCATTGCGGCCTCACCATATGTTGAAAAACCAGCCGATCTCAACACATCCCTTGATGTCTAGATTCATGAGGGGTCTTCTCCTAACCAAACTGCCTTTTGCCCACCACCCACACCGTGGGATTTAAATGTTGTTTTTGCACAGCTCATGCGCAGTCCTTTTGAACCCATGGCATCAGCCTCTTTAAAGTTCTTAATGTGTAAAGTCCTTTTTCTCATTGCAGTCGCCTCCGCTTGTAGATTCAGTGAACCTCAAGCCTTGGTGGACTATACACCATATACCACATTCCACCACGGCAAGGTAGTCCTTCGGACGTATCTTAGGTTCTTACCAAAAGTCGTCACTTCCTTCCACCTGTACCAATCCATCTCACTACCAACGTTCTTTCCAAAGCCTCATACCTTCCTGGCTGAGGCGAAATTGCATACTCTTGATTGTAAGAGAGCATTGGCATTCTATCTGGACCATACTAAGGCTCATCACCAATCCTCTCAGTTACTTGTCTCTTTTGACCAAAGTCATCTGGGGCTACCAGTCTCTAAGAGAACAATTTCATACTGGCAAGCAGACTGCATATCTTTTATTTACTTGCAAGCTGGTCTATCTCTTCAACACCATATCACTGCCCTGAGCTATGACTACCACTGTAGCTAACCTCCGTTCTGTCCCTATTTCTGAAATCTGCCAAGCAGCTACCTGGTCTTCACTTCATACCTTCACAGCACACTATTGCCCGGACAAGGACTCCAGAAGTGATGGTCAATCTGTTCTACGTAATCTTTTTCAAATTTAGACAACTTGCCCTCTGGACTACCTCGCGGGAGGTGCTCCGAACAAGCTGAGTCTATTAGATCCTTGCTGCAACTTCTAGTTGTGCCAGGACTCTTCGCTCGCTCGTCAGTCTGTGGCTAGGGAGTCCCATATGTGAAGACTGACTTCCACCTGTAACATGTGATTTCCAGGAACAGCAGAAATCAGTCTTCACAACCCGCCTACCTCCCCTTCAAATTGTCCCATTTTTTCTTTTTATTATTATTTTGTCTCCGCTATACACCTAACTGAGGAGATTAGGATCTAAGGCAGGAAGGCAACCATGCATGCATGGAGGAACACTCCCAAAGACTTTCCTGTTGGATGCCGGGGAGTGTTCCCACACTGGGCTCTGTCGGTGTCGATGTCACCCATATGTGAAGGCTGATTCTTGCTGTTCCTGGAGATCACCTGTTACAGGTGAGTAACTATGCTAAGTCTCTCCTCATAGGGGTATCCTTCCATCCCGTTTACCATTTTGGTGGCTTATCTGTACCTTTTCTAATCCTGCTATATCCTTTTTAAGATATGGTGACCAGAATTGCACACAATACTCAAGGTGCTGTCACATCATGGAACGATACAGAGGCTATAATATCCTTTGTTTTATTCAAAGCACGTTTTGACACTCAAGTGGGCAGATTTCCTGCCAGAGGAGAAAGTCATAAGACTGTTTAATTGCCAGGCAATATTTTGTATGCAGCAAGCCCCAGAGTCTTGGATTATCTTCAGCTCCTTAGATTAATGGTGGCGACCATAGAGATGGTCCCTTGGGTGCATACTCACATGTGTACTCACTAGGCCATTTTGAAAGACTCCTTCTATCCAAGCAAGGACTGTTAATCACCCAGGAAGTTGGTCACAGCTTACCTCAGCAGCACAGGCATAAATAGCTCAACCAGAGCTCTGTGATCCTCAGTCTTGAAGGACTAGAAAAGGGGACTGTTACTTCTGGAGAGAGATCTGCAATTGTGAGTATATACTTCTCGGAATTTTCTGAAAGGAATTCTTTGTATTAAAGCTAATTCATCTGTGAACCCACTATTTTTTGTTAAATCAGTCAGGGCCTAGTAGCAGCAGTTTAAGTTTAAATTTAAAACACAGAAGAGAACTTTCTGGTTAAACATTTCATACCCAGCAGAGAGCTTGTAGTTTAAATTTAATAGTCACTCAGGGACTAGTATCAGCAAAGTACTTTTAGTTTAAATTTAAAACACAGAAGAGAGCTTTCTGGTTAAATTTAGAACCCAGCAGAGAGCTTGTAGTTTAAATTTCATAATAAGTTAGAGCCTAGCAGCAGCAAAGAGCTATAGTTTAAATCAAATCAGATTATAGCTTACCTCAGCAGCACAAGACAGGGTGCTGTGTAGCAGCCCTCTTTTAATAAGTGTTATTTCCCTCCCTCCCCTACACCCACCCACCCCTGGGATAATCGTAGCTTTATAGGTACTTACACATCTTAAAAGACAGAAGGTGCTTTCAGGTGAAGCTCGTTATCCAAATCAGTCATACACCAAGGACCTGAGATTAATTAAGCTTTAGGTGAACAAGGTATATTAAACGTATTAGGTACCGTTTTATTAGTATAAATATCCATAGCAACCCTTAGTAAGTAAAGAACTTAAAGATCTAAACACAAACTTAAAACTAAGATGCAGACAGCAGTTCAGCAGCGAGATGGGGGCTTTCCAGTCTTTTGCATTGAGTGTCACATGTATGATTTTCTCCCAGTTGGTGAGAGGTCTTACGTGTGCACTAGGTGCAAGGAGCTCTTTGCTCTCAGGGAACGAGTCTGTTCTCTAGAGGCTAGAGTAGCAGACTTGGAAAACATAAGAAGGACAGAGAGGTACATAGACGAGACCTACAGGGATATAGTCCTGAAGTCCCACCTCCAGTCTGGCAGCATCCCTGTTGCCATGGAGGTGAGAGGTCACGTGATAGGAGAGCATTACCCTGGTGTGGCAGGAAGTGATCCTGTAACTAGGACATGTCCTCCAGGTGATGTAAAACCCTCTCGAACCGAGGAAGTTTCTCCAGGGCCATGTGCCCATGTGGGAAGGGTTAAGACAGCCGTTATAGTTTGTGATTCGATCATTAGGCATGTAGATAGCTGGTTGGCTGGTGGACGTGAGGATCGCCTGGTAACATGCCTGCCTGGTGCGAAGGTAGCGGACCTCACGCGCCACCTAGATAAGGTCTTAGATAGTGCTGGGGAGCAGTCTGCTGTCTTGGTACATGTCAGTACCAATGACATAGGAAAATGTGGTAGGGAGGTTCTGGAGGCTAAATTTAGGCTTTTAGGTAGGAAGTTGAAATCCAGAACTTCCAGGGTAGCATTCTCCGAAATGCTTCCCGTTCCACGCCCAGGACCCAAAAGGCAGGCAGAGCTCTGGAGTCTCAATGCGTGGATGAGACAGTGGTGCAGAGATGAATGTTTTGGATTTGTTAGGAACTGGGGAACATTCTGGGGAAAGGAGGGGCTCTTCTGAAGGGATGGGCTTCACCATAACCGGGATGGAACCAGGCTGCTGGCATTAACCTTTAAAAAGGAGATAGAGCAGCTTTTAAACTAGATAATAGGGGAAAGCCGACAGTCGCCCAAGAGCGCATGGTTCGGAAGAATGTATCCTTGAAGGATACTACCAAAAGCAGAGAGATTCCAAAAAAGAGTAAAGTAGCCCAAATGCCCTCGAGTATGGTGCAGACAGAGCTCAAAGATCCCAAATTACCCATGTCTACCAGTAGCCAAATTAATATGAATAAAATGCAGTCTCTAAAATGCTTGTATGCAAATGCTAGAAGTCTAAAAAATAAGATGGGAGAGTTAGAATATATAGCACTAAATGAAAGGTTAGATATGATTGGAATATCAGAGACATGGTGGAAGGAAGACAACCTGTGGGACACTGTGATACCTGGGTACAAACTATATCGTAATGATAGAGCTGATCAAATTGGTGGAGGGGTTGCGCTCTATGTTAGAGAGGGCATTGAGTCAGAAAGGATAAAATTTTGCAGGAAACAGAATTTGCTGTAGAATCTCTATGGATTGAAATTCCATGTAAAAAGGGGAAGATGATGGCAGTGGGGGTGTACTATCAAAATCCTGGCCAGAATGAACAAATGGATGATGAAATGCTCAAAGAAATCAAGGAAGCTAACAAAAGTTACAGCGCAGTGATAATAATGGGTGATTTCAATTACCCCGGTATCGACTGGGTCAGTGTCACGGCAGGCCATGCTAGGGAGATAAAGTTCCTAGATGAAATAAATGACTGCTTCTTGGAGCAGCTGGTTCATGAACCGACCAGAGGGGAAGTCATATTAGACTTAGTCCTTAGTGGAACACCAGATCTAATGCAAGAGATAAGGTTGTTGGGGCCACTTGGCAATAGTGATCATAGCATGATCGCCGTTGATTTAATTAGTGGAGGAGAGATAGTAAGGAAATCCACAGTACTACCTTTTCACTTTCGAAAGGGAGACTATGATAAAATGAGGAAAATAGTTAAGAAAAAACTAAAAGGAGCAGTTGCAAAGACTTACATCAAGCTTGGTTGTTGTTGAAAAATACTATCTTGGAAGCCCAGACAAGTTGTATTCCACGCTTTAAGAAAAGTGGAAGGAAGTCCAAAAAACTGCCAGCATGGTTTAAAGGTGAGGTCAGAGAGGCTGTTGCCAAAAAAGCATCTTTCAGGAAATGGAAAAAAGAGCCAAACGACACAACCTGGAAACAGCACAAGCACTGGCAAGTCAAATGCAAGGCATTGATAAGGCAGGCAAAAGGAGAATTTGAGAAGAAGCTTGCTGCGGAAGCAAAAACCCGAAATAGACTTTTTCAAGTGCATTCGTAGCAAGAAACCTGTGAGAAAGTCAGTTGGTCCATTAGATGATAGAGGGGTTAAAGGGGCACTAAGAGGCGACAAGGCGATAGCGGAGAGACTGAATGAATTCTTTGCTTTGGTCTTTACTGAGGAAGATGTAGGGATGTTACCCATGACTGAAGTGGTTTTTAAAGGATCGGAAGAATTGAAGGAAATATCTATACATCGGGAAGATGTATTACAACTATTAGATTAACTGAAGAGTAGCAAATCACCTGGGCCGGATGGTATACATCCAAGGTGTTAAAAGAACTGAAATATGAGATTGCAGACCTGCTATTAGTAATCTGTGAACTATCATTAAAATCATATCTAATACCTGAAGATTGGAGGTTCGCCAATGTAACACCAATTTTTAAAAAGGGTTCCAGGGGTGGTTCGGGAAACTACAGACCGGTGAGCCTGACGTCAGTACCAGGAAAAATGGTAGAAACCATCTTAAAGAGGGTTTGGCGTGGCCCTTAGGCGGGGCACGATAGGCGGAAAACAGAGTCTTCACCTAACACTACAGAACCAGCGTGTGCCAACGTCGGAACCTGTCCTCCTCGTCATGCTGTTTAGGCAAGATTGCAGCTCCTCATAACAGTTTCCCTCCCAGTCGGGGTAGAGCGTGCCGGAGTCTCCGATACCACCACCCATGTGATCGCTTTGGCTGGGCATGTCTCACATCCACTCCCTGCATACTCAGGAACTGTGAAGTTACTTCTCCTTCTCATTGCCTCAAGTAAGATTAGATAGACCCCTTATGTATCTGCTATTCTGCCTTATACCTGGAGTTTCTCATGTAATGATTCACTGTTGACTAACTATCGCTCAGTAAGCTCTCATACAATATTTACCTGCTAATTTGTACCCCACTGAACAGCATTGTCTCCGAAACTCAGTCAGAATTAGATAGTTTCTGAAATCCGTCATATACCTTGTGTAATACTTAATAGCTTTACCTCTAAATTCTGTCTCATTGATATATTTGATCCATTTGTGCCTGTTGTACACTACTAGAACTTGTATATTATACATCTGTTTACACTCCTATATCTATTCACCGCCAAACCACTACAAAATACTGCATTTGCTCTCTTGACAACCCAGCAGTCAGTAATACCCACTAACACAGCATAGACTTACCACTGATACACTAACAACAAGGCTGACACCAGATCTTCAACATCCAAGATCAACACTGAAATGGCCCCACCCATCACGGCCATAATGAGCGGCCTCATGATCTTTTCTTTGCTGATTGTTGAGTCCCTAGCCTTATTCCACGCTACTAATCATATCCCAATACTCCAGCACCATGCCAAAACATGGACAAACTCTGCCTACCCTAACAACTTAAAGAACACACACACACGTCAATCATATTTGTTACACATAGCTCTCCAACATAACAAACAAACTAAACCAGAGAAATCCACTCTAGTTCTTAATTGCGCCCTTATAAATGCAAGATCAATTCGTAATAAATGGCCAGTTGTCACTGAATTAATTGCATCCCACAACCTGGATATTCTCTTAATAACTGAAACGTGGCTTTCCGACGTAGACAATGTAATTCTCAACCAACTATTACCCAACAACTTCACAAGCCACTCCCGGCATAGAGGAATCAAAAGAGGAGGGGGGGCCCTTATCTTAACCAAAACGGACTTGCACTTTCATACAACAGACTCCTCCAGTACCAACAATCTTGATATCATATCCATAGCAAATGATCAATGCGCCATCAACCTGCTATATAGAGCACCCTCATCCTCAACTGACGATCTCTGCAACATCCTCGACCTAGCAGCCAACACTCGCAACCTCAACTTATCAAACTGGATACTAGGAGATTTCAATCTCCCTTCACTTCACTCCAGTCATGCCACTGCCCTACTAGAAGCAATTAATAATCTGGGCTACAAACAAATCATCAACGAACCCACCCACACCAAAGGGAACATACTGGACATGATCTTTGCCCCTCTGTCATTACAAGATCCAAATGAAAAGCTGGTAACATCACTCACTTCTGTACCATGGTCAGATCACAATCTTATCAATTTCAGCATACCTATCAACAACAACTCTCTACACAGCAATGGAACCTTAAGCAACACCACTTCTCGAAATTTCAGAGCCTTCAACAAAGATCTCATACTGGCTGAAACTCTTCCCCTATACAACAATGCAACCCTCAACCTTGACAATTTAATCTCCTCATGGAATAAGAATCTTAGCGCTATTGCCCAAAAACCTACGAAGAACAACATCGTAAATAATAGAAAACATTCTCCTTGGTTCTCTCCTGAACTATGTATCTCCCGCTCTCATTTACGGAAACTAGAGAAAAGATGGAGGCGTTCCCACTCAGCCGGAGACCTGTCAGCTTACAGAACTCACCTTGCAATTTACAAAGAGGCTATCCTATCAAATATGAAACAATACCATACTGACACCCTCAAAAGATCTCTAAACAAACCTCGTGACCTCTTCGAACTAGTTAAATCATTCTCTAAGGAACCATCTCCAAGCCATCCCGAAGAGATCCACCCACAAGAGTTTGCCAACCATTTACAATCCAAGCTACTTCAAACTGATGAAGTTAACACTTTCATAGCACAAGGCACCACCAGTCCAACTTTACTTTATAAGTTCTCCACACCATCCAAGAAACATGTGGAAGATACTATTGCAGCACTCAACACCACGACTGCACAAACTGACCCTTGCCCTGCATATTGGATTAAAAATTTACGATCAGAACTCAGCCCACTTATCACAAAAATGATGAACCTATCATTCTCAAATGGATCTTTCCCTGCACCACTCAAGCAAACATCCATCAGACCTCTGTTAAAGAACCCTAAACTGGACCCAAGCAAAGTTGAATCCTATAGACCCATAGCCAGTATACCTCTATTAGCCAAAATAATCGAAAAGGAAGCACAAAGGCAACTCCAAGACCATATAGATTTAGCCTCCCCACTAGACCATCGGCAACATGGCTTCAGGGAATACCATGGCGTCGAAACCCTACTTACCTCTCTCTTCAATAAAATCGTCACAGGTATCGACAACATCCATCAAGGTTTCGCCCTCATCTTTATAGACATTGCGGCAGCCTTTGACTCTGTACACCATGGTCTGCTAATAGAACGACTAAAAGAAAAGGGCATAAGTGGCGTCGCCCTCGATTGGTGCAGATCGTACCTTGATGGCAGATGGCAGCATGTAAAATCAGGTTCAAGATCTTCCGAACCCTTCCATCAGCGACAAGGCGTCCCCCAAGGGTCTTCCCTCTCATCTCTATTATTTAATATTTACATGCAACCTATTTTCAACATTATCGAATCATTCAAGGTCGACTGTCTAATTTATGCTGATGACATCCTCCTATTTATGCCATTCTCCACAGAAAAAATGGACCTTTCGCCACTGATTGAATGCTTCAATACAGTCTCCGAATGGCTCCTATCACAAAACCTCAGGATCCAACACAAAAAGTCTGAGGTGCTATTCATCACCAGAGACCAGAAATTCTGCCCCCCAACTCATATAAAAGTTAAAGAAGCTGAGCTCCAAACCAAATCAGCAATTCGGTACTTAGGGGTCACCCTCGACCAACGACTAGATATGAAAACCCATATATCCAACATAGTCAGAGCCGTATACTTCAAAATCCGGTCACTCAGACACCTGCAATCCCTTCTAAGCACTGAAGACTTCCGGACAATATACCAAGCACTTATCTTACCACACTTTGACTTTGCCAACGCTATTCTCCAAGGTCTCCCTCAATCATCTCTAAATCCGTTGCAACTTGCCATGAATGCCGCAGCCAGAATCTTAGTAGGAGCAGCAAGATGCGACCATATAACGCCTATCCTAATACAACTTCATTGGCTCCCCGTTCAAGGAAGGCTTACATTCAAATCTTTGTTACTCACCTTCAAATCTATCCATGGCATCACCTCCCCCTCTTTAACCAACATCATCCAGCCAGCTCCTCCCAACAGAACAAGGAGAACCCCATCTACAAATGTGCTAGTAATTCCAAAGGCTTCAACAAAGTACACAACCGCAACATCTAACAGGGCATTTAGTATCTATGCCCCAAAATGTTGGAACGCATTACCACCAGGCATCCGTGCAATTACTGACCTATCAAAATTCAGAAAGGCTCTCAAATCCCATTTATTTACTCAATACTACCAGATTAACCCTACCACTACATAAGTGCCTCTCCCTCACCCCCTCAAGTTAATATATCAACTCCATTGTACACATGTTCACACTGAATTCCCAATACTCGGTCTCATTGTACATATGTAAGTAGTTTAGTTTGCATTCCCCGTTTATCCAAGTTATTACTCCTGTTCTATGTAAAGCATAAACATGTTATCCAAGTTGTTTTCTCCTGTTCTATGTGAAGCCAAACAGTTTGTTATGGTCATTTGGTTGTATGTAAACCGCGCTGACAATAGTGCGGTATATAAGAAATTGTAATAAATAATAAATAAATAATAAATAAAAATAAAGAATAAAATTACTCAGCATGTAGATATTCATGGCCTAATGGGAGACAGCCAACATGGCTTTAGACAAGGAAGATCTTGTCTTACTAATCTGTTATGTTTTTTTGAAGGAGTGAATAATCAGGTGGACAAAGGTGAGTCTGTTGATATAGTGTATCTGGACTTTCAGAAAGCCTTTGACAAGGTCACTCATCAGAGACTTTTGGCAAAACTAAAGAGTCATGGGATAGGAGGCAGTGTACTATTGTGGATCAGGAACTGGTTAAAAGATAGAAAGCAGAGGGTAGGGCTAAATGGCCAATTTTCCCAATGGAGAAAAGTGAATAGTGGTGTACCCCAGGGATCTGTGCTGGGTCCGCTGCTTTTTGACATATTCATAAATGACCTGGAAAGTGGAATAACGAGTGAGATTATCAGATTTGCAGATGACACAAAGCTATTTACAGTTGTTAAAACCCAAGAGGATTGTGGAAAATTGCAAGGAGGATCTTGATAAATTGGAAGACTGGACATCAAAATGGCAGATGAAATTTAATGTGGACAAGTGCAAAGTTATGCACGTAGGAAAGAACAACCCAAACTATGGTTATACGATGCAAGGTTCCACATTAGTAACCACCACCCAGGAAAAAGATTTAGGTGTCATTGTGGATACCATGTTAAAACCCTCGGCCCAGTGTGCAGCGGCGGCCATGAGAGCAAATAGAATGCTAGGTATCATAAGGAAAGGAATGGAAAATAAAACAAAAGATATTATAATGCCTCTATATCGTTCCATGGTGAGACCACACCTTGAATATTGTGTGCAATTCTGGTCGCCGTATCTTAAAAATGATATAGCAATTTTAGAAAAGGTTCAGAGAAGAGCCACCAAAATGGTAAAGGGGATGGAAGGATACTCCTATGAAGAAAGGCTAAAAAGGTTAGGGCTCTTTAACCTGGAAAAGAGACGGCTGAGGGGAGATATGATAGAAGTCTATAAATTAATGAACGGAGTGGAACGGGTAAACGTAGATCGATTGTTTGTTATCAGAATATAGAAAGACTAGGGGACATGCAATGAAGCTACAGGGTAAACTATTTAAGACTAATAAAAGAAAATATTTTTTCACTCAACGTGTAATCAAACTCTGGAATTTGTTACTGGAGGGTGTAGTAAAGGCTGTTAGTGTAGCTTGGTTTAAAAATGGTTTGGGCAAGTTCCTGGAGGAAAGGTCCATAAACCATTAAGAAGACCCAGGATATCAATGCTTCACCCAGTACAAGCATTGTGGAACCTGTGTCTTTTGGGGAAACTGCTAGGTACGTATGACCTAGATTGGCCACTGTTGGAAACAGAATACTGGGCTTGATGGACCTTGGTCTGACCCAGTATGGCATATCTTATGTGGCTGTTCTAGCAGATCTTGTTGACTCAATTGAATGCGAGTTCTCAGGAATTCAAGCGCAGGCTTCCTCTCATGTTGAGGTTGAGGTGCAGCCTGTGGTTATGGCAGCAACCCTGTCTTCTGAGAGAGGGCGTACTGCTGAATGATTTCTCCTGGATTCAGTCTATTGGGCTGGGGAGCCCATTGCCGAGACCGTACAGCTCAGGGTCATTGGAACCACAGGGAAGCAGTTGTGGTCCATCAACCACCTCGAGACGAGAGCTATCAAGTTGACTCTAATGCATTTCCGGCCCCTGGTCGAAGGCCAGGCGGTGCGAGTGTTTTCAGACAATACCACAGCGTGGCTTATGTCAGTCAGCTTCGGCGGAGAAAAACCTCCTAGCCTTGTTGGCTCAGCACATTGCCAGAGAGGACAATGTGGAAGTGGCGAGTGGAAGTTGAGTTGAAGCATTTCGTTTGATTCTGTGCCACTGGGTTAACCCTAAGATGGATCTGATGGTGACCCTCTCCAGTACTAGTGTGCTGCTTCTTCGGTCACCACACGGAGATGGGGCCTGAGGGTATCAATGCCCTGACCCAGCCTTGGGCCTGCCAGAGAAGGTGCTTGACATACAGACTCAGGCAGTTTGTTCCAGGAATAAGGAGCAGCAAGGTGAAAGAAGCAAAGTCTGGAGTTAGCAGTAGAAGA
The DNA here is from genome assembly GCA_033557465.1 of Ichthyophis bannanicus. Lineage (NCBI taxonomy): Eukaryota > Metazoa > Chordata > Amphibia > Gymnophiona > Ichthyophiidae > Ichthyophis > Ichthyophis bannanicus. The sequence goes on from CM066040.1 coordinate 74,862,137, forward strand.
GAAGAGCACAGATAGAAGCAATTTGCCAGAAGAGCAGAGTTCCCAAGGAGAAGTGTAGAGAGAGATAAGAGAGGAAAGGTAGTGAGGAGCTGCAGAGTGAATGCACTTATAGGTCAGCAGGAGAAGTTTGAACTGGATGCGGAAATAGATAGGAAGCCAGTGAAGTGACTTGAGAAGAGGGGTAATATGAGCATGACGAGGCTGGTGGAAGATTAGCCGCACAGCAGAGTGTTGAACATATTGAAGGGGAAAGAGATGATTCAGAGGGAGACCAGCAAGGAGTAGGTTACAATAGTTGAGACAGGCAATGACTAAAGAGTGGATACGTGTCTTACTATGGTGAGACTTTCAGTGCTTCTCGAGATTTTCTCGATCATATGCATCCTCTCCGTGCACATACTGCCTACTCCACTGAGACTGGTATGCAGCATGACATTTTTATTAATGTAAGTGTGCTTGGGCTTGAAAAGCTCACTAGTAGATCATACCTTTGGCTTTATATATTGAACTTTGAAATGACCTAGGCTATCCTGCAATCAGTACAAAACCTAGTTAACCTGTTTTTCTTAGGGACAGGAAGTAGGGCTACACTAGGGAGGAGTGGCCTAGTGGTTAGGACAAGGTACTTCAGGCCGGAGGGCCGGGGGTTCAAGTCCCACCTGGGGACAGCAATCTCAGGCCGGAGGGACTGGGATTTCTAGTCCTATAGGTACTCCTTGTGGTCTTGGGCAAGCCACTTAACCCTCCATTGCCCATGTTCCCTGTAAGTATTAGCGTATGTGTGTCATATCCCCTCGTGTTAAATGTATCTCCCAATTGACCGCTTTGACCCGGTGAAAAGCGGGATATAAATACAGCTAAATAAATAAAATAAATAAATACACTAATCACATGGCTTACCTTTTTCATTTACCCCTAATTTGAGCATTTTTATCAACTCCTCTCTCTCTCACTACTTCTCTCATCCTTTCAGTTATGCAATAAGGTCTTTGCTTTATTTTATTTCCAGGTTGAATCCTATTCTGATCTTTAGTGATGTGAGTATGCACAGGAAGAGTACAGAACAAGCCTCTGGTTCTCTTCTTAGGTCATGGTTCTTCCCTATCTGAACTTCACCATCTTTGTCATATTGAACCTGGGTTCTATCCTTTCTGAAAGCTGTAAACCTGTTCTGGGCTTTCAAGGGCTTTCTTTTCATTTTCATGAGTTTGCACACTTTATAGTTCACTGGGCACACTCTCTGAATTGTCTGATGTGATCCTTGATATATGTCTAAGCATTTAAACTCCTTGCTAGGTAGGTATAACAGGATTCTGTCCAGTGGCTAGAACTCCTGTAAAAATGCACCATATTTTCCTTGCAAAGGTATCTATAAAATCTAATGTTGATGCTTTTATTTTCATTGTTTTCACGTTTCTCTTGCGAAGTAAATGATGCCTCTAGGTATATCTCTGATATAATAACTGAAATAAAAGAAGATTGAGGCCCTTCATGAATGACAAATGAAGATGAGAAGAGTTGGTCATGATACCTGCAGTCTGTGGTAACAAATGCCTATAGTATAATTTTCAGAGTCCTAATAAATTCTGTATGACGCTGAGGGTGTCAAAGGGCGCTACTGAAATACTTTTGGTCGTATGGCTATTAGCTGTGTCGTGAAGCCTTTGCTTTTGATCTATGAGTATGTTATGTAATATGCCCATTTATAAAAATAGTGTTAATGAGTTTGAAGGTCGCTTTTTTGGCTGATGATCTAGAGTGTGTGGCCTTTTGAGTATTAAATGGTACGTAACGTCTGAAATTCAGTTTAATTGCTTGATATACCACATTTCAGAACTCGACAATGTGATTCGCAATATAAAAAAAATTAAAAATTTCTTGATCAAAAAGGTTTTCTTTATCCAGAGCCTTTCTTATTCTCCAGGTAAAAAAAATCCTTCAGTAACTTTCAAAGGCATATTAGCTTCATTAGCCAACTGTCGTGATCATATCTAATCTCCAGGAACAAGCAGGAATGTAGTCTTCACATATGGGTACCGTCGGCACCGACGGAGCCTGCGCGGGAGCGCTTCCCAGCATCCAGAAGGAAAGCTTTTGGGAGCATCCCACCACGCATGCGTGCTGCCTTCCCGCCCAACTACCTCTCTCACTTCAGTTCTTCGTTTTCCACGAAGCCGACAGGACGTGTCCCCTGTCACCGCAGAAAACTTTCTCTTATTTTTATATTTTTTGTGGTCGTGTCTGCCTTCTGTTGACGCCTACCGGTACCACCGGTGCTTTCTTTCTTTTCTTCTGAAAATAACTCAATTTTAGTGCTTTTTCTCAGGGGTTCTCCCTGCCCTGGTCTTGGCGCCATTTTGGGCATTAGGCCCTCTTTTCCCTTACCATGGAAAAACCAGCCACTGGTTTTAAAAAATGTTCAAAATGTGGCAGTACAATTTCTATTACCGACACCCATGACTGTTGTCTTAAATGTTTAGGTCCTGACCATTGCCCTACGGAGTGTCTCTCCTGCAGGAAGTTGACTAAAAGAAGTCTTCAGAATCGAGCAAATCAACTCGGTGCCCTATTTGCTTCAGACACGATGTCTGTAGCATCAATGTCTTCCAGGGCTTCTACTTCTTCCCAGGGATCTCAGGTAACTAAACACAGGTCTTCTAAGACTAGCCGGTCCTCGAAGGGTAGATCTCCCTCTAAACATTGAGATGCCACTGGCGTTGCCCTCGAGGACATTTCTCCGGCAAAACAGCCCCAGCGGGAGTCTTCGGGCTCCAAAGCTTTATCGGGGCTCCAGGATGTTCCCGAGGCCTCGACCTCAATGGAACTACTGGTGCCATGCTCAGGGGTTGTGGCCGTTTCCACCGGTACCGACACCCCGGCATCGGCAGTAGCAATGGACATAAGACTCCTCGCTATCGAATGCAGTCTAGCGACTCTTTTAGCTACTTCAATACCGCTAAAGTCGCTGCAGACGGTTCCACAGGCACCGGTACCAATGCCGGTACCAGTGCCAGTGCCCTCGGTACCTGTTTCAACAGGCATGCTTTCCCCGATGCCGAGCTTGGAGTCTCTCTCCAGCATGGGGGATCAGGTACCGACATCAAGTGGTACCGACGCCATCTGCTTCAAGAGAACCCGGTGCTTCCTCCTTTTGAGTCTTCCGATTCCGATGACTCGGATGATTCCACCGGTACCAGAGCTGAACTTTTACAAGATTCATCTCTTTCTCCTCAACGCAAAATGTCCCCTCCTGAGGATATGTCTTTTCATGATTTTGTATGTGATATGGCAAAGGGTCTTGCCATTACAGCAGTACCAGAAAAGGAGCCTAGGGCAGAAAAATTGAGAATTCTTCAATATCCTTTGGCTCCAAAGGAGGCAGCTATGCTTCCTATACACCAGATCTTACATGATCTAATGTTAAGAATGTGGGAAGCTCCTTTAACAGTATCTCCACATTCTAGACGTCTTGACACTATATATCGAGTACCACCTTGTCCAGGGTTTCAGAAGACTCAGTTACCACATCATTCTTTGGTGGTAGAGTCCACCATGAGGCGGATTAAGAGTGCTAAAAGACACTCTTCCAATCCACCAGATCGTGAGTCTAGAATACTGGATGCCTTTGGTCATCGATGCTTTCAGGTCTCCATGCTATCAGCAAGAATCAGTTCCTATATACTATACATGGGAATATTTCTTGAACAGGTTACAAAAGACTTGGAACTTTTGAACCCTTTTCTTCAAGAGGATAAACGGACGGATCATTTGACTTTGGTCAAACATGCTCAAAATGTCTCTAAGTTTCTGAATCGTGCTACCTTTGACTGTTTTGAATGTATTAGCAGAACCTCTGCTATATCCATAGAAGCATGTCGTATTGCCTGGCTCCAAGCTTCAGACTTGGAAGAATGGGTGCAAGATAAGCTGGGTAACATTCCTTGCACAGGAGAAAATCTCTTTGGCAAGGATTGGCAGCTCAAAGCTAATGAAATTGACACTGATAATACAACTTTAGACAGATTGTCAAAATCTACAGCTAACCCAGCCAAGAAAAAGTTTTTCAAAAAACCTTTTTTCTCTAAAAATGAAAAATTCTATCCATCTTCCACCCAGCAAACACATGTTCCCCAGAAGGGGCAACAACAAACTAGACAAAGAAAGACACAAGCTCAGCAAGCTCAGCAGACCCAGCCTCCTCAGGGTCTTTGACTGTTGTCTAGAGAACTTAGCCATTCTTCCTGGTCTAAGCCCAGAACCTTTAAATATGCCAGGCCATATCTGCCTTTTTGCCAAAAGATGGCGACAAATCACATCAGAAAATTGGACTCTTATCTATCGTGAGTCTGGGATACAAGCTTCATTTCCTCAGCTTGCCCCCATCCACGCTAATAAAACAGTTCAAATCTCAACCACCGGTCTCAGACCTGTTGTGGCAAGAGGTCACCACTCTTCTGGCTCAAGGGGCTATAGAAGAAGTTCCAATGTCCCAGCAGGGCACAGGAATCTATTCCCCCTATTTTCTCATTCCAAAGAAGTCAGGGGACTAAGATCTATCCTGGACCTCAGAGAACTGAACAAATATTTAGTACGAGAAAGATTCAAGATGATCTCCCTCGGCACACTTCTTCCATACCTTCACAAGCAAGATTGGCTATGTTCTCTAGATTTAAGGGATGCTTACATGCATATCCTTATTCATGCAGATCACAGAAAATTCCTTCAATTCCTAGTCAAGGGAAGACATTTTCAATACAGGGTCTTTCCTTTCGGGCTGGCCTCTGCTCCAAGGGTCTTCACAAAATGCATGACAGTAGTAGCAGCATTTATGAGGACTCTAGGAATTTTTGTCTTCCCTTACTTAGACGATTGGCTCATTCGAGCACCGTCCGCTCCAGAGGCAAGTCATGCTCTTTCCTGAGCAATGCAAATACTGCAGTACTTGGGATGGATCATAAACCTTCCAAAGTCCCAGCTCACCCCATCTCAATCCCTCGAGTTTATAGGGGCTCGCTTGGACACACAGCAGTCAAAGGCTTTCCTGCCTCAGCCTCGCTGTCTGCGCATAATCAAACTAGCATCTCAAGCAGTGCTACAAACTTTCCTCACTGCCCGACAGATGCTTCAACTTCTAGGACACATGGCATCTACAGTCCATGTGATTCCTTATGCACGCCTTCACATGCGAGCGGCCCAGTGGACCTTAGCTTCCCAATGGCCCAAGCCTCAGGATTCCTCTCAGACAAGATCAGAGTTACCACATGCCTGATTGCGTCTCTGCATTGGTGGTAATCTATGGAAAACCTTACAGTAGGCTCTCCTTTTCAGCAACCCCTACCTCAGGCTGTCCTGACGACAGATGCATCCAAGTTGGGTTGGGGAGCCCACTTGGGCGATCTGTCTACCCAGGGTCTCTGGACCCCACAGGAGGCTTCTCTTCAAATAAACCTCCTAGTACTAAGGGCCATTTCCAATGCTATTCAAGTCTTTTGCTTCCATCTCATAAACAGAACAGTTCTGGTGCAAACCGACAATCAAGTGGCCATGTTTTACCTAAACAAACAAGGCAGAACAGGCTCTCTGCAATTATGCAACGAAGCTTTGCAACTGTGGGCCTTTGCCAGAGAGCATCACATTCATTTGTTGGCAGTATACCTTCCAGGTATTCAAAACGTTTGGGCAGACAGGCTCAGCTGAGTCCTGTTGCCACACGAGTGGTCTCTCCACTCATATCAACTTGCTCGAGTATTTCAAGTCTGGGGAACACAGAAGTCCACAGAATACCAAACTTCCCCGGTACTGTTCCAGACTTCCAGCTCAAAATTGTCAGGCAAGGGATGCATTCCTGCTCCATTGGGGCCAGGATTTTCTCTATGCCTTCCCACCAATTCCCCTAATTCCCAAAACCTTATTCAAACTCCAGAGAGACAGAGGTTGCATGATACTCATAGCTCCCTGTTGGCCAAGGCAAACATGGTATCCTCTTCTCTTAAGTCTCTCTCGAGCCACTCCTCTGGAGTTGGGGAGTGCTCCAGATCTTCTGTCCCAGAACAACGGATCCCTACTGCACCCCAATCCCCAGTCCCTTCATCTCAAGGCCTGGCTACTCGAGGCATAGAATTTCGAGATCTAGGCTTTTCACAGCAGGTGAAGGATATTCTTCTAGCTTCCAGAAAACCTTCCACAAGGCGTTCTTATGCTTTTAAGTGGAAGAGGTTCTCAGTCTGGTGTTCCCAGAGGGGACTTAATCCCCTTTTGGTACCAGTAGAGTCCCTTCTGTACTATCTCCTTCACTTATCAGCTTCTGGTCTCAAGACCAATTCTGTTAGAGTCCATCTTAGTGCTATTGCTGCATCTCATAAACCCTTCGATGGACAACCAATTTCCTCTCATCCTCTTGTTTCAAGATTTATGAGGGGTCTCCTTTTAACAAAACCTCCCATCAAACCACCTCCGGTGGCATGGGATCTTAATCTTGTTCTGGGTCAACTCATGAAGCCACCCTTTGAACCTTTAGCTACTTCGGAGCTAAAGTTTCTTTCATGGAAAGTCATTTTCCCAATTGCTATCACTTCTGCAAGATGCATTAGTGAACTGCAGGCTTTAGTGGCTGATCTGCCTTATACGAGGTTCCATCATGACAAAGTAGTCCTGAGGACTCATCCTCATTTTATGCCAAAGGTGGTATCACCTTTTCATTTAAACCAATCGGTTTATCTCCCAGCCTTCTTTCCTAGGCCTCATGCCTCCAAGGCGGAAAGAAATCTTCATACCTTAGATTGTAAACGAGCTCTGGCTTTTTATCTTCACAGGGCTCAGCCATTTAGAAAGTCTTCTCAGCTTTTTCTGGCTTTTGACTCTAGTCATTTAGGACTTCCAGTCACTAAGAGAACTCTCTCTAAGTGGATTGCAGACTGTATTTCCTTTACCTATCACAGTAAAGGAATCCTTCTTGAAGGCAATGTCACGGCTCATAATGTTAGAGCCATGGCAGCCTCAACAGCTAATCTTCGTTCAGTTGCTACTGATGAGATCTGCAAAGCAGCAACTTGGGCTTCTGTACATACTTTCACTGCCCACTATTGTTTAGACAAGGATGCCCGTCGGGATGCCTTGTTCGGTCAGGCTGTTCTACAGGATCTCTTCCATTCCTAGATCAACTCCTTCCCACCATCCACTTTTGGATGCCTGAGGTCCCTGGGAGGAAGCATGGCTCATCTTACATAGATCCGCAACATGCTGGGGTCATCCCTAGGCATTTTTAGCTGGGGAGTCCCCATATGTGAAGACTACATTCCTGCTTGTTCCTGGAGATAGCGTGGTTACTCACCTGTAACAGGTGATCTCCGGGAACAGCAGGAATAAGTCTTCACAACCCACCCACCTCCCCTAGGAGTTGTCTTTCTCTCTCTTTCTATTTTTCTTCTACTTCTCTCCTTTGGTCTCAGCTTTCAACTCAACTGAAGTGAGAGAGGTAGTTGGGCGGGAAGGCAGCACGCATGCATGCTGGGATGCTCCCAAAAGCTTTCCTTTTGGACGCTGGGGAGCGTTCCCGCGCAGGTTCCGTCAGTGCCGACGGTACCCATATGTGAAGACTTATTCCTGCTGTTCCCGGAGATCACCTGTTACAGGTGAGTAACCACGCTTTATAGCTATATAGTTTAATTTCTTTTTTTTCTTTTATTTTGCATGTTGTAGAGTCTGGACAGCCTTCTAAAACTGAAGGATCAGGAACTGGACCAGGCATCCAGAAGATACAGACGCCTGCAGTGGTTGGGACAGCAAGTGCAGGAGAAGTACAACAGTTCACTCAAGGAGAGAGAGAGAATCATCTTGCAACTTCATTCTTTGCAACAGGAGCAAAGCAAAGAGCATCTGGTAAGGCCTTTGAAGATTCCCCTCATCCAAGTATATAATATGCATAGTCTTTAATTGCTAACTGGGTAAAAATGTTCGTTAGTTTAAATATTTTTTATAAGCTGAGATGATTATATTAGATTTAAAATATTCAAAGATGAGCATTGGTTGGTGCAATGGTCATGTGACTTGTTGCTTATTTCCTCTGAAGAATCTTTTTGTAAGCAGATATTAGTCATTGGAAATCAGTCATTTTTTGGTTCCTTTGAAAACTGCTGCAGAAGTCATTGCATACCTAATTGAGGGTTTACTATTGTGGAAAAGTTTGAATAAGTTGACAGTGGTCTCTTATTAAGCAAAATTCGCTCTTGCTTAAAGCAGGGTGTAATTTGTGTTTCTCATTAAATTTTTCATGCTTTTTTCTTTAACTGCACTGAACCACTAGGTCTGGGAGCATAGAGATATATAAGCATGTATTAGATTGTCACAACTTGGGGAGTCTGATCACATGTTTTCCCTGTGATTACTAGGAATTGATGGCAGCACTGATCACCAAAGCCAGCCTTGGGAGCACAGCTGTTACAGATGAGCTACAACTCTGTCTGCAGCGCAAGGAGAAAATGCTACAGGACGCTGTACGATACCAACACCAGCAGGCTGCAGAGTATGAACAGGAGATCCAAGTGCTGATAAAATCCTTGGCTACCAGAGACCAGCAAATGGTAATACAGGCAATTATTCCAAGCAGGAGGAAAAAGCAGTTAGTGGGCAAAGACTACCCTTTATTATTACTGATTGTCATGTCAGCCCAGGAATCCATTTCTCCCAAATATGTTCTCGGAAAGCCCTTTACTGCCAGTAATAATTTTGTTGCTTGAGACCTCCTAATGGATTGCTTCATCTGTGCTGACTTTAACACTCTCACAGGCTGCCTTAATCCTGCTTTGTAACTGTTAGAGATACTTTTGCTATCAGGAAATGTTAGTATGCTATCCCGCTCGCTCCCATTTAAAACAAAATGTATATCTACATTTCTGTATATTCCTATGTTCAGTGCCAGGCCTGATCCATATTGTTGGATATTGGTGTGCATGCTTTTGCTGTCAGCAGTACCAGCTGAAGGGTTTCTGCTGTCCTAGGCAGAAGCCTCGGCCATGCCCCCCCCCCCCCCTCGCCGTGCTGAGCACATTACCACCGATTCCAGCAGTAGGATGAGGGGAGCTGCGGCTCAGCAGCAGGCTAGGTGCTTTGGTACATATGGCCTGCCGCTTCTGACCCTCCTTCCCCCCCCCCCCCGACATAACTTTGGGGGTTCAGAAGCGGCAAGCCATGTGTGCCAAGGCACATGGTCTGCTGCTGAGCCTAGCCATCACCCCCTGCTGCTGGAAACAGCGGCAGCTCAGCATGGAGTGGGGGGCAGCACAGCTCAGTGCATGGAGGGGGGGTTGGCAGGCCATCTGTGCCAAAGCACATGGCCTGCCGCACACAGAAATCTGCCACCCTAGGCAGCCACCTAGTGGACGGGCCAGCCTGGGCTCTCAGGACTGAGCTGTAGCGTCAAGAATCTGTATATATTCTCATATTCAGTCTCATCATTCTTGCAAAGTAACACTATCATTAATTTTATTTTTGTTCTTTTAATGTTTCTCACCTAAACTGATAGCCAAAGCCCTCATAATTTTCTTTTATTTTTATAGGATATTCAGATTGATTGCAGCCAGACCACAGTCAGCTCTAAGAATGTGGACCCTACTAGTAAGTGGTTCAGCTGAAAAGGGTTTAGATAGCTTATGATAGAAGCTTGCATCGCTACTGCCCATACTGTATCTCTTCTGTGGTGGAGCAGTTTGTGTGCTATATCCATTCCTAAAGAGGAATATTTGCCATACTGGGTTAGACCAAAGGCCTGTTAAACCCAGTATCCTGTTTCCAGCAGTGGCCAATACACATTACAAATATCTGGCAGAATCCCAAAAGTTAAACAGATTCTTGCTCTTAATGGTTTATGGATTTTTCCTCCTGGAACTTCTCAAACAGTTTTTTTAAACCTAGCTACACTAACAGCTTTTACCATACCCTCCAGCAACAAATTCCAGAGCTTGCTTATGCATTGAGCAAAAGAAATATTTCTCCAATTTGTCTTAAATGCACTACTTTGTAACTTCATTGCGTGTCCTCCCTGGTCTTTGTACTTTTTGAAAGAGTAAACAATCAAATCATGTTTACCCATTCCACTCCACTCATTACACAGGTCTGCAAAAAAAATTTTTTCGAGAGCTGTTTTGGTTATTGCACGTAATCTTTGTTTTTTGGTGCGCTGAATCCGAAAATGACCTCCATTTTGTCATAGGACATCACGTTTCATGACAATTTAGGTAACTATGTTTTCTCCAGGACCAAGCAGGAAGTCAGTCCTCACATATGGGTGACGTCGGCGCCGACGGAGCCCTCGCGGAGCAATTTTCCCCAGCTTTCAAAGAAAGCCTTTGGGAATTGCAGCGCGCATGCGCGGTCCCCTTCCCGCCCAAAGGTGCCATCTTGGCCAGTCTTCTTTTTTCCGCAGAGCCCTACAGACGTTGTCTAATAGTCACCGCCGAAAAGTTGATTTTTTTCCTTATTATTTTCAGTATTTCTTCGGTTCGACGCCGGTCCTTTTTCCGCAGGGTGGGGGTTTTTGACTCGTTCAGCATAGTCTCTCCCCCTCCGCTGGTTTCTCTCAGCACGGGAGGCCGGCTGGTCCACTTTGCCCACAGGTGGTCCGACATCACGTCAGACGCCTGGTGCTCCACATAGTCCGAGAGGGCTATCTTCTGCACTTCCACCAGGTACCTCCCCCCTACTTTCCAGGGGAGCCTCTGCGACCCCCTCTTCACCGGGACTTACTCCTTCAGGAGTTGGCAAGTCTTATTCGGGAACAGGCAGTGGAGCCGGTGCCCCACCACCTGCGGGGTCACGGTTTTTATTCCCAGTACTTCCTGGTACCAAAGCGGACTGGAGGCCTCAGACCCATCCTAGACTTGCGGAACCTCAACAAGTTCCTGAAGAGGGAAAAGTTCAAGATGCTTACCCTTGGAATCCTGCTGCCCTACCTCCGGCAGGGAGATTGGCTATGCTCCTTGGATCTAAAGGATGCCTACACTCACATCCTCATCCACCCAAGCCACCGACAATACCTAAGGTTTGTGGTGGCGGGCAATCATTACCAATACAGAGTACTGCCCTTTGGCCTATCCTCCGCACCATGAGTCTTCACAAAATGTCTCGCAGTGGTTGCGGCTTATCTCCGGCTTCAAGGCCTCTTCGTCTTTCCTTACCTGGACGACTGGCTTATCAGGGCCCCGTCCGCCACGGAGGCCACTCACGCCACAAAACGTACTGTAACTCTGCTCCAGTACTTGGGCTTTGTCATAAACTTCGAAAAGTCCACTTTGCTCCCCTCTCTGGACCTCGAGTTCATCGGCGCCAGACTGGACACGCTTCAGGCGCGGGCGTTTCTGCCGCTCGACAGGGCTCACCGGCTCATGGCTCTCGCCAGCCGTTTTCGCAGCCATCCCCGGGTCTCGGCCCGGCTCTTCCTGAAACTGCTCGGCCATATGGCGTCCATGGTCCATGTGACCCCCAATGCCCGCCTGAACATGCGGCCAGCTCAGTGGTGCCTTCGCTCTCAATGGCGTCAGGCCTCGGGGAGACTGGCGGACTCGGTACGCATCTCCAGCCCGCTAGTCTCTTCCCTACGATGGTGGCTTCACCTACCCAACCTAGTGCTCGGAATGCTTTTCCAGTCTCCTCCGCCGGTCCAGGTTCTGACGACCGACGCTTCTCTCCTGGGTTGGGGAGCACATTGCCAGGGGTCATGTACTCAGGGTCTCTGGACCCCGTGGGAATCTGCCCAGCAGATCAACTTCCTGGAGCTCAGGGCCATTCGCCTGGCTCTGAAGGCCTTCTCCCACCTCACGTCTCACCAGTCTGTGCTGGTCCAGACGGACAATCAAGTTGCTATGTTCTACGTGAACAAGCAGGGGGGCACGGGCTCCTTCCTTCTCTGCCGGGAAGCACAAAAGCTCTGCGCTTGGGCCGTCAGCCGGGGAATCCTCCTCAAAGCTGTCTATCTCCCAGGTCAAGAAAATCACCTGGCAGACAAACTGAGCAGAATCCTCCAACCGCACGAGTGGAGATTGGACCCGTTGGTGGTCCCAACGGATCTTCCTGCGGTGGGGCCTCCCCACGCTGGATCTCTTCGCCAGTCCTCTGAACAGGCAACTTCCTCGATTCTGCTCTCGGGAACCGCACCCCCTCCGAGTAGCAGCGGATGCTTTTCTGCTCTCATGGCCCACGGGCCTTCTGTATGCCTTTCCTCCCATGCCGCTGGTGTCTCGAACTCTTTTCAAGGTTCTCCAGGACAAGGCCTCCGTGATCCTGATCGCTCCCCGGTGGCCCCGGCAACCGTGGTTCCCGCTTCTGATGCAGCTGGCGGTGGATACCCCGTTGCCTCTGGGGTTTCAACCCGATCTCCTGACTCAGGATCAGGGGTCTCTCCTACACCCCAACCTCAGAGCTCTTCATCTGATGGCCTGGCTGCTGAAAGGGTAGTCCTTGCTCCCCTCCTGTTACCTCCAGAGGTGGAGGAAGTCGTACTGGCTTCCAGGCGACCCTCTACCCGGAAATCCTACGCCCTTAAATGGCGTCGCTTTTCCAACTGGTGTACTCAACAGTCTCAAGATCCCTTCTCCTGCTCGGTGTCGGTGGTCTTGCAGTACTTGCTTTCCCTCTCCAATCTTGGGCTCAAGTCCAACTCGGTCAAGGTTCACCTCAGTGCTATTTCGGCACATCATGTGTCAGTGGAAGGCAGGCCTCTTTCCGGCCACCCCCTCGTGGCTCGGTTCTCCCGGGGCCTTCTTCTCCTCAAACCACCGTTGCGCCCCCCAGCCCCTGACTGGGACCTGAACGTGGTTTTACAGCGGATCACCTGCCCGCCTTTTGAACCCATGGCTATCTGTCCTCTTCGTTTTCTCTCTTGGAAAACCTTATTCCTGGTGGCCCTCACTTCCGCTAGACGCGTTAGTGAACTGCAGGCCCTGGTGTCTGATCCTCCCTACACTCGGTTCTACAAGAACAGGGTAGTCCTGCGGACTCACCCTAAGTTTCTTCCAAAGGTGGTCTCCCCTTTTCACATCAATCAGGAGGTGGTGCTTCCGACCTTCTTTCCCAGGCCACACTCCAGCCGAGCTGAGATGGTCTTGCATACCCTGGACTGTAGAAGGGCGCTGAAGTTCTACCTTGATCGTACGCGGGAGCACCGTAAGACTGTCCAGCTCTTCCTGTCTTACGACCCTAATAAATTAGGGCTCCCTGTCTCTAAGCGTACTCTGTCCATCTGGGTAGCTGACTGTATCGCTTGGACTTATGCGGCGGCAGGCCTCTCGCTGGAGAGTCGAGTCACCGCTCATCGGGTTCGGGCGAAGGCTGCGTCAGTGGCTTACCTCCGCTCTGTTCCATTGGCAGACATCTGCCGGGCCGCTACTTGGTCTTCGGGCCAGACTTTTGCGGCCCATTACTGCCTCGAGAGGGAGTCCCGCAGGGACAGTGCTTTCGGACAGGCAGTCCTCCGTAATCTCTTCGAGGTTTAGGCAACTCCTACCCTCCATCCCGGATGTTGGGCTACCGGTTGGAGATTATTCAGAGAAGATTCCTTCCTTCTGTGCTGCTGAGCTAGAGGGAGCTCATTTTTGTGCTTAGGGTCTTCGGTAGCCTTAAGCTGGGGAGTCCCATATGTGAGGACTGACTTCCTGCTTGGTCCTGGAGAAAGCGTAGTTACTCACCTGTAACAGGTGTTCTCCAGGAGCAGCAGGAATCAGTCCTCACAACCCTCCCTCCTCCCCTTGGAGTTGCAATCCTATGATTTAGTTTTTGCAATTTTTTTGCTGTCTTTTTGCTATGTCATCAGACTGGCCAAGATGGCACCTTTGGGCGGGAAGGGGACCGCGCATGCGCGCTGCAGTTCCCAAAGGCTTTCTTTGAAAGCTGGGGAAAATTGCTCCGCGAGGGCTCCGTCGGCGCCGACGTCACCCATATGTGAGGACTGATTCCTGCTGCTCCTGGAGAACACCTGTTACAGGTGAGTAACTACGCTAAATAAGGCAATACCTCAAAATAAATGGAAATAGACTTATAAAATTAAAGTTTTATTACAATATTTTCATGAAAATCCTTTTTTGAACTGAAATGAGCTCACCTACACACACTAAACTCAATTCTTCTTCCTTGTGAGGCTCCTCTTGGTGCATTTAGACTTGTGAGTAGCATCTGGAATGTTTCTCTGAAGCATCCAACAGTAGTCTGCCATCATTGTAATGCTCCATTTTCCCTGGTATCTCCTTTCCATCTCTTTAATGTCTTGGTGGAATCGTTCACCTTGTTCCTCACTCACAGCTCCCAAATTTTCAGGAAAGTAGTCAAGGTGGGGCTAGAGGAAATGCACTTTCAAACTCATCAGGCAACCTAAAGCTTGAAATGTTTTCAGCATTCATCCGACGATCTTTTTGTAGTGAGGATCTTTGTTATTGCCTAAATATTTCTGTACAACTTCTTTAAATGCAATCCACCCTTCTTTTTGAGGATCCGTCATGGTATTGACAAACTCTTGATCAACTATAAGCCTTCTAATGTCTGGTCTGACGAACACACTTTCCTTCAATTTTGCCTCCGACAGGCCTGGAAACTTGGTGACCAAGTATTTGAAGCATTCTCCATCTCTTGGAAGTGATTTTACGAATTGCTTCATCAATCCCAATTTTATGTGGAGAGGTGGTAGAAGAACTTTATGGGAAGGTACCAAAGTTTCTCGGAGGACATTTTTTTCACCGACTGTTAGCACCCTCGGCTGTCAACTCTTCTTGGTCCAGTGATTTTGTCAGTCTCGACTGTCCATAGACACAGAAAACAAGGATATTTGATATACCCAGCTTGTTGCCCAAGCAGCATGCACAAGACCTTCAAGTCCCCACACACTTGCCAACCATGGTCTTCATATTTAAGTTTACGAAGAACCAATTCCAAGTGTACGGAATGACCTACAGGTATGGAAGCGTAAAACCGTTGTGGAGTAAAACTGCTTTGAGACTTCTTTTTGAAGAATCTATAAAAAGACGCCATTGCTCTGAATCATATCGGATTTTAAATTGACCCATCAGACCTTCCACATCGATGCAATAAACCAACTTGTCTTCCTGGGCAAAGTAAGGAACAAACTCCTTTTCACGATGTCTGAACCATGAAGATGACACTCCTGGCAACAATAAATTCCTGCTTTTCAGCCTTGATCCGAGTAACTCAGCAGCATCTTTGGGAAGATTCAAGTCTCTTACCAAATCATTCATCTCCTCCTGAGAAAACAATTTTGGTCTTGTATCATCTTCAAAGTCAGAACTTGATTCGTCATCTGGTTCAGGTATGACTTCACCTTCTTCGGAGCTAGGTATCTCTTCCAAGGTAGCAGGGGGCTTGGATACTGGTATATCTGTGCCATGGGGGATGGGACGAATTGCCAAGTGAAGATTGGGGTATGAAATGGAATGCTTCCATTTGGAATTAAACCCTTTCACATCGCATGAACAAAAGTAACAGTCGTCACTATGGTTCTTTTGCTCTCGCCATACCATAGGAATCCCATAACAGAAAGATTTTTTCTTACCCTTGAACCAGTTTCAGAGGTCCTCAACACACCGTTTGCACACTTTATGAGGTGCCCAGACTTTATCTTGATCTCCAATTTTTAGTCCAAAGTATGCAAAGTATACTTTTTTCACAAAGTCTGTAATTTTCTGCTGTTGCTTCAACACTGTATATTCACCACAGATGAAACAGAAACTGTCTGGTGAATTAATACACTTTCGCGGAGCCATAACATAACGGTTGAAGAATGACGAGCTAACACGAATTGCGATGAAAAAGTGTGAACAGCCTAGAACCAAGAACCTGATGATGATTCGTGCACAAGTGTGGCATGCAGTAGAGAGCAGCTCTGTGTCTGTACACGAGACGTCACAGTGCTGGCCACGCCCCCCTGCACTGACCGGAGCTGCTGCTATCTGCCCTGTGTCTCCCTCCCACTGGACTCTTCAGGAAAGATTAACCCCTTCTACCATTAGAAGCACGGACTTAAAACTTGCTTAGCTTATGTATATATTGCTGACCATCAGATTTACAGTGCTATATTTTTTTTTACATAACTCGTAATTAATAGTAATTTGAATTAATAGTAATTTGAAAAAAGTAGATACATTTGAAGACAATTTTGCATGTTGTGGCAAATCATGACGTCTAGGAGTTTTTTCAATATTTTATTTGTTTTCAGCACACCAAAATACATGGAAATTAGATGAAAATAATCAAACAGCTTTTTAGTCGCTGACCTGTGTTATTTTATAGACCTCTATCATATCTCCCCTTAGCCATCCTTTTTTCAAGCTGAAGAGCCCTGACCTCTTTAACCTTTCCTCATAGGGGTATTCTTTCATTCTCTCTAATTTTGGTTGCCCTTCTGTATACCTTTTCTAATTCTACCATTTCTTTATTTTGTTTTTAAGATGTGGTAACCAGAATTGAACACAATACTCCATGTGCAGTTGCACCATGAAGCAATACAGAGTCATTATGATATTCTGTGTTTTACTCACCTTTCCATTTCTTGTAATTCCTAGCATTTTATTTTGCTTTCTTGGCTGCCACTGCATACTCAGCAGAGGATTTTGATGTATTATCCATGGTGATGCTTAAGTCCTCTTCCTGGGTAATAATTCCTAATGTGGAACCTTGCATCATGTAGTTATAGTTTTAACTTGTTTTTCCCTATATGTATGTCTTTGCACTTGTCCACATTAAATTTTGTCTGCCATTTGGATGCCCAAACTCCCAATTTTTCAAGGTCCTCTTGCAGTTTCTCACAATCCTATTTTCCCAGCACCTTCAGTATTTTACTTTTCACCACCATAGCCATAAAATTAACTAGGAAGAAAATAGTTTTTAAAAAGTTGTTGACTTCTTTTTAGCACTGCTTCCTTTGGCACCACCTTAGGATGTTTTGGGATTTCTCTCTTGACAGGAGATCTAGAGAAGACCTTAGCACTGGAGAAGGAACTAGCAAATGCAAGTGATGAATTACAACTCATGTCACGGAAGGAGCGAGAGACCCGTGTAAGTATTGGTGGGATAATTTGTCTCCTTCCTGTAGCATCTTTCATATGCCCTTGCTTACTGTGAGCCATTTTGGCAGCTGTCCTGCTGTACTTATAATTCATCTCTGCAAGGTCATCTTTAAAGCTCTTGCATGAGGAGCAAGCCAGCAATAATATCTGGAAAATTTTGTATCTGATTTGGATAGCACAGGAGCATAAAATACAAACACTTTTAGTAGTTGTAGATGCCAAAAAAGCTTTAGACCAGGTGAACTGGTCCTTTATGCTTAAGACTTTGGATAGGATGGGATTTGGACCTGTATTCATGGCTTGGATAAGGGTGTTGTATAAAGACCCCTAAGACATGCGTTAGAGTAAATGGAGGATACACAGAATTTTTCATTTGGGGAGGGGGATGAAACAGGAGTGCCTGCCCTCGACCCTTCGGTTTCCATTGTCCATTGAGCCTCTGGCAGTAAGAGTTCATATGAATGCCGATTTAAGGGGCATAGAGATGAAAGGAGTGGACTATAGGATATCACTGCAAATGATATATTATTTTCAGTTGCACAAAGCCTCGCAATCACCCTACCAGTATTAATATGGAGAAATGAAGAAATGCAGGTGGCTCTCAGGCTTTACAATGAACAATCAAAAATCATAAAACACAATGGGCATCAAACTTTGCCACACATCCCAACACCTGTCCCTTGCATCTGGACACATCTTCCACACTTTTTGTTCTAAATCTTCTAAATTTATTTGGCTGGATTTATATACCGCTTTTCTCCAGGAACAATCAGGAAGTCAATCCTCACATATAGGTGAAGTCTGTGCTGACGGAGCCCGTGCGGAGCATTTGCCCAGCTTTTAAAGAAAGCCTTTGGGAATGCTACCACGCATGCATGGTCCCCTTCCCGCCCAAAGGTGCTATCTTGTTCAGTCTCCTTTTTTCCGCGGATCCCAACGGACGTGGTCCTCATCTCTCCTGGAAAAAGTGATTATTTCCCCTTCCAAATTCTTAGACTTCGGTCCTGTACCGTCCTTCGCCTCGAGTCGGGCACCTCGGTGCCATCCTCTGCCTCATTGTGGTTCTTTTTTGTCGAGGTTTTCCTTGACCGGCGTTAGTGCCTTTTTTCGTCCTGGGGTCCTCGACCCCGGCTGGGTGTTCTTCCACCATGATTCCTGGTGGATTTAAAACGTGTGACCGATGTGGCCAGACCATATCAGTTATAGATAATAATTGCTGCCTCTGCTGTCTGGTCCCGGACCATGACAGCTCTGCCTGTGACCAGTGCCTGGCCATGATGCCCAAGACCAACAGCAGAGGAAGCTGTTCCCTAACCCATACTCCACTCCATGGTTCCTCGAGGGAGGTCCTGGCAATCTCAGAGTCCCGCAGCGGCGGCTCCTCCGGTAGGTCGCCGGACCCTCCTAAGAAGAAGAAGGTGCAGCCTCCCGAGTTGCCGATGAAACCTGGGAAGGCTGTGACAGGACTCGGGCAACTCGGTGCAGCGCCCTCCAAAATACTCGAGCCGGAGCCCTTGGCCAGTGATGACCACGCCAGGGTTTGAAAGCCCATAGTCCTCTTCCTTATTATTGCTTGTTAAGCCACTTTTATACTTTATACCAGTTCCCTTTTTGCATTACCTATCCCTCCAAATTCCCCCAAATACTTGGGTCTTCTTTACAGATCATATTGTTTGCAGAAAGGAGCCCAACTCTCCTCAAAGGCCTCCAGCTTATCACTATGAATGGCTGTTAGCCGTTCCAGTCTACAAATTTCATGCAAACATTGATACCAATCAGGTTTTCCCAGGGCATCCTCTTGTTTCCAGTGCTTCGCTAAGACATATCTTGCTGCAATCGCCCTGAATCGTATTAATACTCCTCCTCTCCCCTCCCAACCCCTCTCCTTAAGATTAACAACACATTTTCTCCAGAAACAAGCAGGAAGTCAGTCCTCACTTATGGGTAACGTCAGCACCGACGGAGCCCGCGCAGAGCAATTCCCCAGCTTTCAAAGAAAGCCTTTGGGATTGCTGCCATGCATGCGTGGTCCTCTTCCCACCCAAGGGTGCCATCTTGCTTAGTCTCCGTGTTTCTACGGAGCCCTTCGGACGCACATCCTCGTCCCTCGGAAAAAGTTTCAATTTCGCCTTAACAGGCTTTTCTTTTTTCCGATTGCACCGGTCCTCTACCTGTCCGTCCCCTGCTCTATTCTTAGAGCTATCGTGGATACTCTTTTCTCATTTTTTCGTTATGGGCTTTGCGCTCTTTTTTTCTTCTCATAACCGCTGGCCGCTTGGGTCTTCGACCTCGCAGGTGCCATTTTTGCCCCCATGGTCACCGGATTCAAAAAATGCGATAGATGCTCTAGGAACATGTTGCTTACAGACACTCATGACTGTTGTCTCTGGTACCTGGGAGCCGACCATGACCCAGAGCTCTATTCGCTCTGCAAGAAAATGTCCTCTAAGGCCCTGCTCAGTCGTAAGCAGAAGTCCGAAGACATTTTCTGAAAGGCTGCCTTGGAGTCCCCGGTGGCGCCCTTGGTCGTCTCTCCTCCAGTGGGTCCCCCCCTCCCCGCGCGGTTCCGCACTCCGACAAGGGGTCCCCCGAGGTGGAATGGCACAAAAAGAAGGCGGCCTCAAAGTCGCTGTCCGGGGCTCCCGACAAGAACGAATGCTTCGGCGCCTGGTCGCTTAGCCCCCTTCTGCGTTTCCAAGAGTCGGACAAGGAGCGGCCCCACAATGTACCCCGCATGCAAGCGGAGGCCTCTGGCGAAGGTGCCCGGTCTCCTGAGGGTTGTCACGGTGAGGACCTCCTCGATGCCCGATCTGGTGACCCCGGTATCGGTGTCGCATGGCCCCATGCCCGCGTGGGAGTCCTGCATGCTGGCACTGGAACACAGCGTTTTTGCATTCATTGCTTCCCAGAAGGCGCTTACGGCCAGCTTTGCTGACTCGCGCCCAGAGACCCCAGGTCCCTTGCATGGGACACCCAAGTCTGTCCAGGAAACCCCCAAGAACCACGGGCCCCGTGAGGGTCCTCGACATCGGTCTCACTCGCTCTCCCGTTCCTCGGGGGCAAGATTGTCCAGGACCTCCGGCTCCAGGCTGCCAGCCATCGGACAGGGTGAACTGCCCAGCTCGGATCCCTCAACCGATTTTTCAGACTGGGAATCTGATGGGGAAACCTCCCCGGAAACCCGCACCCACCGGGATCTCTGTCGGACCCCTCGCCGCCTGGTCTCCAGCGGCCTTCACCGCCCGAGGACACCTCCTTTTTGGTGTTTATTCGGGACATGGCTCGGGCCCTCAACCTGGTCACCTGGCACTCAATATTCTTCAGTATGAGGCCCTGCCCAGGGAATCCCTCACCGTGCCGGTGCTGCCTATTCTATCTCGACTATTGCTCCATTTGTGGGAGGCCCCAGCCTCGGTTCCCATTGTGAACAAGCGCCTTGTCACAATGTACAAAGTGCAGCACGGGCTGGGCTTCCGAAAGACCCAACTTCTACACACCTCGATGGTGGTGGAATCAGCCATGAGGAAGCAGAAAAGCCCAAAATCGTCCCACTCATCGGTACCACGGGGCTGAGAATCGAGAGCCCTTGATGCTCTGGGCCACAAGACCTATCAAGGTTCCATGCTCTTGACGCATCCAGGCATACCAATTATATATTGGTATGTTCCTCCACGACTTGGAAAAGGAACTTGGAGGTTTCTCTGTGGGCCTTGAGTGCAAGCCCCTCAACAGGTTCCGCACCCTGTTGAAATCAGTGGCCGACTGCTCCAAGTATATTTCTCGAGCCTCCTATGATGGCTTTGAGACATCGGCTCGGGTGGCAGCCGCGGTCATCAGAGCCCACGACCAGGCTTGGCTCCAATCTTCGGATTTGGAGCAGTGGGTGCAGGAGAAGCTCTTGGACATGCCTTGCCTCAGTGAACAACATTTTGGTAAGCCGAAGGAGGAAAAGGTCCGTCTCTCCCGCAAAACCTCTACGCTGCCTCAAAAGAAGCAGCCTACCAAGAAGCCCTTCTTCCCCAGGAAAGGCCTCCAGTACTGCAGCTACCCGCCGTACCTGGCTACCCCCATGCCGGCCACTCCCACGCACGGGAAGCCCGGACAGGGCCACCGTAAACAAAAGGGCCCGAAGGCCCATACGCCAGCTCCCCCATAACCCCCTCAAGGGTTTTGACGCATAGCCCCTTGCCCTCCGGCAATACAGCAGCCAGTTAGGGGACGCCTGTCCTGCTTCGCCTCGTCGTGGGGGTGCTTATCACTTCGGACATCTGGGTCCTCCAGGTCATCCGGGAGGACAATCACCTCCACTTCAACAGGCTTCCACCCCCTTTCTCCCCGGCGGAACCTCCTTGACTCCCCGCACACCAACCTTTGCTGCAGTGGGAATTACACTCCCCCCCTTGCCCAACAGGCAGTCGAAAAGGTCCCTCCCCACCTTTGAGGTCGGGGCTTTTACTCCCAGTACTTCCTCGTCCCGAAAAAGACGGGGGCTCTTCGGCCCATCCTCGACCTCCGCAAGCTGAACAAGTTCTTGGTGCGGAAGAAATTCATGATGCTATCTCTTGGCGTGCTGCTGCCCTTCCTCCGGCAGGGCGACTGGCTGTGCTCCTCGGATCTGAAGGACGCTTACGCCTAATCTTGATCCACCCCCAACACAGGCAATACCTGCGTTTCAGGGTGCAGGGAGAGCACTTCCAGTACAGAGTGCTCTCCTTTGGCCTTGCTTCTGCCCCACGGGTCTTCACGAAGTGCCTCGTCGTGGCCGCTCACCTTCGGCGCCAGAGTGTGCCGGTGTTTCCCTACCTCGACGACTGGCTCGTTACAAGCTCCTCTGTCGAGGAGGCCCGGCAAGCGATTTTACGCATTGTCCTCTTCTTGGAGAGCTTGGGGTTCTTGGTCAACTACCCAAAGTCTCACCTCGAACCAGTGCAGGCTCTCAAGTTCATCGGGGCATGCCTCGATACTCGGCAGGCCATTGCCTTTTTGCCGGTGGATCGACCCGCCTCCAAGCACTGGCGGCTCGCATCCAAAGCGCCCACCAGGTCACCACTCGGTCCATGCTACATCTCTTGGGCTATATGGCCTCGACCGTGCATGTGGTTTCTCACTCCCGCCTGCACATGCGGACGGCCCGATGGTGTCTCAGTTCCCAATGGAGTCAATCCCTCGGACACCTCAGGGACCCCGTCAGGGTTCTTCCCGACCTTCATTTGTCTTTGAACTGGTGGCAAAACCCCAGCAACCTCCTGCGGGGATCATCCTTCAAGGCCCAACAGCATGATGTGGTGCTGACCACAGATGCTTCCCTGTTAGGGTGGGGAGCCCATTGCGGGTCTCTTTGCACGCAGGGGCAATGGTCACCCTCGGAAACTCGGCAGCAGATAAAGCTGCTCAAGCTCCGGGCCATCCGGTGGGCCTTGAGGGCCTTCAAGGATCTCCTCACTGGGAAGTCGGTTCTGGTACAGACTGACAACCGGGTAGTGATGTTCTACAGTGGTGTGCAAAAGTCTGGAATCACTTGTGAGTTTTGCATTTTTCGTACTTTCTAACGTGTGTTTTTTTAAAATTTTGCATTAGCCCTGCATGTTCATCTTTCTACCACGTTTAAAGGGATACATTTGGCTATTAGAGTTGACTTTTTTGCATTCCTTGCTTCCAATTTAAATACTTTACAGACACTGGGAGATAGCTACTGCGATTTTTGTGGATCCTGCATCAAAACTGGATCAAGATTATCCAATATGCACACGTTATTTCTGACCAATCAGGAGGCTGGTTTCACTAACCAATCACAATGCAGATATCTAGCCAACAGTGCAGCTATAAAAACAAGCGGAATTTTTGAATTTCATATGCTTTCTGGATCAACCATGAAGATGACTTGGACCCTGACGTTGGAGGAGCGTGTTCGTGTGTCCTTTATGAGTGAGGAAGGATTTTCAAGCCGTCAGATAGCCAGGAAAGTTGGCTGCAGTCAGAGTGCTGCTGTTAAGATTGTACAGAAGAAGAAAGAAAAGGGTTCAGTGGTGGACAAGCCTTGTTCAGGTCGTCCACATGCATCAACATCATGCCAGGACCGCGCACTACGACGCATTTCACTGACTAATCGCAAGTTGGTCTCCCCTCAGCTACTTCGAAAGTGGTCAGACAAGAGTGAGGTCAGTGTCAGCTCATCAACAGTTCGTCGCCGGTGCCTGCAAGTTTGGTCTCCGGGGTTGCAAAGCACAGAATAAGCCACTGATGGCTGACATACAAAGGCGCAACCGGATCGTGGGGACGAGAAAGCACTCAACCTGGTCAACTGAAATGTGAGAAAAGGTGCTATTCAGCGATGAAAGCACCTTCTGCCTGTTTGATAACCAGGCCCATACCTATGTGAGGAGAATTCCTGGAGAGGAATTCAAGCCTGAGTGTCTCAACCTCACTGTGAAGGATCCTTTGAAGGTCATGGTCTGGGGCTGCATGGCTGCCGGTGGCGTTGGACGTCTTCACATCATCGATGGAATGGTCAACGGGGCCAAGTACATCACCATACTGAAAAAGTGCATGGTGCCATCAGCACACCAGCTGTTTCCTGGCCAATTCCTGTTCCAAGATGACAGTGCACCCTGCCATCGCTCCAGACAGGTGATCAGCTGGAAGCAGCAGAACAACATCAAGTCAGTGGACTGGCCTGCCCAGTCTCCAGATCTGAATCCATTCGAGAACCTGTGGCACAAGGTGGCCTTGGAAATATCCAAGAGGCATCCAACATCAAAGCGTGAGCTGATTGAGTCACTCATTGCAGCTTGGAACCGCGTTGTCACCAACGATCACCTTGTCAGATTGGTTCATTCAATGCCGACAAGGTGCAGTCAGGTGATCAAGAACAAAGGGTGGTCCATCAAATACTGAAATCCAAAATACAAATCAAACCCTGTACTATGCTTTACTCAAATAGTAACAACCAATATTAATCTTATTACAATAATTTCTTTTAGCAGGCAAAAATGACCTCAGGATGGCTAATATCCCTCATACAGTGACAAGTCACTATAGGGAAATAGCAGACGCTTCACATCACAGGTCAAATAGCCTATACCATCCAACCTAATAAATACAACCAATTTTACAAACTTAATACACCCCAAACAATTCACTCAGGAACCTATATCCAGTAATCTTCACAAACATTCACCACATAAATAACACACACTCATTAAAAGCGTCTCACTTAAATAATCATGGCAGTACATCTGGAGTCATCAGTGCAGCTGAAAAAACATAACACAGAATTACTCCCATGTAAATATAGGCTCACAAATAAGAGCACACTGTACTTATCTGAAGTAAGCAGCTTAAACAGCACACAGCCTCAACGGGACCAAAACCAACGGCTCTTCAGCACACTGCCCAAAGCCAGCTCAATGAGCCAGCCAGAACTTGAGGAAAAACACTTCTCTTTCAGGCTCTAGACTTAAAACTTCAACTTTCCATGCTTGCCCTTGACGCAAGCTTCCGTTTCGCCAAAAGGCTTTATCAAAAGGGCTTACAGCAATGGAACAAAAAAGCCTAGGTCTAACAAACTTTTCCTCATGTTGAAAACCACACCCCAGCAACTAACCGACACTAAAAACACTCACCCACCAATCAAAATCTGCCACATCAGCAGCACAGAAGCAGGAGGCGGAGCTACAGAGGCCAGCCAGCAGAACACACAGATGGCCACTGCTACACAGTGTGCAACAGAATTAAAGAAACAGAGACCACTCAATCTTGTCATTGAGTCCTTTTGGATGCAAAGAGTTCAGTTTATAAATCCAACGTTGTTCCAATTGTAGCAGTTGTTTTCCTCGATCTCCCCGTCGGATATTAAAAGGAACATGATCAATTACAGTACATTGAAGATCTTCAAAGTTATGCTGAAACTCTATATAATGCTGTACTAATGGAGTGTCAGCACGCTGTTTATGTAAACTGTATTTATGTTCTGCCATCCTCACTTTTAAAGCTCTAGAAGTCTTCCCCACATACAGTAAAGGACATGAACACCACAAGGCATAAACCACAAATGTAGTGTTACAGGTAGTGGTAACTCGTAATCGGGGAGTACACCCCCTCTTAACAAAGGCAGCACATAATTCATTGGCCATCAAACTGCAATACGTACATCTTTGACATCGCACATGACATTTAGAAGGTTCTGTAGTTGGAGATACACGTAATACAGCGGGGCACAAAGCATCTCGAAGATTGCGCCCCCTAGTGTATGCCACCCGCAGCTGACAATCCTTTAATATAGGATGTGAATTAATCAATGTCCATCTCTTCTGCAGGGTAGACACTATACGTCTAGACAAACTAGAATGTTGTAATACACAAGTAACCACTTGTCCTGTCTCTACACTAGTATCTGTAGGTGCCAATAGCCACTCCCTGTGGTTATAACGTGCTCGCCTATAAGCCCGTGAAATAATTTCCATAGGGTACCCTCTATCAAGAAATTTCTGCTGCATAGCACGTGCCTTTATTTTAAATTCTGCAGTAGTAGAGCAGATCCGGCGGCAGCATAAAAATTGAGAATACGGTAAATTTCTTCGTAAATGCAACGGATGAAAACTACTAAAGTGTAATATTGTATTCCTATCCGTAGGTTTAGAATATAATGTAGTCTCAAAACCAGTAGGTGTTTTAGAGACAAGCACATCTAAAAAATGAATTTTATGGGTATGTGCAATCATCTCAAATGAAATACAGGACACACAGCCATTTAAATATTCCAAAAATTCATTCAATTGACTAGAAGTCCCCTGCCAAAGAAGAAATATATCTATATATCGAAACCATTTAACTATATAGATGGCATATAAAGAAGAATAAACATATCGAGTTTCAAAAACTCCCATATAAAGATTTGCAAGAGCCGGTGCAAAGGTAGCGCCCATGGCAGTGCCTGAAATCTGCTGATAAAAACTATCACCATACACAAAATAATTCTTCTGTAGGGCCAATTCAGCCAATGCAACTAGAAAGGAAGTAGGAACTACATGTGGTGTAGGGCGTGCGTCCCAGATTGAACGTAAAACTTCAAGTGCCTCTAGCTGTGGAATTGAAGTATAAAGAGAAGCAACGTCCAGACTAGCCATTAAAGTAATCTGTGAAGGACAATCCATCTCCGCCAAAATTTGCAAAAAAAGAGTAGTATCCCGCAAAAATGAAGGCAACTTGCATACCTCTGGTTGTAAAAATTTATCCAAATATTTACCTATAAATTCTAACAAAGAATCATTACTAGACACAATGGGCCGGTCTGGTGGAGATACTAAACTTTTATGCACTTTAGGTAAAATATAGAAAGCAGGCACTTTCGGATTAAGCGGATTCAAAAAAGCCTTCTCTTTATCCGTCAAAAAACCTTGCTCAACAGCCTGGGTAGTCAGATCCTTAACCAACGCTTGTAATCCCTCTGTAGGATCAGAATTCAATCTTAAATAATTCCCCTCATTATTTAATTGTTGCATAACCTCATTATGGTAATCTACAGAGTTCAGCACTACCACGGCGCCACCCTTGTCGGCTCGTTTAATAACAATATTAGTCATAGCCTGTAATTCCTGAAGTGCCAGAAATTCCGCTTTTGATAAATTTTTAGGAGTATTACAGAAAGACCCCTCTAATACTGTCAAATCTGAAAGCACAAGATTTTTAAAGGTATACAATATTGGATCTAAAGGGCCGGGAGGGCACCAAGTTGATTTAAGCTTAACAACTGACAAGTCTACTGGACTAGGTCTATCCTTAAAAAAACATTTTAACTGAAGGGAGCGAACTAAACACTCAATAGTAACTCTACTAGAAAAACTATCATAATGAGGGCCGTAAACGTAAGATAAACCTTTAGATAATAAATTCATTTGTGCTGATGTCAAAACAACCTTAGACAGATTAATAACCACCGACTTTACTGGAATGTCACCCCGTCCTTCTTCTTCCGGGATCGTGTTGAATGCCCGGGAAAATCCCCAGATTTATCTCGTCGTTCCACTACCGGATCTACAGTTTTGTGCCCTTTAGGGCGAGATTTAAGGTCAAACTTCGTGCTATTCCTAGTAGAGTCAGATGAAAAAGTGGATGAATCACTATTACTATTTCTCCAGTAAGTACCCTGTTGTCTACGTCGAAGATTCCAATTATAAACAGGACCTTCCTTTGTTCGCTTCTCATCCTTCAGAAACGTTTTAATCTTAGCTTGTTTTAAATCATTCTTGTATTTATCTAAAGCTTTAGTAAATTCTTCCAATTTCACTGTAAATTCTTCAGTATCTTTCAAATCAGCAAGATCATTCTCCAATTCCACTTTCAAAGATAAATTTTTAGCATGTGCCGTCTCAATCACCAGTAACATTAAGTCCAGGGAACATTTGTTGAGAATGCTATTCCATCGATTCACAAAAGCATCATCAAATACTGAGCCATCACTGACACATAAAAACGGCCTTTTTCAAGGCCACATACATTAATTTGAAGGAAACCTGGCATTAATTTGAAGGAAACCTGGCAACCAATACTAAAAATTGGCCCTAATAGCCAAATCTATCACTTATCATGAGATACACAGAAAATGTCACTGGGAGGAAAAAGAAATTAAGATATAAGGTCACGAAGTTGAAAAAACATCAAATTTACAAGTGATTCCAGACTTTTGCACACCACTGTACATCAACAAAGAGGGGGGCACGGGGTTGCGCTCCCTCTGCAGGGAAGCGGTCCTCATCTGCTCTTTCACCACCTGACGGAGGATGTCCCTCAAGGCGACATACCTCCCGGGTCAGGAGAATGTCCTGGCGGACAGACTCGGCAGAATCCTTCGCCCACACGAGTGGCATCTGGATCTCAGAGTGGTAGGCTGGCTGTTTCTACGCTGGGGCACTTTTAGCGATGGACCTCTTCGCCAGCCCCCAGAACACACAGCTCCCTCGCTTCTGTGGCCTGGTGCCACACCCGGGTAGGGAGGGCCCTGATGCATTTCTCTTGGACTGGTCCTTCAGTCTCCTATATGCATTCCCTCCTTTCCCCGTCATTGCGGTGACTCTGTTCAAGGTTCAACGGGATGGGGCATTGCTGATTCTCGTGGCCTCGGCAGCCTTGGTTCCCACACCTGCTCCGGCTGTCGTCTGAACCTCCGATTCCCATGGGCTCTGCCAGGGACTTCCTGATGCAGGAGGAGGGTCGCGTACTACACCCGAACCGACCCTCCCTATTCCTCATGGCCTTGCAGCTGAACGGGTCTCTAGCCTCTCTGGCCCTTCCGGAGGAGGTCGAACATAAGAACATAAGATATGCCATACTGGGTCAGACCAAGGTCCATCGAGCCCAGTATTCTGTTTCCAGCAGTGGCCAATATAGGTCATACATACCTAGCAGTTTCCCCAAAAGACACAGGTTCGACAATGCTTGTATTGTGTCAAGCAGTGATATCCTGGGTCCCGTTTTAATAATGGTTTATGGACCTTTCGTCCAGGAACTTGTCCAAACCTTTTTTAAACCCAGCTACACTAACAGCTTTTACTACATCCTCCGGTAACAAATTCCAGAGTTTGATTACACATTGAGTGAAAAAGTATTTTCTCTTATTAGTCTTAAATAGTTCACCCTGTAGCTTCATTTCATGTCCCCTAGTCTTTGTATATTCTGATAACATAAACAATCGATCTACATTTACCCGTTCCACTCCGTTCATTAATTTATAGACTTCTATCATATCTCCCCTCAGCAGTCTCTTTTCCAGGTTAAAGAGCCCTAGCCTTTTTAGCCTTTCTTCATAGGGGTATCCTTCCATCCCCTTTACCATTTTGGTAGCTCTTCGAGGAAATCCTCCTTGCCTCGAGGAAGGACTCCACTAGGCGGGCTTATGCTTTTAAGTGGAAACGCTTCTCCGTCTGATGCTCAGAACACCAGATCGACCCCTTCTCGTGCCCAGTTCAGTGGGTCCTCCAGTACCTCCTCCACCTCTCAAGGAAAGGGCTGAAGTCAAACTCTGTTAGAGTTCATTTGACCGCCATATCGGCTAATCATCTCGCTATCATGGGAAAGCCTCTCTCGGGGCAACCACTAGTCTCCCGCTTCATGTGGGGCCTTCTGTTATCCGAGCCACCCCTCCGTCCCCCTCCAACGGAATGGGACTTAAATGTGTTGCTCACTCGTCCACCCTTTGAGCCGATGGCGACGTGTTCGCTCCGGCACTTGTCCTGAAAGGTGGCCTTCCTGGTGGCACTGACCTCGGCTCGCTGAGTCAGTGAGCTTCAGGCGCTCATGGCTGGTGCCCCTTAACACCAGGTTTTATCGGAAGAGAGTAGTCCTCCGGACCCATCCTAAATTCTTACCCAAGGTTGTGTCGGCTTTTCATCTCAACCAAGAGATAGTGCTCCTGACCTTCTTCCCGAGGCCCCATGCCGATCAGGCGTCGGCGGCTCTCCACACCCTCAACTGCAAGTGGGCCCTCACCTTCTATTTGCAGCGTAACCAGACTCACTGCAAGTCTGACAGACTTTTCGTGACCTACGATCCCAATAGGTAGGGGCAAGCAGTCACCAAGCGCACCCTCTCTATTTGGGTGGTGGACTGCATCGCGTTCGTCCATGCGAAGGCGGGCATCCCTCTGGATCATCGAGTCACTGCACATGGGGTCCAAGCCAAAGCAGCCTTGGTGGCCTCGCTGCGCTCCGTGCCCATGATGGACATCTGTCGGGCGGTGACCTGGTCTTCCACGAACATCTTCGCTGCCCACTACTGCCTGGAGAGGGAGTTCCGCCGGGACAGCACCTTCAGCCAGGCTGTACTCCATAATCTGTTCGGGGTATAAGCAACTCCTGCCCTCCGACCCTTCTTCACGGCTACCGAGGACTTCGACCCGAGGACTCGGGCCCCTTTGTGCTTCGGCTTCTGCTTACAGCCTCGCGGAGCCGTTTTTTGGTTACAGGTTTGGTAGCCTGTAGCTAGGGAGTCCCATAAGTGAGGACTGACTTGCTGCTTGTTCCTGGAGAAAGCGTAGTTACTCACCTGTAACAGGTGTTCTCCAGGGACAGCAGGAATCAGTCTTCACTACCCTCCCGCGTCCCCTGATGAGTTGCTGAATTTTTGTCCTTCCCTTGCCATCTGCTTGGTAGGGCTCGAGCTAAGGAACCTCGTCGTCACCATGAGGACTGACTTTCTGCTTGTTCCTGGAGAAAGCATAGTTACTCCACTTGTTGGGCCACATGGCCTCAACAGTGCATGTTACCCTCCCCTAGCCCACCTACACATGCGGGCATGCCCAGTGGTACCCTTTGGTCTCACTGGTCTCAGGCCACTGTGGGACATGGTGTATGCGGTTGCATACTGCAAAGGAGTGAAGTGCTACAGCCTCCTGAAAGAGGAAGTAGGAGCCCGTTCCACCCTGCTTGTTCACAAAGTCCCCACACCACCTCAGGACAGGGATGCATTTCCAGGCACTAGCACCTCAGAGTGTTCTGACTACAGATGCCTCCTTGGCAGACTTGGGTGCACATTGCAGACAAGCTCAGTAGGGTCCTCCGACCACATGAGTGGCGCCTAGACCCCAAGGTGGTCCAGAGGCTCTTCAACTCTGGGGCAGGCCCTGCCTGGACCTGTTCTTCTCTCTGGACAATGTGCAGCTTCCGCAGTTGTTCTCCCCTCAGCCACACTGCGGGAGGGTGGTGGCGGATGCATTTCTGATGTTGCAGTACCTTTTGCATCTCTCGAATAAAGTAGTGCTGCGTACGCATCCCAAGTTCCTTCCTAAGGTGGTGTCTGCTTTCTACCTCAACCAGGAGGTGTTTCTCCCTACCTTCTTTTCACGGCTTCACACCGGCATACCTTGGATTGCAACAGGGCCCTGTCCTATCTTCATAGGATCAGGGACCATCGCAAAGCAGCCCAACTCTTTGTCTCGTTCGACCCCTGTAAGTTGGGGCTGCCGATAACCAAATGGACTCTGTCCTTTTGGGTGGTGGACTGAATTGCCTTCACTTATGAACAGGCTGGCCTTTCCCTGCAGCACCGGATCACTGCTCATCATGTCAGGCCCATGGCCGTGTCGGTGGCCAACCTGCGCTCGATACCGGTGACACAAATTTGCAAGGCCACCACATGGTCTTCAGTGCATACCTTTGCAGCACATTACTGCCTAGGGAATGAGTCCCGCAGGGACAGTGCCTTCGGCTGGGCGGTAATCCATAGCACACTCAGTGTATAGGCAACTCCTGCTCTCCAGCCCGTCGATGGTCAGGCTACTGGACTAAGAGCGATGGGGATAGCTGGGCGTTGCAGAGCCTCTGGATAGGAACTCGTCTTCTGCAACTGGCAACCTCCCCTGGCTATGTCATCTGACTGAACAAGATGGCACCCTTGGGTGGGAAGGGGGCCACGCATGCATGGTAGCATTCCCAAAAGCTTTTTTTGAAAGCTGGGGAAATGCTCCACATGGGCTTTGTCGGTGCCGACGTCACCCATATTTGAGGACTGATTCCTGTTCCCAGAGAACACCTGTTACAGGTGAGTAACTACGTTTTCACAGATGTCAAAGCGGTTTATATGGAACCTTGAACATTTCAAGCAACATTTACATAGAACGATCAACTTTATACAATAATGATTGAAGCAGAAACTGCCGTTACAAATTTAGGCATGTTAAGTTGCCTGTAACTATTTGCGTACTCTTTGACAGCTTTCTGGTTCTTCTGCGTGTATGCCTTCAACCCTTGGGGCAGCCTTCCAAGTGTCTCAAGTGAACAGACAAATTGAAAACACCCTGGTGTATCAAGTATATAAGCAAACTACAATCCAAACCCAGCTGCCCTGAATAAAAGAACAATCTGAAACCCAAACTTGTAGCATGCATTATGTCCCTTTTCGAAGAGGACTTGGGGCTGGACAATTCAGTGCGCTGGTATATGTCTCTGAACTCTGTCTGAGGTGCAGTGAAACAAGTGGCTCTCTCCTCTTGCATGGAGATCACTCTTCCAACCCCATTTATTAATTTATTTATGGAAGTTTAAACCACCTTTTTGACAAAAAAAGTAAATCAAAAGAATGTATACAAAAAATAGAAAATACATCATACATGGTACAGGAACGCCATTCCTTTGGCATTAAAAGAAAATTGCAA
Source organism: Ichthyophis bannanicus (assembly GCA_033557465.1). Lineage (NCBI taxonomy): Eukaryota > Metazoa > Chordata > Amphibia > Gymnophiona > Ichthyophiidae > Ichthyophis > Ichthyophis bannanicus. Next base: position 74,894,342 of record CM066040.1, read on the forward strand.
GGAGTGTTTCTCCTCTGAAAAAGGCTTTCAGAGTGAAGACTGTCTCCTCTATGTCCTTCTGCATGGTTGAATTGTCATAGATTATCAGTCTTACAACAGTCCTACTTGTCAGGCAAAACATACATTTAAAAAAAAAAGGGAAAAGCAAAGAGGAAGAAGACAGCCTACCAAGCTACTCGCTCATTCCTGCACCTGTTTTCCAACTGGAAGACCATTCTTCCGCTGATGCCCTCATTGTGGGTTGCATCCAAAAAAGTGATAATAAGTCTTACTCTTATTCCTTCCCCACCGCCATACATTCCCCTAGAGTAATCATCATAGATAACCATGTGTTTCCGCTAAGCGAGCATGCATCATACTTAGTGACTGTCTCAAATAACATAACTATTCTTTTCTCCCACATTGGCTCTACAAACCCGATATTCAAAGTGATTAACGCATTTAAGAGGTGCTAACTGTGTTAATTGCGATGAATGGGATATTTAGCGGCATTAACACAGCTGTGAGAATTTCTGCAGCTGCAGGCTCTGTATGCTCCGATGCTAAACTCTTCACATCGGGGTGTGTCGGAGGCAATCTCCAGCAACAAGCAGGAATGTAGTCTTCACATATGGGTATCGTCGGTACCGACGGAGCCTGCGCGGGAACGCTCCCCAGCGTCCAATAGGAACGCTTTTGGGAGCATCCCTCAGCACATGTGCACTGCCTTTCCCGCCTTTCCAACTGTCCCTCTTCAGTTCTTCGTTTTCCGCGGAGCCGACAGGATCCATACCCTGTCACCGCAGAAAATTCCTTCTTTAAAATTGTTTTCTTGTGCTCGCGTTTGCCTGCCGCACAACGCTTACCGGTACCACCGGTTCTTTTCTTTTCTTTTCCAAAAAAAAAAAAACTTAGGCTTTAAACTGTTTCTCTTCAGAAACTTTTCTCTTTGGTGCTAGGCGCCATTTTGGGCACTAGACCCCATATTCCTAAAACATGGAAAAGCCAACTAGTGGTTTTAAAAAATGTACTAAGTGTGGCGGTACCATTTTTGTCACTGACACCCATGATTGGTGTCTTAAATGTTTAGGGCCTGAACATTCTCCAACTGAATGTCTCTCCTGTATGGGGATGACTAAAAGAGGAAGACAGAACCGGGCTGCAAAGCTCGGTACCCTCTTTTCTTCGGATGCCAGATCCATTGCATCAACATCTTTAAGGGCCTCCTCTTCCTCCCATGGATCTCAGGTAACTAAACATAAAAGCCAGTCCTCAAAGGGTAGCTCTCCTGCTAAGCATTGAGAGGCCATTGGCATTGCCCTTGAGGGGGAACCACACCGGCAAAACAGCCCCGGTGGGAGGCTTCGGCTTCCAAAGCATCAATGGGGCTTCAGGATGTTCTCGAGGCCCCAACCTCGCAAGAACTACTTGTGCCATGCTTAGGGGTTCCGGCCGTTTTTACCGGTACTGACACCGAGGAATCGGCAGCGTCGATAGACCAGAGGTTCCTCGCTATCGAACGCAACATCTCAGCTCTTCTTTCAGCTGTGGTACCGTTGGTCCAACGGGCGCCGGTACCGACACCGGTACCGATGGTACCGGCCCCAGTGGGAACTCTTCCTATGCCATCTCTGGCTGGAATCGACAGATCAGTATCGGGTCAGCTCAGTACCGACTTCGATCGGTACCAGGACCGTGCTTTGCAGGAGCATCGGGGTCAGGTATACTTTGATTCCTCCGATTCCGAAGACTCTGACAATTCTGCTGGTACTAGAGGTTTTCTCCCAGAAGATCCCTCTTCTCCCCAACGCAGAATGTCACCTCCAGAGGACATGTCTTTTCAGGATTTAATCCGTGATATGGCCAAAGGTCTTTCAATCACAGTAGCTCCTGAAGAGGAACCCAGAGCAAAGGAATTGGAAATTCTCCAATATCCTAAAGCTCCTAAGGAGGCAGTTACTCTGCCTATCCATGAAATTCTGCATAACGTGCTGCTCAGAATGTGGGAGACACCTCTGACTACTTCTCCTCACTCTAGGAGACTTGATACTATGTATCGAGTTCTGCTATGTCCTGGATTTCAGAAAACTCAGCTGCCACACCATTCAATGGTAGTGGAATCAGCCATGCATAGGATGAAAAGTGCAAAGAGGCATGCATCCAATCCTCCAGGTCGTGAATGCAGGACTCTGGATGCTTTTGGGCGCCAAACTTTTCAAGTTTCCATGCTTTCAGCTAGGATCAGTTCATATATTCTATATATGGGAATGTTCCTCAAGGAAGTCACAGGAGACTTGGAACTTATGAGCCCATTTCTCCCAAATGACAAGAGACAAGATTTTCTTGCTGTAGTTAAGCATGATCAAGATGTCTCCAAGTTTGTTAATCGTGCAGCCTTTGACTGCTTCGAATGCATCTACAGAACCTCTGCTATTGCCATTGGTGCACGACGGATTGCCTGGCTACAGGCATCAGACTTGGAGACTTGGGTAGAGGACAAGCTAGGCAACATTCCTTGCACGGGGGAGAATCTCTTCGGCAAGAACTGGTAGGAAAAGGCTAACGAGTTAGATGCTGACAATACTACTCTAGATAGAGTGTCAAAATCTACAGCCACTCCAGCCAAAAAGAAGCCTTATAAAAAAACCCTCTTTCAGCAAAAAGAGGATGTTTTATCCTTCCTATACCCAGCAGAGTCAAACTCAAGGTCAGGTTGCCCAAAAGGGACAAACTAGACAGCAAAAGAAGCCAAAAAGCCCGAGAGCTCAACCAGCTCTCCAGGTTCAGCCCCCTCAAGGGCTTTGACTCCTTCCTAGAGAGCTTTGCCTTCCTGCCTCTGAGGGGGTCCCCAACCCCCCAATATCCCAGGCAGGTTTATGCCACTTTGCCAACAGATGGCATCAGATAACAGCAGAAGATTGGACTTTGTCCATTGTAGGAGAAGGGTACAAGCTTCATTTTCACAGCATGCCCCCTCCTACATTTCTAAAGCAATTCAATTCTCAAACCTGCGCAGACAATCTGCTAGATCACGAGGTCTCGACACTTCTTGCCCAAGAGGCAATAGAGGAGGTACCCATTCTTCAACGGGGTGCAGGGTTCTACTCCCCCTATTTTCTTATTCCAAAGAAAACCGGAGGACACAGACCCATTCTGGATCTCAGAGAATTGAACAAATATCTGTTTCGAGAGAAGTTCAAAATGATGTCTCTAGGAACTCTTCTGCCATACCTTCAAAGCCAGGATTGCCTTTGCTCTCTAGACAAAGGATGCATACACTCACATTCTCATCCATCCAGATCACAGGAAATTCTTACGTTTCCTTTTCAGGGGAAAACATTTCCAGTACAGGGTTCTTCCCTTTGGTCTGACTTCAGCACCAAGGGTATTCACGAAATGCATGGCAGTAGTAGCTGCATTTCTAAGAACCCTGGGGATTTTCGTCTTCCCTTACTTAGACGACTGGCTCATTCAAGCCCTTACATTTGCAGAGGCCAGCACTGCACTATCCCGTACAATGCGAATCCTCCAATACTTGGGATTGGTAATAAACTTCCCAAAATCCCAACTAGTTCCTTCCCAATGCCTGGAATTCATAGGAGCCTGTCTAGATACCAGACAGGCAAGGGCTTTCCTTCTACAGGCCCGGTGTCTTCGCACAATGCAACTAGCTTCTCAAGCAGCAGGCAAATCCTCCCTCACTGCTCGAGAGCTACTACAGTTACTGGGACATATGGCATCCACAGTTCATGTAGTCCCATATGCTCGCCTCCACATGCGAGCAGCTCAGTGGACCCTTTCCACACAGTGGACACAGGCCACAGGTCATTTGTCTGACAAAACAATAAACTCTCAACGACTAATTTTGTCCCTCCAATGGTGGCAATCACTAGAAAACCTGACAGTGGGGTCTCCCTTTCATCAACCACTTTTTCAGGCCACCCTAACGACAGATGCATCACAGGTGGGTTGGGGAGCACACCTGAATCATCTCTCTACCCAGGGAACCTGGACTCCACAGGAAGCTGCTTTACACATAAACCTCCTGGAATTAAGAGCAATCTATTTAGCTCTTCGAGTATTCCACGCCCAGCTCAGCTACATGACAGTCCTAGTCCAGACGGACAATCAAGTAGCCATGTTCTATGTGAACAAGCAGGGCAGAACAGGCTCTCTATCATTATGCAACGAAGCTTTACGACTGTGGGCCCTCGCCAGAGAGCATCAAATTCACCTTCTAGTGGTATATCTTCCAGGCATTCAAAACCTTTGGGCAGACAGACTCAGTCGAGTACTGCTGCCTCACGAGTGGTCCCTCCACCTAGACCAGGTGGCAAAGATATTTCATCTCTGGGGCACTCCAGACATAGACCTCTTTGCAAGTCCACTGAATGCCAAACTTCCCCGGTTCTGTTCCTGGATTCCGGCTCACAATTGTCAGGCAAGGGATGCCTTCCTCCTTCACTGGGGTCAGGACTTCCTTTATGCCTTCCCACCCATTCCCTCATCCCCAAAACACTCTTCAAGCTTCAGAGAGACGATGGTCGCATGATTCTCATAGCACTACGACGGCCACGCCAAATGTGGTATCCCCTGCTTCTACAACTTTCTCAAGCAGCACCTCTGGAGTTAGGGCATGCTCCAGATCTCCTTTCTCAAGAGAACGGGACGCTATAGCACCCGAATCCCCAGGTCCCTGCACCTCACGGCCTGGTTGCTGAAGGCTTAGACCTCCAGGATCTCAACCTGCCCCAACAGGTAAAGGATATCCTTCAGGCTTCTAGGAAACTTTTCACAAGAAGATCTTATGCCTTCAAGTGGAAACGTTTTACTGTATGGTGCTGCAAGAAGGGATTAAACCCCCTTGTCATACCCTTGGAATTGATACTAGAGTATCTCCTTCACTTATCAAATTCTGGTCTAAAGACCAATTCAGTAAGAGTCCTTCTTAGTGCAATTGCAGCTTCTTATAAGCCTCTGAATGGACAACCAATTTCCTCTCATCCACTCATATCAAGATTTATGAGAGGCCTTCTATTAACCAAACCTCCCATCAAGCCACCACCAGTGGCATGGGATCTAAACCTAGTTCTCGGGCAGCTTATGAAGCCGCCTTTTGAGCCTTGAGCCACTACAGCCCTTACGTTTTTGACCTGGAAAGTCATCTTCCTAATTGTAATCACCTCTGCATGTCGCATTAGTGAACTGCAAGCTTTAGTGGCTGATCCTCCTTATACTAGGTTTCATCATGATAAGGTTGTTCTTAGAACTCATCCACACTTTATACCAAAGGTGGTTTCGCCTTTTCATTTGAATCATTCAATTTATCTTCCTGTATTTTTTCCGAGGCCTCATGCCTCTAATGCAGAAAGAAACCTTTCATACTTTGGATTGTAAAAGGGCCATAGCCTTTTACATACAAAGAACACAGCAACATAGAAAGTCCTAGCAACTTTTTATAGCTTTTGAGCCTAGTCATTTGGGACTTCCAGTCTCCAAAAGAACTTTATCTAAATGGATTGCCCAATGCATATCCTTTGCTTATGAGAGTAAGGGGCTTCCTCTTCAGGACCATGTCACAGCTCATAATGTGAGAGCCATGGCTACTTCCATGGCTAATCTCCACTCTGTGTCTATCAATGACATTTGTCGAGCAGCCACATGGGCTTCGGTACACACATTCACAGCCCACTACTGCCTGTATAAAGCCTCCCGTCGGGAAGCCGCTTTTGGCCAAGCAGTTATTCGAAATCTCTTTCAGACCTAATTCAACTCCTACCCACCAGCCCTGGTGGAATGCCAGAGATCCATGGGAGGAGGGATGCCTATATTTCTGGGTTGGCACCTTCCTGGGGCTATCTCCTGGCATCTTCAGCTAGGGAGTCCCCATATGTGAAGACTACATTCCTGCTTGTTCCTGGAGATAGCGTAGTTACTCACCTGTAACAGGTGATCTCTGGGAACAGCAGGAATTTGGTCTTCACAACCCACCCACCTCCCCTAGGAGTTGTCTCTCTATCTCTTTGTCTCTTTACTCTCTCCCTCTATCCTTTCACTCAGCTACAAACTTAACTGAAGAGGGACAGTTGGAAAGGCGAGAAGGCAGCGCGCATGTGCTGAGGGATGCTCCCAAAAGCGTTCCTATTGGACGCTGGGGAGCGTTCCCGTGCAGGCTCCGTTGGTACCGACGATACCCATATGTGAAGGCTAAATCCCTGCTGTTCCTGGAGATCACCTGTTACAGGTGAGTAACTATGCTTTCATGGATGGAGCCAAGGCGGAGCCAATCGGTATCTGGTCAGTAGTGATATTGAACCACTGTCTAGTTAACAATATGCAGTGAAAGCCAGGTACATGTAAACCTTGCCTGATTTCCACTGCATATCACATAGGGGCAGCGGCTCTATTTCATTGCTGACCAGTTACTGATCGGCAAGAGCAGCTAACCCAGATATTGAATGCTGGGGTCAGATATGACCCCGGCATTGAATATCCGGGTTTTACTGTTCAGTGACCTGTTAGCAGCGCTATCCACCAGCACTGAATATCTGTCCCATAATTTATAGTCTCCTGATCCACCTTTCAGTGACCTTTACTACTACTACTGATCATTTGTATAGCGCTACAAGGCATACAGATGTCAAAGCGGTTTATATGGAACCTTGAACATTTCAAGCGGGGTAGTTGGGGAAGGTTTCCAGGGGTGGATTCGGGCCTTATACAGAACACCCAGGGCTTATGTTAAAGTTAATGGGGGCAACTCAGATTTTTTCCCCATAGAAAGAGGAATGAGACGGGGCTGTCCTCTGTCCCCACTACTGTTCGTGCTCACTCTAGAGCCATGAGCAGCTAGGATTCGATTGAGCAAGAATATTCAAGGAATAGTGGTTGGAAATAGAGATCATAGAATCACACTGTTCGCAGACAATATTATACTAGCGGTAGCAAAACCACAAGTTTCTCTACCCTTCATAATGTGGGAGTTGAGAGATTATGGTTGGCTGTTGGGATATAGGATAAACTGGTCTAAATCAGAGATTCTGGACATCTAGACAACAGAGCCAATGTGGACTAAAATACAAAGGGAGTACCCCTTCAAGTGAGCTGCCAAGAGCATTTGGTACTTGGGGGTCACTATAGGGAGAGAGAGTTCAAATCTCTATAGGCAGAAATTACCAAAAGGTGGTGGGGAGTGTAGAAGGGCTGCTCCGACAGTGGAGGCAGAATCATCTATCTCGGCTACGCAGGATAGCGGCTATGAAAATAGTGATGCTACCGTTTTTCATGTATCTCTTCCAGACACTTACGATAGGGGAACCAGAGAAAGTTCTGCAGGGAATCCAACTAAAAATAAACAGATTTGTATGGATGGGATGCCAACCACTCGTGACCAGGCAGTTTCTCTATAGAGCAAGAGGCTATGGCAGGCTAGGCCTCCCAAATATACAAAAATACTATGGTGTGGCTCATTTGAGAGGGTCTACGGGTGGCTGAGTGAGACCTCAAAGTCCTCGGTACAAATTGAAAATGACAACGCATTGGGGAGAAGATTAGTGATGTGCTTATGGGGGAAACGATAAACGAAAGTCGAGAACCCCTACCTAGGCTGGAATCTGGGGAAATGGTACCGATGTAGACCGGTCCTACTAGGCGGTAAACGCATTTCTGCAGTAATGCATATAATTGATTGCTTTGCGGAAGGAGAAGGTCCAGATCCTAGGATCTAGATGAAATGGGCAGCACATGGCCTAACGCAAATCGGGCAGATTCTACACAGGGGGAAGGCATGGCCATTTGAGGAATCTATACCAACTGAACAACCAGGATGATATAGCTATATACATATAGACGAAATGGTGGAGACACAGCTGAATAAACAACCGGCTACCGTCTTTTTCTTTGACATGGAGGCGGTCCCCAGGTGTCAGAGGTAGGTAATTCAACACTGTATAGCGGCAGCTCGCTGCGAGATTGTGGCCCCTTGGACTCAGGCAGCCCTGCCAGAGATACGAGGATTCCTGAAGAGGCTGTGCAATCTTTACCTCATGCACTCCACGACAGCAATCAAGCACAGGCAGGTGGAAAGGGTACACAGACAGCAGGAGGGGGTGTGGAAGTGATTGGTAAGGTGGAAGAGGGACATTCGAGCAGAGACAGAGGTGCTCCGGACACAAGGGGGAAACAGGTAGTATTAAGACGCGGCCTTTTGTGGTTAGCTGATTTATGGAAGCTGGGGGTGGGAGGGGGAGAATAAAGGCTTAATGTATAATCAAAAACCTGATGTTGAAATGGCCCCATTTGGACTTTGTATTCTAAAGTTGAAATATAATCAATGAAAACAAAATTTAAAAAAATATGTAAGAACATAAGATATGTCATACTGGGTCAGACCAAGGTCCATCAAGCCCAGTATCCTGTTTCCAACAGTGGCCAATCTAGGTCATATGTACCTAGCAGTTTCCCCAAAAGAGACAGGTTCCACAATGCTTGTACTGGGTCAAGCATTGATATCCTGGGTCCCTTCTTAATAATGGTTTATGGACCTTTCCTCCAGGAAAGCACAGTTACTTACCTGTAACAGGTGATCTCTGGGAACAGCAGGAATTAGTCCTCACATATGGGTACGTCGGAACCGACGGAGCCTGCGCGGGAACGCTCCCCAGCTTCCCAGAAGGAAAGCTTTTGGGAGCATCCCACAGCGCCTGCGCGCTGCCTTCCCGCCTTTCCTAACCAACTCTTCTCAGTTCAAGTTTAAAGCTGAGACAGTAGAGAGAGAGAAGAAAGGAAAGACAGAGAGAGATACAACTCCTAGGGGAGGTGGGAGGGTTGTGAGGACTAATTCCTGCTGTTCCCAGAGATCACCTGTTACAGGTAAGTAACTGTGCTATCTCCAGGAACAAGCAGGAATGAGTCCTCACATATGGGGACTCCCTAGCTAAGATGCCTGGGAGATCCCCAAGGGTATGAGACCCTGAAGGGTTCCTCGTCTTCCTATGGATCTCAGGCATCCATTCAGGGAAGGAGGGCAGGAGTTGTTCAAGAATGGAACAGGTGTCTGAGGACAGCCTGACCAAACAAGGAATCCCGGCGGGAGTCCTTGTCCAAACAGTAATGGGCTGTGAAGGTATGAACCGAGGCCCAGGTGGCTGCTCGACAGATCTGGTCGATGGACACAGAATGAAGATGAGCCATAGAGGTGGCCATGGCCCTCACATTGTGAGCTATGACATGGCCTTCCAGAGAAAGGTTCTTACTCTGGTAAGCAAAAGAAATACACTGAGCAATCCAATTGGACAGTGTTCTTTTAGAGACTGGAAGTCCTAAATGAGAAGGATCAAAAGCAACAAAAAGCTGGGAAGACTTTCTATGTTGCTGTATCCTGTGTAAGTAAAAAGCAAGAGCTCTTTTACAATCTAGAGTATGAAGGTTCCTCTCTGCACTGGATGCATGAGGAGCTGGAAAAAAGACAGGTAAATATACCTCTTGATTAAGATGAAAAGGTGAGACCACTTTAGGCATAAAGTGAGGATTTGTCCTAAGGACTACCTTATCATGATGGAACCTTGTATAAGGTGGATTAGCCACTAAGGCCTGCAGTTCACTGATGCAGCGAGCAGAAGTGATTGCAATAAGGAAAATAACCTTCCAGGAAAGAAATTTCAAGGAGGTAGTGGCTAAGGGTTCAAAAGGTGGCTTCATAAGCTGACCAAGAACCAAGTTTAAGTCCCATGCCACCGGAGGAGGTCGAATGGGAGGTTTAGTTAAAGTTAGGCCTCTCATGAATCTTGCAATAAGAGGATGAGAGGAAATAGGTTGTCCATTGAGAGGCTTAAGGGATGCTGCAATAGCACTCAAATGGACCCTTACTGAATTCGTTTTAAGGTCTGCATTAGAGAGATGCAGGAGATAATCCAATAGAAAATTCACAGGAAGTGCTAGAGGGTCAAGACCCTTTTGAACACACCAAATGGAAAATCTTTTCCACTTAAAAGCATAGGAACGCCTAGTGGAAGGTTTTCTGGAAGCGTGGAGGATATCCTTCACTTGCTGAGAAAGATTGAAGTCTTGAAGGTCTAGGCCTTCAGTAACCAAGCTCTGAGGTGAAGGGACTTGGGGTTTGGATGCCACAAAGTCCCTTCCTCCTGGGACAGAAGGTCTGGCGCAGCTCCCAAGTCCAGGGAGGGGGCTTGGGAGAGATGCAGAAGTAGAGGGTACCACACTTGGCGTGGCCAGCGTGGAGCTATGAGGATCATAGATCCTTGATCCCTCTGGAGTTTGAACAGAGTCTTGGGAATCAAGGGAATGGGTGGAAATGCATACAGGAAGCCCTGACCCCAATGAAGGAGGAAGGCATCCTTGGCCTGAACTCCCTGACACGGAATTCTGGAACAGAACCGGGGAAGTTTGGCATTCCACGGACTTGCAAAGAGGTCTATGTCCGGGGTTCCCCATTCTTGGAAGATTCTGAGTACCTGATCCATATGCAGGGACCATTCGTGTGGAAGCAGAACTCGACTGAGTCTGTCTGCCCAAGAGTTTTGGATTCCTGGGAGGTATACTGCCAGGAGATGGATTTGATGCTCTCTGGCGAAGGCCCGTAATCTTAGAGCTTCGTTGCAAAGCGACAGAGAGCCAGTTCCTCCTTGCTTGTTTATGTAAAACATGGCTACTTGATTGTCCGTCTGAATGAGGACTGTCTTGTAGCTGAGGAGGGTATGAAAGACCTTGAGAGCTGGGTGGACAAAGTCCATTGAGCTGCTCTCATGTGTAGGCGAGCATAGGGTACCACATGTACTGTGGAAGCCATATGGCCTAGCAGCTGTAGCATCTCCCTGGCAGTTAAGTGGCTCTTTGACTGAATCTGGGAGGCTAACTGCACTAGACGTTGACAACGGGCCTGAGGAAGGTAGGCCCTTGCAGAAGTGGTGTCCAACCAGGCCCCTATGAATTCCAGGGACTGAGTAGGGGTGAGCTGGGACTTTGGGAGGTTTACCACAAGTCCCAGATATTGCAGAATGCGCCTGGTGCGGTTCAGGGAGATCTGAGCCTCTGACTGGGTTGGAGCTCGGATGAGCCAGTCGTCCAGGTATGGGAAGACAAATATTCCCAGAGTGTGTAGAAATGCAGCAACTATTGCCATTCATTTGGTGAACACTCTTGGAGCAGAGGCTAGACCGAAAGGAAGCACTCTGTATTGGTAATGTTTTCCCTGGAACAGAAAACGTAGGAATTTTCTGTGAGATGGATGGATGAGGACATGAGTGTACGCATCCTTGAGATCTAGAGAACAAAGCCAATCCTGACTCTGCAGGTATGGAAGGAGAGTGCCTAGAGAAAGCATCTTGAACTTCTCCTTGCATAGGAATTTGTTCAATTCTCTGAGATCTAGAATGGGTCTGTATCCCCCTGTTTTCTTTGGAATGAGAAAATAGGGGGAGTAAAACCCTGACCCCTGTTGAAGAAGAGGAACTTCTTCTATGGCCCTCTGGGCCAGAAGGGTAGTCACCTCCTGATCCAGAAGGTCGAGGAGAGATGTGGGAGAATTGAAGTGTCTCACCATGGTGTAGGGAGGAAGGTCTGAGAAATGAAGTTTGTAGCCCTCTCTTATGATGGAGAGGGTCCACTGCTCTGATGTGATTTGCTCCCCTCTGGGAGCAAAATGAGCTAACCTTCCTGGAATGGTGAGAGGTTCTGGCTGTTGTAGAGCCAGAAAGGTTAAGTTCTCTAGTATCAAGTCAAAAACCCTGAGGGGGTTGGGACTGCTGGGTTGTAGCAGTCCCTGCAGGTTTAGGCCTGGCCTGTTTAGGTTGCTGACGCTTAGTAGCAAAGCGACCTGTAGAAGATTGTTGGCCAGAAGTGGAAGGAAATCTGCTCCTTTTGTAAAAAGGCTTTTTGAAAGGTTTTTTCTTGGCTGGAATGGAGGTTGACTTGGAAAGTCTATCCAGAGCAGAATTCTCTACATCCATTTGAGTGGCTTTTATTTGCTACTCTTTGCCAAAGAGATTTTCACCCATACAGGGCAGATTTCCTAAGCCATCCTGAACCCAGGGCTCTAGATCAGAAGCCTGGAGCCAAGCAATTCTGCGAGCAGCTATGGCAATGCCTGAGGCTCTGCTGGCCCCTTCAAAGGAGTCAAAGGCTGCCCTGTTGGAAAACCTTGAAATGTCTTGAGTATGCTTAAGCCAAAGGAGGAACTCATCCCTTTTATCCTCTGGAAGAAAAGGGAGAAAGTTGTGCAGCTTTTGTGCAACTTCCTTTAGAAACATACCCATATAAAGGCTATATGAGTTGATTCTGGCAATAAGCATGCTGGCTTGGAAGATTTTCCTACCAAAAGCATCCAAGGTCCTGCATTCTCTTCCTGGAGGAGCAGAAGAGTGTCTTTTGGTACTCTTTATCCTTTTCATAGCTGACTGCACCACAATGGAGTGGTGAGGAAGCACGTGTTTTCTGAAATCAGGACAAGGAGGGACACGGTACATAGTGTCCAATCTGCGAGAATGAGGAGAAAGGGTGAGAGGAGTCTCCCATAAGTCAATCATATGTTCATGAAGAAGTTCATGAATTGGCAAGGTGACTGCCTCTCTGGGAGCCTTAGAGTATCCTAAAATATCTAATTTTTTTGCTCTAGGCTCTGTTTCAGAGGTTACTGAAATAGAGAGTCCTTTAGCCACTTCTATTATGAATTCTTGAAAGGACAAATCCTCTGGACGAGACATTCTCCTTTTTGGAGAAGTAGGCTCCTCAGGAAGGGTAATGGATACTTCAGGAGACTCATCTGATGAATCAGAATCATCAGAGGAATCGAAGTATCGTCTGTCCGCTTCCAACGATCAATACGCGTATCGATCGGTACCGACATCGGGCGTACCCGGTACCGGATCGGTACCGAGAAATAGCCATGGACAAGGAATCGGAGTCGGTATCCTGGCTGATGTCGATGCAGTCGGTACCGGTATCGGCGCTGATACCAACAACGGGACGTTGTGGTACCGTCGGCGTCGCAGCTTTAATAAAAGCCATTATAGCCTGCTGCATGGATTGAACAGTGTGATCCATGGACGCCATGACTGCCTGGATGTCGGTACCGGGAGAAAGTGCCGGTACCCCAGAGCAGTCTAACAGGTGATCGGTCGAGGCCGTGCCATCGATGTCAACCTGTAACCCCATAGGAGGAGCTTTGGAAGCCGGAGCTTCCCTCCGGGGTTGTTTGGCTGGGGCAGGATCCTCGAGGTCAAGCCCGAAGGCATCTCGATGCTTAGAGGGAGATTTGCCCTTCAAGGACCTGCTAGGCTTATGTTTGGTTACCTGAGACCCATCAGGAGAGGAAGACCTGGAAGATGTCGATGCCACCGCCGGTGCATCCGTGGGAAACAGCACATGGAGCTTGGCTGCTCGGTTCTGTAACCCTGGTTTAGACATTAGAGAGCAGGACTGGCAATCCGGAATGGAGTGTTCAGGACCCAAACATTTAAGACACCATTCATGGGTATCTGTAACAGAAATTGTACCGCTACACTTAGTGCATTTTTTTAACCCGGAGGCTGGTTTTTCCATGAGGGAAAATTTTCTTGTGGGCCTGGAGGCCTAAGAAGAAAAATACACCAAGTGAGGAAAATATATATATATATTTTTTTTTTAGAAAGAAAAGAAAAGAAAAGACCGGCGGTACCTGTCCGGCGTCAGGGAAGGCAGACACGCGACCAAAGAAATAAATTAAAATAAAGAACTTCTTCAGCGGTGACAGGAACACGACCTGCTGGCTCCGCGGAAAAGAAGAACTGAGGAGAGTTGGTTAGGAAAGGCGGGAAGGCAGCACGCAGGCGCTGTGGGATGCTCCCAAAAGCTTTCCTTCTGGGAAGCTGGGGAGCGTCCCCACGCAGGCTCCGTCGGTACCGACGTACCCATATGTGAGGACTCATTCCTGCTTGTTCCTGGAGATCTTATCCAAACCTTTTTTTTTTTTTTTGAAAGGTTTATTTATTAACCAATAGCAAACAAAACATACAGTAGAATATAACAAGGAGCCACCGAGGAGTGGTGTCTGATCTCCGCCGGGGCCAAGACAATAAACAGTTTTGTCGCCATCGTAAAGTCAGACAAAGAAAGATACAAGGCAGATATGGTTAAACATTTTTCCCCCCCTTTTTTTTTCCCCCCAGTATTCAGAACAACCCCCCCCCTTCCCCTTCCCCCCCCCCTCCCCGTCCTCGCACCCCGAACTCCGCAGCACCGCAGCCGCACCCCTCTCAACAAGTACCAGGTCGTCTCCCCCACCCAGTAGGCCAGGCCTTAGGGTCCCACATTCACGATGTCACTCCGGCAACGAGGGCCCAGAGTCTGGATATAAGGTTCCCAGATCAGCAGAAAAGTAGACCACCGTTTCACAGAACCCCTGGCCCTCCAACGGTCTGTCAGCATCAACTGGTGGAAATTATTACGCCACTCCGCAAACGTGGGTGGATTACAATCTCTCCAGCTGCGTAAAATCGGACCCTTCCCCACCAAACATGCTTTACGTACCAACAGGCGCTCCCACCTCCCGGTAGGTAAAGTCAGGGGTAGCTGATCTAGGATAACTAAACCTCCAGTCCAGGGAAACCGCTGTTGTAATAATCTCATAAGATAGCGGTGGATATGGGACCAATACGGGAGGATGCGCCTGCACTGCCACCACATGTGAGTTAAAGAGGCCAATGGCATATGACACCTAGGGCAAGACCCGTCCTGTGTAATATGACTCCGTAACGCTCGTCTTGGAGAGATATATACCCGAGTTAAAGCCTTATATTGGATTTCCCTCCACCGCGCTCCCACCGCCAGTTCTACTATCCGCCCCACCGCCTCGCAGATCGTGCCTGGTGGGAGCACCCGTCCCAATTCTCCCCCCCAGGCTGCCTCCGCCTTCCCATAATCCGGCACCGCCCCAAAGCACTCCAACTTAATCCGCAGCCCAGCTATCGTCAGGGGAGCATCCCCCCCCAGGTCTAGGAACTCAATAATCTGCTTTGACCGGTCTTCCCCCAGTTCTTCTCGAGGTAATGTAGCCACATAATGAGACAGTTGAAGATACGCAAAGTAATGGGTACGGGGTAATTGATGCTCCTCACATAATTCCAGGAACGGCTTGCACTTACCCATAAGGTCTACTACATGCCCCAAGTAACGGAGACCCTGCTGATGCCAGTACTGAAACGTGCGCGTATCCGAACCAGGTTGAAACTGTACATTACCTTGTATAGGTAACCAGCTGGAAACCTGCCAATTACGTTGCCAGAAACTGTTCAGCTGCTTCCATGTACGCCGCACCGCAGTTAGCAACGTATTCCGCGTAAGTCTCGCTGGCAGATATTTACTCTCCACATGTAGTACCCCCACCAGGGAGAAGGGAGACATTAGTGCCCTCTCGAGATCGCGAGGTGTATAAACGTCAGTTCCCCCTAAGTAATCTCCCACGTGTCGCATCTGGCAGGCCAAGGCATAAAGTCTTAAATCCGGGAGCCCTAGACCACCCCTACGCCACCCTCCTACCATACGAGAGATCGGGACCCGCGCTCGGGCCCCTTTCCACAGAAATCTCTGAATTTCTCTTTCCAGTTTAAGCCGATCCCTGCGAAGCAACCAGACCGGCAGAGTCTGGAGCCAATACAGGATACGCGGTAAAATCACCATTTTAACTGCAGCAATTCTCCCCAGCAGTGCCAATGGCAACGGGGTCCAAGCACGCAATTGACGCCGTATCCCAGTCAAGACCCTCTCGAAGTTTGTGCAGTATAGATCCTGTGGCCGTCTCGTTAAAGTAATACCGAGATATTTAAACCCATGTTCAGCCCATTTCAAAGGAAAGGCCTCCCCCCATCCGTCTCGCAACCCCCCCAACACATCCAAAGCCTCTGATTTATCTACATTTATCCGAAGACCCGCAAAACTGCCAAACCTCCGAAATTCAGCCATCAGTCGCGGCAGCGACGCTCGCGGCTCCTGTAAATGCACAAGCAAATCATCGGCAAAGGCCGACACAGTAAATCCCTGCTTACCCACCTCAATCCCACGGATCTGCGGGTCCGATTCTATGCTGCGGATTAGAGGATCCAACGACAGAACAAACAATAAGGGGGACAGTGGGCAACCCTGCCGAGTACCTCGATGGAGAGAGAAAGGGGCTGATAGAACCCCGTTACATAGCACCCGAGCCGTCGGGGTGTCATATAAACTCTTCACCATAGCACAGAATGCCTGTCCCAGACCGTACAGCGGTAGCAAATGGTCTAGGTAGGTCCAATTCACCCTATCAAACGCCTTTTCCGCGTCAAAGCTTATCAAAAGCGTCGGCAGCTGTTGGCTATGTACCCACTCCAAAGATGTCAAGATTCGGCGTATGTTACGAACGGCATACCGACCGCGCACAAAGCCCACCTGAGACTCATGCACTATATCGCCTAGTATTCCCGCTAGCCGCTCAGCCAAAATTTTCGCCAACAACTTAGCGTCAAAAATTTAACAAAGAGATCGGTCTGTAGGAGGCTGCCTGTAATGGGTCTTTAGCTGGCTTGGGGATCAAAGTGATATAGGCTTGGTTATCTCCCCACCTCCTGCCCCCCCCGCCTATCCGCTGCTGGTATGTCTCCACCAACAAGGGGCCCACCCCTTCGGACAGTATTTTATAAAATTCAGCCCCGTAGCCATCGGGGCCTGGGGCCTTATAACAACTGGCATGAGCGATCACGGAGTGAACCTCCTCCAAGGTAATTGGGCGTCCCAGCTGAACCCTCTGTGCCTCTGTCACCCTCGGCAGCTGCAGCCCCTGCAGGAAGGCCTCCCTAATAGAGGGGTCGTGCTCTTCGGCCGTATAAAGTTTTTGAAAAAAGTCCTTAAAGAGTGCACTAATCGCCTCTCGATTCTGATGGAGTTTCCCATGCTCATCACGAAGAGCCGCCACCCCCTTCCCCCCTCGCGGACCTCGCAGACAACGGCCGAGGAGCTTCCCTGGTTTGTCCCCAAAACAATGTAGTCGATATTTATAATAAAGTAAAGATTTCTTGGCGCGCTGATGAAGTAATTCATTCAGGGCGACCTGAAGCTCCCACAGCCGTTTTCTATTCAACGCTGTAGAGGATCGACCACTTAGCGCCCGCGCATGGGAAACCTGTCGCTCCAACCTAAGAATCTGCTCCGCCAATAATCGGCGTCTCCGAGCAGCAAAGCCAATAATATCACCTCTCAATACCACCTTGGCAGTTTCCCAGACCAACTCGGGGTCCTCCCTGTGGGCCTGATGATGTAACTCAAACTCTCGCCAGCGGTGGCCCAGAAATTGCCGGAATTGATCATCTTTATATAACTCAATGGGGAATCTCCAAATTCGAGCTGTACCAGACCCTCCCCCCCATCGCAACTCTGCCCAAACCATGGCATGGTCGGATATCTCCAGAGGACCTATCTGTGTCTCCTCCACCTGTGCGAAGGCAGTTGTGGAAAGCAAAACATAATCTATTCTCGCACTAGTCCCATGTGCCCTTGAAACATGAGTGAAGTCTTTCTCAGATGGATGCAAGACTCTCCACGGGTCAATCAAACCTAAGCGCCTCCGAAATCGTTGCAACACTTGAGAGCTAAGAATTCTATCCCTCGTCCCCCTTCCGCTGGAGGTGTCTAAGCTAACGTCAAGCACCCCGTTAAGATCACCCCCCATGAGTAGGGGTACATCAGGCAACTGTTCCACCTTAGCCGCAAGACGATCATAAAATTCACGGTCTACCATATTGGGACCATAGACATTGCCAAGTATTATCTCACGGTCTTCCAGTACCCCCCACAGGAGCAAATATCGGCCAGCCGGGTCAGCCACTTGTCGATTCAACGAGAAACGCACCCTCTTATGGATTAATATGACCACCCCTCCCTTCTTCCCTTGTGCAGGCGCCCCCCATACTTGGCCCACCCAATCCCGGCCCAATTTAGCATGCTCTTCCGCTGTTTGGTGGGTTTCCTGGAGTATTGCGAGGTCACAGCGGTGTCTGGCCAGCGCCTTCAACACTTTATATCGCTTGATCGGGCTACCTAAACCACAGACATTCCAGGTTATAATTCTCAGAGGATCACCTTAGGAATATGACCCAGTTGCCAGCAAAGCGTAGTGAGGGAGACCCTCCCAGCCTGGAGCCTCCCATCTGTGTGAGCATAAAAATGATTGCCCCGTCCGTGCCTAGTGTTCGGAGTGCGAGGACCCCACCCCCGCTGCCCCCCCAGCCCCCTCTCCCCTGCCTCTACCCCTCCCTCTCCCCCCCCTCCCCCTTACCCCCCTTCGTCTGAGTCCCCAACCCCCTAAGTCCACTGACTTATACCACCCCCCCCTCCCCGCCTTGGGAGAGATTGCTAAGGTCACCCTGAGCTCAACCCCCTCCCCCCCCACCCCAAGTTGTTGCATCAAATTCTACCCTCTACCCCCCCTTCCCACGCTATCATGGGCCCGCTACCCCCTAGCTCCAGTGGGATATTACCTAAACAAAGTTGACCTCCCCTATGATCCTCAGAAACAGAGGGACCTAACCATGGAAGCCCCACCTCCGGGACAGTTGGGGAGACAGATCTATTAGTTTGCCGGTGAGATCAGAGCTATCAAAGGCCCCCTGCGGAAGGCAGCAGGCCCTTGAGCCCCAAGGCTCCCAACAGAGGTATCCCTCATTAAAACCCCGAAACTGCATATATATAAAGTACTAAACAAGTATTAGAGGGAAAAACAAAAACAGGAACGGGGGAGCCACCGAGGGGGGCCGCGGTGGCTACAGCGTTCTCTTCCGCGGCAATCCCCGCAATTTCCAGCTTATGCACTAAGCCCTGCGGTCCACCTCGCAGAGATCCGCGATGCCTGAGCATTAAAAAATTTTTCCGAGGGGGGCCAGTATTATCTGGTACCAATCCGTACCCTCGGACTATCGGGTCCCCCCCACCCGCATCCCCCACCCTACCGCAAAAGGAATCCAGCTGTAGGTATGTAGGCAAAAATAGACAAGGCCAGAGTCCCATGTCCATTACGGCGTCGCCGAGGTCTCTCGTGTCCGCGAGACAACTTGCTCCACGTAAGGCCCAGCTTCTGCAGCAGATTCAAACACTCGATGAGATGTGTTGTAGAAGACATGGAGACGGGCTGGGTACTGCACGGAGAAACGAATCCCCACGGCGATCAGTTTTTCACACCAGGGCGCATAGTCCCTCCGCTGCTGACTGAGGGCCACCGAGTAGTCCTGTGCGACACGGATCTTCACATTATTATAGGTAACGTCGCCCTTCTGCCTTGCAGCCCGTAGTATCCTCTCCTTAAGCGGAAAGCGGAGAAATTTCGCTAGCACAATCCGCGGGCGGCGATCTTGGGCGCGGGGCTTCCCTACTCGGTGGGCTCGCTCAATGCATATGGGCTCTGCGGTCTCAACTGGACTCAGGAGATCGGTAACAAAGGCTTCGAGGTAACCCCGGAGATCCTTGTCCGTCACTACCTCAGGAATACCCATGAACCGGAGGTTATTCCGGCGTGAACGATTTTCTAAATCGTCGAGTTTCGCCGCCTGATGCCCAAGTTGTGTTTTGAGGCCCTCCACCTCATGGGCTAGGGCTGTGGCACCATCTTCGGCCTGCCCTAAACGCTCTTCGACTTCCCGCAGCCGGCTGCCCAGAGAGTCCACTGATGTCTGCAGTCCGTCCATCTTTTCATGCAGTGCCGCAAACTGGGGCGCGAGAACTGCCGCCACCGCGGCCGACATTTCATCAAGGGATGCTGCCGATTTGGGAGAAGCCGGTGCCCCCGCTACCTCGGCCATCTTACCGGCACCCGCCATGCGGTCTTTGTCTCTCCGGGTCGCCTTGACTGCTGAGGCCATGGCTAGCTCCGTTAACTGCAGGTTTCTGCTTGCCGTCAATGGGTGTCTTCACAAGGCTCAATCTGCCCCTCGTCTCTGGGTATTAAACAGCCGATTTTTCCCGGTTGGGCTAAGGGGGGAGCGGAGCTCGCTCAGAATGCGACCACTATGGTGCTCGCATCACGTGACCTCTTTATCCAAACCTTTTTTAAACCCAGCTACACTAACAGCCTTTACTACATCCTCCGGTAACAAATTCCAGAGTTTGATTACACGTTGAGTGAAAAAATATTTTCTTTTATTAGTCTTAAATAGTTTACCCTGTAGCTTCATTGCATGTCCCCCAGTCTTTCTATATTCTGATAATGTAAACAATCGAGCTACGTTTACCCGTTCCACTCCATTCATTAATTTATAGACTAATATCATATCTCCCCTCAGCCGTCTCTTTTCCAGCTTAAAGAGCCCTAACCTTTTTAGCCTTTCTTCATAGGAGTATCCTTCCATCCCCTTTACCATTTTGGTGGCTCTTCTCTGAACCTTTTCTAATAACGCTATATCCTTTTTAAGATACGGTGACCAGAATTTAACACAATATTCAAGGTGTGGTCTCACCATGGAACGATATAGAGGCATTATAATATCTTTTGTTTTATTTTCCATTCCTTTCCTTATGATACCTAGCATTCTATTTGCTCTCTTGGCCACCGCTGCACACTGGGCCGAGGGTTTTTAACATGTTATCCACAATGACGCCTACATTTTTTTCCTGGGTGGTGGTTCCTAATGTGGAACCTTGCATTGTGTAACCATAGTTTGGGTTGTTCTTCTTCCCTAGGTGCATAACTTTGCACTTGTCCACATTAAATTTCATCTGCCATTTTGATGCCCAGTCTTCCAATTTATCAAGATCCTCTTGCAATTTTCCACAATCCTCTTGGGTTTTAACAACTTTAAATAGTTTTGTGTCATTTGCAAATTTGAGAACCTCACTTGTTGTTCCACTTTCCAGGTCATTTATGAATATGTCAAAAAGCAGCGGACCCAGCACAAATCCCTGGGGTACACCACTATTCACCTTTCTCCATTGGGAAAATTGACCATTTAGCCCTACCCTCTGCTTTCTATCTTTTAACCAGTTCCTGATACACAGTAGTACACTGCCTCCTATCACATGACTCTTTAGTTTTGCCAAAAGTCTGTGATGAGTTTAAAAGGAAAGGAAAAGGAGGTTAGCTTTCATAAACTGTAAGAGACTGCAGAAGAAGGAAGACAAACAATAATATCTGGAGAAGCAAAGGGAAGCTAGTAAAACAGTCAGCAAAGCAAAGACGCAAATAGGAAAACAAATAGCCAATACAGTAAAACATGGGGACAAAACGTTTTAGCTATGTTTGTGACAGGAAGAAGTGCAAAGATGGCATTGTGAGACTTGAGGGTGAAGGGGAGGAATATGTAGAAACTGATGAGGATAAAGCAGAATTGCTTAACAAATATGTGTTCTTTGTTTACAGATAAGGGCTGGGAAAAACAAACTCAGATAGGAATGGATGTAAGATATAACTTGAACTATTTTCAGAAGATGGCATTCGTGAGGAGCTAGCGAAACTAAAAATAGACAAAGCAATGGGGATTCAGGTCATCTACAAATAGTAAATGGGATGTTACATCTGGATTGTTACCTTCTTTAGTATTCGCGATAAATCCGTATCCCAGTAAGTTGAGAGTATTTATTTATTCTCCAGGAACAAGCAGGAAGTCAGTTCCTATCTGAAGGACAGACTAGATAGGCCATGTGGTCTTTTTCTGTCATCGTATTTCTATGTTTCTATATCAGTGACTGTGTCGACTGAGCCTGCGCGGTAACCTCTCCCCAGCTTTCAAAGAGAACCTTTGGGAGATGCACTACGCATGCATGGTCCCCTTCCCTCCTAAGGGTGCCATCTTGCCTCAGTCTCCCTTTTTCCATGGAGCCCATCGGGCATGTGTCTGTTCCCTCTGGAAAAAGTAGATTTATTTATCTCCAGGAACAAGCAGGAATGTAGTCTTGTTCCTGTTTCAATGTAAGGACCTGACTTTGCTTATTGTCGGATACCATTTTGTTGTATGTAAACCGCGCTGATCGCAAATAGTGCGGTATATAAAAATGTAAATAAAATAAATAAATAAATAAATAGTCTTCACATATGAGTATCGTCGGTACTGACGGAGCCTGCGTGAGAACGCTCCCCAGCGTCCAATTAGAAATCTTTTGGGAGCATCCCACAGCACCTGCGTGCTGCCTTCCTGCCTTTCCCAACTGCCTCTCTCCAGCTTTGCGACTTTGGGCCCTCGCCAGAGAGCATCGGGTTCATCTCCTTGCGGTGTATCTGCTAGGCATTCAAAACTCTTGGGCAGACTGACTCAGTCGAGTTCTGCTCCCACACGAATGGTCTCTCCATGCAGACCAGGTAGCAAAAATTTTTCAAATTTGGGGAACCCCGGACATAGACCTCTTTGCAAGTCCACTGAATGCCAAACTTCCCGGGTTCTGTTCCAGAATTCCGGCTCAGGCCAGGGATGCTTTCCTCCTCCATTGGGGTCAGGACTTCCTATACGCCTTTCCACCCATTCCCCTAATTCCCAAAACCCTATTCAAGCTTCAGAGAGACAGAGGCCATATGATTCTCATAGCTCCACATTGGCCACGGCAAGTGTGGTACCCTGTGCTCCTACATCTCTCTCAAGCTCCATCTCTGGATCTCGGATCTGCTCCAGATCTCCTGTCTCAGGAGGACGGGATGTTGTGGCATCCAAATCCCCACGCTCTGCATCTCAAGGCCTGGTTGCTGAGAGCCTAGACCTACATGATCTTAACCTTTCTCAACAAGTAAGGGATGTCCTTTGTGCTTCCAGGAAACCTTCCACAAGACGCTCTTATGCTTTCAAGTGGAAAAGGTTTTCCATATGTTGTTCGCAGAAGGGTCTTGACCCCCTTGCGATACCTCTGGAATCATTACTGGAGTATCTCCTTCATTTATCTAATGCAGGACTTAAAACTAACTCGGTAAGAGTCCATTTAAGTGCTATTTCAGCTTCTTTAAAGCCTTTAAATGGGCAGCCTATTTCCTCTCATCCTCTCATAGCGAGATTTATGAGGGGCCGCCTTCTTACTAAGCCTTCCATTAGGCCACCACCAATGGCATGGGACCTGAATCTGGTTCTTGGGCAGCTCATGAAGCCGCCTTTTGAACCTTTAGCTACTACCTCCTTGAAATTCCTTTCCTGGAAAGTTATCTTTCTCATTGCAATCACATCAGCACGTCGCATCAGTGAATTAATTGCAAGCATTGATTGCTGATCCTCCTTATACAAGGTTCCATCATGATAAGGTAGTCCTTAGGACTCATCCACACTTTATGCCAAAGGTGGTCTCACCTTTTCATTTAAACCAAGCAGTTTATCTTCCTGTATTTTTTCCAAGGCCTCATGCTTCAAATGCAGAAAGGAATCTTCATACTTTGGCTGTAAAAGAGCACTTGCCTTTTACTTACAAAGAACACAGCAACATCGAAAGTCCTCTCAACTCTTTGTTGCTTTTGATCCTTCTCATTTGAGACTTCCAGTCTCCAAGAGAACATTGTCCAATTGGATTGCACAATGTATTCCCTTTACCTATCACAGTAAGAACCTTTCTCTGGAAGACCATGTCACAGCTCACAATGTGAGGGCCATGGCAGCCTCAATGGCTCATC
Organism: Ichthyophis bannanicus; assembly: GCA_033557465.1. NCBI lineage: Eukaryota > Metazoa > Chordata > Amphibia > Gymnophiona > Ichthyophiidae > Ichthyophis > Ichthyophis bannanicus. The sequence continues at coordinate 74,917,908 of CM066040.1, forward strand.
TACACTCTGTGTCTATTGACGACATCTGTCGAGCAGCTACTTGGGCCTCGTTTCATACCTTCACAGCTCATTACTGCTTGGACAAGGACTCCCGCCGGGATGCCTTGTTTGGTCAGGCTGTTCTACAACACCTGTTCCATACTTAATCAACTCCTACCCACCATTCCCGGTAGGATGCCAGAGATCCATGGGGGGAAGTGGAGCCCTTTCACAGGGACACACAACTTCTAGGGTCTCTCCGTGGCATCAGGAGCTAGGGAGTCCCCATATGTGAAGACTACATTCCTGCTTGTTCCTGGAGATAGCATAGCTACTCACCTGTAACAGGTGATCTCCGGGAACAGCAGGAATTTAGTCTTCACAACCCACCCACCTCCCCTAGGAGTTTTATCTCTCTTTTCTTTCTTTTCCCTCTCTCTCTCTTTCTCTCCTTTCCCTCTCTCTCTCTTTCTCTCAGCTTTAAAACTCAACTGGAGAGAGGCAGTTGGGAAAGGTGGGAAGGCAGCACGCAGGCGCTGTGGGATGCTTCCAAAAGCTTTCTAATTGGACGCTGGGGAGCATTCCTGCGCAGGCTCCATCAGTACCAGCGATACTCATATGTGAAGACTAAATTCCTGCTGTTCCCGGAGATCACCTGTTACAGGGGAGTAACTATGCTTTCTTGCCTTTTACTTTGGTTTTCAGATTTCTTTCTCTGGTTGCATACTGGTGTCCTTCTCGCCTCCTGAGTCCATTTGCCTTCAGGGTTAAGTTTTCCTTGGGTCCTCTTTCTTTCCTCAGGGTTTTTTCTTGGTGCATGGGTTTTTGTGCCCTTTTTGGCCGAGCCAAAGGAGTTTGACCTCGCAGGGCTGTATTCCCCGCCAAAGCCTCGGTCAGTGACTTCAAGAAGCCTTGCTACCGCTGTGCACATATGTCACGCATGGATCTGTATGATTGTTGCCTTCGTTGCCTCGGGCCGGATCTTGATGTCTTGGCATTTGGTCAGTGCCAGCAGATGACCACCAAGGCCCTCCAAGGTGGTAAGAAGCAGCATGAGTTGATTTTTCACAAGACCGACAGCCCCAGATTCATCCGTGGGACCATGTTCTCGAGGGCCATCGTGGAAGTCTCAGCCTCGTGTGGCAGCTGTGCTAGCTTCGAGTTGGAGCTCCCTTGAGGAAGGACGCCCCTTGAAGAGCTAGGTGAAGTCTCATGGCACCCCCCCCCCCCCCCGGCCTCAGAGTCTTTGACGCGAGGCTGAGAGCGATGGCTGGGAGTGACTCTCACAGTTGCCCTGGTGGGAGAAAACGCCATCGCTGTGCGGGGATCTGTCTCAGTCCTCCAAAGCCATCCCCTCGCCAGTGCCGGGAATGAGGACCTCAATGCTCGTGCCGGTGACTGCAGAGCTTTCTGGCCTTGAGGACAGGATGGCAGCCTTGGAACACAGTTTATCTGCCTTCATGGCCCATCAGTGCGCTCTGATACTCGGTTCCTCCGGGTTATCACTCCCGACCACCGGCCCCTCCACAGCGGGGGAGTCCCCGGAGGTGGAGTCAAATCCTCGAGCACCACCGGCCTTGAGAGACACCTCAGCACCGGTCTCCTTGGTTCCTGAGGGGTCGCCTACTCTCACGGCCACCCATCTGACTTCTAGTGACAGAGTGGGATCTCAGTGTGGTTCTCTGAAAATTCATGGTGCCACCTTTTGAGCTGTTCATTTCTTGCCACCTCAAGTATCTCTCCTGGAAGATGGTCTTCCTGGCGGTGCTCACCTCTGCTCGCAGGGTTAACGAGCTCCAGGCTTTGATGGCCATCCAACTTTTACGAGGTACTATAAGAACAGACTTATGCTCCACATGCACCCCAAGTTTCTGTCTAAGATGGTGTCTCCATTCCACCTCAATCAATATGTTGTGCTCCCCACCTTCTTCCCACTGTCCACAGTGGACCGTAAGCAGGCCCTGGCCTACTATCTGGAGCGTACCCAGGCCCACCGTCACGCCTCATATCTCTGCATCTCCTAAGACCCAAATCAGCTGGGTACAGTGGTCTCTAAGCATACCCCATCCATTTGGGTGGCGGATTGCATTGCCTTTGCTTACGAGTAGGCCGGTCTTTCGCTGGAGCGCTGTGTCATAGTGGCCTCTATGGCAAACCCGCGCTCCATTCACTTGCCAGAGATCTGCCGGGCCGCCACCTGTTCCTCAGTCCATATCTTCATAGCTCATTATTGACTGGAGAGGGAGTCCTGCTGGGACAGCACCTTCGACCAGGCAGTGCTCCATCATGTTTGGAGTTTGAGACAACTCCTGCCCTTCGGTGTGTTCAGGCCACTGGAGAACTGGTTCCTCGCTTGACACTCTGGGCCACTCACGGGTCTGTTGTTCCTTGATTCCCGTGCTGCTTCTCACGGTTCACCTTTTTCTGGTCACCCATGCTTTTACAGATTTTTTTCAGTAGCCTGTAGCTGGGGAGTCCCATGTGAGGACTGACTTCCAACTTGTTCCCGGAGAAAGCGTCATTACTGACCTGTAACCGGTGTTCTCCGGGGGCAGCAGGAGTCAGTCCTCAAAACTCTCTCTCCTCCCTGTGAAGTTGCTTTACTATTTTGCTGTCTTGAGCTATGGCATGATACTGAGGCAAGATGGCACGCTTAGGCGGGAAGAGGACCATGCATATGTGGTGCTTCTCCCAAAGGTTTTCTTTGAAAGCTGGGGAGAGGTTACCGCATGGGCTCAGTCGGCACAGACATCATCCATATGTGAGGACTGATTCCTGCTGTCCCCAGAGAACACCTCTTACAGGTGAGTAACAACGCTTTTGGATTAAGCGCCTTGCAAAACAGAAGTGGTTGGATCTTGATTTTAGGAATGATGTACTGGCCATCTTCATACTTCAGAAAGAGTGTGGTTTGCCACATTGTCATGGTGAACTTGATGTAATCTTATCAAACCAGGATTTATTTTATACACTTCAAGACAATTTATTATCGAAGGGTGTGGGACGCTGTCAAAAGTTTCCTTATAATTGTATGCTATACTGAGATTTCTGCTTTTCTTAGTGCTTGACATGATGGCCTTAGTCAACATTAACTGGTTTTTGGCTCCATATGCTCCCCTCTTATTGCCCTTCTGCTTTATTGCTGTGATGATACTGAACTCAATATGATCATATATTCTGTATGAATCTATTGCGATGAAGAGCGTACAGCTTGTAGGTAAACAAGTTATTGCTCTAAATTTTGGGCATGTTACTTGGGTCCCCTTTTGGAAGAAGAAATGTTCTTCCTGTTGCAAGTCATTGTGGTGTTAAGTTCAGCCGTTGATCAATTGGCTTTGCAGTTTGCCAGGACTTGGTAGAGTAATCTTAACTGAGAAAGTTGGTTACTCCATCTCTGCCAGGGCTCTTCTAGTTTGGGGCTCGTTTTAACCTGTTTTCCAGCTCTCTTGTTACAGCAGGCCATTCCAAGGGTTTTGATGTTTGCTTTTTCTAAATGCTCCCATTTGCACGGTAACCATTCTGCTTCTAGATTTTGCTGTATAGGGTCCTTGTATAGTTTTCTCTAGAAAGTTTCTGTTTCAGCTTTGATTGGTGATGTTTTTATCTTGTTAATGCTTTTCCCCAAGTCCCTTTAGAACTATTTTGGGTTCTCTAGTTTATTTTTATATCTTTCTTTTCTGTTTTCTTCATATCTTCACAGTTTTTGTGCTTCTGCTGCTAGTTTCAATTTGTTGGAGCATATAATTTTAAGGTTGTCTGCTAATGCAGCATGTTTCAGCTTGATGCTGTGGATCTTTCTTAGTATCTTTGATGATCTTAATCCTTTTACAAGGTCTATCAGGGTTACGCTGCATACAGTGATTTTATTTTTCCTTTGATGTGCTTTTTCCAAGGGAAGAGCTGTTCTCTTTTTCTTCTGGCCCTGCGTTTTACTTGATAGCGTTCTTTCAGTAATGATTTTAGCTGCACAATATTGTATTTGATTTATTTCTGTGATGTCAGTAAATGGTCCCTTTATACAGGATATGGCCTTGTTCATCTTATTTATCTTACTTTTAACCTTAAGGGTTAGCTTGGATAATCTTTCCATTGACTGAAACCAGTATATTCATCTTTTTCTACATGGACTAGGAGTTTGATCTTGAATTTCTCCACTTCTGGGTCTTTCTCCTCCCTTTCTTCTTCCTCTTCAGTTGATTTCTTAATCTGTCCTTTGTTTATCTCACTCTCCTGCAGTTCCAAATCTTGACGCTCCATCTCCACCTCAACTGCTCTTTCTTTTTCTGTGTATACCTTTCTTCTGGTAGTCCCACCTACGTCTCCATCTCCTTTCTGTATTTCTTTTTTCTTTTTCCAAGAAGCTATTAGTTGATTCAAGATGTATCAATCACATACTGTACTTTACTTTGATCTGTAAAATTAAAGATCTTAAATTTGCATCAGTTGCATGTTGGGGTTTTTCTTGTGGCAATATTCTTCTTCCAGTTTCTGGCAGATTCCCTTTATAATACCCTCTTGATTTAAATATAGGGTTTGTAGCATGAAGGTAGCAGTACATTATCTCCTCTTAAGAACATGAGAAATGCCATACTGGGTTAGACCAAGGTTCCATCAAGTCCAGTATCCTGTTTCCATCCATGGCCAATCAGATCACAAGTACCTGGCAGGATCCCAAAAAGATACATAGGATCCACAATGCTTGTCCTGGGGAAAGCAATGGATTTCCCGGGTCCTCTTTAATAATAGTTTATGGACCTGTCCTCCAGCCAAACCTTTTTTTAATACCAGCTACACCAACAGTTTTACTACATCCTCTGGTAACAAATTCCAGAGTTTGATTATGCTTTAAGTGAAAAATATTTTTCTTACTACTCTTAAAATGGGTTACATTGTAAGTTCATTGCATGTCCCCCAGCCTTTCTACTTCTTGATGGCGTAAACCAATCTGCATTTATCTATTCCACTCCATTCATTAATTTATAGACCTCTATCATCTCTCCCCTCAGTCTTCTCTTTTCCAAGTTGAAGTGCCCTAACCTTTTAAGTCTTTCCTCATAGGGGCATCCTTCCATCCCCTTTACCATTTTGGTGGCTCTTCTCAGTACCTTTTCTAATTCTGCTTTATCCTTTTTAAGATATGACGACCAGAATTGCACACAATATTCAAGGTGCAGTTGCATCATGCAACAACACAGAGGCATTATAATATCCATAGTTTTATTCTCCAAACTTTTTCTTATAAAGTCTAGCATTGTATTTTCTTTCTTGGCCACCGCTGCACACTGGGCAGAAGGTTTCAATGTATTATCCACGATGACGCCTAAATCGTTTTCCTAGTTAGTGGTTCCTAATGTGGAACCTTGCATCGTGTAACCGTAGTGGTTTTTCCTAGGTGCATAACTTTGCACTTGTCCACATTAAATTTCATCTGCCATTTGGACATCCAGTCTTCCAATTTATCAAGGTCCTCTAGCAATTTTTCACAATCCTCTTGGGTTTTAACAACTTTGAATTACTATATTTGTGTCATCTGCAGATTTGATCACCTCACTTGTTATTCCCATTTCCAGGTCATTTATGAATGTCTTAAAAAGTAGCAGGCCCAGCACAGATCCCTGGGGTACTCCACAACTCACCCTTCTCCATTGAGAAAATTGACTATTTAGCACTACTCTCTGCTTTCTACCTTGTAACCAGTTCCTGAGCCACTATAATACATTGCCTTCTATCCCATAACTTTTTATTTTTGCCAAGGTCTCTCATGAGGGACCTTGACAAAGGCTTTCTGAAAATCCAGATACACTATATCCAGATACGAATCCCAGCTTCCTCCCACTTCCCTGGTGCTGAGGCCAATCGGAGCCATGGAACTTCACCTACATTGTTTAAAGCACAGGTATGGCCTTTAGGTGGGGATCTTGGGCGGGGTCTGGCAAGGAGGTTCAGCACGACCACAGTATACCCGCAGTATACCCCCTACTTCCCCTTAGCTATCTTGACCCTCTCTGTTTCTTGTCCTCCTCCTCTTAACTCTCAGCCTCTTCCTTTGCCCCCTTCCTCTCACAGTCGGGGAGTTCTTCTTCTCTGACTCCCCACTCAGCCCCAAGGACCATGCCTCCTATCCCTATTCACTGGACATGGCGGCCCACTCCCACACCTACTGACAAATCGGGCCCCTCTCGGATGTTATCTAACCTCATTATCTGCTTACCCTCCCCTACAGCCCTGGGCCCACCCTCCATGGACCCCGCCTCTACTCTTTTTACCATGGCCCTTGCTTTGCTGAACTGCCACTCCCTGCGTTCTAAACCAGAGCTTGTTCAAGACCTTATATTACAGAGCTCTGTCAACGGTATCTTCTCACAGAGACCTGGCTATGTCCTGGCGAGGAGCCTATCCTCAGTCAATGTCTTCCCTCTGGCTTCTCTGCTCTCTGTCTACCCAGCTCCGGCCGCTCAAGCGGAGGGTTAGCTCTCCTGTACTATTCTTTCTTACCTTTTCAGGAAATATCCTCCCCAGCTCTCCATTACCCTGAGAAACCTCTTCTTTGAATTGGGTTTTCCCCGCCCAGCCATTATCTCCTCCTATATGTTCCCACCTCGATTCATTCTGACCTCTGGGACTCCCTCTTCCTTACCCTGTCTGAAGTCTCCTCCACTTATTCATACCTTACAATTCTGGGTGATCTGAACATCCATGTCAACTCTCCCTCCTGACCCAGAGACAAGACCTTCATTTCATTTCTCTCTTATCTTTCCCTTTGTCAACGCATCTCCCTCCCCACACATGCAGCCAGTCACACTCTCAATCTTCTTACTGCTCCCTTATCGTCTGTGGTCCCCTCTATGATCACGACTTTGTCCCTCCCCTGGACGGACTACTTCTGTGTGTTCTTCTCCTTGTCCCTCCCAACTGCCCCTCTTCCCCCTCAGTCTATCTCTGCATCCACACATTTGAAGCGGCGCATCACTTCTAACACCCTTCTTCACTTCCCCTCTGGTGACTCCATCTTTTCTTCCGATTTTGGCTCCTCATCTACCAACGTCCAGGTTCAGTCTTAGCATTTCACACTCTCCGCTCACCTCGACAGGCTGCCCCCCCCCCCCTTGAATCATGCACTATTCGCCCTACGAAGACATCCCAGGTTCACACATGATCTCTCCCCTCTCTCTGGCGGCGTCAACCTACCCCCACTAGCCTTCTTCACTTCTGTCTTTCACGCCGCCACTACAAAGCCCAAATCTCCTCAGCTAAAAAGACCTATTACACCACCATTATTTCATCTGCCTCAAATTCCTCCAGGCAACATTTTTCAGTGTTTCGCTCTCTTTCAGAGGTCACTGACAGCTCAGCACCCTCAGCCCACCCTCCTCTGCCAGATCCTCTCGTCTTGCCAGCTACTTCTCTGAGAAAGATTGCTGTGCACTGTTCCAAGTTTCCCTCTCTCCATCCCCCGCAACAGAAGTTTCATCTTCCCTCCCCACCCTTGGCTTGGTGTCTTCCTTGCCATCTTCCCCCTCCCTACCCACCCCTGCCTTCCCTCATCTTTGGTCTTCCTTCCAGCCCGTAACTGCCACCACCCTACTCAAGGTTATCAATTCATCCCGTAAGACTACATGCCCCTCTGACCCTGACCCTATCCCTTCCCCTTGGATCACTGAACCTTCCCTTGCCCTCCTTCCTTTTGTACTTTCCATCTTTAATTCCAGTCTCGCTTCGGGTATCTTTCCCTCTCTATGGAAGCACGCCCTTGTCTGTCCCATCCTTAAAAAGCCTTCACCTGCTCTAGACACTGGCTAACTGGCGTCCAATTTCTAATCTTCCCTTCCTTTCCAAGTTCCTTGAAAAACTAGTCTTCTCTCAACTCTCATCACACTTACATAAGATATGCCATACTGGGTCAGACCAAGGTCCATCAAACCCAGTATCCTGTTTCCAACAGTGGCCAATCTAGGTCATACGTACTTAGCAGTTTCCCCAGAAGACACAGGTTCCACAATGCTTGTACTGGGTCAAGCATTGATATCCTGGGTCCCTTCTTAATAATGGTTTATGGACCTTTCCTCCAGGAACTTCTCCAAACCTTTTTTAAACCCAGCTACACTAACAGCCTTTACTACATCCTCCGGTAACAAATTCCAGAGTTTGATTACACCTTGAGTGAAAAAATATTTTCTTTTATTAGTCTTAAATAGTTTACCCTGTAGCTTCATTGCATCAATCTTCACGCCAATCTGGTTTCCGCATTGGCCATAGCACAGACATTAACTTTCTTTCCCTGCTCAGTGAAACACGCACTGCTCGTGAACAAGGCAATATCTCTCTTGCAATTTCCTTGGATCTCTTTGCAGCCTTTGATTTGGTAGATCCACCCTCTTCTACTTTTTCGTCTCTCTGACTGTGGACTTCGGGACACAACCCTTCACTGGTTTCAGTCTTTCCTGTCCTCACATTCCTTCTCAGTGTTTTGCGGTTCTGCCTCGCCCCTCCCCCCATCCCACTAACCTATGGCATCCCCCAGGGCTCAGTTCTGGCCCCCTCCTCTTCAACATTTTCTAAGCCCCCCTTTGCACTACTCACCCAGCAACTTGGTATCTCTGCCTACTTTTATGTGGATGATACCCTCCTTTTTCACACAAACGTTCGCTCCCTGGATATAGCCCACTTAAATGCTTGTTTATCCTCTGTCTCTGACTGGCTTCATTCCAGTCGTCTCTCTCTCAGTCCCTCCAAATGTTCCGTAATATGGCTCACCTTTAATATCCCACGACCCATAATAAACCCTTCTCTGTCCAACTCCCCAGTCCCCCTTGTTCATGCCCTCTGCTATCTTGGGATCATTCTAGATTCCTCTCTATCATTTCATGGCCACATTTCCTTGCTTGTCCAACGGTCTTTCTTCTTTCTCCGTCGGATCCATGCTCCATTCTTCTCTTGACCAGCACTCTCTTAACTATCCTCCTCCTATTACTAGTAATTTCTGGAATAGATTATTGCAACAGTGCTCTTGCCAGTCTTCCCAACTACCAACTTCATCGATTGCAACTTCTCCAAAATACAGCAGCTTGGATTATCACTTACATCTCGCACCGTGGACATTTCACTCCCACCCTGGTCCGACTTCACTGGCCTCTCATAAAATTTTGCATAAATTACAAAATTCTCATATCCGCTCGTCAGGCAATCCACATAGGCATACCACAATATTTGGCTAACCACCTTCATTTTCACTCACCCCACCGTCTCTTCAGATCCCTCCATACTCACCGCTTGGCCCTCCCCTCAGTTTCCCATGCGCATTTGGAACAAACGCGTCATTCCACTTTCTTTTTCCTTGCTCCTGCCTTATGGAATTCCCTACCTGCCTCACTACGTGCAGAGACCTCCTTTCTACAGTTCAAATCTCAGCTCAAAACACACCTGTTTCATTTGGCTAATGACCTTCCCTCCCCTTCCCCTGAGCAGTCTCCCCCTTAGCTCATTCCCTTCTTAGTCTAAGTTCTTCTCCTCTCTTCTCCATCACCCCTTGCTCTCTTCTTCGTTCTCTTTCTTTTCTGTCCTGTCCTATATGATTGGCGTTCTTTTCCTTTTTCTTATTTTTAATTTAGATTTTTGTAAACCAATGTGATGCCTTGCTGCTTAGGGCGGTATATCTAATGACAATAAAGATATGTTGACCTGCTCACCTTTATCTAAATGTTTATTCACACCTTCAGAAAAAATATACAGTAACAGATTAGTAAGACAAGACTTTCCTTGGCTAAATCCTTGTTGACTTTCTCCCCTTAAACCATGACTATCTACTTGTTAAGTAATTATTTTTTTTATAATGGTTTCTACCATTTTGCCTGGTACTAACATCATGCTCATGAGTCTGTAGTTTCCCAGATCGCCCCTGGAACCCTTTTTAAAAATTGGTGTTACATTGGTCATTCTCCAATCTTCAGGTACTACAGATGATTTTAATGATAGTTCACAGATGACTGATAGTATTTATTTATTTACATTCTCTTATACCGCGCTATTGTGCATCAGTGCGGTTTACATTGAACAAACTGAAATTACATTGAACAGGGCATTATAACTTGGAGATAACTATTTTACAGGGAACATGGGCTATGGAGGGTTAAGTGGCTTGCCCAAGACCACAAAGAGCACCTGTGGGACTAGAAACCCCAGTCCTTCCGGCCCAAGGTTGCTGTCCTCTAGTGGGATTTGAACCCCCGACCTTCCAGCCTGAAATACTTTGCCCCAACCACTAGGCAAATAGTAAGCCTGCAGTCTCATATTTCAGTTCTTTCAACACCCTCAGATATATACCATCCAGTCCGGATGATTTGCAACGCTTCAGTTTATCAAATAGTTGTAATAGATCTTCCCGGTTTATTGATATTTCTTTCAATTCTTCCGATACATCACAATCACCTTTAAATACCATTTCAGGCATGGACAACCTCCCTACATCTTCTTCATTAAAAACAGAACCAAAACTTCATTCAGTCTCTCCGCTGTGGTCTTGTCTTCCCTTGTTGTTGTTGTTAAGTGCCATCGAGTCGGTGTCGACTCATGGTGATCCTCTGGATACTTGTCTTAAATTGTGTTCAGTCTTCAATCAGGAGGCTCATTGTTAATAGACTGGCACCCGTAGCTGCTGTTACTGCATCAATCCATCTCATTGTTGGCCTTACTCTTTTGTCCACTTTTATCTTCCCTTAACCCACTTTTACTCTTCTATCATCTAATGGTCCAACTGACACACTCACAAATTTTTTGCTATGAATGTACATGAAAAAGTGTTTTGTTATGCGTTTTTGCTTCTATAGCAAGCTTTTTCATATTCTTTCTTTGTCTGCCGTATCAATACCTTGCATCTAACTTGGCAGTGTTTGTTTCATGTTTTCATCATTTGGCTCCTTTTTCCATTTCCTGAAAGATGATTTTCTGGCTACAACAGCCTCTCTGACCTCACCTTTAAACCATGCTGGCAGTTTTCTGGCCTTCCTTCCACTTTTCTTAAAATGTGGAATACATCTAGTCTGCGCTTCTAACATAGTTTTTTTTTTTTAAACAATGCTAATGCTTGATTAAAATCTTTACCCTTTGCAGCTGCTCCTTTTAGTTTTTTCTTAAGTTTTTTTCCTAATTTTATCATCATCTCCCTTTTGAAAGTTAAATGGTAGTACTGTGAATCTCCTTGCCACCCCCCTCCATTTATTAAATCAAATGTGATTATGCTATGATCACTATTGCCAAGTGGTCCCAACACCCTTATCTCTTGCACCAAATCCTGTGTTCCACTAAGAACTGGGTCCAAAATAGCTTTCCCTCTTCAGTTCATGATTCAGCTTCTCCAAGAAGCAGTCATTTATTTCATCTAGAAATTTTATCTCCCTAGCATGTCCTGCCATGACATTGATCCAGTTTATACCTGGGTAATTGATATCACCCATTATTACTATATTGTAACTCTTGTTAGCTTCCCTGTTGTCTTTTAGCATTTCATTATCCATCTGCTCATTCTGGCCAGACAGATGGTAGTACATCCCACTGCAATCGCCTTCCCCCTTTTACATGAAATTTCTATTCACAGAGATTCTACAGTGTATTTTGTTTCATGCAAAACTTTAATCCTGTGTGACTAAGCGACCTCTTTGATATAGAGCATAGCCCCTCCACCAATTTGATCTACCCTATCATTGCAATATAATTTGTACCCAGGTATCACAGTGTCCCAATGGTTGTCCTCCTTCCACCAGGTCTCTGAGATGCTAGTTATATCTAATCTTTTAGTTAGTGCTGTATATTCTAACTTTCCCATCTTATTTTTTAGACTTCTAGAATTTGCATACAGGCATTTTAGAGGATGTATTTTATTCATATTAATCTGGTTATCATTTGATAGAGATAATTTGGAATATTTCAGCTCTGTCTGCTCTGTACTTAAGGACATCTGGGTTACTTTTATCTTTATTGGAACCCCCCTGGCGGGATGCCCTAACTTCACTTTTTTGCTAGTATCCTTCTGAACCATGCGCTAAAGCGACTGTCTACTTTCCCCTATTATCTAATTTAAAGCTGCTCTATCTCATTTTTAAAGGTTAATGCCAGCAGCCTGGTTCCATCCTGATTTTGGTGGAGCCCTTCCTTTTTGAAAAGCCCCCCCATTCCCCAGAATGCTGTCCAGTTCTTAACAAATCCAAAACACTTTTCATTGCACCATTGTCTCATCCCTGCATTGAGACTCTGGAGTTCTACCTGCCTTTTGGATCCTGCGCATGGAACAGGAAGCATTTCAGAAAATACTGCACTGGAAGTTCTGGATTTCAACTTCTACTAAAAGCTTAAATTTGGCCTCCAGAACCTCAATCCCACACTTTCCTGTCATTGGTGCCAACATGTACAAAGATAGCAGACTCCTCCCCAGCACTATAAAACCTTGTCTGAGTGGCGCATGAGGTATGCTACCTTTGCACCAGACCGGCATGATACCAGGTGATCCTCATATCCACCAGCCACCAAGCTATCTAAGTGCCTAATGATCAAATTGCCAAATATAACGGCCGCCCTAATCCTTCTCTCACGGGCACATGTCCCTGGAGAAACCTCCTCAGTGCAAGATGGTTTTACATCACCTGGAGGACAGATCCTAGCTACAGGACCACTTCCTGTCACACTAAGGTGTTGCTCTCCTTTATGGCAGCAGAGAGGCTGCCAGACTGGAGCTGGAACCTCAGTACTACATCCCTGCAGGTCTCATCTATATACCTCTCTATCTTCCTTAGCTCCTCCATCTGCTACTCTAGTCTCCAGAGATTGGTCTCGTTCCGTGAGAACAAGGAGCTCCGGAGGCGGAGCCAACTCGAGTTAAGATGGCTGCTTGAATCCTGTGCTCCTCACCCCCCGCGTATTGAAAATCCCCTAGCAGCGGTGAAACCGAGTTTTGTGACCCCTTCAGTGTTCCGGGTGGTCACTGAGATGGCGGCCAGTAAGCCCACGCGGCTGGAATTCTCCACCGCGGTGAGTGGCGGCGGCAAGAGAGCAAAAGCTGAGCCGCCCTCGCCGCAAAAAATGGCGGCGGCAGGAGAAGAGGCAGCCGGCCTAAAGGAAGTGCTGGCGGAGATTCGGGAGGTGAAAAGCATGGTGGCGGTTAATGGGGCAGCTCTAAGTGGTGTGCAGGCTGACATTGCGGAGTTGAAGGAGATGCGGGAACAAATGAACCTCTTGACGGCGCAATTAAAAAAGCTGGAGTGTACCGCAGAGATGCACGAGGAGCGCTTTAAGGCTGTCGGGGCAAACACCAAAGAATCGCCACCTTAGAACGCAACCTCGAGGATCTGAATAACCGCACACGGCGGAACAACGTGCGCCTTGTCGGGGTCCCCGAGGGGGCCGAGGGGACGGACGTCATTGCTTTTTTGTGCATGCTGGTTCCTAAATTGCTTAAATTGGACTTCCATTACCCATTGGAGATTGAAAGGGCCCATCGGGTCCCTACACATCCAGGCCCCAACGTGCGGAGACCTCGGCCTATTATTATGTGTATTCTAAGGCACGGACAAGTGGCGCAAATCCTTTCGGCAGCGAGACTGCTTCGCGCGCTTCAATTCGAGGGACACAGTGTGGCCTTTTTTCCCGACTACCATAAGGCGACAGTGGATCGGCGAAAGCAACTCTTAGCCTTTAGACCGCGTATGCAAGCCCTACAAGCCCGCTACGGCCTATTCGCCCCAGCCAGGATGCGAGTAACTTTGCACAATCAGACGAGGATGTTTGAAGACGCAGAGTCCCTGGGGAAATTCTTGGAGGACAAAGAAGCTGAAATAATGCGTTGAGGAGAGAACCCTTTGGCAGAAATTTCTTTTGTGAGAGGGTTGCAGTAGTCCTGTCCTGCCCCGCGCCCATGGATTTCTTATCCTTCAAGAACTGGGCATGCTTATGCTGGGCAATGGATGGACTTGAGTAAGAGTCAAGTTGCAGACTGCCATGTTATGATGATTGTTATCTTGTGGTTTATTTTTGTGCTTGCATTTTGCTGATAAAGAGTGTTATTGCAGGGTTTGATGTGTGTGGGGGGTTGGACGGTGTAAGGGCTAGTTAAGCTGTCTGTATGATGTGGGGTCATTGTGTTGCTGGTTAGGACAAGATTTGGTATGTTATGGTATCTGTTAATGGGGATGTGGGATATACTGGCAAGTATGCGGGGGGGTGGGGGGGGGGATGGGAGTGGCTTTCTGACCAGGATGGTTCGCCCATTGGCCACCCGTTTTGGGACGGGCATGGTGTCTCCTCTGGGGCAGGGGGGGGGAGGGGTCGGGCATTGTGGATATTTTATGGGAACTGGGAATAGCAGCAGACCGGAGCTTGGGAGTGGCGGGCAGGTGATTAGGGCTAGTCGCCTCTTGGTGGGTGAGCGAAGTATCTTGCCTTATGGCGCCCCTTAAGGTCTTGACGTTAAATGTGAAGGGCATTAACAATCCCATCAAGAGGAAGAAAATACTGCAATATTGCAAGAGAGAGCACGCAGATGTAGTAATGTTACAAGAAACGAGATTGTCCGAGGGGGAAACTAAGAAGTTGGGCCTGGGCCATTTCCTGCTTGTTGCGCAATCAGCTGCGTGTCAAGGAAGAAATGGAGTGGCAATTCTTGCTAGGAAAAATTTGCCTATGATCATTGAAAGACAGCGAGCCGATGGAGAGGGGAGGTGGGCTTCAAGGGTTCCCCAGGGTATTGGAAAAAATTTGGCTTTTATCGTGGTTTACGGCCCGAACACGGATGATGCCGGATTTTTTAGGGGACTAGCCTTTGAGATACAGGAGCTCTCTGATCATGAAGTAATTGTTGGGGGCGACTTCAATTTGGTTCTCGATCCTCTGCTCGATTGTACCCCTTACCGCTCTCATCGGAATTTGAAGGCTGGCAAGGTCTTGCAAGAGTTTATTCGGACAGCTGGGCTGGTAGATATTTGGCGAATCCGGCACCCCAAGGACAGGGAATATTCCTTTTTCTCTCTACCGCATGGCTCTCATTCTCGCCTGGATTTTTTCTTAATATCGCAATCCTTGGCAGTGTCGGTTTTGCAGGCAGAGATTGCTCCTATACACATTTCCGATCATGCGGCGGTCTGGTGTGCCTTTCAGTTAGAGGAGCCCTCCCCTTTGGCACCGACCTTTTTCTTTGATAGACAGCTCCTAGACAATGATGATTTTTGTGCATATATGCGACGGAGCATTCAGGAATACTTTGCAGTCAATATGCTTACAGATACTTCCGGATGGGCCTGGTGGGAAGGGTTTAAGGCCTTTTCAAGAGCCCGAATCACTAGTTTTCACATTGGCTTTCGCAGGGCGCAGAAAGCGCAGTTGGTTTTATTGGAAGAGCAGATTAAGGCTGGGGAGCGCTTGCTAATTAATAGATCGGAGGCGGGTGTTTTGCTTCGGCTGCAGCGTCTCCGGTATCAGTACAACCAGATTTTGAGTAAGGAGGCGGAGCAAATCCTGTCCTTGCAGAGGGCTAGTTGTTACTTGGAGAACAACAAGGCAGGAAAGTTGTTGGCTAGCACCTTAAAGCCCCGTGCTCGGAGGTCTAACATTCCTCTCTTGGTTAATGACAGGCAGGAGGCACTTATGGGCAATGAAGCCATTGCTGAAGAGTTTCGGAGATTTTATGAGAGGTTATATACAGCTGAGTGTTCAGCCTCCGCTGATGATTTCGAGGCCTTGTTTGGGGGTATGACTCATCCTTCGGCCACTTCCCAGCAGGCAGATGGATTAGATAGTGATATGACAGTCAAAGAGATTTTGGAGGCCCTAAAGGGGGCAAGCAAGGGCAAGGCAGCAGGCCCAGATGGGCTCCCAACGGAGTTTTACCAGGAATTTGCATTGGATCTTGCCCCTTTTATGCTTGATTTTTTCAATAGCCTAGAGGCGCAACTGCCTCACACAGGGCTGTTCAGCGATGCGGTCATAGTGGTTCTCGAGAAGCCCGGGAGAGATAACACGCGAGTGGGCAATTACCGGCCTATTTCGCTGCTGAACGCCGACTATAAGGTGTTTTCAACTATTTTGACTAAACGGTTAGCCCAGGTGGTGCCTGAGTTAATCCATGTGGATCAATGTGGTTTCATTACTGGGCGTGCAACCTCGGATAACTCTAGACTGCTGTTGAACCTATTTTCCGTAGCAGCGTCAAGGGAGGAGCCGTTGTTAGGACTCTCACTTGATGCTGAAAAAGCATTTGATAGGTTAGAGTGGAATTTTTTGGACCTTGTGTTAAAATGGTTTGGTATCGGGGAGCGTTTTAGACGGTTTATCCACGTACTATACTCTCATCCCACTGCTCGAGTGTTGGCCAATGGGGTCTTCTCGGTTCCTTTGCTTTTGTCTCAAGGGTCTAGGCAGGGGTGTTCGCTCTCTCCTCTTTTGTTTAATCTTGCTTTGGAACCCTTGCTTTTGAAGATCAGGCAATCTCAGGAGATACGGGGGTTACAAATTAGGGACTTGGAGGTTAAACTTTCTGCTTTTGCCGACGATCTCCTGCTTTTTATATGCCCTCACTCAGTGGCAGGGTTACTTAGCTTGATTGAGCGTTATTCACGACTATCGGGATACAAGGTTAATTGGTCTAAGTCTTTGGCTTTCCCCCTGAACAAGCAAATGTGCAAAGCGTTGATTGAACCGTGTGCGTTTGAGTGGCAGGTTGACGCGGTCAAGTACTTGGGGGTCCGGTTTTGCTTTGGGTTTGAGGAAACTATACAGGTGAATACTAAAATTGTAGAGGAGATGATCAAATCTTTTACGATGCACTGGTCCCCTTTACATCTTTCTTGGTGGGGCAGGCTAGAATCTATTAAGATGGTGCTGGCCCCTAAAATAAACTATATTTTGGAGATGCTTCCACTACGGTTTCCGCAATCATTCTATCAGGCTATGGATCGGCACCTGTCCAGATTCCTGTGGCAAACTAGACCTCCAAGGATAGCTCTCCGAAAGCTTAAGGCGGCAAAGATTAAGGGAGGGGTGCAGTTCCCCGATTTTTGTAACTACCATCATGCTTTTCGGATTCGACAAGGTGCGCTTTGGTTGGCGCCTGAGAGTAAGGGCGCTAAGCCAACTTGGCTAGAGGTGGAGGAGCGGCTTGTTTTGCCCATTGGGGTAGAGCGCTTGGTTGGTATGCAACTTCCTGACTCTTTTCCAGCGGCAAGGGTAGTAAGAGATACCCAGGACTCCATACGGGTCTTCGAGCGAGTAGTACAGGAGGATGGCTTGCTTTCAGGTCAACTGCCCTTATGGTTTAATGTGCGTTTTAAAATTGCCCACAAGGTGCTTAATTGGAGGGAATGGCAAGTGAAAGGGATTTGGTCTTTGGGCCAACTGTTGAAGGGCGGCCGATGGAAAACTTTCGAAGAGCTGCAGAGGGAGTTTAGGTTAGCTGGCAGCCAATGTTTTCGGTGGTTGCAGCTGCGGCACTGTTTGTCGCATGCCGGGGTCGCTCCGGGTGTAGTTGTAGAAGAGTGGCAGCTTCCGGTTCTTTTGGAGCAGTATGCAGGGCTACGGGGAGCCTCCTCTAAATTGTATGCTTTATTGAGGGAACGTTTCTTTGGTGACCTTTCAAAGTTGGAGAGAACGTGGGAGCAGGATCTAGGGACTCCTGTATCTCAAGGGGGATGGGAAGCGATATGGAGTTCGGTGGGTAGGGTCACACAGGGAGCCTCGATGCTTCAGTCGCTCTACTTTTTGGCGCATAGAGCTTTTATCACGCCAGTGCGGCTCTGTAAGTGGGACGCGAACAGTGTAGGTAAGTGCTGGTCTTGTAATATTGCACAAGGGACTTTCCAACACATGCTATTTGCGTGTCCTCATGTCCAGTTGTTCTGGCAGTCAGTATGGGTCAAGATGCAGAGAGTGTTGGGTGTACAGGGGCGGCTCACCTGGCAGACTGTTTTCTTGCGGTCTCAAGACCGGGTTTTGTATGTTCCTCGGGATAAGTCCTTCCTGTTTGACTTTATGATGGCTGTTGCCGTCAAGTTAATTTTGATTTACTGGAAGGACTCATCCCAATTGGGAGAGCTGCAATGGTGGAGCATGGTGTGTCAATATGCCGGTTATGAGAAAGGGCATGAGGCACGCAATAAGCGGAGAGGAAAGGCACGTGTGGGTTTGCCCCGGCCATTGGAAGGTGGGTGTCGGAAAGGGTGGGCTAACAAATGGGAATGTTTAGATGAGTTTGCTGCATTGGCAAGATATAGTTAAAAGAGACGTATTCCCTATGCAGATATGCACCGGTGCTGCTGGAGAAGTCTAGGATTGGTCCGGGCCTTCTTCTTCTGCCCACGGGGAGACGGGGGGGATGGGGGGGGGAGGGATGGGGCTGATGATAGGAAAAGGGGGGGGGGAAGGGGGGGGTAGGAAGTTGGGGGGGGAGGGGGGTTGAGAAGTAGGGGGGGTTGAGGTTGGAGTGTGAAGAGTGAATTTGTTTTATATTTCCATGTACTATTGTATTCTGGTTTGGTGTTGAAAACTTAAAATAAACATTATAAAAAAAAAAAAAGAACAAGGAGCTCCTTGCACTTAGTGCACATGTAGGACCCCTCATCAACTGGGAGAAAATCGTACATGTAACACTCGGTGCAAAAGACTGGATAGCCCCCATCTCGCTGCTGGACTGCTGTCTGCATCTTAGTTTTAAGGTTTTGTTAAGATATTTAAGTTAGATGATAAAGGGGTTAAAGGAGCACTAAGAGGCGATAAGGCGATAGCGGAGAGACTGAATGAATTCTTTGCTTTGGTCTTTACTGAGGAAGATGTAGGGATGTTACCCATGACTGAAGTGGTATTTAAAGGTTCGGAAGAATTGAAGGAAATATCTATACATCGGGAAGATGTATTACAACTATTAGATTAACTGAAGAGTAGCAAATCACCTGGGCCGGATGGTATACATCCAAGGTGTTGAAAGAACTGAAATATGAGATTGCAGACCTGCTATTAGTAATCTGTGAACTATCATTAAAATCATATCTAATACCTGAAGATTGGAGGATCGCCAATGTAACACCAATTTTTAAAAAGGGTTCCAGGGGTGTTTCGGGAAACTACAGACCGGTGAGCCTGACGTCAGTACCGGGAAAAATGGTAGAAACCATCATAAAGAATAAAATTACTCAGCATGTAGATATTCATGGCCTAATGGGAGACAGCCAACATGGCTTTAGACAAGGAAGATCTTGTCTTACTAATCTGTTATGTTTTTTTGAAGGAGTGAATAAACAGGTGGACAAAGGTGAGTCGGTTGATATAGTGTATCTGGACTTTCAGAAAGCCTTTGACAAGGTCCCTCATCAGAGACTTTTGGCAAAACTAAAGAGTCATGGAATAGGAGGCAGTGTACTATTGTGGTTCAGGAACTTGTTAAAAGATAGAAAGCAGAGGGTAGGGCTAAATGGCCAGTTTTCCCAATGGAGAAAGGTGAATAGTGGTGTACCCCAGGGATCTGTGCTGGGTCCGCTGCTTTTTGACATATTCATAAATGACCTGGAAAGTGGAATAACGAGTGAGGTTATCAAATTTGCAGATGACACAAAACTATTTAAAGTTGTTTAAAACCCAAGAGGATTGTGGAAAATTGCAAGAGGATCTTGATAAATTGGAAGACTGGGCATCAAAATGGCAGATGAAATTTAATGTGGACAAGTGCAAGGTTATGCACCTAGGGAAGAACAACCCAAACTATGGTTACACGATGCAAGGTTCCACATTAGGAACCACCACCCAGGAAAAAGATTTAGGCGTCATTGTGGATACCATGTTAAAACCCTCGGCCCAGTGTGCAGCAGCTGCTAAGAGAGCAAATAGAATGCTAGGTATGATAAGGAAAGGAATGGAAAACAAAACAAAAGATATTATAATGCCTCTATATCGTTCTATGGTGAGACCGCACCTTGAATATTGTGTGCAATTCTGGTCGCCGTATCTTAAAAAGGATATAGCGATTTTAGAAAAGGTACAGAGAAGAGCCACCAAAATGGTAAAGGGGTTGGAAGGATACTCTTATGAAGAAAGGCTAAAAAGGTTAGGGCTCTTTAACCTGGAAAAGAGACGGCTGAGGGGAGATATGATAGAAGTCTATAAATTAATGAACGGAGTGGAACGGGTAAACGTAGATCGATTGTTTACCTTATCAGAATATAGAAAAGACTAGGGGACATGCAATGAAGCTACAGGGTAAAACTATTTAAGACTAATAAAAGAAAATATTTTTTCACTCAACGTGTAATCAAACTCTGGAATTTGTTACCAGAGGATGTAGTAAAGGCTGTTAATGTAGCTGGGTTTAAAAAAGGTTTGGACAAGTTCCTGGAAGAAAGGTCCATAAACCATTATTAAGAAGGGACCCAGGATATCAATGCTTGAACCAATACAAGCATTGTGGAACCTGTGTCCCTTGGGGAAACTGCTAGGTACATCTGACCTAGATTGGCCACTGTTGGAAACAGAATACTGGGCTTGACGGACCTTGGTCTGACCCAGTATGGCATATCTTATGTTCTTAAGTTGTTTACTTACTTAAACCTATACCTGATGAAGATAACCAGCTATACCTGAAAGTGAATTTGACTACCTCTGTCCCTGTAAGAACCTATAAATCTAAGATTATGCTTGGGGTTGGGTAGGAGTCTAGGTGGATGGGAGGAAAAGAAACACTTAATAGAAGCTGACTTGCTGACATAGTGCCTTGACTGAGTCTTAGTTTGTTTTAATTAAAAAGCTGAATTGCTAAAACAGTGTCCTGTGTGAAAAAAACACAGAACTTTAAAAAAGAGATTTTATCAGTTTAAACCCAGCGTTCCCTTTAACCCAAAAGCCTGAGAAATTACCAGCAGATAATACTTACAATTGCAGAATCGTTCTCAACGAGCAGCTTTTCTCAGTAGCCCTGTAGACGTCCACTTATTGTAATTGTAGTTAATCCTTTTAACTAGACTGCTATGGGCAGGAAGGGATATGCATGCTATGAACTTTACACTAATTCTGAGCTCTAAGAGATTGGTTCTGTTCTGGCACCACTGGATGACGTCACCCACTTGTATGCCTGGTCAATCTGTTGTCTGTGGAAAACCTTTGTTACAGATCAGAAACAATACTTTTCCCTTCAATATTTAAGGTTCATGACAGAGTACATAGCTGTGATGTTGATACTTGTAGTAGCATAAATAGGGAGAACATGTAAAGTGGCATTTTAGAAAGGGCATCAGAGTGCAATCTGAGATGTCCAAGGCAAAAAATACAGAAAAACGCTAAGGACATCTGTTTTAAACTTAAGTACCTTTATAAAATAGGCATCCAGAAGCAGCCCTAGTAATGTTCCTTTTGTGTTCACTGTAAGCCGCCTCTGATATCTGGAAGGAGTGGTATATAAAAATATGTTAAATAATAATGTACAAATTTATACTTCCTCTGAAGATAGTATAAATTTGTGTGTATTCTTTGTGAACACTTGGTGTTTTTATGAAATACCTGCATAAATCATAAGTATCCCCTTGAGATAACCTATGCGTAGATCTAAAGGCAGGCCACCCTCTTCTGTGTGCATGCTTCTTAAATTTCTATGCCCCACATATATGGGAGAAGCTTTATAAATTACTGCCATAATGCCCAATTTTGCTTAGGTCTGAAAAGGGGCATCTGTTGATGATCAAAATGTGCATCATATTTTACAGAAAGCTTGCTTTATGTGGAATTGTTGTTAAACTATACAAGGACATGTAAGAAATAGATTTATATGGTGGTACATGAAGTGGATGCCATTGCTGCTACATACATTCAAAGCCCTCAAGAACTAGCCCCCCACGCCCATCAGTAAACTTCTCCACAGCACACCAGTCAACAGAATCAGGAGATCTACATTGATGAATACACTTGAAGTCCCTAAGATGTTGATAAAATGTACAAAGACAATAGCCAGTAGAGCCTTCTCCATTTTTGCACCTATGGCCTGGAATGCCCTCCCAGCTGAAATCCGAGCCATCTCGAATCTAGCGTTATTCAGAAAAGCTCTTAAACACCACCTGTTCCTACAACATTACCCTGATACTAATTCTGGAAAGCACACAGCCATCATCTTGCCTTCCTACCTAGACCGCCCCATAGCTCAGCCTCCCGTAGAGAATGGTTAATCAGCTTTCCCCTACCTTCTCTCCCTGACACATGAACATATGCCTTGTTAAAGATCCATATATGTCTTTCGTAAGAGTATTCATAATTTGTATATAGTTCCCCCGGTTTCTTCCATGTTTATTGCCCTTGTTTCAATGTAAACTCAGTGTGACCCGTTACATTGTAGTATGTTCTATTTCAGCTGTACACCGCACTGATTATAATAGCGCGGTATATAAGAAATATAAATAAATAAATAAAAATACACATGTATGTGCTGAATTTTCTAAAGCTGTACATGTAAGGGGAGCCAAGTATGGAGTCAAGCTCAGAAACTCCTATTTTTTGGCATTTTGATGTGTTTTTCATTAAGCACAATTCACCCCCTCAAGCTTCCTTCTCGAGACCCAGCCCAAATGAGACGTTTGTCTATGGTTATGCATGACTGGAAGCGGAGGTAAATGCTGAGGTGGAAATTTGTTGAAAGTGTAGTGCCGTTGTAGAATATAGCCATGTATACTTTCAGGGTCCCCCCAGAACATGCCCCTTTTTTAAATCTGCAAAACCAAAAAAGGTCAAACCAAAAAGAAAACAGTAGCAAGTGAAAATTAAATGTTGGATTGTTTGGAGAGTAGGAGAGGAAACCCCTCTTGACCCAAACCCTTCTTTTAATCTAAAAGATAATTGAAAAATCAACCTGTGATGTGTCATAAACACAAAATATAGTGCTAAACACCAAATGTGACAAATTAAAGTGATTTTAAATTAACTTAACTTGCAATAGTAGCCACTAGAAACTCTTCAAGCTTGTTCAACCTGTGGCCAGTCCAGAATAAGTCATGAAAGTGAGACCATAAAGAAATTATTCCCATCAGTAAGTGACACAGTACTTTGTTTCGAGCTCAACACCAGGAATAATTCCATCAGGCTTCATGCTCACCAAATGATCTTCATTTGGTGAGCATGACGTTCTTTAATATAGAGCTCCTAGTGTTGAGCTCAAAACACGGTACTGTGTCACTTACTGATGGGAATAACTTCTTCATAGTCTCACTTTCATGACTTATTCTGGACTGGCCACAGGTTGAACAAGCTTGAAGAGTTTCTGGTGGCTACTATTGCAAGTTAGGTGAATTTAAAATCACTTTAATTTGTCACGTTTAGTGTTTAGCACTATATTTTGTGTTTGACACATCACAGGTTGATTTTTCAATTATCTTTTAGATTAAAAGAAGGGTCTGGGTCAAGAGAGGTTTCCTCTCCTAACAAACAATCCAACATTTAATTTTCACTTGCTACAGTTTTCTTTTTGGTTTGACCTTTTTTGGTTTTGATGATCTTTGTGGTCATAACTATCTAGGTTTTTTTGTTATACCATTTTAAATCTGTGCATGCCACGGGATACACATATATGTAGCACCTGTTCTAAAATCACTGTTTATAGGGGCATGCTGATTTGCACATCTAAGTGGCTGTTTTACATATGTAAACCTTCTAAATTTCCTTCCACAGTGTGTATATATGTAAAATTGGATGGATAGCTCCGTATATGTCTAGACTTACAGATAATGTTAGGTAGTTTTATCATGAGCGCCATCCTTTTGATTGCTTCCTGCAGTTGGAGCTTTTGGCTTTGCAGTGTACAGTGGGAAAACAAAATGAGGAGCTTCAGGCACAGGCAGCAGATGTTGAATCTCTGACTAGAAACATACACATCAAAGAAGAGCTGATAAAGGTTTGTTTTATTTCTCCAAGAGGTTTGTTTCCAGTATAATGTGAAACCTTGATGTGTCTGATGGAAAAAGCCCAGTGGGAGGACACTTTACAAAAGTATTCTGTTTTGAAAATTTCCCATCCTCATTACAGGTAAAAAGTATGTGGTGGTCTCCAGGAACAAGCAGGAAGTCAGTCTTCACATAATAGGTGATGTCTGCACCAACGGAGCCCGCGCGAAGCATTTCCCCAGCTTTCGAAGAAAGCCTTTGGGATTGCTACCATGCATGCGTGGTCCCCTTCCTGCCCAAAGATGCCATCTTACTCAGTCTCCCTTTTTCCGCGGAGCCCTTTGGACGTGAGTTTCATTCCCAGAAAATGTTTCTCTGATTCCAACTGGATTTTGCTCTCCGGCCTTCGCCGGTCCTCTTCCCACCTCTCAAGCACCTCTGTTTCGGCCTTTGTCTCGGGGTTTTTCTCTTTTTGCCTTTTTTGTCTTTTTACCATGCTTTCGTGCCCTTTTTAACCGCTGGCCACATCGAGGATCTTCAGCCTCGCAGGGGTCCTTTTTCCCCCAATGGCCTCTGGTTTTAAGAAATGTGATCAGTGTTCAAAAAACATGTCACTCATGGACACCCATGACTGTTGTCTCAGGTGTCTAGGAGCCGACCATGACCTGTAGCTATGCTCCCTCTGTAAGAAGATGTCCTCTAAGGCCATCCAGAGTCATAAGCAGAAGCTGGATGATCTCTTCTGTAAGGCAGCCCCAGTATCCCCGGTAGTCTCCCGTTCTTCGGCCCCGCAACCTCTGGAGTCTTCCAAGGCACTCTGACCAGGGGTCGCCCGAACGCGAGCAGAAGAAGAAGGCTGAGAGGACTCTGTTGGGGGCACCAGACAAGTGTGAGAGGTCACATGCCTGGTCTTTCAGCCACCCTCAGCAGTCTCTGGAGTCAGAGAGGGAGCGGCTCAGAAAGGTACCTCGAACTGATATGGAGGCCTCCGGCAAAGGCGCCCTGTCTCCTGAGGGTTGTCCCCCTCTCCTCCTCGACAGCCGACTTGGTCACCCCGGCATCGGTATTGCAGGGCCCCACTCCCGAGTGGGAAGCCCGGATGCTAGCCCTGGAGCACAGCGTTTCTGCGTTCCTTGCTGCCCAGCAGGCACTGATGCCTGGCCCTGCTGGCATGTGCCTCGAGACAGCAGAGGCCTCATCCTTGAGGACTCCCCGGGCCAACACAGTGACCTCTCAGAGCCAGAAGCCTCGTGTGGATCCTCGGCGTGGGTCACAAACTCCATCCCAATCCTCAGGTGCAAGATCTTCTCAGGCAAGCGCCTTCGGCTCTGAGCACGTTTTGGACTTGGAAATCTGGCTTGGGTCAACAACCCATCTCAAGCCGCCCAACCTCAAGTCCTCCATGGACTACTCGGAGTGGGAGTCCAACGGGAAGACCTCCCCAGAGACTCGGTCCCACGAGACCTCCCCTCTGAGCCTTACCCGCCAACCCAAAGGCAGCGGTCACCTGAGGACACCACCTTTCTGGAGTTCGTCTGGGACATGGCATGGACCCAGGCACTTGTCACCTAGTCGGAGGAGGAGCCCTGCGTGGAGGAGTTTGATATTCTGAAATATGAAGCCCCTCCAAAAGAGGCTCTCTCGGTGCCGGTTCCTCCCATCCTGAACTGACTCCTCCTCCAAATGTGGGAGACCCCGGCCTCTGTCCCTATTGTGAGCAAGCGCCTGGACGCTACGTATAGGATTCAGCGGGACCTGGGGTTTCGGAAAGCCTAGCTTCCCCGAACCTCGATGGTGGTCGAATCGGCCATGTGGAAGCTGAAGAGTCAGACTCATCAGTCCCGCCGGGCAGAGAGTCTCGTACCCTCGACGGCCTCAGGTGCAAGGTTTATCAGGGCTCCTTGCTGTCATGCCGCATCCAAGTTTACCAGTTTATACATTGGGATGTTTCTCCATGACCTCACTAGTGAGCTCAGAGACTTTGCAATGGTCCTTGACGGAGACCATCTCTGATGTTTTCAGGCCCTCTCAAAGTCAGTCGGAGAATGCTCGAAGTACCTCTCACGAGCAGCGTACGACACTTGAAGTCTTCCGCCTAGGTGGTGGCGGCTGGCATTGGAGCCTGCCAGCAGGCTTGGCTCCAGTCCTCGGACCTGGAACAGTGGGTCCAGGAGAAGCAGCTAGACGTCCCTTGCCTCAGGGAGCAACTATTCGGCAAGCTCATGGAGGATAAGGCAGCGGAGATTGAGACAGAGTACGTGACTCATACTCGCCTCTCCTAGAAAAACTTCCTCCCTCCCCAGGAAGAAGCAGCAGAGCAAGAAGCCTTTCTTCCATTGGAAGGGGCTCCTGTACAAGGGCTACCCAGCCTATCTGCTGGCGTCGACCCCCATTCAGACCACGTCACCCCCAACGCTCGCCTCCACATGAGGGCGGCGCAGTGGTATCTCCAGGACCAGTGATCTCAGGCCACGGGCCGCATCCGATACAGAGTTTCTGTGACCAGCCAACTGGCAGATTCTCTGGCCTGTTGGCAGTCTCCCCAGCATCTCGAGGCGGGCATGCCTTTTCAGGCCCCAAGCCCCTCACCACGGATGCCTCCCTGCTCGGATGGGGAGCCCACTGCAGAGATCTCCACAGTCAGGGCAACTGGTCACCAGACGAGAGCACCCAGCAGATCAACCTCCTGGAGCTCTGAGCCATACACCTAGCCCTGAGGGGTTTTTGCCACCACCTGCATCACCAGCCGGTGCTGGTCCATATGGACAACCAGGTGGCGATGTTCTATGTGAACAAACAGGGGAGCATGTGTCTTGTACCCTTTGCCAGGAGGCACTGGTCCTCTGCTCATACGCAATCCAACAAGGTATCTTCCTATGGGCTGTGTACCTGCCAGGTCAGGACAACCTGCTGGCTGACAGGCTCAGCAGAGTCCTCCAACCACATGAGTGGCAGCTGGACCCCAAGGTAGCCAGTCGGCTTTTCCGGCTCTGGGGGTTACCCGTGGTGGACCTGTTCACCAGCCCGGAGAACTTTCAGTTACCCCGCTTCTGCTCCCGGCAGCCCCACCCCTTCAGGTTGGCTGCGGACGCATGCCTGGTCCCTCCTACACCGCTGATCGCTAAGACCTTGTTCAGGACCCTCCACGACAGGGCTTCTCTCATCCTGATAGCCCCTCGGTGGCCCAGGCAACCGTGCTTCCTGCTGCTTCTGCAGATGATGGTGGAGACCCCTATCCCCTTGGGGACAGCCCTGGGACTCCTATCTCAGGAGGGGGGCTCTCTCCTGCACCCCAACCTGGGGTCGCTGACACCCTGGCTGCTGAAAGGGTGACTCTGGCCCCTTTCAAACTTCTGGTTGAAGTGGAAGGCAATCTGCTGGCCTCTCGCACGGCCTCTAGTAGTAAGGTGTACGCCCTCAAATGGCGCCGGTTCTCAGTTTGGTGCGCCGAACATGGGGCTGACTCTTTCTCCTGCCTGGTGGCTCTGGACCTACAGTACCACCTTCACTTCTCTCAGTCCGGGCTCAACTCCATTCGAGTGCACCTAAGTGCCCTGGCGGCACACCACCATCAGGTGGATGGTAAGCCCCTCTCGGCCAAACCGTTGGTGACCTGTTTCCTTCAAGGCCTACTCTTATCGAAGCTCCCGGTTCACCCTCTGGCAACCGAATTGGACCTCAATGTGGTGTTGGGGCAGCTCACTCGCCCGACCTTCGAACCTCTGGCTACCTGCCACCTACACTACCTCTCTTGGAGGGTGGCTTTCCTGGTCGCGCTCTCTTCGGCTTGCAGAGTTAGCGAGCTTCAAGCCCTGGTGGCAAAGGGGCCCTATACCAGGTTTTACAAGAATAGAGTGGTGCTTTGCACATACCCCAAATTCCTATTGAAGGTGGTGTCACTTTTCCATCTAAACCAGGGAGTGGTGCTCTCTACCTTCTTTTCAAGACCTCACTCCAGTTGGGCGGAGACGGTCCTCCACACCTTGAACTGTAAGAGGGCCTTGTCCTTCTACATCCAACGCACTTAGGGCCACCGCAAAGCCTCTCTGCTTTTCATCTCCTATGAACCCAGTAGGCTGGGGGATGCGATGACCAATCATACGCTATCCACATGGGTGGCGGATTGTATCGCCCTTGCTTATGAGCAGGCGAGGCTCCCGCTGGAAGGTCGCATGACGTCGCATCGTGTCAGGGCCATAGCAGCTTCAGTGGAAAACTTGCGCTCCTTCCCGATGGTGAACATCTGCCAGGCCGTCACCTGGTCTTCAGTCCATACCTTCGCAGCCCATTACTGCCTGGGAAGAGAGTCCCGATGGGACAGTGCCTTTGGCCATGCTCTGCTCCGTAACCTTTTTGGGGTTTAGGCAACTCCGACCCTTCTGTGTTCAGGCTACTGGAGTGCTGGTTTCATCGGACACACGGGTACTACTGTAGTCTGTGGGCACAGACTCAATTACTGCTGCTTGCGGCTCCCCATGAGGGAGCCCTGGTTTTGCTATGGGCTTTCGGTAGCCTGTAGCTGGGGAGTCCTATATGTGAGGACTGACTTCCTGCTTATTCCCGGAGAAAGCGTATACTCTCCTGTAACAGGTGTTCTCTGGGGACAGAAGGAATCAGTCCACACAACCCTCCCTCCCTCCCTCTGGAGTTGCTCCTTTACCATCTTTTATTTTTGCCGTTTTTTAGCTATGTCATCTGACTGAACAAGATGGCACCCTTGGGCGGGAAGGGACCAAGCATGCATGGTGGCATCTCCCAAATGCTTTCTTTGAAAGCTGGGGAGAATGCTTCTGCGAGGGCTCTGTCGGTGCCGATGTCACCCATATGTGAGGACTGATTCCTGCTGTCCCCGGAGAACACCTGTTGCAGGTGAGTAACTACACTTTTTCCATTTGAAAATTGATGGAAATCCCTTGAGTGAAAATACCCACAGACTTTGCACCAGTGTGAGCAGTAGGCAAGATTGTCCCCTAACTGACTAGGAGAGATACTTAAATCAATCACTTCACTTTTTTTCTGCTACCTTTATTCTGCCCATAATGCTTTTAAAATCATTTTAAACATTGAAAGTGCTTCTGAGCACCTATTAATAATTCTTGTTTTCTGATTGTATCAGATTGACCCTTACCACTTTCTTTCCAGCCATGTCTCACTTGTCTTTCTTAACCCAGTTGCAGAGACCTAGGGTATGATGAATAAACAACCTTTATCCATAGTGCTAAATAAATAAATAAAAGGTACCAAGACCATACTAGCCTTATGAGAGATAAAGCCTGCTATGCATAGCCTCTTATGCTACAAATACAAATCCAGTCCTCTCCAATGACTCAGCACATCAGTCTTGCTCACCCACCCTTCCACCCCCCCCTATCCATCAGGGAGCCGCACAGTTCTTTGATACCACCTTCCCACAAAGCCATTCTGAGGCCATTTCTGGGCTTCTAAAACACTCTTATTGGGGTGACTATTTCCTCATGTTGTAGTTCTTCTATCTGGGACTCTTGGAAAAGGTCCTAGTTTTTTTCTTAGTAGTTTCTGAACACTAAATTCTTCAACAAAAGAATTTCACCAGCTCAAACCTTTCTGTGCTAGGACTTTGATACTTTCCTTCCAGCTTAGTTTTGTCTTTTTTATTTATAAATCAATTTCTTATAAATATTCAAGAAAATACAAACCAAAATGAAGATAGACTGTAAGCAAATACAAGCTTAGTCCGTTCTGTGTGCAGTGCCTGTCTACATATTTCAGACAGAACGGTTTCCTGTCAAATTTTTCATTTCAGGATCTGCAGATGCAGTTGGTTAACCCTGAAGAAATTCCAAACATGGGGCGCCTAGTGCAAGAAGTCTTGGTATTTCAGGAGAAACTGTCTACAGTAGAGTTGCATGCACAAGAACGCTCACAGAACAGAGGCCAGGAGGTAGTAATGCACAAATGCTGCATCCTACTTAGTACCACCATTTCATGCTTGCCCAAAGTCTACACCCCTTGTTGGTAGAGATTCACCTGTTCATGCTCTTCTTATCTGCCTCCATGAGCTCTTATTCCCTCCCTCTTCCTTTAAATCTCTGTGTTGTTGAAAATTATGTGTATGTGTTTCTGCAGCTGCTGCTTAACTTGGAACAACTTGTTGAAGAGAAGAAGAAACTTAATGAAGCATTAGAGGCTGAAAAACATCTGTATAGCAACTTGGTGACATCTCTTATGAAGCCAGCCAGGTAAAAGTGAGGAGAACCTGCACCAACAGAGCCAAACAGCTATAGCATATATACATATATCCAGCGCTACATACAGAGCCTAATAATAACTACAAGCAGTATCTTCCCTCCGTGAAAATGAATCTGCAGGCAAATAAAATAGTGTGCACACAAATATAGCCAGGTACAGATATACATTTACATTCCTAGAAATCTTTGTCAGGATTCCGCTTTTTGGCATGTAGACCTAGTAGTTGTAAGATTTTACCCTGTTTTGTCAGTCTGATATGTCACACAGAGCTCTTAACAGTCACAGCAAGATGTCTGCATCAATATATCCTGCTTAGCAGGGACTATAGCATAAGTATATTCAGTAGACCTTTGTCAGAGGTCTCACAAACAAGTCCATCCCCTTTATGGCTATCACTTTGCCCAAAGCCAGTAGAGCCTGCACTAGTCTTGTGTATAAGTACTCTGAAGTACATAAATGCAGCAGCTGTTTTCTTTGCTCTTTTTCTATTTCTGACACATTCTCTTTAGTTGTGAGAGGGGTGTGGCACTGCAGGTGGAGTTGGAAGCTGTTCAGGGACTGCGAGGACGTCTGGAAGAGGCCTTGAATAAAACTTTGGAGCATCTGAGCAGGCTGGAGGCTGATTACGTGGCATCCAACCATCTTGGAGGTGGGGAACGACTGAGTTTGAAAATTCTTCCCAAGCATGCCTTCTGAGCTGTGGCAGGGTCAGCTGTGGCACTGGACAAGAGAGGCATGGGTATGCCTTTTTAACTGCTGGAAGCAAATGTCACTAACGGGCAAAGCCAGCCAAACTGCCTGCTGAGGTTTTAATCTCATGATTTACTAACAAAATAACTGGTGCAATAGACTGCCATGGAACACAAATCAGTGCAGTCCATTTGTGTGTTTTTATGTGTCTCATCTTAATTTGTGAGCTATGAAATGTATTTGCACATTATATTCATCCCATTCTCATTTATTTTGACCCCAGCATCCATACTATTGGCCAAATAAAGGTTTTGTTCCCATGTATGATTTTTAGCTGTCTTTTCTCATGTTTTTAGGATATTTGTGTTTCCATGATTGAATTTTTTTTCATTGCATGCAATTACTATAAGCAGACCAGGAGTGCCAGACAGTTACTTTTAATAGGTTTTACATAAAAGAAAGAAATGGCATTGGTTCAAGGATTGGGCTTTATGAAAAATAGGCCACCCATTCGTTTTAAGTGGATTGAATCTTGCACATCCTGTGATAGCAATCACGGTCTAAAAGGCCTGGTAGAAACGCATCTGTCCAAATAGTAAGAATTAGTGAATACGCTCAGGTTGTATGTTACAGCTCATTTTTTCTTTATAAATCTATACCCTCTTTTTGTAATATAGCTTCATATGCAGGAATGTTGGTTGGAAGGATGTTTGCTGTGATATATTAGTGTTTTAGTTGGGTACTATATTTTTGTGTCTGCAGATGAGATTTTCTTATACTGTTTGGTTTCATAGCCTTTCGTATCTGAGTAGGGGTGATACCCTGTTGGCTTTTCACACATTTAGATGATACTTATTTTGACTTCAGCCTTATCCAGTACTGTTCTTTGATATTGCAATACCCTATGCAAGATATAAATTTGTGACTAGCTATTCCTGTGGGTTGATGGCCCTGTGGCACTACTTGTGCTGTTCAGCTGGTTAATGCATTGTTGAGCAGCGTTGTCTACTCTGATGAGTGGCTGTGTGGCACAATCCGTTCTGTACAGTTAGAGAATAATTTTATAGCAGACACCATGGGTGCCTATTTTTAGGCTGTTTTATAAAGACATACCTATTTCTGAGAAGGCTTAATTGTCAGTATGTATTTTATAAAATCTCCAGGAACAAGCAGGAATGAGTCTTCACATATGGGTACGTCGGTACCGACGGAGCCTGCGCGGGAACGCTCCCCAGCGTCCAATCAGAAAGCTTTTGGGAGCATCCCACAGCGCCTGCGTGCTGCCTTCCCGCCTTTCCAACTGTCTCTCCTCAGTTCTTTTTCCGCGGAGCCAGCAGGTCGTGTTCCTGTCACCGCAGAAGAATTTCCTTATTTTTCCTTTATTTCTTTTCTGTCACGTCTGCCTTCTTCGCTGTACTGGTACCGCCGGTCCTTGTTCTTTTCTTCTTGTAAAAAAAAAACAAAAACCTTTTTTCCATTTATTTTTCTTCAGGTGCACTTGAGTTTGGGCCTTAGGCCCAGAACTTTTTTCCCTTAACTATGGAAAAGCCTGCCTCAGGATTTAAAAAGTGCACAAAATATGGCGGTACTATCTCCGTCACCGACACCCATGACTGGTGTCTAAAATGTTTAGGTCCTGACCATTCCATAACAGATTGTGTCTCCTGTTCCATGATGTCTAAGAGGGGTCGACAGAACCGAGCTGCCAAGCTCAGTACCCTGTTTCCCTCTGATGTGGCTTTGGTGGCATCGACGTCTTCCAGGGCTGCTTCTTCCTCACATGGATCTCAGGTAACTAAACATAAACCCAGCTGGTCCTCGAAGGGTAGATCTCCTTCTAAGCATCGAGATGCCTCTGGCCTTGCCCTCGGATTCTGCACCGGCAAAATTACCCCGGCGGGAGGCTTCGGCCTCTAAAGCATCATCATCGGGGTTCCAGGATGATCTCGATGGCGTGGCCTCGACAGATCTCTTGGTGCCATGCTCTGGGGTACCAGTGGCTTCCACCGGTACCGACTTCCAGGCATTGGCGACGTCGATTGATCAGAGGATTCTGTCCATGGAACGCAGTCTGGCGGCTTTCCTTGTGGCATTGACGCCCGTGGTACCGCAACAGACTACTCCGCCGGTACCAGCACTAGCACCGCCATCGGTACCGATCCCGGCATCGGTGTCCGCTATGCTGGTACTCTGTCCTCTGAAGCCCTCTGGTGCCGATACCCCGGCACCGGTTATTCCCGATACCGATCCCGGTTGGTACGGGTATCGGGCGTTGCAAGAGCATCCAGACAGATGATACGTCGATTCCTCTGACGACTCTGAGGATTCTGAAGAGTCTGTCGATGCAGTGATGCTTCTTCCACAAGAGGAGTCCTCTCCTAAACGAAGGATGTCTCCTCCAGAGGACTTGTCTTTTCAAGACTTTATCAGAGAGGTGGCTCGGGGCCTCTCTATTACAGTGGCCCCAGAGTCAGAGCCCAGAGCCAAGGAGTTAGATATTTTGTAATATCCTAAAACTCCTAAGGAGGCAGCTACCTTATCTATTTATGAGATTCTGTATGATCTCATGTTAAGGATGTGGGAAGCACCTCTAACCACCTCTCCTCATTCTCGCAGGTTGGACACCATGTATCGTGTCCCTCCTTGTCCTGGTTTCCATAAAACTCAACTTCCTCACCACTCTATTGTGGTTGAGTCTGCAATGAGAAAGATTAGAAGTGCCAAGAGACATGCCTCTAATCCTCCGGGACGTGAATGTAGAACCCTGGATACTTTTGGAAGAAGAGTCTTCCAAGCTTCCATACTTGCTGCGAGAATTAATTCTTATAGTCTCTACATTGGAATGTTCTTAAAAGAAGTCACTGACCATTTGCAGACTTTAAGTCCTTTTATATCTGATGATAAAAGGCAAGAATTTCTCACTGGGCTCAAACATGCCCAGGATATCTCCAAATTCTCCAACCGTGCAGCTTTCGACTCCTTTGAATGCGTAAGCAGAGTCTCAGCTATAGCTATAGGTGCACGTAGGATTGCTTGGCTTCAAGCATCTGATTTGGAGATCTGGGTCCAAGATGAATTGGGAAATATCCCTTGTACAGGTGAGAATCTGTTTGGTAAGGATTGGCAAGCAAAAGCCAATCAGATGGATGCTGAAAATTCTGCTTTGGATAGACTATCCAAATCCACAGCTGCTCCTGCAAAGAAAAGATTGTTCAAGAAAACACCTTTTTCTAAAAAGGGAAGATTCTATCCTGCTTATAGTCAGCGGGCATCTTCTGCAGCTCAGTTCCCTTCCAAACGTCAGCAATCCTCCAAACAGAGCAAGGCAAAGGCTGCTCCAGCCCAGCAATCTCAGCCCCCTCAGGGCCTTTGACTTTCTGCTAGAGAGCTTAGCCTTCCTGGCTCTAGAAGGACCAGAGCCCTCCACCATTCCAGGAAGGTTATGTCACTTTGCTCCCAGGTGGGGGCAAATTACAGCAGAGCATTGGACACTCTCCATCATAAGAGAGGGGTACAAACTTCATTTTTCCAGCTTGCCCCCTCTCACAAGAGTGCACCAGTTCAATTCTCCAGCCTCCCTCCTCAGCCTGTTGGAGCAGGAGGTTGCCACTCTTCTAGCCCAGGGGGCAATAGAGGAAGTGCCTTCTCAACAACAGGGCACAGGGTTCTACTCCCCCTATTTTCTTATTCCAAAGAAAACAGGGGGCTTCAGACCCATCTTAGATCTCAGAGAGTTGAACAGATTCCTAGTCAAAGAAAAATTCAAGATGGTTTCTCTAGGAACTCTGCTGCCATACCTTCAGAGTCAGGATTGGCTTTGTTCTCTAGATCTCAACGATGCGTACACTCATGTTCTCATCCATCCAACTCACAGAAGGTTCCTTCGGTTCCTTTTTCAGGAGAAGCACTATCGATACAGAGTGCTCCCTTTCGGTCTGGCCTCTGCACCAAGGGTGTTCACGAAATGCATGGCAGTGGTTGCTGCTTTTCTGCGCACCCTGGGAATATTTGTCTTCCCTTACCTGGACGACTGGCTCATTCGAGCTCCCACTCAGAGGCCAAGACTTCTCTAACCTGCACAATGCGTATCCTTCAATATTTAGGGCTGGTAATAAACATCCCAAAATCCAATTTGATCCCTACTCAGTCCCTGGATACCACAAAGGCAAGGGCCTATCTTCCCCAGGCCCGTTGCCTTCGCTTGATGCAGTTAGCTTCACAAGCAGGGTTGAAACCCCTACTAACTGCTCGAGAGATGTTACAGTTGCTAGGCCACATGGCATCCACCGTTCATGTGGTACCATATGCTCGCCTTTACATGAGAGCAGCTCAGTGGACTTTATCCACCCAATGGACCCAGGCATTAGGCTGCCTATCAGACAAAATAGCAAACACAGGTCGCCTCATTTTGTCCCTCCAATGGTGGAAATCCCCTCAAAACCTGTTGCTGAGGTCCCCCTTTCAACAGCCTCTACCTGTGAGGCCCTGTTACTCACAAAAGACCAATTACTAATTATCACTAATTTCCTGTATAGTCCAGATCCAAAAGTCAGTACAGGTGCATTCAGAATCTCTGTTTATTAGATTACTGATGGACAATACAGGCAATAGAGAGGAGTGCTTCTGTTGGTCACTAGGCACTCGACACCTCCAGAATTTCTCCTCCCCCGAGTATAATAATCATGTTACATATATACATTTTTTGCTTCCGTGTATGCAAACCGTTTCCAAATCCATTCCTCTTTGGGTCCTCTCCCCTCCTCCCTCCTTCTGTTTCCTGTCATTGACCTTTCTGTCCCCTCTATGTTCCTGTTTCAACATTCCTCAGGCCTCTCTGTCTTGCTTATACTCACCAACTGTCAAAACCATCTACTGTCTTCAGGACTAACGGCTCAGCTTATACTTTTTTGCATGGTTTCCTGTGTATGTGCCTTCTGCACAAAGCCTCTGCATGTCTATGTCTGGACCCTTCAGTTCAGACATATGCATTGCTAAGGCCTGTGATATATGATATTTCCTTATATGGTTCCTTATGCTGGCCTGGGGTTTTTTCCTTTGTCCACAATTTAGTAGTTTGGTTGACATATTTTATTAGAGCAGAATAAAGGCCATTGAGTGATTATGAACCAGGAACATATCCCTAAACCTTATAATCCCTACATACCCCAGGCAACTCTAACAACAGATGCTTCTCCAATGGGCTGGGGAGCTCATCTTCAGGACCTCTCCACCCAGGGCATCTGGTTCCCACAGGAGACTTGTCTACATATCAATCTCTTGGAACTCAGAGCAATCTTTCTTGCTCTGCGAGTTTTCCACACCCTGCTCAGCCACAAGACAGTCCTTATCCACACGGACAATCAGGTAGCCATGTTCTATATAAACAAGCAGGGAGGAACTGGCTCTCTGTTGCTTTGAAACGAAGCTCTGCGACTGTGGGCCCTCGCCAGAGAGCATCACATTCATCTTCTGGCAGTTTATCTTCCAGGTGTTCAAAACTCTTGGGCAGACAGACTCAGTCGAGTTCTGCTTCCACACGAGTGGTCCCTACATATGGACCAGGTGTCAAAAACTTTTCAAATTTGGGGAACCCCGGACATAGACCTCTTTGCAAGTCCGTGGAATGCCAAACTTCCCTGGTTCTGTTCCAGAACTCCGGCTCAGGGGGCTCAGGCAAGGGATGCTTTCCTCCTTCATTGGGGTCAAGACTTTCTGTATGCCTTTCCACTCATTCCCCTAATTCCCAAAACCCTGTTCAAGCTTCAGAGAGACAGAGGCCACATGATTCTCATAGCTCCACATTGACCACAGCAAGTGTGGTACCCTCTGCTTCTACATCTCTCTCAAGCTCCCTCCCTAGAGTTAGGGTCTGCTCCAGACCTCCTCTCTCAGGAGGACGGAAAGTTGTGGCATCCCAATCCCCAGTCTCTTTATCTCAGGGCTTGGTTGCTGAAGGCCTAGATCTCCAGGATCTTCATCTTTCTCAACAAGTAAAAGATGTTCTTTATGCTTCCAGAAAACCTTCCACTAGACGTTTTTACGCTTTCAAGTGGAAGAGGTTTACCATCTGGTGTTCTGAGAAGGGTCTTAACCCCCGTGCTATACCTCTGGAATCGTTGCTGGAGTATCTCCTTCATTTGTCTAATGCAGGCCTTAAGACAAATTCAGTAAGAGTCCATTTGAGTGCTATTGCAGCTTCCCTCAAGCCTCTAAATGGACAACCTGTTTCCTCTCATCCTCTTGTAGCAAGGTTCATGAAAGGCCTCCTTTTAACAAAGCCTCCCATTAGACCACCCCCGGTGGCATGGGACTTAAATTTGGTTCTTGGTCAGCTTATGAAGCCGCCTTTTGAACCTTTAGCTATCACCTCCTTGAAATATCTTTCTTGGAAGGTTATCTTTCTCATTGCAATCACATCAGCACGCTGCATCAGTGAATTGCAAGCACTAGTAGCTAATCCACCTTATACAAGGTTCCATCATGACAAGGTGGTCCTTAGGACTAATCCACATTTTATGCCTAAGTTGGTCTCGCCTTTTCACCTCAACCAAGAGGTCTACCTACCTGTCTTTTTTCCAGGACCTCATGCATCAAGTGCAGAGAGGAATCTTCATACCCTGGACTGTAAAAGAGTTCTGGCTTTTTACTTAGAGGACGCAGCAACATGGAAAGTCTTCCCAACTCTTTGTTGCCTTTGATCCTTCTCATTTGGGACAACCAGTCTCCAAGAGAACACTTTCTAACTGGATTGCCCAATGTATTTCTTTCGCCTATCAGAGCAATAACCTTTCTCTGGAGGGCCATGTCACAGCTCACAATGTGAGAGCCATGGCAGCCTCAATGGCTCATCTGAACTCCGTGTCTATCGACCACATCTGTCGAGCAGCCACTTGGGCCTCGGTTCATACCTTCACAGCCCATTACTGCTTGGACAAGGACTCCCGCCGGGATGCCTTGTTTGGTCAGGCTGTTCTCAAACACCTGTTCCATACTTAATCAACTCCTACCCACCATCCCTCATGGGATGCCAGAGATCCAGGTGGGGAAGTGCAGCCCTGTCCCAGGGACACACAACTTATGGGCTCTCTCCCTGGCATCTAAAGCTAGGAAGTCCCCATATGTGAAGACTCATTCCTGCTTGTTCCTGGAGATAGCACAGTTACTTACCTGTAACAGGTGATCTCTGGGAACAGCAAGAATAAGTCTTCACAACCCACCCACCTCCCCTAGGAGTTGTCTCTCTCTCTATCTCTCTCTCCTTTCCCTCTCTCTCCCTCTTTGTCTCAGCTATAAAACTCAACTGAGGAGAGACAGTTGGAAAGGCGGGAAGGCAGCACGCAGGCGCTGTGGGATGCTCCCAAAAGCTTTCTGATTGGATGCTGGGGAGCGTTCCCGCGCAGGCTCCGTCGGTACCGACGTACCCATATTTGAAGACTTATTCCTACTGTTCCCAGAGATCACCTGTTACAGGTAAGTAACTGTGCTATACATGCATAAATTTCAACTCCATCCATGCTCCGTTCAAGAACATGCCTACATGTGGATTATGTAAAAGTACACACCTTGGGTGTGTGATGTTGCTCTGTCCGTCACTGAACACTGTCTGTGCCTCTAAATGGTGGTCGTATCTGTACTGTTGGTGGTATGGTTGAGTGATACTGTCAGTGCCTATAAATCGGTGATTATGTACTAATTGAGTACTGTAGATGAAGGGGTAAAGGGAAAACCTGACTGTCTATCAAGTATTTCTAATGTCTTTGTAAACCTGAGGTTCACAGGGTCAGATACCAGTATCGGTGGCGTTCTTTGAAAAAGGTAAAATGAGTACCAAATTATCTATTATAATATAGGAGTGGAGGAGTGGCCTAATGGTTGGGGCAAGGTACTTCAGGCCGTAAGGTCGGGGGTTCAAATCCCACTAGAGGACAGCAACCTTGGGCCGGAAGGACTGGGGTTTCTAGTCCCACAGGTGCTCCTTGTGGTCTTGAGCAAGCCACTTAACCCTCCATAGCCCATGTTCCCTGTAAAATAGTTATCTCCAAGTTGTAATGCCCTGTTCAATGTAATTTCAGTTTGTTCAATGTAAACCGCACTGATGCAGAACAGCGCAGTATATAAGAGAATGTAAATAAAAATAAATAAATAAATAAAATCTCCAGGAACAAGCAGGAAAGCACAGTTACTTACCTGTAACAGGTGATCTCTGGGAACAGCAGGAATTAGTCTTCACATATGGGTACGTCGGTACCGACGGAGCCTGCACGGGAATGCTCCCCAGCATCCAATCGGAAAGCTTTTGGCAGCATCCCTCGCGCCTGCGCGGTGACTTCCCGCCTTTCCCACTGTCTCTCCTCAGTTGAGTTTCATAGCTGAGACAGAAGGAGAGAAAGAGGAAAGAAGATACAACTCCTAGGGGAGGTGGGCGGGTTGTGAAGACTAATTCCTGCTGTTCCCAGAGATCACCTGCTACAGGTAAGTAACTGTGCTATCTCCAGGAACAAGCAGGAATGAGTCTTCACATATGGGGACTCCCTAGCTGAGGGTGCCAGGGGAGATCCCATAAAATGCGTATCCCTGGGCAGGACGGCATTTTCCAAACCTGGATCCCCGGCATCCCCTGAGGGATGGGGGGTAGGAGTTGAATAGAGAAGAGCTGCAAGGAACAGCAAATCTAAAGACTACAGGGGAGAGGCGTCTTTAGAATGTATGTCAAGTATCATAAAAGTTTTTAATGAACTAGTACAATATGGAGCTTACCTACTGGATTGTAGGAAGTAGAACTGTGATGGAGTGTACTGTAGATGCAGTAGCGGAATCTTCAAAGTAACTTCACAGCAATGAGGATGAAGTTCCAAATCTGGAATGGGCAGGTGACCCAGGTGTCAACTGGGGCAGGAGAAGAACGGCAGGTCTTCAATGGAAAGCTTTATGGGAAAAAGCTGAAAACTCTTTTAGGTACAGAGTTATTAACATTGAGGACTAAAAGAAGAAGACTGACCGATCTGGAGAATTAGCCCAGTCCGGAAAGGAAGAGGGGGTATGGAAAAAAAGCCCCTATTCCCAAGGAGAACAGAAGTGTACTCAGAAATACTGAAGATGTACACTGTCATTCCTAGCTGGTAAGAGATAGGAAGACATTGAAGTTTGATACTTCATGGATAGGGAGGTTTATAACAAAAATAGAAGCTGTTGACGTCACAGCAGTAATTGTGTGTATAACCGCTCCCACTTACTGAGCCGTATGAGAATAGGCAAGTTGACTGTCTGGACCCTTTAAGAAGGTAAAAGCTTTATAGCACAGACAGGGAGATAGTAGGTAATACCTAGTGTCCTATGGACATCTCCCAGTGGGCACATATATATATATATATATATGGGCATGGCTAATGCCCATACAGATTACAAAAATATGTATGAATAGGACTTATGCAGACATGAAGATAAGTCTGAGGATACATGCCTGCAACTGAGCCCCACAAAAACATTCACATGGGGAATGTGATGGGAAAGATTCATCTTAAATAAGGGGGTGAAAACCACCTGAAGATATATAGAGAATCTATTTCCGTGGTGCAGGAATGTATGTCAGTGGATAACCAGTATGGTTGTGTGAAAAACAGAGGATAATGGCAGTCTGGTAAGAGCACGTCAGGAGTACTTGAGGACTCTGACATGTCCAAAGGACAAGAAA
The DNA here is from genome assembly GCA_033557465.1 of Ichthyophis bannanicus. Classification (NCBI taxonomy): domain Eukaryota; kingdom Metazoa; phylum Chordata; class Amphibia; order Gymnophiona; family Ichthyophiidae; genus Ichthyophis; species Ichthyophis bannanicus. Next base: position 74,958,372 of record CM066040.1, read on the forward strand.
ACGCATAGACTAAGACTCCTGGATGACCCAGCCAAGGGACTCGGGGGTATCATGTACAGTAAAAGAGTATGCGTTGTCCAAGTGGAGCAGAAAAACATATTGCCAAGCTGTAAGGAAAAAAAGGGGGAGATTCCTGCCAGATTGGGAACTCCTTGGACATTCACGCAGAAAAAGCGTGTCTTCTGTATCACAACAGGAGACAAGAGGGTATAAAGAACCTATATAGCCATGGAATGACTATATAAGCTTTTTCTATTATATGGAAAAGCCCCCAGAGACAAAGTTCAATGCTCTGTAGCAAGGGCCCATAGTAGAAAGCTTCTCTGAAGATTGCAGAGAGCATTGTGCAGGAGAATTATGAGATAAAACTGACAGAAGTCAGATGTGTTGCCATATCCTAGGTAAGGATATGGCTAGAAGAAGATAACCTGCAGTGATTAGTATTATGCAAGATAGTTGAAAGTAGCTTGCAATAAGCATTAAAGTAATCACTGGAACTCCTGCATGCACAGCAACTGAACAAAACAGCAGAGGGGATTCTCCTGTATAAAAACAGAGAGAAAACAGACAAAGGGAGCGGAGATATTCCCGTCCCTGTCTGATGAGTTGTTCAGAGCATGCATTGAGGGATAACAAAAAGTCTACACTGGAGAAAGAGAAGTGTTTCAGTATGGTACCAACTCAAGCAGGGGAAACCCTGGAAGAGAGGGGGTTGGAGGGTGACTTACCATACGTTAAGTCAGCTGAAGGAAAGAATGTCCATGTGTGGACAGAAACTATCATGGGACAGTTGTAACCTCACTTCATAGTAGTAAGAAGGGGAGAATTCTGTAACCCATGGACAAAAATATCCTAACAGCTTAGCATACTGAAAAGAAAAACCAGTGTAGAGTTTGAAGAATAACTTCTGGTAAGAAGAAGTTAACTGTAGAATTGCAACATACAGGAACCTATGGTTGCTGGTTATGATTAGCCTGGTTAGAGTCTGGAGACTTCAGACTAGGATGAGATGTCCCTTGCTTGGGTACATCAGGAGTATGGGCAGAAGAAGGGTGAAACTTTCTTTTCTTAGGGAAAGAAGGTTTGGTAGGACATTTCCTACGTCCTGGGAAAAAAGAAGGCTTAGGACGGTTTCCAGAACTAGGAAAGTCAGTGGAGCAATGAGCAACCTGACGTAAAGCCTCTCTATTGAAGAGATTTTCTCCAGTAGAAGGAGAATTACCCAGTGTATGTTGTGCCCATCTGCTCAAGTTTGAAGCCTGCAGCCAGGCTGTACGACGTGCTCCAATGGCAATAGCAGAGGATCTGCTAACAGACTCAAAAGAGTCTAAAGAAGCACGAGAAAGGAACCAAGAGATATTCCTGCTATGATTAAGAAGCAAGGAATAGTCAGAGGCCTTAGGTTCTGACAAAAAAGGAGACAAAAGAGATAATTTCTCTGTGACCTCCTGAAGTGTCAGACTCATATAGAAAATATACGAAATAATTCTTGAAACCAGCATAGAAGTTTGGAAGGTTTGACGTCCAAAGGCATCAAGTGCTTTAGATGCACAACCTGGCGGATAAGAAGAATGCTTCTTGCTTCTTACCTTCCTCAATGCTGATTCCACTACCATGGAATGATGTGGAAGTTGGTTTTTCTGAAACCCTGGAGAGGGAGGTACCTGATACAGAACGTTAATGGCTGTAGAAGGCAAAGGAACCCTTAAGGGCGATTCCCATATCCTCAGAAGAAGATCCTGTAAAGAATGATGTAAAGGAAGCATTATATTTTCCTTTTCTACAGGATCTTGGTCCAGAGAAAAACCAGGAATAGGAATGGCAAGAAAGGTTGCCATGTCAAGGAGAAACTTCTGAAAAGAAGGATTTCCAATAGGAACTAATCCTGGGCAAGCTGAGGTTGAAGGAGCAGCTTGAGCACCAGAAGATATACTGGACTGGTGCAGAAAAAGAATCCTGCTCGATGGACAGTGATACTGACAGTTCTGATTTGAGGTAGTTAGTACTGCATCGTCAGTGCCTGGTATCGATTCCAAACTAGGCATAGAAAGGATTGATGGCATCGATGGAACTGCAGGAATCGACACCGGTACTGGTATCGGAGACGATAAGGTCATCGAAGCAGTAATCGGGGGCTGCTGAAGCGGTACCGAGGTAACCAGAGAGCCTTGGTGAATATCCTCGGTACTGCGTAGCCAGAAACCATATGGATCGGTTCCAAAACGCGTCGGTACCAAGTCATCTAGACTGGATATCGATTCTAGACTCGGCATCGAAGCGAGCGAGTCTATCAATGCATGTCTAGAAGGTACCGACGCTGGTGGTGATATCAGCGATGCCGATACATGAAAGTCAGTTGGAATCTCATTGAACGGCACCGAAGGTACCGAGGACGTTCGAAGATGATGTCCGGTGAAGAGAGGAAAACTCGACACCGGCACCGATGTCGGGGTATCGGTACCGCTCGAAGTCGGTACCAACCCCGAGCATGATGAAGATATAGGAAAGTCAATCTGGGTCGTATCGATCGGCCCCGAAGGTACCGAGGATTCCAGATGACGATCCCAGGTAAAGAGTGGAACACTCGATACTGATGCCGATACCGGGGTATCGGTACCGCTCGAAGCTGGTACCAACCCCGAGCATGGCTGGGATACAGGAAAGCCAATTTGGGTCGTATCGATCGGCCCCGAAGGTACCGAGGACACCAGATGACGATCCCTGGTGAAGCTTGCAGCACTCGACACCGATGCTGGGTTATCGGTACCGCTTGAAGCGGATACCACCCCCTGGCACGGCTCAAGTATGTTCTCTGAGGGGTGAGCCCCAGGAACAACCTGAAACCCCGTGAATGCTTTGGAGCCCGAAGACTCCCTCCGGGGTTTTATTGCCAATGGGATCTTGAGGGCAAGGCCGGAGCCGTCATCATGCTGTGCATGAGACTTACCCTTCAAGAATTGGCTAGTCTTAACAGACTGTTTGTGGGTTACCTAGTCCTGGAGAGAAGAATAAACCGGTGTCCTCACCTCAGGAGGAAAAACGGCATCGAGGGAAACTCGAAAGAGGGACGGTCTTCTCCCAATAATATAGCCTGAGGTATCAGGGAAAAAAGGGTCAGGACCCAAACAGGTTAGACACCAAGCATTGAAGTCTAAAAAGAAAACTAAGTTTCCACAGTAAAGGCACTTCTTAGGGGAAGAAGGCTCCATGTTGGAAAGGCCTGGTAGGCCCAAAAAAGTTAAAACAAAAAATCGAAGAGAAATATTTCTCTAAGTTTGAAAAAGAAAAGAATAAAGCATCGGCGGTACCGGTATCGGTGGGAAAGACAGCCGCGACCACAAGAAAAATAAGAAAATAAGGATTTTAAAGAAAAAAGTTTCTGCGGTGACAGGAGGACGTCCTGTTGGCTCCGCGGAAAAACGAAAACTGAGGAGAGACAGTGGGAAAGGCGGGAAGTCACTGCGCAGGCGCGAGGGATGCTCCCAAAAGCTTTCTGATTGGATGCTGGGGAGCATTCCCATGCAGGCTCCGTCGGTACTGACGTACCCATATGTGAAGACTCATTCCTGCTTGTTCCTGGAGATTGTAGTCTTCACATATGGGTATCGTCGGTACCGACGGAGCTTGCGCGGGAACGCTCCCCTGCGTCCAATAGGAAAGCTTTTGGGAGCATCCCACAGCACCTGCATGCTGCCTTTCCCAACTGTCCCTCTCCGGTTCTTCGGTTTCCGCGGAGCTGACAGGTCACACATCCTGTCACCGCAGAAAAAAATCCCTTCTATTCTTTGTGGTCGCGTCTGCCTTCCCTCGACCCTACACCGGTACCGCCGGTTCTTCTTTCTTTTTTTTAAAAAAAAAAAAACCACCTTTCTTCTGGAGTCTTTCCAGTAATTTTTCTCTTCAGGTGCCACGTGTCATTTTGGGCACTAGGCCCAACGTTTCCTTCAGAATGGAAAAACCCGCTTCAGGTTTTAAAAAGTGTTCTAAGTGTGGCGGTACCATCTCTGTCACCGACACCCATGAGTGGTGCGTCAAATGTTTAGGTCCTGACCACTCTATTTCAGAGTGTGTTGCCTGTGGGATGATGTCAAAAAGGGGCTGGCAGAACCGAGCTGCTAAACTTAGCACCCTTTTTCCCTCCGATGCAGCCTCCGTGGCATCGACGTCTTCCAGGGCTTCGTCTTCCTCCCATGGATCTCAGGTAACTAAACATAAATCTAGCCGGTCCTCAAAGGGTAGATCTCCTTCTACACAGCTCGATGCCTATGGTGTTGCCCTTGAGGGACTTTCACCGGCAAAATTGCCCCGGCGGGAGGCTTTGGCTTCCAAAGCACTAACGGGGCTCCAGGATGTTCTCGAGGCATCAACCTCGGCAGAACTACTGGTGCCATGCTCTGGGGTACCGGCCGCTTCATCCGGTACCGATACCCATACCCAAGCATCGGCAGCGTCGATAGACCAGAGATTCTTGGCTATTAAGCGCGCAGTCTGGCGGCTCTTCTCACCGCCTCGATGCCCCTGAAACCGCTTCAGACAATTCAACCGGCACCGACTCTGGTACCGACACCGACTGCATCGACATCAGCAGGTATTTTACTGGGACCGAGTCATGTGTGTCTATCCGGCATCGACAAGTCGGTACCGGACCACTCCGATGCTGACTTCGATCGGTACCGGTACCGTGCCTTGCATGATCACCCGGATTGGAGATACTTTGGATCCTCTGATGAGTCTGAAGACTCTGAAAGCTCTGCCGATACCAGAGTACTTCTTCCTGAGGATTCCTCTTCTCCTCAGCTTAGGATGTCTCCACCAGAGGATATGTCCTTTCAGGATTTTATCCGAGATGTGGCCCGAGGTCTTTCCATCACAGTGGTTCCTGAAAAGGAGCCTAGGGCAAAGGAATTAGAAGTCCTGCAATACCCTAAAGCTCCCAAGGAGGCAGCTACCTTACCTATTCATGAGATCTTGCATGATCTCATGTTAAGGATGTGGGAAACACCTCTAACCACATCTCCTCACTATCGAAGACTCGACACCATGTATCGAGTTCCTCCTTGTCCTGAGTTTCAGAAGACTCAATTACCACACCATTCCATGGTGGTGGAATCAGCTATGAGAAGGATAAAGAGTGCAAAAAGGCATGCATCTAATCCTCCAGGACGTGAGTGTAGGACTCTTGAAGCATTTGGATGTTGAACCTTCCAGGCTTCCATGCTTTCTGCTAGGATCAGTTCCTATATATTGTATATGGGAATGTTCCTTGAGGTCACAGGAGATTTAGAGCTTATGAGCCCTCTCCTTCCTGATGATAAGAGGCAAGATTACCTCGTCCTTGTCAAACATGCTCAGGATGTTTCCAAGTTTGTGAATCGTACATAAGCAGAACCTCTGCTATTGCCATAGGTGCATGTAGGATTGCCTGGCTCCAGGCATCTGATTTGGAAATTTGGGTACAGGATAAACTAGGGAATATTCCTTGCACAGGAGAGAATCTCTTTGGCAAGAATTGGCAGGAAAAAGTTAATGAGATAGATGCTGACAATATCACTTTGGATAGATTTTCTAAATCTACAGCTGATCCTGCGAGGAAAAGATCCTCTAAGAAACCATTCTTCAGTAAGAAGAAGTTTTATCCCTCCTATACCCAACAGGGGCATCGCTTACGTCAGTCAGCCCAAAAGGGACAGCAGCAACAACCTAGGCCAAGAAAGACAAAAGCAGCTAAGCCTCAACCGGCTCAGCAGATTCAGCCTCCACAGGGGCTTTGACTCCTATCTAGAGAACTTTGCCTTCCTGGCCCAGAACCCTCCACCATCCCATGAAGGTTATGTCATTTTGCCCCCCAGATGGGGTCAGATAACAGCAGAAAATTGGACTCTGTCTATTTTAAGAGAGGGTTACAAGCTTCATTTCCTCAGCATGCCCTCTCCTACAGTGGTAAGACAGTTCAGTTCTCAGACCTCTCTCAACGACCAGTTAGGTCAAGCGGTCACTGTGCTTCTTGCCCAAGGGGCAATAGAAGAGGTACCCATTCCCCAAAGGGGTACAAGGTTTTACTCCTCCTATTTCCTTATTCCAAAGAAAACAGGAGGACACAGACCCATTTTAGACCTCAGAGAATTGAACAAATTCCTGTTCAAGGAGAAATTCAAAATGATTTCTCTGGGAACCCTGCTGCCATACCTTCAGAGTCAGGATTGGCTTTGTTCTCTAGATCTCAAGGATGCGTATACTCAGGTTCTCATCCATCCAACTCACAGAAAGTTCCTTCGGTTCCTTTTTCAAGGAAAGCACTACCAATACAGGGTGCTTCCTTTTGGCCTGGCCTCAGCACCAAGGGTGTTTACGAAATGCATGGCTGTGGTAGCAGCATTTCTTCGCACTCTAGGAGTATTCGTCTTCCCCTACTTAGACGACTGGCTCATTCGAGCCCCATCAGAGTCAGAGGCCAGGATTTCTCTATCTTGCACAATGCGTATCCTTCAGTATTTGGGTCTGGTCATAAACATCCCAAAATCCAGCCTAACTCCCACTCAATTTCTAGAGTTCATAGGAGCTTTGCTGTATACTAGGAAAGCAAGGGTCTATCTTCCCCAGGCCCGTTGCCTTCGCATAGTGCAGTTAGCTTCTCAAGCAGTGCTAAAGCCTCATCTCACTGCTCGAGAAATGTTACAACTATTAGGCCACATGGCATCTACCGTGCATGTGGTTCCTTATGCTCGCCTCCATATGAGAGCAGCCCAGTGGACTTTATCCACTCAATGGACCCAGGCATCAGGGTGCCTGTCAGACAAAATAGCAAACACAAATCGCCTTATTTTGTCCCTCCAATGGTCGCAGTCCACTCAAAACCTGTTGGTGGGGTCCCCATTTCAACAACCTTTACCCCAGGCAACTCTCACAACAGATGCTTCACCAATGGGTTGGGGAGCTCATCTGCAAGACCTCTCCACCCAAGGCCCTTGGACTCCACAGGAGTCTCATCTACACATTAATCTCTTAGAACTCAGAGCAATCTCCCTTGCTCTGCGAGTGTTCCACACCCTGCTCAGCTACAAGACAGTCCTCATTCATACGGACAATCAAGTAGCCATGTTCTACGTGAACAAGCAGGGAGGAACAGGCTCTCTGTCACTTTGCAACAAAGCTTTGCGACTATGAGCCCTCGCCAGAGAGCATCAGATTCATCTCCTGGCAGTGTATCTTCCAGGTATTCAAAACTCTTGGGCAGACAGACTCAATCGAGTTCTGCTTCCACACGAATGGTCTCTACATGCAGACTAGGTGGCCAAGATTTTTCAAATTTGGGGAACCCCGGACATAGACCTCTTTGCAAGTCCGTTGAATGCCAAACTTCCCCGGTTCTGTTCCAGAATTCCGGCTCAGGGCTCTCAGGCCAGGGATGCTTTCCTCCTCCATTGGGGTCAAGATTTCCTTTATGCCTTTCCACCCATTCCCCTGATTCCCAAAACCCTTTTCAAGCTTCAGAGAGATAGAGGCCGTATGATTCTCATAGCTCCACATTGGCCACGGCAAGTGTGGTACCCTCTGCTTCTACATCTCTCTCAAGCTCCCTCACTGGAGTTAGGGTCTGCTCCAGATCTCCTGTCTCAGGAGGACGGAATGTTATGGCATCCCAATCCCCAGTCTCTGCATCTCAGGGCTTGGTTGCTGAAGGCCTAGATGTTCATGATTTTAACCTTTCTCAGCAAGTAAAGGATATCCTTTATGCTTCTAGAAAACCTTCCACAAGACGCTCTTATGCTTTCAAGTGGAAAAGGTTTACCATATGGTGCTCGCAGAAGGGTCTTAGCCACCTTGCGATACCTCTGGAATCATTACTGGAGTATCTCCTTCATTTATCCAATGCAGGACTTAAAACCAACTCAGTAAGAGTCCATTTAAGTGCTATTGCAGCTTCTTTCAAGCCTTTAAATGGACAACCTATTTCCTCCCATCCTCTTATAGCAAGATTTATGAGAGGCCTTCTTCTAACTAAGCTTCCCATTAGGCCACCATCGGTGGCATGGGACTTAAACCTGGTTCTTGGCCAGCTCATAAAGCCACCTTTCGAACCCTTAGCCACTACCTCGTTGAAATTCCTTTCTTGGAAAGTTATCTTTCTTATTGCAATCACATCAGCACGTCGCATCAGTGAGTTGCAGGCACTAGTGGCTGATCCTCCTTATACAAGGTTCCATCATGACAAGGTAGTCCTTAGGACTCATCCACACTTTATGCCAAAGATGGTCTCGCCTTTTCATTTGAACCAAGTGATTTACCTGCCTGTGTTTTTTCCAAGGCCTCATGCATCAAATGCAGAAAGGAATCTTCATACCTTGGACTGTAAAAGAACTTTAGCTTTTTCTTTACAGAGAACATAGCAACATAGAAAGTCTTCTCAACTCTTTGTTGCTTTTGATCCTTCTCATTTGGGACTTCCAGTCTCCAAGAGAACACTGTCCAACTGGATTGCAGTGTATTTCCTTTGCCTATCAGAGTAAGAATCTTCCTCTGGAGGGCCATGTCACAGCTCACAATGAGAGCCATGGCAGCTTCAATGGCTCATCTGCACTCTGTGTCTATCGACGACATCTGTCGAGCAGCCACTTGGGCCTCGGTTCATACCTTCACAGCCCATTACTGCTTGGACAAGGACTCCTGCCGGGATGCCTTGTTTGGTTAGACTGTTCTCCAACACCTGTTCCATACCTAATCAAATCCTAGCCACCATCCCTGGTAGGATGCCGGAGATCCATGGGGGGAAATGGAGCCCTTTCACAGGGACGCACAACTTCTGGGGTCTCTCCCTGGCATCTAAAGCTAGGGAGTCCCCATATCTGAAGACTACATTCCTGCTTGTTCCTGGAGATAGCATAGTTATTCACCTGTAACAGGTGATCTCCGGGAACAGCAGGAATTTAGTCTTCACAACCCACCCACCTCCCCTAGGAGTTGTATCTCTCTATCCATCTCTTTCTCTTTCCCTCTCTCTTTCTTTGTCTCAACTTTAAACTCAACTGGAGAGAGGCAGTTGGGAAAGGCGGGAAGGCAGCACGCAGGCGCTGTGGGATGCTCCCAAAAGCTTTCTATTGGACGCTGGGGAGCGTTCCCACGCAGGCTCCGTCGGTACCGAGGATACCCATATGTAAAGACTATATTCCTGCTGTTCCCGGAGATCACCTGTTACAGGTGAGTAACTATGCTTTCCTGTATGCCTTTCCACCCATTCCCCTAATTCCCAAAACCCTGTTCAAGCTTCAGAGAGACAGAGGTCATATGATTCTCATAGCTCCACGATGGCCACGACAAATGTGGTACCCTCTGCTCCTACATCTCTCTCAAGCTCTGCCTCTGGAGTTAGGATCTGCTCCGAATTTCCTTTCTCAAGAGGACGGGATGCTGTGGCATCCCAATCCCCAGTCTCTGCATCTCAGGGCCTGGTTGATGAAAGCCTAGAACTTCGCTGTCTTAACCTTTCCCAGTAGGTAAAGGATATCCTTTATGCTTCCAGTAAGCCTTCCACAAGATGCTCTTATGCGGAAAAGGTTTGCCATATGGTGCTCGCAAAAGGGTCTTAGCCCCCTTGCGATACCTCTGGAATCATTACTGGAGTATCTCCTTCATTTATCAAATGCAGGGCTTAAGACCAATTCAGTGAGAGTTCATTTGAGTGCTATTGCAGCTTTTTTCAAGCCTCTAAATGGACAACCTATTTCCTCTCATCCTCTCATAGTGAAATTTATGAGAGGCCTTCTTTTAACTAAGCCTCCCATTAAGCCACCACCGGTGGCATGGGACTTAAATCTGGTTCTTGGGCAGCTTATGAAACCGCCCTTTGAACCAGTAGCCACTACCTCTTTGAAATTCCTTTTCTGGAAGGTCATTTTTCTTATTGCAATCACATCAGCATGTCGCATCAGTGAATTGCAAGCGTTGGTGGCTGATCCTCCTTATACAAGGTTCCATCATGATAAGGTAGTCCTTAGGACTCATCCACACTTTATGCCTAAGGTGGTGTCACCTTTTCATTTAAACCAAGCGGTTTACCTTCCTGTATTCTTCCCAAGGCCTCACGCCTCAAATTCAGAAAGGAATCTTCATACTTTGGACTGTAAAGGCTTTGGCCTTTTACTTACAAAGGACACAGCAACATAGAAAGTCCTCCCATCTCTTTGTTGCTTTTGATCCTAGTTATTTGGGACATCCAGTCTCCAAAAGAACACTGTCCAGCTGGATTGCACAGTGTATATCTTTTGCCTATGAAAATAAAAACCTTCCTCTTGAAGGCCATGTCACAGCTCACAATGTGAGAGCCATGGCAGCCTCTGTGGCTCATCTTCACTCTGTGTCTATCGACGACATCTGTCGAGCAGCTACTTGGGCTTCGGTTCATACCTTCACAGCCCATTATTGCTTAGACAAGGACTCCCGCCAGGATGCCTTGTTTGGTCAGGCTGTTCTACAACACCTGTTCCATACTTAATCAACTCCTACCCGCCATCCCTGTTAGGATGCCAGAGATCTGTGGGGGGAAGTGGAGCCCTTTCACAGGGGCAGACAACTTCTGGGGCCTTCTCCCTGGCATCTGTAGCTAGGGAGTCCCCATATGTGAAGACTACATTCCTGCTTGTTCCTGGAGATAGCATAGTTACTCACCTGTAACAGGTGATCTCCGGGAACAGCAGGAATTTATTCTTCACAACCCACCCACCTCCCCTAGGAGTTGTATCTCTCTCTCTTTCCCTCTCTCTTTGTCTCAGCTTTAAACTCAACTGGAGAGGGGCAGTTGGGAAAGGCGGGAAGGCAGCATGTAGGCACTGTGGGATGCTCCCAAATGCTTTTCTTTTGGACGCTGGGGAGCGTTCCCACGCAGGCTCCGTCGGTACCGACGATACCCATATGTGAAGACTAAATTCCTGCTGTTCCCGGCGATCACCTGTTACAGGTGAGTAATTATGCTTAAGCGGGCAGTAATAATTCACTTTGCAAAATTAAGGTTTTTTTGGTCAACTGATATTTATTTAAAAAATACAAATGCCATAGGACAAAACAGCACAAATCAAAAACCCGTAGACACACCATGACACATGAAACCACAATGTGCAATATCAATTTTATGTTTTTATCCCCCATACGCATCCCTCCCCAAAATTCCCCCTCCCAGTCCTCCAGAAACAGGACCTCCAGTGATGTGGTACCTGATGCAACCACCAGAGCCAAAACTGACCCATGCCCAAAAAAGGATAGAGAGGAGAGAACAGCATACCTCTCCACCACTCTGCCAACATCTTTGCATATCTCTTTGCATATATCTGCTGCTAGCATACCTTCACACTTCTCACCCCAACGAGGACCTGTCTGCACTATAGATTATTCAAAATTATGCTACGCACTCTGGGTGACAACCTGTCTATGTAGTCACGCCACATGTCCAAATACCTGGGATCCCAGGCCTTCCCCCTCAGGGCCCACAAGCAGTCATATTGCAGAATTTGATGTAAGACATTCCTCCAGTGCCAGTAGCTTGGGTGTTCCACTTTGAGCCGGGCCATAAGCACAGACAGCCAAGAGCCATCCAACTTGCGACCAGCGTCACCACCCCTGACTCTCCACTGGCACATCTTCAAAAATATGGAATAAAACCGACACAGTCCCCAGCAGCCACTGTTTCCACAGTACCATCTGCAGGTATTCATGCACCTGTCACCAAAAGAGCACTACTCTCGGCAGGACCACTACATGTGCCCCAGAGTCCCCTCCTGCTCCTCACATTTATTGCATGCTGGCGAGAGGTTACACCCCATCTGAAAGGCTGGCAGCAGCGGAATATATGCACAACACATAAGTTTGTATTGTAAATCCCGCAACATCACAATTACATTGTGTTTATGAATCTTACATGACCTTCAAAAAAAAGCTCCTCTGAAATATCCATCCCCAATTTCTGGTTCCATTGGGCAGCTAGTTGCTCCATAGAGACCTGCACCTGATCCCAGATGAAAGAAGACTGAGCCCATGCCACATTAACCCAGAACGCACCCTCAGACAAGAAGAAATCCTCCAGCTGGGTACAAAAGTTACTAGAGAGCTGCACATCGTCCGAAGTGCAGACATAGCTCTGGAGTTGCATATGGGAAAAACATCCAAAGCTCCCAAGCCATACTGCTTCCAGAGCACAGCAAAAGCCCCCTCATCTGTTAACATCTGCTCCAGCCTCCAAATCCCCCACTCCCACCAACACCTAATCTGCCTAGAAGACAGACCCGGCGAGAAATCCAAATTACCGTGTAATGGAAGAACCACCGATTGTGATGAAGAGTGCCCTAGCCTACGACAAATCCACCCCCATGTACAAAAAGGAGGATGGACCAGAATTGAGCTCCATAGCCCCACTGACCCCATGCATGGAGCATGTATTCAGGAGAAAGAGGAGACAGAAGGGCCCAATCACAGGGCCAAGTTGGTATACTCTTTGGTCTTAAACAGTCAGTCCTTGAGGTGCCGCAGTAGGCAAGTCAGGATATATAGTTCCATAAATTCGGCAGGTTCATCCCCCATTGCATCTGAACTCGGGGTTTCTGTCCCCTCCACAAAAACTTAGAAAGCCGACTGTCCAAAGTCTACAGATCTCGAGCTAGTACACAGAGGCAACAGTTAAAGTTGGTACAACCACCGCGGAAACAACATTATCTTAAATGTTTTTATGGTTTTAGGCACTTGATATACTGCCCTTTACTGTGTGTATCAGAGCGGTTTACAGATATTTTCTAACAGGCACTTTTTATTCCCTCGTCCCCGAAGGGCAATGGAGGGTTAGGTGGCTTGCCCGGGGACCGCAATACGATCCCCCAGCACTAAGGGAAAATTCTGTCACCTGCGAAGAATCGCAAGCTGGTCCCTTAACAAGGGTGGTATGTTAGATTTATACAATTCCAACAGGTCCCCCAGGAGAGCAGTGCTCAAATAACAAAAAGTACTCTCCGCTCACCATAAGGGAAAAGGCCCGGGCCACTGGCAGTGCACCTCTGCCCAGAGGGGCAACGCTTCTAACTTATTGAGATTAAATTTATAGCCAGAAGGACCCAAATTCTCCAAAGACCTCAAAGAGCAGTCAGGGACCCATGCAGTTTTGTTAGGTGCACCAACAAGTTGTCGGTGAATGCAGAGAGCTTGAAAGTATAGGTTCCCATGGATACCCCCTTTATATCTGCTATATCCTGGATCATATACAAAAGCAGCTCCAGTATCAACAAGAACAGCAGGGGGGGGGACAAAAGACACCCCTGCCAAGTACCATACTGCAGTGCAAAACCGTCCATCCACAAGCCCATGGTTCAGAACAGAGCAGCCTAATCACCTGCACAAAAGGCCCCCGGAAGTCAAAGTGGTCTAGGATTATAAACATATATTCGCAGTTGATGTGATCGAATGCTTTTTCCATGTCAAAACTAAGAAGAGAGAGGATCTCCCGGGCCTGACAGTAGTGCATTGTGGCCAGTATCTGGCGAACATTTACCACTGGGTGGCATCCCTTAACAAACTCCACTTGAGAAGGATGAATCGGCACAGGCAGGAAGGTGGCCAATCAGTCAGCCAAAACTTGGACAGCAGCTTCTGATCCACATTAATCAGGGAGATCGGGCGGTAGGAGCCTGGAAGCAGCAGGTCTTTCCTGGGCTTTAGGAATCACCATAATTAAGGCCTAGTTGGTCCCATAAGGTTAGGATCCCCGCTGAGTTAGCTACTGATACATCCTTGCCCAGCAGGGCGCTAACTTGATCCCACAGCAACCAAAAAAATTCTCCACTAAACCCATCTGGCCCCGAGGCCTTCGTGGCAGGCAGTGCCTTAATCGCTGCACACACCTCATGCACAGCAGCTGGCCTATTCAAAAACTCCATGGCAGGCTACACCACTGTAAAAACGCATGCACCGCTGCAAGATATCCCCCCTCCATGGAATACAACCGCACATAATAGTCCACAAACACCCGCGCTATGTGATCCTGCTCGGAACTCACTATCCCCACCACATACCTGATAGTCACCAGGTATCGGAGCCCTCATCCCTGGCATATCAGAGAAGGCAGCAGGTGACCCAACTTATTCCCATGCCGATATAGGGAAAAGCGATAATAATACAGAGATCGCTTGTCATGCGTGTGGATCAAGATGAGTTTAGATTGAAGGATCAATTAGTCTGCCTGGGCGCCTCGGCAGTTCAGAGCCTCTCAGCAAGCCTGCTGCAACTGACGGCCCAGGTCCGCTATGCGATGCCCATAGGTCTGTCTGTGCCTACTTGTGAACTACAGTATCATCCCCCAAAAGTACGCCTTCGCTGTCTCTCAAAACAGGTCTGGGTTATCCAAGTTATCATGGTTAGTCTGCAGATACCAATCTCACTGCTGCCGCAGGAAGGACTGGAATCCTGCTCTCCTGCTGTGCACTGGGAAGTGCCAATACCGTGGTCCCACCAGTAGTCTAAACATCAAGAGTACTGATGCATGATCGGAGATGTGGAGATTCCCCATACGTGCCTCCAGCACTTTACCCATGAACACACTAGACACCAGAAAATAATCCAGGTGGGACTAAGTGCCATGCGCCCGGTATAAGTGGGAGTAATCACGGTCTGTGGGGTGGAGGACTCGCCATGCATCTAACGTCTTATTGATCACAGAGAGAGAGCCATCGATAGCACTGGCAAGCATCCCTCTCCCCCTGCTCTGAAGAGCGATCCAGTGCGATATCAAAGACACATTTGTAGGCACCTCCCAAAATGATCCCACACTTACCCCAACCTCCATGCTATCCCTTTAAGGAATGATTGCAAAAGCCCATTAGGGTCATATGTGCTACCCAATAAGATCGGGATACCAAAAGGCTTACCCAACACAAACATATACCAGCCTGCCTCATAGCACAGGATAGAATCCATCTGAAACCCCCAGGTCTTGACTACTATCACTACAGACTGGTGAGCCTGATGTCAGTACCGGGAAATTTGGTGGAAACCATCACGAAGAACAAAATTACTGAACACGTAGATAGTCATTGCTTAATGGGTGACAGGCAACATGGCTTTAGCCAAGGAAGGTCTTGCCCTACTAATCTGTTATGTTTTTTTGAAGGTTGGAATAAACAGGTAGACAAAGGTGAGTCAGTTGATATAGTGTATCTGGACTTTCAGAAAGCCTTTGACAAGGTCCCTTTTGAGAGACTTTTGGCAAAATTAAAAAGTCATGGGATAGGAGGCAGTGTACTATTGTGAATCAGGAACTGGTTAAAAGATAGAAAACAGAGGGTAGGGCTAAATGGCCAATTTTTCCAATGGAAAAAGGTGAATAGTGGAGTACCCCTGGAATCTGTGCTGGGTCCGCTGCTTTTTAGCATATTCATAAATGACCCAGAAATGGGAATAACGAGTGAGGTTATCAAATTTGCAGATGATGAAAAACTATTCAAAGTTGTTAAAACCCATGAGGATTGTGGAAAATTGCAAGAGGATCTTGATAAATTGGAAGATTGGGCATCCAAATGGCAGATGAAATTTAATGTGGACAAGTGGAAAGTTAAACGCCTAGGAAATAAAAACCCAAACTATGGTTACACGATGCAAGATTCCACATTAGGGACCACCCCCCAGGAAAAAGATTCAGGCGTCATCGTGAATAACATTTTAAAACCCTCCACGCAGTCTGCAGCGATGGCCAAGAGAGCAAATAGAATGCTAGGTATCATAAGGAAAGGAATGGAGAATAAAACAAAGGATATTATAATGCCTCTGTATCGTTCCATGGTGCGACCTCACCTTGAATATTGTGTGCAGTTCTGGTTGCCGTATCTTAAAAAGGATATAGCATTATTAGAAAAGATACACAGAAGAGCCACCAAAATGGTAAAGAGGATGGAAGGATACCCTTATGAAGAGAGGCTAAAAGGTTAGGTATCTTCAACCTGGAAGAGAGACGGCTGAGGGGAGATATGATAGAGGTCTATAAATTAATGAATGGAGTGGAACAGGTAAATGTAGATCGATTGTTTACGCCATCAAAATATAGAAAGACTAGGGGTCATGCAATGAAGCTACAGGGTAGCCTATTTAAGACTAATAAGAGAATATTTTTTCACTCAACATGTAATCAAACTCTGGAATTTGCTACCGGAGGATTAGTAAAAGGTTTTAGTGTAGCCGGGTTTAAAAAAGGTTTGGACAAGTTCCTGGAGGAAAGGTCCATAAACCATTTTATTTATTTAGGCAGATTTGTATCCCACCTTATCCTTCCATCAAAGTGGTCACAACAGAATTGGAGTGTTACAGTTTACATGAAGGGTACTAACGAACGTAAATACATTGAGCTTATACTAATGTTCTCAAATTGTTGAAGTTAGATGATGTTCCGTTTGGGTGGCGACTATTGTTTGTCTGTTAGCTCGTAGGTTTCTTTGAAGAGCAGGGTTTTGAAGGCCTTGTGAAAGTCTTTGGTATCGTTCAGGTTCCTTAGGCCCTTAGGGAGGGACTTCCACAGTGTGGGTGCCAGTAGCGAGGGAGCTCTTCTAGAGGTTGCTTGCTTGCTTAGTCTTATGATATCCTGCCACTATTAAAGTGGACCCAGAATATCCACTACTTGCCCCAATACTAGCATTGTGGAACCTGTGTCTTTTGGGGAAACTGCTAGATACTTGTCACCTAGATTGGCCACTGTTGGAAACAGGATACTGGGCTTGATGGACCTTGGTCTGACCCAATATGGCATATCTTATGAACTCCCACCTTTTTTTTTCTCCAGAAGACTCCCCAAAGAAGTTCTCCACCCACCAGTGCCGTAGATTAAGATGTTCCACATCAGACATCTGAGTTTTTCCTGGAGAAAAGAAATATCTGCCTCCTAGTCTCGGAGTGAGCGTAGGATTTCATGCCTCTTGATCGGATTACCCAGGTCACAGACATTCCACATTCTCCAGGACCAAGCAGGAAGTCAGTCCTCACTTATGGGTGACGTCGGCGCCGACGGAGCCCTCGCGGAGCAATTTTCCCCAGCTTTCAAAGAAAGCCTTTGGGAATTGCAGCGCGCATGCGCGGTCGTCTTCCCGCCCGAGGGTGCCATCTTAGCCAGTCTTTTTTCCGCGGAGCCCTACAGACGTCCCCGTCTTGTCCCCGCGAAAAAGTTGATTTTCTTCTTTATTTTATCCTTTTTTCTTTCGGTTCGACGCCGATCGTTTTCCCGCCGGACTCGCGACGCCGGTCTCGAGTCCTCTTACTTTTTTCGGTTTTTCTGACTTAGTCAGCTTTCGTTTTCGGTTTCCCTGGCAGCCCGGTCCTTTGACCTCGCAGGGGCCCTTTTTCCCCCGATGGCTGCCAGTGGGTTTAAGCGGTGTGGTCGGTGTGACCGAAATATGTCACTGACCGACACACACGACTTTTGCCTCCGCTGCCTGGGCCCGGATCATGAGGAACTGATCTGTGGGCCCTGCAGCAAACTGTCCTCAAAGGCGTTGAGAAGTCGGCGGCATCAGCGTGAGAGAATCTTCGCTGACCCCAGCCGTACCCGGACCTCGTCGGAGGCCTCCGTGTCGAAAGGCTCCAGCTCGGACCGTCGCCGGAGCTCCTCCGACCGGGGTTCTCCCTCCGGGGACCATCGTCGGAAGGAAAAACCCGCGAGGGCGGCGTCGGTGGACGCTCCTGGTTCCGCGAGGGCCAGGTCGCATAGCCCCGACAGCCGCCCCGGGTCCTTGGAGAAGGAACACATCCCGAAGCGACCTCGCCTGGAGTCGGAGATGCCTGCCCGGGTAAGTCCTGTGGTCCTTCTGGACTCGCCTCCGCGACAGCCGACGTCGGGCCCGACGCCGTCGGGGCCCGAGTCGGGGGCTGCTGGGTCACCTGAGCTCGGACTCAGGTTGACGGCCTTGGAGAGCAGACTGTCTGCCTTCATGGACCAGCAGCGGGCACTGCTCGCTGGCCTCGCTGGCGCCGCTGCCCCGACCGCCGGGACGTCGACGTCCAAGTCGACCCCGGAGACCGAGCCGATCCTCGAGTCGATGAGAACTCGAGTCGATCCTCGGTCGAGGTCACCCTCGGCCTCCCGTTCGGGACCGAGGTCGCCGACGCCGACTCCCTCGGCGTCGGGGCGGCAAGCGCCGCGCCCTGCCCAGCCCGGGCCGACCCCACCGAGTCCTCGTCGGAGTCGGTCTGGGAGTCTGAGGAGGAAGAGTCACCTGATTCTTTCCGGACTCGGTGTGTCCCATCGGACTCACCGGAGTCCGAGCCTCGGAAGCAGTCCCCCCCGGAGGATGCCCGGTTCTCGGACTTCGTTAGGGATATGGCCAAGGCTTTGGCCTTCCCTGCGGATCCCGAGGAGGAGCCTCGAGCCGAAGAGCTCGACGCCCTCCAGTATGACTCTCCCGCGAGGGAACACTTTACTGTGCTGGTTCCTCCTATGCTGGAACGACTACTCTTCCGCATGTGGGAGAGTCCGGCCTCCTCGCCGGTCCTGAGCAAGCGGGTCGATTCTATCTATCGGGTCCGCAAGAGCCCTGGCTTTCAAAAGGCACAGCTGCCACACCATTCCATGGTAGTGGAATCGGCCATGCATCGTCTTAAGAGCCAGAAGATGCACTCCTCGGTGCCTCCTGGAAGGGAGGCCCGTAACCTGGATGGCCTTGGCAAGAAGTGCTTCCAGGGCTCTATGCTCGCATGTCGTGTCCAGACTTACCAGCTATACATGGGCATGTATCTCCGGGATCTGGCTAAAGAGCTAGCCGGATTCTCCGCTGGTCTCTCCGAGGAGCCCTTGCGGAGGTTCCTAGCCTTGTCCACGGGCATTCGGGAATGCTCAAAGTTCATGTCCCGAGCAGCCTATGATGGCTTTGAAGCCTCGGCTCGTGTGGCCGCAGCCGGCATCGGTGCCCGCCGACAGGCTTGGCTTCAGTCGTCAGACCTTGAGCCCTGGGTACAGGACAAGTTGGTCGATGTCCCCTGCCGAGGCGAAAACCTCTTTGGCAAGCCCATGGCGGAAAAGGCTGCACAAATTGAGACTGAGACTCTCACCAGGACCAGGCTTTCTAGGAAGACCTCCGCCCCTTCCCAGAAAAAGAAGGGCTCGAGGAAAAAGTCCTTTTACCCGAGGAAGGCGGCTGCCTACAAACAATACCCCCATTATCAGGCCCCTGCAGCTCCCCAACAGGGCCAGCAGGCCAAGGGACGGGGTAACGGGTCCCGTAGGCAGCAAGCCCCCAAGCCTGCACCACCAGCCCCTGCTCAGCAGGGTGGGGGTTTTTGACTCGCTCAGCATAGCCTCTCCCCCCCCGCTGGTTCCTCCCAGCACCGGAGGCCGGCTGGTTCACTTCGCCCACAGGTGGTCCAGCATCACCGCAGATGCCTGGGTGCTTCAGGTCGTGCGGGAAGGCTACCTTCTCCACTTCCATCAGGTCCCTCCCTCCTATTTTCCGGGAGAACCTCCGCGCCCCCCTCTGCACAGGGAGTTGCTCCTTCAGGAGTTAGCAGGTCTTCTGCAGGAACAGGCGGTGGAACCGGTGCCACACCACCTGAGAGGTCAAGGCTTTTATTCAAGGTATTTTCTGATACCAAAGAGAACAGGGGGCCTCAGACCCATCCTGGACTTGCGCAACCTCAACAAGTTCCTTGTGCGGGAGAAGTTCAAAATGCTTACCCTTGGAATCCTTCTGCCCTACCTCCAGCAGGGAGATTGGCTATGCTCCTTGGATCTAAAGGATGCCTACACGCACATCCTCATCCACCCAAGCCACCGCCAATACCTAAGGTTTGTGGTGGCAGGAAATCATTACCAGTACAGAGTACTGCCCTTTGGCCTGTCATCCGCACCGCGAGTCTTCACAAAATGTCTCGCGGTCGTGGCGGCCCATCTCCGGCTTCACGGCCTCTATGTCTTTCCGTACCTCGACGACTGGCTCATCAGAGCAGCGTCCGCTCAGGAGGTCACCAACGCCACGTGCCGCACGGTGACTCTGCTGCAGCACTTGGGCTTTGTTATAAACTTCGCAAAGTCCACTTTGCTCCCCTCACAGGATCTCGAGTTCATCGGCGCAAGGCTGCACACTCCGCAGGCGCGAGCGTACCTACCGCTCGACAGGGCTCAACGGCTCATGGACCTAGCCGACCGCTTTCGCAGCCAGCCCCTGGTCTCCGCCAGGCGCTTCCTGAGACTGCTCGGCCATATGGCTTCCACCGTCCATGTGACCCCCAATGCCCGCCTGAATATGCGGTCTGCTCAATGGTGTCTCCGCCAGCAGTGGCGTCAAGCCACGGGCGGCCTAGCAGACCTAGTGCGCGTTTCCGAGCCGCTGGTCTCGTCTCTCCGGTGGTGGCTCCGGCAGCCGAACCTGACATTCGGAATGCCTTTCCAGTCACCTCAGCCGACCCGGGTGCTGACCACCGATGCATCCCTCCTGGGTTGGGGAGCACATTGCCAAGAGGCACGTACTCAGGGCCTCTGGACCACGTGGGAGTCGGCTCAGCAGATCAACTTCCTGGAGCTCAGGGCGATCCGCCTAGCTCTCAAGGCCTTCTCCCACCTGACTTCCCAACAGTCCGTCCTTGTCCAGACGGACAATCAAGTTGCCATGTTCTACGTGAACAAGCAGGGGGGCACGGGCTCCTTCCTCCTCTGCCGGGAGGCACAGAAGCTCTGCTCTTGGGCCGTCAGTCACGGCATTCTCCTCAAGGCAGTTTATCTCCCGGGCCAGGAAAATTGCCTTGCGGACAAGCTCAGCAGGGTCCTCCAGCCGCACGAGTGGCGTCTGGATCCCTTGGTAGTTCAGAAGCTCTTCCTCAAGTGGGGTCTCCCCACGGTGGATCTCTTTGCCAGTCCTCACAACCGGCAGCTTCCTCGCTTCTGCTCTCGTCAGCCACACCCCCTTCGGGTTGCGGCGGACGCCTTTCTGATCTCGTGGTCGGGGAGCCTTCTGTACGCTTTCCCTCCCATCCCGCTAGTCTCTCGGACTCTTTTCAAGGTTCTCCGAGACAAAGCCTTCATGATCCTGGTGGCCCCTCGCTGGCCCAGGCAGCCGTGGTTTCTGCTCCTGCTGCAACTGGCGGTGGAGGATCCAATCCCTCTGGGGGTACAACCGGATCTCCTCACTCAGGATCAGGGGTCCCTCCTGCACCCCAACCTCAGGTCTCTCAACCTCATGGCCTGGCTGCTGAGAGGGTAGTCCTTGCTCCCCTTCTCCTGCCGACAGAGGTGGAGGAGGTCGTCTTGGCTTCGCGACGGCCTTCTACCCGCAAATGCTACGCCCTTAAATGGCGTCGCTTTGCAGTCTGGTGTACCCAACAGTCTCAGGATCCCTTCTCCTGTCCGGTGTCGGTGATCTTGCAGTACTTGCTGCACCTCTCTAATCTGGGACTTAAGTCCAACTCCGTCAAAGTTCACCTCAGTGCTCTTTCAGCACATCATGTGCCGGTGGACGGCAGACCTCTCTCCAATGACCCTCTCGTAGCGAGGTTTCTCCGAGGTCTCCTTCTACTTAAACCACCTCTGCGCCCGCCAGCGCCTGACTGGGACCTGAATGTGGTTTTGCAGCGGATCACCTGTCCGCCTTTTGAACCTATGGCCACCTGTTCTCTCTCTCCGTTTTCTGTCTTGGAAAACTCTGTTCTTGATAGCCCTCACTTCCGCTAGACGCGTAAGTGAATTGCAGGCCCTCGTGTCTGATCCCCCTTACACTAGGTTCTACAAGAATAGGGTGGTCCTACGGACTCATCCGAAATTTCTGCCTAAAGTGGTCTCCCCTTTTCACATCAATCAGGAGGTGGTACTTCCAACCTTCTTTCCCAGACCACACTCCAGCCGAGCTGAGACGGTCCTCCATACCCTGGACTGTAGAAGGGCTCTGAACTTCTACCTTGACCGTACGCGGGAGCACCGTAAAGCTGCTCAGCTTTTTGTGTCTTTTGACCCCAATAGATTGGGGCTCCCGGTCTCCAAGCGTACTCTGTCCATCTGGGTGGCGGACTGTATCTCTTGGGCTTATGGGGCAGCCGGACTCTCCTTAGAAAGTCGAGTCACGGCTCATTGCGTTCGGGCAAAGGCCACGTCAGTGGCTTACCTCCGCTCTGTTCCGCTGGCAGACATCTGCCGGGCCGCTACTTGGTCTTCGAGCCAGACTTTTGCGGTCCATTACTGTCTCGAGAGGGAGTCCCGTAGGGACAGTGCTTTCGGACAGGCAGTCCTCCGTAATCTCTTTGAGGTCTGAGCAACTCCTACCCTCCATCCCGGATGTGGGCTACCGGTGGGTGATAATTCAGCGAAGATTCTATCCTTCTGTGCTGCTGAGCTAGAGGGAGCTCATTTTTGTGCTTAGGGTCTCCGGTAGCCTTGAGCTTGGGAGTCCCATAAGTGAGGACTGACTTCCTGCTTGGTCCTGGAGAAAGCGTAGTTACTCACCTGTAACAGGTGTTCTCCAGGAGCAGCAGGAATCAGTCCTCACTACCCTCCCTCCTCCCCTTGGAGTTGCAATCGTCTGCTTATGTTCTTTTTGCAAATTTTTATGCTGTCTTTTTTAGCTATGTCATCTGACTGGCTAAGATGGCACCCTCGGGCGGGAAGACGACCGCGCATGCGCGCTGCAATTCCCAAAGGCTTTCTTTGAAAGCTGGGGAAAATTGCTCCGCGAGGGCTCCGTCGGCGCCGACGTCACCCATAAGTGAGGACTGATTCCTGCTGCTCCTGGAGAACACCTGTTACAGGTGAGTAACTACGCTTTATCCCCTGTACACCCTGCACTTGTTGGTCAGTTAGCCCGGCGAATCCAATGAGAACTCCCAGTCCAGCAATCTAATATCCCATGGCTGCGTATGACTCCCAGTCATCCAGGCAAGGTGGCCTTAGGCTGGGGAGGCTACCTGAAATGGGGTATTCCCCTCCCTACCGCCCCACTCCCCCAACCCACTTCCCACCATGCTACCACTTTGGCATCAGGATCACTGGTGACTCTTCCTGGCCCCCTCCCCCATATACAACCCCATGCACACCATCTTGACCAACAGGAACACCACTACCCCTCTAGGCCCTGCACATCATCTTGACCAACAGGCACACCACCCTGTCAACAACCCACCCACCTCCACCGACCTCCTCCCCTCCCCATACAAAAATGAACACTCATCTCCCAACCCAGCACCAGGAACTAGATCAGACCCAAATTTGGCATAAACCCAGACCAGTACACACACCAGGCCCTCCTCCCCCAGAACCAGGGGGGGGGGGGAATGGGGTAGGGGACAGGACCAGCCAAGAGAAGGGGGGAAGGGAGGGGAGGGCAAAAGGAGCAGGGGTCGGGGAAGGGGCTAAGGGGGAGGTCAAGCAAAGGGGAAGGAGCAGGAAAGTCAGAAAGGCCCAATCAAGCAATGCCCCCTAGCAGAGCATAACAGTGGCCGGGAGAGGGGGAAAAATGAATCATTGCAAGTGGAGAAGCCCCCAACAAGAGTCCAGCTCCATGCGTCCCCCAGCAGATCTCAATGACAACAGTCACTGAGCAGGAACTTGAACATCTTCACAGTCCCAAAAAACAAATAATACACTGTCTGCTCCGACCATGTGCACCAGTGGGGTGCCTCACAAGGAAGCTACATGTATCTCCCCCACTGAGGTTGGCGAGCAAACCAGTCTGGCTGCCCCACAAGTCAGGATTATAGAAGAGTCCAGCGTCCACACCGTCCTGCAGCCTCAGCAGGTCCAGTCCTCTGTCATGGCAGCAAGGCCCCCACATGAGGCTCAGACCCTGGTCCTCATAGAACTTATTGGCAGCTGCGGGAGCCTTGAAAGTATGAGACACCCCTTTATGAGTCAGTCAGAGGCACGCTGGGTATTTAAGGACAAAACAGATCTGTGTGAATAACCAGGAACAAGCAGGGAGTCAATCCTCACATATGGTTGAAGTCGGCGCTGACGGAGCCCTCGCGGAAGCATCTCCCCAGCTTTCAAAGAAAACCTTTGGGGGATGCCACCACGCATGCATCGTCCCCTTCCCACTCAAGGGTGCCATCTTGATCAGTTTCCCCGTTTCCGCAGAGCCCTAAGAAGTTCGTCTTGTCCCCCCGGAAAAAGTTTTCTTTAACTCTTACACTCTTGTAATTTTCCGGCTTGCACAAGCTCTTTCCCGCCATGGGACCCGCTGCTGCAGCATCGGGCCTCAAAATTTTGCTTTTTGTCATATTTTTGTTTTTCAGCACTTTCATGCCCTTTTCAACCACTGGCTGCAGCAAGGGTCTTCGATTTTGCGGTGGTCCTTTTCACCCCATGGCCACTGGTTTTAAAAAATGTGATCAATGTTCAAAAAATACGTCCATCACCGACACGTATGATTATTGCCTCCGGTTTCTGTGCGCTGACCACAACCCAGAGGAATGCCCCTTGTGCAAGAAAATGGTCGCGAAGGCCATCCAGAGCCATCGGCTTAAGCAGGATGATATCTTCCACAAGGTAGACTCTACCCCGGTATCACTGGTAGCCTCACGCTTGAAGGCCCTGCACAGCTCCTCTGAGCCGCGCAAGGCTCCCGCAGCCCCTGAGTGGACCCGCAGGCACTCCAAACAAGGTACTCCAGAGAGAAAGCGTAAGAAGAGGACCTTCAGGGCCTCTTCCAGAGATGTGAACAAGCTTGGGAAGTCCTGTGCCCGGTCCCTCAGCCCCCGGCGAGGTCTCGAAGAGTCAGAGCGGGAGCGTCCCTGAAAGGTGCCCAGAACAGATGTCATGGCCTCTTGCGACAGACCTCAGTCCCCCGAGAGCCATCTCGTCGAGGACCCCCTCTCCTCCTTGATGCCTGACCTGGCCGGCGTCTGTGTGAATGGCTGCTGCCCCCGAATGGAAAGCCCTTATGTTGGCCCTGGAGTGCAGCATTTCTGTGTTCATTGCCTCCCAACAGATGCCGCCCGGCCCTGCAGAGACCGCAGGGACCTCGACCTTGAGGACTCCCTGGGCCGCCAAAGCGATTGCCAAGAGCCAGACGCCTCAGTCAGATCCTCGGCGAGGATCTCTCTCGTTCTCGCTCCCGTTCCTCAGGAGTGAGGTCTTCGCAGGCGAGCACTGGCTCTGGCCATGCCCTGGCCTCGAAGCATTCAAGACAGAGCTGCCAGCGGTTCTGCAGCCAGTGGGCTTAGAGTCCTCCTTGGAGTACTCCAACTGGGAGTCCAACATTGAGACATCCCCAGAGACTTCAGCCCACCGAGATGTCCCCTCGGACCCATCTCCGCTGGCTGCCAAGCACCGAACTGCACCTGAGGACACCTCATTCCTTGAGTTCATCAGGGACATGACTTGGGCACTCTCCCTCACGACGGAAGCGGAGGAGGACCCTAAGACAGAGGAACTTGATATCCTTCAGTACAAGGCACCATCAAAGGAGACCTTAATGGTCCCCGTCCCCTCCACCCTTAGCCGGCTCCTCCTCAGGATGTAGTAGACCCCTGTGTCGGTTCTCATTGTCAGCCGTTGGCTGGATACGATGTACCGGGTCCAGCAGGTCCCAGGTTTCTGTAAGGCACAACTCCCCCACATGTCCATGGTGGTCGAGTCGGCCGTGCACCGGCAAAAAGCCCAAAGTTGCACTCTTCGGTGCCCATGGACAGAGAGTCCCATGCCGTCGATGCCCTCGGGTGGAAATGCTACCAGGTTTCGATGCTGACATTCCGAATCCAGATTTACCAGCTCTATGTTGGCATGTTCCTCCAGGACCGGGCGAAGGATCTCACGGGCTTCGCGGCTGGCCTTGATGGAGACCATTTCTGGCGTTTCCAGACTCTTTCAAGGTCTATCTCGGAGTGCTCCAAGTACTTGTCTCGAGCCCCTTATGATGGCTTTGAGTCCAGTGCAAGGCTGGTGGCTGCGGGCATAGGCGCTCGACGTCAGGCCTTGCTCCAATCATTGGATCTCAAGCGGTGGGTACAAGAGAAGCTTCTTGACATCCCTGCCTCAGCGAACAGCTCTTCGGTGAGCCTATGGAGGATAAAGCGGGGGTCCTCATGGTAAGGGAACAAGCCAGGCCTTGCGCAAACCCAAGGGTCCCAAACTCCAGTCGCCCTGCTAAGGTTGGCCTTTTGACGCCATCAGCATAGCCTCTTTTCCGCTGGAGGATCAGCTGTCATCATGGGGGGCACCTGGTTCACTTTGCCCTCTGGTGGGCCTCCATCACCACTGACTCCTGGGCTCTTCAGGTAGTCAAGGAGGACTACCGCCTCCACCTGGACCAGGTCCCTCCACCCTTCTTTCCCGGGGAGCCTACTCGGTCTCCCCTGCACCAGACCTTGCTCAGGCAAGAGCTCACAGCCCTTCTCAAGGACAGAGCTGTGGAACCTGTTTCACACCACGCGAAGGGCAGGGGATTTTACTCCAGGTACTTCCAGAACAGGGGGCCCGAGGCCCATCTTGGATATAAGAAACCTCAACAAGTTTGTTTGTTTATAATCACTTGATTTACCGCCCCCCATTACATCGAGGCGGTTTACAATAAAACTATAAAATATATTAGATGATTAAAAAGAAAAGGAAAAGGAAAGTTTCTGGTGCAGGAGAAGTTCAAGGTGCTTTCCCTTGGAACACTGCTGCCCTACCTCCAGCAAGGAGAATGGCTATGCTCCTTGGATCTGAAGGATGCTTATACCTACATCCTGATCCACCCAAGGCATAGGCTGTACCTCAGGTTCGTGGTAGGAGGTGACTACTACAAGTACAGAGTATTTTCCTTCAGCCTCGCCTCTGCCCCAAGAGTCTTCACCAAGTGCCTGACAGTGGTGACAGCCTATCTCCACCTCCATGGGGCCTTCGTCTTCCCCTATCTAGATGTCTGGCTCGTCAATGGTGACATGGTTTCAGAGGCCACCAGCCGCACTATTCAGGTATTGCAGTACCTGGGCTTTGTGATGTTGTTGTTAAGTGCCGTCGAGTCGGAGTCGACTCATGGCGACCCTCTGGATAGCTATCCTAAATTGTGTTCGGTCTTCAGTCAGGCGGCTCATTGTTGACAGATTGGTACCTGTAGCTGCTGTTATTGTATCAATCCATCTCATTGCTGGCCTTCCTCTTTTGCGTTGACCTTCTATCTTGCCAAGTATAATGTCTTTCTCTAATGATCTCTCTCTTCGCATGATGTGTCCAAAGTATGAAAGTCGAAGTCTTGTCATTTGAGCTTCTAAAAAAGCTTAGGTTTGATCTCCTCTAGTACTGACTGGTTTGTTCTTCGGGCAGTCCATGGTATACACAGTATTCGCCGCCAACACCATAATTCAGAGGCATCAATTTTCTTCCTGTCTGTCTTTTTCACTGTCCAGCTTTCACATCCATATGATGTTATTGAAAATACCATGGCCTGAACAAGTCGAATCTTTGTATGGAGAGAGACATCTCTGCTCTTGAGAATCTTATCTAGGTCTTTCATAGCCATTCTGCCAAGAGCAATGCGTCGTCTGATTTCTTGACTGCTTGTTGCTTCTTTATTGATAGTTGATCCAAGTAGGTTAAAGTTGTTCACAATTTCAATTTCTTCTCCTTCAATGATGAACCTGTTGATTATGCCAGTTGTCATGATCTTTGTCTTCTTTACGTTAAGGTGCAGGCCCATTTTGAGACTATGTTCTGTGATTGTGAGAAGCAAATGCTTCAGATCATCTTCACTTTCAGCCAGTAATGTGGTATCATCAGCATAGCGAAGGTTGTTGATGAGTCTTCCACCAATCTTCACACCTCTGTTGTCTTCATACAATCCTGCTTCTCTGATGATTTGTTCTGCATATAAATTAAACAGGTAGGGGGGAAGTATGCAGCCTTGTCTTACACCTTTGCTTATTTTAAACCATTCCGTTTCTCCTTGTTCCGTTCGAACTGTTGCTTCTTGATCAATGTACAGATTGCGCAAGAGAACGATCAGGTGTTCTGGTATACCCATGCTTCTTAATGTGGACCAGAGTTTCTCATGGTTTACACAGTCAAAAGCCTTGCTATAGTCGATAAAGCACAAATAGATATCCTTTTGGTATTCTTTAGTCTTTTCAAGGATCCATCTCACATCTGCAATGATGTCTCTCGTTCCTTGCTCTTTCCTGAACCCTGCTTGCACTTCAGGTAGTTCTAGTTCCAGGTATGGTTGTAGTCTCTTTTGAATAATCTTCAGTAGAATCTTGCTGGCATGTGGGATCAGAGCGATTGTGCGATAATTTCCATAGTCAGTTGAATCAACTTTCTTTAGTATTGGTATAAACACAGATCTTTTCCAGTCAGTTGGCCATGATGTTGTCTTCCATATTTCTTGGCAGAGCCTTGTAAGTACGGTAACAGCTGCATCAGATTGCTGTAATACTTCTATGGGAATGCTATCAATGCCTGGTGCTTTGTTCTTTGATAAGGCTTTCAATGCTGCTTTCAATTCTTCTTTCATCACCAATGCTTCCCGATCATAAGGTACAGGTTGAAACGGCTGTTGGTCCACTTGATCTTTATCATATAAAAGCTCTGTATATTCCTTCCACCTTTTCTTGATGATCTCAGCATCATTCAACATAGAACCTTGAGCATCTTGTAACATTCCAATTCGAGGCTGGAACTTTTTCTTTAACTCTCGTAGCTTTAGGAAAGCCGATCTTGTTCTTACTCTAATAGTTTCAGCTTCTATTTCCTTGCAAGTGTCATTGTAGTACTTTTCCTTGTCCTGTCTTGCTGCACGTTGGAAATCTCTGAGTTCTGCGACTGTCTTTCTTTCTCCTCTGGCTTTAGCTTCTCTGCGTTTCTGGGCAATTTTCAGAGTTTCTTCCGTCATCCATTTTGGCCGTTTTTGCTTTATCACCTTTTGTAGAGACTTCTTGCTTTCTTCCAACACAACCTTCTTGATGTCATTCCATAACTCTTCCGGAGCTCTGTCATTTGTATCTAAAGCAGCAAATCGATTTTGCAGGCAGTCTTTAAATTCCAGTGGTATATTCTCAAGGTCATATTTTGCTGCATTCATGAGTGGTTTGCTCTTTTTCAACTTTAGCTTGAGTTTGCATACTAGTAGTTGATGATCTGTACCACAGTCAGCTCCAGGTTTTGTCTTTGTTGATGTTACAGAGCTTTTCCATCGTTGACTTCCACAGATGTAGTCAATTTGATTTTTATACAATCCATTGGGTGAAGTCCATGTGTACAGTCGCCGCTTGTGTTGCTGGAAGAAGGTGTTTGAAATGAATAAATCATTGGTCTTGCAGAATTCTATCAGTCTTTCTCCAGCTTCATTTCTGTTGCCAAGTCCATATTTTCCAACTACTTTGCCTTCTTCTTTGTTGCCAACTTTTGCATTCCAGTCACCCATGACTATCAGGATATCCTGTTTGCATATTCTGTCAATTTCATCTTGTACTTGTTCATAGAACTCTTCAATTTCATTCTCTTCTGTAGCTGTTGTTGGGGCATATACTTGAATTATAGTTGTGTTGATAGGCAATCCTCGTAGACGAATAGAGATTAAGCGTTCGCTGACTGCATTGTATTTCCTTACAGTTCTTGCAAGTTTCTTCTTTATTATAAATGCAACACCATTTCTTCTTTGTCTTTCATTTCCAGCATAGTAGACCATGTGATCATCTGATGCGAAGTGCCGCATGCCAGTCCAGTTCGCTGACACCCAACAGATCAAGTTGTACACGTTCCATTTCATTCTTGACCACCTCCAACTTCCCTTGGTTCATGCTTCATACGTTCCATGTTCCAATGTGTAAGACATCTTTACAGCTTCTGACTCTGGGCTTAAGTCCAGCTCTATCAGGGGCTTTGTGATAAATCATCCAAAATCCGACTTCACTCCAACGCAAGCTCTGGAGTTTATTGGGGCCTACTTGGACTCCGTGCAGGCCAAGGCTTTCCTTCCCCTCGACAGTGAGGTACAAAGGTGCCACGCCATGTCAGCCCGAGCACTCCTTCATCTCCTGGGCCACATAGCCTCCACAGTCCATGTAGTCCCCAACGCCTGCCTCCACATGCAGGCGGCTCAGTGGTGCCTCTGGTCCCAGAGGACCCAGACCACAGACCGGTTTTGAGACAGGGTCACCATTTCTCGCCAGCTTGCAGAGTCCCTCACGGGGTGGCAGGATACACAGCACCTGCGGGCGGGTATGCCTTTCCAATTCCCGAACCCCCACAGGATCTTCATGATGGATGCTTCCCTAACGGGTTGGGGTGCCCACTGCTATGCACCCAAAGGGCATGATCCTTCAAGGAGAGCCAGCAGAAGATCAATCTGTTCGAGCTCAGAGTCTTCTTCCTCACCCTGAGGGCCTTCAGACACCACCTATGGCACCAGTCGCTGCTCGTCCAGACAGACAACCAAGTCACAATGTTTTATGTGAACAAGCAGATGGCATAGGCTCCTACCCCCTCTGTCAGGAAGCCGTGGACCTCTGCTCCTTTGCGGCCAGCCAAGGGATGCTCCTCAGTGCTGTCTATCTCCCAAGTCAGGACAATGCCCTGGCAGACAGGCTGAGCATGGTCCTCCAGCTGCATGAGTGCTTTCTGGACCCCGAGGTAGCACTCGGACTCTTCCGGCTATGGGGAATCCCCAGCATGGACCTCTTTGCCAGCCCGGTCAATGCTCAGCTGTGCCGGTTTTGCAGCCCTCAACCCCACTGCTCCCGGGTGGCCACCAACGCCTTCCTCCTCTTGTGGACAGGGGAACTCCTTTATACATTTCCCTCCACGCCACTAATTGCTCAGACCCTCTTCAAAGTCCAGCGTGACAAGGTATTGGTCATCCTGGTAGCCCCGCAGTGGTCCAGACAACTAGGTTCCCTCTGCTGCTCCGTCTGTCACTGGAGCCCCTGGTTCCCCTTGGGACCTTTCCAGGACTCCTTACACTGGAGGAGGGCTCAATCCTCCATCCTATCCCAGGAACCCTATCCCTCACAGCATGGCACTGAGCGGATTGCCCTAGCCTCACTACACCTTCCCAGGGAGGTGGAAGAAATCACCCTGGCCTCTCACAAGGATTCCATGAGACAGGCTTATGCTTTCAAGTGGCGGCAGTTCTCAGTGTGTTGCATAGAGTAATACTTTGACCCATTCTCTTGTCCGGTGCCTCGGTCCTTCAGTACCTCCTCCACCTATCGCAGTCTGGGCTTAAGTCCAGCTCTATCAGGGTGCATCTCAGCGCTCTCTCGACTAATTATCACCCCACTGAGGACAAGCCCCCTTTCCATGCAGCCCCTCATCACCAGGTTTATGCGGGGCCTAGTTCTCTCCAGACTTCCCTTGTGACCACCGCCGGCTGAATGGGATCTCATTGTGGTCCTGGCACAGCTCACCAAGCCGCCATTTGAGCCCTTGGCTACCTGCTCTCTACGCTACTTGTCCTGGAAGGTCACCTTGTGGCACTCACCTTAGCTCACAGGGTCAGTGAACTCCAGGCGCTGGTGGCCGAGCTTCCCTACATTAGGTTCTATAGGAACAGGGTAGTGCTCCGCACTCACCCCAAGTTCTTGCCGAAGGTAGTTTCGGACTTCCAGCTCAATCAGGAGGTGGTTCTTCCTGCCTTCTTACCACGGCCTCACGCTGACGTGGCATCGGCCGTCCTCCATACCTTGGTCTACAAACAAGTCCTGTCCTTTTACCTACAATGGGCCCAGGGCCACCGCAAAGCCTCGTAGCTTTTCATATCCTTTGACCCCCAGCCACATGGGGCAGGCAGTCACTAAATGGACCATATCCGTCAAAGTGGCAGATTGCATTGCCTTCACTCATAGCTGCGCCGGAGTCCCCCTGGGGCGCCATCTCGGGTGCAAAATGTCAGGGCAATGGTGACCTCAGTCACAAACCTTCGGTTGGTGCCGATGGCCGACATCTGCCGGGGCACCACCTGGTCCTTTGTCCTCATCTTTGCAGCCCACTACTGCCTGGAGAGGGAGTGTTGATGGGAAAGCGCCTTCGGCCAGGCCCTACTCCATAACCACTTCAGAGTTTAGGCAACTCCTTCCCTCCAACCCTTCTTGTTCAGGCTACCGGAGCCATGGTTCTCCCTGGACAATGGGGTCCTCAGAGTCAGCCTTTAGATTCGCTCGCGGCTGCTCATGGCTGGGCCATGGTTTGTCTACCGGTCCTCGGTAGCCTGGAGCTAGGGAGTCCCATATGTGAGGACTGACTTCCTGCTTGTTCCTGGAGAAAGCGAAGTTACTCGCCTGTCTGTAACAGGTGTTCTCCAAGGATAGCAGGAATCAGTCCTCACAATCCTCCCTCCTCCCTTTAGAGTTGCTGTTCATTTTGGCCATCTTCTTGGTTGGGCTCTAGCTATGGTACCCAACTGATTAGGATAGCACCCTTGGGTGGGAAGTGAACCACGCATCTCCCAAAGGCTTATGTGAGGACTGATTCTTGCTGTCTCTGGAGAACACCTGTTATAGGTGAATAACTATTCTTTCTGGGCCACTGTTGCAGAATAGTCCTGAAAGACTAAGATGCAGCTGCCCTATTGCACCAAAGTCTGATCTGGACATGCCACCTGTAGCACCACTTCTTTGTGCAGAAAGTTAAGAAAGCGGGCGAAGACAGGTCTGGACCTCGAGAACTGGTCTCATCCTATGCGCCCGTTCAATCACCAGGGAGCCCAGGGCCTTATCCACAGGCAGAGTGGTGGTCAGCAGGACCATACCGAGCCCTGTGCTAGCAGTGCGGCCATACAGGGTGCAAAGACTTAAAAGGCGCATTTCGGCTCTCTGCCGTTGCCTGCCCCCACCACTTTTTCGGCGGCAGGCAGTAGCAGAGAGACGAAATGTGCCCCTTAAGTCTTTGTGCCAGCACACTAAGCAGGTCTGGTCTCTCCGGGAGGGACCAGATCTGCTTAGCGTGCCGGTGACTTGCAGATCAGGCGCACACCCCCCCCCCCACACCCCCATAAAGTGTCTAAATGGAGATGTGGGAGGGGGCACGTGCCCGATGTGCAAGTCGCACAAGGCCCATTTCAGTCTCGGTATGGCCATGGTGGTCAGCCAGATCTCTAAAAAGCCCCTCAGCTCCCAATCTGTAACAGATGTAGTGACCCTGATAAACTGCAGGTGGTTACTGTGAGTGATTCTCGAGGTCCTTCACCCAGGCAGTGCAGCGTTCCAAGGCCTCCTGCAGTGCTGCAGCCGCACCCTCTGGCTGCTGACTCACTTCCTTCGTGGCCCCCACTCACTGCTCCAGCTCTGAGAGTTACCCCCTGAAAGAATCCACACTGTGGGAGACCTCTTCCATTTTGTTGTAGAGCCTCTCAAACTTCAGCTGTAGTGCGCTCACCACAGTGGAGGTCACCTTTTCTACATCTCCATGTGAAGGTGCTGAGGAACGCAGGCCTGTGGAATTGGCAGCCGCTATCTTGGATTCAGCTGTCTTTGACAGGTCCTGATTCTTGCAGACCACCTTAGATGCCATCGCACCACCCGATGAGACTCCCCGAACACAAGTCGGCTCCGGGAGCTCTGAGGAGATGCGTCCGCTCCTCACACATACATCACATGATTCCTCCCCCCCCCCCCCCACCCAAGTAATATTTTTATATTTTGTTTTTATTTAACAAATAATATATTTTTCTGTAATGGAGCTAGAGAGCAGAAGAAGTTTGAAAGCAGATTGTTATGGGTCCCTGTTACATTAATTTTAATGGAGAATAAAACCAAGGATATAATGCCTCTGTATTGTTCCGTGGTTCGACCGCACCTTAAATACTGTGTGCAGTTTTGGTCACAGTATCTTAAAAAGGATATAGCAGAATTAGAAAAGGTACAGAGAAGTGCCACCAAAATGGTAAACTGGATGGAAGGATACCCCTACGAGGAAAGGCTTAAAAGGTTAGGACTCTTCAACTTGGAAAAAAGAAGGCTGAGGGGAGATGATAGAAGTCTGTAAATGAATGAATGGAGTGGATGCCATCAAAAAGTAAAAGACTAGAGGACACCCAATGAAGCTACAATGTAACCCATTTAAGACTAATAAGAGAAAATATCTTTTCATTCAACACTTAATCAAACTCTGGAATTCGTTACCGGAAGATGTAGTAAAAGCTGATAGTGTAGCTGGGTTTAAAAAAGGTTTGGACAAGTTCCTGGAGAAAAGATCCATAAACCATTATTAAAGAGGACCTGGGAAATCCACTGCTTACCCCAGGACGAGCATTGTGGAAGCTGTGGACTTTTGGGTACCTGCCAGATACTTGTGACCGGGATTGGCCACGGTTGGAAACAGGATATTGGGCTTGATGGACCTTGGTCTGACTCAGTATGGCATTTCTTATGTTCTTAATTTATATATGCTTGTAATAGATATATAGCATCCATAGGCTTTGGGAATTAATTTATTTAGCAGGTTTTCTATATTGCATTATCATAAAATTCAAGTTGGTTTACATAAAACTTAAAACAGGAAGTATACACTGAACAGGGAGTCTTAACTTGGACAAATACATGAAGTATAACTGAGAGGCTAGGTTGATTCGTCCAGTCCAAAGCTATCCTTGAAATAAACATAACATATAATGTCATCTACGTATATCTCATAGTTAATATTATGATCCTTTATCACAGAGCAGAATGGTTGAAGGTAGATGTTAAAAAGTAAAGCAGATAAAGCTGAACCTTGTGGGACCCCTTGGTGTTGGATAAATGGATTTGATTGATCCTTTTCACATCTGACCTGCTGCTTTCTATCCATTAGGTAGAAGATGAACCACTTAAGTACCATGCCACTGATTCCAGTATCTCTAAGCTTCACTATTAGGGTATAGTGATTCACTGTGTCAAAGGCAGCTGTGATGTCAATAAATTTTAGAAGATAGCTCTTCTATTAGAATTGTTTATGCCAGATAATAGAATGTCTAGAAGTAATGTTAATAATGTCTCTACACTATAGTTAGGCCTAAAGCCATGTTGGTGAGGATCTAGTGGAACATGATTATATGATCCTATAATTTATACTTACTTATTGTCCTTCCAGTCTGGTCATGGGGTTATGCTCTCCTACAAACAGATGGGGACTGAGTACCGCTGGTTTTTATGATGTCACCCTATAATGGTCCTGTGCAGCCTTTAACCAGCTAGTACTTCTCAGTTTTCATTAGATGGACATGACGATGTCCCTGTGCAGCCTAGATTGGAGAGAAATTGTAAGGCCTCTGGGCCAAGTAAAGCTGTCTAAACCCTCTGGTGCATAAGCCAGTGGAGCCGTGTCCCTCCCCCTGTGGAGTGAAGGTGACCCCTCTGATGCCCTACCTTTTGGAAGAGAGTCAGTGTGTCTTACTTCCCCCTTTTTTGCCCAGAGTTCAGGATGTGAGGTTTTACAGTTGTGCTCCCTCTGTCCTTCTCACCAACCTTTGGGAGAAGACCAGGGGTGTGAGTAGCAGCCTCTGTAAAGTAACTTGGGGGAAAAAAAGAAGAGCTGCAAAGCCAGTACAGAGGGCAGCCTACACCCAGGAGCCAAGGACAGTCCTGTGGTGTTGGGGGGTGCAAGTCCTTGGGGCACATTGGAGGTGAGTTGTGCTGCGCGTTGTGCTCGAGCGCATTGGTCACTTCTGTGGAGTGCAACTGCTGTTGTGTGGGCTGCGGCAGCTGGCATTCACATTTGTCAGCAGCCAAGCAGTGCCATGGCTGTGGGTGGAAGATGTCAATGCAAGATCATATGGATGAGCAGCCTGGGGTGGAGTCTTACTCCTGCAGTAGCAGGAAGCCAAATGTGGCAATTAGGTCAGGAAGTGGTGTGGTAGGAGAGTTGATGATTAAAGCCATTGGAGTCATTAAAGCCTTGGAGTCATTGTCTGCAGAGTGTCATGCCTAGCTCAGACCGACTTTCTTCCCAGGGGGAGTTCAGGGTCAGCAGTGGGCATCCTCCAGGCCTTTTGTATGAATAAAGGCCTTATGGGAGGTGTCCTACACTGCTGCCACCTGTAGCATCATTTGGGAGTTTTGCCTCTACAACAAAGAGACTCTACAACGAATTGGAGGATGAATTGGAGAACAGGGCCTTGGACCTCTCAATGGACTCCTTAGACTCGCTTGAGGGCCTTTCATATCTTCTGCAGGGCACTCCAGAGGAGGAATTGGAAGAGAAGGAGATCCCTACTTTGAAAGATCCCACTGTGATCTGGATTTTTCATAAGGATAAGCACTCATCCCTCAGAACTTAGATTCTGGCAGCCCTGAAAATTGTAGAGGAGTGCCTGGTGGCCAGGGTCCTATGGAGGATCCACTTTTGGAAGGGATATGGAGGCCCTCCAGATCTTTCCTTCTTCAAAGATCTATTAAGGATATGATTGCTGTGGAGTGGGCACTCCGGACTCTGGCCTTAACGTAGACAGGATATCTAATATCTAAGTTTACCTTATTCCCCTGAATGAGGAGAGATTGTGCCTGCCCAAGGTGGATGTCTTGGTGACAGCAGTGATGAAGATGACCACCATCCCATTGGAGGGGGTAGCATCACTCAAGGATCTGCAGTATTAGAGAATGGAGTCACAGGTAAAACACCTCTTTGAGATATCAGTGTTGGCGTTGCAGGTAGCCATTTGTGGTGCCTATGTGGTGAGAATGTGCTGAAGGTAGTTGCAGAAGCCTGGAAAGTTCACAAAGTCAGCCTGCCTATAGGCAGTAGCGCCCTTTTTAGCAGACACCCTTTTAGCAGATTTAGTCTGCACCTCGACCAAGAGTATGGCCTCAGTGGTTACCGCCAGGCACTGGCTGTGGTTGAACAATTAGTCAGTGAATATGGCCTCAAAGGCATGCATGAGCAAACTTCCCCTCAAGGAGAAATTGCTCTTTGGGGAGGACCTCAAGAAATTGGTCAAGGACTTGGAGGAGTCCAAGGTGCAGAACTCCTGAAAGGAAGGTAGGCCTCTTAGCTCAGGACATTTCTTCTCTAGGCAAGATGTGTTTCGAAATGGACAGCAGTCACATCCCAGACAGTCAGAGTCCTCTGAAAGGTCAAGGTTCTTGGCCTAGGATCAGTCCTTTTAAGGCAGTCATAGAGGGGGCAGGGATGCTGTTCCTGGAGCCTGAACAGGAACTATCTGCCCAATGAGATCTTAGGAACCCAGATGGTGGTGCAGCCAGAGGGTAGTTGCTTGCAGCATTTCTACCACACATGGGCCCAGATCAGTTCACATCAGTGGGGTGGAGGTTTATTCATGAGGGCTATGCCCTCGAGCTGGCGTGACCCCTATCAGATGCTTTTATGATATCCCACTTTAGCTCTCTGTCAAGTGCGCAGGCAATCTATGATACTCTTGAACAGCTGCTGCAGCTTGAGGCCATGCTTCTGTGCCTCCAGAGGAATAGGGTCAAGACATTATGAAGAAACAAAAGCAGGGACAAGGTAAAAAAAATCCCTTATGTACTGCAATCAATTAAATAGCAAGTAATAAAAACTTCAATAATAAAAGTCAATATCAAATAGTGGATAATCAGTAACACAGAGGTTTATTATAAAAACAATCTACAGAGCTGCATACACCTTGTAGCGCTATACAATTGATA
Organism: Ichthyophis bannanicus; assembly: GCA_033557465.1. Lineage (NCBI taxonomy): Eukaryota > Metazoa > Chordata > Amphibia > Gymnophiona > Ichthyophiidae > Ichthyophis > Ichthyophis bannanicus. The sequence goes on from CM066040.1 coordinate 74,995,866, forward strand.
TACTAGTAGTAGTAGTAAAACAAATAATGAGCACTACTAAAGACCATGGGAACAATATATGTTTTGTGAATCAACACCAGTATTTGTGATTACAAATGTCTGTGAGAACAGATCATTGCCCAAGATGTTTTAGCAGAAGCCTATCTCAAGGGACTTATTTCAAACGTTTTGGTGTAGAAGGGACAACCTTAAGACTGCCTCACAGCCTAAGAAAGAAGAAGAAAATAGGAAAGATAAAACCATAAAAATTCTAAACAAAAAATAATGCGCACAAAATTTCTTGGAGAACATACCCCTAAAGAGGACTGCTAAACCTTAATAGGTCATAGTACAGAAGACTATAAATGGGAAGGTCTTACTGAAATAATAACACATGCATTAAAATCTTTAAAAAAAGGGAAAAAAACATAAAAGGGGATAAATCTACATAAAACGTACAATATAAAAAAACATAGCCTTCTGATCCTTTTGCATTTGAGCCATCAGCACAGATTCTTTCCTTTGACCTCTTGTTGGCCCCCAGAGTTTTCATCAAATGCCACTTAGTTGCTGTTAACTTGCAAGTTTGACAGCTTCCTTAGAGAACCTGGTAGCCTTCAGAAAGGAAAAATTTCACCTGCTTTAGAGCCTAGGATTCATCGGCTTCAACAAGTCTACGCTCCATTCTCTGAGCAAGGTTTCATTCATAGGAAACACTCTGGACTGCGTTCAAGCAAAGGTTTTTCTACCACTGGACAGGTTTCAATCTTTAAGGCTTCATATTCAGAATATTCATTGTTCTATAATAATCACCCCTAAGGCCTACTTGCAAATGTCAGGCCTTATGGCTGCTGCAGTTCATGTGGTGCCTTGTACCTGTCTGAAAATGAGAAAGCTGCAGTGGGAGGGTCTCAAATTCCTATGTAACTAGTGTATCCAGTCTCTCTACTGGATTTTGTCAGCCTCATTTCAGACTATGCTTTGGTGATGGATATCTAATGCATCCTGACCACGGGTGTCCTGTTTGCACCACTAAATTTCAATTGGTTTCCACAACTAATGCTTCCAGTAGCAGGTACAGAGCCTACTTTGGCTCATATCTTACTCAAGTGATCTGGTCACAGTCCAAAAGGCTGCTCCATATCAATCTTCTAGAGATGTGAGTGATATTTTACTTCCTTCTGATGTTTGCACATCTTCAAAATTGTTCGGTGCTAGTTCTTATGGACAGTCAGTTGTCATGTTTTATGTTGAACAAGGAGAAACATGGGAAGCAGCAAGGATTTGGGGCTTTGCAGTCTCCAATCACATACAAATTCAAGCCACTTAATCCCCCATTATCAGAACCAGATATGGGCAACAGTATTTCTTCAGCTTCTCGACCAACAGACCATCTTTCAGATCTAGACTTCCCCACCTCCCAAACTCTGTTTTATATGCCTATCTCCAGAATGGTTGGCAAGGGATATTCTGACCATAAATTGGTCTTGGCCCCTCCTATATGCTTATCCCCCCTCCATTCCTCTCAAAGAGACATTTGCACAAATACAACAGAGGCTCAGCACAGTGATTCTCATAATACCCTATTAGTCTTGAAAGAACTGGTTCCTTCTTTTCATATTGCGTGTTGCTAGCCCAGACAGTGTAAAGTTGAACAGTTCCAAAACCTGTTGTGGACCTGCTTATCCATAGGACCCTTCAGAAGCTACCAAACAAGCTGTGGCAACTACGACTATCTATATTGTGAGTCTCTAAGAGGTTAGATTCCAAATAGTGTTCAGATGGCTCATGTCATAAGGTACTATAGCTCCTATCAATTGATGGTAAGGGAGTTAGTCTTACAAAAATCGAAGGGCTTCGAAGACGCACTGAAACAGTGTGGCGAGTCCTTAACTCTACTATTGGAAAAAGGGTATGGCAGGGAGCTTTGATAAGTTTAAGCCACTGATTTCACATGCTAGTCTTTCCACTCGTTAACAGAACACAAGTGCTAATGAATGACCTGAAGCTAGTCACACAGTTAATTTTTATATCTTTGCAACAAATGGTAAAATGTGATAAAACACCTTATTAGATCTTCATATGATGCATACAGCACTTCTCCAGGACTGCATTCATTTAGGTTAGAGCTCACAAACTAGCTTGGTTAAGAGCCTCACAACTCCACAAGGGTATGCATTTTATTTACACGATTTAGGACTTAGCTCATGCTTTTCAGTAGAAGCTCAGGGCAAGTTGCATTCTTTCCCCAGAGGGTTTATGATCTAAATTTGTACCTAAAGCATTATTTGATTTTTAACTTGGAAATAGCACTCTCTGCACAGGAAACTGTTTTAAGTATCTTTAAGTAACTATAGCTCAATCTTGTGTAGAGGATTCTAATACACTGTGGATCCAGAGGCACTGTAACACTTTTCCATCTTAACCATGTTGAGATGCATGGTGGTCACAATGCATATCACTCCATTTGCCAGACTACATATGAGCCAAATGCAGTGGGAGCTAAAACGTCAATGGAACTAGTGTTCCCATCCTTTATCTCATTAAGTAAGCCTAATGCCCTCTATTCTATACTGCTTCATAGCGAGCTCATTCAAACCTGCTGAATGATTATTCTGTGAATCATGTGGCGAGGAAGAAGATCCTCAAGTACCAAGAAATGCAATTGAGACCAAGAAAACGTTGCAGCAAGCTACAAACGTTTTTCATCAGATTGGGAATCTCAGGCCAGATCAAGAGGAATTTGCAGTCACACTTTGACAAGTTGCCTATATACGAGGGGGTACCCAAAAAAAACAGGAATTATTTTTTAAAAGCTATTTATTTCAAATTCTTTACAAAACAACCTTATCCCCTTCAAAATACTGTCCATTACAACTGATACATTTGCCCCACCGGTGCTTCCACTGTTCGAAACATTTTTTGTAGTCATCTTTAGAAACGGCTGACAGCTCCTCCCTCCTTTTTTTCTTGACTTCTTCAATGTTGTCAAATCGGTGTCCTTTCATGCCCCTTTTCATGCGTGGAAATAAGAAAAAGTCGCACGGAGCCAGGTCAGGCGAGTAGTAAGGTGCGTGGGGCAGCGGAACCATGCCATTTTTAGCCAAAAACTGTCTAACAGAGATGGCTGTGTGTGCAGGTGCGTTGTCGTGGTGGAAGAACCAGTCTCCTGTCTGCCACAAATCGGGTCTTTTTTGACGAACACTGTTGCACAATCTTCTTAAAACTTCCAAATAAAAGGTTTGATTGACGGTCTGACCTGGGGGAACAAACTCTGAATGAACTACCCCCTTGGCATCAAAAAAGCAAATCAGCATTGTTTTGATGTTTGATTTGACTTGACAACATTTTTTTGGACGGGGTGACGATGACGTCTTCCATTGGCTTGACTGTTGCTTTGTTTCTGGGTCATAACCATAGCACCATGACTCATCACCTGTAATGACCTTTGACAGAAAATCTGGATCAGTTTCAAGCTGTTGTTTCAAAACACGACATGTTTCAACTCGATGTTCCTTTTGATTGTCAGTCAAAACCCGAGGAACAAACTTGGCAGCAACCCTTTTCATTCCCAAATCTTCCATTAAAATTTGCTGAACCGAGCTCCAAGATAACCCACTAATCTCTGACAGTTGATCAATTGTCTGTCGACGGTCTGTGAGCACAAGCTCTCTAATTTTTTCAATATTTTCGTCGATTCGGGCAGTTGATGGACGCCCAGAACGAGGTTTGTCATCAATCGACATGTCGCCATTTTTAAACTGAGCAAACCACTGGTACACTTGACTTTTTCCCATAGCGTCATCTTGATAAGCTGTTTTCAACATTAAAACAGTTTCAGCAGCATTTTTACCGAGTAGAAAACAAAATTTCACAGCTGCACATTGTTCACTTAAACTTGTCATCATAAAAAAAGAGGGGAGCACAGATAAGTTCTTGTAGTTTGTGCCGAATTTCATCATGTCAGCATTGAGGAATTGTTCTATACTAGAGACCACAAGTCAGAGTGACAATTGATAATTGAAGGACTGAGTAGTTCACAACAAGAAAGCATTGTGGTCTACTAGATGTCACAAAGTTTATAAGTATTGATTTTTGATATTATCATCACAAGCCTCTTTAAAAAAAAGGGAACATAAGGGTCCTTGATGCAAAGCAGGGGTTGAGGTACCACAGCAGAGGTATACCTCCTGGGTCCCACCCCATATGAACAAGTCTGAGACCCGTTCCCATGAAAAAGAAAAAGTTTTGATCGCAAGTAAAAAAACGAAAGTAAATAGTATTTTTAGGTAAGCATTGGCGTAATTTTTTGTTTGATGTAGTCATTTACTCTAACGAAACCCACAGAATTAGTTATCATAAAAAAAGAAACAAGAACAAAACAGCGCTAGCAAAAACAATCACTGTAGATGAACAGAACAAGCCAGGTCGACAACACAGGCGGCACTGAACTGACAATGAGTTGCACTATACACGCCTAGCGGCAGAAGTGCGTACTACACAAGCTCCGCCCATGGCAATGTTATTCCTGTTTTTTTTGGGTACCCCCTCGTATGTTACATTTTATGAACTCCACAAAGAAGTTCTTTGGCATGATGCAAGCTCTATAGTGAACATTAGCAGTAAATTGAGACTGATCATATTACACATACCCTGGTTTAGGAGTAAGGTTCATCATTGTCATGATATCTGCAAAACTAACCTGATTGGAGAAATTATCCCCCCCCCCCCCCCCAAAACGATTTCTGTCACCTACAATTCCAACTAGTGATCATGACGGATGCCTCCCTCCTAGGGTGGGAGAGCTCATTTCGTACAGGGTCTGTGAACAAAGGCAGAGCAAAACCTCCATATAAAGCACATGGAACTCTGAGCAGTATTCTATAACTTAAACCTGAGCGAATAAAAAGAAGAATTTTCATTTGATTGGACAGTCAACTAGCAATGATTTACATAAGCAGAAGACAGGCTCCCACAGCATGTGAAAAAGATTTGTAATTCAACAATCCGAGGGAATGTTTCATATGGTAATTTACTACCCAAGCAATCAGAATCAGCTGACAGGCTAAGTTGGCTAGACCTTCATGGATGATCGTTTGGATCTGAACAGTGCAAAAAGACTTTTTCTGCAAGTAGGGAACTCTGTCAAAATAACCAAATTACTGCTATAGAATAGCAGCAGACACATTTCCAATAAGCTGCTGGGAATGGGCTCTGCAGTATGGTCCCTCCCCCATTCTTCTGCTTTCCATTGCAAGTCAAAAACTGAGACAGGACTAAGAAAAGATAGTCCCTTTATTGGTCTTATTGGAAATAGTTATTGGTTTCCTTTGCTAACCTAACCTGTATCCTCATGAAGTGATGACTAGAAGCCTTCTCTTTGATAGCTCGACAGGAATGATGTCAGTCTGACCTGAGCATTCTTTCACTGTTGGTATGAACATTTAATAGCAAATACCAGCACTACAGTTAGCCCAGGAAGAGCAAGACATCCTTCTAGCATCTAGAACAGGGGTGGACAATTAAAAAAAAATTTATGTAGAGCAATGTTTGTGGTTCTAGGCTGCAGTAGGGACCAGGAGATTTCTCCTTGGAGTTCTGGTTAGAGAGTGAGGAGACTTCCTTTTCAATGTTAAGGCAGCAAGCAAGGGGGAGGGAGAGAGGGACAGTCTGTATCAGAACACCAGTTAAGCTGTTGACCCAGGAAAAAGCGATGTCAACTTATACCAAAGGTTATATAATAGAAACAAACATTTTTTTGTTGTTTGTTATACTTAGCAACACTGTATCAGTGTTATGTAACTTGGACATATAACATGTACTTTCCAATATCTCCTCCCCCCCAATCTAAGCACTCTCCTCTAGCATCCCCCCTTCCTACATCCCCACTTTCTTGACCACAGTAAGCTTCCCAGCATCTGTTCTCAGCATCCATCCTTTCTACCTATTAGACTCTCTCCTTTCTTGCCCAGTCAACTAGCCAAGGCTTCTGCTCCACCATTTGTCTCCTCCATCACCTGAATATGGCTGTTTCCTATGTGCAGTCATCTCTCCCCCATTTCACCATCCAGCCATGCCTACATTTCCTAAAGCATGGAGAAGACAAGGAAACTGGGGGGCTGTAGCTCTCTCTTAAGCTTTTGATAACATAAACAGGAACAGCAGCAGCGCTACCATAGGGCAGACTGATAACCTCATTTATTCAATTGAATACTGTATTTTTTTTTTATGATGGGAGGGCCAGATTAAATGATCTGGTGGCCATAGTTTGCCTGCCACTGATCTAGAAAACCTTCCACTAACAATATTAGAGTAGCAAATGGGAACACTTCCAGTTTTGGTGTTGACATGTCAAAGACAATCCATTCAATTATCATATTCCTTTATTTCTGGCATATCTCCTAGTCTGAAATGCCTGAAAATGAATTCAGAGTTCATCTTAGAGCCATAGCCAGGTTTATGAAAGGTCTTAATGAATATAAATTCTCTGACATTTTGGAACTTGAATGTAGTCTTCATGCATTTAATGAAGTCTCTAAACCTACAGAAACAGCCTGGAAACTATTAATTCAGGTTGTATCTGCCAGAAGAGTAAATGGACTCCAGGCTTTGGTTTGTGCCCCTTACACCAAATCCTACCTTAATAAATAGTTACATTCCTTTCTGAAATAATCTCAGACTTTTACCTTTCAGTCTATTGCATTACCAACATTTTTCCCAGTGCTCTATGTGCACAAGCATTTAATACCTTGGCCTGTAGAAGGGCATTTGCATTATCTAGGCCAGGGGTGGGCATTTCCGGTCCTGGAGGGCCGCAGACCAGTCAGGTTTTCATGGTGTCCCTAATGAATATTCATGAGATCTATTTGCATCCACTGCCTTCCATTGTATGGAAATAGGTTCCTGAATATTCATTAGGGACATCATGAAAACCTGACTGGTCTGTGGCCCTCCAGGACCGGAATTGCCCACCCCTGATCTAGGCAGAGGAAAACTGCATCACGAAGTGTTGAGTTGTTCCTCTCCTGCGACTCAACCAAGCTAAGAGCTGCAGTTTCAAAAGGATCCTTTCAAACATGTCTGCATCTCAAGATAACCTGAAAGCAATCAATTAAGAACAAAGTTTTTAACATGCTTTTGAGCACATCATCCAAACAGTTCAAATGTAAGGCAGTCACATGGTCTTCAATATATACTTTTATAGTCCAGTACTGTTTGGATGAAGTTGAAGAGCAATGTTCCATGGTTTTTCTTAATTTAATTTTTCCTCCAACCGACAAGCAGGACTACTCAGATTGTTGGCATCCAGTATAAGTTCTAACTATACAACATTTTAACCTCCTACTATGTAATCTTTAACTTGTGAGAGAAAGCAGAGTTGCTTAGCTGTAAGAGGGGTTCATTCTAAGCAGGATAAATCAGCCACATAGTCTCCCCCACTTCCCTAATACAGTTGACTAAGCCAGTGTTTCCCAGTCCTTTCCTGGAGGCACACCAGCCCATTTGGCTTTTCAGGATTGCCATATGGGTCCCCTAAATATGTCAATTTCTCATCCATATTCATTGTGAATATCTTGAAAAGCAGACTGGGTAGGTGAACCTGAAGGAAACCATTAAGAAATACTGAGTTAAGCTAAATAAATGAGACTAAGGAGACTCATGAAGTGGATAACTACATGGGAATGCTCATGCATGCTCTGAAAAACCTGGATTTTTCTGAGCTTCGAAAGAGCTATATCTTGATATTGTCAAATGTTGTCATCCCACTTGCATGGCTGATTTATCCTGCTGCCTAAGGTGAACACTTGTTACAGGTAAGCAATTTTGCTTTCCAGCCTTCTCCCAGAAGAGTTTATTGCACAAATAAAGAAGCTTGGCAGAAAGGAAGCCTGCCCTCCTCAGGAGATAAGTGGAGTGGAAACAGAAATCTGGTTTAGTCGAGTGCTGCTGAAGAAAGACTTAATGGAGAGTATTCCTACCTCTCCAAAATATTTAGAAATTAAAACAAGTGAGGGATTTGAAGCCACACCACATTATAAAGATTACAACAACATCACACAGACTGATGCCATAATGAATAGTTTGGAGTGGCATTGGTTACATTGTGACCCTTAGGATCTTATTGAAAAGGCTAGATATATAATAATAAGTGGTACACTATAGAAGGGGATTGAATTGGCAAGACTGTTGTAATGTGTATCTGGATTTTCAGAAAGTCCTTGAATAAGTATCTCATGAAAGACTCCTAAGAAAATTTAAAATCCATGGGATAGGAGGAAATGTTCTATTGTGAATAAGGGACTGGTTAGAAGAGAAAACAGTAGGGTTTAAATGGCCAATTTTAATCAGTTAAGGAAACTGAATAGTGGAGTATCACAGGGATCTGTTCTGGGACCAGTGTTTAACATACAAGTATTTTATAAATGATCTGGAAATGAGAACAATGAGCGAGGTCATTTTCTCTGGGAACAAGCAGGAAGTCAGTCCTCACATATGGGTGACGGCACCAATGGAGCCCTCGCAGAAGCATCCCCCCAGCTTTCAAAGAAAGCCTTTGGGAGATGCCACCATGCATGCATGGACCCCTTCCCGCCCAAGGGTGCCATCTTGTTCAGTCTCCTTTTTTCCGCGGAGCCCTTCAGACGTCTGGCTTGTCCCTGGAAAATGTTGATTATTTTGTTCCCCGAGTTTCCAACTCGCCTCCGGTATTGCACCGGTACTCTTCCCGTCTACCGACCCCGGTGTCGGGCTCAGTTTTATTTTTGTAGTCTTTTCATTATTTTCTTTTTCTGGCACCTTTGTGCCCTTTTTTCTCCCACGGGCAGCCCAGAGAGTTTTCGACCTCGCAGGGGTACTTTTTTCCCCCATGGCTGCCAGTGGTTTTAAGAAGTGTGATTGGTGCACTACAATTATGTGTTTGACCGACACACACGACTGCTGTCTTTGTTTCCTCGAGCCAGACAACAACCCAGCAGCCTGCGGTCTCTGCAAGAGGATGTCCAGCAAGGCCCTCGAGCCACCAGCAGCAGCACAATAAGTTTTTCCCCGAGTCCTCAGTGCCTCCTAAAGCCAGGGCCTCATTTGAGGCCCCGATGCCTCAGATGGAACTTTCCAAACCCAAGCCTCATCATGGGTCCTCAGAAAGGATGTCTCCCTTGAGGGAACCCAGAAAGAATAAGAAAGCCTCGAAAGTGGCATCCTTCGATGGTTCTGACCGGCTGGGAGCACTCCGGACCCGAACCCGGTCCCGCAGTCCAAGATGCCCATCCGAGGCGTTGGAGAGGGAGCAACCTGTGAAGGTCCCCTGGAAGGATCCGGCCATGGACTGGCCTCGGTCCCCAGACACCATCCTCATCGAGGATTCCCATTCTGGGGAGTCCAGAATGGTGGCCCTGGAGCGCAGTTTGTCTGCCTTCATGGACCAGCAGCGGGCACTGTTGTCCAGTACGACCAGTTCATCCACACCGACCACCAGGCCATTGATGTCCGAGACGTCTCCAGAGGCTAAGCTGATCTTCGAGGTCCTTTAGCCTTGAAATGATCCTCGGCTGAGGTCGCGCTCTGAGTCTTGCTCATCGGGACTGCAGTCGTCCCCGGCAAGGCTACCCGGGTGCTGGCCGTAGAGCATCGGGGCCCATGGAGCAGCCCTCCTATGAGTCTTGAATGGACTACTCTGAGTGAGAGCCGGAGGATGAGGAGTCCCCTGATACCTGTCGCCACCGTGATGTCCCTTCCGATTTCCCCGTCTTGGAACCTCGGCGGCGGTCCCCGCCCGAGGATATGGGTTTTTTGGACTTTGTCAAGGACATGTCCAAGGTCTTGGCATTCCCAACCAAGTTGGAGGAGGACCCTTGGGCAGATGAATTAGAGATCCTCCAGTATGAGGCCCCTCTGTGGGAATCGCTCACGGTACCCATCCCTCCCATCCTGGAATGGCTCCGCATGTGGGAGACACCGGCATCGGTGCTGATGGTGAGCAGACGGCTCAACTCAATGTATCGGATCCGCCGGAGCCTGGGCTTCCAGAAGTCACAACTGCCGCATAACTCCATGGTGGTAGAGTCAGCCATGCGTTAGCTGAAAAGCCAGAAGATGCACTCTTCGGTGCCCCCCAGCAGAGAGGCCCGCCCCTTGGACATCCTTGGCAGAAAGTGCTATCAGGGCTCGATGCTTCTCTGGCGCATCCAGGCCTACCAGTTGTACATGGGCATGTACTTGAGGGACCTTGTGAAGAAACTCGCCGGGTTCTTGGCTAGTCTCTCCGAGGAACCTTTGTAGCGGTTCAAGAACCTAGCCAAAGCCGTCCGTGAGTGCTCCAAATTTGTCTTGAGCGGCCTGTGACAGGTTCTAGTTGGCGGCTTAGGTAGCCACGGCAGGTATTGGTGCACGCCGCCAAGCTTGGCTTAAGTCGTCCGATCTTGAGCAGTGGGTTCAGGACAAATTGGTCAATGTCCTTTGCCAAGGGAAGAACCTCTTTGGCAAACCTATGACCGACAAGGCTGCTGACCTGGAGACTGAGTTCATGACGAGGACCAGGCTCTCTAAGAAGACCACTGCCTCTCCCTGACAGAAGAGCTCGGGTAAAAAGCCCCTTTACCCGAGGAAGGGAGCTGACCAAAACTACCCACCCTATCAGGCCTCCCCGGCTCCCCAACAAGGTCAGCAGACCAAGGGACATGGGCATAGCCTGCATAAGTAGAAGGCTCCAAAACCCCAGGCACCAGCCTCTGCCCAGCCAGGGGGGGAGCTTTTGACTCCTTGAGCATAGCCTCTCTACCCCAAGGAGGTCAGCAGCCCACAGGGGGACACCTGGCCCTCTATGCCCAGAAGTGGGTGGCCATCACTACCGATTCCTGCGTGCTAAGGGTAGTCAGGGAGGGTTATATCCTCCACTTGGCTCAGACATCTCCCTCTTTTTTCCCGGGAGAGCCCCTCAGGTCTCCCCAACACCAAGGACCTTCTCCTGAAGGAGTTGGCAGGTCTTCTCGAGGATAAGGCTGTGGAACCGGTGCCCCACCACCTCAGGGGCAAGGGGTTCTACTCCAGATACTTCTTCGTCCCAAAGAGGATAGGGGTCCTAAGGTCCATCCTCGAACTGCGCAATCTCAACAAATTCCTGGTGACTGAGAAGTTCAAGATGCTCTCCCTTGGAGCATTGCTGCCATACCTCCAGCAGGGAGAGTGGCTGTGCTCTTTAGACCTCAAGGATGCTTATACTCATATCCTCATCCACCCCAACCACGGGCAGTACCTGCGGTTCGTGGTAGGGGGCAGGCACTTTTAATATAGGGTACTCCTCTTCGGCCTAGCCTCTGCCCCAAGGGTCTTCACAAAATGCCTAGCAGTCGTGGCCGCCTTCCTCCGGCTCCAGGGGATCTTCGTTTCTCCCTACCTGGACGACTGGCTCATAAGGGGAGGCACAGCAGGCCACCGCTCACACCATCCAGTTCTGCAACACTTGGGCCTTTGTCATAAATTACCCCAAATCTCACCACCTCCTGACACAGTGCCTGGAGTTCATCGGAGCAAAGATAGACACCCTCCAGTCGAGGGCCTTCTTGCCCAGGGAACAAGCCGATCATCTTTGGTCTTTAGCTCGGCATCTACAGCACTGTCTCTCGGTGCCCGCCCGGCTTCTTCTGTGCTTCCTTGGTCCACATCACCTCAGACGCTTGCCTCCATATGAGGACAGTGCAGTGGTGTCTCCAGGACCAGTGGTTTCAGACCACAGGCCGTCTCCGGGACTGAGTCTCAGTGACCCACCAGTTGGCAGACTCCCTGGACTGGTGGCAGTAACCCCAGCATCTCGAAGCGGGTATGCCTTTTCAGGCCCCAAGTCATTCGTGGGTCCTCACCACAGACGCCTCCCTTCTCAGCTGGGGAGCCCACTGCAGAGATCTCCGCACTCAGGACAACTGGTTGCCAGATGAGAGCACCTAGCAGATCAACCTCCTGGAGCTCCAGGCCATACACCTTGCCCTGAGGGTCTTCTGTCACCACCTATATCACCAGCTGGTGCTGGTCCAGACGGACAACCAGGTGGTGATGTTCCTCATGAACAAGCAGGTGGGCACAGGTTCTCGTGCCTTTGTCAAGAGGCACTGGTCCTCTGCTTGTATGCAGTCCATCAGTGTATCCTCGTACGGGCAGTGTACCTGCCAGGCCAGGACAACCTGCTGGCCGACAGACTCAGCAGAGTTCTCCAGCCGCATGAGTGGCAGCTAGACCCCAGGATAGCCATTTGCCTTTTCCAACTCCGGGGGGGAACCTGTGATGGACCTGTTCACCAGTCCGGACAACTTTCAGTTGCTCTGCTTCTGCTCCTGGCAGGCCCACCCCTCCAGGGTGGTAGCGGATGTGTTCCTGGTCTTATGCTCGGAAGGCCTCATGTATGCCATCCCTCTGATGCCGCTCATTGCCAAGACCCTATTCAGGACCCTCGGCGACAGGGCCTCACTTATTCTAATAGCTCCTTGGTGGCTCAGGTAGCCATGGTTCCCGCTGCTTCTGAGGGAACTTCTATCAGGAGGGGGGTGCTCTTTCCTGCACCCCAACCTTGGGTCTCTCTCGCTGACAGTGTGCCTGCTAAGAGGGTGACTCTGGCACCTCGCAAGCTTCCGGTTGAGGTGGAGGACATTCTGTTGGCCTCTCGCAAGGCCTCTACTAGGAAAGCTTACGTCCTCAAATGACCAGAGCCACCAGGCTGATCCTTTCTCCTGCCTGGTGGCTCTGGTGTTACAGTACCTTCTCCACCTTTCTCAATCCGGGCTCAAGTCTAACTCTGTCCGAGTACACCTTAGTGCCCTGGCGGCACACCACCATCAGGTGGATGGTAAGCTCCTCTCGGTCCAACCGTTGGTGACCCGTTTCCTTCAGGGCCTGCTCTTATCGAAGTCCCCGGTTCACCCTTCGGCAACCGAATGGGACCTCAACGTAGTGTTGGGGCAGCTCACTCACCCACCTTTTGAGCCTCTGGTTACCTGCCACCTTCGCTACCTCTCTTGGAAGGTGGTTTTCCTGGTTGCGCTCACCTCCACTCGCAGAGTTAGCGAGTTCCAAGCCCTTGTGATGGAGGTGCCTTATACCAGGTTTTACTTGAACAGAGTGTTGCTTCGCACGCACCCCAAATTCCTGCTGAAGGTAGTATCACCCTTCCATCTTAACCAGGAAGTGGTGCTTCCTTCCTTCTTCCCAAGACCTCACTCCATTCGGGCGGAGACAGACCTTCACATCTTGGATTATTACAGGGCTTTGTCCTTCTATATCCAACGCACTCAGGGCCACCGTAAGGCTTCTCAGCTTTTCATCTCCTATGACCCCAGTAGGCTGGGGGAGGCGATAACCAAGTGTAAGCTGTTCACCTGCGTGGCGGACTGTATCACCCTCGTTTATGAGCAGGCGAGGCTCACGCTGGAAGGCTGCATCATGGCAAACTCTGTCAGGGCCATGGCGGCTTCGGTGGCAAACCTGTGCTCTGTCCTGATGAAGAATATCTGCTAGGCTGCCACCTGGTCTTCGGTCCATACCTTCACAGCCCATTCCTGCCTGGAAAGAGAGTTCCAACAGGACAGTGCCTTTGGCCAGGTTGTGCTCTGTAATCTTTTTGGGGTCTAGGCAACTCCTACCCTTTGACCCTTCTGTGTTCAGGCTACTGGAGTGTTGGTTCATCGGACACGAGGGTCCTACTGTGTTCTGTGTACACAAACTCATTTGCTGCTGCTTGTGGCTCCGCTTTGGGGAGCCATATTTTTGCTATGGGCTGTTGGTAGCCTGTAGCTGGGGAGTCCCATATGTGAGGACTGACTTCCTGCTTTTTCCGGAGAAAGCATAGTTACTCACCTGTAACAGGTGTTCTCCGGGGACAGCAGGAATCAGTCCTCACAACCCTCCCTCCTCCCCTTGGAGTTGCTCCTTTACTATCCTCTGTTTTTGACATCTTTTAGCTATGTCATCTGACTGAGCAAGATGGCACCTTTGGGCGGGAAGGGGACAACACATGCGTGGTGGCATCTCCCAAAGGCTTTCTTTGAAAGCTGAGAGGATGCTTCCGTGAGGGCGCCGTTGGTGCCAAAATCACCCATATGTGAGGACTGATTCCTGCTGTCCCCAGAGAACTCCTGTTACAGGTGAGCAACTATGCTAAATCTGCAGATGACAAATTATTCAAAGTTGCTAAATTGCATGCAGCTTGTGAGAAGTTGCAGGATGACCTGGGGAAACTGGACATCCAAATAACAGGTGAAATTTAATAGAGACAAGTGCAAAGTGATTCATGTGGGGAAGAATAACCAAAATTATAGCTACATGATACTAGATTCCACATTAGAGTCACTACTCAGGAAAAGGATCCTAAACATCATTGTGGACAATATATTAATCTTTGGTACAATATATAGTGATGGACAAAAAGCACAAGAACATTAGGAATTATCAGGAAAGGAATAGTTAATAAAATAAGAATATTGTATTGCTTCTGTATCTCTGCATGATGTGATTGCACCTTGAGTATTATGTTCAATTTTGGATGCTTCATCGCAAAAATCTATAGTAGAAGTCTGAGAAGGGCAACCAAAATGAAAAGGAGATGGAACAACTCCTACATGGAACAGCTGGAGGTTAGGGCTCTTTGGCTCGGAGATGAGACAGCTGAGGGGGGACATATGATGAAGGACTAAAATCCTGAGTGGCGTGGAACACAATTGATTGTTTATTCTTCAAAGTACAAAGACTCGGGGACATGCCATGAAGTTACAAAGTAGTACATTTAAGACAAATAGGAGAACATTTCTCTCACTGCATAATTAAGCTTTTGAACTCCTTATCGGAGGATGTGATAAAAGCAGTTAGTGTAGATGAGTTAAAAAAAGGTTTGGACAAATTCTTGAAGGAAGAATCTATGACCTGTTACTTAGGTAGGCTGGGGGAAAAGCCCCTGCTTATCCCTGTGGATAAGCAGCATAGAATCTGGCTACTTTTGTAATAGTTGTGTATTTCAATTTAAAAAAAAAATTGGGGGTATATAGTCATGCAAAAACATTGTAGTTCTTGAAAGGTGTGATTATAGTTGATACAATGTTGTACTAATGATGTTTCTAAATATTTACATTGAATCTTATTCTTATGTTCAATCATGTGGACCTTTTGTCACCATGTTGTCTTCCCCACATACTATAAGGGATACTATGTCAATGTTCTTTATTATAATATGTAAGTGGATTGCAATTTGTTTGCCATCGCAATCTATAGGTCTTCCCAGAATAACAAAATTTCTTTATTGACAAACTGTTCTTACAGATGGAACACCATCCACAAGGCTGGTGCCCCCCTTTAAAAACACTTTGAGTTCCAATGTTTGGTAGGAAGGACAGGCTAAGCATCTCCTTAAGGTTATGTCCACCGGTAAATATATAGTGAATTCTATCATCTTCTAAGCCAGGCACTAGATTCAAAATATGAGAATATCTTTTCAAAATTTTCTGACTGCTATGACTATAGGGAGAAACTTCTGTAATGAAATACAGATTAATCAAAATTTCTTTATCTGTGAAATCTTTAGATTGTCAAAATAACCAGTCATGATCATTATATAGTGTTCTCGTGTAGACCCATTTCCCAACTGGCAAAGGATAACCCCTAGCAAGAAAAGCTTCAACTCAGGAATTAGCTTGATGTCTAAACTCCACTGTAGTGCTGCAGTTTCTACAATATCTAAGAAATTGTGAAAAAGGCAAACTGTCATGGAGCGCTATAGGATGTCCACTTGAATAGTGCAAAAAAGTTTTTTTGTCTTAAAAACATAGAAATATGACAGAAAAAGACCACATGGCTTATCTAGTCTGTCCTTCCATATCAACAACTACAACAGTCCCCTTTTTACCTTTAGAGATCCTCTGTGTTTGTCCCATGCTTTTTTGAATTCAGTTACTGTCCTCATCTCTACCACCTCCACTGGGAGACTATTCCACGGATCCACTACTCTTTCCGTAAAGAAATATTTCCGCATATCACTCCTGAATCTATCTCCCTTCACCCTCATCCCATGTCCCCTCATAGCAGAACTTGCTTTCAATTGAAAGAGACTCTCTCCCTGAACATTTATGCCACGGAGGTATTTAAACATCTCAATCATATCACCTCTATCCCGCCTTATTTTTTTATATACTGATGTAATAAAACTTGTGCCTATACAGATGATCTGAACATCCAGAAAAGAAATGGTGGACTGACTATTGAGCTGAAAACTATACGTTGGTCGCACAAGTTTATCCAAACTTTAAAGTCCATCAGAAGTTGCTCATACCTGTGCCATAGTGACAAAAAAAATCATCAGTATATCTGTGCCAAAATAGTATGGAGACACATATGGAGAATTGTCAATCCATTTATGTTCAAACGAGGCCATATAGAAATTTGCTATAGATGAAGCCATTGTTGCCCCCATGGCCACTACAGTCAGCTTTTGATAAAATACCCCATCAAAAATGAAAAAATTATTTTGGCGTGCTATTTTTGCAATCTTCAAGGTCAATCTGTGTATTATATATAGCACTGTGTCTTTCCAACACTTCCTATACTATCAGAAGAGCCTCCAATTGAGGAATGGTGGTATAAAGTGAACCTACATCCATTGTAACTATCCAGAGATTAGAACAGGGAAGACACCATTCATTTGTAGCTAATAAATTTAAAAAATGCATTGTGTCCTTAACAGATGGTGGAATGCTGCTTAACAATGGGTGCAAAGAAAAGCGTCCACATATGTGGATAAAGGTTCTAACTGAGTCCTTACTTGAAACAATTGGCCTCCCAGGTGGTCTGTCCAAGTTTTTATATATCTGAGATAACATTTAAAGAAAGGCACTCTTCCTTATCGTCCCTGCAGTCCAGTCCTGCACCTTGGGGTAGTCAAACCCCACCAACAGCTTTGGAGACTGAGCATGTCATATTTTGATGACATCAGGATAGGCAGCTGGCACCAGCTCCAGTAAACTCAATCTCCAAGCAGCTGGAGCAGGTGATCCCAGAAATCTGGACTCATTAAAGGGACAACTGGGAAGCTTTTTCTTTAATTACTTTTCTTTCATTTTTCTTACTTGGTCTCCTGTGCTTGAGCCTCCCTCTCTCTCCTCCTCTTCCCAGCGACCTGGTGCCCATGAAAGGGGAGCAGCTCCTGGGGATCTCCTGCTTAGGATTTGATTTCTTCTTTAAAAATAAAAAAGGGCTTTAGGGGGCTGCTGAAGCTCATTCTGTGAGGTGGCAACAGCTCCCGAACCCGGGCAGCAGGTGAGGAGCTGTTATGCAATAGGGGGAGGGACAGCAACGGCACAGTAACAGGCAGTGTCTTTCTTATCTCCCGCCTCGGAGCCGAAGCTGCTATGTGGCTTAGCGCCAAAGGGAGTAGTAATTGTCAGCCGCACATGACTAGCCACAGCATGGAACAGATACAGAGGGGTTTTCTGTACCTGCGGGGAGGCCTTTTCCATCTTCCTCTTTTTTTGGGGACTGTCGATTGCTAAGCGGCTGAGAGACCGCATGACAGAGGCCCGCGTTGTAGCAGGGTTGTCAGACATGGTATTTTTTTCTGAGGCTGGCAGCCACTTTTTTTTCCCCTTCGATTGCTTTACTTTTAGTTTCCCTTTTGATTTTCTTTTGTTCAAAAAAAAAAAAAAGGAAAGTCAGAGAAAAAGCCAAAAAGAAGGCTAGTCTGACAGCTTGGCTGATCCTCCCTATTGGTCCAGGAGGTCATGCCTGCCAGGCCCCAATGCGTAGCATGTGGGGTGCAGAGAAGCACGCTCTCCTCAGAAAGCATCTGCAGGGGCTGCATGGCAGAGGCACAAATGGCTTAACACGCGATGCATGAGGCAGCAGGGGCCTCTGGGGAGGTCAATCCACAGGCTTCAGGATCCACAGTGCAGAAGGATGTGGGGCCCGGGCCATCTCCACCATTGCTACACCCCTTTCAACAGAGCTTAGCCTCTCTGGCTCCTTCCTTCCAGGTGCAGGCAACGGGTCCTGGGAGATTTTTCTCCTGAGTTTGTATTGTTGCTTCACAAGGCCTTTTGCCTGACGTGGCAAGGTGAGAGCCAGGTGGACAACGCCAGGAAGAGGACTTCCAGGAGACCTGCAGGGGTCGGAGACAGAACAATCGCAACCTCTGGCTAAGCGACACCTCTAATGTGAGGCAGCCAATGATGCAGATTCCCTGCCCTCAGATGGGGAGCCCAAGGAGACTTTAACCAGATGAGCTGGAAGAAGGGGAGATTCCACAGGAGGAGGAATCTCACATAGACAGGGTCTTCCATAGGGAAGAGTTGGCAATCCTCATTGTGGAGGCCCTCAAAACACTCAATATGCTCATGGAAAAGACGATTGAAAAAGAGGCTCTGGAAGACCTGATCATTCAGGCTGCACGCAAGCCTCAACAGGTGTTCCCTCTGCATAGGGTCATTAAGCAAATCTTAGAGGAATGGATCGCTTACCATGACCTGGTTATATCCGTTGTCGGAACAAGAAAGAGAAATGTTCTGCTCCCTGAAGGTCGTGCCGCGGTGACTTAGAAGACAACGATCCCCGTAGAGGGCAGTGTGGCGCTCAAGGATGTCCAAGATAGAAAGCTAGATACCCTCTTGAAGCAGGCTTTTTATGTGAGTGCTCTGTCCTTAGAAGCCTCAGTGTGCGGGGCATTGATAACGCATGCCTATCTGCGCTGGGCACAAGGCATCCCCAAGTCAGCCAGGGAGGCCCAGGAGCGGGGGGGGGCCGCTTATTTGGCAGATGCCTTCTATGATCTGGTGAGAGGCCTTTCCAATGGTATAGCCTCAATGGTAGCAGCACGCCTCTACCTCTGGCTCTGCAATTGGTCAGCAGACGTGTCCTTGAAGACTTGCCTGAGTAAGCTGCCTTTCAGGGGTAAACGTTTGTTCGGGGAGGAACTGGAGAAGTTGGTAAAGGACTTGGGAGAGTCAAAAGGGGGATGCCTCCCCGAGGACATGCAGAAACAGGGACGCAGCTCTGGCTCTGGCAGGGGGCAGCCTCGGGAGTTCAAGCATTTTAGAACGATATGCTTTACTCCATACCAGAGATGACGCTTTGCCCCTCAGGGGCCATCTTTTCGGGGGTTTCAAGGGGCAGGTAGGGGCTATTACTCAGCCTCCTCCTCTTCCCAAAATAAAACACAATGAAGCAGGGGTCTAGGTGGAGGTGCAGCCCATGGGAGGTCATTTACAGGACTTCTACCCTGCCTGGGCCCAAATTACCTCAGAACAATGGGTCCTAAGGGTAGTGCGGGACAGCTATGTGCTGGAGTTCGCTAGACTGCTCGTGCTGGCCTTCATTCGCTCCCCCTACAGGGTATGCTGGAAGGCTCAAGGGGGCAGGAGTCTCTCGAAAGGGCTCCTGGGGTTAGAAGTGGTAGTGCAATTTACTTCATCGTCCCAAAGAAAGAAGGTTCCTTTTGACCTATTCTCGACCTCAAGCTCTTCAAAAGGTGACTGCGAGTACCAAGGTTTCATATGGAGACCCTCAGGTCAATGATCATGGCCATGAGAGAGGGGGGGAGTTCCTAACTTCTCTGGACCTGGCAGAAGCATACCTGCATGTCCCGATCCATCCGGATCATTATCAGTTTCTATACTTTACAGTGCCCTTGGGCCATTTCCAATTTCAAGCTTTGCCATTCGGTCTTGCTACAGCGTCCCGAACTTTCAACAAGGTGGTGGTCGTGGTGGTAGCGATGCTTTGTCGTGAAGGCATTCTAGTGCATCCATACCTCGATGATTGGCTCATTTGAGCGAAGTCCAGGCTTGAAAGGGTCCAGGCAACACAGCTTTGGTCCTCGAGTTCCTGAAGAGTCTCAGCTGGGTCATCAATGTTTCCAAGAGCCAGTTGACTCCTTCGCAGGATCTACAGTATCTCGGGGCTCACTTTGACACCCGCGGCAGCAAGGTTTTCCTGCCGCAGAGAAGGGCGCAGGCTCTGCAACTGCTCATCTGACAGTTCCTCCACATGGCGGAACAGACAGCATGGCATTATCTTTAAGTTATTGGGGACAATGGTCACAATGATAGAGCTGGTTCCGTTGGTGTGGGCCCACATGAGGCCGCTACAGAGGGCTCTGCTGCACCGGTGTTTGCATCAGCAACATCCCCTGTCGTACACTTTGCCCTGTCCGAGGCATGTTCAGGTAGCGCTCAGGTGGGGGCTCCGGCATGAGAATTTGGGGGTGGGAGTCCCCCTGGAGTCACTGCACTGGATTCCCCTCACATGGATGCCAGCCTTTTGGGCTGGGGGGCCCACTGCGAAGGGCACGTCACTCAAGGGCAGTGGGCCACGGAAGAGCAAGATTGGCCTATCAATCGGCTGGAGATGAGAGCAGTGCTTCTCGCATTGCAGGAGTTTCACTCCTTGCTGCACGGAAAGGTGGTACGGGTCTTCTCGGACAATGCCACCATGGTGGCATACATCAATCAGCAAGGGGGCATGGGCAGTACCCGGATGAAGAGTGAAGCGGAGATTCTGCTGGGATGGGCAGAGACCCATCTGCAGGCAATTTCGGCAGCGCACTTGACCGGGACAGAGAATGTGACGGCCGACTACCTCAGTCGGGTTCGCTTGGACCCAGGAGAATGGCAACTGCACCAGGACATCTTCGAGCAAATCATGGGCCGGTGGGGAGAGCATGGATTTGATGGCGATATTCGCATCGGCCAAGGCGAACAGGTTCTTCAGTCAGTGAAGAGAGTGAATGTCAGAAGGCCTGGACATGCTCGTGCAGCGTTGGCCCAATCAAGGGCTGCTCTATATCTTCCCTCCATGGGCGCTGATTGGGCGAGTGATCCAGAGAGTGGAAGCACACTGCAGCCAGATCATCCTGATAGCCCCAGATTGCCCTGGTATGCAGATCTGATTCAGCTGAAGACAGCCAAACCATGGAGGCTCCCAACCAGCTGGATCTGCTGGTTCAGGGACCAGTTTGGATGCCCCAGGTGGATCGGTCAATTACGGCATGGCTCTTGAGAGGGCTCAGTTGAGGAAGAGAAGTTATTCGGCCCCGGTTATTTCCACTCTTCTTAGAGCCAGGAAGAGTTCACATCACTGTCCTACATTAGAGTGTGGAGAGTTTTTGATGTCTGGTGCACAGAGAGGGTTTATAGGCCATTGGTGGCATCTGTGCCAGAGGTCTTGGAGTTCCTTTAGGCGGGGTTTGATAAAGGGCTCGCTTGTGGTTCTCTGAGAGTGCAAGTAGCTATGCTGGCCTGTTAATGGGGCAGGATTCAAGGGGTCTCCTTGGGAAGCCACCCAGACATAGCTCGTTTCCTGAGGGCGGTGAAACAGCTCTGGCTGCCTTTGAGACCTCAATTTAGTGCTTTCAGCTCTAACATGAGCGGCATTCGAGCCGTTGGCTGCCTGTATGCTGAAGGACTTGACTTTGAAGATGGTATTTTTGGTGGCAGTTTGTTTCACCCGAGGATCTCGGAGCTCCAGGCATTCTCATTTAGAGAGCCTTTTCTCTAGGGAGAGAGTGGTGCTATGGACGGTACCTTCCTTTTTGCCGAAGGTCGTGTCATCGTACCATTTGAATCAACTGATCACTCTCACAGTATTGTCAGGAGAGGTGGAGGGCCTCGCAGATCCACATTTGCGCCTCCGGGATGTCAGGCGGTCCTTGAAGAGGTAGCTGAAGAGAATGTCATCTTTTTGCAGATCAGATCAGCTATTCGTCCTTTTTGGGGGGCCACGCAGAGGGGAGGCTGCGGCAAAGGCCCCCCATTTCACAATGGATCAAAGAGGCGATGGCATCAGGCTATATCTTACAAGGCAAGGTAGTCCCGCAGGGCCTGCGGGCACATTCCACCAGAACACAAGCTGCAGAGTGGGGTCTGGTGCCGCCGGGGTATATTTTTCGAGTGGCCACGTGGTCATCACTGCATTCCTTTATGAATCATTACAGACTGGATGTGCAGGCGGCAGGGGATGCGAAGTTCGGGTCAGTGGTACTCCAGGGTGAGCTCGCAGGTCCCTCCCCACAGGTAAGTGGCTTTCTTACATCCCTGAGGTGTGGGATTGGACTGGAGGAACGATAAGGAAGGTGAAATTAGCCCTTACTTGCTAATTGGCTCTCCTTGAGGAACTCTAGTCCAGTCCCGGAATCCCTCCCATCTGCAGTTCTGAAGGTGGTGCTCACAAGCTTGGGCCTGAAGAATCTCAACTTAGTGGGAGGACTGGGGCATTGAGGCGATAACAAAAGGTTGAAGAAGAGGGCACACTGGTTCCTGTGTCTGCTGATTTTGGTCAGTAGCCTGTCCCATACTTGTGTGGGGTGAGCAAATTGGTGTTTTGGACAGGTAAGCTGCTCTACCTTTTGAGGCGGTGCCAAAGAGGGGGGAGGGCTGCCTGGCAGGTTTTTTCCTTAGGGGACCCCAGTATAGTTTTTTTATGCTGTTTCTGAGTTTAACTTCTTTGTTGCTCCTGTGAGTCTGCTTTGTCAATAGGTTACTGGAGCTGCTGGGTGGTGCTAGCTGCCTATGTATCCTGATGTCATCAAAATATGACATGGCTCAGTCTCCAAAACTGCTGGTGCAGGTTAACTACCTTGAGGTGTGGGACTGGAAAGGAGTTCCTCAAGGAAAGCCAATTAGCAGGTAAGGTCTAATTTCGCCTTAGGGCTACATGATTCAAAAATGATACTCTTTTTTTTTTATTATTGATTAATTTCAATTGCAGCGCTTGCAATATATCTTTCCCTTCACTTCTTAGTTCTAAAGTATAAACCATTATTAAGAAGTGACCGAAGATATCAATGCTTGACCCAGTACAAGCATTGTGGAACTTGTGTCTCTTGGGGAAACTGCTAGGTACATATGACCTAGATTGGCCACTGTTGGAAACAGAATACTGGGCTTGATGGACCTTGGTCTGACCCAGTATGGCATATCTTATGTTCTAAGTTGGATCATCTTATAAGTGGTGTGATTAGCTAGTTGTCGTAGAGCTTTTTGTACTTATGCTGTACACATCATAACCACAATCACGCACCCTTTCCTCTTTTTATGGCTATATGTGGATCATTCTGTAGTTGATCCAAAGCTAAACCTTCATCTCTCGTTGACTTATAAACACAGTCATTACGCCTACTATCCTCCAGAGATTTAATATCATGTAACACCAACTCCTTGAATACATTTCTAGCTGGATGAATTGGACCAGAAGGGGACCAAGTAGATTTCAGAGGCAATTTTACTCAACTGGGACCTTGATCCTCTTGATCTTTATCATCTCCCCATCCAGCCCCCCCCCCCCAAAAAAAAAAGAAAGCTTTGATGGTTACTCTTCTGAGAAACGTTTTTCCGGATCTACTCATGTGGAAAAGGAATCATATGCAGTTTTGGGTACAAAGATAAAACCATTAGACAGAATCTGCTCTTGAATGGCTGTCAAGGGATGCCCACTCAAATTTACCACTATTGATCCTATTGTTTTTTTGATCTCGTCCATGGTCATCTCTGCAACTGATCCCTTTCCATAGATTGTAGCCATCATGTGCCACAGGGGTCTGTCCTTGGTTCGATTCAAGGTTCAAAAAGCCCAGGATACTGGGCTTGATGAACCTTTGGTCTGTTCCAATATGGCAGTTTCTTATGTAAACAGGGGTGGACTTTTATCCCCAGCTGTCTGTAGGCGTATGGACAACCAACTGTTACCCCACTCACCCAAGTTTGATGATACAGTGTTGTAAAAGAAACCCCTTGCCCAGCAAAGCATCTGCACCTCTTAAGACTACTGCCTATAGCCACTTGCATATTCTGCCTATTGGTAAGTCTGTCTCTGCTTGCAAACAGTGAGACTATTAGACAGACCCACCAATGGGCTCATGTTTACTATTGTAATGTTAACAAATTACTTAGAAGTGAATATTGAAAATAATCTTTCTATAATTTTAGATGATACAAAATATAAAAATGAGGTTTATACCACATTTATATACTGCCTTTCTGCTTTCAAATTCAATAATCAAAAGAATACAATTGAAATAAAAATGCACAACAATTATATAGTGATAGATAGCCAACGCCTCAGTAAAAGTATCTGCTTTCTCAGTCAATGGAACCAAGCCCTACCTGTGCCGAGAGCAAATATATTTTTAGTTAATTAATTTTTTTAGTTTCATAGGAAATGACAATAAACTTTTTAAAAAGCTAACAGATGAATTGTCAACAGACAAAAATATGTTGAGAGTAGTCTAGGGGTTAGCACAGTAGCCTGGGAGCCAGAAAGACCAGGATTCAAATCCCACTAACATGCTTAATCCTTCATTGCCTCAAGTACAATCTTACAGGCTGATCCAGAAAGCCGGCGCTGAAGTCACACGCTATTAGCTGTGTATGCATTTTCATAGTGTGCCGATAGCGTGAGACTGCAGCGCCAGTATGCAGCAAAGGGCATGTATGCAAATGAGCTGTGTGCAAAACTTCGGCGTAAAGCTGAAAGGAGGGGTGCCAACGGATGCGCAAACAGACATGTACAAATTGCCATGTGTGCATGCCCGTAAGTGTCAAACGCTCAAGTTATGCACACAGGATGTGAGGGTTCTTTTGGTACTCGGCTCATAATAATGATCGTTATTTTGCCCAAAAACATTTTTTTAAATATATCATTCTTTATTTATTAGGCACAAGGATTATAATGACAACAGATATAAATTAGTAAGAACAACATTTTTTTAATGAAAATACAACAAAGAGAGCTAACAGTTCTCCAGGACCAAGCAGGAAGTCAGTCCTCACATATGGGCGACATCGGCGCTGATGAAGCCCCCGTGCGGAGCATTTCCCCAGCTCTCAAAGAAAGCCTTTGGGAATGCAGCGCGCATGCGCGGTCCCCTTCCCGCCCAAGGGTGCCATCTTGCTCAGTCTTCTTTTTTCCGCGGAGCCCGTCGGATGTGTTTTCATTTCACCCGAGGAAAAAGTCGATTTTATTCTGCGTGAACCCGTTTTCTTCGGTTCGACGCCGGTTTCCCTTTCCTGCCTGTGCCCGATACATCAGTTTTGAGCCTGGACTTCTTTTTTCGGTTTTTGTCCTTAGTGACTAGCGTACGCGCCATTTTTTCTGTTTTCACTGGCAGCCCTGTCTTTTGACCTCGCAGGGGCCCTTTTTCCCCCGATAGCTGCCAGTGGGTTTAAGAAGTGTGATCGGTGTAAGAAATTCATGTCTCTCACCAACACACATGACTGCTGCCTCCAGTGCCTCGGACCCGATGATGACCCGATGATCTGTGGTCCATGTGGGAAAATGTCCTCTAAGGCGTTGAGAAGTCGGCAGCACCAAAAGGAAAGAATCTTCTCTGACTCCGCGTCCAGTCGTGCCCGGACCTCGTCAGAGGCCTCGACATCTCGGGACTCTGGCCCCGAGCAGCGCCAAGGTTCCTCTGAGAGGGGGTCTCCCTCATGGGAGCATCGCAAGAAGAAAAAACCTGCGAGGGCCAAGTCGCATAGCCCCAAGCGCCGTCCCGGGTCTTCGGAGTCGGAGAGGCCTGCAAAACAACCTCGTGTGGAGATGGAGTCCCCGGGTCACGTGAGTACTGTAGTCCTCATGGACTCTCCTCCAGGGGAGCCGACGTCGGGCCCGGCACCACCGGGGCTCGAGTCGGGGGCTGCTGAGTCTCCTGAGCTCGGACTCAGGTTGACGGCCTTGGAGAGCAGCTTGGCTGCCTTCATGGAACAGCAGCGGGCACTGATCGCCGGTCTCACCGGTGCATCTGCCCCGACCACCGGGACTTCCACGTCCAAGTCGACACCGGAGGCCGAGCCGATCTTCGAGTCCATGCGCACTCGAGTCGATCCTCGGCCAAGGTCTCCCTCGGCCTCCCGTTCGGGACCGAGGTCATCGATGCCGGTACCCTCAGCGTCGGGGCGGATGGCATCGGTGCCTGCCCGACCGGAGCCGCTTGATTCCTCCTCCGAGGAGTCCGGCTGGGAGACGGAGGATGAGGAGTCACCCGACACCTTTCGGACTCAGTGCGTCCCTTCGGACTCACCAGAGTCCGAGCCTCGGAGACAGTCCCAACTGAGGATACCCGGTTCTCGGACTTCGTGCGGGATATGGCCAAGGCCTTGGCATTCCCCGCGGATCCCGAGGAGGAGCCTCGAGCCAAGGAGCTCAAGGCCCTACAGTATGACTCTCTTCCGAAGGAGGCCTTTACTGTTCCGGTTCCTCCGATGCTGGAACGGTTGCTCTTCCGCATGTGGGAGGCGCCGGCATCGACGCCGGTTTTAAGCAAGCGGGTTGATTCCATCTATCGAGTCCGCAAGAGCCCCGGGTTCCAAAAGGCACAATTAACGCACCACTCAATGGTTGTGGAATCGGCCATGCATCGTCTGAAGAGTCAAAAGATGCACTCCTCGGTGCCTCCCGGCCGGGAGGCCCAGAACCTGGATGCCCTCGGTAAGAAGTGCTTCCAGGGCTCTATGCTTGCTTACCGTGTCCAGACCTACCAGCTGTACATGGGCATGTACCTTCGAGACCTGGCAAAGGAGATTGCCGGGTTCTCTGCTAGTCTCTCCGAGGAACCTTTGCAGAGGTTCAATGCTCTGTCCTCGGGTATCCGTGAGTGCTCGAAGTTTATTTCTCGAGTAGCCTATGATGGCTTCGAGGCTTCGGCCCAAGTAGCCGCGGCTGGCATCAGTGCACGCCGTCAGGCCTGGCTACAGTCATCGGACCTCGAGCCATGGGTGCAGGACAAGTTTGTCGATGTTCCCTGCCGAGGTGAAAACCTCTTTGGCAAGCCCATGGCTGAAAAGGCTACAGAACTCGAGACCGAGACTCTTACCCGGACTAAGCTATCCAGGAAAACCTCTGCCCCTTCTCAGAAGAAGAAGGGCTCGGGGAAAAAGACCTTTTACCCGAGGAAGTCACCTGCCTATAAACAGTACCCTCATTATCAGGCCTCTGTAGCTCCCCAACAGGGTCAGCAGGCCAAGGGGTAGGGACATGGGCCCCATAGGCAGAAAGCCCCAAAGCCACCACCTCCGGCTCCTGCACAGCAGGGAGCTGGGTTTTGACTCCAGTGGCATAGCCTCTCCTCCTCAGCTGGCCCACATCAGCACAGGAGGACGGCTGGCCCTGTTTGCCCACCGGTGGTCTGCCGTCACAAGGGATACCTGGGTGCTCAGTATAGTCCAAAGAGGCTATCTTCTCCACTTTAACCAGGTACCCCCCTCCAATTTTCCAGGGGAGCCTCCAAGACTCCCTCTTCACAGGGACTTAGTCCTGCAGGAGTTGGCAAGTCTTGTAAAGGAATAGGCAGTGGAACCGGTGCTCCACCACCTGAGAGGTCAAGGCTTCTATTCCAGGTACTTTCTGGTACCAAAAAGAACAGGAGGCCTCAGGCCCATCCTAGACTTGCAAAATCTCAACAAGTTCCTGGAGAGGGAAAAGTTCAAGATGCTCACCATTGGAATCCTGCTGCCCTACCTCCAGCAGGGAGACTGGCTATGCTCCTTAGACCTAAAGGATGCGTATAGTCACATCCTCATTCATCCAGACCACAGACAATATCTCAGGTTTGTAGTGGGAGGAAACCACTATCAGTACAGAGTACTGCCTTTTGGCCTCACCTCCGCCCCCAGGGTATTCACCAAGTGCCTGGCGGTGGTGGCGGCCTACCTAAGGCTTCAAGGCCTCTTTGTTTTTCCATACCTGGACGACTGGTTCATCAGGGGCCAGTCTCCACAGGAGGTCAATCAAGCCACCCTTTGCACTGTTGCTCTCCTTCAGCACTTGGGCTTTGTTATAAACTTCACAAAGTCCACTTTACACCCTTCACAGAACATGGAGTTCATAGGAGCAAGACTGGACACCCTTCAGGCAAAGGCCTTTTTACCCGTGGACAGGGCCCACAGATTGATGGATCTAGCCAGACAGTTCCACAGCAATTCTCTGGTCTCCGCCAGGCAATTCCTGAGGCTTTTAGGCCACATGGCTTCCACGGTCCATGTAACCCCAAATGCCCGGCTGCACATGAGGCCAGCTCAGTGGGGCCTTAGAACTCAGTGGCACCAAGCCATAGGATGCCTTACGGACAAAGTGAGGGTGTCCACGCTACTAGCCTCTTCTCTGAAGTGGTGGCTTCATCTTCCGAATCTAGTGTAAGGGGTGTTTTTTCAGACACCTCCACACTCTCAAGTGCTGACCACCGATGCTTCTCTTCAGGGTTGGGGTGCACATTGCCAAGGAGCATGTACTCAAGGCCTGTGGACCCCTTGGGA
This sequence comes from Ichthyophis bannanicus, assembly GCA_033557465.1. NCBI lineage: Eukaryota > Metazoa > Chordata > Amphibia > Gymnophiona > Ichthyophiidae > Ichthyophis > Ichthyophis bannanicus. The sequence goes on from CM066040.1 coordinate 75,024,107, forward strand.
GGCCGCACAGCAGATCAATCTCTTAGAACTGAGAGCTATCCACTTAGCCCTGAGAACCTTCTCCCATCTCATCTCTCACCAGTCTGTCTTGGTCCAGACAGACAATCAAGTTGCTGTGTTCTACGTGAACAAACAAGGGGGCACGGGGTCCCTTCTTCTATGTCAGGAGGCGCAGAGACTGTGCTCCTGGGCAGTCGCTCACGGCATCCTTCTCAAAGCAGTCTATCTCCCAGGTCAGGAGAATTACCTGGCGGACAGACTGATCAGGATCTTGCAGCCGCACGAATGGCAATTGAATCCCTTAGTGGTTCAGCAGATCTTCCTGAGATGGGCCTTCCAACCATAGATCTCTTTGCCAGTCCTCTGAACCGTCAACTTCCAAGATTCTGTTCCAGACAACCGCATCCTCTCAGAGTGGCAGCGGATGCGTTTCTCATTCCATGGTCCACAGGCCTCCTATATGCGTTTCCTCCCACGCCTCTAGTGCCCAAGACACTGTTCAAAGTGCTCAGGGACAGGGCCTCGATGATCCTGGTGGCCCCCAGATGGCCGAGACAACCGTGGTTCCCACTTCTTTTGCAACTCGCGGTGGACACTCCTCTTCCTCTGGGGATGCAACCCGATCTCCTGTCTCAGGAGCAGGGATCTCTCTTATACCCCAATCTCCAGTCCCTACAATTGATGACCTGGCTGCTGAAAGGGTAGTTCTAGCACCCTTACTGCTGCCTAGAGAAGTGGAGGACGTGGTCTTAGCCTCTAGGAGGCAGTCCACCCGCAAGTCTTATGGCCTTAAATGGCATAGATTCTCTACTTGGTGTACTCAGCACAATGAGAATCCTTTCTCATGCCTGTTACCAGTGGTGCTGAAATATTTGCTTCACCTGTCCAACCTAGGCCTTAAGTCCAATTCTATGAGAGTGCACCTTAGTGCTCTTTCAGCACACCACTCCCCAGTGGAGGGTCGGTCTCTTTCCAGCCATCCTTTGGTAGCTCGCTTCCTCAGAGGCCTGCTTTTGCTTAAACCTCCACTGCGTCCCCCTGCCCCTGAATGGGACTTAAATGTGGTCTTGCAACGGCTTACTTGTCTGCCATTTGAACCTATGGCTACCTGCCTCTGCGTTTTCTCTCCTGGAAAGCATTGTTCCTGGTAGCCCTTACCTCAGCTAGACGAGTGAGTGAGCGAGCTTCAGGCCCTAGCATCAGATGCTCCTTACGCTAGGTTCTATAGGAACAGAGTAGTCTTACGGACTCACCCTAAGTTCCTTCCTAAGATTGTCTCCTCCTTCCACCTCAATCAGGAGGTCGTTCTTCTGAATTTCTTTCCCAGGCCGCATGCCAGCCGGGCTGAGATGGTCTTGCATACCCTGGACTGTAGGAGGGCGTTATCCTTCTACCTTGACCGTAAGCTGGAGCACCGGAGGGCTGTTCAGCTCTTCGTCTCTTTTGACCCCAATAAGCTGGGGTTGGCTGGCTCCAAGTCTACTTTGTCCATATGGGTAGCTGACTGTATCGCCTGGGTTTACGGGGCAGCCGGCCTCTCATTGCAGCGTCGAGTTACGGCTCATCGTGTCAGGGCGAAGGCTGCGTCAGTGGCTCATCTCCGCTCTGTTCCATTGGCAGACATCTGCCGGGCCGTTACTTGGTCTTCAAGCCAGACGTTTGCGGCCCACTACTGCCTTAAGAGGGAGTCCCGCAGGGACAGTGCTTTTGGGCAGGCGGTACTCCATAATCTCTTTGGGGTTTAGGCAACTCCTACCCTCCGGACCTGGTGTTGGGCTACCGTTTGGGGGCGTTATCAGAGAAGATTCTGTTCTTGCATGCTGAGGCTCTAGAGGGAGCTCATTTTTTCAGCTTGGGGTCTCCGGTAGCCCTAAGCTGGGGAGTCCCATATGTGAGGACTGACTTCCTGCTTGGTCCTGGAGAAAGAGTAGTTACTCACCTGTAACAGGTGTTCTCCAGGAGCAGCAGGAATCAGTCCTCACAACCCTCCCTCCTCCCCTTGGAGTTGCAGTCATATGATTTATTTTTGCTATTTTTGCTGTCTTTTAGCTATGTCATCAGACTGAGCAAGATGGCACCCTTGGGCGGGAAGGGGACCGTGCATGCGCGCTGCATTCCCAAAGGCTTTCTTTGAAAGCTGGGGAAATGCTCCGCACGGGGGCTCCGTCGGCGCCGACGTCACCCATATGTGAGGACTGATTCCTGCTGCTCCTGGAGAACACCTGTTACAGGTGAGTAACTACTCTTAAATGGAGAATGATATAAGTCAATCCAAAAAACACACAAGGATAAAAAGCATAGTAATATAGTAAATGACGGCAGATAAAGACCAGCATGGTCCATCCAGTCTGCCCAGCAAATATACGGCAAGAGTTGGTGCACCCGTCGCTCTGTGCAGGCCACCCCTCCCCATGTCTTTGTTTAGGGGTGGACCCACCACTCCATGTAGGACACCCCTATTTGTTGAGAAGTTAGATGGTTCAGTTTATTTTGTTTTTATCCTGTTGCTATAAAGGGATCCGCAGTGCTTGTCCCATGCTGTTTTGAATTCCATCACCGTGTTTGCCCCCACCGCTTCCATCAGGAGAGCATTCCAAGCATCCCACCACCCTTTCAGTGAAAAAATATTTCCTGACATTGCCTTTCAATTTTCCACCTTGCAGCTTCATGTTATGCCCTCTAGTTTTGCAGCTTCCCAGTCTGTGGAAGAGGTTTGTTTGTTCATCGTTCCTCTTTAAGTATTTAAAGGTCTGAATCATATCTCCCCTATCCCTCCTCTCCTCCAAAGTGTACATATTTAGGTCTTGAAGTCTCTTCTCATAGGGTTTCTTACGCAGGCTCCAAATCATTTTGGTCGCCTTCCTCTGAACAGTTTCCAGTCTTTTTACATCTTTTGCAAGATATGGTCTCCAAATCTGAACACAGTATTCCAAGTGAGGCCTTACCAGCGACCTGTACAGTGGCATAAGTACCTCTTCCTTTCTGCTGGTAATCCCTCTTTGTATGCAGTCCAACATCCTCCTGGCTTGTCGCACTGTTTTGCCACCTTGAGATCATCAGAGATAATCACACCAAGGTCTTTCTCCTGAACCATGCACACCAACCTCTCACCCCCTATTGCGTTAATTTCCCTTGGATTTCTGCTAGCTAAGTGCATGACACTGCACTTTTTCGCATTAAATCGTAATTGCCAAGCATTAGACCATTCTTCCAGCTTTTGTAGATCTTTCCTCATGTTATCCACTCCCTCGGGGGAACTGTTCCCTCTAAGCTGTGCGCGTGCACACACCTCGCTGAGCGAGCGCACATACTTTACAACAGAGCGCACAAAAATTACGGCTCTGATTCTGATAGAAAACAACACAGACGTCTTAAAATGTAAAAGTTATGATTGTAATTACTAGAAATTTCCCGCTTCATTTAGTAATCATCTATTTTCATTTAATTTGATTAAAATCAATGTGGTGTACATACTGTATTTTGACGTGTAGTCAAATTTTAAAGTATATAACTCCGAGTGTCGTTGTGGCACACAAAAATTTAACCTTCCTTCAAAAGCTGAACACAGCTGATATTTTATGCGCACACAGCCTACAGAAAATTAGAGGGAACATTGCTCGGGGGAGTCCACTCTGTTGCAAATTTTTGTGTCATCTGCAAAAAGACAGACTTTTCCATTCAGTCCTTCAGCAATATCCCTCACAAATACATTGAACAGTGCCGAGCCCTGGATTGAACCCTGGGGCACCCCGCTAATCACCTTCCTTTCATCTGAGTGAGCTCCATGTACCATCACCTTCTGTCGTCTGTCAGTCAACCAATTTCTAATCCAGTTCACCATCTTGGGACCCATTCCCAAGCTACTGAGTTTGTTGACAAGCCTCCTATGAGGAATAGTATCAAAGACTTTGCTGAAATCCAGGTAGATAACATCCATCGCATGCCCCTGATCTAGTTCCTTGGTCACCCATTCAAAGAACTCAATCAGATTTGTTTGGCAAGAACATCCTTCAATAAAACCATGTTGCCTCGGATCTTGCAACCTGTTGATTTTGAGAAAGGTCACTATTCGCTCTTTAAGGAGCCTCTCCATTATTTTTCCCGCCACCGAGGTAAGGCTCACAGATCTGTAGTTTGACACTTCTTCCCTGTCACCACTTTTGTGTAGAGGTACGACATCAGCCATTCTCCAGTCCTGAGGAACCTCTCCTGTTTCCAAGGATCTGTTGAATGCATCCGTTAACAGCCCTGCAAGAACCTCTCTGAGCTCTTTCAGTATCCTGGGATGTATCCCATCCGGTCCCATGGCTTTGTCCACTTTCAGTTTAGCAAATTGTTCCATCACCTCATCTTCTGTGAATGGTGTGGTATCTACTTCATTCCCATTTTTATATTTGGGAGTCACAGCTGGTCCATCTCCAGGATTTTCTTTAGTAAAAACAGAGCAGTAGTATTTGTTTAGCAATTTCACTTTTTCTATGTCACTTTCCACGAGTCCTTTCCCAGCACTTCTGAGTCCTGCAATTCCAACTCTGATCTTCTTCCTTTCCCGAATATACCTGAAGAAAGTTTTGTCGGCACCCTTAACATCTTTAGCCATCTTTTCCTCAGCCTTTGATTTTGTTATCCTTATTTCTCTTTTTGATTCTTTGAGTTTGATCCTGTATTCATTTCTGTGTTCTTCTGTTTGCAAGCTTTTGAATTTTGCGAAAGCTGTGTTTTTTGCCTTTATTTGAGCAGCCACTTCTTTGGAAAACCAAATAGGTTTCCTTCTCCTCTTGTTTTTATTTACTTTTCTTACATATTTATCTGTTGCCCCTTTTATTGCCACCTTTAGTTTAGCCCATTGCAATTCCACTTCCCTTGTCTCCTTCCACCCTGTCATCTCCTCCTTTAGGTACTCGGCCATTTTCTTGAAGTCAGTGTTTTTGAAGTTTAGAACTTTGAGCTTGCTATCTTTGGCCTGTACCTTGGCTTTTATCTCAAACCACACCGTGTGATGATCGCTGTTGCTCACAGGGGCACTCACGCAGACATTTGACACGCTATCACCGTTGGTGAGCACTAAATCCAGCATTGTGCTTTCCCTGGTTGGTTCCATGACCATTTGTCTAAGTGATGCATCTTGGAGAGCATCTACAATTTTTTGCTTCTTTCCAGAGGTGCAGAAGGAGTAATCCAATCCACATCAGGTAGATTAAAGTCACCTAAAATGATTGCTTCCCCCTTTATGGCTATCTTGGCAATATCTATAATCAATTCGTTATCTATCTCTTCAATTTGAGTCGGAGGTCTGTAGACTACAGCAGTATGGATGACAGTGCCATCTCCTCTTTCCAATGCAATCCAGAGCACTTCTTCTTTTCCCCATGTCCCTGGCATTTCAGTAGCTTTAATATTGCTTTTGACATACAAGGCTACTCCTCCTCCTTTTCCATTTTCTCTGTCTCTTCTGAATAGATTATAGCCAGCTAGGGCTATATCCCAATCATGCAATTCATTAAACCATGTTTCTGTAATTGCCACAATGTCCAAATCCATGTCCACCATTAGGGCTTCCAGGTCCGGAACTTTGTTGGCTAAGCTTCGAGCATTTGTGCTCATTGCTTTCCAGCATTTACCTGGCTTGTGTGTATTTTGCATTGATTTTGTTCTGCCCACATCTTCCCACTTGTTTTTGATGTGTGGTTTAAAAGTGTGGCTGTTTCTGATGATGTTCTGCTTTTGCAGGGGGTGACGTGCAGGTCTTGACCTTCCACATCCGTCACCCCCTTTTCCTAGTTTAAATGCATATCCACATACTGCCTGAATTTTTCACTGCCTGCGACAGAGAGATGTAGTTCATCAGCACAGTATAGTCTCTTGTTGGTCCATCTGTTTCCCCATTCGCCAATAAATCTGAATCCTTCTTGTTTGCACCAGGTCTTGAGCCATGTATTAAAGCTGTTAATGTGATGCAGCCTTTTTGTCCCCTTACCAAGAACAGGCAGAACCTCTGAGAATGCAACAGTATTAACAATGGGCTTGAGTTTCTCTCCCAGAGATTGGAAGTCCTTTTGGACTGTAGAGGCACTGTTTCTAGCCAGTTCATTTGTGCCCAAGTGGATAGCAACATCAAGTTTGGAGTGTTCACTTTTTGCGCTAAGTACTTCAACAACTTGGTTTGTATTCCTGGCTGTCGAGCCTGGTAGGCACATGACTATCTTCTCTCCTTTGAACTGTGTTCCCAAGTTGGTGCCTCTGATGATGGAGTCTCCAAGTAGTAGTAGTTTTCTGTTTGGTGAGGTTTTCTTCATATTGATGCTTTAGCAGGAGATTGGGCATTGTCTGACTCATTTAAGGGCCCTTCAGTTTCTTTGGATTGAGCATCCTCATTAGTCAAGGCAGAGAAGGCATTATGCAGGGATATCTCTTGATGTATAGGATGTCTCTGCGTTACAGGTCACAATCTTCCAGAACCCACTGTGATCCATTTGTTCCTGGGGTGGTTGATTCTTTGTGGGAGCGGTGGTGGACTTTGTTCAGTTTGTATCCTAGAAGAGGTGTGTTTCATTGCAGCCATTTCCTCCCTCAGTAGAGTCACTTCTTTATGCATGGCAGTTAGGTCTTTCCTTAGTAGAGTTAATTCGTCATGCATGGCAGCTGACCTGAGGCACATAGGACAAAGCAAAAGACATCTGTTCTTGAACACTGAACTTTTGCTTATACGCTGAAAGATAGACGCAGAAAATGTTCTCGTCAAAGGTAACTTCACCGGTACATACCCTGAAACAGTCTTTCCCTACACTTGAAGGTATTTGTCACCTCAGACTCGGTATAGAGATATTGGTGCTCCTGCTCGTTATCTAATCCTCTATGCATTTCTCTGCATGGGCGCAAACAACATTAGCATATCATTTTAATACATGCAGACAATTTGCATATTATTTAAATAGCTTGTGTGAATATATTTGCTGTTGATGCACACGTCAATCTCTTTTCTGCATTTGGTGTGGCAGAACCTGTGCATATAAGTTACATTATCTGTGCGCAAAGGGCGTGCTAGTCTTTCTGCATTGGCCCGTTAGATTTAAGCCTTCTGAGTGGTCATTGTATGATTTAGGGCCCCTTAGACTAAACACTTAGCATGTGCTATTTGCAACAAGGCCTATTTTATAGCTATGAGCAGTTACTGTAGCAAGCATTAGTAAAAAGGGTCGTTAGTATTAGACTAGGGGCGGAGGTGGCTCATTCAAAAGCAAACATCCTAGACTTCACAAAAAATAACTTTAGTATGGGGGAGTACCTCAAGGAGTCAACTAGATAGGCATGCAAAACTGAAAGGAGATATTGTAAGGATGAAGTTTATTATTAGGAAAGTGAATAAAAAAAAGTGGCAAAAGAGACTCATCATTCTCAAAAGCAACTGAAAGGGTAGGGGAAAAAGGTTGACATTAATAAACTGAGATCACGAAAGAAGACAGTCAACAATATTCCTTAGTAATTTGCAGAACTATTTCTTTATGGAAATAGTGGTAGATGCATGGAATAGTCTCCCATTGGAGGTAGTAGAGACGAAGACGGTATCTGAATTCAAAACATAGAAACATGTTTCTATATCTGGCCAAAGGTAAGAGAATCTAAGAATATAATCGGGAGAATGATAATGGAAATGGGAAAAAAAATAGTTTAAACAATAAACAGCAGGACAAGACTATTTAGATGTTCATGACATGAAAGTTAAATAGCGGCATTGTGAACCTCAGAAGTGAAGGGGAGAAATATATAGAGGCTGATGAGGAAAAAGTGGTATCACTTTAATTTCTGTTCGGTGTTCACTGAGGAAGAGTTGGGACTAGAACCCCAGAAAATAGATACAAGCAGGAATAGAGGTCAGGGAGATCTCAAGTGAATTTCAAAAGACTGTTCATGGGGAGCTAGCTAAACTAAAAGTAGAAAAAGTGATTGGCCAGGAGGGAATACATCCAAGGGTATCAAGAGAACAAAGGGAAGCTCTGGTGGCTTTGCTGTCTGATATTTTTAGTGCTTTCATAGAGTTTGGAGTCGTTCTGGTGGAGATGGGCAGATGATGATCCTCTCCACAAAAGTAGGAATGAAGAGGAGGCTCAGAAATACAAGACGGTTAACCTGACTTCAAATGGTGAGTAAATTAATTGAGTCGCTGCTAAAAAAAAATCTGAGGCAGCATGAGGATCAGAAGCAGCATGGTTATCTCCAGGAACAAGCAGGAATGTAGTCTTCACATATGGGTATCGTCGGTACCGACGAAGCCTGCCCGGGAGCGCTCCCCAGCATCCAATAGGAAAGCTTTTGGGAGCATCCTACAGTGCCTTTGTGCTGCCTTCCCGCCTTTCCCAACTGTCCCTCTCCAGTTCCTGATGATAAAAGGCAAGATTATCTTGCTCTTGTTAAACATGCTCAGGATGTTTCCAAGTTTGTGAATCGTGCAGCCTTTGACTGCTTTGAATGCATAAGCAGAACCTCTGCTATTGCCATAGGTGCACGTAGAATAGCCTGGCTCCAGGCATCTGACTTGGAAATCTGGGTACAGGACAAACTGGGGAATATACCTTGCACAGGAGAGAATCTCTTTGGCAAGAATTGGCAGGAAAAAGCTAATGAGATAGATGCTGACAATATCACTTTGGATAGAATGTCTAAATCTACAGCTGATCCTGCGAGGAAAAGATCCTCTAAGAAACCATTCTTCAGCAAGAAGAAAAAGTTTTATCCCTCCTATACCCAGCAGGGACATCGTTTAGGTCAGTCTGCCCAAAAGGGACAGCAGCAACAACCTAGGCAACAAAGGCTCAGCAGACTCAGCCTCCACAGGGGCTTTGACTCCTGTCTAGAGAACGTTGCCTTCCTGGCTCTGAACGGCCCAGAACCCTCCACCATCTCAGGAAGGTTATGTCATTTTGCCCCAGATGGTGTCAGATAACAGCAGAAAATTGGACTCTGTCTATTGTACGAGAGGGGTACAAGTTTCATTTCTTCAGCATGCCCCCTCCTACAATGGTAAGACAGTTCAATTCTCTGACCTCTCTCAACAACCGGTTAGGTCAAGAGGTCACTATGCTCCTTGCTCAAGGAGCAATAAAAGAGGTACTCATTCCCCAACAGGGTACAGGGTTTTACTCCCCCTATTTCCTTATTCCAAAGAAAACAGGAGGACACAGACCCATTCTAGACCTCAAAGAGTTGAACAAATTCCTGTTCAGAGAGAAGTTCAAAATGATGTCTCTAGGAACTCTGCTGCCATACCTTCGGAATCAGGATTGGCTTTGTTCTCTAGATCTCAAGGATGCGTACACTCATGTTCTCATCCATCCAACTCACCGAAAGTTCCTTCGATTCCTGTTTCAAGGAAACACTACCAATACAGGGTTCTTCCTTTTGGCCTGGCCTCTGCACCAAGGGTGTTCACAAAATGCATGGCTGTGGTAGCAGCATTTCTCCGCACCCTGGGAATATTCGTCTTCCCCTACTTAGACGACTGGCTCATTCGAGCCCCTTCAGAGCCAGAGGCCAGGGTTGCTCTGTCTTGCATAAATTTCCCAAAGTCCAACCTTGCTCCCACTCAGTCCCTAGAGTTTATAGGAGCTCTTCTGGATACCAGACAGACAAGGGCCTACCTTCCACAGCCCCACTGCCTTCGCATTGTGCAGTTAGCTTCCCAAGCAGTGCTAAAACCTCACCTCACTGCTCGAGAAATGTTACAGTTGCTAGGCCACATGGCATCCGCCGTGCATGTGGTTCCTTATGCTCGCCTCCATATGAGGGCAGCCCAGTGGACCTTATCCACTCAGTGGACTCAGGCTTCAGGTTGCCTGTCAGACAAAATAGCAAACTCAGATTGCCTTATTTTATCCCTCCAATGGTAGCAGTCACCCAAAAACCTTTTGCTAGGGTCTCCTTTTCAGCAACCCCCACCCCAAGCCACTCTAACAACAGATGCTTCACAGGTGGGTTGGGGAGCCCACCTGCACGTCCTCTCTACCCAGGGTACCTGGACTCCACAGGAGGCATATCTTCATATCAACCTCCTGGAGCTCAGAGCAATTTTCCTTGCTCTTCGAGTATTTCACACCCAGCTCAGCTACAAGACAGTCCTAGTTCAAACGGACAATCAGGTAGCTATGTTCTATGTGAACAAGCAGGGCGGAACAGGCTCTCTGTCACTGTGCAATGAAGCTTTGCGACTATGGGCCCTCGCCAGAGAGCATCAGATCCATCTCCTTGTGGTGTATCTTCCAGGCATTCAAACCTCTTGGGCAGACAGACTCAGTCGAGTTCTGCTTCCACACGAATGGTCTCTCCATGCAGACCAGGTGGCCAAAATCTTTCAAATTTGGGGAACCCTGGACATAGACCTCTTTGCAAGTCCGCTGAATGCCAAACTTCCCCAGTTCTGTTCCAGAATTCCGGCTTGAGGTTGTCAGGCCAGGGATGCTTTCCTCCTTCCTTGAGGTCAGGACTTCCTGTATGCCTTTCCACCCATTCCCCTAATTCCCAAAACCCTGTTCAAGCTTCAGAGAGACAGAGGCCATATGATCCTCATAGCTCCACGTTGGCCACGGCAAATGTGGTACCCTCTGCTCCTACATCTCTCTCAAGCTCCGCCTTCAGAGTTAGGATCTGCCCCAGATCTTCTTTCTCAAGAGGACGGGATGCTGTGGCATCCCAATCCCCAGTCTCTGCATCTCAGGGCCTGATTGCTGAAAGTCTAGAACTTCACGCTCTTAACGTTTCCCAGCAGGTAAAGGATATCCTTCATACTTCCAGGAAACCTTCCACAAGACGCTCTTATGCTTTTAAGTGGAAAAGGTATACCATATGGTGCTCGCGGAAGGTTCTTAACCCTCTTGCGATACCTCTGGAATCATTACTGGAGTACCTCCTTCATTTATCAAATGCAGGGCTTAAGACCAATTAAGTGAGAGTCCATTTGAGTGCTATTGCAGCTTCTTTCAAGCCTTTCAATGGATAACCTATTTCCTCTCATCCTCTCATAGCGAAATTTAGGCCTTCTTTTAACGAAGCCTCCCATTAAGCCACCACCGGTGGCATGGGACTTGAATCTGGTACTTGGGCAGCTCATGAAACCGCCCTTTGAACCATTAGCCACTACCTCTTTGAAATTCCTTTCATGGAAATTTATCTTTCTCATTGCAGTCACATCTGATCCTCCTTATACAAAGTTCCATCATGATAAGGTAGTCCTTAGGACTCATCAACACTTTATGCCAAAGGTGGTTTCATCCTTTCATTTGAACCAAGCAGTTTACCTTCCTGTATTCTTTCCAAGGCCTCACGCCTCAAATGCAGAAAGGAACCTTCATACTTTGGACTGTAAAAGAGCTTTAGCCTTTTATTTGCAAAGGACACAGCAACATAGGAAATCCTATTAACTCTTTGTTGCTTTTGATCCTAGTCATTTGGGACATTCAGTCTCCAAAAGGACACTGTCCAACTGGATTGCACAGTGTATATCTTTTGCCTATGAGAGTAAGAACCTTCCTCTTGAAGGCCATGTCACAGCTCACAATGTGAGAACCGTGGCAGCTTCAATGGCTCATTTTCACTCTGTGTCTATCGATGACATCTGTCGAGCAGCTACTTGGGCTTCAGTTCATACCTTCAGCCCATTACTGCTTAGACAAGGACTCCCGTCAGGATGCCTTGTTTGGTCAGGCTGTTCTTCAACACCTGGTCCAGACTTAATCAACTCCTACCCACCATCCCTGGTAGGATGCCAGAGATCCATGGGGGGAAGTGGAGCCCTTTCACAAGGGCACACAACTTTCTGGGTCCACGTCCCTGGCATCTGCAGCTAGGGAGTCCCCATATGTGAAGACTACATTCCTGCCTGTTCCTGGAGATAGCATAGTTACTCACCTGTAGCAGGTGATCTCCGGGAACAGCAGGAATTTAGTCTTCACAACCCACCCACCTCCCCTAGGAGTTGTATCTTTCTCTCTCTTTCCCTCTCTCTTTTGTCTCAGCTATAAACTCAACTGGAGAGGGACAGTTGGGAAAGGCGGTAAGGCAGCATGCAGGCGCTGTGGGATGTTCCCAAAAGCTTTCCTATTGGATGCTGGGGAGCATTCCCATGCAGGCTCCGTCGTTACCGACCATACCCATATACCCGGAGATCACCTGTTACAGGTGAGTAATTATGCTTTACCAAACGTAGGTCTTTTCAAAAAAATGTGATCAGTTACTTTGACTGGGTAACCCAAGAGTGGATTGTGGAGACTGTTAGATGTGGTGTACTTAGCTTTTAAAAGGGCCTTTGACACTCCCACATAGGTGACTAATAAATTGAATGTCCTTAGTATGGACTCCAAAGTGACTGGGTGAGAAACTGCTTGAGTGGGAAGCAACAAAAGGCGTAATGGTAAATGGAATTTACTATGAGGAAAGAGGCTTCACCAGTAGGGCACCACAAGAATCTGTCCTTAATCCATTTCTTAATATTTTTGTAAGTGACACTGCAGAGAGACTGTCAGGTAATGTTTCCCTTTTCTGTGGATAATGCCAAAGTCTGCACCAAGGTGGACACCCTAGAACATGTGGAAAATATGAAGAGCAATTAATGAAGCTTGACAAATGGTCTAGATTTTGGCAGCCAAGATAAAATGCTTAAAAAGATGCATGGTCATGCATTTGAGCTGCAAAACTCCCAGGGCACCGTACAGTATGGAGGGTAAAGCTCTGTATATAATAGAGTGGGACTTGGAGATGATTGTATCTGATGATCTTAAAATGCCCAAATAGATAAATAAGGCAACAAGAAAAGCCAGAAGGATGCTTGGGTGCAGAGGAAGAGAAATGGTCAATAGGAAAGAAATGATAGTGCCTCTGGTGAGACCTCTTTTGGAGTACTGTGTGCAATTCTGGAGGCTTAGAAAATAACTGAATGGAATCTGTCTAGAAGGAACTACTTTTAGACAGAGGGAGAGTAATTGTAGTCATAAAGCATTTCAGGATAGACTTAAAGATCTAAATGTATGCTCTGGGGGAGAGGCGGGGAAGGGAAGATATTATAAGACATTAAAATACCCCCAAATTGGAGTCTGGCAATTTCCAGTAAAAGGAGACTACTTGGGGCCATTGATGATGGTAAAAGAGCGCAGCCTCATGAGTAAGCTAAGGAACTATTTACAGAAAGAGTAGTGGAGGAGTGGCCTAGTGGTTGGGGCAAGGTACTTCAGGCCAGAAGGTCGGGGGTTCAAATCCCACTAGAGGACAGCAACCTTGGGCCGGAAGGACTGGGGTTTCTAGTCCCCCACAGATGCTCCTTGTGGTCTTGGGCAAGCCACTTAACCCTCCATAGCCCATGTTCCCTGTAAAATAGTTATCTCCAAGTTATAATGCCCTGTTCAATGTAATTTCAGTTTGTTCAATGTAAACCGCACTGATGCAGAATAGCGCGGTATATAAGAGAATGTAAATAAATAAAATAAAATAGTGAACATACAGTACTACCTCCCAATGGAGGCAGTGAAGATGAGACTACTACCAGAATTCAGAAAACCATTGGACAAGCAGTGAGCATTTGAGGGAAAAGAAGGGGTTGTAGAGATTAGGCGGTTTGTATGAGTAAACTGGATAGGCCTCAGACCTTTTTTCACCATCATTTTCTTTGTTATAAGTTCCTATTATGCCAAAGAGTGAAGGTGGCACACCTTAGCATGGAAAAGAATTGCTATATGTAAGGAACAGTAGAACTAAACAGAATTTTATATTATTAATGACTGACTAATAGTGTTCTGGAATGTCAAATTGCAGCACATAAAAGCACTGATGTATCCTACAGTATCAAATTAAGAAATGAATGCAGAGATCATGCTGTTAGCTTATAACCGTACAAGGCCCTAATAACACAGATCACACCTGGGGTTTGTAATATGGTTTTGTTGTACTTTATAGGATATTGCAGATATAAGAAAAATATGGTGACCTGCTAATTGATTAATGGAATATTACAATATGAAGAAAGACTTAGACAGCACTGAATGTTTCATTTGAGAAAGATGGCTATGATTTCTGGCTTTGAATGTTTGAAAAGTCAGCATGACGAGTTTTAGTAAATAAAGGAGCTTTTATATAATTTTCAAGTTTTAAACTGTAGAAAGAATTTAATTCAACTAGTGAGACATGGGTTCAAATTTATTTTTGAAATTACAATGGAACAATATAAATTTCAGGGCTTAATTTGTAAATAACTAGGAAGTGGATCTGTAGAGTGAGATGGGGGGGGGGAGCCAGGCCCCGATTTTCTAAACCTTATACCCACACACGCCCTAAGAAGCAATCTCAGTCCTCTTCCACTACCAGCTTCTTGCACTCCCACCCCCAACATGTATTTATTAAAAAATATTTATAATCCATCCATCTTCAGATTTTGAACAGCATACAGATAACTTACACAATATTTCTCTGAACAAGCAGGAAGTAAGTCCTCATGTATGGATGATGTCACCGGAGCCCATGTGGAACACTCCCCAGCTTCCATTGGAAGCTTTTGGGAGCTGCACTCAATTGCACACGTGCCTTCCCACCTGCCGAGGCACCATCTTCCTCAATCTCCTTTTTTCTGCGGAGCCCATAGGATGTATCCTGCACCAGCGGAAAAGTGTTTTCTCCGTTACCCCCTGCTGGTATTTTTTTCTTAAGTAATTTTCACTGCTTGTCATTGGTTAGTCTGCTCCCAGGCGATATTTTCCTTTTTCATTTTATTTTTTGTCTTTTTCCATTCCAGGCTTTTGTTCCCACCATCACAATCGATGCCTTCACCCTCACCAACATGGTCTTTCTGTACATGTCTAAGCCAGTAAGTGGATTGAAGAAATGCATGAAATGTGGCCACACCATTTTCGATCATGGATAGGCATAATTGGTGCCTGCAGTGCCTTGGTCCTGATAATTAGCTCCCTTCCTGCAACCTTTGCCTGCAGATGACAAGGAGTGGCCTGAAGGGCTCTGAAAAGCAGAAGGGGAGTCCCTTTCAAAATGTTGGATTCAGCATCTTCGGCTCCAGCATCAACAATGCTGTCATGGAATTCCACCGAGGCATCAACTGGGTGGGATGAAGGGTTAAGTAATGTGCCTAAGGTCACAAGGAGTGTTAATGGGATTTGAATCCTGGCTTTCTTGGTTCCAGCCCAGTGCTCTAACCACTAGGTTGCTCCTACGCTCCACTCCAAAACAATAAAACATACAAAATTAAAATAATTCAAAGTCTAATAAATAACACCTTAAGCTTAATCTCTTTCTGCTGTAAGCTCCAGCTCAGAATAAAGCAGTAGTTCCTGATGGCTATAAATGTAGATTCCACTTTGGTTTGTAGAAAGATTCCCTAAAAAATACATTAAGAAGCATAGGTATACCAGAATACCTGATTGTTCTCTTGCACAACCTTTACATTGATCAAGAAGCAACAGTTCAAACAGAACAAGGAGAAACAGAATGGTTTAAAATCAGCAGGCTGCATACTTTCCTCCTACCTGTTTAATTTATATGCAGAACAAATCATCAAAGAAGCAGGACTGTATGAAGATAACCGAGGTGTGAAGATTGATGGAAGACTCATCAACAACCTTCACTATGCTGATGATACCACATTGCTGGCTGAAACTGAAGATGATCTGAAACATTTGCTTCTCAAGATCAACGAACATAGTCTTAAAATGGGCCTGCACCTTAATATATAGAAGACAAAGATCCTGACAACTGGCAAAATCAATAAGTTCATCGTTGATGGAGAAGAAATCAAAATAGTGGACAACTTTACTTGGATCAACTATCAATAAAGAAACGACAAGCAGTCAAGAAATCAGACGACGCATTGCTCTTGGCAGAATGGTTATGAAGGACCTAGACAAGATTCTCTAGAGCAGAGATGTCTCTCTCCATACAAAGATTTGACTTGTTCAAGACATGGTATTTTCAGAAACGTCATATAGATGCAAAAGTTGGACAGTGAAAAAGATAAGACAGGAAGAAAATTGATGTCTTTGAATTATGGTGCTGGTAACGAATACTGTGTATACCATGGAATGCCCGAAGAACAAGCCAGTCTGTACTAGAGGAGATCAAACCTAAGCTTTCCTTAGAAGCTCAGGTGACAAGACTTCAACTGTCATACTTTGAACACATCATGTGAAGAGAAAGATCATTAGAGAGAGACGACATGCTTGGCAAGGTAGAAGTCAATGCAAAAGAGGAAAGCCAACATTGAGATGAATCGATACAATAACAGCAGCTATGGGTGCCAATCTGTCAAGAATGAGCTGCCTGACTGAAGACCAAACACAGTTTAGGACAACTATCCAGAGGGTCACCATGAGTCGACACAGACTCGATGGCACTTAACAACAACCCTAGAAGATAAGTCAGAGGATGCAAACAAAATTAGCATCTCATATAATAAATGCAAAAATCCCACATCCCGCATTCACAGACCCCACACCCTTCTATAACAAAAAAAAGAATTTTTATGTATATATTAATCACTTTCAACAAACTTAATCCCAGCTATAAACAATCATAGAGAACAAAGTAGTGAATGAATAAACACACTAAACCATAGGTAGTAAAAAAAAAGCCTCAGGTAACTTAACCTCCCTCTATGTGGCTATTCAAAGCCATAGGGGAACAAACAGCTCCACATAGGCTTAAAAAACTCCTCCCATCATAACCAAAAATTCAAAGTGTTTTTATTACAAAATATTTAAAAACATCTACAACAGAAGGTACCCCAAGGCACCCTGATGGTAACAACCACTCAAAATGATTTAGAACATCAATTCCACAAGCAGGAGCTATTGAATTGAGAATCCCAGACCAACGCAATGGCCACCTCTAAAGGAATAAAGAAAGAAACAATCACAGAACTACTACAGCACAGTTCAAAGAACCTGCCCTCAGCCCCATACTTAGCTTTAAACTGCAGCTCTTCAAAATTGCAGCACTTCCATCCCTTCATTCAAACACTCCCGCACTGGATGCCACCACTACTTCATTCACCACTTAGTTCTCCACCATAAAATTTCTCAAAATAACCCTCAGAATTACCCTACAAAGATCTTTGTTTCACTATAATTAGCTTCTTCAGGGGTTAAACTACCAAGCTGAAATTCTCTGTGCAAAAATACAAACACTAGCCGCCAACAGCGTTTAAACACCTAACTCCGCCCAATAAGAAACAAACTGCCCTACGATTGGATAAACCCAACCACTGTCTTACGTTTGGAACACATGGTAACCCAGGCTGTCGCTGCCACCACTTCATCTATGGGTTTGTAGTTCCATTTTCAGTAAGAAAGGCAGAAGTGCAAGTCTTTAGAAGCAGTGAAGCAAACCCAGAACTGGATCAGTCTGTCAGGAGGCCACCCTACCTGTCAGTAAAGCGAAGGGAGATTTAGCCATTTTCTTCTCTTCATTGGTATAAGGTGGAGCCCTGCTCTGTTGGTAATGCAGAGGGGGAATTAACTTTTTAATGCTATAGGAACAATAGAGTACTGCTTCCTTCTTGCCTAAGCAAATTTACTTAAATAAATACAAAAAGGGCAGTAATGGGTTAAATGACTTGTTTGAGGTCAATGGAAGCATGAATGAGATTTTGAACTTTGGCTCCCCTGCATTTCAGCCTGCTATTGTAATCACTGAACCACACCACTAGGAGGATATGGATGGCTAATCTCCATGTGACACATTCATTGAAGTTAATAACTTAAAATGCATCTATGAAAAAAAGTGGTCTTCAAATTTATCTGCTAAAAGATCATTAATAAATTATCAATGTAAATCAAACTTATAGACATATTTAAAAGATGAAATATGTCAGAAAATTGTTCAGACTGCACATTAACACTTCTAAATCTGCAAAGCTTCTTCAGACCTGTATAAGGTCTACTTCTTTTCAACTTTGTTGCATACTAAATTCAGACTTGGGCTAAGCTTAGATTTGCGGCAAAGGCTACATTTCCCATGACAATAGCTAGGGTAATAGCCTGGTTTGCTTCTCTGTTCATTTTGTTAAAATGAACATCATCAAGGGGAGACGTGTTTGTGAGCCCTAAATACTGTCACTTGTCTAAGTCTGTACCGGTGATGAAAAAAACCTTCCACACAGTTTAGAAATACCATCAAAGAAGGCAAATCTCTTTCTTTGGATTTAATTTTTTCTTGAAGGATGAACATTCCAAATAAATTTCAGAAATGAATGGTCCTAAGTGAAGTGTTCCTACTGGGGTGTGTCTCAGGGATCCTCATTATCTCCTATGCTATTTAACAATATTTTTTCTCAACCTCTTGGTCAGATAACACAGGTACACTAAAAAAAATTTTTTTTTAAACTGCCTCTAATGTTTCGATTGATTTTTACGTTTTTTGGTGCGCTGAATCCAAATCTGGTAACCAATTTGCTCCATCACGTACAGAATTTTTGCTACATTGGGTTAGCAGTTTGAGGTGAACGTTTCAGATTGAGTGCGATCGAGATAAAAGTTTCTTGGATGAATTCTTTATACTAATTGTTTAGTAGTTATTCAAATAAGAATAAAGAAAATTGTAACAAGGCAGCACATAAGAATAGAGTAATGTCAACAAAACACACTGTGATGGTAGCAAAATTGTCTGCACTTAAAACAGCCACATACATGTGCACAAACATTGAGCATATAAGAGCGAGGTTAGACACAAAGCAAAGCAAAGAAATGTGCAAAAAATGTTGTACAGGTATGTATGTAAGAATAGAAAACGCAAACCGCACCATTGCAATACATGAAGACAAACACCCGATGGTGTGAAAATAAAATTCTAATAAATGAGATCCGACACTGTGGTAATAACTAGCAAATTTTTATTTCAAAGTTTAGTAAAAACACGATATTTGTCAACACAGTTTAGCTTTTAAAGTCATTCTTGGGTCAATCAATCTCCTGGTGGGCCCGTTTCTTCTTCCCCCGAATGCTTCTCTTGGTGCGCTGCTTGGCGTATTTTTCATCTGGGGTTTCCCGCAGCAGCAACCAGCAGAAATCAGCCATCATAGTGGTGTTCCATCTGCCTTGGTACCTTCTCTCTGCGTCCTTGATGTCCTGGTGAAACCTTTCGCCTTGTTCTTCACTGTACGCCCCCAAGTTTTCGGGAAAGTAGTTCACATGGGAGTGCAAGAAATGGACTTTCAGGCTCATGTTACAGCCTTGTTCTTTGAAGGCATTGAGCATCCTGGCAACAATATCCTTATAGTTCTCATCCCGCCTTTTCCCCAAGAATTTGAGAACAACATCCTTGAAGGAATCCCAGGCTTCTTTTTCCTTCTCAGACATCGTTTCAGCGAATGCTCCATCTGAAATGAGTTTCCTTATATCAGGGCCAACAAACACTCCTTCCTTTAGCTTTGCTTCAGAAAGTCGGGGGAACTTTGAGCAAAGGTACCAAAAGCACTCACCATCTTTTGGAAGGGACTTGATGAATTGCTTAATGAGACCCAACTTAATGTGGAGAGGTGGTAATAGAATTTTATCACGAGGTATCAAGCTCTCATGAAGAACATTTTTCTCACCGGGTCTCAAATACTCCCGAATTGGCCAGTCTTTTTTTCCCCCAGTGTAGGTCGCGGGCCCAGCTATCCCACAAGCAAAGGAAGCAGGGATATTTGGTGAAACCGGATTGCTGCCCTAATAGCATGGATAGAATTTTAAAGTCTCCACAAATCATCCACTTATGCTCATCATAATGAATCTTCTGAAGAATCAGGGCCAAATTCTCGTATTTTTCTTGGAGAATAACAGAATGAGCAATAGGAACTGAAGCGAATGTGTCGCCATTATGAAGAAGAACACCTTTTATGCTGTCTTTTGACGAATCAATGAACAGCCGCCATTCAGCAGGATCATACTTGAGTTTAAACTTTTCCATCACTCCGTATATATCGTTGCAAAATACCAAATCTTCCTCTTTGCTGAAATACTTCAAAAATTGTGTCTCGCGGTTGCGGTACCAATAAAAAGTTGTTCCTGGTGACAATAGATTTTTCTGTTTAAGCCGAGAACCTAGCAGTTGGGCAGCATCTTTTGGGAGTCCTAAATCCCGGACTAAATCATTCAATTCAGCTTGAGAGAAAAGTTCAGGTTTCGGATCTGGTTCAGTTTCAAACTCGGAAGTACTGGACTCATCGGGAAAAGCCATCTGATGAGTCTCATGATCAGAACCGTCCACACAAATATGATCCAAAGATTTTGGTGGTTCAGGCACAGGTACTTCGTTGCTATGAGGCATAGGCCTAATTGCTGAGGGAAGGTTGGGGTAACTTATTACGTTCTTATTTTTTAAGTTGTATCCCTTCACAATGCAAGAGCAAAAATAGCAGTCACTGCTGTGGTCTCTTTGTTCACGCCACATCATAGGTATTCCGAAACAAAATGCTTGTTTTTTACCTTTCATCCATAAGCGTAGATCTTCCTCACATGTCTTGCACACTTTGTGAGGAGCCCACGGTTTGTCTTGATCGCCTAACTTCAAACCGAAATAGGCGAAATATACTTTTTTAATAAATGCAGAAATGTTCTTCTGCCGCTTTTTCACGGTATATTCCCCACAAATAAAACAAAAACTGTCCGGAGAGTTGACGCAACCTCTGGCTCTGTGAGCCATCACAAATACACAGCACTGCAAACTACAACTGTAGTGAACCACTTCGGAATAAAGCTGGATTACGACTGAGCAAACAAAAGGTAATAATGAACTTGCAAGAAACTGAAATTTGACAGGAACGTTCATGTCTCAACCACCGTGTTTGAGCGAGCGAACGAGGCGAGGCGAACAGGAAAGAACATGCGCCAGCGCGAGTACTGGATTTAGCCCCCCGCCTCCCAATTGTCCTGTTAATGTATAAAATGAATACAAAACACTCTAAAATATCATGAGGGAGTGTTTCTAGTTAGTTAACCATTACAACCTCTATTTTGGGCCAAGAAAATAAACTGCAGTCGGCTAAAAAGAAATTATGTGAACATTCCTTATATGGGTAAGAAATCTAATTTTGCAAGAAAACGTGACGTGATGGAACATTTTGGCTATTTTTCCTGGATTCAGCACCCCAAAATCTATAGGAATCAGTTGCAAAACTGGAGGCAGTTTTTTGGTAGTGTACCTATGTAATTTGACAGTGGGATTTTCTTGCATGTATTTTTGCATACAGCATTCAAATACTGCTTCAGTTGGGGAAAACCCCTGATTGGATGACTGACCATGGGAATGACTGCTTAGATCAGGTAGATAAATGGTTAAAAGCTAGAGAATTATTGAATGTATTTAAAATAGAGTATTTGGAGATGCTAATTGGACAAGATTTGCTCAGAGACCTAATTGTAATGGAGTGGTCATTCCAGTGAATGACTCAATTAGAAATTTGAGGGTGTTGCTGGATCAGGATGGTACTTTCCACTCTCGAGCAGCTTGGGATACTCAATGCTTATATGTTCTGCTTAATGAAGCAGTTTAAGCCATATTTGAATGATGACACTACACTCTGCATTCGGCAATTCAAGCTTTAGTATATAGTATTGTAAGTCTTTCAGCTTCCTAGGTGGGCTAGTTAATTAGATCTCGCTCTAGATGTTGGTCCATATTAAAAGAAAGGGAACCTTACACACAAACTATTAGGACCTTCAAACAACACATCCATAAATAAGAACATAAGATATGCCATACTGGGTCAAACCAAAGGTCCATCAACCCCAATATTCAGGTTGTATGTACTCTTTAAGTTCTGAATTCCCTTCATCCATATAGCAGTGTATATGATCGTTTTATCATTTTTCCTACAGTTCTGTGCTCCCTCTCCCATCTCTCTCCTTTCCCCGCCCCTCCTCACCCTGGGTAGTCATAGTCTGTTTTTTTAAGCTATGTTTAATTCACTTCTCAATGTCTTGCGCTACCTTTTAGGATCTCTTCATTTTGTCGTGAAACCTCTCCTTTTTTCCAATGAATATTTTTACCCATCTTTTCACTTCCCTTTTGATTGATATAAGTTCACGGTTTATTTTTGTACCACTGTCACCTACTACTATTATTTTTGTACCATCACTAATAAGCCTGCCTGTTTTTTAATATGCATTAGGGCGCCTGTTAACATCAGCCAAATGTAGATTTAAAAGACCAGACATGCGCTCGGCGCTCCTGCTGTTTTGTCCCACTAAGACACTGAAGGTAGGGATCTGTAGCAGATATTACATATTCATCCTCTTTTCCCTTTCTTTTTGTTTGGGTATGCTTTATAATTATTTATTTATGTTGTTTTTAAGTAAGCCATGTGATTATTTTCCAAAGGAGTGAGGAGGCAGTTTATACTTTTTATTTCTTTTTCCCGTGATTCGTTTCTTCTGCCACGGGTTTCCCCTTCTCCTATTTGTAGTCTTTTGGTTTCATGTATTTCAAATCATATTTTGGAGCATTTGAGCTATTTATGGTTACATATCTGCCTCCTTTTCATTATCTGACAGTTAACTATGGATTTATTTCTGCACACGCGTTTGTTTTTAATTGCTACTACTTCCCTTCCTTAGGCGTTTGGCGTTCCCTTGTTGGATTGCGTATAGTGGTAGGAGATATCCTCCACTCTTTTCAGGATTGCTGTATTGTTATCCAGCATGCTTGAATATGTGTGGTGCTAACTGATACACAGTACATAATTGTAAATGTCTTTCCCCCTTTCTCCGGGGAATGTGCATGATTAATGTCTTCACCTCTAGATAAGTGTTCAGTTTAGATAGATATAGGTTCTTTTTTGAGATTAGGGGAGTACACATTTAGTGCCTCTTACTTTTAATAGTTCATATACTGCCTGTATATTGTTTTCTGCACCCTTCATCTCAAATTTTAATTAGATGACTTATACGTCCCATGGCTGGCCCCTTTTAATGTCCACATTATTTATATCTGTCCCATGACATGGTTTTGTTTGGTATGCATATTTCCTATTCGTCTCTCCGGGCCAGTCCAGGGAACCTTAGGGTTGTCAATCTCCTTCAGCAGCTGAGGACTGAAAACCAAAAGTTTTGTTGTTTTGATGTAAACCGCGCTGATGACAAATAGCGCGGTATATAAGAAATGTTAAATAAATAAATAAATAAATAAATAAAATAGCCACTCCCCCTGATGACAGCTCTTCAGTCTTCAGTCCTCAGCAGCTGAACAGGACGTGGAGAGCTGACAGGATTCTTGAGATAGGCTTAATTCAGTGAAATTCTGAGAAAGTTGGCTCTAGCAGGGCTCTAACCTCTCTCACCAACTACATAGATATATAGATATTTTATTCTTCCCTCCCGTTGTATTCAATTAAGCTAATTGAAAAAAATATATATATATATAAGGAGGAGGTGAGACGGTCCGTGGCTGTAACTTTAGCAGCAGCAGTCAAAAGGCAGTGCCTGCCTTTCTTCTAGGACGTCTCCGGTTGAGGGGGAAATGTCCTAGGAGCCCCAGGTTCCACCCACCTAACTCGGCAGTGGCGATTCTCCAAATTCCGCTGGCTGCAGGAACCGGAGCATCGGACCATTAAACAGCTGCGATCTGGTGAGTGTTTGTTTTTTCTGGCTGGGTAGTTTTTAGCGATAGGTGTGCAGTCGGTATTTTCGGAGCTCGCAATTGTTTTCTTTTCTAAGCCGGCGGCAGATCGTTTGTCAGCACGCGCAGTGCACGCTTCATTTGTCCAGTATAATGGAAGGCAAGGCTGGCGTAGGGGAGTCTGAGAGGCCTCTCCTCACGGCGGAAAAGGCGGGAACGGCAGCCATCTTACCTGAGAAAGCCGTTTCGCCCATCAGGCAGCATAAACAGGGGAAAAGAAAGACAAAGTCTGTTAAAGAATCTGCTACTGCTATACAGGAAGGACAAAGAAGATATTCTTCCGCAAATGGACAACCAGAGGAGAGCAGCGGAAGTATGACCACAGCCTACCAGGTGATAGATAAAATTCTTTATTAAGGACCCAACTTAACAAGTTTCGGCCGCAGCCTTCGTCAGGGGTCTAAAAAAACAAATATACATAAATTAAACAAAAAGCTAAAAACTAAAAACAGGAAAATATAAACATCATGAAAAATGGATAAAGCTATGTTGTAAATAACAGATTACCAGGGAACCACATAGATGATGTGAGAAACACGTCTATGCGGTGGAGCAATCACTCTTCCCAATCTGTAAAGCAGTAAAATTACAGATGTAAATGAAAGTAGAATAAAAGCTATATAGCATTAAAATAACACAAATATATGAAGATCAAATAAAAACGTACTAAATGCTTTATCTATACATACATTATTAAACAGCTAATTATGTGTTACAAACTATTAAAAAAATTTAAACAATAGGATACAAAAAAGACATATGTAACATAAATGCATAAAGAATGATTAAAAAGAAGAAAAAGATGAAAAGAATAAAAACTGAGTAGCAGGACAGTTAAATTACATAAATATATAAAAATCAATTAAAAACAAACTAGCATCGATAAACAGCTAATCATATAGTACAAACTATCAAATAAAGTAAAACAGTGGGGTACAAAAGAAACGTATATGATGTATCTGGGCGGACATGATTCTTGATCCATAAAACCTACTATAAAACATTGATTTGTGGTTACAAACTTAAAAGAACGTTTGAACTTGAAAGAACATATAAGCGACTATAGCACTCAAAAGGAAAAATGTACAGAGAAGCTATTGGGCCAGAAGCAGAAGTAAAAGCAATAGAAGAACTGAAACGCAACGATGTGGGGCAGAGGCAGTAGACGTGTCATACCGCAAATCATTAAAAGGAAAAGAAAAGAGTGCCATTAGCTGGGAGGAGCTGTCGTGCTAAAGAGGTTTTGTGTTGGGCTTGTGTTATTCAGGGCCAAAAAGAAGGTATAATTGGAACATCATATATTTCTATGAGAGGAACTCAGGGCAGGGCATTAGCAAACAATGCATTGAGCACTGCATATATTTTATTTATTTTATTTATTTATGTGCTTTTCTATACCGCCCCTTCCAGAGATCAAGGGCGGTTTACAAGGAACTTAAAACAACAATACAGCAGAACAGTGCAATATTGCATTACATTAAACATTAAGTATTACATAAGCACTATGATACATGGAAAACAGTGTGTAAGCTATTAATAAAAGGAACATAACTATGTTACAAGGAACCAAAAATGGCAAGTTATTTACATGGTTAGCAAGAGTTATTTGCAGTCATAAGTACAATATTGGGAGGAAGCTGACTTGAGGGGATATTCAAATGAAGTCTGGATTTAGGTGGGGTAAACTTGTGTTTGGTTAGTTGTATGTTCTTGTGTAGTAAATTTGATTTCAGGTTGTAGGTTGCTATAGTGTTGAGTAAAGAGGTAGGTTTTTAGTTCCTTCCTGAAAGATGTGAGATCCTTAATCTCTCTTAGGTTTAGGGGCAGTTTATTCCATTGGCTGGGAGCATAAAATGAAAAGGCAGTGTTGGAGGTTATTTGTTTTGATTTTGTCACGGCAATGGGAATTAGTAGCATGTTGAGGTTAGTTTTTCTTCTAGTTCTGTTTTCTTGTGGGGTTTGAAGTAGAGTTGCCAACTGTGATGGGGCTAGGTCATTAATGAGTTTAAAAGTTGTGACAAGTGTTTTATATTGAATCCTACTATAAATGGGTAGCCAGTGAAGAGCGTATAGGATAGGAGAAATATGATCGAATATTTTAGCTTTAACAATGATTCGAGCAGTGACATTCTGAGCTCTTTGAAGGATGTGTAAATTCTTTTTGGATGTTCCTTGGAGGATGCCATTGCAGAAGTCTAAGTGTGGCATAATGAGAGCCTGGACAACTGTTCTGAAATCGTTGATGTCAATGAGGGGTCGGAGTTGCTGTATGGTTCTCAGTTTGAAAAATATAGTTTTGGCAGTCTGCTTTATGTGGTTAGTCATGCTTAGGGTTTTGTCTAGTGTCACTCCAAGGTATTTAATTTCAGATTTGACTGGTAGAGTAATGTTCAGAATGTTGATGGAAGTTGGGGGGGTGAAGGTGGTATTTCTTGTTACGAAGAGTGCTTCAGTCTTTTTGTAATTAATATCCATATGGATAGAGTGGAGCCATTTTTCAGCTTCAGAGAGGCAGGAGGCGATATTGAGGAAATTAAGGTTAGTTATGTCTAAAGGAGCGAACAGCATGATGTCGTCCGCATAGATAAAATATCTTAGATTGTGACGTTGGAAGATTGCACAAATAGGTTGTATATAGAGGTTAAAAAGTAATGCAGAGAGTGAGGATCCTTGTGGGATACCACGTTCTTGTGGGAATGGTAGTGAGGGGGAATGGTCTAAATGGACATATTGGAAGCGATTAGAAATGTAGGACTTAAACCAGTTCAAAGTGGTATCTTTCAAACCTAGTTGTGATAGCCTAGATAAGAGGGTATTATGGTCAACACTGTCAAAAGCTGAGGAAATGTCGAGGAATATGAGTAAGAAGGTCTGCTTTGTGTTATCAATACCTCGGATAAGTGAATCAAGAAGGGATATGAGTAAGGTTTCTACTCCGTGATAAGAGCGGAAACCATACTGGTACTCATCCAAAGGGAAGTTGGTATCAATATGATTTTGGAGTTGTATCTGGGCTACCTTTTCAATGATTTTGGCTAAAAAAGGTATGCTGGCAATGGGGCGGTATGAGGATGGGTCTGAACTGTTAAGGGTTTTATTTTTTAGTAAAGGGCGAATCGCCGAGTATTTCAGATCATCTGGCATGTAACCTTGAAGTAGGGATTGATTTACCAGTTTCAAGATGTATGGAGCTAGTTCGGATTTTGTTGCTTTAACCCAAGATACCGGGCATGGGTCCAGTAGTGAAGTGGTAGTATTGAGGTTTGATATAATCTCAAGCAGTTGTTTGTTGGAGATTGTATGGAATGAGCTCCACTCAGTGATGGAATTTGGTGTGGGAGAGGTTAGGATAATGCTTGGACGGGCGCTTAGTTTGAGCTTATTGGCAAAATGGTTTGCAAGGAGTTGTGGATCTATTGGTGTTTTATTAGGGGTGTTATCGGGAACCTTAGTTAGAGATTTAATAATCTCAAAAAGTTCCCTAGGTCTATTGATGGACTTAGATAATGTTTTGGTGTAGAATAGCCTTTTTGTGTTGTTAATGGCTTCCTTGTATGTTTTAAGGCTTGAGAAATATTGAACCCTGAGTTCAGATGTTTTTTTCTCTCTCCATTTAGTCTCTAATTTTCGAAGGTTTTTCTTTAGAGTAGCAAGTTCAGAGGTGTACCATTTCTCGGACAAGCTAGATCTAGATTTTCTTTTATTAGAGGTTGAATATTTAGCTTCTGATTCAATAATAGAGTTCCAGGTAGAAACAAATTCGTTAAGATTATTTGACGTACTGTCTAATTTTGGAGAAATAGATTCTAAAAAACTTTCTTTGTTGAACTGACGAAAACTTTGTTTTGTGCATTTGGCGTTATTGTGAGTAGAGTTGGTGGGTTGGAATGGAAGAGAGAAATGTATCAGGAAGTGATCTGACCATGGTACTTGAGTTGTGGTGGGCGAAGTAGAAAAAGATGAGAGTGTGAGGTGAGATGGAAAGAATATTAGATCAAGGGTATTACCTTTGCAATGAGTGGGGTGGGTCATTATTTGTTTAAAACCCATTTCCTCCATTGCTTCAATGAAAGATAGTGCATGGCTATCTGGTAATGAGGCAAGGTTAAGATCTCCTAAAATAACAGAGGGTTTTCTCAGTGAAGAGTTACATGCAACCTCAAGTATTATGTCTAGATTATGTATGTCAGGTGTGGGGGGTCTGTAGATAAGGCAGATGGCTATATTGTTATTTTCAATTCTGAGTATATCAATACCATCATGTTTATCTAGTAGGGTAGGCGAAAGATTGAGATGAGATTTTGCTATTATAAGAACTCCGCCACCTCTTTTTCTGTCTCTATTATTGTTGAGTATGGTATAACCATGTACTCCTAGTTGGTTAAGGAGAACTGAGTCAGATTCGTTTAGCCAAGTTTCAGTTATGCAGAGTAGGTGAGGATTTTCATCTATAATAAGATCGGTTATGATGGGGATTTTGTTCCTAATTGATCTGGCGTTGATAAGTATGCAATTTAGTTGTGTTGATTGTGTAGTGATTTGTATGGGGTTATTAATTGGTGAAGGGTTCAATTGGATTAGTCTTTGAACATGAATGTTGGTTTGTGCGTGGTTTGTTTATGGATGGATTACTGATAATATATCTTTGTGTGTTGTGTCTGGGTTTGTATGGGATGATATGAATGTGTGCAGGCTTGAAAATGTTTGAGGTTGGAGTTAAAGAGTGAATGGGAGGGGTGTGGGAGAGTAGTACCCCTAGTGTGAGCATTAGAATATTTAAGGTGAGTGTAAGAAATCTTTTTAGATCCATTGTTAGTTATATAGGTAGGTATAAGTGTCAGAAAAGTTTTGCTGTGGATAATAGAGGCACGTTAGTACTGAAATGTATAGTACGTGCTAGTAATAATGTATTATTAGATTTTGAGATACAGATGCAACAGCTATTGGTTGAAGTTATCAGATTGGTAGCGGATCTGCTGATAGCAGTTCCAGGAGAACTGAGTGGTTACTGACAACAGTATAGTGTGTAATGTGTTACTAACAACAGTATAGTGTGTAATGTGTTACAAACAACAGTGTGAAGTTACAAACAACAGTATGATAGTTTCAGTTCAGCTGGAGATCAGACATTAATCATTAACTGGGTGGATATTGACAGTGGTATAGTGTGTATTTTGTTACAAACAACAATAAACTCAACTGGTAATCAACGTTAATTATTAATATCAGCAGTACTATGGTTAGTTATTACTGATAATAGTACAGTGGTTAATTTTTGCTGATTCCACTGGGGATTGATTCAGCTGGGGGTGATCATTAATTGTGACAGTATAATGATTAATTTTTACTGGCGATAGTATAGTGATTAATCATTAATAATAACAGTACGATTACCAGTTCTTACTGATATAAGATTAATTATTACTGACTCTGCTGGTAATCATTCATTCATTGTGAGAGTGTAATGATTAATTGATACTGGCAACAGTAAGGATTAATCATAACTAGAATAGTACAAATGTAAGGTGATTACTGTTATTAGTACAGAGGCTGATTATTTCTGATTAACATAAGTTCAGTGTTTCGTTTGGAGTTGTTATAAGGTACTGGTAAAAAACATTATATGTCAGGTAACATTCATATAGTTTCAGGCAACAATGTATGCTTTTCTGCAACTAGGATATGCGTCGAGATTACTGGCGACAGTAAAAGTAAATGTGTTGATAGTCATAGAAATGAAGTACTTGCAGTTCTAGGTGGAAGCGTCGAGATTACTGACGACAGTAAAAGTAAATGTGCTGATAGTCATAGAAATGAAATACTTGCAGTTCTAGGTGGATGGTTTGGTTGGTGAGGTTTTAGCGAGCTCGACCTTAAGGGAGCTCTAGCTGATCCCGGTTGGTGTGGTTTGTTTGACGAGGCTGGAACCGTGTTGAATCAGTCAGTCTCTGATGATGGTGAGGACTTGTGAGGCCAGGTACTGCCGGTGGAGCTTACAGCTATAAAAGGACCCCGCCTAAGGGCCACGCCAAAGGGCCCTCTGGCGAGGCCCTCAGGCGCGGGCACGCAAGGCGCGGGCACGCTCGGGGGTACACTCCTCTTTAAGCCTGCAGAGGGCTGCCCTGATTGGGCGGATGAGGCGGCTGGAGGCGGACCCGATGGCTGATGATCTGCGGTGCTCAATCCCTCCTGGGAGAGTTCAGCTGCTGGAGAGGGAGCCTGCTGCTGATTCGCGCAATTTTAACACCAGAGGGCTGCCCGGATTGGGCGGATGAGGCGGCTGGAGGCGGACCCGATGGCTGATGATCTGCGGTGCTCAATCCCTCCTGGGAGAGTTCAGCTGCTGGAGAGGGAGCCTGCTGCCGATTCGCGCTCTTTTAACCCCAGAGGGCTGCCCGGATTGGGCGGATGAGGCGGCTGGAGGCGGACCCGATGGCTGATGATCTGCGGTGCTCAATCCCTCCTGGGAGAGTTCAGCTGCTGGAGAGGGAGCCTGCTGCCGATTCGCGCTCTTTTAACCCCAGAGGGCTGCCCGGATTGGGCGGATGAGGCGGCTGGAGGCGGACCCGATGGCTGATGATCTGCGGTGCTCAATCCCTCCTGGGAGAGTTCAGCTGCTGGAGAGGGAGCCTGCTGCTGATTCGCGCTCTTTTAACCCCAGAGGGCTGCCCGGATTGGGCGGATGAGGCGGCTGGAGGCGGACCCGATGGCTGATGATCTGCGGTGCTCAATCCCTCCTGGGAGAGTTCAGCTGCTGGAGAGGGAGCCTGCTGCCGATTCGCGCTCTTTTAACCCCAGAGGGCTGCCCGGATTGGGCGGATGAGGCGGCTGGAGGCGGACCCGATGGCTGATGATCTGCGGTGCTCAATCCCTCCTGGGAGAGTTCAGCTGCTGGAGAGGGAGCCTGCTGCCGATTCGCGCTCTTTTAACCCCAGAGGGCTGCCCGGATTGGGCGGATGAGGCGGCTGGAGGCGGACCCGATGGCTGATGATCTGCGGTGCTCAATCCCTCCTGGGAGAGTTCAGCTGCTGGAGAGGGAGCCTGCTGCCGATTCGCGCTCTTTTAACCCCAGAGGGCTGCCCGGATTGGGCGGATGAGGCGGCTGGAAGCGGACCCGATGGCTGATGATCTGCGGTGCTCAATCCCTCCTGGGAGAGTTCAGCTGCTGGAGAGGGAGCCTGCTGCCGATTCGCGCTCTTTTAACCCCAGAGGGCTGCCCGGATTGGGCGGATGAGGCGGCTGGAGGCGGACCCGATGGCTGATGATCTGCGGTGCTCAATCCCTCCTGGGAGAGTTCAGCTGCTGGAGAGGGAGCCTGCTGCCGATTCGCGCTCTTTTAACCCCAGAGGGCTGCCCGGATTGGGCGGATGAGGCGGCTGGAGGCGGACCCGATGGCTGATGATCTGCGGTGCTCAATCCCTCCTGGGAGAGTTCAGCTGCTGGAGAGGGAGCCTGCTGCCGATTCGCGCTCTTTTAACCCCAGAGGGCTGCCCGGATTGGGCGGATGAGGCGGCTGGATGCGGACCCGATGGCTGATGATCTGCGGTGCTCAATCCCTCCTGGGAGAGTTCAGCTGCTGGAGAGGGAGCCTGCTGCCGATTCGCGCTCTTTTAACCCCAGAGGGCTGCCCGGATTGGGCGGATGAGGCGGCTGGAGGCGGACCCGATGGCTGATGATCTGCGGTGCTCAATGCCTCCTGGGAGAGTTCAGCTGCTGGAGAGGGAGCCTGCTGCCGATTCGCGCTCTTTTAACCCCAGAGGGCTGCCCGGATTGGGCGGATGAGGCGGCTGGAGGCGGACCCGATGGCTGATGATCTGCGGTGCTCAATGCCTCCTGGGAGAGTTCAGCTGCTGGAGAGGGAGCCTGCTGCCGATTCGCGCTCTTTTAACCCCAGAGGGCTGCCCGGATTGGGCGGATGAGGCGGCTGGAGGCGGACCCGATGGCTGATGATCTGCGGTGCTCAATCCCTCCTGGGAGAGTTCAGCTGCTGGAGAGGGAGCCTGCTGCCGATTCACGCTCTTTTAACCCCAGAGGGCTGCCCGGATTGGGCGGATGAGGCGGCTGGAGGCGGACCCGATGGCTGATGATCTGCGGTGCTCAATCCCTCCTGGGAGAGTTCAGCTGCTGGAGAGGGAGCCTGCTGCCGATTCGCGCTCTTTTAACCCCAGAGGGCTGCCCGGATTGGGCGGATGAGGCGGCTGGAGGCGGACCCGATGGCTGATGATCTGCGGTGCTCAATCCCTCCTGGGAGAGTTCAGCTGCTGGAGAGGGAGCCTGCTGCCGATTCGCGCTCTTTTAACCCCAGAGGGCTGCCCGGATTGGGCGGATGAGGCGGCTGGAGGCGGACCCGATGGCTGATGATCTGCGGTGCTCAATCCCTCCTGGGAGAGTTCAGCTGCTGGAGAGGGAGCCTGCTGCCGATTCGCGCTCTTTTAACCCCAGAGGGCTGCCCGGACCCCAGAGGGCTGCCCGGATTGGGCGGATGAGGCGGCTGGAGGCGGACCCGATGGCTGATGATCTGCGGTGCTCAATCCCTCCTGGGAGAGTTCAGCTGCTGGAGAGGGAGCCTGCTGCCGATTCGCGCTCTTTTAACCCCAGAGGGCTGCCCGGATTGGGCGGATGAGGCGGCTGGAGGCGGACCCGATGGCTGATGATCTGCGGTGCTCAATCCCTCCTGGGAGAGTTCAGCTGCTGGAGAGGGAGCCTGCTGCCGATTCGCGCTCTTTTAACCCCAGAGGGCTGCCCGGATTGGGCGGATGAGGCGGCTGGAGGCGGACCCGATGGCTGATGATCTGCGGTGCTCAATCCCTCCTGGGAGAGTTCAGCTGCTGGAGAGGGAGCCTGCTGCCGATTCGCGCTCTTTTAACCCCAGAGGGCTGCCCGGATTGGGCGGATGAGGCGGCTGGAGGCGGACCCGATGGCTGATGATCTGCGGTGCTCAATCCCTCCTGGGAGAGTTCAGCTGCTGGAGAGGGAGCCTGCTGCCGATTCGCGCTCTTTTAACCCCAGAG
Organism: Ichthyophis bannanicus; assembly: GCA_033557465.1. Classification (NCBI taxonomy): domain Eukaryota; kingdom Metazoa; phylum Chordata; class Amphibia; order Gymnophiona; family Ichthyophiidae; genus Ichthyophis; species Ichthyophis bannanicus. The sequence continues at coordinate 75,056,755 of CM066040.1, forward strand.
GGCTGCCCGGATTGGGCGGATGAGGCGGCTGGAGGCGGACCCGATGGCTGATGATCTGCGGTGCTCAATCCCTCCTGGGAGAGTTCAGCTGCTGGAGAGGGAGCCTGCTGCCGATTCGCGCTCTTTTAACCCCAGAGGGCTGCCCGGATTGGGCGGATGAGGCGGCTGGAGGCGGACCCGATGGCTGATGATCTGCGGTGCTCAATCCCTCCTGGGAGAGTTCAGCTGCTGGAGAGGGAGCCTGCTGCCGATTCGCGCTCTTTTAACCCCAGAGGGCTGCCCGGATTGGGCGGATGAGGCGGCTGGAGGCGGACCCGATGGCTGATGATCTGCGGTGCTCAATCCCTCCTGGGAGAGTTCAGCTGCTGGAGAGGGAGCCTGCTGCCGATTCGCGCTCTTTTAACCCCAGAGGGCTGCCCGGATTGGGCGGATGAGGCGGCTGGAGGCGGACCCGATGGCTGATGATCTGCGGTGCTCAATCCCTCCTGGGAGAGTTCAGCTGCTGGAGAGGGAGCCTGCTGCCGATTCGCGCTCTTTTAACCCCAGAGGGCTGCCCGGATTGGGCGGATGAGGCGGCTGGAGGCGGACCCGATGGCTGATGATCTGCGGTGCTCAATCCCTCCTGGGAGAGTTCAGCTGCTGGAGAGGGAGCCTGCTGCCGATTCGCGCTCTTTTAACCCCAGAGGGCTGCCCGGATTGGGCGGATGAGGCGGCTGGAGGCGGACCCGATGGCTGATGATCTGCGGTGCTCAATGCCTCCTGGGAGAGTTCAGCTGCTGGAGAGGGAGCCTGCTGCCGATTCGCGCTCTTTTAACCCCAGAGGGCTGCCCGGATTGGGCGGATGAGGCGGCTGGAGGCGGACCCGATGGCTGATGAATGCCTCCTGGGAGAGTTCAGCTGCTGAGAGGGAGCCTGCTGCCGATTCGCGCTCTTTTAACCCCAGAGGGCTGCCCGGATTGGGCGGATGAGGCGGCTGGAGGCGGACCCGATGGCTGATGATCTGCGGTGCTCAATGCCTCCTGGGAGAGTTCAGCTGCTGGAGAGGGAGCCTGCTGCCGATTCGCGCTCTTTTAACCCCAGAGGGCTGCCCGGATTGGGCGGATGAGGCGGCTGGAGGCGGACCCGATGGCTGATGATCTGCGGTGCTCAATCCCTCCTGGGAGAGTTCAGCTGCTGGAGAGGGAGCCTGCTGCCGATTCACGCTCTTTTAACCCCAGAGGGCTGCCCGGATTGGGCGGATGAGGCGGCTGGAGGCGGACCCGATGGCTGATGATCTGCGGTGCTCAATCCCTCCTGGGAGAGTTCAGCTGCTGGAGAGGGAGCCTGCTGCCGATTCGCGCTCTTTTAACCCCAGAGGGCTGCCCGGATTGGGCGGATGAGGCGGCTGGAGGCGGACCCGATGGCTGATGATCTGCGGTGCTCAATCCCTCCTGGGAGAGTTCAGCTGCTGGAGAGGGAGCCTGCTGCCGATTCGCGCTCTTTTAACCCCAGAGGGCTGCCCGGATTGGGCGGATGAGGCGGCTGGAGGCGGACCCGATGGCTGATGATCTGCGGTGCTCAATCCCTCCTGGGAGAGTTCAGCTGCTGGAGAGGGAGCCTGCTGCCGATTCGCGCACTTTACCCCCCAGAGGGCTGCCCGGATTGGGCGGATGAGGCGGCTGGAGGCGGACCCGATGGCTGATGATCTGCGGTGCTCAATCCCTCCTGGGAGAGTTCAGCTGCTGGAGAGGGAGCCTGCTGCCGATTCGCGCTCTTTTAACCCCAGAGGGCTGCCCGGATTGGGCGGATGAGGCGGCTGGAGGCGGACCCGATGGCTGATGATCTGCGGTGCTCAATCCCTCCTGGGAGAGTTCAGCTGCTGGAGAGGGAGCCTGCTGCCGATTCGCGCTCTTTTAACCCCAGAGGGCTGCCCGGATTGGGCGGATGAGGCGGCTGGAGGCGGACCCGATGGCTGATGATCTGCGGTGCTCAATCCCTCCTGGGAGAGTTCAGCTGCTGGAGAGGGAGCCTGCTGCCGATTCGCGCTCTTTTAACCCCAGAGGACTGCCCGGATTGGGCGGATGAGGCGGCTGGAGGCGGACCCGATGGCTGATGATCTGCGGTGCTCAATCCCTCCTGGGAGAGTTCAGCTGCTGGAGAGGGAGCCTGCTGCCGATTCGCGCTCTTTTAACCCCAGAGGGCTGCCCGGATTGGGCGGATGAGGCGGCTGGAGGCGGACCCGATGGCTGATGATCTGCGGTGCTCAATCCCTCCTGGGAGAGTTCAGCTGCTGGAGAGGGAGCCTGCTGCCGATTCGCGCTCTTTTAACCCCAGAGGGCTGCCCGGATTGGGCGGATGAGGCGGCTGGAGGCGGACCCGATGGCTGATGATCTGCGGTGCTCAATCCCTCCTGGGAGAGTTCAGCTGCTGGAGAATGCTCATCTGGAGAAGTCAGAAACATGCAAGGCGTATATTAGACACTGCCTAGATAAATTAGAACTGGCTATGTTCCCAAGTGGTGTGCACATCAAACACCAACAATAGAGTTGGCCACTACAAATTACAAAAAAGAAAATCTACATCAATAGAACATAAAAGAATACACAAACAAAAGGAAGAGTATAAAAACGGCAGTAATATACTATTCGCAAAGAGGAACAGAAAGCCTATCTTTAAGAGTACCTCTAACCACACCATGTCAGTAAAAAGAAAAAGAAAAGGTCGGAGGGAAATGAGAACATCTATAAATAGGAATCACTCAAAATGTAGACTGTAAAGAAACTAATAGAACAACCCATAACAAGTTGTCTATAGCCAAAGGACTTTAAGATCAATAAATAAATAGCCTATAAACTAGGGATGATAGATATGTGACAACTGAAAGACAGCGCCATGCAATCGCACAGAAAAATAGCGGGAAAACATCGCACTTTTAAAAGGAGACAAAATTGAAAAGAGGCACAACCCGCTAAGCGTTAGGCTATATCTGCATACAAGGCATTTGTAAAAGACAATGGTGGAAAAACATCACGCTGTAAAAAGAAGGCGCCATCATAAAATAAAATTAAAATTAAATTAAAAAGGAAGCCACATCCTGCCGCCGTTTGGCTGCGTGTACACTCAAGGTACCCGTAAAAATGAATGACGGCTAGTGAACAAGTATCATAAAAGGGGGGTCGCCAAAAAAGTATGGGGGATTGTCTGCTTTCAAAATAGGAGAGAAGCAACTCAAGCGCAGCATGAATAGAGATGTGACTCCCCAAAGGAGAATATGTGCCAGCGACCTTAAAAACAAAAACAAACCTTGATGCCAATCTAAAAACAAAAACATGTGTTTTATAAAAACTTTTAAGAAACAAACCAAACCTTATCTAGAGCGTAGTTACAAGGCAAGCCGATCCACAAAGAGAGTGTACAAGACTACACCCGATGTGCCAGCAATACAAATTGTGTGATAATGCTTTATTTTATTTATTTTTATTTATTCAGGCTTGATATACTGCCCAAGACCGAAGTATCAGGGCGGTGTACAATAAAAGGCAGCCGCAGAAAACAAAGAGAGAAAGTAAGTATTCTTTGCAAAGCTAAAAAAAGAGAGGAGAAGAAGCGCATCGAAGGAGAAGGTCTTGCTTGCAAATATGGGTCGCACAAAACAAGCTAAGGAAAAATAAAAAAAGGCAGAAATAAAAAGAAGTAGTAATGAATGTTACAGATAGCATCCGCAATAAACAAAAAACTTAAAAAACAAAATTTTTTTTTTAAAAACACAGTGTGTATCGCCAGAGCGGGAAACAAGGGGGCAAAAATACCTGCACACGGTGTGAGAGGCGGGAAAACGCCGCGCAGGGGCATACGGACACTATTTAAAGGAGATGATTGGTTTAAAGGGCTCCCCCTGCTGGCGATGGGCTCTTTATTCAGGAAGAGCTGCCAAAAAATACACAGCTACTTACAAGCAACATATCATAAAAACTAAGAGAAACGATAAAAGATAATCAGTTAACATCACAATACAAATAGCTGATGAGTGAAACTCTAAAGGAAGGATATTTGTAGAGCCGCGACGTGGTCCTCGCTGCATACCTTCACGAAGCACTATAGGTTGGATGTTCAGGCCAGGGAGGGTGCGAAAGTGGGGGGCCTCTGCTATTGTAGCGGGGCTCGCGGGTCCCTCCCGAGTTTAGGTACTGCTTTGGTACTGCCCTAAGGTTCCCTGGACTGGCCCGGAGAGACGAATAGGAAGGAGAAATTAGACCTTACCTGCTAATTGTCTTTCCTTGAGTTCTCTCCGAGCCAGTCCAGGGCCCACCCAATCGAATCTAAAGGTTTCGTGCAGTTTTTGATTTCCTTTTCCGCATCCTCCGGTTTTCAGAAGAATAGGATTTTTTGGTTTGTGTTTCTGGTGGATGTGGTGTTTGGGGCTCCACTTGGATTTCTAAGAGATACCTAAATGAGATAAGAGGAAAAAAATAAAATAAAATTGGAAGATTTCACACTAACTCTGGCGTAGACTTGTACGCCGAAAGTGGGCATTTGCAAGAGTGATACAGCAGTAGTTGTGAGATGTTTTAGCTGAGCTAGTTGATTTAGTTTAGTTAGGTGCTGTCAATGTGCATATTAGTGTTAAACTGCTTTGTTATGGAAGACTGAAGAGCTGTCATCAGGGGGAGTGGCTATACCCTGTCAGCAAAACTTTTGGTTTTCAGTCCTCAGCTGCTGAAGGAGATTGACAACCCTAAGTTTCCCTGGACTGGCCCGGAGAGAACTCAAGGAAAGACAATTAGCAGGTAAGGTCTAATTTCTCCTTTTGTCTTTTATGTTTCATGACATAATATGTACACAGCTTTTTATGATTTTTTTTTGTTTGATGTATATCTGTATGCAATTTTTTTTATATTCATATTTAGATATACTTCATATTGTACCTGAAGTTCCCATTGGATTTTTCTCCTAACTGAATTTCTGCTGGTAGAGTTGCCCCTTTTTTGTTTTTATATTTGTGTTTTAATTGTTTATTTTTATTGTTATACATTATATTTTATTTATGATTTACTGTATATTTTTTATGACATATGTATATGTTCATGTTCTAGATCTCTGATGCAAGCTGACTGCCAAAACGTGGCCAAGTCGGGTCTTGAACCTTGAAGGTTTCCCAATAAAGACTTTCCAAATCTATATCTGTGGTGTGGCCGTGTCTTCCTCCACTTCTTGTGGATTCGTTTGTGTTTTTGCAGAGGTCCACCTCCTGCTGTGTTTCCCTACCATCAAGCCCAATATTTAGGTTCCCAAAAGGTAGACAGATTCCATGCTGCTTATCCCAGTCCATTTTAATAATAGTTTATGGACTTTTCCTCCAGGAACTTGTCCAAACCTCATTTAAACCTAGCTACTCCAACAGCTTTTACTATATCCTCTTGCAACAAATTCCAGAGTTTGGTTATGCACTGAGTGAAAAATATTTTCTCTGTTTAGTCTTTAATGTGCTATATTGTAGCTACATTGCATGCCCCATAGTCCTTCCAGTTGTCAAAGGAGTAAACAACTGATCTGTGTTCAAACTCTGGAATTTGTTACCAGCAGATATGGTAAAAGCTGATAGTGTAGCTGGGTTTAAAAAAGGTTTGGACAAGTTCCTGGAGGAAAGGTCCATAAACCCATGGGTGGCTCTACAATGAGGCAGAGTAAGGCAGTGATCTCAAGCGGCAAACTTTTGGGGGCGGAAAAATGCCTCCAAAACAGCCACCTCACTCCGCCTTTAGTTTTAAAAAAACAAACAAAAAAAACGGACAAGCAGTTGCGTTCTGCTCCTTCCCCTTCCTCAGTGGCTGCGATAGCAGTAATTTAAAATGAAAAGGAAACTGGTGCAGAGCCTTCCGGCCCTGTGGAACCCTGCTGCTGCCCCCAGAAGGAAGTGACGCTAGAACGGGATGCAGCAGCAGGGGTTCCATAGGGCCGGAAGGCTACGCACTAGTTTCCTTTTCATTTTAAATTATTGGGGAGGGTTACTGGGACTGGAAATAGACTGATGGAAAGAAGTGAAGAAAACAAAAGAAGAACAGGAAATGGCAGATAGCGTGCTAAGAGAAGACAGGAAAGCAGAAGCTTCAGATTAGGACCAACATGACCAGAGAATAAAATGGTCAGGCAACAATTTTATTTTCAATTTAGTGATTGGACTTTGCGCTATCTTTATATTTTACACAGTATGAGGAACTGCATCTCTTATTTGGTGTTGCACTGCATGCAGAGTCTGGCTTCTTAGGGTTTTGGTTTAATTTTTGTCTAAATATTTTATTTTTACTTTGGTTGTGATCATTTATTCTGTACTTGGTGAGAGTCTGTGTTCTGAGTGTGAGACCGAGGCCATGTATTCTGTTAACATGAAATTTGTACACAGGGATCTGTACTATAGTAATTTTGTCTTGTTCAGCTTTCAAATAGGTGTTAGATGTTCTAGGGCCCGCTGCAGTATTTATAGTACTGCTTTTTTTGTATGAGTTTTGGAAGTTTATGCTGGTAATGGTATGGTAGATTTGGCCTTATAGCTCTTTAGTGACTTTTGTAGGGCTTTATATTAATTTCCAATATGCCTGGTACTGTAGAATGTTTGTTAGTGAGATGACCAGAATCAGATTTTTTTTTAATATATTGAGTTCTGCCAGTGAATGTCCTAGTTCTGCTCTGCACCAACTGTTGAGGGAGGGGATTCTGTGGATGCAAAATATATGTTCAAAAAGAAGAAGCAAGAACCATAATGCAGTTTATAACAAAATAAAAATGAGTTATAAATTAGTTTTATAAAGTGTACTGTGGTTCTCACTTATTCTTTTAGTTCCTTGGTGTGCAAACATCTCGCATTTCCTCCATATTATCTAATTCGCTTTTTGATTTGTTTCAGTCCCTGACTGGAGTTTTGAGAAAGCCCCCACACACACTACAGGGGGGGGGGGGCGGGGGCCAACTCATCCCTCGCCTCAAGCAGCAAAATATGTTGAGCCGTCCCTGCAAAAACCATTAAGGGGACCCAGGAAATCCACTGCTAGGCCCCAATACAAGCAGTGTGAAACATGTGTGCCTTTTGGGGAAAGTGATAGGTGCTTGCAGCCTAGATTGGCCACTGATGGAAACAGGATACTGGGCTTGATGGACCTTGATCTGACCCAGTATGGCATATCTTATGTTTTTATGTGTACCCATTTCACTCATTCTTTTATAGACCTCTGTCTTATCTCTGCTTAGCCATCTCTTTTCCAAGCTGAAGAGTCCTAACCTTTTAAGCCTTTCCTTCCACCCCCTTTATCATTTTGGTCACTCTTCTCTGTACCTTTTTTAATTCCGCTATATCCTTTCTTAAGATATAGTGACCAGAACTGCACACAATATTCAAGGCATGGTTGCACCATGGAACGATACAGAGTCATTATAATATCTTTGGTTTTGTTTTACATTCCTTTCCTTATGATTCCTAGCATTCTATTTTTTTTCTTGGTCACTGCTGCACACTGGGCAGAGAGATTCAAAGTATTATCCATGATGACACCTAGATTATTTTCCTGTGTGGTGATTCCTACTGTGGAGCCTTGCATCGTGTAACTGTAGTTTGGTTTGTACTTCCCTAAATGCCTAACTTTGCAGTTGTCTACATTAAATTCCATCTGCCATTTTCACACCCAATCTTCTAATTTCTCAAGGTCTTCATGTAATTGCGTTTTAACAGTTGTCATCTGCAAAGTTGATTTCCTCACTCATTGTTCCCATTTCCAGCTCATTTGTGAATATGTTAAAAGCAGCGGACCCAGCACAGATCCCTGGGGTACTCCACAATTCACTTTTCTCCATTGAGAAAATTGACCATATAGCCCTGCTGTCTATCTTTTAGCCAGTTCCCATTCCACAATAGTCCACTGCCTCCTATCCCATGACTTTTTAATTTCCTCAAGAATTTCTCATGAGGAACCTAGTTAAAGGCTTTCTGAAAACCCAGACACACTACCGGTATATCAACTGACTCACCTTTACCTGTTTGTTTACACCTTCAAAGAAAATGTAACAGATAAATGATACTTTTCTTGGCTAAAACCATGTTGGCTTTTTCCCATTAAACCATGTCTATCTATAAGTTGGAGTGTAGGAGTGGCCTAGTGGTTGGGGCAAGGTACTTCAGGCCAGAAGGTCGGGGGTTCAAATCCCACTAGAGGACAGTAACTTTGGGCCGGAAGGACTGGGGTTTCTAGTCCCACAGGTGCTCCTTGTGGTCTTGGGCAAGCCACTTAACCCTCCATAGCCCATGTTCCCTGTAAAATAGTTATCTCCAAGTTATAATGCCCTGTTCAATGTAATTTCAGTTTGTTCAATGTAAACCACCTTGATATCATGAAAGGCGGTACATAAGAAATGTTAAATAAGTTCAGTAATTTTGTTCTTTATAATGTTTTCTACCATTTGCTCAGCACTGACATCAGGATCTCACTGTTCTGTAGTATCTCCAGGAACAAGCAGGAATGAGTCTTCACAGCATCCTATCAGAAAGCTTTTGGAAGCATCCCACCACGCCTGCGTGCTGCCTTCCCGCCTTTCCCAACTGCCTCTCCTCAGTTTTCGTTTTTCCGCGGAGCCAGCAGGACGTACTCCTGTCACCGCAGAAAATTCTTCTTTTAATCCTTTAGTTTTCTTGTGTTCGCGGCTGTCTCCCCAACGCCACCAGTACCGCCGGTGTTTCTTTCTCTTTTCTTGTAAAATTTTTTTCCTTTCAGGGAATATTTTTTCTTCTCAGTGTCTTACGGTTTTTCAGGCCTTCCAGGCCTCTCCAAGTCCTTCATGGAACTGCCAGCCACTTTCTCCAAGAAATGTTCAAACTGTGGCGGTACAACTTTATTTTTAGACTCCTATAATTGGTGTCTAAGCTGTTTGGGTCCTGACCTTTTTCCTCCGGAGCCCTCGGGCAACAGTATTGTGAGAAGAAGTTTTCAACATCGAGTTTCCCTCGATATGAGGTTCCCTTCCAACTTCAGGGCACCGACCATTTCTTCTTCTACACAGGATCAGGTAACCCACAAACAGTCTGTTAAGACTAGCCAACCCTCGAGTGGTAGGTCTCATGCACAGCATGTAGACGGCTCCGGCCTTGCCCTCGAGGGCCCATTGGCTTCAAAACCCTGGCGGGAGTCTTCGGCCTCCAAAGCCTATGTGGGGTTTCAGGTTGTTCCTGGGGTTCACCCCCCACAGAACATTCCTGAGCCGTATCCGGTGGTGGCATCCGCTTCGAGCGGTACCGATACCCCGGCATCGGCACTGGTGTTGGAAACACTCCTCACCAGGGATCGTCGTCTGACGTCCTCGGTACCTACGGGACCGGTGCATACATTCCAGACTGACTTTCCAGTATCGGTACCAGCACCGATACTGCCTCCGACATCGGTACCCTCCAGACATGCATCGATAAACTCTTTTCCTTAGATGCCGAGTCTGGAATCGATCTCCAGTTTGGAGGACTGGGTACCGACTCGCCTTGGTACCGGCTCCCGTCGGTATCGAAGGCTCGGTTCGGATCCACAACTCTCGGTTCCTCCGATGCCGTTTGGATTGCCACCGTCTGGGTTTCATCCATTGGTATCAGACTAGGTACCGAAGTCGGTACCGATGTCTACATTATCCTCAATGCCGAGTTTGGAATCGATCTCTAGTCTGGAAGACGCGGTTCCGACACGCCTTGATACCTTGACCTGTCGATACCGGAGGCTCGGTACCGAGGGTGACGGCCGAAAGTTTTCGGTTACCTCGGTACCAATTGAGCTGTCACCGGTGGCTGTTCCGATGTCTGTGTCTGGTTCGGTTCAGACATCGGTACCGGTATCGGTACCGGTCTCCACTGTAGCATCGTGGCCAGCTCCTTCCATGCTTCTTTTAACAGGATCGCTCCCTTCTATACCAAGTTTGGAGACGATACCTGGCATGGACGATGTGCTACTGACTGTCGCTGGTCCTGACCTCCAGTACCAGCGTCCATCCGTTAAGGATCCCATATTGCACCGTGCAGATACATCCTTCGGTGCCCAGGCTAGTTCCTCAGATCTAACCTGTCCAAGGGAGGTTATCTTTGGAGATCCTTCTTTTCAGAGTTTCCTCTGGGATATGGCAAGATTACTTGCCATCTCTATCCCTGGACATGATCCTGCACAAGGCTCTGTTTCTACCGAAGCAAAGGAAAACATAATGCTTCCTTTGCATCATTCCTTGCAGGATCTTCTTCTACGAATGTGGGAAGCACCTTTAAGGGTACCCCCACCTTCCAGAGCAACTGATCTCCTATATCAGGTGCCTCCCTCTCCAGGGTTTCAAAAGACTCAACTTCCTCATCATTCCATTGTAGTGGAATCAGCAATGAGGCGGGTGAAGAGTAAGAAAAAGCACTCTTCTTATCCGCCAGGTCGTGAGTCTAAGACATTAGATGCCTTTGGACGTCAAACCTTCCAGACATCCATGCTTTCAGCAAGAATTCTCTCATATTTTTTATATGAGTCTATCTCTTGAGGAGGTCACAAAGAAATTGCATCTTTTGACTCCCTTTCTTTCAGAACCCAAGACTGCAGAATATTCCTCACTGCTTAGTCATATTCAAAATATCTCTTGGTTTCTTACTCGTGCTTCCCTAGACTCATTTGAGTCTGTTAGCAGGGCTTCTGCTATAGCTATAGGGGCACGACGTAGAGCCTGGCTCCAAGCTTCAGACTTAGACAAATGGGCACAACAAAGACTGGGTAATACTCCTTGCACTGGAGAAAATCTCTTCAATAAGGAGTCTTTACGTCAGGTTACTCAGTGGTTCACTGACTTACCTGTTTCTAAGGGCTGTTCTACAACCTCTTCTTTTCCAGTAGGTAGGAAATGTCCTACCAAACTTTCTTCCCCTAGGGGGAGAAGGTTTTACTCATCTTCTGCCCATCACACAGATGTTCCCAAACAAGGGAAACATCGCCCTGGTCTGAAGAATCCAAACTCTTACCAGGTTCACCAAACCCAGCATATGCAGGGTTTCTGATTAATCACATATTTTTGTGTCTCTTGGGGTTTAGAACCTGCAGTTGGCTTCTTGTCAGTAGAAGCCTTTCACTGCTTCATTCTAAACTCTAGGCATGGATCTCTTTTCACAAGACATCCATTTTTCCCTGTTATACGAGCTTTTAGGATGTTCATGCCTATAGGTCACAGCTTCTCCTCTTCTTCCTGCTAGGGAAAGAGGTTTAACAACTATCAAATGATAGTTTTTCTGTACCAGCATGAATTTTTTCCTTCTACAGACTTACCATATTGTAAGTCTCCATTCAGCTCCATCTTCTCTACCCTCTTATCAAGCATTTCCCCTGTAAAAGTGGTACTATTACACTGGAGGGCTTCTCTTCAGCCCTTTTAGTTTTGTCACTATTCCAGTGTGGAGTTTTCCTCTCTGAGTTAACTCCTCCTTCTTTTTTGCTTTGGAGCAGCTTTCAGGCAGGTCCAGAGTTTTCTTACTCCTGTTCTGTCTGTTTTTTAACAGAAAGATTCTTTCTGATGTCTTACTAGCAGCTGCCCATGCAGGAGTCCTAGTGATTGGACCACTGGTTCTTCCCCACAAGCATCCAGAGTTGTCCTCCACTATATTCTTTCTGGCCTCAGTAGTGACTCCAAGACAGTGGATTCATCTTTCTTGGCAAATCTTATCACTACAGGCTTCTCTGATTGTTTTCTATTCTTGCCATCTCCAATTCCCTTGGGTTTGGCAGCATAGTCGGCCTAGCTACTGGCTTTTCCAGCAGCCAGTTCTATCTCCTAATTCTCCTGCATTATGCTCTCTGCAATCTACAGAGAAGCTTTCCACTATGGGCCCTTGCTAGAGAGCATTAGGATTTCCTCAAACAGCTGTCCTAGATGGTTGGAAAAGGCTCCCTCAGTCATGCCGCTCATGACTGGAAGGGTTCTTCCTACCCTACTATCTCCTTTCTAAAGCAAAGGATATGGACCTTCTCTTACGTGAAAGCTTAAAGAGTTGTTCAATTCCCTCGTTTGGTCCTCTGGATTCCCACCGGGAATATGCTCTCTTTTTTTCCTTGCAGCTCGTCCTCATGGTATCCTAATCCTTCATGGACAGCGCATATTTAGCTAAAGAACGCATGATACCCTTTTTGCCCCTCAAGTAGGTCAACATGGTATCTCATTCCTATGCGTCTTCTGTCCATTTACCATGCCAGAGTTCTGGAGGACTCGGGACTTGCTGCCTGCAGACTGATATTATCCTCTGCTTTTCACGTAACCATCCTGTTTTTTTTCACTGACTAGCATTCTTGCAGCAATCTAGTCTGCTCTTTGTCAGGGTTTTTTTTCCCCTTGACTTTCTTCCATCACAACCAAGGGAAATAGATTCTCTATATATCTTCTCAAGTAGGTTCCACCTTCTTGTTATTAGATGAATCTCTCCTCTTCACATCTCCTATGTGAATATACTTCTATAAGCACATCTCTGTCTGCCTAATTGCAGACATATATCATTTGTGTGTGTATATGTTTTGCCCTTCTATATCTCACTATAGATATATATTCTTATATGTCTATCTATATATCTATATACATATACATCTATCGAGACATTTATTATAGGTAGATATGTATTACATACTTATCTATCTCACTGTCTATACTTATATAGATATATATGTCTCTATATGATTCTGACAGTTGGGCTCTACCCATACCATGCTGTCCCAGCATGTTTGGGGTGCTACACACACAACTACGCCAGTGGTAGTTAACTACTTTTCTACCATAACCTTAAAGGTTAGGTACCCATGAAGCTCTCCATGTTCCAGTATCTTTCCTACCTGACATCAGTTAGGAAAGACATTGCAGATCTTCAGTCATTCTGAGGCTAATGCCTCGGGCATCTGTCCTTTCTTTTGGGATATAAGGGTTTTCCATACCCCTTCTTCCCACAAGGATCAGGCCTGTTTGTCCAAATCAGTCAGCCTTTTCCTCTTTTATGCTCCTATCAGTGAGTCACTCTGTAGCCAAAAGAGTTTGTGCTTTTTTCATAAAGCCTTCCGCTGACGGCTTACAGTTTTGGTACTACCCCAGTTTACCCCTGGGGTTACCTCTTACCTTTCAGAATTCCTGACCTCCATTATGTTTTCCTACAGGTTTATTACCTCTACTTTTCCAGTGAGGTCCTCCTTGAGGTTCCTCTACTGGATCCCCAGTAGATCCCATGAACCTCCATACTTTTGTACAATCCTGTTAGGGGAGGTCCATATTGCAACATTTCATTTTCAATATATTTGATGATAATTGTCATCCACACAGGGACTTCTTATCTGCAGTCCTATGTTAGGTTAGCTGTCTTTTACAGCACCTTTCTGTTTCAACTCCTACCCACCATCCTAGGATGCCTGGCCATATGAGGTATAGCATGTTCCAATCCATAACATGCTGGGACTCCAGGCATTTTAGCTTGGGAGTCCCCGTATGTGAAGACTCATTCCTGCTTGTTCCTGAAGATAGCACAGTTACTTACCTGTAACAGGTGATCTCTGGGAACAGCAGAAATAAGTCTTCACAACCCTCCCACCTCCCCTAGGAGTTGTATCTCACTATCTATCTTTCCTTTCCTCTCTCTCTCTTTGTCTCAGCTTAAAACTTAACTGAGGAGAAGCAGTTGGGAAAGGCGGGAAGGCAGCATGCAGGCGTGGTGGGATGCTTCCAAAAGCTTTCTGATTGGTCGCTGGGAAGCGTTCCCGCGCAGACTCCGTCAGTACCGACGTACCCATATGTGAAGACTTATTCCTGCTGTTCCCAGAGATCACCTGTTACAGGTAAGTAACTGTGCTTTCCCGGATCACCCCTGGGACCCTTTTTAATCCTTATGTTCTACTCAGGGTAACTATCCTTTAGCCACCCTCCTAGGAGTAGTCTATTGTACTCTCTTGCTGAAAATGTCAGTCCAGTTTAAATTTATTGGCCTGTAAAGCCCCAAGTCCCTTTTCCCTAGTCGATAACAGCTTCCTATCTGAGCTACATCCACCCACCGCAGGCAAGTAAGAAAACAATGCAGCAAGACAGTCTTCTACCTTAAACAGTCTATTCCTTGCAGACTGAGCTGCATCTCTGCTCTCTTCACTCTCCCTAGGCAGAAAGACCCTGCTCTGCTCTTGCGTTCCCTTTTTGTAGTGGTGTGGACTCTTCTCCCAGGTTTTACCCTCTGTAGTTGCTAGGGTAATGAATTTGCCTGCCCTCCCTCCCTATTGGAAGGCACCAGTTGTCACCTGTGGGTTCCTGCCTTGGCTTTTCTCCTTCTTTACTCTGAGGTTTTAGTTTTGTAGTTGTGGTTTTCTCCTCTTGCTTTTCTCCTTTTTTTGCTTGCAGCCATGGAGATGGGATGTGTTTCCCTGTCATAATATTTTAGATGATTCTAATAGTCTCCAGAAGGGTTACTACTACCTCTAATAGCGCTAATTGGAAGGCCCTTATGGAAACTAGAGATAATTAAAAATCAGCAGCTAGGATGCTGTTAGGATTGACAAGGAAAGTGTCAGACTAGCTTTGAGAACTTCATTATTCCCTCTTAAAGCAGTTTGCCGATTGACTCAATGTAGAGGATCCCCTGCCTCCAATTCACTATATGCCAAGTTCCACTTCTCAACTTTCTTTTTTGGATGTTCTTGTATCGTGTGATAAACGTCTCTTGGGCACATCCTTGTTTAGGAAACCTATAGACCGTAACAAACTCCTACATTTTAGTAGCCACCATCCTTATAAGTTGAAGCGGGTGCTCCCCATAGGCCAGTTCCTGAGGGTATGCCGCATCTGTTCCAGTGACCATGATTTTCGATATCAAGCTAAAATCCTCACAAACAGATTGTTGCACAGAGATTATCCAGAGGGTGTAGTGCGTAAGGCATATTTGTAGGGAAAATATGCTTATTGTGCCCCTCTCCTACAAAAACATAGTACTAATGACACAGACCAACATGTCTGTGTCCTTCGCTACTCTGATCAGGCATAAAAAATACTGGGAAGTATTTTTAATCTCTGACTTATATTAGCTTTACATCCAGTGTTTCAGAATGGACCTTGTATAGCTTTCACTTGTGCTCATAATCTTAGGGACATTTTGGTCCATTCTGACTTCTCTACACAAAGATCATCCTACCAGCAAAAGGGACATCATGGCCCATGTGGTCACTGTACTATGTATGCCACTTCTTTTTTGAAGTTGATGAATGGATAGATCCAATGAATGGTATGAGATATCCCCTGAGATGGGTAACTAACTGCCAAACATCTTGGGTGGTGTATTTGATTATGTATCCATGTGTTAGAGTGTATGTGGGGAGAACTTGCTGTCAAATAAAAGTACCTCTAAGTGAACACAAATCCTGACTAAAAAACAAAATCCTCACAGCCCCCATAGTACAGCATTGTACAGACTTTCAGCATCAATGGCAACACCTTCGGTGGATAGTCTTGGATGGGATTGGAGATCGTCATGCTGAACAACTCCTAGCTAGGCTAAAGCAAAAGCGGATCTTTACCCTTAACGCTGTTCAGCCAATCACATTGAAAGAGTCACTGGACTGGATGACAGTGCTTTAGTTTCATTGGTTGAAGGTCTGCTTGCACACTAACCGCTTTTCTTTTGAGGGGTTATGCTCATTCCTGAGGGGTGCACAAAGCAGCTGTTCGACCTGTCCTGAGGCAGCCCCGTAAATATATGGACGAAATTTGAGTCAATTTAGGGTCCGGCAGCACTATCAGCTCTGAGGGTTGGGATCTTTTGACAATGAAAGCTACGTTTTTCAAGTCTTTTAAATGCATTTAAAATGTGTAAAAACATTCCCAGAGGCCTATGAATGAGAACAAGGGTAAATGATAGGTGTGTTGCAGAGGTGAAGTTGAACTGCAAGTGCAGCTCTCTGCCCTGTCACTGAGGCTATTCCCCTCCCTTTGTGTGAGTGTAAACGTGTAAGATCATTATATAATAGTGTCAGTTGAAGAGTTCTTGGCCAATTTGTCTCCTTTGGGGTTATTTTGGTTTTGGAAACGCCTTAACTCTTGTGTTGACTGTAATATTAACTGAGAACTTCATTGGCTTCCAGTGTGAGAATGTGTACAATTGAACGTGATGGTACTGGCTTTTAGTGTTTCATCAGTAGAAGTCTAAATATTTAATACATCGCTTGTCTTGGTATTTTCTGTGAGAAATTTCTAAGTTGTCCCAAGACTGTTTGATAATTGTTCCCTTCCCTCAATAAAAGTGATGAGAAAAGGATGTTGGCATGGTAGGGTTTTTTCTGTGGTGTCTCCAAGAATGTGAAATGGTCTCACTCTTGATAGACAGACTGAATGGCATTTGTTCAAGTTCAGGAAGAAACTGATCTCATCTCTTCCTATTGTATTAATTGGATTTTAGATTCTGTCCTTCTCTTGATGATTCAGGCCTTTTGCATGTTATGTGTGTTTTATTTATTTTAATGTGTTCTTGTATTTTATGCTTTGTTTGATTTTAGGTATTGATTTATTCTATGTTATTACATTGTTATGTTACTATAAACCACTTTAAAAAATTAAAAATAACATTATTTCTTTACAAATTAGTGTGGAGGGAGGTCAGAGTTACAAAACTGTAACATAGTCTCATTCCAAATATGCAAGCTCCTGTTTGTGCCATTTGGATAATCTGAATGCCGAGTGTCAGTGATGCACAATAGAGATTATTACTGTCTTCATGGAAGTATAACCAGTTCAGATATTCAAAAAGAAAAATTCCTTTAACCATTCCCTGAAGCAGTGTATAGCAAAATGCTGACAGTGTTGGGGTGATCAAGTTTGGAAGCATTGACTTGGAGGCAATGACATTAAAAAAGATAAGTGGCTGCTTTGAACCCCTTTATGTATATTCTTTATTGCTTGGTTGTACATAGACTGAGTGATTTTAACGACAGTGTTCTTGTAGATTTCACTAGCAAGGTTTTTTATGACCTTTGATGTTATGCACTGAGCATGTGTGAGCAGGCATAAAATAAGCCCAGAATGTAAAGCTCATGATCTATACTGGGATCTTTTCCTCTCCCCTTAGAGTTTTTGCAAAGGATTAAAAAATTTTTTAAAAATTATAAGAATTCTATAAAGGCGTGATGTACTAATTTTTGGAATTTAGCTTGTGACATGTGGCCTTTATGGTAGATTTTTATTTTTGGCTACTTAGTTGCTACATTATTTGAGGCCTTTTGCCAATTTTCAATTCCAGTCTCTACATACCTTCTAAAATGTGCCTTCATATATACCAAATAATGCCAGACCAGTCTGAAAGCATCCCCAAAAATCTGTGGCTCTGCATGAATTTGCAAGTCTGATTTACCTATGAAAGAAATGGCAAAGCAGAACAAAATTAAGCCTTGTTCACCCTGACCCTCATGATTTAGAGCCGTATGATGTACACAAGCAGTGCCTCCATATCTTGTATCAGTTTTCATGGAGCAGCAGTTTCTGCTTTAAGTCTGTGTTTTATTTGGCTTCCAAGCAACTTAATATTTTGAAGACCTCATTAGCTAATCTATTAAGGTGCAGTTGCATCTATATATTAACAGGCCGATGCAGAAAGACTAGCACACCCTTTGTGCGCAGATAACACAACTTATATGCTCAAGTTCCGCCACGCCAAATGCAGAAAAGAGATTGACATGCGCAAAAACCGCAAAAGAAAAGTCTGCACACGCAGCAACGCCAAGCATATTTTAAAAATAGGCAACTGAGCTATGCAAATTAGTCTGTGTCCAATGCTGAGAAACGCGTAGAAGATTACATAACCAGCAGGAGCGCCAATATCTCTACGCCTGTTCTGAGGTGACTTAAACGTCTTGCGCATGTAGGGAAAGACTGTTTCAGGGTGTGTACCGGTGAACAGTGACCTTCAATGTGATCTTTCAGGGTATTAGCAAAAGTTTGGCATTCAAGAAAAAATGTTTTTGCTTCTTACCCTTGTGTGTTTTTTGGACTCATTTATATTATTTATCTTTTATTTTAGGTCTCTCTATTGTGATTTCATAAAAAAATGCTTTTGGGAAAAATAGTGTTGTTTATTATGGGGTGAGCGCCAAAAGAACCTGCATGTCCTGGGCACATAACATGAGCATTTGACATTTACGTGTATGTTCACATGGCCACCTGTAGCACGTCTATTGTTTGTGCATGCATTGGTTCCCTTCCTTTCAATGTTACGCCAAAGTTTTGCTTACAGCTCATTTGCATACACGCCCTTTGCTGCATACCGGCACTGAAGTCTCACACTATCGGCATGCTACGAAAACGCATACACAGCTAACAGCGCATGACTTCAGTACCAGTACCTGAAAAACGAGCAATAAAAACTTAAGTTAATCTGTTGTGTAGCAGACAGCCAATGCAACGTGACAGTCAGCAATCCAGCATTAAAACTCCTTTTGCTCCATGTTACTATCTGGAACAATATTTTGGATAATTTGGGGGTCTCTTCACAGTTCTTAACAGTGAGTTCAACATGCAGAGCATTAGATCATTAATTGCCTTACCAGCTTCAACTTAAAAATATGCCACCTGTGTCACTGCATTCATCTGAAAATCTAACTGATCATCTTAGTTCCATAATGCTGTCAGGGTCTTTATCTCCTTCACAATAGGAATTCTTATTGGAAATCATAGTTCCTACCCTCCCCAAACTCCAGTCCTGCTCTCCAATACACAAAATTTCAGATTTCTGTTTATAACCCAGTGAGTAAACAGAGATTCATCTAGGCCAAGATCTTTGTTAGATAAGAACTTAAGATATGCCATACTGGGTCAGACCAAAGGTCCATCCAGCCCAGTATCTTGTTTCTAACAGTGGCCAATTCAGGTCACAAATACCTGTAAGGTTCCAAAAAGGCACACAGATTCCATGCTACTTGTCCCACGGATAGGCAGTGGATTTCCCCGGTCCTCTTTATCAATGATTTATGGACTTTTCCTCCAGAAACTTGTCCAAACCTCCTTTAAATCCAGCTACCCTAACAGCTTTTACTGCATCCTCTGGTAACAAATTCCAGAGTTTTATTATGCATTGAGTGAAAAAATATTTCCTCTGATTAGTCCTAAATGTGCTGCGTTGTAACTTCATTGTCTTTTTACTTTTTGAAGATTTCTGTCTAGGACTGAGACAGAGCAAACGGAATAAGTGCAGAAGGTGATTCCTTTCTAAGAAGATCAATCAGGGCAGAAAGCTGTGTTTTGAAGAGATTCTTTTAGGAGTACAAGTATGAAATTGAAGAAGGGGAAAAAGATCAATGTAACTATAAGCCCATTTGGGGAATATCTTGGGTACCTGATTGTAGCTTACCTTAGCTTGGAACTGGAAAAGGCAAATAATCAAATCTAAATAATTCAAATCTGACACTTGAAACCTCAGAGTAAACTAAAGAGGATGTATGGAAATGGAGGATAAATTTATACATGACTATCAGGAGGTAACATTATTACGTACTTTAGAAGAAACAGAAAAAGATCAGAGGCAACAGCCCCAGGAATAACAGAGGTGTATTGTTCACAAATAGCAAACATCTCAGAAGTGTCTTTCCCATAGTTTCAAGGAGGAACATTCTGGGATCCTTGCTCCTAAGGACAGATGGTAGCATTGTCTTAAGATAGCTGCATTTTGGAAATCAATGGGACACTCTTAGTAAAGGTTAACGTGCATTAACTTATTCAACACAAGTTAAGTGCCATTACACCCATAGAAATGAAAGAGCTGTGGCCTGTAACATGTGTTTGTTTATTTATTTATTTAACTTCTCTTATATACCGCGCTATTATATATCAGTGTGGTTTACAATAAACAGAACAATTTACTGTTAACTCCTTTAGTAAAAGGATCCCAATGCACTACAAAATTAAATAGATCAGTGGGCTTCGCATCCCATGAGATACAGGCATGTTCCTATTGAATATACCTATAGGTCAGGATACGAATAACCTGGGAAAGTATTTTCTATAAACCTGAAAACCTTTCCACAAGATCTACGGGAAGATTTGACTGTTAAACTTCTGATCTTATACAAAAGTTGAAGGTACTGCCAAGTTTGTTTAAATTCTATTTTATGGGTCATCTTAGTTATTGGTTTACGTTATTATTGGCTGGCAAACGAGGTATAATATATGGTTGCGTCTATGTTGTCTGAAATGAGGTGTGTGCAGTGTGTACAGTTGCCAGTATGACCAACAACGGAGTTCTATGTGTAATTTCTACAAAGCTTCTAAAGGTCTTTGTACAATTATTTTGCACAGATCTAAATCTGTAAAATTAAAGAAAAATGGCAAAATAGTACAAGAGAGAGCTGTTGACCTGACAGCTTGTCAGTAGTCCATTAAGAAATAGGAAACCGACATGGAAGGGAGACGATCAAGCATGCTCGCAGCCCTGATTCAACAAGGAAGCCGCTGCAGTTCAAATGAATCCTTGAAGCAGAGGAGCAAATTAGAATTTGTGGCCCGCAAAACATGAATTCATGTTGGAGAGAATTGATCATACCACATTTAAAATAATTTTTAAGGTTCTATAAATGAATGCTGCTTTTAACAGTTGCAGGGAACCGATGATGTTACTGCCAGAAGAGGCAATGAAGTCAGTCAGCATTAGCTGGGTTTAAAAAAGGGTTAGAAAAGTTCTTGAAGGAAATGTCTGTACACCATTATTAGTCATGTAAGTCTGAGAAAGAGACCGCTTATCCCTGGATATGATGGACCTGCTCTTTGGGGCCTCTCAGTCAGATGTGACCTGGTTTGGCCACTGTCAAGAGAACAAATGCTGGACTTGATGGACTTTGGCTCTGACTCAAGATGGTGCATCTTTGTTTTCATCTCATCACCTCTTCTCTCAGCCTTTTTCACCTCATTCCTCTCTTCTTGCCCCATTCCCATAAATTGTAGTTCTGCCCTTTCCAATAAATGCCTTGTGCCTTTCCAATTTCTGTTTTGAAATCTCCCTGTTTGCTTGCTTTCAGGGCCACCAGTCCTGCCAATTACTCTTCCTTCTTCTTGCTTGCCTTTAAACCTTTCTCTCTCTCTCTCCCAGCTCCTGCGTATACGTTCTCACCCCCTCACATTACCAGGTTTCCTAGATCTTTGCAGTCCTCTTGTAGTGATTGGCAGTTCTCCATTGAATAGACAGTGGTGAAAGGGAAAAGCAGTTATTCCATTATCTCCAGGAACAAGCAGGAATGTATTCACATATGGGTATCGTCGGTACTGACGGAGCCTGCGCGGGAACGCTCCCCAGAGTCCAATAGGAAAGCTTTTGGGAGCATCCCACAGCGCCTGCGTGCTGCCTTCCCACCTTTCCCAACTGCCTCTCTCCAGTTCTTCATTTTCCACGGAGCCGACAGGTCGCATATCCTGTCACCGCAGAAAATAATTCCCTTTTATTCTTCTTTTTTGTGGTCGCATCTGCCTTCTGTCGACGCGACACCGGTACCGTCGGTTCTTCTTTCTTTTATTTCCCCCCCAAAAAACACCCCCCCCCCTTTTCTTCTGGAGTCTTTTCCAGGTATTTTCTCCTCAGGTGCCACATGCCATTTTGGGCACTAGGCCCAACTTTTCCTTTAAAATGGAAAAACCTGCTTTGGGTTTTAAAAAGTGTTCCAAGTGTGGCGGTACCATCTCCATCACCGAAACCCATGAGTGGTGCCTCAAATGTTTAGGTCCTGACCACTCTATTTCGGAGTGTGTTGCCTGTGGGATGATGTTGAAGAGAGGCTGGCAGAACCAAGCTGCTAAACTTAGCACCCTTTTTCCCTCCGATGCAGCCTCTGTGACATCGACGTCTTCCAGGGCTTCGTCTTCCTCCCATGGATCTCAGTTAACTAAACATAAATCTAGCCGGTCCTCAAAGGGTAGATCTCCCTCTAAGCATTGAGATGCCTCTGGCTTTGCCATTGAGGGACTTTCACCGGCAAAATTGCCCCAGCGGGAGGCTTCGGCTTCCAAAGCACTAACGGGGCTCCAGGATGTTCTCGAGGCTTGAACCTCGGCAGAGCTACCGGTACCATGCTCTGGGGTACCGGCTGCTTCATCCGGTACCGATACCCAAGCATCGGCAGCGTCAATAGACCAGAGATTCTTGGCTATTGAACGCAGTCTGGCGGCTCTTCTCACAGCCTTGATGTCCTTAAACCGCTTCAGACAATTCAATCGGTACCAGCACCGACTGGGGTACGGGTACCGACTGCATCGACATCGGCAGGTATTCTACCGGGACCGAGTCATGCTTATCCATCCAGTATCGACAAGTTGGTACCGGACCCCTCCAATGCTAACTTAGATCGGTACCGTTACCATGCCTTGCACGATCACCCGGATCATAGATACTTTGAATCCTCGTATTAGTCTGTATTCCAAATTGCATTTTTGTATATTTAATTTTTAATTTTTTAAATTAATTAATTATTTATGTATTTATATATTTATATATTTATTTATATATATGTATGTATATAAGTTTAAATACATAATTTGATTTGTAGAGCGGTTGTTTATTCGATGTGCTGAGTTTTATTCTAATTATATATGTATTATCATTTTAATTGAGAGATTTATCATGGGTCCCCTTTTGTGTCTAATTAATGCAATTTTATTCCTTTTTTTGAGACCCAAGTTATTTGTGATAGTCCAATTTAGCCTGTTTTTATGTATAATGTATTTTTATGTTATATTCCTTCTTTTAACCCCTTTGTTTGCATTATTATTGTTTTGATTATATTAATGTAATTTCATAATTTTAATTTTTAGTGTGCACTGATAGCCCCTGACGAAGTGACATACGAAACACGGTCCTGTGTTGGGCTTAGGCCACTTAATTGGTACTAATAAAGGTATTGGGTGGTGAATCTGCCGCTTTCAGGATTTTATCCAAGATGTGGCTCGAGGTCTTTCCATCACAGTGGCTCCTGAAAAAGAGCCTAGGGCAAAGGAATTAGAAATCCTACAATACCCTAAGGCTCCTAAGGAGGCAGCTACCTTACCTATTCATCAGATCTTGCATGATCTCATGTTAAGGATGTGGGAAACACCTCTAACCACATCTCCTCACTCTCGAAGACTCGACACCATGTATCGAGTTCCTCCTTGTCCTGGATTTCAGAAGACTCAACTACCACACCATTCCATGGTGGTGGAATCAACTATGAGAAGGATCAAGAGTGCAAAAAGGCATGCATCTAATCCTCCAGGACGTGAGTGTAGGACTCTTGACACCTTTGGGCGTCGAACCTTCCAGGCTTCCATGCTTTCTGCTAGGATCAGTTCCTATATATTATATATGGGAATGTTCCTTAAGGAAGTCACAGGAGATTTAGAGCTTATGAGCCCTCTCCTTCCTGATGATAAGAGGCAGGATTTTCTCGCCCTTGTCAAACATGCTCATAATGTTTCCAAGTTTGTAAATCGTGCAGCCTTTGACTGCTTTGAGTGCATAAGCAAAACCTCTGCCATTGCCATAGGTGCATTAGGATTGCCTGGCTTCAGGCATTTGACTTGGAACTTTAGGTATAGAATAAACTAGGGAATATTCCTTGCACAGGGGATAATCTCTTTGGCAGGAAAAAGCTAATGAAATAGATGCTGACAATATCACTTTGGATAGATTGTCTAAGTCTACAGCTGATCCTGCAAGGAACAAATCCTACAAGAAACCATTCTTCAGTAAGAAGAAGTTTTATCCCTCCTATACCCAGGAGGGGCATCGTTTAGGTCAGTCTGCCCAAAAGGGACAGCAGCAACAAACTAGGCAAAGAAAAACAAAAACTGCTACGCCTTAACCGGCTCAGCAGACTCAGCCTCCACAGGGGCTTTGACTCCTATCTAGAGAACTTTGCCTTCCTGGCTCTGAATGGCCCAGAGCCTTCCACCATTCCAGGAAGGTTATGTCATTTTGCCCCCAGATGGGGTCAGATAACAGCAGAAAATTGGACTCTGTCTATTGTAAGAGAGGGGTACAAGCTTCATTTCCTCAGCATGCCCCCTCCTACAATGCTAAGACTGTTCAATTCTTAGACCTCTCTCAATGACCAGTTAGGTCAAGAGGTCACTATGCTTCTTGCCCAAGGGGCAATAGAAGAGGTACCCATTCTCGTACAGGGTTCTACTCCCTCTATTTCCTTATTCCAAAGAAAACAGGACACAGACCCATTTTAGACCTCAGAGAACTGAACAAATTCCTGTTCAAAGAGAAGTTCAACATGATTTCTCTAGGAACTCTGCTGCCATACCTTCAGAGTCAGGATTGGCTTTGTTCTCTAGATCTCAAGGAGGCGTACACTCATGTTCTCATCCATCCAACTCATCGAAAGTTCCTTCGCTTTCTATTTCAAGGGAAGCACTACCAATATAGGGTTCTTCCTTTTGGCCTGGCCTCGGCACCAAGGGTGTTCACAAAATGCATGGTTGTGATGGCAGCATTTCTTCGCACCCTAGGAATATTCGTGTTCCCTTACTTAGACGACTGGCTCATTCGAGCCCCTTCAGAGCCAGAGGCCAGGGTTGCTCTCTCTCGCACAATGCGCATCCCTCATATTTGGAACTTGTCATAAACATCCCAAAATCCATCCTTGCTCCCACTCAGTCCCTAGAGTTTATAAGAGCTCTTCTGGATACCAGACAGATAAGGGCCTACCTTCCACAGGCCCGCTGCCTTCGCATTGTGCAGTTAGCTTCCCAAGCAGTTATAAAACCTCACTTCACTGCTCAGGAGATGTTACAATTACTAGGCCACATGGCATCCACCGTGCATGTGGTTCCTTATGCTCGCCTTCATATGAGGGCAGCCCAGTGGACTTTATCCACTCAGTGGACTCAGGCGTCAGGTTGCCTGTCAGACAAAATAGCAAACTCAGATCGCCTTATTTTGTCCCTCCAATGGTGGTAGTCAACCCAAAACCTTTTGGTGTGGTCTCCTTTTCAGCAACCCCCACCACAAGCCACTCTAACAACAGATGCCTCACAGGTGGGTTGGGGAGCCCTCCTGCAAGGCCTCTCTACCCAGGGTACCTGGACTCCACAGGAGACCTATCTACACATCAATCTCCTGGAACTCAGAGCAATCTTCCTTGCTCTTCGAGTATTCCACACCCAGCTCAGCTACAAGACAGTCCTAGTTCAAACGGACAATCAAGTAGCCATGTTCTATGTGAACAAGCAGGGTGGAAAAGGCTCTCTGTCGCTATGCAACGAAGCTTTGCGACTATGGGCCCTCGCCAGAGAGCATCAGATTCATCTCCTTGCGGTGTATCTTCCAGGCATTCAAAACTCTTGGGCAGACAGACTCAATCGAGTTCTGCTTCCACACGAATTGTCTCTCCATGCAGACCAGCTGGCCAAAATTATTCAAATATGGGGAACCCCGGACATAGACCTCTTTGCAAGTCCGCTGAATGCCAAACTTCCCCGGTTCTGTTCCAGAATTCCGGCACAGGGTTGTCAGGCCAGGGATGCTTTCCTCCTCCATTGGGGCCAGGACTTCCTGTATGCCTTTTCACCCATTCCCCTAATTCCCAAAACCCTGTTCAAGCTTCAGAGAGACAGAGGTCATATGATTCTCATAGCTTCACATTGGCCACAGCAAATGTGGTACCCTCTGCTCCTACATCTCTCTCAAGCTCCGCCTCTAGAGTTAGGATATGCTCCAGATCTCCTTTCTCAGGAGGACGGGATGCTGTGGCATCCCAATCCCCAGTCTCTGCATCTCAGGGCCTGGTTGCTGAAAGCCTAGAATTTCCTGGTCTTAACCTTTCTCATCAGGTATGTTTCCAGGAAGCCTTCCACAAGATGCTCTTATGCTTTCAAGTGGAAAAGGTTTACCATATGGTGCTCACAGAAGGGTCTTGACCCTCTTGCGTTACCTCTGGAATCATTACTGGAGTATCTCCTTCATTTGTCTAATACAGGGCTTAAGACCAATTCAGTGAGAGTTCATTTGAGTGCTACTGCAGCTTCTTTCAAGCCTCTAAATGGACAACCTATTTCCTCTCATCCTCTCATAGTGAGATTTATGAGAGGCCTTCTTTTAACTAAGCCTCCCATTAAGCCACCACCGGTGGCATGGGACTTAAATCTGGTTCTTGGGCAGCTCATGAAGCCGCCTTTTGAACCATTTGCTACTACCTCTTTGAAATTCCTTTCCTGGAAGATCATCTTTCTTATTGCAATCACATCAGCACGTTGCATCAGTGAATTGCAAGCGTTGGTGGCTGATCCTCCTTATAGAAGGTTCCATCATGATAAGGTAGTAATTCGGACTCATCCACACTTTATGCCAAAGGAGATATCACCTTTTCATTTAAACCAAGTGGTTTACCTTCCTGTATTTTTCCCAAGGCCTCATTTCTCAAATGCAGAAAGGAATCTTCACACTTTGGACTATAAAAGGGCTTTGGCCTTTTACTTGAAAAGGACACAGCAACATAGAAAGTCCTCTCAACTCTTTGTTGCTTTTGATCCTAGTCATTTGGGACTTCCAGTCTCCAAAAGAACACTGTCCAGCTGGATTGCACAGTGTATTTCTTTTGCCTATGAGAGTAAGAACCTTCCTCTTGAAGGTCATGTCACAGCTCACAATGTGAGAGCCATGGCAGCCTCTATGGCTCATCTTCATTCTGTGTCTATCGACGACATCTGTCGAGCAGCTACTTGGGCTTCGGTTCATACCTTTACAGCCCATTACTGCTTAGACAAGGACTCCCGCCGGGATGCCTTGTTTGGTCAGGCTGTTCTTCAACACCTGTTCCATAGTTAATCAACTCCCACCCACCATCCCTGGTAGGATGCTAGAGATCCATGGCGGGAAGTGGAGCCCTTTCACAGGGGCACACAACTTCTGGGGCCTTCTCCCTGGCATCTGCAGCTAGGGAGTCCCCATATGTGAAGACTACATTCCTGCTTGTTCCTGGAGATAGCATAGTTACTCACCTGTAACAGGTGATCTCCGGGAACAGCAACAATTTAGTCTTCACAACCCACCAACCTCCCCTAGGAGTTGTATCTCTCTATCTCTCTCTTTCTCTCTTTCCCTCTCTCTTTGTCTCAGCTATAAACTCAACAGGAGAGGGACAGTTGGGAAAGGCAGGAAGGCAGCACGCAGGTGCTGTGGGATGCTCCCAAAAGCTTTCCTACTGTACGCTGGGGAGTATTCCCATGCAGGCTCCGTTGGTACCGACGATAACCATATGTGAAGACTAAATTCCTGCTGTTCCCGGAGATCACCTGTTACAGGTGAGTAACTATGCTTTCCTGACTGAGGTCCACATGCAGCCTTCATGCTCAGTCACACCCTTGACTCTTACTGTTTCCAGGTTTATTGTAGAGCAGGTAAAGTCCAATCTGCTTCCTCCTACTGAAAGCCTAAGTGGTTCCATGTCAACACCATCGTTGAAAAGGAGAGATGCTTCACCACTAGAAAATTGTTTTGTTAATTTTATCTGACCGTTGGTCATCTTTATATGATGAGAATTTTATAATTTGCCTTGAGCTTGTTAAGTGGACTGTAAATGCAATGTTCAATTAAATTTACCTTAAATTGAATCCTTCTGTTCTGAGTGGACTTCCTACCCATAGCAGAAAATAGGAAGTACATTCAGATCAGAAGGAGTCGATTTAAAGTAAATTTAATTGAACATTGCATTTATAGTCCACTTAACAAGCTCAAGGCAAATTACAAAATTTCCGTCATATAAAGATGGACCAATGATCAGATAACATTTACAAAACAACAATTTTGTCTATCATACTACTAAAGTAGAAGCTGTCTAAAGAGTCAGGTCTCTAACTAATTGCAGAATGATAACTATGTTCATACTTCAGTTCCTGAGCAGCTATGGTAACAAGTAAGCATTAATTTTGTGAGTGTAGACTATGGGTAGACTTATAAACTACAAAAAAGAATGCTTGTTGAGAAATCCTGTTCCAAAACCATGAAGGTTCTTGAAGACAAAAAAGATTTTAAACAAAGCTCTTGACTGCTCCAGAAGCCAATGCAACATAAGCAAAGGGGGTGTTTCCCTTTTGCACCCCCCACCACATGCAATCATTTCTGCTGCTGTGTTCAGGATGGTACTTTCATGAATTTATTATAAGGAAAATTATTCAAACTGTGGCATATGCGGCCAGCAACTGTAGCTGCACGAATTTTCTATGATTACTTCTTTCTTGGGTTCTTTAAGGAATATCATTTTCTAGAGTTCTACAGTTTTCCCTTGCACTAGATTGAAAGGGGTCAGTTTTTCAAAAGCCCTTAACTGGATAAGGGCATGGAGAGCGATGTTTAGCTGCACTATCTGGATAGCACCAATGAGTGTCTCCACAGACCACCTCGGCACTATGCCACTTGTGCACGGGTGGTTCGTCAGCAGAGCAAAGACGATACAGCCACTTTCTCCAGGACCAAGCAGGAAGTCAGTCCTCACATATGGGTGTCATCGGCGCCGATGAAGCCCCAGCGGAGCAATTCCCCAGCTTTCCATGAAAGCCTTTGGGAATGCTGGCACGCATGCGCGGTTCCCTTCCCGCCTAAAGGTGCCATCTTACCTCAGTCTCTTTTTTTCCGAGAAGCCCACCGGACGTTTGTCCTGTTCTCCCAGATAAAAGTGATTTTTTCTTCGGCGATTTTCCGCTATTTTTCTCCGATTCAACGCCGGTTCCCCTCCCGCCGGGTTCGGTACACCGGTATCGAGCCCGTTTACTTCTTTTTCGTTTTTTGCCCTTCGTGGCTGGTATTCGCGCCCTTTTTTCATTTTTTCCCTGGAAGGCCGGTCTTTTGACCTCGCAGGGGCTCTTTTTTCCCCGATGGCTTCCAGTGGTTTCAAAAAGTGTGATCGGTGTAAGAAACTTATGTCTCTCACCGACACACACGACTGCTGCCTTCGGTGCCTCGGCCCTGACCACGACCCCAAGTCGTGTGTGCCATGTGGGAAGATGTCTTCCAAGGCACTCAAAGGTCGACAGCATCAGAAGGAAAGGTTTTTCTCGGACTCTGCCTTCGGCCGGGCCCGGACCTCATCTGAGGCCTCGACATTTCGGGATTCCGATCCCGAGCACCGTCGAAGCTCCTCGGACAGGGGGTCCCCCGACCGGGAACGCAAGAGGAAGAAGCGCTTGCGAGGGCGGCGTCGGAGGAGGTCCCTGGTCCCTCGAGGGCCAGGTCTAAGACCCCCAACCGCCGTCCCGGGCCCGTGGACCAAGAGAAGCCTGCCAAAGTTCCTCGCGTGGAGCCAGAGTCTGCTGGACACGTAAGCCCCATTGTCCTCGTGGACTCTCCTCCCAGAGAGCCGACGTCGGGCCCGGCGCCGCCGGGGCCCGAGTCGGTGGCTGCTGCGTCTCCCGAGCTGAGTCTCAGGATGACAGCCTTGGAGTGCAGATTGTCTGCCTTCATGGAGCAGCAGCGGGCACTGATGGCCAGCCTGTTTGGTGCATCTGCCCCGACCACCGGGACGTCGACTTTGAAGTCAACCCCGGAGACCGAGCCGATACTCGAGACCCTCGTGGCTCGAAGTCGTCCTCGGTCGAGGTCTCCCTCGACCTCCCGTTCGGGACCGAGGGTGTCGACGCCGGTGCCTCGGTGCCCCGCGGGGCGGACCCTGACTCCTCCTCAGACGAATCCGCTTGGGAGACGGAGGACGAGGAGTCTCCCGATACTTTTAAGACTCGGTGCATCCCGTCAGACTCACCGCAGTCTGCGCCCCGGAGTAGATCCCCTCCGGAGGACACTTGGTTCTCGGAGTTCGTTCGGGATATGGCCGCTGCCTTGGCTATCCCTGCTGATCCCGAGGAAGAGCCTCGAGCTGAGGAGCTCTATGCTCTACAGTACGACTCTCCTCCGAAGGAGGCCTTTACTGTCCCGGTTCCTCCGATGCTGGAACGGCTCCTCTTCCGGATGTGGGAGGCACCGGCCTCGGCGCCGGTTCTGAGCAAGCGAGTCGATTCCATCTATCGGCTCCGCAAAAGCCCTGGTTTCCAGAAAGCACAGCTACCACACCATTCCATGGTTGTGGAATCGGCCATGCATCGTCTGAAGAGCCAGAAGATGCACTCTGCGGTGCCCCCCGGCTGGGAGGCCCGCAACCTCGATGGCATCGGTAGGAAGTGCTTCCAGGGGTCTATGCTTGCTTGCCGTGTCCAGTCTTACCAGCTGTACATGGGCATGTACTTGCGAGACCTGGCCAAGGAGTTGGCCGGATTCTCTGCTGGTCTCTCCGGGGAACCCTTGCAGAGATTTAAGACCTTGTCCTCGGGGATTCAGGAATGCTCCAAGTTCATTTCCCGCGCTGCCTACGATGGCTTCGAGGCTTCGGCCCGAGTTGCGGCTGCCGGCATCGCGGCTCGACGCCAGGTGTGGCTGCAGTCATCGGACCTCAAGCCATGGGTTCAGGACAAGTTGGTCGATGTCCCCTGCCAAGGTGAGAACCTTTTTGGCAAACCCGTGACCGAGAAGGCCGCTCAGCTCGAGACCGAGCACCTTACCCAGACAAGGCTGTCGAGGAAGACCTCTGCCCTTTAACATAAGAAGAAGGGCTCGGGCAAAAAATCCTTTTACCCGAGGAAGGGCACTGCCTACAAACAGTACCCTCAGTATCAGGCTGCCCAAGCTGCCCCCCAGGGTCAGCAAGCCAAGGGCCAGGGTAATGGGCCCTGTAGGCAGAGAACCCCCAAGCCTCGGGCCCCTGCTACCACTCAGCAGGGTGGGGGTTTTTGACTCCTTGAGCGTAGCCACTCCGTCCCTGCTTTCCCAGCCCTGCACAGGCGGTCGCCTTGTACTCTTTGCCCACCAGTGGCCTCTCATTACCACCGAAAGTTGGGTGCTGGACATAGTCCAAAAGGGCTATGCCCTGCATTTTCATCAACTGCCTCCTCACTTCCCAGGGGAGCCCTTGAGGCCTCCCCTGCACACAGACCTTCTCCTTCGAGAGCTCCAAGGTCTGTTGGTGGACAGGGCGGTGGAGCCTGTGCCTCCCCACTTGCAAGGTCACGGATTCTACTCCAGGTATTTCCTGGTACCCAAAAGGACCGGTGGCCTTCGACCCATTCTGGACCTCAGGAACCTCAACAAGTTCCTAGAGAAAGAAAAGTTCAAGATGCTTACTCTTGGAACACTTCTGCCCTACCTCCAGCAGGGAGATTGGCTATGCTCCTTAGATCTAAAGGATGCGTACACTCACATCCTCATTCATCCAGACCACAGAAAGTACCTCAGGTTCATTGTGGGAGGAAACCATTATCAGTACAGAGTACTACCTTTTGGCCTGGCCTCCGCTCCCAGGGTCTTTACCAAGTGCCTGGCAGTGGTTGCGGCCTACCTGAGAAATCAAGGCATCTTTGTCTTTCCCTATCTGGACGACTGGCTCATCAGGGGTCAGACGTCCCTGGAGGCCAGACAAGCCACCCTCAGAACCATTGCTCTGCTTCAAAACGTGGGCTTTGTCATAAACTTCGCAAAGTCCACTTTGCTCCCCTCCCAGAACTTGGAGTTCATAGGGGCAAGGTTGGATTCTCAACTGGCAAAGGCATTCTTGCCAGAAGACAGGGCTCAAAGACTGATGGACGTGGCCAAACAGTTCCTAAACAGGCCCCTGGTCTCCGCCAGACTCTGCCTCAGACTTCTGGGCCACATGGCTTCGACAGTGCATGTGACTCCCAATGCCAGGCTCCATTTGAGGCCTGCACAGTGGTGCCTTCGGACTCAGTGGTCTCAGGCCACAGGCCGCCTAAGAGACAGGATAAGGGTGTCCAGACTCCTTTTGGCCTCCCTCAGCTGGTGGCTCCATCCACCCAATCTGCTGAAAGGGATGCCCTTCCAAATGCCAAAATACTCGGTGGTCCTCACCACGACGCCTCTCTGCGGGGCTGGGGTGCTCATTGTCTGGACAGGTGCACTCAAGGCCTCTGGACTCCCTGGGAGGCAGACCAACAGATCAATCTCCTAGAACTTCGAGCTATCCGCTTAGCTCTCAAGACTTTTTCTCCGGCCCTAGCTCACCGCTCAGTCTTGATTCAAACAGACAACCAGGTAGCCATGTTTTATGTGAACAAACAGGGCGGGACTGGGTCAAAGCTCCTTTGTCAGGAGACTCAAGACCTCTGTTCCTTTGCCCTAAAGCACAACATGCTTCTCAAGGCGGTGTACCTTCCAGGCCAGGAGAACTGCCTGGCCGACCGGTTGAGCAGAATTCTGCAGCCCCACGAGTGGCAGCTGCATCCCTTGGTGGTTCAGAAGATCTTCCTGAAGTGGGGTCTCCCTTGGATAGATCTCTTTGCCAGTCCGCTGAACAAGCAACTGCCCAAGTTCTGCTCCAGGCAACCCCATCCTTTGAGGATAGCACCAGATGCTTTTCTGATGTCCTGGTCTCAGGGCCTCCTGTATGCGTTTCCTCCCACGCCCTTGGTGGCCCGAACTCTTTTCAAGACTCTTCAGGATAAGGCCTCGGTCCTGCTGGTAGCTCCCAGGTGGCCGAGGCAGCCTTGGCTTCCCCTTCTGCTTCAGCTGGCAGTGGATTCCCCACTACCTCTGGGGTTGCAGCCCGACCTTCTCTCACAGGAGCAGGGTTCCCTTCTGCACCCCAATCTCAAATCTCTCAATTTGATGGCCTGGAGGCTGCAAGGGTAGTTTTGGCTCCCTGGGGCCTACCTCAGGAAGTTGAGGAGGTTGTCCTAGCCTCTAGGAAATAGTCCACTAGGAAAACCTATGCCCTCAAATGGAAGAGGTTTTAAGTGTGGTGTCAGCTACGTACAGAGGATCCTTTCTCCTGTACTGTGCCAGTAGTGCTTCAGTACTTACTGCACTTATCAAATCAGGGACTTAAGTCCAATTCTGTTCGGGTCCACCTCTCAGCTCTAGCAGCTCACCACTCACTGGTGGAGGGACATTCTCTGTCTGGTCACCCCTTGGTGTCCCGCTTTCTCAGGGGCTTGCTTTTGCTCAAGCCCCTCATCCGTCCTCCTGCTCCTGAGTGGGAGCTGAATGTGGTCTTGCAGCAACTGACTCGGCCACCCTTTGAGCCGATGGCTACTTGCCCTCTACGCTTCCTTTCCTGGAAGACTCTCTTCCTGATAGCCCTCACCTCGGCTAGGCGAGTGAGTGAGCTTCAGGCCCTGGTCTGTGATAGGCCTTACACCAGGATTTATAGGAACAGGGTAGTCCTTAGGACTCATCCAAATTTCCTCCCCAAGGTTGTCTCCTCTTTCCACCTCAACCAGGAGGTGGTTCTTCCAACATTCTTCCCTAGGCCTCATTCTAGCCAGGCTGAAGCAGTCCTGCATACCCTGGACTGTAGGAGGGCCTTGTCCTTCTACCTTGACCATACGCAGGGACATAGAAGGGCTACTCAGTTCTTCGTCTCCTTTGACCCCAATAAGTTGGGGCTGGCTGTGTCCAAGCGTACCTTGTCCATCTGGGTGGCTGACTGTATCACCTGGGCTTACAAGGCGGCTGACCTTCCTTTGCAGGGTAGGGTCACGGCCCATCGTTTCAGGGCAATGGCTACCTCAGTGGCTCATCTCCGCTCTGTGCCCTTGGTAGACATCTGCAGGGCTGCAACTTGGTCTTCAAGCCAGCCTTTTGTGGCCCATTACTGTCTGGAGAGGGAGTCCCGTAGGGACAGTGCTTTTGGCCAAGCAGTACTCCGGAATCTCTTTGAGGTTTAGGCAACTCCTGCCCTCCTGCCCTCTGTTGGGCTACCGGTGGAGGTTGTGTCAGTGAAAAGCCTTTCTTTGATGCTGTGACTAGAGGGAGTTCTCTTGTTCAGCCTGGGTTTCTGGTAGCCCAGAGCTAGGGAGTCACCCATATGTGAGGACTGACTTCCTGCTTGGTCCTGGAGAAAGAGTAGTTACTCACCTGTAACAGGTGTTCTCCAGGAGCAGCAGGAATCAGTCCTCACGACCCTCCCTCCTCCCCTTGGAGTTGCAGTTGTACATAGTTTGTTTTTACATTTTTGTGTGCTGTTCTTAGCTATGTCATTTGACTGAGGTAAGATGGCACCTTTAGGCGGGAAGGGAACCGCGCATGCATGCCAGCATTCCCAAAGGCTTTCATGGAAAGCTGGGGAAATGCTCCGCTGGGGCTTCATCGGCGCCGATGACACTCATATGTGAGGACTGATTCCTGTTGCTCCTGGAGAACACCTGTTACAGGTGAGTAACTACTCTATTTGGATAATCGTGGCACTTATTCGGATAGTGGTGATTTTCAGCCGCTGTCTGCATAAGTTATTCAGTAGCATAGGCCACCGAAAAAGCTGGCCTAAGTTTCTCTCCAGATAACTTATTCAGAGGGCAGCTGAAAATTGCTACTATCCGAATAAGTGCTGTGATTATTCAAATAGTGGCCGCACAATCTGGATATTTAGCAGGAGCCAGAGGATATTTAAATGCACGGCTGACCGTGGCTGACCATTGTGGCATTTAAGTATCTAGTCCTTTGACTATTGGCCCCGTAGAGATTGTTAGATGAAGATGAGTAGCTTCCATTTGTTTGAAGCCAGTTGATTAAAATAATTTGTAACGATGTGTTCTGAGTGCATGGTGCATGGTTTTGTGATGTGCAAGGTCAGTGGCTCAGGATGTATAGCCATAGAGGTGCAGCTGGAGTGGAAGTAAATCATTTAAGTATAATGAACTCTAATAAAGGAACAGAAAAAAGATGCAAATGGATAAAGCCAGTGCAGCTGCTCTCCAGTGCTTTGATCACTGAGCTCCTGTGAATCCCTCTTCTTTTCAGGTCCAAGTGCAGGAAATAAAGGTGCTGACCGTGGCTCTGAATTCACTGAGAGCACTGAGGAAGACCCTGCTGATGTGGGGAAAACTGAGAGCACCAGCAGCCAGCAGGTACTACCCTAAAGTAACTTCTCACAGTCAAACGTTGCCAAGTGTAACAAGAACAGAGAGCATAATGTGTGCCGTGCAAACCATGGAGAGATTTGAATAGTTTGTTTCCTGATCTGAAGGAAAGTTTTGGCACGGCTACCATGTAGACTTTCTGTACTGTACTTATACAGTATATTTAAATTTCTTATTACCACTTTCTAGGAGGCTATCGAAGCAGTAGACCGGCATATGATTTACCACAAGCTAAGAACATGTTTTCATGTTTCTCTGTTATCCATAAGGGGAGGGGGCATCTACCATGCAGCAGAAGAAACATACAGCCCTGTTGCACTCAAGGCCAGATTTAAGATTTTGGTCCCTATAGGCCAGGCCAGGCCAGACCAGACCGCAGATCCCACAGAGCAGGGCAGGAGTCTAATGTCGGAGATCTCAAACAGACTGAAGAGCCAGAAACAGAACAAAGGAAGGCCATAGTGAAACTGAGGGCACCTTTGAAACAGCCCGTGTACATGGACCTAAAGAAAGCGAGGGCAGGCTCCTATGGTAACCTCTAGGACTAAATACAGATTAACTGCTCTACCCATTATTCATCATTTCTCTCAGTTGTGCCATAGTCACTACATTTTGTTCTGAAGCTGGTGACATCTGCTCCCCATTTTTGTTTTTTACAATTTTCTCCCATAATACCTCCATAAGAATACTGGGGTGTTGCTTGAGGAGAAAAATTTATAAAATACAGTCTCCTGAACATGTTGCAGATGTAGACATATATGATACCTGGAGACTATCAAAGTGCAGAAAACAAATTATACAATTTTAAAGAAAAATATTTATTGACATAATCTAAAAATAAGCTGCAGTATTCAATTGTGACCACTAGAGGTCAGCACTACCAAAATTAATTCTGCTGTTTTTCTGGCGACTACCAGATGTCATGATACTCAACACTAGAAGCCCCAAAAGGAATTTTACCAAGAAACCCCAACGTGCATCAATTGATGCATTATCACGATGACTGCGTTTAGCATGAAATGCAGATGTGAATTATTGTGAAGTTACTTATTTGTTAAATACATGCACTATGTGACGTCATTATATGACGTCATCGTGTGTTTATTCTTTGTAATGTTGGAGTAAAACTCTAAACAGTGATTGAGATGCGCCACCTAGTGGGATCATGAATTTATACCTAGAAGCCCAAAGTACATCAATTGATGCATCGAAGACAATTGAGTGCGTCAATTGACGTACTTTGGGGCTTCTAGGTATAAATTCATTTTCCCGCTAAGTGGTGCATCTGTCATTAATTTTCGATGCACATATTTGAACATCTTGACCTTGCTAACAAAGTCATGGAACATGACTGACATGGTTCTAGCAGTGGCGCTGGTATACAACTTTGAAGATGCATTTGCGTCAATTGACGCACTTTGGGGCTTCTAGTATTAAAATGAGTCAAGTACTATTCACCAACCACCCACTAGACTGCATAACCAGACTGAAAGTAACAAGCCCTATAAAATGAAACTGACAGTGGAAACCATTAGCAATCAGGCCTGATCAGGATCAAAGTGCTCTATCCATGCAGGTAGATCAAAGATTGTCCTCCATCTAGGACAGGGATTCTCAATCCACTTCTCTGGACAAATCCTAGCCAATGAAGTTTCCAGGATAGCCACAATGAATATATATGAGAGATCTGAATACAAGGGAAGCAGCGCGTGCAAATCTCTCTCATGCATATTCATTGTAGTTATCTTGAAAACCTCACTGGCTAGGTATGTCCCAAAGATTGGGTTGAGAACCCCTGATTTAGGCATATTTCCTATCATAGTGGTTCTCAACACAGTCCTCAGGACACAGTGAATATACAGGAGAGAGATTTGCATACAGGGAAGGCACTGCATGCAAATCTCTCTCGGGTATATTCTTTGTGCGTAACCTATAAATGTCACTGACTGCCTGGGTGTGTGCCGAGAACTGGCTTAAGGACCACTGCCCTGTGGTAATT
This sequence comes from Ichthyophis bannanicus, assembly GCA_033557465.1. Classification (NCBI taxonomy): domain Eukaryota; kingdom Metazoa; phylum Chordata; class Amphibia; order Gymnophiona; family Ichthyophiidae; genus Ichthyophis; species Ichthyophis bannanicus. The sequence goes on from CM066040.1 coordinate 75,093,641, forward strand.
AGTTGGGCTGCAGGGCTCCTACAACACAGTACATAGTTTTCTTTAGGACTTTGTTTAAACAGAGACGACAGAGGTCAGAATCCTCTTATCTGCAAGGGAACATACATTTAGAGAAAAATTTATAACAGGGCATCGTGGGTCAACACATAGAGCAGTGCCTACTTATCTTTATAAAATACCAGTATATGTGGCAGAGAACACAGACGTGATAAACTTATACCTGCTCATGAGTACTTTACACACATACATGTATAGATTAAAGTATTTTATAATCTGAATGTGTATGGTAGAATCCTCCTGTGCTGTGCCCCAACCTTGCCCTCAGCTACACCTTCCAGCAGAGTATGCACCTTTATGCCAGACAGTGCATTTTTATACTGCTCGGCCATTTACACCTGGGAATGACATCTTAAAATCATGTCCTTAAAGCACCGGTAAAATCTTTGAGCATCTGTACTTTCTGGAATTTAGAAAAATCCAGCTATAAGATGGCAACAAATGAATCTGGCAAAATGAGGTAGAGTTTCCAGCCATATCTACAGTAGAATACAAGAAGGCCAAAGCAAACCCATCTCAGCATGAACCACAATGGCTTGGAGAAGAAGAGGGACTGAATGGTCTTAGCCTATTTCCAGTAAGTCTCGGAGTACCATTCTAGACCGTCACTTTCATACTGAAGGTGACATTGACTTTCTCTGATTTTCAGTCTCTTCTATCATTGCCAGTTTTTGGAAAACATTTAACTTTCCAGTTCCTAGTTCTATTCTTAAAACTGTTCAGTCAATGCAGTTAGCATGCGGTGTGATAAGATCCTAATGCAGTATCATGGCCCCATGCTAGCTGGCAGCGCGTGCCCCAGTGCACCTTCAGCATGTGCCAGAGTTGTGCATTGCCAGTTAACAGCCTTTAGTAAAAGACTCCTTTAATCTTTGCTTACTTACGGTGAGAAATCTAAAATCAATGTGCTGCGCCCAGCTTTTTGATACATGGTTGAATGATAGCTAAATTCACACCAAACTTATTATCAACATCAATAAATTTTAAAAAACTATTTTGACATCTATACAGGATGTTTCCCTTCATAACCTGCCAAGCAAAAGAAAACATATGTATTCAAATTCTGGTATCACTTCAGTAATGACAACATAAAATTAATACGCTGCTAGATACATTGTGAATTAACACAAAACCCTGCAAATAAGCTACTCAGAACCTATAGTGCCTTCATACCCAGGGCTGATGCAAGGAATGTAGGCGCCCTAGGCATGCTCTTCATTCTGCTGCCCCCCACCCACCTTCTGGGGGCATCCTCACACCCATTGTCACCACTGGTGCCTCTCTCCAGGACAAACAGCAGTGACAATTGGCACTGAAATTTCAACACAGCACTTACCCTTTGTCTCTGGGGCTGAGTCATTCTTTCTAATCTGCCACTTATGGCCTGGACTTCTGTTTTTGTATAAACCGTATGCCTATTGTGGAGAGGGGACCAAAGCAGCAGATTGTCTCTGGAGCTGCATCACTGTTTCATTCTCTTCAAAGGGTAAGTTCTGTGTTGATGTTTCAGGGCCAATTACCACTGTTGTTGTCCCCAGAGAGGGGCCCCAGAGGTGGCAATGGGCATGGAGGCAGCCCCAGAGGGTGACTGCCTAGTTCACCTAATGGTAGTGCTGGCTCTGTTTATAACATAAGAGCACCAAATCTCATGACACAAAAAACAAGTAAAGTCAGCACTAAGGATATAGAACACCAATACACCTCTTACTAGAAAAGTCAAATAAGTCAGAGTGCTACAGATCCACACACAAAAACTACATGCCAGCAGACCAACTACATCCCTCAACCCAGTCATACACACGGAACACGGACCAGCCTTCACCAATTACAGAATAAAGAAATGGAAATCCCAAGAAGTCACATTCTCATTAATCCGTATAAAATGGGAGAAATAAAAATAAATATGCATTTCCCCGTGTAGTGAGCAAAATGGTGTGCAGTAAAACCATTTTAAATAAAAAAAGAAAGAAATTATATATTTCCAATCATTAAAAACTGAAAATGAGTGATCAGAGTTGACAGAAGGAAAAAGAGCAGAGGAGTAGTTTCCTCAGGCCATATCCTCCCTCTCTGCAGTCAATGGCAGTGATTGTGGCTAAAGGGAAGGGGACAGGATGCTTTGTTTCCTGATTGGTCTGGTAGCTGTGATCCTGGTGGTTGCATAAGTAGGTTCAGGATGCTGTGGTACTGATTTCTAGTGGGGGGGGGGGGGAGGGGAGCAGACCTGTGACATTTTCAGCTTGGGCTGATGTCAGTGATCATTGGAGGGGGAACAGAATTAGGGAGTGGTTATAGGGATGTCAAGTACCTGTCTCCTTGCTTTGAACTCTCCCCATTCTGCTGGTACATGTGGTTGTTGACAGATGGGCTTACTGTCAATGCCAAATTTTTGGTGACATACCTCCTAGCTCTTAGTGACACACTGGTTGAGACCCATTGGTGTAGGGGGACCATATGTGCCCTCCTTCTCCAGTCCACTGAGACCATACTCCTTCAGTACTTTTGGACATATCCCATCTGGCTCTATGGCTTTGTCTACTTTTAGTTTAGCTAGCTCCATAGCATACTAAAAATCATTCAAGATCTACCTCACTCCTGTTCCTATTTATGTGTGTTTTCTGAGGTCCTACTCCCAGTCCTTCATCTGAACAGTCCACCAAAATATTTATAAAATGGAATTGCTTAACAAATATATCTGGACAAGGTTATAAGATCATTTCTAAACATTTACAGCTTGATCTATCCACTGCCAGGCAGTCTACAAGTGGAAAAAAGTTAAGGTTACAGTGACTCTACCCAGGAGCAGTCTTCCTGCCAAGATCATCTCAAGATCAAACCGGAGAATTATCTACAAATCAAAAAGAACCCTAGACTAACATCTAAAGATTTGCAGGCTTCTGTCATCACAACTGATGTGTTGGTTTCTGCATCAATTATCAGGAAGAAACTGAAAGGGAATGCTGTTCATGGGAAAATAACTAGTAAGAAGCCACTACTCTCGAAAGACGGTAAAGAAGTCTTTTAATTTATTTGCCTGCCTCTGGTTTGCCAAATAGCATCTGAATGACCCTGAAGTCTTTTTAAATAAAGCTTCCAGGATTGATGAGTCAAAAATTGAAAATTTTGGTCACAATAGTAAACATTTTGTTTGGCAAAAATCAAGCATTGCTTTCCAAAGTAATAACCTTATTCCGATTGTTGTTCATGATGGTGGAAGTATCATGGGGCTACTTTGCTGTATCAAGGTCTGGATGACTTTCCATCATTAAAGTAGCCATGAATCCAGCTTTGTATCAGGACGTTCTAGAGAAGAACATTAAGCCATCCATTTGTGAATTGAAACAAAGTCAAAAGTGGGTCATACAGCAAGACAACCACAGTGAACATTCATATAAACTTTGGGGATTGGCCAAATCGAAGTTGGAACCTAAATTCTCTTGAAATGCTGTAGCAAGACCTGAAGTGAACTGTTCATACAAGAAATTCCCCATGTCACAGAGTTGAAATCTTTTTGCATTGAAGAAGGGGCCAAAATTCCTCAAGATCAATGTGAAAGATTAATCAGTTCCAGGAAACATTGTTGCTCAGAGAGGTGGAGTCGTCATGTACTTTTTCACACATGGATACTTTCTGTTGAATTTTTTTGTTGAATAAATCATCAGAATATATCCTTTTTGGTTGAATTATTATTCATTGGGATTATCTTTCTCTCTTATCAAAGTTTAGATTAGGATCAAATTATGTTTAGAGTGTAAATTATATTAACATACCAATCATCTAGGGGATTCAGAAACATTTTCACTGCACTATATAGTGTGAAATTTGTGTGTTTTTCTCTATAGCTTAATATGGTTTGAATATAAAAGACTCCGATTAAAATCTGAGGTAAAAAGTCTCCAGAAAGTCATCAACTGTGTGCTTTCTTCTTCTTTGAAGTTCTATAGCTTTTATAGCTTTTTAAAAAAAAAATGTCAGTCATATTTTATTTGAATGTCTGGAGGCTTTAACAATTGGCTTAATAGGGAATAATGTGCTTCATATTCAAAAAAAGCTGAGCTCCTAAATTTAGGCTGCTAAATGTGTGCCCTATTTTCATCCACACTTAGGAACCTAAATTTTCAGTTGAAAATTCATCCCAATTTGAGGAGCTTAAAATTTGTGCTCCTAAATGTAGGCCTGCTATTCGTTTGCCTAGATTTAAGAGCTTAATTTACATGCCTAGTGCTGAAAATCAATGCTAAGCTCCTAATTTCTTTTTCTCCCACCATTGACATACACTTTTTATGCTCCTAAAGTAAGGAGTTTAGTGACATTTTAACAAAATATTTAGCCACTTAGTCCTAGTAAATTTTCAAAGAGGACGATTTAGGGGCATAACTCTCAAAGTTGCAAGCATAAATCTTTGAATATTGGGCCCAATGTTTTTTGGCGGGTATGGGAGCTATACACTCCATCGCGAAGTAGCTATGAGGACTCAGAATCAGGGATTGTAAGTGGCTCAGATGGGAGCCTTTTCCCGGCCATCACTCTTCCCTCCCTCCTCCTTTCCAATTTTTATTATTTTTATTATTTTTTAAAGTATTTAAAATCTTCATTTATAACTCCAATTGCTGTTTAAGGTTCGGGAAAATTATTTTGGGAAGACTTAGCCTCCCCAAGCCGCCTGTATATGTCACCTATTACTAGATCCAAGTTCTATAAGCGTTAAAATATAGAGGCATTGCTAGCTGGTGCTCTCAGCCAGCCACTAAGGTATCTTAACTGCACTCATTTCTTATATTTTAATTAAACAGTGAATTGCTCCAAGTTTACAATCCACAGATAACAAAATAACTGCATGTAATGATACTAGCTTGCATATTCTTCCTAGAACACCATTGATAGCTCTGGAACTGTGCCTGGCTCAGAAGAAGCAGCTTTAAGGTTACCCCAGAACTCCTTGGGCAAAGGAGGCAACCCAAAGAAGGAGCAGCCGCAGGTCAGAGAAGGGAACAGGGAGACTGATGATGAATCAAGGGCACCGAAAGAGGAATCTTGGAACCCTGCAGGGTACCCCAACAGGTAACATACACACAGAGAGAAATGGAATCCTTGCATAGGTCCTCAGGGGAGGAAAAGTACAAAAACTATTATTAAGGTAGACTTGGGAGAAAGCCACTGCTTATTACTGATAATCTATAACATTAAAATCTGCTCCTGTTCCTGATTACTGTAGGACAGCCGATATAGCACCAATTTTAAAAAAGGGATCATGCCTGATTCAGTTTAACTGCAGACAGTGGGTATGACTCTCTGTTGTTAAGAATCGCATATTACCTACTATGCATATGGGAAAACATGACTTAATGGGGCCCACATAGATGTAGGAAATGGACTTTATTCCTCACTAATGTACTAAAATTCTTGAACAGCATCAATAAACATGTAGAGAAAGCTGAGCTGGTTGATTTTTAAATGATGATTTACAAAACCAATTACATTTTCTTAAAATTTCCCCCTCTCACTGTTGCTAGACATACTGTTAAAACCCTCGGCCCAGTGTGCAGCGGCAGCCAAGAGAGCAAATAGAATGCTAGGTATCATAAGGAAAGGAATGGAAAATAAAACAAAATATATTATAATGCCTCTATATCATTCCATGGTGAGACCGCACCTTGAATATTGTGTGCAATCCTGGTCGCTGTATCTTAAAAAAGGATATAGCGTTATTAGAAAAGGTTCAGAGAAGAGCCACCAAAATAGTAAAGGGGATGGAAGGATACTCCTATGAAGAAAGGCTAAAAAGGTTAGGACTCTTTAACCTGGAAAAGAGATGGCTGAGGGGAGATATGATAGAGGTCTATAAATTAATGAACGGAGTGGATCGGGTAAACGTAGATCGATTGTTTACGTTATCAGAATATAGAAAGACTAGGGGACATGCAATGAAGCTACAGGGTAAGCTATTTAAGACTAATAAAAGAAAATATTTTTTTCACTTAACGTGTAATCAAACTCTGGAATTTGTTACCGGAGGATGTAGTAAAGGCTGTTAGTGTAGCTGGGTTTAAAAAAGGTTTGGACAAGTTCCTGGAGGAAAGGTCCATAAACCATTATTAAGAAGGGACTCGGGATATCAATGCTTGACCCAGTACAAGCATTGTGGAACCTGTGTCTTTTGGGGAAACTGCTAGGTACGTATGACCTAGATTGGCCACTGTTGGAAACAGGATACTGGGCTTGATGGACCTTGGTCTGACCCAGTATGGCATATCTTATGTTCTTATGTATATCTGGGGTTTCACAACCCTGGGATCCCCATGTGGCATTCCCAGGGGAGGGAAAACAGCATGCAAGGATTATATTTTCACATCTTTGCACGGTCTTTCCACAAAAAGCATGCCTGCCAGCAAGACAGCTGCAAAGTCTGCAGATACTTTTTACTCCTAGCAAGTTTCGCTTTTATGTTGAGAGGTTGTGTAAATGTAAGGGATTAAAACGTGCCTGTGGACTTTGTGCCAATCTGGACAGTTTCAAAAGAGCCCTGTAGCGGATCTGTATTTATAGAAGACATTCAATAAAGATCCACATGAGAGACTCCTGAGGAAATGAGAAAGTCATGGGCTAGGAAGCAGTGTCCTATTTTGGAAATTTTTTAGTGGAGAAAGAAAAAGTAAATGGTGGACTCCCCCAAGGATCTGTTATGGGACCAATACTGTTTAATACATTCATTAATGTCTGTTAATCTGTTGCATGAGGTGAACAAATTTTCAGATAGCATAAAATTGTTCAAACTCAAGTGAATTGTGAAGAACTGTAGAGAACCTGACAGGACTGGGGAACTGGGCATCTCAATGGCAAATGAAATGTGTGGAGTGAGTGGATCTCCTCATTTGGATCTGCCAAGTGACCTGGTCTGGCCATTGTTGGTGTCTCTTATGTTCTTTCCCTGATCACCCTGAGAAATGAGTTTGGAACATTTTATCTTACTGCAGTGCTGAGCCACGGAGTTTGTGCTGGGATGAGAATATGAAAGACCAGATGAAAGATGCAAAGTCAGGATGGTGGGAGAGGGAAACGCAGAAGACGAAGGACTGCAAGGAGGAAGATGGGATTATGGATGACAGGGGTCAGAGGTCGGAGATCAGAAAGTCACATGAGAAGATGAGCCATGCAGATCCCAACCTATCGCAGGAAGAGATGCTGAAAAACTGCCACGAGGGAGCAGAAGAGATGAATCCAGAATCAGTACTCGGTACGTCTAAGGACCTGGAAGGACTGAAATCTGTACCAATGAAGCGCTCGGCTCTGGGAGTGCAGCGTAGAGAAGAGGCTGCAAAGAGACATTGCATGAGACCTCAGTCGCTGGACCTTGGTGCCCTCCTCTGCCAGTCAGCCGGGAAAGAAGAAGCCAAACTACCAAGCTCAGCCAGTCAGGTGAGCCCTCTGGGGGCAATTATTTAATATCTTTCATAGATACAAGGGTACAGTCACACTCTGTATGCATGTGTCTTTTTGTCAGCAACTGGGGCAAAACAGTTGGAAATCTTTTTCTATTAATCTCATATACTGCCATTTGCTATCAGCAGTAGGAGGTTTACATCGATCAGTTCATCAGTCTACAAATAGAGATTTAAACATATGGTACAATAATAAAATAGGGAGACCGAGGTGAATGTTGGCTGGAGGATAATCACTAGAGGGAAAGGGAAGCCCAGTGGTTCTGCTCTAGTCGTACAGGTAGGGAAAACCAAGCTACAAACCAGGGGTGTCTCTTCCAGGGGCCTAGGCCCCTTCTACTTTTGGCTGAGGCCTCTCCAGATGCACCACACTGCGTCACTGAAATCGGAGCCGGTGCTTGAGCTGCAATGCCATCACTGCCATGAGCCGGAGAAGAAGCAGCTCTTCACTGGTCAGTCTCTGGTTTAAGGCAGCAGATGCTGGCACTGTGAGCATTTTCAGAGTTCACGGCCAGCACTTCCTGATGGTGATCTCAAGAGATCAGCATCAGGCGCTGCTGGTGCCCCACCACCGAAGGTGGTCCCACTGTGGTGCCGGCGTGTGCTGCACTGAACGAGAGAGTGACTGATGAGGCGCTGCGAGCAGGCTCCTGCTTCTCTTCCCACTTCTGGCGATGTGGACCCTGCACGTCCAGCACCGGCTCTGATTTCTTCTGCTGTTGGGGCCTTGGGATCCTCACCAGCGACAGTGCACGTTGCCAGAATGTTGGAGGAGGAAGATGCAGGGGCAGCGAAGCTGAGGCAGATGCTGGGGGGGGGGGGGTGGTAGCTGCAACATTTTGCAGGATATTGCAATGTCTGTTAAGAGGTTTACCTTTATTGCAGATTTGGTCCTGCTTCTATTTAAATGAAGATATAGGGTGCTGCCTCTTCAGACTATTTCCATAAGTGTTTATGTAGTTTAGTGTTAGTAAATGTTTGAATTAATTGAGTAAAGTATTTAAAGAGATAGAAGAAGCTGTTACAGATTACTTAAACCATTCCAAAATGTACTCCAAGGCTTTGTTTTTCAATAAGATCATAACTAGCACGATTCATACCTGTAGTCTAGTGCCCACTAATGTTAATATTGCCCCCACTCCCTCCCAAAAAATATTATTTCTAGCTACGTCACTTCTACAAGCCTGTTCACATTGCAATCCCTCTCCTGGGGTTTGTTATAAATGAATATGACTTGCTGATTAATGAGTGAGGCTGTCCTGTTGTATGCTGGACTGGGGGGGTGTTATCGATGCAACTTCATGGAATTAGTTGTCAAATTTGGTGCTAGGGCTACTGAAGTAGTATCTGAGCTACTGCTAGAACCATGCATGGCTGTGGGCAAGTTTGCCAAGCTAAATGCATAACTTGGATGATGGCTTCACAGGGAGAATTTGGGCAAGCCACAGTAATCTGGGGGATTCTAGGGCACACAGATGGAAGACGTGCTGGGAGAAGATTTAACTGGTTGGAGAACTGATTACAGATGCTTTTCTTTACAGTAGTCTATTATGCTCCACATCAGAACTGGTATCTGTGGATTACCTGAAGAATGGAAAATGGCTAAAACTAATGCCAATTTTTAAAAAGGGTTCCAGGGTTGATCCTGGAAACTACTGACCAGGGAGCTTGATGCCAGTACTGGGAGAAATGGTAGAAACCATTATAAAGAATAAAATTACTGAACATGTAGATAGCCATGGTTTAATGGGAGAAAGCCAACATGGATTTAGCCAAGGGAAGTCTTGTCTTACTAATCTGCTATAGTTTTTTGAAGGTGTGAATAAACAGGTAGATAAAGGTGAGCCAGTTGATACAATGTATCTGGATTTTCAGAAAGCCTTTGACAGGGTCCCTAATGACATATTCTTGGCGCAATTACACAATGTGAGGTTCCACATTAGGAACCACGACCCAGGAAAAAGATTTAGGCGTCATCATGGATAACATGTTAAAACACTCCGCCCAATGTGCAGCAGTGGCCAAGAACTTATGAGTGTTTAACAGAGGATGTGATTATGAATAATAGAGGAGTTTTTTTCGGGTCATTGATGTGAAGGGGTAGTGTGATAACATGAATGTCCTGAGGGGTGCTAACTGTGAAAGTTTGCTATTCAGATGATAACACCCCATAAGTTCTGAGACCCGTTTTTCTCCTGAGTTTTTTCCTTGAGTTTTCCCTCTTTTTCTATAAGCTGCTGTTTAAGTGATGAATTTAGTAGAGTGTTACATTTTTCTTTTATATACTGCAGTGGACAAGAAGGCAAATAGATTGCTAGGTATAATAAGGAAAGGAATGGAAAATAAAACTAAGGACATTATAATGCCTCTATATCATTCCACGGTGTAACCGCACCTTGAATATTATGTGCAATTCTGGTCGCCATATCTTAAAAAGGATATAGCGTTATTGGAAAAGGTACAGAGAAGAGCCCCCAAAATGATAAAGGGGATGGAATGATACCCCTATGAGGAGAGGCTAAAAACGTTAGGGCTCTTCAACCTGGAAAAGAAAGGGCTGGGGGGGAGATATGATAGAGGTCTATAATTTAATGAATGGAGTGGAACAGGTAAACGTAGATCGATTGTTTATGCCATCAAAATGTAGAAAGACTAGGGAGCATGCAATGAATTTATTTATTTTATTTAGTTATTTCTAGCTTTTCTATACCGCGCTATTTGACATCAGCGCGGTTTACAGTTAACAGTGAAGCTACAGTGTAACCCATATAAGACTAATAAGAGAAAATATTTTTTTCACTCAACGTGTAATCAAACTCTAGAATTCATTACTGGAGGATGTAATAAAAGTTGTTAGTGAAGCTGAGTTTAAAAATGGTTTGGACAAGTTCCTGGAGGAAAGGTCCATAAACCATTATTAAAGAGGACCCAGGTAATCTACTGCTTGCCCCAATACAAGCATTATGGAACCTGTGTGTCTTTTTGGGAAACTGCTAGGTACTTGTGACCTGGATTGGCCACTTTTGGAAACAGGATACTGGGCTTGATGGACTTTGGTCTGACCCAGGATGGCATTTCTTATGTTCTTATGTTAATTAAAAAGTCATGGGATAGGGGGCAGTATGCTCTTGTGGATCAGGAACTGGTTAAAAGATAGAATGCAGAGAGTAGGGCTATATGACCAATCTTCTCAATGGAGAAAGCTGAATAGTGGAATACCCCAGGTATCTGTGTTGGGCCCACTGCTTTTTAACATATTCATAAATTACCTGGAAATGGGACTAGCGAGTGAGGTAATCAAATTTGCTGATGACACATAATTATTCAAAGTTGTTAAAACAGGATTGTGAAAAATTGCAAGAGGACCTTGATAAATTGGAAGACTGGACATCCAAATGGCAGATGAAATTTAAAGTGAATAAGTGCAAAATTATGCACTTAGGGAAGAACAACTCAAACTACGGTTACACGATTCCAGGTTCCACATTAGGAACCATCATCCAGGAAAAAGATTTAGGCATCAATATGTTGAAACCCTCTTCCCATTGTGCAGCAGTGACCAAGAAAGCAGATAGAATACCAGGAATCATAAGGAAAGGAATGGCGAATACTACCAAGGATATTATAATTCCTCTGTATCATTGTATGGTGCAATCGCACCTTAAATATTGTGTGAAATTCTGGTCACCATATCTTAAAAGATGCAGAGAAGAGCCACCAAAATGGTAAAGGGGATGGAAGAATACCCCTATAAGGAAAGGCTTAAAAGGTTAAGGCTCTTCAACTTGGAAAAAAGCCGTCTGAGGGGAGATGTGATAGAGGTCTATAACATAATGAATGAAGTAGAGTGGGTAAATGTAGATCGGTTATTTACTCAATTAAAAAGTAGAAAGACTAGAGGTCACACAATGAAGCTATAATGTAGTTCATTTAAGACTAATAGGAGAAGATATTTTTTCGCTCAATGCATAATCTGGAATTTGTTACCAGAGGATGTAGTAAAAGCTGTTAGTGTAGCTGGGTTTAAAAAGGTTTGGACAAGTTCCTGGAGGAAAGTCCATAAACCATTATTAATGGAGACCAGAGAAATCTACTGCTTACCTTGGGATAAGCTTTGTGAAATCTGGGTACCTCTTTGGGAACCTGACTGGTACTTGTGACCTGAATTGGCCATTGTTGGAAACAGGATATTGGGCTTGATGGACCGTGGTCTGACCCAGTATGTAATTTTCTATGTTCTTAATTCCCTTCTTTTGCTCTACAACCCGGTCTGGCCCTGCTTTGGGACTTTTTATCGATGGCCCTGTGGCATATTAATGAATGGTCTTGTTGCTTTCTGCCTCCATGTGTTATTAATAAATGTTCCTGTTTATTGCATGTATTTTCTGCAGGTGGATTTTGACCCTGAACACACTCGTTTGGAGCAGCATGTCAAGCTAAGTCTCAGGGAGCAGACTGAGAGGCTCTGCTCAGAGCTGGTGCACTGCAGACAGCAGAATCGTGAATTGCAGGACAAGCTGGTTGTGTCGGAAGCCACAGTGCATGCCCAAGGGGATCAGCTCAAGCACTTTCAGCTCATGCTCAGTATGTGTTTTCTTATCATTACTGCGGCCCACCTCCAGTCCTCATGGAAACGGCCTTCCTCTCTACCATAATATTCTCACTCTCCACAAACTTTAATTTTTGTAGGCAGGGCCAGCTCAATCCTACTGCGGTGGCAGCTTCTGAGAGCAACAGCAAAGAGCAACAGCAGTCAAAGCAAAGCCATAGATCTTGACTGCCAGACAAACTCAAAGAGCCATCGACACATTCTTTTACTGCAGGGATGGTGGGCATACACACACCTACAAAGCAAAGCTTAATATTTAAAAGGATGGAGGGTAGTTTTTTAAAGCCGCACCTAGTTGACGTGCATTTTAACGCATGTCTATCATGCCTAGTCTATAAAGTGAAGTGCAGTGTGTTTGTCCTGATAAAATAGGGGTGTTAGTGGTGGGATACATGCAGCAAACCTAGGTGTGATCAGTTGCACCAACCCTAGGGCTGCTGTAAATGCCCACACCTAGATTTTTAAGGAACGGGCTTAAGTTTTAGTATTTTATGATTTATATGTATAGATTGGTGCTCTGCCTACACTCCTTGTTTATTTATTTATTTTATTTATTTATTTAGCTGTATTTATATCCCGCTTTTCACCGGGTCAAAGCGGTGTAACATTGGGGGGGGGGAACAAACGAGTGATCAAACTCAGGGGTAGGGGCTATCACCAGGGGCCAACATTAATGATTTCAGCAAATAATTGGAATATAGACATTGTATTACAGGCTCTTTAGAACATATGTTCCGGGGGGGGGGGGGGAGGTAGTCAGTGGCTGGTGGTTGCTTCAGTTCCGAGGTGTTCCTGGAATAAGGCGATTTTTAGTTGTTTCCTGAATGATAGAGGGTCTCTGTTATTTCTGATGTGGCTTGCACGTTCCATCTTTGTGCGCCCAGCTAAACTATGCACATAAGTCATTAAACCTAGGTGATTTATGCATGTTGATGAGTAATGTTTCCACACTGCCTTATAAAATTACTGCCATGATGTCTAATTATACAGTTTTACAGGATTGTTATAAGAGGTGCGATGTTGGAATGGCCATATATGTTGAGTTTAATTATCAGAATATCGAGGGGGAGGGCATGAAGCACCCAGTACCCTTGAACATACGCTGTTTGTATGCTGGTTCATTTCTTCACCACACTCAAGTTCTGCATCACAAAATAGTTGTCCAGATTAAACAATTAAATATTATCTCCAGGAACAAGCAGGAATGTAGTCTTCACATATGGGTATCGTCGGTACCGACGGAGCCTGCATGGGAACGCTCCCCAGCGTCCAATAGGAACGCTTTTGGGAGCATCCCTCAGCACATGCACGCTGCCTTCCCGCCTTTCCAACTGTCCCTCTTCAGTTCTTCATTTTCCGCGGAGCCGACAGGATCCATACCCTGTCACCACAGAAAATTCCGTCTTTAAAATTGTTTTCTTGTGGTTGTGTTTGCCTGCCGCACGATGCTTACTGGTACCACCGGTTCATTTCTTTTCTTTTCAAACCCCCCCCCCCCCAAAACCTTATACTTTAAGCTGTTTCTCTTCAGAAACTTTTCTTTTTTGGTGCTAGGCGCCATTTTGGGAACTAGGCCCCATATTCCTAAAACATGGAAAAACCAACTAGTGGTTTTAAAAAGTGTACTAAGTGTGGCGGTACCATTTCTGTCACTGACACCCATGATTGGTGTCTTAAATGTTTAGAGCCTGAACATTCTCCATCTGAATGTCTCTCCTGTATGGGGATGACGAAAAGAGGAAGACAGAACCGGGCTGCAAAGCTCGGTACCCTCTTTTCTTCGGATGCCAGATCCATTGCATCGACATCTTCAAGGGCCTCCTCTTCCTCCCCTGGATCTCAGGTAACTAAACATAAAAGCCGGTCCTCAAAGGGTAGCTCTCCTGCTAAGCATCGAGAGGCCATTGGCATTGCCCTTGAGGGAACCACACCAGCAAAGCAGCCCCGTAGGGAGGCTTCGGCTTCCAAAGCATCAATGGGGCTCCAGGATGTTCTCGAGGCCCCGACCTCGCAAGAACTACCTGTGCCATGCTCAGGGGTTCCAGCCGTTTTCACTGGTACCGATACCCAGGCATTGGCAGCGTCACAGCATCACAGCTCTTCTCTCAGCTGCGGTGCCGTTGGTCCAACGGGCACCGGTACCGACATCGACACCGATGCCAGTATCTACACCGGTACCGGTACCGACGATACCGGCCCCGGTGGGAATTCTTCCCACGCCATCTTTGGCTGGAATCGATAGATCGGCACCGGATCAACTCGGTACCGACTTCAAATGATACTGGGACAGTGCTTTGCATGAGCATCGTGGTCAGGAATACTTCGAATCCTCCGATTCTGAAGATTCTCACAATTCTGCTGGTACTAGAGGGTTTCTCCCAGAGGATCCCTCTTCTCCCCAACACAGAATGTCACCTCCAGAGGATATGTCTTTTCAGGATTTTATTCGTGATATGGCCAAGGGCCTTTCAATCACGGTGGCTCCTGAAGAGGAACCCAGAACAAAGGAATTGGAAATTCTCCAATATCCTAAAGCTCCAAAGGAGGCAGCCACTCTGTCCATCCATGAAATTCTGCATAACTTGATGCTCAGAATGTGGGAGACACCTCTGAGTACATCTCCTCACTCTAGGAGACTTGATACTATGTATCGCGTTCCGCCATGTCCTGGATTTCAAAAGACTCAGCTGCCACACCATTCAATGGTGGTGGAGTCAGCCATGCATAGGATGAAAAGTGCAAAGAGGCATGCATCCAATCCTCCAGGTCGTGAATGCAGGACTCTGGACGCTTTTGGGCGCCGAACTTTTCAGGCTTCCATGCTTTCAGCTAGGAACAGTTCATATATACTGTATATGGGAATGTTCCTCAAGGAAGTTACAGGAGATTTTGAGCTTATGAGCCCATTTCTCCCAGATGACAAGAGACAAGACTTTCTTGCTCTAGTTAAGCATGCTCAAGATGTCTCCAAGTTTGTAAATCGTGCAGCCTTTGACTGCTTTGAATGCATCAGCAGAACCTCTGCTATTGCCATTGGTGCACGACGGATTGCCTGGCTTCAGGCATCAGACTTGGAGACTTGGGTACAGGACAAGTTAGGCAACATTCCTTGCATGGGAGAGAATCTCTTCGGCAAGAACTGGCAGGAAAAGGCTAATGAGTTATATGCTGACAATACTACTCTTGATAGATTGTCAAAATCTACAGCCACTACAGCCAAAAAGAAGTCTTCTAAAAAACCCTCTTTCAGCAAAAAGAGGAAATGTTATCCTTCCTATACCCAGCAGAGTCAATCTCAAGGTCAGGTTGCCCAAAAGGGACAAACTAGACAGCAAAAGAAGCCAAAAGGCCCCAGAGCCCAACCAGCTCTGCAGGTTCAGCCCCCTCAAGGGTTTTGACTCCTATCTAGAGAGCTTAGCCTTCCTGCCTCTGAGGGGTCCCCAACCCTCAATATCCCAGGCAGGTTATGCCACTTTGCCAACAGATGGCATCAGATAACAGAAGAAGATTGGACTTTGTCCATTGTAGGAGAAGGGTACAAGCTTCATTTTTACAGCATGCCCTCTCCTACAATTCTAAAGCAATTCAATTCTCAAACCTCCGCAAACAATCTGTTAGATCACGAGGTCTCAACACTTCTTGCCCAAGGGGCAATAGAGGAGGTACCCATTCTTCAATGGGGTGCAGGGTTCTACTCCCCCTATTTTCTTATTCCAAAGAAAACAGGAGGACACAGACCCATTTTAGACCTCAGAGAATTGAACAAATACCTGTTTTGAGAGAAGTTCAAAATGATTTCTCTAGGAACTCTTCTGCCATACCTTCAAAGCCAGGATTGGCTTTGCTCTCTAGACTTAAAGGATGCATACACTCACATTCTTATCCATCCAGATCACAGGAAATTCTTACGATTCCTTTTCATGGGAAAACATTTCCAGTACAGGGTTCTTCACTTTGGTCTAGCTTCAGCACCAAGGGTATTCACGAAATGCATGGCAGTAGTAGCTGCATTTCTACGAACCCTGGGGATATTCGTCTTCCCTTACTTAGACAACTGGCTCATTCGAGCCCCTACAGTTGCAGAGACCAGCGCTGCACTGTCTCGCACAATGCGAATCCTCCAATACTTGGGGTTGGTAATAAACTTCCCAAAATCCCAACTTGTTCCTTCCCAATGCCTGAAATTCATAGGAGCCTGTCTAGATACCAGACATGTAACACGTAATATTTTAGGTCTATTTTCTTTTTAAAGAGGAAATGAATCCGTATAAAAATGTACACATTCCTCAAAATACCACCTTAGACAAAATATCATATCTGATGTAAATTCTTCAACATGTTTACTCCATCTGTTTTTTTTAAATTAGAACCGGGTCTCAGACTTTTGACAGTACTAAAACTGGGATTCAACCCCGTAGTACTAATTGCATCAATGACCACGGTCCTGTAGTTTATTCCTTTCTACTGTCAAAAGTCTGAGACCCGGTTCTAATTTAAAAAAAACAGATGGAGTAAACATGTTGAAGAATTTACATCAGATATGATATTTTGTCTAAGGTGGTATTTTGAGGAATGTGTACATTTTTATATAGATACCAGACAGGCAAGGGCTTTCCTTCCACAGGCCCGGTGTCTTCGCATAATGCAACTAACTTCTCAAGCAGCAGGGAAATCCTCCCTAACTGCTTGAGAGCTACTACAGTTGCTGGGACATATGGCATCCACGGTTCATGTAGTCCCATATGCTCGCCTCCACATGCGAGCAGCTCAGTGGACCCTTTCCACACAGTGGACACAGGCCACAGGTCATTTATCGGACAAAATAATAAACTCTCAACGACTAATTTTGTCCCTCCAATGGTGGCAATCCCTAGAAAATCTGACAATGGGGTCTCCTTTTCATCAACCCCTTATTCAGGCCACCCTAACAACAGATGCATCGCAGGTGGGTTGGGGAGCACACCTGAATCATCTCTCTACCCAGGGAACCTGGACTCCACAGGAGGCTGGTCTGCACATAACACAGGTCTGCGACTAAAAAGCTGTTTGATTATTTTCATCTAATTTCCATGTATTTTGGTGTGCTGAAAACAAATAAAATATTGAAAAAACTCCTAGATGTCATGATTTGCCACAACATGCAAAATTGTCTTCAAATTTATCAAATTTTTTCAAATTACAATTAATTCAAATTACTATTAATTAATTCACATAAGTGCATTTAAGATGCAAAATGCAATGTGTGCCTTCGAGTCAGTCCTGACTCCTGGCGACCCAGAAGCTCCTGGGTTTTCCTGGCAGTGTCACCGGAAGTAGATTGCCAGGCCTTTCTTCCGAGGCAATGGAGGGTTAAGTGACTTGCCCAAGGCCACAAGGAGTGCTAGTGGGAATTGAACCCTGGTTGCTTGGTTACCAAGCCAGTGTTCTAACCACTAGGCTACTCCTCCACCCCACATTTAAGATATAAAATGCCAAAAAAACCTTAAAGGGGTTGTCCGAGTTATGTAAAAAAAAATATAGCACTGTAAATCTGATAGTCAGCAATATATACATAAGCTAAGCAAGTTTTAAGTCCGTGCTTCTAATGGTAGAAGGGGTTAATATTTCCTGAAGAATCCAGTGGGAGGGAGACACAGGGCAGATACAGAGCTGCTCTCTCCTGCATGCCACACTTGTGCACGAATCATCATCAGGTTCTTGGTTCTAGGCTGTTCACACTTTTTCATCGCAATTCGTGTTAGCTCATCATTCTTCAACCGTTATGTTATGGCTCCGCGAAAGTGTATTAATTCGCTAGACAGTTTCTGTTTCTTCTGTGGTGAATATACAGTGTTGAAGCAACAGCAGAATATTACAGACTTTGTGAAAAAAGTATACTTTGCATACTTTGGACTAAAAATTGGAGATCAAGATAAAGTCTGGGCGCCTTATAAAGTGTGCAAATGGTGTTTTGAGGACCTCCGAAACTGGTTCAAGGGTAAGAAAAAAATCTTTCCGTTATGGGATTCCTATGGTATGGCGAGAGCAAAAGAACCAAAGTGATGACTGTTACTTTTGTTCATGCGATGTGAAAGGTTTTATTCCAAATGGAAGCATTCCATTTCATACCCCAATCTTCACTCGGCAATTCGTCCCATCCCCCATGACACAGATATACCAGTACCCAAGCCCCCTGCTACCTTGGAAGAGATACCTAGCTCCGATGAAGGTGAAGTCATACCTGAACCAGATGACGAATCAAGTTCTGACTTTGAAGATGATAGAAGACCAAAATTGTTTTCTCAGGAGGAGATGAATGATTTGGTAAGAGACTTGAATCTTCCCAAAGATGCCGCTGAGTTACTCGGATCAAGGCTGAAAAGCAGGAATTCATTGTTGCCAGGAGTGTCATCTTCATGGTTCAGACATCATGAAAAGGAGTTTGTTCCTTACTTCGCCCAGGAAGATAAGTTGGTTTATTGCATCGATGTCGAAGGTCTGATGGGTCAATTTAAAATCCAATATGATTCAGAGCAATGGCGGCTTTTTATAGATTCTTCAAAAAGAAGTCTCAAAGCTGTTTTACTCCACAACGGTTTTTACGCTTCCATACCTGTAGGTCATTCCGTACAATTGAAGGAAACCTATGAGAACTTGGAATTGGTTCTTCGTAAACTTAAATATGAAGACCATGGTTGCAAGTGTGTGGGGACTTGAAGGTCTTGTGCATGCTGCTCGGGCAACAAGCTGGGTATACCAAATATCCTTGTTTTCTGTGTCTATGGGACAATCGAGACCGACAAAATCACTGGACCAAGAAGAGTTGGCAGACGAGAGTGCTAACAGTTGGTGAAAAAAATGTCCTCCGAGAAACTTTGGTACCTTCCCATAAAGTTCTTCTACCACCTCTCCACATAAAATTGGGATTGATGAAGCAATTCGTAAAATCACTTCCAAGAGATGGAGAATTCTTCAAATACTTGGTCACCAAGTTTCCAGGCCTGTCGGAGGCAAAATTGAAGGAAGGGTGTGTTCGTCGGACCAGACATTAGAAGGCTTATAGTTGATCAAGAGTTTGTCAATACCATGACGGATCCTCAAAAAGAAGGGTGGATTGCATTTAAAGAAGTTGTACAGAAATATTTAGGCAATAACAAAGATCCTCACTACAAAAAGATCGTCGGACGAATGCTGAAAGCATTTCAAGCTTTAGGTTGCCTGTTGAGTTTGAAAGTGCATTTCCTCCAGTCCCACCTTGACTACTTTCCTGAAAATTTGGGCGCTGTGAGTGAGGAACAAGGTGAACGATTCCACCAAGACATTAAAGAGATGGAAAGGAGATACCAGGGAAACTGGAGCATTACAATGATGGCACATGTTGGATGCTTCAGAGAGACATTCCAGATGCTACTCACAAGCGTAAATGCACCAAGAGGAGCCTCACAAGGAAGAAGAATCGAGTTTAGTGTGTGTAGGTGAGCTCATTTCAGTTCAAAAAAGGATTTTCATGAAAATATTGTAATAAAACTTTAATTTTATAAGTCTATTTCCATTTATTTTGAGGTATTGCCTTATTTAACATAGTTACCTAAATTGTCAGGAAATGTGATGTCCTATGACAAAACGGAGGTCATTTTCGGATTCAGCGCACCAAAAAACATAATGATTATGTGGAATAACCAAAACAGCTCTCAAAAAAAATTTTGCAGACCTGTGTAATCCTCCTGGAATTAAGAGCAATCAATTTAGCTCTTCGAGTATTCCACGCCCAGCTCAGCTACATGACAGTCCTAGTCCAGACAGACAATCAAGTAGCAATGTTCTATGTGAACAAGCAAGGCAGGAGAGGCTCTCTGTCGTTATGCAACAAAGCTTTATGACTGTGGGCCCTCGCCAGAGAGTATCAAATTCACCTTCTAGTGGTATATCTTCCAGGCATTCAAAACCTTTGGGCAGACAAACTCAGTCGAGTACTGCTGCCTCACGAGTGGTCCCTCCACCTGGACTAGGTGGCAAAGATATTTCATCTCTGGGGCACTCCAGACATAGACCTCTTTGCAAGTCCACTGAATGCCAAACTTTCCCGGTTCTGTTCCAGGATTCCGGCTCACAATTGTCAGACAAGGGATGCCTTCCTCCTTCACTGGGGTCAGGGCTTCCTTTATGCCTTCCCACCCATTCCCCTCATCCCCAAAACACGCTTCAAGCTTCAGAGAGACAGGGGTCGCATGTTTCTCATAGCACCACAATGGCCACGCCAAGCGTGGTATCCCCTGCTTCTACATCTCTCTCAAGCTGCACCTCTGGAGTTAGAGCATGCTCCAGATCTCCTTTCCCAAGAGAACGGGACGCTATGGCACCCGAATCCCCAATCCCTGCATTTCACGGCCTGGTTGCTGAAGGCTTAGACCTCCAGGATTTCAACCTGTCCCAACAGGTAAAGGATATCCTTCAGGCTTCTAGGAAACTTTCCACAAGAAGATCTTATGCCTTCAAGTGAAAACGTTTTACTATATGGTGCTCCAAGAAGGGATTAAACCCCGTTGGCAAACCCATTAATCGATACTAGAGTATCTCCTTCACTTACCGAATTCTGGTCTAAAGACCAATTTGGTAAGAGTCCATCTTAGTGCAATTGCAGCTTCTTATAAGCCTCTGAATGGACAACCAATTTCCTCTTATCCACTCATATCCTGATTTATGAGAGGTCTTCTGTTAACCAAACCTCCCATTAAGCCACCACTGGTAGCATGGGATCTAAATCTAGTTCTCGGGCAGCTCATGAAGCCACCTTTTGAGCCTTTAGCCACTACTACCCTTACGTTTTTGACCTGGAAGGTAATCTTCCTAATTGCAATCACCTCTGCACGTCACATTAGTGAACTGCAAGCTTTAGTGGCTAATCCTCCTTATACTAGGTTTCACCATGATAAGGTTGTTCTTAGAACTCATCCACATTTTATGCCAAAGGTGGTTTTGCCTTTTCATTTAAATCAATCAATTTATCTTCCTGTATTTTTTCCAAGGCCTCACGCCTCTAATGCAGAAAGAAACCTTCATACTTTGGATTGTAAAAGAGCCTTAGCCTTTTACCCACAGAGAACACAGCAACATAGAAAGTTCTTGCAACGTTTTATAGCTTTTCACCCTAGTCATTTGGGACAACCGGTCTCCAAAAGAACTTTATCTAAATGGATTGCCCAATGCATATCCTTTACTTATGAGAGTAAGGGTCTTCCTCTTCAGGACCATGTCACAGCTCATAATGTGAGAGCCATGGCAACTTCCATGGCTAATCTCCACTCTGTGTCTATCGATGACATTTGTCGAGCAGCCACCTGGGCTTTGGTACACACCTTCACAGCCCACTATTGCCTGAATAAAGCCTCCCGTCGGGATGCCTTTTTTGGCCAAGCTGTTCTTCAAAATCTCTTTCAGACCTAATTCATCTCCTACCCACCAACCCTGGTGGAATGCCAGAGATCCATGGGAGGAAGGATTCTCACCTTTCTAGGGTGGCACCTTCCTGGGGCTATCTTCCTGGCATCTTCAGCTAGGGAGTCCCCATATGTGAAGACTACATTCCTGCTTGTTCCTGGAGATAGCGTAGTTACTCACCTGTAACAGGTGATCTCTGGGAACAGCAGGAATTTAGTTTCCACAACCCACCCACCTCCCCTAGGAGTTGTCTCTCTATCTCTTTGTCTCTTTCCCCTCTCCCTCTCTCCTTTCACTCAGCTACAAACTTAACTGAAGGGGGACAGTTGGAAAGGCAGGAAGGCAGCGCACATGTGCTGAGAGATGCTCCCAAAAGCATTCCTATTGGATGCTGGGGAGTGTTCCCGTGCAGGCTCCGCCGGTACCGACGATACCCATATGTGAAGACCAAATTCCTGCTGTTCCCGGAGATCACCTGTTACAGGTGAGTAACTATGCTATATATATTTATTTACCCGGGCCTGTAAATGAATTTTTCAATAGCAAATTCTTCTCAGGTACAAAGTCTGGACATCAAAATGAAATTCTCATGTGTTCCTTGCTGGTTTGTCCTTTCTCTGTGGGAAAAGTATCTGTAAAATGAAACTGCTGGTACTTTCACTTGCAGAGGGGAAAGGAAGGGGAGAATTTGCATCCTAGTTTTCTCTGTGTAACTGCTTAATTACCTATGTAAAATCTTTTGAAAATCACTTTCTAAATGCACAGATGCCAAGCTACAAAAATGAGGAGTCTATTACTTCCAGGAACATATTTTACTTCTTGGACCACTGATGGTACAATGGAAATCTCCAGGAACAAGCAGGAATGACATATGGTTAATGTCAGTACTGACAGAGCCTTTGTGGGGATACTCCCCAGTGTCTGAGTGTCCACTTGTGTGGATGGAGAATGCAGCTGAATCTGTCCGCTAAGACATTAAGATGACCTGGGAGGTACACTGCCCGAAGGTGGATGCGGTGTGTGATCACCAGGGACCAGAGAGGAAGGGATTCCTGACACAGAGGATAGGAGACGGTTCATCTCTGCTTGTTCATGTAGAACATAACTACCTGGTTCTCTGTCTGGATTAATACATATTTGCTCAACAGTTGGGGTTGAAAAACCCGAAGGGCATTTGTGAGAGCACAAAGCTCCAGGAGATTGATCTGCATCTGGGATTCATGGGCTGTCCATTGCCCTTGAGTAGTGAGGTTGTTAAGATACACTCCCCAACTGAGTTTGGAAGCATCCATGGTTAAGGTGCACTGGGTTGGGGGCATTTGAAAAGGTGACCCTGCTAGAAGATTTTAGGAGGAGCACCACCAATGAAGGGAGTCGACTAGAGGAGGTGTTACATGAATCTTGCCTGAGAGCCAGCCCATTGCCTGAGACCATTGGGACAAAAGCGAACATTGGACTTGTCTTATGTGGAGACGGACATATGCAACAATGTGTACCGTTGAGGACATGTGTCCCAGAAGGTGTAGCGTGTCTCGAGCTGTCATGATGCTTTGGCCTTGTATCATGAGGGCCAGCTCGATGAAGCATATAGAACAATCCTTAGGAAGGAAAACTCTGCCCTGACATGTGTCTAGAAGTGCTCTGATGAATTCCAGCTGTTCTGTTGGAACAAGGTGTGACTTTTCGAAGTTTAGAATAAATCCTAGACTTTGGAGCACAATGATAGTGTGATGAAGAGACAGTTTTATCTCCTCTAGGGAGTCTCCCTTTATCAACCAGTCATCTAAGTAGAGGAAAATGGAGAACCCCAGTTTGTGCAAGTAGGCAGCAACAACTGACATGCACTTTGTGAAGACTCTGGGAGCAGAGGCTAGACTGAAAGGTAGCACTTGATATTGGTAGTGCACCTGTTGAACCCTGAAGCGCAGATATTTTCTTTGATGAGGGAAATCATTTTGAACTTTTCACGACTGAGGAACTTGTTGAGATCTCTCAATTCTAGGATGGGCCTTTATCCTCCCGTTTTCTTTGGGATAAAAAAATAGGGAGAGTAGAAGCCCATGCCACCTTGGGTGGGAAGGAGTCTTTTTATAGCCCTCTGAGACAACAAGATGGTCACCTCTGAGGCTAGGAGACTTGCCTGTGGAGGATTTGCAGAGTAAGTCCTTGGGGAGGTGGTTGGGGTAAGCTATGGAAGTGAAGCAGATAACCACTTATGACTATGTCGAGAGTCCATTTCTCTGATGTGATAAGATGCCACCTGTGGGCATAGGCACAAAAGCGGCCTGAAATGTTCAGGGGCTGGGTACCCAGCAGAAGTTGAATGGCTACACTTTCTAGGAAAGAGTCAAAAACCAGGTGCTTGCTGTTTTGCAGCAGCTAGTTAGGGTTTAGGAATCTTGGCTTTTTTAGGTTGACGAGGACCTTGAAGCCTCTGCTGCTGTTGCTGAGGCTGCTAAGAAGTAGATGGTTGGCAAGAAGGATAATATCCCTTCTTTCTAGCATAGAAGGATTCTTAGAAGTGGTCTTCTTTCTCAAAGGGTTGGAAGTCTTTCTAGAGAGGCACTTGAGGGTAAGATCATCTGCCTTAAGTTCCCCTGCCTTCTCTCCAAGTTCTCCAGCCTTTGCCAAAAAGGTTTTCACCAGAGCAAGGAATGTTGGCTAACTTATCTTGAATCCATTGCTCCAGATCTGATGCTTGAAGCCAAGCCATTCTGCAAGCACCTCTGCAGACAGCAGCTGCTCTGCTATTAGATTCAAAGGTATCAAAGGCAGCTCTGGTAAGGTATTTTGAGCTTGCTTGACCATAGTCAAGTATGAGTCACGTTTATCATCAGGGAGGGTAGGGGCAAAGTTTCCTAGATCCCTGGAAACATCTTTAAGGTACAGGCCCATAAAAGCAAGCATACAAGCTTGGAAGCAATGGCATCCAAAGGCATTGTGAGCCCTGATATCCTTGCTAGGAGGCACCGACGAATGAGTCTTAGTACTCTTAATGCACCTCAGTGCTCATTCCACTACCATAGAATGGTGTGGAAGTTGAGTTTTTTCAAACCCTGGGCATAGAGGAACTCGATACATGGTATCTAGATGTTTACTTATAAGTGCAACAGTTAGTGGGACCTCCCACATATGTAGCATTAGATCCTGTAGGATTCAATGCACCGGTAATGTTGCTGCCTTCTTGGGTGTTGAGGGGTATTGGAGACTCTCCAGTTCCTCAGCCCTTGGTTCCATTTTGGATGGAGCAGTGATTTGTAGGCCCACCACCATATCTTGGATGAAGTCCTGAAAGGACATGTCCTCTGGCAGGGAGTGACACCATGTATGAGGAGGGAAGGCATCGGAAGGAAAATCCCTGGTGACCCTGGAGTCATCCAATGTTTCCTCAGAAGAAGAAGAGTCTGACTCTGAAAGGAAATTGAAAGATTGAGCCGATGTTGATGATGGTGTTCAGAGTGTACCGCACTGGAACAGGGAGCCAGTGGGTTATTGACGATGCCTATTGGTTCCAGCAGAGGAATCAGAGGCAGGAGTCCCACCGATACCGATTCCAGTGGAAGAATCGGAGGGAAGGGTCCCGTCAATACAGTCTCAAGAGGTGGAATTGGAAGTGGTCCTGATGCAACCAGTTCAGGAGCTGGCATTGGACCCACAGGTATGGGAACTGAAGCTGATAGCCGTATCAGAGTCACTGGGGCTATCGATACCTACTGACCCGCAACGGCCAATAGTTTCTCCAAAGTCCTTTCAATAGCCAAAAAGCACCGATCAATGGACATTACTGATGCCTGGATTGATTGTAATATGAGCACGGTACCATTAGCTCCCCGAAGGTCGATGCCTCAGAAGCGTCTTGGTGCCACTGAATGGTTTTGGAGGGTTGGTCCTCCCACTGGGGCTTCTTGGCAGGCCTGTCAGCATCTGATGCACCCTTTGATACATCTCTTGGACAATGAGACTTACCTCAGTACTCGGTATCGGACTTCGATGCCAATAAAGATTTTGACTTATGTTTTGGACTTTTTGGAGACTCTAGACCCAGTAGAGGAAGCCGAGCCCCTTGACGATACAGAGGCTATTGAAATCGAATCCAAGGCGAACAGCAATTCATACTGCCTGGCTCTGTTCTGTATGCCTCATTTGGTCATTCGCTTGCACAAAGAACAATTGTCTGGCCTATTGTGTGGGCTCAAACATTTAAAGCGCCAATCATTGAAATCAGTGACTGACAGTGTCGGAACACTTAGAACACTTTTTAAAGCCACTGACGTGTTTGTCCATGACAAACCAAAATTATATGAGCCTGAGGCCTAAAAGGGCAATGGAAACTGTCTGAAGAAAAAAGATAATAAAATGAAATAAAGAAACTCTAAAGAATAGAGCCAGTATCCGGGAGGGTACCGGCATCAACAGGAAGGCAGAGCACAGTAATAAAACCAAAAAATAAGAAAGTTTTTTGGCGGTGACAGGAAAGGCTTTCTGCTGGCTCTGTGGAAAATTAAGAACTGAAGAGAGCTGTGAGGAAGGCGGAAAGGCAGCTGTGCAGGCGCAGTGGAGTACTCCCAAAAGCTCTCCTATTGGACGCTGGGGAGCGTTCCCATGCGGGCTCCATCAGTACCGACGATACCCATCTGTGAAGACTGATTCCTGCTGATCCTGGAGATCACATGTTACAGGTAAATAACTACGCTTTCTCTTCCTTATTTTTACTCTTTTCCAACCTAACAGAAGTTGGAAAAAATCATACAAAAATAGTTGAGAATGTCTGTCCATATCTCATTTGTCTGTGTGGGAACAAAATAATTCACCCAAAATGTAACAGAATGGGATGAAACTCTGTTATCCTGGTTCTCTTCTTATCTCTCCCATCATACTTTCAGTGTCTGTCCTGTTGGATTTTCCCCTACTGCTTTCCTGCTCTCAGTTGGTGTACCCCAAGGGGCTCACTTCTTTTCTTTCTCTATACCCAATCCCTTGGTACCTTCATCTCTTCCCATTGCTTTCAGTACCATCTTTACACTGATGACTCTCGGATCTACCTCTCTACACCTGAAATCTCTCTGGCCATCCAGGCCTGGATCTCTGCCTGCCTATCTGACATTGTTATTTGAATGTCTCGCCGCCATTTGAAATTGAACATGGCCAAAACCCAACTTCTTATTTTCCCCCTAAACCCACTTCTGCCCTTCCTCCTTTCTCAATCTCTGTGAATAATGGCCTACTCCTCCCTGTTTCCTTGGTTTGCTTGGGGTCGTCTTTGACTTCTCCCTCTCCTCCACACACATCCACCTGATAGCTAAAACCTGTAATTTCCTTCTGTATGACATTGGCAAAATTTACCCCTTCCTTTCTGAACACATTACTAAGACACTCATCCACTCTTTAGTAACCTCCTGCCTAGACTATTGCAACCTCCTTCTTGCTGGTCTCAGTCTGAATCATCTCTAGCCCCTTCAATCTGTTCAGAACTCAGCTGCGTGACTAATCTTCCACCAGCCTCGATATGCTCTTGTAACCCCTCTTCCCATGTCACTTCACTGGCTCCCTATCTATTTCCATATCCAGTTCAAACTTCTCCTACTGACCTATAAGTGCACTCATTCTGCTGCTCCTCACTACCTTTCCTCTCTTATCTCTCCCTACACCCCTCCTCGGGAACTCCGCTCTTCTGGCAAATCACTTCTATCTGTGCCCTTCTCTTCTACTGCTAACTCCAGACTTCGATCCTTTCACCTTGCTGTTCCTTATGCCTGGAACTAACTACCCGAGTCTGTACGTCAGGCTTCATCTCTGGCCCTTTTCAAATTCAGGCTGAAAGCTCACCTCTTTGAGGCCGCTTTTGGATCCTGATCCTCTTAGTATCCAATATGTTTCCTTACCATTCCCCTATATGTACCCTTGTCCTCAACTGTTGTGCTGTCTTGACTAGATTGTAAGCTCTGATGGGCAGATGAGCGTCTTTTACATGTGTCTGTACAGTGCTGTGTATGCCTTGTAGTGCTATACCAATGATCAGTAGTAGTAGTAGTAAGTTCAAAGATGGGCCAAATCAGGCCAAGGGTTCCACAGAAATAAACCCTCTCGCCAAAAAAGGCACAATATAGTTCTGTAGTATAAAACTTACATACAGCGAAGCTCACAGTTAGGGAATTCCTCAGTTTAAACTGCCTCTCTCCCTTCTCTATTGTCCCAACCCCCAAAGGGAAAGGTGATTTTAGATTAAGCTCACACCTTTTTTAATTGTAGCTCAAGGCAAGTTACACTCAAAAACTGCCTTCCCCTAAAACTATCTCCCCACTATTACCCTACCACCCCAGAAACTACTCCCCACCTCGCAACTGCTCCACCAGCCTGCAAACTCTCCCCTCCCTCCAAATACACTGCGGCCAGAATCATCACCGGGACAGCAAAATACAAACACATAACACCCACGCGCCATCAGCTGCACTGGCTCCCTATGACTGTACGCACCAAGTACAAAAACATAATAATAATCTTTAAAACACTAAACAACCTCGCACCTACAACTCTGCAACCATTGATCAAGAAAACACCGTCTACCAAAACAAGGAGAGGAACAGATAACAACATCCTAGAGACCCAGCTAAACTTCAGGAAAGCAAACCAATCCACCTGCAACAGAGCCTTCTCCCTATTTGCACCCAAACTGTGGAATGATCTCCCCACATCAACACGTGAGATCAAAGACCTAACGGACTTTAGAAAGACAATAAAAACCCATATTTTGGAACTACCACGGAAGATGATGATTAACAGTAACAGCAACTGGACTATAAAACACAGCTAGAGTTCTTGTATATAGTTAGCAAGTGAATTGCTTGTTTTACCCCAATGTAATCTCCAAGTTGAATAACCCTGTTCAATGTAAAGCTTGTTGCTATAACTGTTCACAGTAAACCACTTTGAATGTATATGATAAGGCGGTCTATAAGACCTGTTAAATAAATAAATAAAATAAATAAATAAAATACTACTCTCCTTTGGAACAGCCCCACCACCCTTTATACTGCCCCACATCTTAAAACTATTGCCCTGTAACTGCCTCACCACCCCATAAGCTTCCCAACCCCCCAAAAAGCTACTCCCCACAACTGCCCAACAATGCTACAAACTGCTTCCCTTGACTCACCACCATGCAAACTGCCTCGCCCCCCAAAATCTACCCATTGGCAACTGTCCCATCTCCCCACAAACTGCCCCACCCCAAAAATCTACCCTCACAATTGCAGCAGCACCCTGCCAACCGCCCCCCTCCCCAGTCTACCCACCCATAATTGCTCCACAAACGGCTGCTTCTCCCAAAAACTACCCGACCCAGCAATTGTCCCATTTCAAAATCTAACCACCCCCTGCAGTTGCCCCAACTCCTCTCAATCACCCCCTACTCACAAAAACAACCTCCCACAGCTGCACCACCATCTTGCAGATTGCCCCTCCTCCCAAAACAATCTCCCCAGCTACACCCAGTCACAATACATTTAGAGCACACACATGCATTTCATACACACAAGGATTACTGATAATTCCCTAATTGTGATGTACTGTATTTTAAGTTATTCTGATATATATTTCATTTTTGTTGCTATGTCTACTGTGAAATCTACTGACTGAATTGTATTAGTCTTTTAATGTCTGTTGTCATGAGCAGGGTTAGATTAGGGCATTGGCCAAGTAAGAACATACCTAGGGTGCAAAATTTAAAGAGGCTCTATCAGATATGCTCAGGACTTGGGAGGTTAGGCTTGGCAATTGCCTGACTTTTTTCTGGATTCTACTGCTGTTTGCATTAATGTCTGGAAGCTACAAGGATGGCGAACATGTCTGCCAGAGTTTAAAAATGCTATCTGTACATCTCCAATCTTCCCCTGTGTGAGTGCCCCGCCCACATCTTTCGTAACTAGCAGTTGAAATCCAGCCAATGGGAAGGCTGTGGGGACAATGCCCTACTCGCAGAAAGAAAGGGAAGTGATGAGCTGGGGGAAATTCCCATGCTGTAGAAATGAACAG
This sequence comes from Ichthyophis bannanicus, assembly GCA_033557465.1. NCBI lineage: Eukaryota > Metazoa > Chordata > Amphibia > Gymnophiona > Ichthyophiidae > Ichthyophis > Ichthyophis bannanicus. Next base: position 75,123,194 of record CM066040.1, read on the forward strand.
CCCAGTATTTAAAGGGACCTATCCATCTCTTGTTAACCAGCTGCACTATCTAAATAGTCCTACCAAGAGGGACTAACTGCAGCTGAATGTAGCCACAGACTGCCCCAGCACTATCTGGACATGGGCAGAGTTGGAAAGGAGCAGGAAATTATCCAGATAGCGGTGATTTTTCCCAGCCTATCCAGACTAGTGCCAGTGGCCAGTGCCAGATCAGGATATTCCGCACCGGTCACTATCCAGATGCCGGCACTAGATATTCGGATTTTACTTACATGCCACAGCCAACATTATAAAAAAGAAACGCCCTTCATAGGGATTAACTTTCACCCCACAAGTTTCTGCTTGTGATGGAGATGGAAGAGAAATGAAGCCAACCCCCCCCCCCCTCAAAAAAACGCCATAATGCATTTCTATGGGGAGAAGCAGTTCCAACAGCTGCAGCGTGCAAATTCAGGTTCACAATAACACCGCAAGTACGGAATTGCACCTTTCAATGGTCCTCCCCTCTCCCGATCACAGACACACTGAGAACCATTACGGGTATAAATACACAGACACATGCTAACATGCTCATGCAAAGAAACACACAGGCAAGCATATACAATACACATTCAAACATGCACAGACATACCAACCTCCAAAGATATACACACACTAACAAAACAGAGAGATCACACACATACACACAAAAACGATAAACATAACAAAAGAGAGATACACTCACACACATGAAACACAGACACAAGATATTGTGCATGCTACATACATGCACACAGGTTGGAAAGAATTCTATGAGCTATGGTATGCATGCTTTCCCCACTTGTTTTCCTTGGCATTTATGTTCTGGCTTCTTCAAGCAGAGGGGACTTTAAATTCCAGAGCTTTTCTTCTGTCTTATTGATTCTGAGCCCTGTCTAAAAATAATTCTATCGACCTCATATTCCAAACATCCTGCTAGTCTCTTTTCTTCTTCTGCATTTCCATTGTACAATGGTAGCATTCAAGATTGTTGTAGACTTAGTTTGTTCATAGTATAATAGCGTACATTTTTTTCACACTTCCAATAAGTCTGATACAAATAAAGAAAGGCACAGCAGTGTCATATAAGAAGAAAAGTAAATTTGTGTCTGGATATGTAAAAGAAACTGCCCAAGAAAGGATCACAATGACTATAGGTCAAAATACATCCAGTGAGTCATATATAGCAGATGACTTCCCTATATGATATGTCTCTGAAACGGATACAAAATATGTTTGTACTAGACTACTATAAGCATAAGCAAATATATTAATTATATAATGTACAATAAGAGATGGCAAGCAAATCTCAAAGAATATTGGTCACAAGTGTGTGGACACAGGGGAGAGATTGCATACATTTTTTCACATTTGTAGATTTCTGTATGCACATAAAAGCCTCATAAAATTATCCTCCCACCACTTACAAGTATGTGCTATAACAAGTAGGCGCATACTTGAAGGTGACCCCCAGCTATAGGCATGTTTGGGGGAGGAGACTGGATGTTGCATGAGTGGAATCACCAATTTCATTTACTGGATATTTCACCTGCCTTTTCATATAGCCCGACAGGATACAATAAAACATACATAATCATTTATACACATAATATACAAATAACAAAATTGTATAACCATGGACATGACCCAACCAGGGCTGGTCCCAGAAATGGTTCAAGGTGTTAGCACCCTAGGCAAGCTTTATGACCCCCCCTCCCCCCCCCCACACACATTGGTTATTGGGATCTATTGTTTAGCTTTGGATGCCCTGCGCTTTGCTGGCCCCAGAGACTTCCACCCTAGGCAACTGCCCATTTTGCCTGATGATTGGGTTGGCCATGAACTCAACCCTCCAGCTGTCAGTATTGAAATTCAGATAAAATAATAGTTTTAGATACCCTCACTCAGAAACAAGTAGGCTTTAAGTACCTTTTTAAAACTGAAAAGATGATCCATAACATGCAGAATTATAGGGAAAGCATGCCATAAGAATGAAAGGGAACTAAATATTGCCTTATCCCGTAGTCAACTCAAACTAAGTACACACATAGGTTATAAAATACATACCTGCGTGTGTACTTCAGCCATGTGCATTAATATAGTACCAACGCCCAAGCTGGCATAAATGTGGCATTAACTTATAGACAATTTCAGCTACTTTTTGCAGATATTTTAAAAAGACACATAAACGTCTATGGGATTTATCGACCAAGCCAGGCTAATGGTTAACCCATGCTATCTGCACCTAGGTCCCATGTTAGTCAATGGTATCAAGGAGCAAATAGCCCAGGTTAGCCATTAGTCTAGCTTAGTAGACATATCTCTATGTGTCTTTATAAAACGGGCTTACAATAGGCACCTACCAGCTTCCCAGCCTAGATGACCTATTATAAAATTGCCTTCAAAATGCATAGTTGATAACAAGCGATTCGAAATTAAACATAATCGGGTCTGATGTTCAAAGAGATTAACTCTGTTAGCAGACCTAGTAATCATGTTAATCCCCTTGTCTGGGATATTCAGCGGCATTAACATGCCCCGATGCTAACCGGTTAGCATCAGGGCGTTCCGAGGCTGGCACCCAGCGATAACCGGGCAGTATCAATATTGAGCCGCTGTCCAGTTACCACAAAGCGGTGAAAGTCAAGTGCAGTAAAGGTCGTCCTAAATTTCACAGTTAAAGCTAACTGGGCAGCAGTTGAATATTGCTGCTGCCAGTTAGCTTCATCACTATCTGGGCAACTGGATATTCGGTGCTGGGACCCGGATATGGCCCCGGCATTGAATATGCGGATCTAATGTTCAGCAGGGCCACCACCGCTGAATATCAGGCCCATCTAAACTATCAGTGTTCTTGAGCCAGCATGGAGTGGTGATGAGTCCCAAAGCATGTTTAAATATGTTTTAAATATGTAAATATGTATATATAAATGTAAAAACGTATGATTCGTCCCCGAAGACGCCAATCATGTGTGCTGTGACCTCAGATCTATGTATATACCCCCCCCCCAAAGTCTTGATTGACTACCCCACAAAGATTAATCAAACCGCTGCTGATCGCTGGAAGTAGCGGTATATAAATGTGTAGTAAATAAATAAATAAATAAAGCAGAGTAAGCCAACCGCACTGCTTCTGTGTTTGTGTGCGTATGTCCAGGTGAGCCGTTGGTGACACAGGACAGCAAAGAAGTGCAGGTGGGCCTTCAGGATCTTGGATATGAGACGTGTGGAAGAAGTGAGAATGAAGCCGATCGGGAGGAAGCCAGCAGCCCAGGTACAGTGAGACCATGACACATCCCAATGCTGCCACATATGTGTATATTATTTTAACAACAATATAGCATAAAAACTCTGGAAACTGAAAAAGAAAATAATTTGAGGATGGCATTATGCAGCTGTTTGTTAAACTAGGAGAGAGGGATAAGGAAATGGGAAGAAAAATAATTGCTAAGACTTGGAGTGCAGACCCAGTTGACCGCAGACTATTGGAATGCAGAAAGGGGAAGGGGCTAAAAAAACCCCCACAGGAACAATTAAAAAGCTTGGCTCAATAAAAGGTAATCATGCAGAAAAGTATGATAACATGGGGGGAGGGGGGTTAGTCTTTTACAGCCTTAGAACAAAACAGCTAGAGATTAGCTTGTTTAAAGTTTATTGTGCAGCTGATTACCATATGGTAAGGGGTCTAGGAGTGAGTGGATTTATTGATTATTTTTTTAATGCATTTCAATTGTGATATTATTTTATTGTACTTAGCTTGAAAATTATTCCCTTTAGTTCTGCCCCAGCCCCCTGTTTGCTATATGTGTCTGTCTTGGATAGACTGAGATCTTTTGAGCAGGAATTATCTCTTACATGTATCTGTACGACGCTACATATACCCTGTAGCACTATACATGATAAGTAGTAGCAATAGTAGTACTAAGTGAATTGTCAAATTGAATAAAGCAAACTGAATTGAAATCAAATTTTCCTAGGATTTTTAGTCTTTTACATCCCTAAAACAAAATAGTTAGGTATTAGTTTGTTTAACTCAGGACAAACTGATTTTAGTTTTCTTAGGGGGATGTTTACTAAACTGCGGTAAAGTCACCAGCGGTAAGGGCAGCGTTAAGGTGCCTGAAGCCATATAAGGCAGTGGGTGGGTAGGGGGCGTGCTGGCGTTAGGGTGCCTGAAGCCATATAAGGCAGTGGGTGGGTAGGGGCCGTGCTGGCGTTAGGGTGCCTTGGATCATTTAACGTGAGCTAACAGGACCAAGTACTGTAAGGTGACAAGGTGCCATAAGTTAGGGAGCCTCAAAGGCGCCTTAACTTAGGGCAACTTAATGTAGGGCACCTTAAGTTAGGGCACCTTAAGCTAAGGCACCCTAACTCAAGGTGCCCTAACTCAAGGTGCCCAAGGGTGTTACAAAAACAGCTGTAACTTAAACGCTGGACAGAGCACCAAGGAATGTCAATGTAAAGATGATGGAAGGAAGGACAGGTGGGAGTTGATGGACCTGCTATATCGGTGGGCACTCTATGTGGCAGTCAGTAAATTGGACGAGCATGTGGGAGGCAGTTGTACCAATGCACAAGAGGGTGCCAATGTAAAATGGCGCAATGTCAATGTGTGGCATAGGATGGGGAAGACATGTCCCACAGTGGTCGCAGAAATGGCAGGATGTTTGCAGTGACAGAAGGACAGAGTAGTGGTGGTGACATGCAGATCAGGCACAGGAGAGGCAAGTGCAAGGAGCTGAAATGTGGAAAAGAGTAACAGTGTAGTTCATGGAGTAGCATCCTGCACAGAAAGACAGGACTGTACACAGCCGACAAAGGCAGATAGATGGGCCGAAGAACACATGGCGGCTGAGGAGAGGGTGTTATGGGCTGGTACCACCGATATGAAGAGTCCTGACTGTGACAGACATAAAAATGATCTGAGTAGCACAGTCACGAAAAGAACAGGTAGAAATCAAACCCCTGTCCCCTGCATATGGAGACATTGCACTAACCAGTAGGCTACACCTCCATACCTCTCTACACAGCAATGGCTGGATACAAAGAGACTGCAGGTCACTGCCTAAAATGTCTGCTGTGTGTGCCAGCATAGGGGAGCCCCACCAGTACCCATGATGCAGTGCATATGCTGAACAGCAGTCTACACCTGATCCTCAAATGGAGAATGCACATATCCATCATCTCAGCTCAGTAAAATGCACTGACAGTATGATACAAGCACAGAGCAGCTACAAACCGTGCTACTGAACATTTTCTGCGGTCACCCTGATATTGAGGATGGGTGCCCAGCACCAGGAACACTGTACCTGCAGTGCTATAAATGGTTTCTGCTGCCTGTGCTGCAGGTCCCTATTGCCGCCAGTGTGTGGCAGGTATTGCCTGCGGTGTCATATGCTAGTCACCTTCTGTCCTGCAGCATGTGCCAGCCATATCTGGCTCTGTGCTCTGCCCCTGTCTGACAAGGACCCACCTAGAACAGTGCATGTCAATACCAAGTGTTACAATGCTGATGCCATATCTGCCAACTACCGGGGGGGTGGCTGAACTTGCATGGGGTTGTGACTAGAGTCTTGCTGACCCTACCAATACCACTGGGAGTAGGTCTGCAATGCCTCACTTCCCAACCACCTAGGTCTAACATTCACCTATAGCAAACACAGTCAGACTGCACCTGCTGCCCACCACTGGGTTTACCAGCCATGCACATACCAACTGCAGACAGTTCACTGGTCAGTACACATTGCATGTGCACAGAGCAATCATGTGCACCCAGGCTTGGGATATACGGCATGGATACTCAGCAGTTGGTTCAATGAGCGGGCCCCCAGGACAGGAAGTGCACCCACATCGCTAGAACCAGACACTATATAGCATTATGTGAATACATAGCCATGCCATGATCACTGCTCACTCAGAGTGAGAGTGCACTCCCAACATGACATGCTGTGGCCTCCAGCTCTTTGCAGGTGGCAGTTGGGCGCTACGACATCCCAGCCATTGATCGACCCCCCGATGCAGACACATCCTGGCCAATCTTCCCTGTTTCAGCCCATACGCACAATACTTTGCTCCTCATCATGCACATTTGCAGGCTAATGCTGGAAACAGCTTAGGCATTGTGAGGCTCAGTGAGGAGTAGAAAGCCACAAAACAATGGACAGACATACACGCACACACACACATCCATCGACGTACTTTGCAAAAATGGGGATGGTTGGCATTCCTGCCTGCCACTCTGGTCCCAATCTCAGCTCAGGCATTGTTAAGGTGTACTCATTGTGTAGGGGCTAGTAGTGTGCTCTAATGTTAACGGCTGCTCGGTGTGCCAGTGCTGTCAGCCTGACACTCCATCCAGCTGAGGATAGTGGAGCCTGTCTGTGTGGGTGTTTGTACCCTTGTTGGCCGTTTCATTGGGGGTTGCACATGTTGGTGTTGTACCTGCACTGTGGGATAAAATCTAGCTACAGGGACATGCACTGCATGATCCACAGCCAGGACCCAAACCTGTTAACGTCTGCTCTTATACACACCAACTGTGTGTAGTGCTCCACAGTGCTGCCACGTGGTCACATCAGTCCCTGGGGCTGACATGCTTTCAATCAGACAGACCTTGGCACATGTTGTACTGTGCATGGTGCACTGGAGCAGGGCATGGCCTTGGTCTGCTGCAGGTGGGTGCTGCTGCCCCCTCCACCAACACCCCCCATGCCATGCTGACATGCCCATGTGCTGTCAGTGTTGGTGGTGTGCAGTCCCAGGCCAACCAACATATGGTTTGGTGGGCACCTAGGATGCAGGGTCTAGTGGGGGGGGGGCGGAGGCATATATGGATGGCCATTCATCCCCCCACAACCATCTGCCTCTCCAGGGACCCCATCACTGCCTGCCAATGTTATGTCTCTTCAATCTGGGGAAGAGACAGCTGAGGGGTGTTTTGTTAGAGGTCTAGAAAATACTGCCTGGAGTGGAACGGGTAAACGTAGGTCCATTGTTTATGCCTTCAGAATGTAGAAAGACTAGGGGACATGCAATGCAGCTGCACTGTAACCCATTTAGGACTACTAGGTGAAGATATTTTTTCAGTCAATGCATTATCAAACCCTGCAATTATTTATCGGAGGATATATTAAAGGCTGTTAGGGTAGCTGGGTTTAAATAATGTTTGGGGAGGGTCCCTAAACCATTGTTAAAGAGGACCCGGGATATGCACTGCTTGCCCCATTACAAGCATTGTGGATCCTGTGTGTCTTTTGGGGCAACTGCTAGGTACCTGTGACCTAGATTGGCCACTTCTGGACACAGGATACTGGACATGATGGACCTTGGTCTGACACAGTCTGGCATATTTTCAGGTCCTATGTGCTTATGTGCCACCTAGGCAACTGCCTAGTTTGCCCTGTGCACCAGGAGCCCCCACTGCATGATCCAAATGCACCCTCCTTTGCCCCATTTGCACCATCAACATAGTGCCCTTTCATACTTGGGCACTATGCTGTTGCTGCTAATGGAGCACTACTATCACTTTCTTGGGCTCACCTGTCTGTGCAGCACATTGCAGATGTTTAAAAGGGCTCTCTTGCCTCAAAATATACTCTTACCAACAGGTTTTGATAACTAGTAAGGTTCCTGGTTTTGGGGTGCCGTTGTTAAGAGAGCAGGGCCTTGTTCCCGCCCACTCCCTGACCATTGATCCCTACTGTTCGCATACTCTCTGCCCATAGGGTGCTTTACGCTGCTGGTCCCGTTAGCACATGCTAAAGCGGCATTTTACGCTTGTTAAGGGTGCAATTGTGCCGTTAACATGCACTAACGGCACACTTGCTCCTTTAGCGCGGTTTAGTAAACATCCCCCTTAGTCTCTTTTCCTACCCAACCCAGGCACATCAGTTATCCCAATTAAGAGGACAAGAAGGAATTGTTTCACCACAGGGTATTTTCGTCAAGCGATTATTTGTATTTTTATACTGTATTTAGCTTGCGTCTTTCCAGTAGCAGTTCAAACCGAATTACATTCAGATTAACCCTTAACATGTTTCGTGTTAGTAGCCTAGTGGTTAGAACACTGGCTTGGTAACCAAGCAACCAGGGTTCGATTCCCACTAGCACTCCTTGTGGCCTTGGGCAAGTCACTTAACCCTCCATTGCCTCAGAAGAAAGGACTGGCAATCTACTTCCAGTGACACTGCCAAGAAAACCCAGGAGCTTCTGGGTCGCCAGGAGTCAGGAGTGACTCGAAGGCACACATTGCATTTGCATGTTTCATTTTATTTCATAGCAAATATCAAAATTATCTTCTAAGTATTTTACTTTCCTAAAATATTGTAAATCTCATGTAAACATAAAACAATTTAATATTAGCCATAGATTGATTGTAATTCATTAAGAAGCAAACATAAAATATACTTAATAATCTTAAGGGCCCTTATGTTAGTTTAGCTATCCCTGCTCCCTTAGCAACTTTAAATAACTAAACAAATATGGTAACATAGTAATTGACAGCAGGTGAAGTCTAGCATAGTCCATCTAGTCTATCCAGTAAAATGGCAAGAGTTGCATCTGCTGCTCTGTGCCAGTTTCCCACCTCTGTGCCTTTTTTGAAGTGTAAAAGTCATTGACGTTTTGCTCTGGTTCCTCTTGTCCCATACCTTTTTGAATTTTGTCCTCACCACTAGGAGGGTATTCCAAACTACTTACCAATATTAAGATGCAGACAACAGTCCAGCAGCGAGATGGGAGCTATCCAATCTTTTGCATTGCGTTCCACATGTATGATTATCTTGTACTTGGTGAGAGGTCATATGTGTACACTTTATGCAGTTTCTGACTCTCAGAATGAATCCAATCTTGGGAGACTAGAGTAGCAGACTTGGAAAAGCTGAGGCAGACTGAGACGTATATAGAGGAGACCTTAAGAGGCATAGTAGAGAAGTCTCGCCTCTAGTCTGGCGGTCCTTGGAGGAGGAGAAATGTCACCTTGAAGAAAAGCATCACATATAGTGTGACAGGAAGTGTTCCTGTTGCCAGGACCTGCCCTTCAGGTGATGCAATATTCTACAGAGGATGTATCTCCAGTGGCTTGTACCCAGGAGGAAAGGGTTAGATAATTTGTTGTTGGCAATTCAATCAGGCATCAAGCTAGGTGGCTGGTGGACATGAAGATCACTTGGTATCTAGATGGGATTTTAGACAGTGCTGGGGAGAAGCCAGCTGTCTTGGTGTGGATACCAATGACATAGGCAAGTGTAGGAGGGAGGTTCTAGAAGCCAAGTTTAGGCTTCTAGGTAGAAAGTTGAAATCCAGAATCTCTATGGAGCATTCTCAGAAACGTTGATATCTTGCCTAAGTTTGTTACTATCTGTCTTGACGCCACTGTGGAGCCCAACTGATAGTGTTATGCTTGGCCTAGAGATCTCCCATATAGAAGTAATTATTGGAAATAGGTTCTATGCTGGGTTATTTAAGGAACAGATAGTACACACTGACTATATTTATTTGGCCTGTTGCTATAAAAATAATAGTAATTATAAACATTATTATTATTATCATTATTATTATTATTATTAATCATTTATAGAGCACTACAAGGTGTACGCAGCACTGTATAGACATGCAAGTAAGCAGTGCCTTCTCGGAGAGCTTACAATCTAAATAAGACAGATAGATAGTACAATATGAATACAAAAGAAATAACGGTACAATATGAAGTGGATACACAAGGGAAGGAAATTAGGATCCAAAAGCAGCCTCAAAGAGGTGAGCTTTGAGCATGGACTTGAAGAAGGAGAGAGAGGAGATTTGATGTAAGGACAGGGGAAGTTTGTTCCAGGCAAAAAGAGCAGCTAGGTGAAAGGATCGAAGGCTGGAGTTGGCACAAGAAGAGAGGGGAACAGAGAGGAGGGAGACAGAGGAGGAGTAGAGCTAACAAGGAAGGGTATAGGGAGAGAGGAGAGAAGGAAATGTAAGGAGGGGCAGCAGAGTGAATGCATTTAATGGTCAGGAGAAGAAATTTGAACTGAATACAGTAGTGGAAGGGGAGCCAGTGAAGGGATTTCAAAAGAGGGGTTATGTGAGTGTAAAGGGGCTGACAAAGAGGGAGGAGATGACACTGAGGAAGACCAGCAAGGAGAAGATTGCAGTAATCAGGATGGGAGGTAATTAAAGAGTGGACAAGAGTTTTAGTAGTGTTCAGAGAGGAAAGCTCGAATCTTGTTAATGTCATAGAGGAAGAAACGACAGTTTTAGCAATTTGTTGAATATGTGAGGAAAATTTAAGAGAGGAGTCAAAAATGACCCCAAGGTTACGGGCTGAGGAAACAAGAAGAAGATGAAAATTATCAACAGAGATGAAGGAAGAAAGAAAGAAGGAGGGAGGATGGTTTAGGGGGAAATACAAGAAACTCAGTTTTAGCCTTGTTCAATTTCATATGGCGGTAAGACATCCAGACAGCAATGTCAAACAAACAAGCCGGATACGTGCCTGGAGTGCAGAAAAAATGTCAGGTGAAGATAGATTTGCATAAAAATTATACTGAAAGCCATGGGAAGAGATGAGAGCACCAAGGGACCTGGTATGGAGAGAAGAAAGGTGAGGTCCAAGAACAGACACTTGGGGTACACCAACTGAGAGAGGGGTGGCAGTAGAGGAAATACCACGTGAACAAACACTAAAGGAGCAATTGGAGAGATAAGAAGCGAACCAGGAAAGGACAGAGTCTTTAAAAACGAGGGAGGATAATGTGTCGAGGATGAGAGAGTGATCAACAGTATCAAAGGCAGCAGAGAGGTCAAGAAGAATAAGAACAGAGCAAAGGCCTTTAGACTTAGCCAGGAACAAATCACTGGAGACCTTGGCAAGAACCGTCTCAGTGGAAAGGAGAGTGTGAAAGCCAGATTGGAGTGGATGAAGGAGGGAATGAAAGGACAGAAATTCGAAGTAGTGACAAAGAACTGTACATTCAAGGAGTTTGGAAATAAAGGGGAGAAGGGAGATGGGATGATAATTGAAGGGAGCAGAAGTGTCAAGAGAGGGTTTTTTGAGAAGAGGAGTGATCACAGCATGCTTGAAGGCAGCAGGGAAAGTGTCAGAGGAGAGTGAAAGGTTGATAATATGAGAAATAGAAGGGATAACAGAGGAGGAGGTAGAGTAGAGGAGATTAGTGGGGATAGGATCGGAAGAGCAGGCAGTTGGTTTAGAGGATGAAAGAAGAATGGAGGTTTCCTCATGGGGGATAATAGAAAAAGAAGAGAGGATGGTGAAGTTTTGGGGGAAAGTTGAAATTGGAAAGGGGAAGGAGGAATTGAAGAAGAATTAATAACGATATGAAAGGGAATCTTATTGATTTTGTTGTGGAAATAGTCGGCCAGGGTTTGGCAGAGAGAGAAGGAGGAATTGGATGCGGAGGTGCATTAAGAAAAGTGTTGAGAGTAGAGAAGAGATGATGAGGGGGGGGGGGGTTGGAGGCCAGACAGTCAGTCAGATGATTGAAATAGTTTTGCTTGGCAAGTGCAATGGCAGATTGGAAAAAGAGTACGAGGGAGAGAGGAGCCAGCACAGCTGAAACGAGGGTGAGGGTGTGTACTGTAAGTGAGGAAGGAAAAGGATGAATGTAAGGGAGAAGTAGGAGAAGCTTAAGAGCTGAGGAGAGGGTAGAGGATAAGACGGTGGAGGAAATGGGAAAGGTAGGTGGAAGGTAAGAGAAGGGAGTGCAGAATGAGGGAAGAAGGTTAGAAAGGAGCAGGCATAAGAACAGAGTGAAGAGGGGCCATGACATGATATCAGGTTATAAAAAGATAGCTTTAATTAATGCTAGATCTATGAAGAATAAGGTAGATATATTATATCTGTTCATTCATTAGACACTAATTTTTCTAAAACTGAGGCCCTTCAAGAGATAAAAATGTTCAGTTTCTTAGTAATCCCAGTTTAAACAAAGAAACAGATTTAGGTGTAATCATAAATTCAAATGTGCCCTGTGGACCTCAGATCAATTGTGCAATCCGTGCTGTATTTTTCTAAGATGTGCACTGTTAAACGTCTGTTCCCTTTTCTAGAGCAATCAGTTTTTAGAGTCATAGTTCAATCATTAATTCTTCCTTATTTAGACTATAGTAATGTCATTTATGTTGAATTATGTATTATGGAGGAGTGGAGGAGTAGCCTAGTGGTTAGAGCATTGGCTTGGTAACCAAGCAACCAGGGTTCAATTCCTGCTAGCACTCCTTGTGGCCTTGGGCAAGTCACTTAACCCTATGTTGCCTCAGAAGAAAGGCCTGGCAATCTACTTCTGGTGACACTGCCAAGAAAACCCAGGAGTTTCTGGGTTGCCAGGAGTCAGGACTGACTCAAAGGCACACATTGCATTGCATGTATTATGGAAGGATTTGCATGGTAAGGTTTTAAAAGATTTTCTGTCCATTGAGGAGGTCTGTCGCAATCACTTGACATTGTCAAAGAACAGTGGATATCGGGGGCTACTGAGCTATATTATAGGGCAGAGATGCCGAACAGAAGGATGTAGTAATGTTTAGAGCATTTACATACAGAAGGGTATAAAAAGATATAGCATGTTAGTGCTGACATGAAAATTATTAGCAGAGAGTATATTTTTATTTATTTATTCAAGCGCCTTACAATGAATAATGGATAATACCAAGGAAACAGGCTGAAGAATACAAAAATGAAGGATATTGACAGATCAGTGGGTAAAGAGTAACTGAAGAGATTGAGGGGAAAGTCTTGGTAAAAATGGGTCTTTAATCAGTCCTAAAGGATGAGAATTTTGAGTCTTGGGAAGACGTTTATTTCAGTAGTCAGGAGCTAATAGGAAAATAGCAAACAACAAAGAGGCATATTTTATGTGGGACATTGAGGAAAGTCTGAGACTGAGAATTAGGGGGCAATAATGAAAATAGCAGGAGCAGTCAAATTGTGATATAAAGAGTGCCCAGGAAAGCATCTAACGTAAGAACAGTGGCCGAGTATGACTCATGGATGTCGTGCTAGTACATTGACATATAGAAGTACTAATCACATGTAGCTGGATGACAGTACTGAATTTCCCGCTGTGGATACCCAGGATGCATTTGAACCCTGGAGCTCTAAGCCTTTAAGCAGCCTATAGGTTAAGCAACAGAATGGCTGATTGGATTTTCCTGCTCAGTGAGTATACATTGGATCAAGTGGGGAATATAACCGTGACAGTCAGTTCTGTCCCCTGCAATAGGCCCTGTAAGGAAAATGCTGTTTGTCTACTATCCAAACCCCTCTTGGTAATTTTAAGTTTTTCTCTTTTTTTTCCAGAGTTTAATGAGGAGGAAGATTTCTTGACAGATGATAAAATCACAGAGAATTTGAACCCTCGGTATAAATTCTGTGGTTCTGCAGTCTCCAACTTCTCCAAAATAATGCCCATAAAATGCAAACTTGGGTCACACAAGGAACTTATGGATTGGGATATATCTGAGGATATACCATTTCTACAGCAGCATATCAGAGAACTCAGGAGGAAGTTATATAGGTCAGAACAGGTGATCCACAACCTGCAGAGTCCTCTTCATGTTCCTACTGCCTCCCGTGACCGCCATACTGGTATGGATGAACTGCAGGGGATGAAAGGCAGCGTCACCTTTGAAGGCTCACCAGTTCATAGCATCACGGATGAGGATGAGGGCTGGCAGTCAGACAGCCTTGGACCATTCTCTCACTCTGAGAAGGACCTGCAGAAGCTCATCAAGAGGGTGTCCATGCTAGAGACTCAACTACAGAAGCCCAGGCAGGATGGGATGCCATCAAACCAGCTTACATCATCCACATGGCCTGGGTAGGAAAGACTCACCGAGAATTGTTTTTAGGGTCCAGCACATCTGTTTTTCCTAATAAGCTGCTAATAAGCTAGAAAACTTGATGTCTGGACAAAATTTAGATGACTATATCTGGGTGGAGCTGAAAGCATGGCAGGATGTTGTTAGACTTTTTATCTGTATGGCATTGAATATCAGCACTATTATGAATATCCGGGCGGGTTAATTAATTAGTTATCTATTTATTTAGCTGTATTTATATACCACCTTTCATCGGGTCAAGGCGGTTTATAGAAAACATATGTGAAATACATTATGACAGTGTCTTAAACTATATACAACATGCAATTACGAACCCTAGAGTTCTTAACTATATACATTTCTAACTGTACAGCAGTAGTGATAGGCATCTTGCTATGTTCTTTCTGGGGGGATTATATGATTGGGTTGAAATGTTCTGTGAACAGGTGTGTCTTTAGATGTTTTCTGAATGTCTTGAGGTTAATGATGTTCTTGAGCTGGTCTGGTAGATTGTTCCATATGGAGGGTGCATACATTTGGAAGGCTCATTTACATGCATGCTGGTTGGATTTGGTTCTGATGTGAGGGATGATGAGGGTGTTCATCATGGAGATCCATCTAGATCTATGTGGTTGGGAGGGCTGAAATAGCATGTGGAGGTGGGGGGGCGTCGGAGTGAATTGCTTTGTGGGTTAGCATGATAATTTTGAATTTTATTTGGCTCTGCTTGTAGGGTTCTGGCTGTCGAGTGGAGAGCTGTTTGCAATGATAAGAGTGTGGATTGTGGTAGTCCTTGATAGATGGCATTGCAGTAATCCAGGTGAGGTATCATGGAGGCTTGTAGTACAGTGCGGAAGTCTGTTGTTTCGAGGAGTGGTCAGAGGAGCTGCAGTGCCTTTGCTTTGTAGTAAATTGCCTGGGTAATTTTATTGATGTGGGCTTTAAATGTGAGTATTGATCGAGGGTGACCCCAAGGTGTCTGACCTCAGTCTGGGTTTTAATTGGTGTGTTGTTCAGTGTTATTATAGACAAAAGTGGTGTCCCTCGTTATGTAGAAGGCCTCTGTCTTGTTGTACTGTAGTTGATTTGCAGGTTGTTGTCTTTTAGCCAGTTGGTTACTTCAGTGAAATATTCCTGGTGGGCAGATAGAGTGGGTTGGTTTGTGTTAATTGGTCCAAAGATCATGATATCATTAGCGTAGATGTGGACGTTTAGGTTATGTGATCTTAATGATTGTGCAGAGTGGTCGAAGGTAGAGGTTGAAGAGAATAGCAGAGAGGATGGATCCTTGAGTCTGCTTGTATGGGGTGGAGGTGTTTTGACCGATCTTTATCTGTTTCTGTCTATCTGTGAGATAGGATGTGAACTATTTGAGTACAGTGCCTTGAATTCCATTGGTGCAGAGACGTTGTAGTAAGATTTGGTGGTTTATAGTGTCAAAGGCCGACGAGATGTCTAAGAAGATTAATAGGAAGCCTTGATTGGTGTGCTGCATTCCTTGAATTAGGGTATTTATCAGGGTGGTTAGTAGTGTTTCCACAGTGATGTGGGTGGAATCCATGTTGCTGAGAGTCTAGTAGGTTGTGTCTGTGAAGTTGGTGCTTTACTGCTTTTTCAATGATCTTGGCCGCGAATGGTAGGCTGGCGATGGGTCTGTATGATGATGGGTTAGAAGGGTCTAGGGTAGTTTTTTTTTTTTTAGTGCTGGACATATGGAGGATATTTTCAGGCATGATGGCATCATGCCTTGTTGAAGTATTAACTGCGTGATTTTGGAGATTGCTCCATTGAGTTCCTTTTTGATTGCCTTAATCCATGAGACGGGGCAGGGATCCAGAGGAGAGGTGGTTGTGTTTAGAGATGCTATGGTATTTTCAATTTGTCTTTTAGTGATATCGGTGAAGGAGATCCAGGGGTCTGGGTAATCGTCTTCGGCAGGGGGGTGGGAGAGGGATTTCCGGTTGGGGATGCAGTTGTTTGTAATGTTGAGCCAGTTTTTGGGGGTGAGCGTAATTTCTTGGTTTTCAGTGGATGGTGTTTTAGTCAGATGTTTTACGATGTTGAAGAGTTCTTTTGGTCGGTTGATTGCAGAGTTGAGTAGTTTAGTGTGGTGTTCATGTCTGACTTTCTCTGTTGTGGTGTGGTAGTCTTCCAGCAGTCGTAGATATAGTAATTTTGTCCATTGTATTTAGTTTTGCGCCATTTTCATTCCTTCTTACAGAGTTGCCGTTTCAGGTTGTGGAGGGCTGGAGTGTACCACTCAGTCTTAGATTGTTTCGTATTTGCGGGCATGGTGGTATTGGTGGCGACAGTTGCGTTTCTGGTGATGATGTTCCAGTTCTCGATGAGGACATCCAGGTCAGTGGAGTATTCAAGAAGTTGTGCGAGGGTATCATGAATAAAATTCTTTGTTAAAAGTTTTAAACCTTCTTGTTGATGGATGCTGGCTGTGATTTTTGTTGATGAGGTTCTGTGAGAGGGAAAAGTTGTTGAGTTTATGATCTGACCATGGGACTAGGTAAGCTTGGACAGAGTGAGGGGAGCCCGACTGGGTTGTATGGTCATTGAAGAAGATTAGGTCCAGGGTGTTGCCTTTCACGTGTGTGCGAGTGTTTACGAATTGCATTAGGTCCATTGCTGACATTGCTTGGATGAATGTATGTGTGTGGTTTTGTTGCAGCGAGAGGAGGTTAAAGTCTCCTAATACTAGGAGGCCCTTTCCGATTTTTGATGCAGCTATTATTGGGTCCGGGTCATTGATAGGTCGTTGGCATTGGAGGTAGGTGTCCTGTATATGAGGCAGATGGTGATCAGTTTATTGGTAATGGTGATGGAGTCAAATTCATAGTTAGTTTCACTTGCATGGCATTGGAAGTTGAAGTTGTTTCTGGCTAGGATCATCACTCCGCCTCTTCTACATTGACTTCTTGGACATTGGTTTAGAGGCACATTCCAATTTGGCCATCCAGCCTCCTATGCGGCTGACCAGAAGCGGGACGCCCAGAGTTAAACCTGATTCTGATTCCGCGGGGGCTAGACGGGATCAGAATCAGGTCTACGGCCTGAACGTGCAGGCCGGGCCCTGATTCTGATTGGCCTGTATGTCCAACCACATGCCTGGCTACCTCAGTCAGCTCCTGAAGGGAGCCGCAGTGCCATGGCATCCCATTGCCATGACACCGTGGCTCCATTCAGGAGCCTCGAATGCCGGCCACCACCAAAATCTTTCTTTTTCCACAGCCAGACCCTCAATCCGGCCTCCCATTGCCAGGTTCTGGCTGCGGGGAACTTCCTGCACCCCCCTACCTTTTTTCCCAGCCGGGCAGCATGTTCACAGCTCCAGACGCACAGGGCTGACCTCTGAATCAGCCCTGTATGTCCGGGGTCATGGCCCACCCATGCCCTGCCATCACTCCGCCTCCAGAAAACCCCCTCCCACCCTCATCTAGACCTCCCCATACAAAAGCACTGTTCGTACTGGGAGGCTTTAGCTGGGGCCGGCAGGGGAGCGAATAGCGGGGATGGATGTCCAAACGGGACGTCCAACCCTGCTATTTGCTGTTCAAAATGACCCCATAAGGAGCATCTGCTTGACGTGAGTTGGTTTAGTAATATGTTGTCTGTTTTTGTAATCCATGTTTTGATTATGCAAAGTATATCTATGTTATGGGCTAGGGGGTCTCTAATGACCTGGATTTTGTTCCGGATTGAGTGGGAGTTTATTAGAGCATAGTGGAGTGTATGTGTGTGTGAAGATTTCAATGAGGTCAGAGCAGTGTGGGTGGGGGAGCTCTTTATGTGTATTAAGCGTCGGGGGATCATGAGTGTGGTATGAGCTTTTGAATGAATTCGTGGTTGGTATGCCATGGTAGGGGTATTGAGTTTGCGTGAGGTTTATGTGCTGTGGAAAGTAGCAGGATTGCTAGAAGCATGTAAAGTAGTAAGTATATTGTGAGCATGGTGCGTAGTGGGTATCCCCAGTACCTTGGTATTGACCGTGCGGATGTGGTGGTTTAAAGTCTGTGGTGTTTGTGCTGAGGGGGTTACCTTCTGGTTGCTGTCCTGGTTGAGGCTCTATGTCCAAAGACCGTCTGTCATGGGAGAGTCCGTGTGGTGGTGTGAGGCCTTGCAGAGTAGGGTTGAAAGTTCAAGCCGCTGTAGGAGCACTAGCTGCCAGTGCTGAATATTGGGCCCACAATTTTTAGACTCCAAATCTATCCTTCAGGCCAAATAGCCAGATCTTTACCTGTTTTCTAAATTCCAGATACTTTTTCAGGCCTCTAATTGCACTTGGAAGGCTATTCCACACACGTGACATTCTATAAATTATTACTTTCTCATAAGTGCTCACCATCTGGAGGCGTGAAGGTGGGAAGTTCAACTTGTTTGCCACCTAATCCTAGAGATTATCCTAATGCTGGCAACAATGTCATTGTATACATAGGTGCCTTGTATAAGAGGGTTAGGGAAGCAAAGCTTTCCCAGCCCCAAACTGTGCACAAAATGGCTGAGAAAGAGTCATAAGAACATAAGATATGCCATACTGGGTCAGACCAAGGTCCATCAAGCCCAGTATCCTGTTTCCAACAGTGGCCAATCTAGGTCATACATACCTAGCAGTTTCCCCAAAAGACACAGGTTCCACAATGCTTGTATTGGATCAAGCAATGATATCCTGGGTCCCTTTTTAATAATGGTTTATGGACCTTTCCTCCAGGAAAATGTCCAAACCTTTTTTAAACCCAGCTACTCTAACAGCCTTTACTACATCCTCTGGTAACAAATTCCAGAGTTTGATTACACGTTGAGTGAAAAGATATTTTCTCTTATTTGTCTTAAATAGTCTACCCTGTAGCTTCATTGCATGTCCCCTAGTCTTTCTATATTCTGATAATGTAAATAATCGATCTACGTTTACCCGTTCCACTCCGTTCATTAATTTATAGACTTCTATCATATCTCCCCTCAGCCGTCTCTTTTCCAGGTTAAAGAGCCCTAATCTTTTTAGCCTTTCTTCATATGGGTATCCTTCCATCCCCTTTACCATTTTGGTGGCTCTTCTCTGAACCTTTTCTAATAACGCTATATCCTTTTTAAGATACAGCGACCAGAATTGCACACAATATTCAAGGTGTGGTCGCACCATGGAATGATACAGAGGCATTATAATATCCTTTGTTTTATTTTCCATTCCTTTCATTATGATACCTAGCATTCTGTTTGCTCTCTTGGCTGCTGCTGCACAATGGGCGGAGGGTTTTAACATGTTATCCACAATGACGCCTAAATCTTTTTCCTGGGTGGTGGTTCCCTAATGTGGAACCTTGCATCGTGTAACCATAGTTTGGGTTGTTCTTCCCTAGGTGCATATCTTTGCACTTGTCCACATTAAATTTAATCTGCCATTTTGATGCCCAGTCTTCCAATTTATCAAGATCCTCTTGCAATTTTCCACAATCCTCATGGGTTTTAACAAGTTTAAATAGTTTTGTGTCATCTGCAAATTTGATAACCTCACTCGTTATTCCCTTTTCCAGGTCATTTATGAATATGTCAAAAAGCAGCAGACCCAGCACAGATCCCTGGGGTGCACCACTATTCACCTTTCTCCATTGGGAAAATTGGCCATTTAGCCCTACCCTCTGCTTTCTATTTTTTAACCGGTTCCTGATCCACAATAATACACTGTCTCCTATCCCATGACTCTTTAGTTTTGCCGAAAGTCTCTGATGAGGGACCTTGTCAAAGGCTTTCTGAAAGTCCAAATACACTATATCAAACGACTCACATTTGTCTACCTGTTTATTCACACCTTCAAAAAAACATAACAGATTAGTAAGACAAGATCTTCCTTGTCTAAGGCCATGTTGGCTGTCTCCCATTAAGCCATGACTATCTACATGTTCAGCAATTTTGTTCTTTATGATAGTTTCTACCATTTTTCCCAGTACTGACGTCAGGCTCACTGGTCTGTAGTTGCCCGGATCACCCCGGAACCTTTTTTTTAAATTAGCATTACGTTGGCCATCCTCCAATCTTCAGGTATTACAGATGATTTTAATGATAGTTCACAGATTACTAATAGCAGGTCTGCAATTTCAGTTCTTTCAACACCCTTGGATGTATATCATCTGGTCCAGGTGATTTGCTACTCTTCAGTTTATCAAATAGTTGTAATATATCTTCCCAATGTATCAATATTTCCTTCAATTCTTCTGCACCTTTAAATACCACTTCAGTCATGGGTAACATCCCTTCATCTTCCTCAGTAAAGACCAAAACAAAGAATTCATTCAGTCTCTCCGCTATCGCCTTGTCGCCTCTTAGTGCCCCTTTAACCTCTCTATTATCAAATAGACCTATTGACTCTCTCACAGGTTTTTTTGCTACGAATGTACGAGGGTTGTCCAGAAAGTAATTTCCCACATTATTTTTCTCGGAGAATTTTCATTCAAAATGTATAAAAATCACTCGCAGTATAAATTAATGTGTCCTTAATGCATATTATTTTTCTACATAATCTTCATCATCTACGGCCTTACGCCAGCGAGAAACGAGGGCATTAATTCCTCCTCTGTACCAGCTCGTGTCCTGTTCATGCAGCCATTTATTTACAGCACGAATCACGCTTACGTCATCTTCAAACCTTGTTCCATGCAGGCCATCCTTTAGTAGTCCAAACAGATGAAAATCTGATGGTGCCAGATCAGGACTGTAGGTTGGGTGGGGGAGCACTGTCCAACCAAATTTGGCGATTGCCTCTTGGGTTCAGAGGCTTGTGTGAGGGCGAGCATTATCGTGTTGAAGCAGCATGTCTCCTGGATTACTGTTAGGCCGCACTCGCAAGTAACACCGTTTCAGTTTTTGAAGTGTTTTGATGTACCTGTCGGAATTGATTGTGTCACTTCTCTCAAGCACATCCACCAGAATTACGCCATCAATGTCCCAAAAGACGATGATCATCACTTTTCCAGCGGAAGGAGTGGTCTTGAAGTTCTTTTTTCTTGGTGAGTGAGCATGATGCCATTCCATGGAGTGCCTTTTAGTCTCTGGTTCATAGTGGTGAGCCCAGGTTTTGTCACCTGTGACGATGCGGGACAAAAAGAGATCCCCCTCAGCTTCAAAACACTCCAACAAATCAGAGCAGATTGTTATGTTATGGTTATTTATTTGATATAGCGCCCTTCTTTGGAAATCAGAGCGGTTCACAATTTACAAAATATTAAAAGATGGCACAAGGCCGGAAAGTTTGAAAAGAAATTACAGTATAAGACAGGAAAGCGATAGTGTCACCCAGCGAGGGTCCCCACAGGTTAAAGCAGGGTATTACACTGGGGCCTTATCTTTAACCAGCCAGGAAGTGGTGCAGAGAGCCTTGCAATGCCCTCTGGGTATTGTAGTTTTCACAGGCTAGCCAAGAAATGAGTTGCAGTCGGGTGGTAAGGCTTTAAGACAGGATTTTTATTCCCCTTCCGGGTGGATTCTTTTATAGCAATGGAAACAAAGGCAAACAGACCATCTTCTGGTACAAAATAAAGGAAACAAATATGAACCAAAATTGCTTCTATCTTCAGCTTCTTTACTCAAATAAAAAGGTATCTTAAACAGTCCTTTTCCAAGCAAACAGATAAACCTTTCTCCTTCACTTCAGTGACTAGAAAGTTTCCACAGCCTCTTTAACATAAAGAGGAGATATCATCGGCAATAATCAGTGTACAGTCCATACATTCATCTGAGGGCTGTTCCCCTTGAATATCACACTGCATTTCTTCACTTTCTCCTTCAAACTGTCTTTCCTTCAGATAGCCAGAAGTATTATTGTTTAGCAGTCTCTCCCCATTGTACAGAGACTTCCTTTCTTCCTCCATGAAAGTGTGTGAGGGAAAATTACCACATTCACTGGAGTTTCTTTCTTGAGAGCCCCACCAACTTTGACAATTACATGGAAAGTTACTGCATTCATCTTTCCCTCTATTAGAGCCAATCAGCTTACCTTCTTGCTCCCTCAAACTGGGGTTTCTCGGTACAGCTGAGATCACAGAAGTGGAACAGGACGGAAGCTTCCTACGGCCTTTTCCCTTTAGCATTTCTCCAGATATAAAAATATCCTCCTTTTCCCTTCTGTGCCTGTTGCTTGAGTAATTAGCTTTCTCAGCCTTTCTAAGCCTGGCTTCCAAACTGTATCCTCTGTTACCTTCGGGATAAACGTCACTGAGCTTAGACGTGTCTGTGCACTGCTCTCTGAAGCAGTCTCCTGGGTTGTCTCTTTCAGCTCTGGAACTACACCTCTCAGCTTTTCCAGCTCTCTCGGTAGTTCCCTCTCCGGCTCTCACACTGGCTGAACTCCAACCTCCACTCCAACCCGAACTTCCACCAGAACTTCCCGAACTTCCACCTGAACCTACCCTAACTTCAGGTGAGTTAGGTTTATGTGTGCGTGCCTCAACTCCGCCCCCTCTCAGCTGCTCTTCATTCCTTAATGAACCCTGAGCCCTCCTGCTGCTTGGGCGTGTTCTCACACCTTGTGACCTAGTTTGTGTGTGTTGCCTATAGCAACTCTGGGCCATGTGTTTCTCTGAGCTGTCAGTGTCAGATCCACTTTCTGAATTTCTACCTATTTCCATAGGCTCTGCTAGATCCACACCGTGACAATAGTAAGAGGTCAGGGCATAGAGAACACATAAATAGACATACTTTGGAGACCAGGATCAGACATGAGGGGAGGGAAGGTCAAGGGCTAGGGAGAAGAGGTGGGTTTTTAAGTTATTCTTAAAAGTAACGTGATGGGGATTCTAGTCTGAGGGAGGTAGGTAGGGAATTCCACAGAGCGGGACCTTTGAAGAAGAATGCAGAGGAGCCAGTGGATTGGAGATGGGCGCATGAGGGAGAGGGCAGGAGAATGCGATTAACATGAAATGAGCAGGGGATATGCCTGGGGGTGTGGAATGAAATGAAATGAGAACCTGCTGGACCAAAGTGAAGATGTCTTTCCTTTGGCGTTTGTGTTCGGTTGTGAGACTTTGTGGAACCTATCTTGCACACACCTTTGAATATCCCAAAGAGTCAATAATTGCCATTGCACTACCTCTACTGATGGAAAGCTGTACGGACAATTCCTGACTCGTGATGCGCCGATCCGCACGAATAATGTCATCAGCACGCTGCAACTTGTCTGGACTGGTGGCTGAGGCAGGACGCCCAGACCGCGGCCGATCTTCCAGTTCTGTTTTACCACTTCCTGAAGCCTTTACTCTCTTCACCCATCATCCAACGGTGCTCCTATCTACCGCAGAACTTCCATACACAGCACACTTTCTTTCTCCTCCACCAAGAATTCAATTACAGCTCGTTGTTTGTACTGTGTGTCACTCACAGATGCTATTTGAAGGATCACTACCACCTCGCTATTTGTTGGACGACTGTAAAAATACACACGTTACTACCCTTTCAATTTCACACCTCTATCTTCATTCTGGACTGAGAAAAAACATGTAGGGCATTACTTTCTGAGCAACCCTCATAGATATAAATGTGAGCAAATATTATCTTTGCTCCTTCAGCACAGGCAGTGATTTGCATATTCCCCCAAATGTATACTTTCCAACACAGTGACTGTTACTGCAGGCTGCTCTTTTAATGTTGTCTCTCATCTGACCTTCCCAGCAGCCACCTCTTCAGCAGCATACAGTGACCATTTACCTTTGATTCTACATTATTCAACACACTCTCAAACACCCATCTTTTAGTTCACATCATTTTTATTGAAAATTTTTCCAAAAGAACAAACAATACAGGTTTAAAGAACAACAACAGGTACACACAACAAACATTAAAACTAATAACCCCCCAACATATCCACCCCTTAATCCCCCCCCCCTTTGCCATACCCTCCCCCCCCCCGCACAACATGAAAGACTCATCGCACATAACAGAGCTACCAATAGGCACACCAGACAACCACTGGCTAGCCCCCCCACCAACAGCTCCATACACAGGGCAAGGAGCTCCCGTCGAAGAGAATAATACAGTAAAAGAGAGTGGTGGTGAGAAGAAGAAAGGACAGAAGCCTCCCGGAAGGGAACCCACATATAGTTGTTTCAAAGTACATCAGGGCAACACTGGGACACCACTACAGGAGTGGCTACATCATCATCACGGCAGGAAGCTCCCCACAACAGGACGGGTATCCCATCCCATGACCTCACCCACCAACATTG
The DNA here is from genome assembly GCA_033557465.1 of Ichthyophis bannanicus. NCBI lineage: Eukaryota > Metazoa > Chordata > Amphibia > Gymnophiona > Ichthyophiidae > Ichthyophis > Ichthyophis bannanicus. Next base: position 75,147,253 of record CM066040.1, read on the forward strand.
AGCACCACTCCCCGCTCCTTGGCGGACAGCTGAGAGATCACAGGAGACCACAATTCCCAGAACTCCTCCCAAGTCCTACCGCCCTTCTGTTGTGCAGTCATCTTTTCCATAATCATCAAATCAAACATAGATTGTTCCCACATCCCCCAAAAAGGGGGTGAGGAAGATATCCAGCGACTTAGCAATGCTCGCTTAACCAGTAAAAAGCCACGCTCAAATAGCGCTCTACGCCGATATGGCAAGTGAGCAAAACCTAAAGCCCAATTATGGAAAAGACACACCTCCCTCTGTATGGCACACTCTGACCCTGTCCACCGCTGCAATTGAGCGCAGACTCGCACCCATAAGTCGCGTACCTTCGGGCAACCCCAAAATTTATGGAGCAAGGTCCCGACTGCTCGATCACACCACCCGCATATAGCAGTAGGTAGAACTACAGCCTGCCAAAGCCCATTGATCGCTAGCATATGCTCTCCACAGGAACTTATACTGCATTTCTTGGAGATAGACCCACCTCGATCCCTTCGAGATCCCCTCAAATGCTACACGTAATATATCCGCCGTCATTTCATCTACTCCATCGCCTCGCCACCTCCGTGCAAGTTCAATCAGGAACAGATCTCCTCCGGAGGGCCGAGCAACTGTCGACCAATCTCCTCCCCCGGCACTCGCTCCGCTAATTTCCCCAAAACGAAACGAGGAGAGCTAGTGGACATCCACCCCTCGACTCGTATATTTATTGAGGTTAATAATGTCGCACCTGCAGGTAACCATAAAATCCTGGGTGCGAATGTCATAGCGCTGTTGTATCTGCTGGAAACTGTCTAGGACACCAGCCACCCCCGTATACAAATCGCCTAGACATACCAGTCCTTGTCCGCCAGTTACAAAAGATAGTACGCTGAGAAAAGCCTGGTCTAAAGTCCGGGTTACCCACCAAGGGCACCAGCGGAGACATTCGCCTATCCCAGTCAAATCTCTGGCAGAGTACCCGCCAAGCAGTGCGTAGGGCCTCAAGATATTTCCTCCCCACCCCCCTCCGAGACACCGGGGGCAAGTGTCAACATGTAAAGATAGAGTATATGATAAGGGGTGAAGGCCGCTTTCAACTGTCGAGTCAGAGCCCCCCCCTCCGAGCCTTCCAGGATCTCCCATATGTGGCGGGTTAGATACCGAAGATTGTAATTGCGTAGAGAAGGCAGCTCCAAACCGCCTTCCTCTCGTCTACCCTGCAGGGCCCGCAAAGGAATACGCGCCCGTCGACCCCCCCATAAAAACGCTCGAAGGCAGTGCTCCAGGCGCTGCCAATCCCCATCGAGAATCCAGATCGGGAGCATGCGAAGAACATTCAAACACCCATCTTTTAAAATGCAAAGTTCTCACTTTCTTGTTCAGTGCACCCATCTCCAGATTGGCTGGCAAGGGATACTCTAGCCATAAACTGGTCTTGGCCCCTTTTTTTACACTTATCCCACTATTCTTAACAAAGACCATACAGATATTTCTACAGAAGCTCAGCACAATGATTAACTAGTTCTCTCTTTTCAAGGATCCATGCAGGCGTCAAATATTTCCATCACTGATCACACAGAACAAAGACTCTTTTCATCCAAATCTCAAATTGCTAGCCCTGAAAACATGAAAATGAAGCAGCATTTAATTTCCACTATAGGATAACAATAGGCGACTGTAGCACAACTGAAAGAACTACGAATCTTAACGACAGAAAGTGGGCAGTGTTCAAATAGCTATTTTCCAGAGAAAAGAGCTTTTGGAAATTGCTCGTGTGATATATATGCAAAACAAATTTTAATGTTCAAAAGTATGGTGTCCAATTATGTATCCTTATAGGATTGCTGGTGTTGGGATAATCATGATGGTTGAGTTTTATTCTAGGGCTTTGAAAGTTACGTTTGGGGAGCACGAGGTTGAAGGTTCACCTAGAGAACCTAATGCTCTTGCACTGGCCCTGTAGATATTAAACTCTATAGATCAGTGGCACTGCTTCCCACAGCAGACATAAAATGTCCAAGAGATATTTCTTGAACATCTCTACACATAAGATACTTGGGAACCTAAGAAAGCTAACAAATCTTAAACTGAGCCACCTTGATAAATTCTCTAGCCTCTCCAATTTATTTTGGATTATATCATTATCCTGTATGGTGATCCCCTTAATCTTTGGGCATAACTCAACTTCCTGGTCCAAATTTTCTGCTTTCTAGAAATGTCAGATAAAATCATCTGCTGAATTTGGATTTGTTGTTAACTCTTTCAATAATGAAGCAGCAAGGTTACCAACCTTTTGAGCCACTGACCTCTCCAGTAGGATAATGGAAGTCCAAATTGCATCCTGAGTTATGACTGCAGGCTTTATTAGAACACTTGCTTGCTCTGATGAGGAAGCCACAACCTGAGACAAAGTCACCTCATCAAACTGGAAAGTTTGCTGCACCCTCCCCCAGTTGACCAAGGCAATCCACTTACTAGCAAAGCAGCAATTTCTCCTCATCTCCAGCTCCAGTGAATATCCTCACAACTGATGCCTTCCTTCTACTGGTACTGTCAAACTGCAACATCTCTGAGGCAGTCAGTGCACTCAGGGCAGGCTTTCATCTTTCACCTATAGTCCTAACACAGGGGATGGTAACTGAGCTTTGGGGCTAAGCATAGTCTTTATTGCTACTTGAGAAGCAACCTATAGACTAAGTGTGGAGCTTCCCAAGACCACCTTATCAACATCCTTAGCAATACCCTTGTCAATTGTGGCTTGCTTGGAAGGAGAGGATTCAGTAGGGAAAGACCTTTTCTTTAAACCATGCCTGACACATCAAGTAAGACAAACTTCAGCACGAAACAAATTTAGCCATTCAGATTCAGAAGTCAGAGACTCGCTGGTTATAGAGTTGCCGTCATCTTGAGAATTTTTATCTGATTTAGAGGGGATAATATTCAGTTGCTCCTGGAATGATTTCTTATTTTTTTGTATGGATTTTAAAAAGCTAACATTTACAATTCTCCAGTAAAAGAAATAGGAATTATCTGTTTTGTTTAGATTGCTAGCTACCTTTAACCTGATGCACTGCAACCTTCCTTCCACCTTAAAATTGTCAGAATTATTTGGAAGAAGGTTTCCCTCTATTAATGCTTTTTGTGACTGACACAGAACAAACTCTAGCCCAGTAACTTAAAGCCATCTCTGTGTTCTTCTCTTTCAGAAGGTATGACTCTCTGATCCAGGTTCAGGCCCGTGAGCTGTCCTACCTGCGCCAGAAATTACGAGAAGGGAGAGGCATCTGCCACACACTCAGCCAGCACTTGGGAGATACCATCAAGTCCTTTGAGGAGCTTCTGCGAGCAAACGACATTGACTATTACATGGGGCAGAGCTTTCGGGAACAGTTGGCAAAAGGAAGTCAATTAGCAGAAAGGCTGATTAAAAAACTCAACCGACGTGAGTGGGACAGCAGATGTTTTCAGCATACCTGCCAGCGCCCCAATCCTGTGTGGTTTGTGCATGTCTGCTTCCTAGCCCATTTGTTATACAATGTCTCTTTCCATAGCCATTAAGTCTGCTGTTTTGTTGGAGCAATGGTTCTCAACCATTCTTCGGGACACATCTAACCAGTCAGGTTTTCAGGATAGCCACAATGAATATGCATGAGACAGAGATTTGCATGCACTGCCTCCATTGGATGCAAATCTCTACCTCATGCATATTCATGGTGCTTATCCTGAAAGCCTGACTGGCTAGGTGAGTCCTGAGGACCCTATCTTGGGGTATTGTTCTTTTAGTGTGTAATTTTAGAAAGTATGCTTTGCACATGAAAAAGGGCTTTTTAAAGTGAGTTACAGCATACCCATACCAACGGTGCATCTACTTTTGTGTGATCTGTGCATAGACTTCTCAGGGGTATAGCTTGGGCAAAGCAGAGGCAGAATTGCTATGTGCCTGCAGAATTTATAAGATACCCCTGTACACATGTACAGTAATCCAGCATTCAATCCAAATTTTCATTTTGTGAACCACTTTAAATGTTGTTTTCAGATAAGGTGGTATATACATTTTATGAAATGCAAGAAAAGAAAAAAATCTTGATATCTTCTTTTATATCCTTTCCATAGGAGAACATTCTGATGTGGATGAGAAGTCAGGACATGAATTACTGGCACTCAGGTAAATGTCACATCACAGTTTTAATGGTCTATTTATGTTTTCAATATTTAGAGCTCAGTCTCTGGTCCCAGAGCTCCTCTTATTTAATTTATTTATTTATTTATCCTGTTTTATATACCACCTTTTCCTTTAATCAAAGTGGTTTACATGGTCAGGTTAGGTACATTCTAAGTGAGGGGAAAGGGGTAATGGCTACAGATAAGTAAGGAGGGACTAGACGACAGAAGTTGGTTATGAGCATTGGGAGGGACCATAGTGTTTGGAGAACAGAAACGTTTTCAGCATCTTGCAGAAGTTCTTAATGTCTTTTGTGGTTCTCATGTGTTCAGGTAGGGAGTTCCATAGTGCAGGTGCAGTGCGTGATGGGGCTCTTCTGGTTGTAGTCGGATTGGAACGTTGATATTCAGCAGTGTGTTGAGCTTATTCACCATGCAACTGTACCTGGGCCTAATGCTGGAGTCCTTGGTTACCAGGCTTAGAAGGGCAATAGCTGAGATACTGTCGATGATTCGGAGGATATTTAGGGTTGCTTTGTATGTTGCGTGCAAGAGGATGGGCAGCCAGTGAAGCTACTGAAGGATTGGGGTGATATATTCTTTTCTGGACGTATTTGTAATAATCCTGGCCACCATGGTTTGAACCAATTGTAGAGGGTGGAGGGATTGTTTAGGTAGCCCTTGGTAGAGTGAGTTTGCATAGTCCCATATCAGGGTGATTATTGCTTGGCATACCAAGTGGAAGTGATCACTGCTTAGGATGAGTTTGAGTCTTCGGATGAGCTTCAGTCTGTGGTGTGCTTTGGTGGTAGTTTTGTTGATATGGGACTGGAGAGTCAAATTGTTGTCCAGATTGATGCCCAGATACTTTATTTCTTCTTTTACTGATATGGACTTGTCGTGGATATTGATTGTTTGAGGTGGAGAGAAGGTAGTGCTTCTAGTGATGAACATCACTTCTGTCTTATCACAGTCCACCAAGAGTGAGTTGTTAGCGAGCTATGCTATCATGTCTTCTAGGCACTGGGTTATGGGAGACAGGTCTGGATTATGTATGTTGATGGGGGTGTAGACCATGATGTCATCCGCATATAGGTGGTAATGCATCTTATGGCATCTGATAATGTTACAAATGGGCTGTATGTATATGTTGAATAGGATGGATGATAATCAGACCCTTGAGGGATGCCATGTGGTACGTTGAACTGTGTTGATTTGTTTTCGCCGCATCTGACCTGCTGGGTTCAGTTGTTGAGGTAGGAGCTGAACCATTTTATGGTGTTGCTGCGGAGGCTGATTTCTTGTAGTAGTCGTATCATTATGGAGTGGGATATTGTGTCAAAGACTGCAGAGATGTCCAGGAAGATTAGCAGGAATCCTTTTATGGCGTTATCAATGCCCCTTATGAGATTGTTGAATAGGGAGGTTAGTAGTGTTTCGATGCCATGCTGTGGCCTGAACCCATGCTGGTGAGTGTTCAGTGGTGCGTTTAGGTTGATGTGATCCTGTAGCTATATTTGTATGGATTTTCCGATGACTTTTGCAATGAATGGCAGGCGAGAGATTGGCCGGTAGGATTTTGGGTCTGCTGGATCAAGGGAGTTTTTCTTGAGAACTGGACGTATAGCAGCTTGCTTGACGGCAGACGGCATGTAGCCCTGTTGTAGGGATAGCTCTACCATTTCATGGAGATGCTTGCTGAATTGATACTTCGGGGCTTTGATCCATGCCACAGGGCTAGGGTCAGTTGAAGAGGTTGTTATGTTAAGTGTGTCCATGATGTGTTCAATCTGTGCCAGAGAGGAGATAGTAAAGTTATCCCAGGTTGTCCTGTGTGTAGGAGTTATTGGGCTCGTTGTTATAGGTACCTGGTATTGTGAAAGGTTGTTGTGCTTGCTGATTAGGAAGTTTGCGTAGTGTTGGGGGTTGAAAAGGTGTGTATCCCACTGCACAGTATCTTTGGTGAGCTGTCGCATGATATTGAAGAGTTCTCTAGGTCTGTTTGCTGACTTCATGAATGTATTGGTGTAGTATTGTTGTTTACATTCATTAATTATGTTATATTCCTGTTGCTTGGATCTGTATTGCTGAAGTGAGTCCTGTATTTTGCTGCACCTCCATTTTCTTTCAAGTTTCCTTAGTGCTCTTTTAGCTTCTCTGATCTTATCCGAGTACCATGGTGCGATGGGTCTTTTATGTATGTGTGTGTTTTGTGTTTGTGATTTTCTGCAGCTGTTGAGATAGTGGTGTTCCAGTTTTCAATGATTTTATCCAGGTCGTGGGTGTCCTGCTGGAGCTGTGGGGTTATTTCCTGTAGGAATGCCTCCTTGTTGAAGGATCTGAATTTTCTCTTTGGGTGTGATGGATCCTGGTGATTGTCAGAGATCCTAATGAGCACTGAGAACATTATTGTGTAGTGGTCATACCAGGGAACAGGGGTGATTGTTGGTGCTGATGCTTGATTTTGTTCCTTGAGTTAATTCGGTATGAAGATCAGATCTGGTCTTGTTCCGTGTTGATGGGTGAGTGCATTTACTATTTGGGTGTATTTGAGAGCCTCCATTGCTCTGAGGAATGAGTTGGCTTCTTTGCTAGGCGAGGAGCATAGATTGAAGTCCCTAAGGGTGATAAGTGGTTTGTACTGCAAGCTATGTGCACAGATTGTCTTCAGGATGGTAGAGAGTTCCTTGTTTTGGCATTTGGTGGTCTATAGATGAGGCATATACGCTCGTATTTGTTGGAGATGGTAATTGTGTTGATCTCTGTGGAGTCAATAGTTGAGGTGGTCCTGAATCTGTAATTGTTTCATGCCAGTATTAGTACACCACCTCCTCTTTTTTGTGTCCGGGGGCAGTTGAATGCTGCATAGTCAGACGGGGTGATCTGGTTGAGGATAACTTGGTCTGTGTCCGTAAGCCAGGTCTCTGTGATGCAGATGATGTCTATCTTGTGTGTTTGCATGTAGTCATAGATGGTGTTTGGTTTGTTTCTGATGGATCTTGTGTTGATTAAAGCACATTTGATAGGGCAGGCCACAATTAGATTTGTGTGCGTGGATTGAGTAAGGTGTATATGGTGTAGCTGTGCTAGGTTGTGTGCTCTGCGTGTGGCAGATCTCAGGGGCTGGAATATCAACATGGATGGAGGATGTGCAAGCAAAAGTGGTGGCAGGTAGGTTGGCATTGTAGGTGACTTGGAACCCATGAAGGCTGCCAGGTACATTATGATTAGTGTCAGCAGGAGTTGGTGTTTGAGACTGGAGCTGTTTGCTTGCATTTTGATGCTGCCAGGGTTTGCTTGTCTTATGGAGAAGAGAACAAGGGCCGGTTGGACTGATTGGACTTACTTACTGCAGCTGCTTATGACGTGACAGATTTGTCTTGCAGTGTGGAGACGCTGGAGTTGGAGTATAGCCTTGTCCGATATTGGCCACTCGGGGATTCCTTGTGTCCAGTGCTCTGCCGCAGCAGACGGCTGGTCTAGGCGGTGTGTGCTTGTGGTTGCCTGTTGTTACGGCTAAAGTGAAGGCCTTTTAGTGTGGTCAGGAGACCATTCCGAAGTATCCAGCTGAAGGGGTCCTGGTGGGGTCCAGGGGGAGTTTTGAGGCTGGATTGGTCTCCCGCTGTTGGTCCCCATCTAAGCCAAAGGCACGGGCCCGCCAGGCATGGGCGCACCTGCGCATGCTCAGATGTTTATAGTGGAGCTTTGCCGGATTGGAGGAGGTTGCAGGCCTGATTTGTTTTGGCAGCACAGAGCGGGACTGAGTTGCCTTCCCACCTCTGTTGCCGACACCGATCAGGAGCAGAGAGGTGCTGTTGCACTTCCTTTGTGCATGCTCAGATGTTTATTATGGAGCTTCACCAGAGTGGAGGAGGTCGCAGGGCCCGATTGATCTTGGCAGCACAGAGCAGAAGTGAGTTGCCTTCCCGCTTCTGCTACCGACGCCGATCAGGAGCAGAGAGGTGTTTGTCTATTATCTAGAGCCCCTTACGTGCTGTATTACTTTCTCTTTTCATATCAAATGCTTAATGTAAGCATGGCACATTGGTATCCCCTCTCATACAACTCCACAGGTCTATCTGTCTGTCTAATTCCATCACTTAGCGACCCATAAAAGCTGCTTGGGATTTGTGCTGGACTCCAGGTTCACAAAGGCTCACAATTGAAGCTCAGAACCCAGCAGTAGCCAAATCGGTATTCTTCCAGCTATGTCAAATTTATCGTCTCCCTTTTTTGACAGCTCTGCTTTTTCTCTAGTCATTCCAGTCTGTGTGATTTCTCTCTCTGGATTATTGTAACTCACTGCACATTGGGATTCCAAAAACCTGAACCAGCACCTGTAACTCATACAGAATGGTGCAGCTTGAATAATGCCAAGTGCAAAGAAATTCGAAAGGACTACTCCTGTTTTACAGTCACTGCACTGACTCCCAGTGCCCTGTTGGGTCAAGTTTGAAATCTTGACTCTGGACTTCAAGTCTCTCAGTGGCTGTGCCTCACCCTTCCTCGCCCTATGGTTGCCTTCCCACCCCTTGCGCTCCTCATTTAAGGAACTCTGTGCTGCAAGCTGTAGATAAAGGACCTTCTTAGCTTCATTTCCAAAACTATGGAACTCTCTGCCACTTGCTCCTAATCTTTTTGTTGTCAGAAACCTGCTAAAATATTTGGGGGGGGGGGGGCGGATTTTCAGCATCAGCAACAACTGACATTTGTGAACCAACTAGCCGTCGCTGCTGAACTTTAGACCAGGATAGTCAATCTGGGGCCATATCAGCAACTGGCACTGAATATCCGGATTGGCTGGATAGCACCACAGACAACTGCGCAGAGGCAATATTCAGCCACTGCCTGCTTAGCTAAAGTGGCAAAAGTTAGGAGAGCCTTTCAGATGCCTAACTTTTGTCGCTTTGAGAGAACACTGAACAACAAATTTGTTCAAAAGTTTTGCTTCTGAAATTTTTTGGTGATTATGATAGACAGCTTCAAGCTGAATACAAATATAATTTCAGATTGACTGCATCACATAGGAATTTGGAGAAATGTGAAATTAAATTTTGACTGAATTTAGCATGTTTAATTGCACAATGATGCTGATATATTGCGCTGGTTCACCTGAGCTAAAAATGTTTTGCTCCTGATTTTCATTTGTACTCTGCATCTAATGCTTCTCATCTCAGTGTCCAACAATAGCAACCCCAAAAATCAATGGCCCTTGTTGTTTGAACGATCACTCAATAGTTACAAAAAAAAATTTTTTCGTTCACTAGCACAGTGTTCTGGATTGGAATATTCAAACGAAAGTCCTCAAAAGATAATATATCTAATTATGACTTCCATTGAGGTCTCAATTCGGCAATGGCAAAGCCTCATAGACTCACGTCGTAATAAGGCTGATTGCGTGATCACATCAATGACCTCAATGAAATTAAAACAGAACCCTATTCCACAGTAGTATATTTCACTAGAAGAGTGCACTTTTGCAAATTATCAAACTCGGCATTAAAATAGAATATCTGTGACGAAAACTTCCCCCAGTGAAAAGGGTCTGTTTTTTCATATTACTTTTCCAGATCCCAACGTCAATCCCCGGTACCACTGAGACGTTTCACGATATTGTTTCCTCAGGGGATCGTAGTCAATCTATGATGCTGCCCGCGCTTTCTCACCCTGCAGTCTTGCTACACTCCCGATGACACGCGTTTTTTGGCAGAACCATTTGAGATCTCCCTGTCATCGGGAGTGTAGCAAGACTGCAGGGTGAGAAAGCGCGGGCAGCATCATAGATTGACTACGATCCCCTGAGGAAACAATATCGTGAAACGTCTCAGTGGTACCGGGGATTGACGTTGGGATCTGGAAAAGTAATATGAAAAAACAGACCCTTTTCACTGGGGGAAGGTTTCGTCACAGATATTCTATTTTAATGCTGAGTTTGATAATTTACAAAAGTGCACTCTTCTAGTGAAATATACCGCTGTGGAATAGGGTTCTGTTTTAATTTCATTGAGGTCATTGATGTGATCACGCAATCAGCCTTATTACGACGTGAGTCTATGAGGCTTTGCCATTACCGAATTGAGACCTCAATGGAAGTCATAATTAGATATATTATCTTTTGAGGACTTTCGTTTGAATATTCCAATCCAGAACACTGTGCTAGTGAACGAAAAAATATTTTTTGTAACTATTCAACAATAGCAACCAGCATTGATGGGTTCCAGTTGCCCTGATACTGCTTTTCCATCGTCATCCTGGTGAAACCTTTCATCATGTTCATCGCTGACTGCACCAAGATTAGCAGGGAAGAAGTTTAAGTGTGAATGCAGAAAATGAATCTTCAGAGACATGTTGCACTTCATGGTTTTATATGCTTGAAGTATGTTGTCAACCAGCTGGAAGTAGTTTGGCGCCTTATGATTGCCAAGAAAATTCTCAACATCGCTGAATGCCTTCTATGCGATTTTCTCAGGCCCGACTAGCAGATCTTCGACTGCTTGTCATTGATGACATGTCTGACTTGTGGACCCATAAAAATACTTTCCTTAATCTTGGCATCAGTTTTTCTGTTATTCTTGGAAATATCTATCTCCAGGAACAAGCAGACTTGATGTAGACTTCACATATGAGTCTGCACGGGAACTCTTTCCAGCATCCAATAGGAAAACCTTTGGGAGCACTCCACTGCGCTTGTGTGGCTGCCTTCCCAACTCCCTCTCTTCAGTTCTTCATTTTCCACAGAGCCATCAAGAAGCAAATCCTCTCACTGAAGAAAATCTTTCTTTTGTTTTTTTGAATAGCGTCTGCCTTCCCATCGACACCGGCACCATCGAAGACTCCACCGGTTCCCTTATTCTTTTTTCTTTCTTTCTTTCATTTAGTTAAAAAAAAGCACTCCAGGCATATCGACACCATCTTAGGCCTTAAGCCTATCATACCTTCTACTGAAGGCATGGATAAACCAACTAGTGGTTTCAAAAAAATGTTCGAAGTGTGGCAGTATCATTTCAGTGTCTGAGACACGTGACTAGTGCTTAAAGTGCCTTGGCCCAGACCACCAGCCAACAGAATGTCCTCTTTGTAAAAAAAATGACAGAGGCCTGCAGAACCAGGCCTCTCAATTTGGGACATTCTTTGTTTTCGGACGCGGTATCCCTGGCATCCATATCATTGAGAGCCTCATCTTCTTCTCATGAATCCCAGGTATTTGCAAAGTCCAACCATAGGTCTTCATCTAAGAAAGAGAGAGCCTGCAGAAGTAGATCTCACTCTAAGTATCAAGATTCCTCAGGCGTTACCCTGGAGGTGGATAGGTTGGCCAAACAACCCCAGCGGGAGGCCCTGCCCTTCAAAGCCATTGAGGGGTTCCAGGATGCTCCGGAGGCTTCAACTTCTGGAGAGCTACTGGTACCATGCTCAGGGACAGTGGCGTATCGGTCACCGATACCCAAGCATTGGCAGCTTCAATGGACCAGCACATACTGGCCATTGAGCGAAGCTTGACAGCCCTCCTTACAGCCTCAGTACCCATCAAACCTTTGGCTACCGGCTCCGGGTGGTACAGGTACTGACATCAACACTGGTGGAGAGCATGCCCAGGCAGGTGGCATAGACATCGCTGCCACCCGTGGCCTCCCTCGAGTCTATCCCAGACATCGATGCCCAGCTTAAACGACTCCATGAAACCAAAACCGATACCGGTGAGCCTCAGAATCGGCACCTAGCTTTAGACTAACACCGTTCCCAACGATACTTCAGCTCCTCTGATTTCGATGCCAAATCACTCGATTCCTGGGGACCCCGAGACCTGCTTCGGAACCTTCCCTGCCACAACAGCAAAGCATGTCACCTCCTGAGGACATGTCATTCCAGGAATTCATCCGAGATCTAGCTTAAGGGTCTCTCAATCATGGTAACATCAGAGAAGGAGCCAACGGCGGAGGAATTGGAGATTCTCCAATACCCAACAGCAACCAAAGAGGCAGCCACTCTACCGGTGCACTGCATCCTCCATGACCTGATACTCCATATGTGGGAGGCTCCCCTCGCAGTCTCACCTTTCAGTCGACAACTCAATACCATGTACCGGGTACTGGAATGTCTCGGCTTCCAACACCATTAATCGGCAATGCACTGAATCAAAAGCTTCAAGATTCATTCCTCTAACCCTCCTGGTAGAGAATCGAGAACCCTTGATGCCTTTGGTCATCAATGCTTCCAGGCCTCTATGCTCTCAACCAAGATTACTTCCTACATACTTATATGGGTATGTTCCTTAAGGAGATTTCCAAGGATTTAGAAGCCTTTTCTCTAGTTATCCCAGATGACAAGAGAGTGGACTACCTTGCTTTAGTCAAATATGCCCAAAATGTATCGAAGTTTGTCAATAGGGCAACCTTTGATGCCTTTGAATGCAAAAACAGAGCCTCAGCAATATGCATTGGTGCACTCAGAATTGCATGGCTTCAGGCCTCAGATCTTGAACAGTGGGTTCAAGATAAGCTGGGCAACATACTCTGCACAGGGGAAAACCTCTTTGGCAAAGACTGGCAGGATAAGGCCTCTCAATTAGAGTCAGAAAACACTATTCTAAAGAGACTGTCTAGGACAACAGCTGACCCTGCTAGAAAGAACACAACTGCAAAGAAGTCTTTCTACAATAAGAAGAGATACTACTCTTCTTATCCTCCTGCTTCTCAATACCAGGGTCCAACACTACAGAAGAGGCAGCAGCCTCCTAAGCAGCAAAAGAAACCACAGGTGGCTAAACCTCAACCAGCTCTGCAGCCACAGTCCGCGCCTGGGTTTTGACTCTTTCCTAGAGAATATTGCCACCCTGCCTCTAGAGGACCCCCACCCCCTCCACATAGCAGGCAGACTGTGTCACTACGCCCACAGATGACATCTCATCACCTCAGAGTAGTGGACACTAACCATAGTCCAGGAGGACTACAGACTTCATCTGCAAACTTTGCCCCCCTCCACTCTAGTGAGAGAATATCAAACACAACCCCCCACTCACTGCTATCCTACAGGATGAGATATCTTCTCTTCTATCTCAGAGAGGCTCGCATCCTGGAGACGAATGCTTGGCTGTGTGGATGGTGTCATCGAGAGCGTTTTGGTTTTCTAGACCATGGGATGCTGTTCCAAGGGTTGCAGAGCAGAAATGGCATCCATCTGTCCAAGAAGGGTCAATGTGTCTGCAGTAGTAGACTGGCTAATCTACTGAAGAGGGCTTTAAACTAGATTTGTTGGGGATAGGTGAAGAAAGCCCCCAGGTAAGTGAAAGCCTCCAGGTAAGTGATACATTAAATACCTTTATGGAAATGGGTAAGAGGGGTAACATATGGAAAGCAGTGTGTATAAATGCCCGTAGCATGGGAAATAAGATCCCTGATGTTGAAGCTTTGGTGGGCGTGGTCGACATGGATTTAGCGGCAGTTACAGAAACATGGTTCACAGAAAACCATGACTGGGATGTAACTATACCTGGCTATACTTTATTCAGAAAGGACAGGGTAGGAAGAAGGGGAGGAGGAGTGGCACTATATGTGAAAAATACTATTAAAGCTTTGGAATTACAGAGCTTAAAAGGGAGAGAGGAGGCATTATGGGTTAAACTAGAAAGAGGGAAAGAGAAATCTATTTGCATTGGCATGATATACAGACCTCCCTCACAAGAGGAAGAGGTGGACAGAGTTAATTGAAGACATACTCAGCATTGCTAGGAAAGGGGAAGTGCTACTGATAGGGGATTTCAATATGCCAGATGTTGATTGGCACATTCCTGCTGCAGTATCATCTAGAAGTAAAGAGATCCTGGATTCTCTACAGGGAGAACTATCCAAGCAATTGGTAACAGACCCCACACGTGAAGGGGCCATACTGGACTTGGTGCTTACCAATGGTGAAAGTGTTTCTGATGTTATAGTGGGAGATCATTTTGCATCCAGTGATCACCAGATGGTGTGGTTCAGTATTAGGACCAGGGCTGTTAGAATCCATTCAAAAGTGAGGGTCTTAGACTTTAGGAAGACTAACTTTGCCAAGATGGGCCAATACCTCAGGGAGTCGTTAGCGGGATGGGAACAGCTGGGGGATGTAGAAAAACAGTGGGCAAAACTGAAAGGGGATATTTTAAGTGCAACAGACCTTTTTGTTAAAATGGTAAATAAAGGTAAAAGGGAAAAGAGACCGCTATGGCTTTTGAAAGAAATAGATGAAAAAGTGAAGAAAAAGAGGGAAGCCTTCATTAAATACAAGAGATCACAGAGTGAGGAAGACAGACATCTATATTTGGAAAAACTTAGAGAAGCTAGCAAAGTAGTCAGGAAAGCAAAAAGATTCAAAAAGAGGAGAAAATAGCCAATGCAATAAAATGGGGGGATAAGACATTTTTCAGATATGTTAGTGAGAAGAGGAAGGGCAAAAATGGTATTGTCAGACTCAAGGGTGAAGGGGAGGAATATGTAAAAGCTGATGAGGATAAAGCGGAATTGCTTAACAAATATTTCTGTTCTGTGTTCACAGATGAAGAACCAGGAGCAGGACCTCAGAAAACACCCACAAACAGGAACAGAAGCGAGGGACATCTTGAACAATTTTCAGAAGACTATGTTTGTGAGAAAATAGCTCAACTTAAAGTAGACAAAGCGATGGGACCAGATGGGATACACCCTAGAATACTGAGGGAACTTGGGGACGTTCTAGCAGCTCCACTGACTGACCTTTTCAATGCCTCGTTAGAGTTGGGAATGGTGCCAAAGGACTGGAGAGAGGCTCATGTGGTGCCTTTACACAAAAACGGAAGTAAGGATGTGGTTGAAAACCACAGGCTGGTTAGTTTAACTTCGGTGGTGAGTAAATTATTGGAAACGCTGCTGAAAGAGAAAATAGTGAGGTTTCTGGAGTCCAGAGGATTACAGGATCCGAGGCAACATGGATTCACCAGAGGCAGATCTTGTCAGACAAATCTGATTGATTTCTTTGACTGGGTGACCAGGGAGTTGGACCGAAGGAGAGCCCTAGATGTGGTGTATTAAGATTTCAGTAAAGCCTTTGACACTGTTCCTCATAGGCGACTTATAAACAAACTGAGCACCCTAGGGATTGACCCTAAAGTTAACATAGGAACATAAGATATGCCATACTGGGTCAGACCAAGGTCCATCAAGCCCAGTATCCTGTTTCCAACAGTGGCCAATCTAGGTCATACGTACCTAGCAGTTTCCCCAAAAGACACAGGTTCCACAATGCTTGTACTGGGTCAAGTATTGATATCCTGGGTCCCTTCTTAATAATGGTTTATGGACCTTTCCTCCAGGAACTTGCCCAAACCTTTTTTAAACCCAGCTACACTAACAGCCTTTACTACATCCTCCAGTAACAAAATTCCAGAGTTTGATTACACGTTGAGTGAAAAAATATTTTTTTTATTAGTCTTAAATAGTTTACGCTGTAGCTTCATTGCATGTCCCCTAGTCTTTCTATATTCTGATAACGTAAACAATCAATCTACGTTTACTCGTTCCACTCCGTTCATTAATTTATAGACTTCTATCGTATCTCCCCTCAGCCGTCTCTTTTCCAGGTTAAAGAGCCCTAACCTTTTTAGCCTTTTTTCATAGGAATATCCTTCCATCCCCTTTACCATTTTGGTGGCTCTTCTCTGAACCTTTTCTAATATCGCTATATCCTTTTTAAGATACGGCGACCAGAATTGCACACAATATTCAAGGTAACATCTGCACCTTGCCCACTCACAATCTTAAATGAAAGAAGTGTAAGGCAGGGGTCTCCAAATCCAGTCCTGGAGGGCCACAAACCAATCAGGTTGGCAGGATATCTTTAATGCATATATATCTCATGCATATTCATTAGGGCTATCCCAAAAACCTGCCAGGGTTGTGGCCCTCCAGGACAGGGTTGGACACCCCTGGATAGGGGGTGAAGTACTTTTGTCCACTAAAGAAGAGCGGGACCTAGGCATGGTTGTGTCTGATGATCTTAAAGTAGCTAAACAGGTGGAGAAGGCGATGGCAAAAGCTAGAAGAATGCTTGGGTGCATACGGAGAGGAATGGCTAGCAGAAAAAAGGAGGTGATAGTGCCTCTGTATAAGTCTTTGGTGCGACTTCATTTGGAATATAGTGTGCAATTCTGAAGACCGCACCTTCAAAAGGATGTGAACAGGATGGAGTCGGTGCAAAGGGTGGCTACTAAAATGGTTAGTGGTCTTCATTATAAAGCATATGAGGACAGACTTGTGGATCTTAATATGTACACCTTAGAGGAAAGGCGGGATAGAGGTGATATGATTGAGATGTTTAAATACCTCCATGGCATAAATGTTCAGGGGGAGAGCCTCTTTCAATTGAAAGCAAGTTCTGCTACGAGGGGACATGGGATGAGGGTGAAGGGGGATAGATTCAAGAGTGATATGCAGAAATATTTCTTTACGGAAAGAGTGGTGGATCCGTGGAATAGTCTCCCAGTGAAGGTGGCAGAGATGAGGACAGTTACTGAATTCAAAAAAGCATGGGACAAACACAAAGGATCTCTAAAGGAAAAAAGGGGACTGTTGTAGTTGTTGATATGGAAGGACAGACTAGATAGGCCATGTGGTCTTTTTCTGTCGTCATATTTCTATGTTTCTAACATCCCAACAGGGAATGGAGTTTTACTCTCCGTACTTTCTCATTCCAAAGAAAACTGGAGGGTGCAGGCACATCCTGGACCTCAGGAACCTCAACAAACTTCTAGACAGTGAAAAGTTCATGATGATCTCTCTCGGGACTCTTCTTCCCTACCTCCAGAGTGAGGTCTGGCTCTGTTCTCTAGATCTAAAAGAAGCGTACACACATCCTCATCCATCCAGGACACAGGAAATATCTATGCTTCATCTTTCAAGGAAGACCTTATCAATACAGAGTCCTTCCCTTCATACTCACTTCTGACCCAAGAGTCTTCACAAAGTGTATGGCGGTCATAGCCACATATCTTAGATCTCTGGGGATATTAGTCTTCCCTTAGTTAGATGACTGGCTCATAAAAGCAGACACCTCCCAAGAGGAACAGCTGTCCTTGCATCATACCATCACGGTAGTATAACACTTGGAAATTGTCATAAACTTCCCAAAAATCCCAGCTCACTCCAACTCAAAAGCTAGAGTTCACTGAAGCTCTACTGAACACACAACACTCCAGGGCATTTCTGCCCCTGCTACGTTGTGCCCATCTCATCAAGCTAGTGTCCCAAGTGTTTCTATGAGATCATCTGACTGGCCGAGAAATGCTGAAGCTTCTAGGGCACATGGCCTCTACTGTACACATACTCCCATATACCCGTCCACATATGCGGACAGCCCAGTGGACTCTTGCCTCCCAATGGAAGCAGGCCTTGGGCAGTCTCCAGGACAAGATCTATATAACTGCTCCTCTCACCACATCCCTTCAGTGGTGGTGTTCCCCAGAAAATCTCCTCATCGAGTCACCTTTTCAGATGCCTCCACTTCACTGCACCCTGATGATGGATGCCTCCCACCAGGATGTCATGTTTAGTCAAGCTGTACTCCAGCATCTCTTTCAGACTTAGGGGCAATTCATACTCTCCGTCCTGGACTTTGATACCAGACATCCATGAGGGATCCATGACCCCTTCGAGCCTTCTCCAAGGCCAACCGATACTGGTTCTGAGGTCACTTCATCTGGCATCTGGGTGCTAGGGAGTCCCATATGTGAAGACTACATTTCTGCTTGTTCCTGGAGATAGCGTAGTTCTCACCTGTAACAGATGATCGGGAACAGCAGGAATTTAGTCTTCACAACCCGCTCTCCTCCCCTAGGAGTTGTGTGGATTTTCTCTTTCTCTCTTTTTTTTCTCAGCTACAAATGCAACTGAAGAGAGAGTGTTGGGAAGGCAGCCATGCAGATGCAGTGGAGTGCTCCCAAAGACTTTCCTATTGGATGCTGGGGAGCATTCCCGCAGGGGCTCCATCAGTACCAACATCACCCATATGTGAAGACTAAATTCCTGCTGTTCCTGGAGATCACCTGTTACAGGTGAGTAACTATGCTGTCTCAAATATTGAAATCCTTCACCTTCCTTGTTCATTGCTTTCACAAAGTTTTTCATCAGTCCAAGTTGTATATGAACAGGAAGCAAAAATATCTTTCTTGTGTTGATAAGTGGTTCATGTGTCACATTTTTCTGTCCTGGAACCAAACACTTATGGAGCAACCAGTTCTTTTTAATGCAATGAGACTCTAGCACGGGAGTCCCATTCGCAAATGAAACAAAAGTACTTGGTATAGCCAAGTTAAATTCCTAGTAGCAGTGCCACTACTCATACTTTTAGATCATCACAGATGTTCCAGTTGTAGTTGTACTGTATGTGTTTCAACAACAGTTCCATGTTTTCGTGGATTTCCTTAATGTACACTGCATAGGCAATAGGTATTGAAGAGTGGACATTCCCATTGTGTAACAAGACAGCTTTCAGGCTTAACAGTGATGAATCAATAAAACAGCACCATTGTTGTGGGTCATGCTCACAACACAAAGCTGTGAACAACTCATCATTGTCAGTGCAGAAACAGAGGTTGTCAACCTGTGCAAAGACTTCTGAGTACCTCTGAGCCAACTCTGAGATGGACCGCACATTTTGCACAGCAAATGTGAGGAGCCCAGGATTTGTCTTGATCACCAACTTTACAAACAAAGTAGAGCTCGTACACTTTCTTAATAAGTGTAGTCATGCTGCATCTTTGAGTCATAAGCATATACTCACTACAAATGTAACAGAATGTATCGTGGCTGTTGTGATATTGATGAGACATTTCTGCTGTAATGAATCATAAGAGCATAAGATATGCCACACTGGGTCAGATCAAGGTCCATCAAGCCCAGTATCCTGTTTCCAACAGTGGCCAATCTAGGTCATACGTACCTAGCAGTTTCCCCAAAAGACACAGGTTACACAATGCTTGTATTGGGGCAAGCAGTGGATATTCTGGGTCCACTTTAATAATGGTTTATGGATTTTTAAACTCGGCTACACTAACAGCTTTTACTATATCCTCCGGTAGCAAATTCCAGAGTTTGATTACACGTTGAGTGAAAAAATATTATCTCCAGGAACAAGCAGGAATGAGTCTTCACATATGGGTACGTCGGCACCGACGGAGTCTGCACGGGAACGCTTCCCAGCGTCCAGTCAGAAAGCCTTTGGAAGCATCCCACCACGCCTGCGTGCTGCCTTCCCGCCTTCCCAACTGTCTCTCCTCAGTTTTCGTTTTTCCGCGGAGCCGGCAGGACGTCCTCCTGTCATCGCAGAAAATTCTTCTTTTATTTTTTAGTTTTCTTGTGGTCGCGGCTGCCTTCCCCGATGCCACCGGTACCGCCGGTGTTTCTTTTTTCTTTTCTTGTAAAATATTTCCTTTTTAAGGAATATTTTTCCTCCTTAGTGTCTCACAGTTTCTCAGGCCTGTTAGGCCTCTCCATTTTCCTTCATGGAACCGCCAGCCACTCTCCCCAAGAAATGTCCAAACTGTGGCGGAACAACCTTATTTTTAGACCCTCACAATTGGTGTCTAACCTGCTTGGGTCCTGACCATTTTCCTCCGGAGCCCTCGGGCAATAGTATTGTGGGAAGAAGTTTTCAACATCGAGTTCCCCTCGACACGCGGTCCCCATCCAACTTCAGGGCACCAACCATATCTTCTTCTACACAGGATCAGGTAACCCAAGAACAGTCTGTTAAGACTAGCCAGTCCTCGAGCGGCAGTTCTTATGCACAGCATAGAGATGCCTACGGCCTTGCCCTCGAGAATCCACTGGCTTCAAAACCCTGGTGGGAGTCTTCGGCCTCCAAAGCCTGTGTGGGGTTTCAGGTTGTTCCTGAGGTTCACCCCTCACAGAACATACCTGAGCCATGCCCGGTGGTGGCATCCGCTTCGAGCGGTACCGATATCCTGGCATCGGCAATGGTGTTGGATGAAACATTCTTCACCAGGGATCGTCGTCTGGCGTCCTCGGTACCTACGGGGTCGGTGGATACGCTTCAGACCGACCTTCCAGTATCGGTACCGGCACCGATACTAGTACTGACGTCGGTACCCTCCAGACATGCATCGATAGACTCACTTCCTTCGATGCCGAGTCTGGAATCGATCTCCAGTTTGGAGGACTGGGTACCGACTCGCCTTGGTACCGGCACCAGTCGGTATCGAAGGCTCGGTTCCGATAATTCGGATCCACAACTCTCGGTTCCTTCGATACCGTTAGAGTTGCCACCGCTGGCCTTCATCCACCGGTATCGGATATGGTACCGAAGTCGGTACCAATATCCACATTACCATTGCTGTCGGTGCCTTCCATGCTTCTCTCGTCAGGCTCGCTTCCCTCGATACCGAGTTTGGAATCGATCCCTAGCATGGTCGATGTGCTACTGACTGGCACTGGTCCCGTCATCCCACAGTACCAGCGACCATCCTATAAGGATTCCATACTGCACCATCCAAGATCTTCTATTCCTAAAAGCTTGGATAGATCCCTCGGTGCCAATGCTAGTTCTTCATCAGATCTAGCCTATCCAAGGGAAGTTCCCTCTGTGGATCCTTCCTTTCAGGTTTTCATCCTAGATATGGCAAAATCCCTTGCCATTTCTATTCCTGGACAAGGTCCTACACAAGGCAATACAGGATCCCTCTATATTCCTGGGAGAGCAAAGGAAAACATCATGCTACCTTTGCATCATTCCTTGCAGGACCTCCTTCTACGAATGTGGGAAGCTCCTTTAAAGGTACCCCCACTTTCCAGAGCAACTGATCTTCTATATCAGGTGCCCCCTTCTCCAGGATTTCAAAAGACTCAACTTCCTCATCATTCCATTGTTGTAGAATCAGCAATGAGGCGGGTGAAGAGTACTAAAAAGCACTCTTCTTATCCACCAGGTCGTGAGTCTAAGACTTTAGATGCCTTTGGACGTCAAACTTTCCAGGCATCCATGCTTTCAGCAAGAATTCTCTCATATATTTTTTATATGGGTTTATCTCTTGAGGGGGTCACAAAGAAATTACATCTTTTGACTCCTTTTCTTCAAGAGCCCAAGAGTGCTGACTATTCCTCACTGGTTAGTCATGCTCAGAATATCCCTAGGTTTCTTACTCGTGCTTCCCTAGACTCCTTTGAGTCTGTTAGCAGGACTTCTGCTATAGCTATAGGAGCACGATGTAAAGCCTTGCTCCAAGCTTCAGACTTGGACAAATGGGCACAAGTTAGACTGGGAAAAACTCCTTGCACTGGAGAAAATCTCTTTAACAAGGAGTCTTTATTCCAGATTGCTCAGTTAACAACTGACTCTCCTGTTTCCAGAGGCTGTTCTACACCTTCTCCTTTCCCAGTTAGTAGGAAAGGTCCTGCCAAAATTTCTTTCCCTAGGGGAAGAAGATTTTATCCATCTTCTGCCCATCATACAGATGTTCCCAAACAGGGGAAACATCACCCTGGTCTGAAGAATCCACAACCTCAGCAGGGTCAACAAACCCAGCAGTCGCAGGGTTTCAAATAGATCATAATTGCCCCTCTTGGTTGGTGGTTAGAGTAGCAGTCTGCTTCTTTTCATTTGCAGTATCTGCACTAAATTTATTCTAACCTTCCTAGATATATTGATGTCTCCGCAGCTTTTGACAGTGTTCACCACTCAACAATGATCAATAAACTTAGGCAAATAGGAATAAAATCTACAGTACTAGAATGGTTTACCTCCTACCTAACGGACAGAACTCAAACAGTACAAATCGGTAATCTTACTTCAAATACATATAATCAAGAACTAGGCCTCCCCCAAGGTTCAGCACTGTCAGCGCTACTATTTAACATATACTTAAAACACATCTGTAAAATCTTTAAAAAATTTAATGTCCACTATCACCTATATGCGGACGACATTATGATGTATGTTCCATTCAAAATACCAAATATCCCTACGCAACTCATTAATAAATGCCTTAATCAAATAAACACTTGGCTAAATGAAAACAACCTATACATCAATCACTCAAAAACAGAAGCCCTAATAGTAACAAAAAACACAACGTTCATTCCCCCCTCACATATTACATTGCAGAATAATGATATCAAACTAAAAACCGAAGTACGTTACTTAGGCGTAATACTAGACAAACACCTCAGCATGGACACACATGTAAGAAACATAACAAAAAAGGTTTATTTCAAACTCAAAATATTAAAGCAACTCCGCCCCCTAATGCACCTACAAGATTTTCAACGAATTATACAAGTGATAATAACCCCCCATTTCGATTTCACAAATCAAATCCTACTAGGTGTAACAAAACAGACCTTGAAAAAGCTCCAATTGGCACAAAATGCGGCAGCTAAGACCATTACAAAGGCCCCACCTTTCCAACATATAACCCCTATTTTAGAATATCTACACTGGCTCCCGATTCAAAGTCGAATAGATTATAAAACTATTTTAACCACCTACAAAGCCCTAAATAAAACAGCACCCCTGTCTATAAATAACCTCATTAAAACTGAGCCCACTCATAACCTTCAAAGGAGAGACCAGCTAAACAAATTAACAACACCAAAAGAATTTATTAAGGCCAAAAAGACCACAAACAAGAAAGCCTTCTCCCATGCTGCCCCCATACTTTGGAATACTATCCCATCAGAATTAAGATCCTTACCCAAAATCATGGAGTTTAGGAAAAAACTAAAAACACACTTATTCACAATGCACTATGCATCCTTGACGAACTCACCTCCCACCTCACAGCTAGATAAAGGATAGTCATATTTCAGCCAATATAACTGTTCCAAAAAAGGATCGAACTACTAAAGCCCGAAAACAATGTATTCAAAGACTAATGAATAATAATTTAGCCTGTATATAGTTTAACTCTGTTACTCTGTACATAGTTCACAAATTGTTAAATGTAAGTTACAACTTGTTATCTGTAAAAACAGTTCTCTGTTTATTGTTGTTCCATGTAAACCGCACCTGATCAATGGAAGGAGTGGTATATAAAAAAAATCTGTAAATTAAATTAAAATTAAATTAAATATATCTTCATGAGACATCTTTTCTTCAACTTTAAGAGTCTTATGATGATCATGCCCATACTTAACAGGGTTTTCCTCTTCCTCTTGGAGGAAAGAGAACTAACAACTATTAATAGACAGTTGTTTTCCCTGTACTGGCAGGTATCATCTCACCAGTTAGAGACTTCCTCCATAGTCAGTCTCTTTCAACGCTGTCTTACCTCCCTCTTACTATAACATTTGGTTTGTAAGAGGGACCCTTTTACACTGGTAAGCTCCTATGGTCCTCTACCTGTTCTACCGGGGGATTCTCCCTTCTGGAGTTGTCTCCCCCCTTGTTACCTTAGGGCAGCCCATCAGACAATAGGAAATCCTACCAGGTCTGTTGTTTCTTTTTCCCAATCTAAAAGAGGGAGAGGAAAGAGAAATGTTCTCCGCTGCCCTGGTACGTTGCTGCAGATACAGCAATTCCTAGTGGTTAAGCCACTGGTTCTGTTTACCACACAACCAGGGATTCTCCTCCACTAGCAATCCTTCTAGCCTCAGTGCTAGGTCCCAGACAGGTCATCAGCCTCGTTTGGGAAACCCTCTTATCACAGCCTGGTTGGTTAACTTCTATTCTTCGCCCCCTTGTCCTTGGCAGAATAGTTGGTTGCCTGCTGGCTTCCCACAGCCACCTTTTCTTCTAACCAACCTGCAGCATGCTCTCTGCAACTCTACAGAGTAGCTTTGCACTATGGGCCCTTGCTAGAGAGCATTAGTATCTTGCTTAACAGATAACCCCAGATGGTTAACAGGGTTCCCCCAGTCATGTTTCCATGACTGGTAGGTATTTCCTACCCTTACCATCTCATCTTAAATCTCTTTTGAGACATCAGTCTCAGGCCTTTCATTACGTGAAAACCTAAAGAAGGGCCAATTCCCTGGCTTGGCCCATATCTCCTTTGGTCTTCTCGTCAGAGATAATTTTCTTCACTGGCAGTTAGAGAACGCCCAATACCCCTCTTGCCCTCATAGGCAAGTCACTAGGGTATCTTCCTCCAGTGGCGTCCTTTATCCATTCTCAATATGGCAATTCTGGAGAAATCTGGTCTTCCTGCCTACAGACTGAAGTTATCCTCTGTCTTTTTCACGTAGGCCATCCTGGTTATTCAAAAGCTCACATTCTAAAAAGAATCCAGACTTCTTCTTGTCTGGGAGACCTCTCCTCTGACTCTGCCAATCATAACCAGGAAAAGAGAATTCTCTGTATATCTATTCAAGCAGGTATTAACCTTCTTGCTGTTAGATGAATCTTCCTCCTAGGGGGATCAGCTTCTATAGACCTCTCTCCTTCCACATACCTGGAGATATGTGTCTATAGGTCTACATATTCATATATATATATATACACATATATATATATGTATATATATATATTCATCTATATCTATCTGTGTGTCTTCTGCCCATACATATCTCCTGTAGATATATGCATATATACCCTATATGTGTATATATTCAATATATATATGTATATATACATAGATATATTTATAGATCTACTGAGATATATTTTTAGATAGATATGTATCCATATACTTATCTATCTGTTCTGTTAGGTTCAGATGTCCTTACATTCCTATATGATCCTGACAGATGGGCACTACCTCTATCAATGCTATACCAGCATACTTAGGGGGCTACACTTATAACCACTTCCTGTGGTAATTAACAAACGTTTTCCTACCATATAGGTTAGGTACTCCTGAAGCTCTCCATGTACCTTTCTTCTTTCCTAATTGACCCCATTTAGGAAAGACATTGTGGAGCTTCAGTCAATCTAGAGCTTAGCGCTCCTGAGTCTGTCCTTACTTTCTTATCAGATACAAGGGTCTCCATACCCTTTCCTCCCTACATGGACTGATTCCATTCCCAGTCCAGTTAGGTCAGATTCATTTTTTCTTTTGGTCCTAAATTTATACTGTTTTTGGACCTGATCAGCTTAAGCTTTCTTTAATGCTACCTTCTGCGTCTCCGCTGAAGCTCTACCTCTTATACTACCCCAGTCTTTCCCCTGGGGCTATTTCTCACCCTGAAGGGTTCTGACCTCCACTGTTTTTCTCTACTTTTACTACCTCTACTTCTCAGTGAGGTACCCCTTCAGCACATTCACTGGCTCTTCTAACAGATCCATATGTACCTCAGTGGACTTGTGCAAGGTCAACAAGGGAGGCCCAGATTACAATATTCTATACAGGTTCTTTCTCTTTAGAAACCCTGTTCTAACCAGCTGTTCCACAGCTCCTCTTCTGTTTTCAACTCCTACCCTCCATCCCTAGGATGCCTGAGGTCTTAAGCAATAGCATGGCTCGTTCTAGACTTGCAACATGCTAGGACTCCCTCTGGGCATCTGAGCTTGGGAGTCCCCATATGTGAAGACTCATTCCTGCTTGTTCCTGGAGATAGCACAGTTACTTACCTGTAGCAGGTGATCTCTGGGAACAGCAGGAATAAGTCTTCACAACCCACCCACCTCCCCTAGGAGTTGCATTTTCTCTATCTCTATCTTTCCCTTCCTTGCTCTCTCTCTCTCTTTGTCTCAGCTTTCAAACTTAACTGAAGAGAGACAGTTGGGAAGGCGGGAAGGCAGCACGCAGGCGTGGTGGGATGCTTCCAAAGGCTTTCTGATTGGACGCTGGGAAGCGTTCCCGCGCAGACTCCGTCGGTGCCGACGTACCCATATGTGAAGACTTTTTCCTGCTGTTCCCAGAGATCACCTGTTACAGGTAAGTAATTGTGCTTTCTCTTATTAGTCTTAAATAGGTTACCCTGTAGCGTCATAGCATGCCTCCTAGTCCTTCTATATTTTGATGGCATAAACAATTGATATACATTTACCCGTTCCACTCCATTCATTAATTTATAGACCTCTATCATATCTCCCCTCAGCCGTCTCTTTTCCAGGATGAAGAGCCCTAACCTTTTTAGCCTCTCTTCATAGGGGTATCCTTCCATCCCCTTTACCATTTTGGTGGCTCTTCTCTGTACCTTTTCTAATAACGCTATATCCTTTTTAAGGTACGGCGACCAGAATTGCATACAATATTCAAGGTGCAGTTGCACTATGGAACGATACAGAGGCATTATAATATCCTTTGTTTTATTCTAAATTCCTTTCCTTAAGATACCTAGCATTCTATTTGCTCTCTTGGCCACCGCTGCACATTGCACAGATGGTTTCAATATATTATGCACAACGACACCTAAATCTTTTTCCTGGGTGGTGGTTCCTACTGTGGAACTTTGCTTCGTGTAGGTGGGTTGTTTTTTCCTAGGTGTATAACTTTGCACTTGTCCATCTTAAATTTCATCTGCCATTTGGACGTCCAGTCTTCCAATTTATCAAGGTCCTCCTGCAATTTTTCACAATCCTCTTGCATTTTAACAACTTTGAATAATTTTGTGTCCTCTGTAAATTTGATCATCTCACTCGTTATTCCCATTTCCTGGTCATTTATGAATCTGTTAAAAAGCAGCGGACCCAGCACAGATCCCTAGGGTACCCCACTATTCTCCATTGAGAAAATTGGCCATTTTACTCTTTGCTTTCTATCTTTTAACGAATTCCTGATCCAGAATAGTACACTACCTCCAATCCCATGACTTTTTAATCTGACCAAGAGTCTCTCATGAGAGACCTTGTCAAAGGCTTTCTGAAAATCCAGATACACTATAGAGGTCATTCTGACACCCGAATAGTGGGTCTGTACATCACATGGACCATATGCCACGAACCAGGCTCCCTGCACGTACAGGGCTGCTGTACGGGGAGTGCCAGATGGGGGCAGGAGAGTGCAGAACAGAGGCAGGGCAAGGTTGGGGCTATGTGGCTGAACATAGAGGGCCTATTCAGCTCAGGGTCTTGTACATCTGCTGGCTGTCCTCTACACTTCTGGTTTATTCCACTTCAAAGTTGGAATTAGTACCGGGTGCCATAGCAATCTCACTCCCCAGCCCTCCCAGCCCCAGCGCACTGTGGTGGGGGTTCTCCCAGGGGTTGACCAAGGTCTTGGGGTACCCCCAGAGGCCAGGAGAGAGAACTCCCCTCGCACTGCGTCATCTGCTGCTCCTGCTGGACTGCTGGTGCCATGGCAATAGGATGCCGCTACATCTGCATACCAGTGGGAGTGTAGGGCAGGCTGGATAGGCAGATTGGTGGACGTCAACTGTGGCAGCATTGGGGGCATACCAGGCTGTCCAGGAGGCCTGATCCTGCCACCAGGAGATGTCTAACTCCCGCTGTGCAGAATTGGGTCCAGATTGACTCCGTCCATATTTGGGGCATCTGGATGGTCCGAACATGCCCCTGTCTGAATCATGACCCCTCTACATGTTCAGTAATTTTATTCTTTATAATGGTTTCTACCATTTCACTCGTACTGACGACAGACTCGCCGGTCTATAGTTTCTCAGATCACCCCTGGAACCCTTTTTAAAAATTGTTGTTATATTGGCATTTTCTCCAATTTTCAGCTACTACAGATTATTTTAATAATTCACAGATTACTAATGGTTGTTTACAATCTCATATTTCTGTTCTTTCAATTCCCTCAGATGTATACCATCTGGTCCAGGAGATTTACTACTCTTCAGTTTATCAAATGCTTGCAATACATCTACCCGGTTTAACGATATTTCTTTCAATGCTTCAAATACCATTTCAGGCATGGGTAGCTTCCCTACATCATCTTCAGTAAAGACCAAAGCAAAGAATTCATTCAGCCTCTCGCTAAGGCCTTGTCCTCCCTTAGTGGTCCTTTTACACCTCTATTATCCAGTGGTCTAACTGACTCTCACAGGATTTTTGAAAAAGTTTTTATTATGTGTTTTTGCTTCCACAGCAAGCTTTTTTTCAAATTCTCTCTTTGCCTGCCTTATCAGTGCTTTGCATCTAACTTGCTTTGCTTATGTTTTTTCCCATTTTCATCATTTGGCTCCTTTTTCCATTTCCTGAAAGATGCTTTTTTAGCTACAACAGCCTCTCTGAACTTGCCTTTTAACCATGCTGACAGTTTTTTGGCCTTCCTTCCACTTTTCTTAAAACATGGAATACATCTGGTCTGGGCTTCCAAGATAGTATTTTTAAACAATACCCATGCTAGATGTAAATTTTTAACCTTTGCAGCTGCTCCTTTTAGTTTTTTCGTAACTATTTTCCTCAGTTTATGATAGTCTCCCTTTTGAAAGTTAAAAAGTAGTACTGTGGATTTCTTTACCGTCTTGCTTCCATTTATTACATCAAATGCGATCATGGTATCATCACTATTGTCAAGTGGCCCCAACACCTTTATCTCTTGCATCAGATCCTGTGCTCCACTAAGGATTAGGTCCAAAATAACTTCCTCACTTGTCAATTCCTGAACCATTAGTCATTTATTTAATCTAGAAACTTTATCTCCCTAGCATATCCTGCTGTGACACTGTCCCAGTCGATACCGAGGTAATTGAAATTGTCCATTATTGCTGTGTTGTAACTTTTGTTAGCTTCCCTGATTTCTGTTAGCATTTCATTATCCAGCTATTCATTCTGGCCAGGCAGTTGGTAGTATACCCACCCACCCCTCACCCCCGACTTCACCTTCCCCTTTTTACATGGAATTTCTATCCATAGAGATTCTACAGTGTATTTTGTTTCATGCAAAACTTTTATCCTATGTGACTCAATGCCCTCTCTAACATAGAGCACAATCCCTCCAGGAATTTGATCTACCCTATCATTGTGATATAGTTTGTACACAGGTATCACAGTGTCCCATTGGTTGTCCTCATTCCACCAGGTCTCTGAGATGCCAGTCTTATCTAACCTTTCATTTAGTGCTATATATTCTAACTCTCCCATCTTATTTTTTAGACTTCTAGCATTTGCATACAGGCATTTTAGAGGTTGTATTGTATTCATATTAATATGGTTATCAGTTAATAGGGGTAATTTGGAATCTTTCAGCTCTGTACTTAAGGGCATCTAAGTTACTTTTATCTTTATTGGAACCTCTCTGTTGGGATGTCCTAACTTCCCTCTTTTGCTAGTAACCTTCGAGGATGCATCCTTCCAAACTATGCTGCTCTATCTCCTTCTTTTTAAAGGTTAATGACAGCAGCCTGGTTCCATCCCGGTTAGGGTGGAGCCCATCCCTTCTCCAGATTGTTGCCCAGTTCCTAATGATTCCAAAACCCTCTTCTTTGCACCATTGTCTCATCCATGCATTGAGATTCCAGAGCTCTGCCTGCCTTTTCGGTTCGGTGCGTTGAACAGGAAGCATTTTGGGGAATGCTGCTCTGGAAGTTCTGGATTTCAGCTTCCCATCTAGAAGCCTAAATTTGACCTCCAGAACCTCCCTCCCACATTTTCCTATGTCATTGGTACCAACATGTACCTAGACAGTCTAGTTGGCATGTGAGATCCGCTACCTTTGCACCAGGCAGGCATGTTATTTATTTATTTAGCTGTATTTATATCCCGCTTTTCACCGGGTCAAAGTGGTCAATTGGGGGATACATTTAACACGAGGGGATATGAGACACATACGCTAATACTTACAGGGAACATGGGCAATGGAGGGTTAAGTGGCTTGCCCAAGACCACAAGGAGTGCCTATAGGACTAGAAATCCCAGTCCCTCCAGCCTGAGATTGCTGTCCCCAGGTGGTACTTGAACCCCTGGCCCTCTGGCCTGAAGTACCTTGTCCTAACCACTAGACCACTCCTCCCAAGCAAACACTCAGTAAAAGCAAGCTTGCTACACAATGCCCTGACCTGTGCTTTTA
This sequence comes from Ichthyophis bannanicus, assembly GCA_033557465.1. Classification (NCBI taxonomy): domain Eukaryota; kingdom Metazoa; phylum Chordata; class Amphibia; order Gymnophiona; family Ichthyophiidae; genus Ichthyophis; species Ichthyophis bannanicus. Next base: position 75,177,302 of record CM066040.1, read on the forward strand.
AGGTAATCTCTTTGTAAAGACCTCTTTGTAAAGGTCTCTAGAAACAATTTATTTCTTTTTACTGAGAGAATATTTACCCTATTCTTCCTTTTGTGTTAAGCTATACTCTAACTTCATTTAAATTAAAAGCTCCCTTCTGCTATTGATTGAGGTTTAAGCTTAAATTAAAAGCTCCCTGCTGCTACTAATTGAGGTTTACATTGAAATTAAAATCTTTCTGGTGCTAATGATCCCTGACTGAGTTAGCAAATACATTGGATTCTAAAGTATACAGATTTATCAGCTTTAACCCAAAGAATCCCCTTTTCCCCAGGATTTAGAGATTTCCCAGAAGTAAATACTTACAAGTACAGATTTCTTTCTGGCAGTAGCAGTCCCTTTTTATAGTCCTTCAAGACTAAGAATCACAGAGCTCAGGTTAACCTATTTATGCCTGTTCTTTTAAGGTAATCTCTTAACATTGTCCTGGGTGATTCACACAGCCCTTGGTTTGATAGGAGGAGCCTTTCAAATTGTCCCTTTGAGCTGTCGCTTGGCTTTAACACCTATTTAAAACAATTTCATGTGTCTTTCACCCCCTTACTGGAAAGCTCTTTGTAAAGGTCTCTAGAAACAATTTATGCTTTAGCCTCCCTTGTCTTGTCCTAATATACCTCCTGAAATACTTTCTATATACATTTACTTTATTTGATGTGCTTGCAATGTAAGAGCTGATTTGGTGTAAAATGCTTTGAGATCTTGTGAAAAATTGTAAGAAGGCCTTGAGAAATTAGGAGACTGGGCATCCAGATGGCAGATAAAATTTAATGTGGACTGTGATGGGATATATAGGAAGTTACCAATCCCTTTCCAAAGGGATTTTCAGCAGTCCACCTTAAAAGGGTCCAAAGCTTAGAACTCAGGGCTGGGAGGGCATGACTCGGACAGAGGAATTAAAAAGCCAGTCGTGCACAAGGGAGGGAAGAGGCCCATGGAGACAGAACGTTCCTTCCAAGCAGGGCTGGGAGAGGAGACTGGCTGTACGGTAGTTGATTCAGGAGGTAGAAATCATATTTACAGACACTGAAGCCCAAGTGACTGACTGGACTTTGTGCTGAACTTCATTCAGCTTGCCACCTCATGCCACACTACACCACATAGACAAATGCAAAGTTATGAACTTAGGGAAGAACAACCTAAATAACAGTTACACGATGCAAGATTCCACATTAGGAATCACCACTCAGAAAAAAGATTTAGGCATCATCGTGGATAATGCCTTGAAACCCTCTGCTCAGTGTGCAGCGGTGGTCAAGAAAGCAAATAGAATGCTACAAATCATAAAGAAAGGAATGGAGAATATAATGAAGGACATTATAATTCCTCTGTATCGCTCCATGATGCGACCACATCTTGAATATTGTGTGCAATTCTAGTCACCATATCTTAAAAAGGATATAGGGGAATTAGAAAGGGTACAGAGAAGAGCAACCAAAATGATAAAGGGGATGGAAGGATACCCTTATGAGGAGAGGCTTAAAACATGAGGGCTCTTCAGCTTGGAAAAGCAACGGCTGAGAGAAAGAAGGTATGATAGAGGTCTATAAAATAATGAGTTGAATGGAATGAGTAAACTTACTCATAGATTGAATGTTTACTCCTCCAAAAAGAAGAAAGACTAGGGGACACACAATGAAGCTACAATGTAGCACATTTAAGACTATTTATTTATTACAATCTCTTATATACCGCACTATTTAGCATCAGCGCGGTTTACATAAAACAAAGGACCATAACAACAAGCTGCATGGTTTTACAGAGAACAGGAAAAACAACTTGGATAACATAGGGAAAATATGCACTGAACTATTCACATATGTACATTAAGCTTTGTGGTACAGTTTAGGATAATATCTTAAAATGGTATGCTAGTATGGAGGAAATGCAGTTAAGATGAAGGTTGGCTGTCCTGGTAGTAATGGAGGAATAAGTGGAATTTAAGTGCCTTCCTGAATTGCGCCAGATCGGTGATGCCGCGAATACCAGGTGGTAATGTGTTCCAGCATTTTGGGGCATAGAGGTTGAAGGCCCTGTTTGACGTTGTTAGTGCGCATTTAGTTGATGCCCTTGGGATTACTAGAGTGTTTGTGGATGTGGATCTTCTAGTCCTGTTAGGCGGGGTGGGTTGAATGAGGTCAATTAGTGAAGAGGCAGTGATGCCATTGATGGCTTTAAAAGTGATTAGCAAAGTTTTTAACAAGAGTCTTCCATGAATGGGGAGCCAGTGGAGCTGCATTAGGATAGGCGTTACGTGATCACATCTCGATGCTCCAAACAGGACTCTGGCAGCGGCATTCATGGCGAGTTGTAGAGGAATCAACGTAGATTGTGGGAGGCCTTGAAGAATAGCATTGGCAAAGTCGAAATGAGGTAGGATTAGGGCTTGGTATACTGTCCAAAAGTCGTATGAGTCTAATAGGGAGCGAAGGTGTCTGAGTGTCCGGATTATGAAGTATATGGCTCTGATTGTGTTGGATATATGAAGCTTCATGTCCAGACGTTGATCCAAATAACGAATTGTGGATTTAGTTTGGAGCTCGGCTTCTTTTACTTTTATTTTTTCACTCAATGTGTAATCAAACTCTGGAATTCATTACTGGAGGATATAGTAAAAGCTGTCAGTGAAGCTGTGCTTAAAAGATGTTTGAATAAGTTCCTGAAGGAAAAGTCCATAAACCATTCAGTGAACTGAGGAAATCCACTACTTACCTCTGAGATAAGCAGCATGGAATCTGTCTATCTTTTAGAAACGTGACAGGTACTTGTGATCTGAATTGGCTATTATTGGAAACAGGATACTGGGCTTGATGGACCTTTGGTCTGACCCAGTATGCATATTTTTTGTTATCTTTAGTGGGAAAAACATGAAATAAATGATGATGGTAATGGTATTAGTCTGTCACCCCAGCCACATAACGACCTATATATATCCGTGTGCCCTGCCATATTTGCCCCGAAAATCTCAATCACAATTCCTTTTTTGACTATGTTCACCCACAGATTGAGTAAGGAGCTCCAGCAGAAGGATAAAATTATTGAGGATCTACAGGCCAAGCTGCAGGCACCTTCAATGACACCTTCAAGCAGCCGTGCCATCTCTGAGTCTGACCAGTCTGATAGGACGTCTTTTGTGTCAGATGACCAGGTGTCTACCAATGATGACCTAGATGTGTGCTCGGATGTGGACACAGGCAGTGAATACACCAGATATGAGCAGGAGAGTATTAGGAATTCAACCCATAGTGCATCAGGTAATGTTGATGTGTGTTATTTACTGAAAGCTCAGCATAAATAAGAGGTAGAGTCTGGGGTGGGAGTCAGTTAATATTGCTATAGCGACACTAAGAAGCATGTTTACTACAGTGCACTAATGGTTAGCACATGCTTTAACATGCACTGAGCAGTTAAAATGTGATGGGGCTGGAACTGCGGGGGTTGGGACAAAGTATGTGTGGCCTACACATTGTAGTTAGCATGGGAGCACTTAGGAGGTAATTTTATAAGGTGCAACTGCATTTATGTGCATGTATACTGTCTGTGCATGTGTAACAATATTTTAGCGATTTACATGTGTGACCACTTGCACATATAATGTAGTTGGCAACTATTCTGAAAGTATGTGTGTCCGACTGATGGCATATTGACCATTGTGAATGCTTGTTACTTGGAAGTGTATTTTGTAAAAACAGGCACTTATATCTGTTTGTGTGGGGATTTACTTTGTTGAGAAATGCTCCCTACTGCACTGTTCTTCTGAGAAAGGCATGAGCAAAATCTAACCCCATTCTCAACAGGTAAGAGCAATGGAAACACCAAGAATTGGCCTCAAGCGTCCTTCCCTCCACTATCTTTCCTGTTCTGTCCCCAGGCCTCAGCTCATTGGGATGCAGCTGTAGGTCTCTTTGGAATCGCTTGACACTTCCTGACAACTTCCAGCCTTGCTCTGTCAGGCTCACACCTTGGTTTCTGTGAACAATACTTCTCATACCTATGGCCAGTTTCTCAAAACCAGTGGAGGTAGTAAGTCTATACAGTCTACCCCTATATAGACACAATCAGGAAGCAAGCTCTTCAGTGCTGGCAGGAGACATAACAGCTCCTCATGGAATATGACTGTCTTCAAATCCAAGGGTCATCAGGTCAAGGTCAGGCTATGAGCATTTTACACCTATGCCCACTTCTCGATCTCTGTAATAGGGACCCCTAGTAGCCAACATTGAATTCCACTTCCGAGCATCCTTGGCATTCCATTCTCCAGCCTCTTGCCTCACGGATGGCTTTAAATGAGTCTCTCTGCCCTGCATTAGGCACAGAGAAGATATTTAAGTCTCTAGCTTTGATGTTAAGTTCTTGCATCATGGCACACTAGTTTCTTCTCAATAGCGCAGTACCACTGCAATATCCTGGAGAAAGCCTAAAATCTCCGTCGCTATTTTAAGGCATGGAACAAGCTTCCTGCACAGCCAATCAGACTTATTCTGTGGTTCCTGTGATGCATCCCTACAATGACTGTGGTAGCCATAGTTTTGCATGCTTTTTTCAGACTCCCTCTCCTTCAAAAAATAAAATCTCGTAGGAGAAAATTGTTGTTCTACTCTTACCTCTTCCCTGCTGTCTTGCCTCAAGAGCTTGTTATGTATTGTTAAAATGCTGTAATAAGTTGTTTCATGTAAACAGCTTAGATATTACTTAAAGAGTAGTATATTAATCTTTCTTTAATAAATAAATACCAAGGGGATGTTAGACTTGGAACAGGCTCCCATCTAGGGTCCCAAAGGATGCCTCTTACAGTTCTCTAAATGGCAGGGTTGTGAGTGTGATCCCTTTCACCCCCCCCCCACCCCCTCCCCCTGACATTATGCTGGCTTAAGGAACTGGGCTGCCTCTTTATACATCTCCAGGGCTTATTCATCAAGGTGCCACTTCTGCTCTCTAAGGGGTTCAGTCACCAGTATTCTGACTTGCTGCTGCTTTCTTACTACGTCTCTTAGATGGTCTGTCCCCAGTATCAGCTTGCCTCGTCGGTTGAGAACTCAGAAGGATTACATCTCCAGAATGCGTCCTGCTCCCTGAGCTTCTCCTGGCATACCAAAAACAGTTTCATCCATGACACGTTGCCTTTGTGCTAACACCTAATGTAGAGGAGCCATCTCTACCATTTTCTGGAGGCTGGTTGCCAACCACAGTAGACAGATTGATGTGCTTGGTTTCATTGGCTGGTTGCCAACACCTTTTCCCCCTTTTCAATAACAGACCATTTTCTTGATAGACCCTTTGTAGGCACTATCCTTAAAGACGACAGGTCAGATCCCTTTAGGACGTGTATCTTCCACCATATACATGTCACTGTCATTGGCACAAAGCCCGATGGGGACTCCAGCTTCAGTGACATGGTTCTGCTGCACTCCTCACAATCTCTCCCAAAGTTGTGATTCCCTCCATTTTCTTCCACCAACTCCTCTATGGACAAGACTAATGTCAGACACTGGCCGCCAACACAGCTTTCTGGGCCACTCTGTGGCCTGGGAGCTTCAGCCTTTTGTTGACCGAGACAGGGCTCTGCACCCTCACAACAGAAGAAAATATCTCTAACAATGAGAGGCTCATATCTAATTATTTACAGAGCTGCAGGTAACCTATGTGGAATGGCAGCCTATACAAGGGCTTAGAAACATAGAATCATGACAGCAGATAAAGACCATATGGCCTATTCAGTCTGCCCTTCCGTACAAACTACTACAGTCCCTTTTTTTCCTTTAGAGATCCTCTGTGTTTGTCTCATGCTTTCTTGAATTCAGATACTGTCCTCATCTCTACTACCTCCATTGGGAGACTATTCCACCCATCTGCCACTCTTTACATAAAGAAATATTTCCGCATATTACTCCTGAGTCTATCCCCTTTCACCTTCATCTTATGTCCCCTCGTAGCAGAGCTTGCTTTCAATCGAAAGAGGCTCTCCTGTGCATTTATGCCATGGAGGTATTTAAATGTATTTATCTTATCTCCTCTATCTTGCCTTTCCTCTAAAATATACATATTGAGATATTTAAGTCTGTCCCCATATGCCTTATAGAAGACCAAGTCCAAACGTAGTATTGGGAAAGGCAGATCTTTATTATCCGTATATCAGGGACTACCCAACACAGGCCGTGTTTCGTTGCCTTCGTCAGGGGTTTTAAACTGGCACACTAAAATCATAAATACATAAAAAGTCAATAAAACCATATCTTAATAGAAATAAGAAAAATTTATAAATCAATAATTAATAAATGTGTAAAAACAATAAGAACTAACAATAATTAATGATCACACATAAAAAATCAAACATTACTAATTAAAATATATACACAATAATAAAAGGACATTGTGTGACAAACATTTACAGTGTGTATCAATCATATAGATAAAAAACATCATGCACAAATGTAAAAATCAGATGTGAACAAACATTAAAAATAAACAAAATTAAAAAAGGTGTGACACCAAAGGTAATGATACAAAAGAGTAGTTACTCACCTGTAACAGGTGTTCTCCAGGAGCAGCAGGAATCAGTCCTCACATATGGGTGTCATCGGCGCCGATGAAGCCCCAGCGGAGCATTTCCCCAGCTTTCCATGAAAGCCTTTGGGAATGCTGGCACGCATGCGCGGTTCCCTTCCCGCCTAAAGGTGCCATCTTACCTCAGTCAAATGACATAGCTAAGAACAGCACACAAAAATGTAAAAACAAACTATGTACAACTGCAACTCCCAGGGGAGGAGGGAGGGTTGTGAGGAATGATTCCTGCTGCTCCTGGAGAACACCTGTTACAGGTGAGTAGCTACTCTTTCTCCAGGACCAAGCAGGATGTCAGTCCTCACATATGGGTGACTCCCTAGCTCTGGGCTACCGAGGAACCCAGGCTGAACAAGAGAACTCCCTCTAGTCCCAGCAGCAAAGAAAGGCTTTTCAAGGACAGAACCTCCACCGGTAGCCCAACAGAGGGCAGGAGGGCAGGAGTTGCCTAAACCTCAAAGAGATTCCGGAGTACTGCTTGGCCAAAAGCACTGTCCCTATGGGACTCCCTCTCCAGACAGTAATGGGCCGCAAACGTCTGGCTTGAAGACCAAGTTGCAGCCCTGCAGATGTCTACCAAGGGCACAGAGCGGAGATGAGCCACTGAGGCAGCCATTGCCCTGACACGATGGGCCGTGACCCTACCCTGCAAAGGAAGGTCAGCCGCCTTGTAAGCCCAGGTGATACAGTCAGCCACCCAGATGGACAAGGTACGCTTGGACACAGCCAACCCCAACTTATTGGGGTCAAAGGAGACGAAGAGCTGAGTAGCCCTTCTATGCCCCTGCGTACGGTCAAGGTAGAAGGATAAGGCCCTCCTACAGTCCAGGGTATGCAGGACTGCTTCAGCCTGGCTAGCATGAGGCCTAGGGAAGAATGTTGGAAGAACCACCTCCTGATTGAGGTGGAAAGAGGAGGCAACCTTAGGAAGGAACTTGGGATGATTCCTGAGGACTAACCTGCTCCTATAAATCCTGGTATAAGGTCTATCACAGACCAGGGCCTGAAGCTTACTCACTCGCCTAGCCGAGGTGAGGGCTATCAGGAAGAGAGTGTTCCAGGAGAGGAAGCGTAGAGGGCAAGTAGCCATCGACTCAAAGGGTGGGCGAGTCAGTTGCTGCAAGACCACATTCAGCTCCCACTCAGGAGCAGGAGGACGGATGGGGGCTTGAGCAAAAGCAAGCCCCTGAGAAAGTGGGACACCAAAGGGTGACCGGACAGAGAATGTCCCTCCACCAGTGAGTGGTGAGCTGCTAGAGCTGAGAGGTGGACCCGAACAGAATTGGACTTAAGTCCCTGATTGGACAAGTGCAGTAAGTACTGAAGCACTACTGGCACAGTACAGGAGAAAGGATCCTCTGTACGTAGCTGACACCACACAGAAAACCTCTTCCATTTGAGGGCATAGGTTTTCCTAGTGGACTGTTTCCTAGAGGCTAGAACAACCTCTTCAACTTCCTGAGGTAGGCCCCAGGGAGCCAAAACTACCCTTGCAGCCTCCAGGCCATCAAACTACCCCAGCCACCAGGTATGAACAACACACAATAACTCCATCTCACATATATACAGTTACCTATTTCAATGTTTCAAATATGTATATAGTTTCCCCCGTTATCCAAGTTGATTGCTCCTGTTCATTGTAATGACCTGACTCTTGTTTATTGTCGGATACTGTTTGTTTTATGTAAACCGCGCTGATCGCAAATAGTGCGGTATATAAGAAATGTAAAATAAATAAATAAATAAATAAATAAATAAATAAATAAATAAATTGAGAGCTTTGAGATTGGGGTGCAGAAGGGAACCCTGCTCCTGTGAGAGAAGGTCGGGTTGTAACCCCAGAGGTAGTGGGGAATCCACTGCCAGCTGCAGCAGAAGTGGAAACCAAGGCTGCCTCGGCCATCTGGGAGCTACCTGCAGGACCGAGGCCTTGTCCTGAAGAGTCTTGAAAAGAGTTCGGGCCACCAAGGGCGTGGGAGGAAACGCATATAGGAGGCCCTGAGACCAGGACATCAGAAAAGCATCTGGTGCTATCCTCAAAGGATGTGGTTGCCTGGAGCAGAACTTGGGCAGTTGCTTGTTCAGAGGACTGGCAAAGAGATCTATCCAAGGGAGACCCCACTTCAGGAAGATCTTCTGAACGACCAAGGGATGCAGCTGCCACTCGTGGGGCTGCAGAATTCTGCTCAACCGGTCGGCCAGGCAGTTCTCCTGGCCTGGAAGGTACACCGCCTTGAGAAGCATGTTGTGCTGCAGGGCAAAGGAACAAAGGTCCTGAGTCTCTCGACAAAGGAGCTTGGACCCAGTTCCGCCCTGTTTGTTCACATAAAACATGGCTACTTGGCTGTCTGTTTGAATCAAGACTGAGCGGTGAGCCAGGGCCAGAGAAAAAGCTTTGAGAGCTAAGCGGATAGCTCGAAGTTCCAGGAGATTGATTTGTTGGGCTGCCTCCCAGGGAGACCTCCCAGGGAGACCAGAGGCCCTGAGTGCACTTATCTAGACAATGAGCACCCCAGCCCTTCAGAGAGGCGTCGGTGGTGAGGACCACCGAGTATTCTGGCATTTGGAAGGGCATCCCCTGCAGCAGATTGGGTGGATGTAGCCACCAGCTGAGGGAGGTCAAAAGGGGTCTGGACACCTTTATCCTGTCTCTTAGGCGGCCTGTGGCTTGAGACCACTGAGTCCGAAGGCACCACTGTGCAGGCCTCATATGGAGCCTTGCATTGGGAGTCACATGCACTGTCGAAGCCATGTGGCCCAGAAGTCTGAGGTAGAGTCTGGCGGAGACCAGGGATCTGTTGAGGAACTGTTTGGCCACCTCCATCAGTCGTTGAGCCCTGTCTTCTGGCAAGAATGCCTTTGCCAGTTGAGAATCCAATCTTGCCCCGATGAACTCCAAGTTCTGGGAGGGGAGCAAAGTGGACTTTGCGAAGTTTATGACAAAGCCCACGTTTTGAAGCAGAGCAATGGTCCTGAGGGTGGCTTGTCTGGCCTCCTGGCACGTTTGACCCCTGATGAGCCAGTCGTCCAGATAGGGGAAGACAAAGATTCCCTGATTTTTCAGGTAGGCCGCCACCACTGCCAGGCATTTGGTAAAGAACCTGGGTGCGGAGGTGAGGCCAAAAGGCAGGACTCTACTGATAATGGTTTCCTCCCACAATGAATCTGAGGTACTTTCTGTGGTCTGGATGAATGAGGATGTGAGTGTACGCATCCTTTAGATCTAAGGAGCATAGCCAATCTCCCTGCTGGAGGTAGGGCAGAAGTGTTCCAAGAGTAAGCATCTTGAACTTTTCTTTCTCTAGGAACTTGTTGAGGTTCCTGGGGTCCAGAATGGGTCGAAGGCCACCGGTCCTTTTGGGTACCAGGAAATATCTGGAGTAGAATCCGTGACCTTGCAAGTGGGGAGGCACAGGCTCCACCGCCCTGTCCACCAACAGACCTTGGAGCTCTCGAAGGAGAAGGTCTGTGTGCAGGGGAGGCCTCAAGGGCTCCCCTGGGAAGTAAGGAGGAGGCAGTTGATGAAAATGCAGGGCATAGCCGTTTTGGACTATGTCCAGCACCCAACTGTCGGTGGTAATGAGAGGCCACTGGTGGGCAAAGAGTACAAGGCGACCGCCTGTGCAGGACTGGGAAAGCAGGAATGGAGTGGCTACGCTCAAGGAGTCAAAAACCCCCACCCTGCTGAGTGGTAGCAGGGGCCTGAGGCTTGGGGGTTCTCTGCCTACGGGGCCCATTACCCTGGCCCTTGGCTTGCTGACCCTGGGGGGCAGCTTGGGCAGCCTGAAACTGAGGGTACTGTTTGTAGGCAGTGCCCTTCCTCGGGTAAAAGGACTTTTTACCCGAGCCCCCCTTCTTATGTGAAGGGGCAGAGGTCTTCCTCGACAGCCTTGTCCGGGTAAGGTGCTCGGTCTCGAGCTGAGCGGCCTTCTCGGTCACGGGTTTGCCAAAAAGGTTCTCACCTCGGCAGGGGACATCGACCAACTTGTCCTGAACCCATGGCTCGAGGTCCGATGACTGCAGCCACGCCTGGCGTCGAGCCGCGATGCCGGCAGCCGCAACTCGGGCCGAAGCCTCGAAGCCATCGTAGGCGGCACGGGAAATAAAAGCATATTAATAGTATAATGTTGTTATATATAATAAAAGCATATTCATAGTATAATGTTGATTGTACATAGTTATCCCTGTTATTCCATGTTATATATTCCCTTGTTCTCTGTAAACTCGATGTTACCTGTACACATTGCAGTATATTTTGTTCATTGTACACCGCACTGATTTTAATAGCGCGGTATATAAGAGATGTTAAATAAAATAAATAATAAATAAATAAATAACTTGGAGCATTCCCGAATCCCCGAGGACAAGGTCTGAAATCTCTGCAAGGGTTCCCCGGAGAGACCAGCAGAGAATCCTGCCAACTCCTTGGCCAGGTCTCGCAAGTACATGCCCATGTACAGCTGGTAAGACTGGACACGGCAAGCAAGCATAGACCCCTGGAAGCACTGCCTACCAACACCATCGAGGTTGCGGGCCTCCCTGCCTGGGGGCACTGTGGAGTGCATCTTCTGGCTCTTCAGACGATGCATGGCCGATTTCACAACCATGGAATGGTGTGGTAGCTGTGCTTTCTGGAAACCAGGGCTTTTGCGGAGTCGATAAATGGAATCGACTCGCTTGCTTAGATCCGGCGCCGAGGCCGGGGCCTCCCACATACAGAAGAGGAGCCGTTCCAGCATCAGAGGAACCGGGACAGTAAAGGCCTCCTTCGGAGGAGAGTCGTACTGTAGAGCATCAAGCTCCTCGGCTCGAGGCTCTTCCTCGGGATCGGCAGGGATAGCCAAGGCAGCAGCCATATCCCGGACGAACTCCGAGAACCTAGTGTCCTCCGGAGGGGATCTACTCCGGGGATCAGACTGTGGTGAGTCCGACGGGTCTCGAGTATCGGCTCGGTCTCCGCGGTTGACTTTGAAGTCGACGTCCCGGTGGTCGGGACAGATGCACCAGACAGGCTGGCCATCAATGCCCGCTGCTGCTCCATGAAGGCAGACAGTCTGCACTCCAAGGCTGTCATCCTGAGACTCAGCTCGGGAGACGCAGCAGCCACCGACTCAGGTCCCGGCGGCGCCAGGCCCGACATCGGCTCTCTGGGAGGAGAGTCCACGAGGACTACAGGGCTTACATGTCCAGCAGACTCCAGCTCCACGCGAGGAACTTTGGCAGGCTTCTCTTGGTCCACGGGCCCAGGGCAACGGTCGGGGGTCTTAGACCTGGCCCTCGAGGGACCAGGGACCTCTTCCGACGCCGCCCTCGCGAGCCGCTTCTTCCTCTTACATTCCCGGTCGGGGGACCCCCTGTCCGAGGAGCTTCGACGGCGCTTGGGATCGGAATCCCGAGATGTCGAGGCCTCAGACGAGGTCCGGGCCCGGCCGGAGGCAGAGTCCGAGTAAAACCTTTCCTTTTGATGCTGTCGACTCTTTAGTGCCTTGGAAGACATCTTCCCACATGGCCCACATGATTTTGGGTCATGGTCAGGGCCAAGGCACCGAAGGCAGCAGTCGTGTGTGTCAGTGAGAGACATAATCTTCTTACACCGATCACACTTTTTGAAACCACTGGAAGCCATCGGGGAAAAAATAGCCCCAGCGAGGTCAAAAGACCGGCCTTCCAGTGAAAAAGGAAAAAAGGGCGCGAACGCCAGCCACGAAGGGCAAAAACTGAAAAATGAAGAAAACGGGCTCGATACCGGTGTACCGAACCCGGCGGGAGGGGAACCGGTGTCGAACCGGAGAAAAAACAGCGAAAATCGCCAAAGAAAAAAATCACTTTTATCCGGGAGAACAGGACACACGTCCGATGGGCTTCTCGGAAAAAAAGAGACTGAGGTAAGATGGCACCTTTAGGCGGGAAGGGAACCACGCATACGTGCCAGCATTCCCAAAGGCTTTCATGGAAAGCTGGGGAAATGCTCCGCTGGGGCTTCATCGGCGCCGATGACACCCATATGTGAGGACTGACTTCCTGCTTGGTCCTGGAGAATAAAACAATACCTTATTAAGAATCCTATCTCTTGGGAGAGAGGCAGGATGGCGGCGACGTTTGTCCCCCAGACGGAGGTCTGATTCCTGCGGAGTCTTTGGAGCCGTTGGAGGTCCTCCTGGAGGTGGCTATGGGTGGGAGGAAGCGGAGGCGGGGTTGCCTGCCCTCCGGGGATGCCTGCTCTGCTCCTGCGGCGCGGGAGACTCTCCAGATGTGTGGATTCTCCGTGTTGGGAGATGGAGCGGCGTCTTCGTCGGGCCCGCAGGGTTCTGCGGACCTGAGCACATCCGGGGTGTTCCTGTCCCCGGAGCAACGGGCCCCCCCGCCGTGCCCCGGAAGCGATATCGCCGGCTGCGGCGAAGTGCCAGTCGGCATGAAGACTAGCACGCCGAAGTTTGGTGTGGAGGAGGGAGCTGCAGCTGACAAATTCGCTCCGCATGGGCTCCTGGAAGTTGGTGGAAGATCTACAGCGGAGGAGGGGAGGATTGCTGTTCCTATCCAGGAGAATTTGGCCCTGAGGATACATGCAGGTGCCGGCGTTTTGGTGAGACCCGAAAAAGTTACATTAGATGTGCTATGGGATGCCTTGTCTGCAATGAATGTCTCCCTACAAACTGTTGTTTCTTCTATGAATACTGAATTTAAGACTTTAAAGCATGATATAGTAGAAGTCTCGAAGGTTCAAAAGGAACAGGAGGGGAAAATAGAAAAACTACGAAGTGACTTTGAGCAGACCCGGGAGTTTAACCTGGCCCATGTGAAAGATCGGAATGTGACTGCCAGGAGGTTGGAGTATTTGGAAAACCAAGTCCGGAAAAATAACTTGAGACTGGTTGATTTTCCTAGATCTCCTGTGATTTCCCCTCTGGCGATGGTGCGTAGATATTTTGTGGAGGTTTCAAAAATCCCCACGGAAAATCTACCGCCGTTGACTAGAGCTCATTATTTGTCCTTGGGTGGTGACTCTCAGGGAGGTAACAACGTCTCACAGGGGGCTCCTGGGGACCTTACGGGGTTTCTGGAGAGCTCCCTGGAGGTGGTCACTGCCCGTACTACCCTTCTTATTACTTTAGCTCTTGAGACAGATAAAGTGTTGATTCTTCGTTTGTATTTTCGGAATTTCCATGAGCAGTTTTTGGGGTCCTATGTTCGTATATTTCCTGATTTGGCTAGAGGTACTCAACTGAGGAGGAAAGAATTCCTGTGCTTTAAGCCCAGGGTCCTTTCCCTTGGTGGGTCATTCTTGTTGAAATTCCCTTCGCGATGCTGTGTTACATTTAAAGGTAAATTGTATATATTTTTTGAACCCCGTCAACTCCTGGAGTTCTTGAAGGCTAGGGAGGGAATAGTTGCTGATGGGCCGTCCCTTACGGCAGACGCATAAGTCTTACTCCGCCTGTAATTTTTCTTATTTCCTGTCTTTGATATAATGTAATTTCCTGAGGCCTCTCTCTCAATCATTTAATAGTGGGCTAATTTTGGTATTGTAATTTAATTTCCTTGTTGTGGTCCCTTATTAGGGGATTGTTAAACTTTTATTTCCTTGTACCACTTTTCCAATCATTCAAGTTTTGTTGGCTGAATGTAATTTGAAAAATTGAATAAAAAAAAAAAAAAAGAATCCTATCTCTTGCGTACCTTTAATCGTACTTATGTACAAGGATAAATCTGAAAGAATAAGTAACATCTAAAAGGAACATTGTGAATATACCAAATATAAACAGCATGTAAATCAAGAGAAACGTGGCAGGCTACACTGTGTTTGAAAGAATATATTTGAAAAAACCTCAATAATCACAAACTAGAGCAGGAGCTAAAAACAGAAAGTACCTAACTAAAAGGGGCATTAAATAATACATAAACATAAATTACATAAAAGTAAATTACATAAAGGAGGGAGCACACAGCTATGCAGGGGTTTTTTTTATTTTATTTTATCTTTATTAACTTTAATCATATACACCAAGAATAAACTAAGCATACAGGGAATATGGCAATACATCCAAAGGCAAATAACATCAAAGAAATCATAAAACTTGGTATAGACCACAACAAACACCCTCTATAAGGTTCCCAGAAAAAAGAAATAAATTATATAAAGTAATAGCCAAAGGATATCCCAAATGGACATCCAGAGCTTAGTTGTTAAGTGTGGCAGCCGGTGCAGGATCCATCCCAACCCTCTCTTTACCCTCAAGAAACAATCTTAATTGCATGGGTTCAAAGAAAAGAAACTGCTTAGAGTTGTAAACTATTAAACATTTACATGGATATTTCAATTTAAACTGTGCCCCCAAGGCAAGAGAGCGCTGGCGCAAGGCCAGAAACTCCCTTCTCCTCTTCTGGGTATCCCTTGCCAAATCTGGAAATATCAATATCTTAGATCCCATAAATTGGGAAACATTCATTTTAAGAAAATACAACCGCAAAACAGAATTCCGATCTGATTCGAAAGCAAAGGACACAAGTAAGGTAGCCCTACTGGTTATCACATCTAATGAACTCTCCAAAAAACCTGTGAGGTCCATCTGAAGCGGCTCCCCAGTCTCCACTGGGACTCTCCCACCAAGCACTTCTGAAGAAGAAATAGAGACATACTGGGCACGGACAATAGGAGGCAAGTTTTCAGAAGGCATAAGAAGAATCTCAGTAAGATACTTGCGAACCAACTCCTTTGAGACCAACAAAGGAGATCTAGGAAAGTTCAGCAGGCGTAGATTATTCCTCCTCGCTTGATTATCCAGGTATTCCAGACGTCGTGTTATAGTCAAACTGCTTTTAGCCTGGGAAGCCCCCAGGTCACGCAACTCCTCAACCTGGGTTTCCAATTGCGAGAGTCTCACCTCGTGTCCATTCACCCTCGAACTTTCAGTCGCACTCTGCAGCTTCAACTGAGACAATTCCTTTGAAAGAACAGCCACAACAGGAAGAAGGGTCTGTTGAAGGGAGGATATGGCATCCCACAAGCTCTCCATTGTCACCCTTGCCGGTCTTTCTAAAGCCTGGAACACGGAGGAAGCCAGAGGCAAAGAGGAGCCCAAATCTACGAGCTCTGACTCACCGCTAATTACTGCCTGCTCTAACAACCCTCCTCCAACAGGCAGAACAGCGTGAGAACTCTCCGTCTGGATCGAGGCGGCACCCCCCACTGCGGGCAAGCTCCCGGCTTCCGGGGCCAAACCGACAGGCAAACCAGCGTCGAAAACTCTTCTGGGTTGCGGCGGCAAGTCCTGTTGGGGGCTCAAATCAACCCCACTGCTCAGATCAGTTGAATTCCTCGACTGATCCGCCGAAGCCACAACTGCTACCGTTGGGGGGAAAAAGCCCGGAATCACCAATTGAGACAAAGCAATGGTAGGAGTAGAGGTTACAGGGGGTTTCTCCGCACGTTGCTTTCTCTTCCTCCCCATTTGCACAGCCAAAACCGGAGCAAGCTAAATCACATCCGACAGAGCGTTCAGCTCATCCGCCATCTTGGAACCCCAGCTATGCAGGGGTTTGAAGTTTGTGAACCAAACTATACTTTTGGTGTGGAGACTTAACGAAAAAGACAAAGCCTACCGAACTATAAAAAGGAGGAACGTACTAATGAGTACCCATATCCCGAATATAATATTTCTAAAGTATAATTACTGATGAGGAATTGAAACAAAATTTGTGACTTGCCAGCTTAGATGGGACACACGATTGTTGTATATAAACCATTGTATAATGGACCCCTACACCGACTGCATTAGCACTTATAAGAAAAAAAATAAAGCACGGAAAACCGCCATTGCACATTGAAAACTTTTCTTAAAAAATGTGAAACTGCATTATATGTGAAATAACATAAGTGTTTGATTGCCGCGCAATCACTGTATATGACACTTTGTATAATGACCCGTAAAAACGCCTGCACTAACGCTTTCAAAGGGAGAAATGAAACGCAGGAAAAACACCATTGCACCCTTATTGATTTGCCCAAATCAATCATGTGTAAAAGCATCAAATTATATGAAATGGCTAGAAAATTCAATTGACACAGTGGCTAAGACAGAAATCTAACCTACTCGGAACTGTGTTTGTGCGTGATTGGAAAGCCATGAAATGTATTATATTTGTTCTGCAAAGATATATCATAAAGAAAAAGAAACTATACCCTACTGAAAACACATCACCAATATAATAAACGTTGAAAATAAGTGAGGAAATGCAACGGATTGAAAACCTTTGTAACTTACATGTCAGCATGTGAAAAAGAAAGCGATCCGCTATGTATCAAATGCTAGGAAACTTAAAATGCCTGCACATGCGCTTTTAAAGGAAGGGGGAGGAGGGGAAATAAAAACGCGGGAAACAGCCGTTGCACTTTAACCATTTATGTATAAACAATTGAGATGGCATTATAAATATATGCTAGTTACTTCAGCGGCATTGGCAAGAATCTATTTGAACTAATACTGTTATAGACGATCTCTTGGAGCACCTTGGCTGTAACAATATAAAAACATAATATGTGTATGTGGGATGACAACGGCTAAGACATGGCTCTCCTGAAAGTGAATACTTATGAATGCATACCCTAAAACCGTAAAACAATGAGGCTAAACGTTGCCGATAAAAATCCAGATATTCCTATGAATAAACAATACACCAGATATGTGTGAATAATATATAAATAAATAAAACCATAAATAACATGACTGCATATTCCATTAAAAACAGATAAAAGATGTACACCTGACGTTCTAGGAAAGGAGAGCCAAGATAAAACCATAAACCCTTGTACACATGAAAATGACTGTATGCCAAATAAAACAGAGAAAAGAGAAGGTAGATGTACTGGAACAACATGTAATCCTAAACACAAAAGTGTATGAAAAACTATCAAAACTGTATTAAAACCGTAAAAACAATAAAAAAATGATAATAACACTAATCCAACAATGTGCCATAAAAAGGAGGGGGATAAGGGGTGGAGGGGGGAGGAACAGGAGAAGAGGAGGGGGGAGGGGGAGGGGAGGGGAAGGAGAAATGGGAAAATGATGAAACTTTAAAAATTGGATAAAAGATTAATAAAAAATGGCTAAAGGAAAACCGGGAGATCACTCTCATTGTTGAAACCATTAGGAGCGAGAGAATTGAGTAAAAATATATATCTTTGCTCTGTCCTCATTATAGTTTTGTTAATGTCACCACCGCGCCAATTAATCTTAACTTTCTTAATAACAAAGAATTTCAGATCCATAATTTTGTGATTTTCAGCCACCCAATGAGAAACCAGGGGTTTTTCAGTCAAATTTCTCTTTATGCAACTTTTATGCTCCTCAATGCGTGCACGAATGCTGTGTATGGTTTGACCCACATATAGCTTATTGCATGGACATATTATCACATAAATAACATGTGAAATCTCACAGTTGGAAAAATCCTCAATGTAAAATTTTTGTTTTGTATCGGGATGTAAGAAAGAAAGTATCGGGATGGTTTGTCCTCTTTTATATTCTTATAATTCACGGAAAATTACTACAATATTGAAAAATGAATGGCGTTGATACAGGCACTTCCAGCTTTCCAGAATATACAATTGACCGTTGCACACAAACGCGATGTCAATCTGCATAATTTGTTAGCTCCCTCTGCACTTACAGAGAAGAAACCTTTATCTAGACATAAAGGACAATTCCAGTGTGGGAGGTGTTCTGTCTGTTTGAACACATTACCAGTTAGAAATGTATTTTTACATCCCGATACAAAACAAAAATTTTACGTTGAGGATTTTTACAATTGTGAGACTTCACATGTTATTTATGTGATATGTCCATGCAATAAGCTATATGTGGGTAAAACCATACGCAATATTCGTGCACGCATTGTGGAGCATAAAAGTTGCATAAAGAGAAATTTGACTGAAAAAACCCTGTTTTTTCATTGGGTGGCTGAAAATCACAAAATTATGGACCTGAAATTCTTTGTTATTAAGAAAGTTAAGATTAATTGGCGCGTTGGTGACATTAACAAATCTATCATGAGGATAGCGCAAAGATATATTTTTTTACTCAATTCTCTCGCTCCTAATGGTCTCAACAATGAGAGTGATCTCCCAGTTTTCCTTTAGCCATTTTTTATTATTCTTTTATCCAATTTTTAAGGTTTCATCATTTTCCCATTTCTCCTCCACTCCCCTCTCCCCCCCTTCCCCCTCTTCCTCTCCCCTCCCCCCCCCTCCTTTTTATGGCACATTGTTGGATTATTGTTTTTATTGTTTTTATTATTTTTTTATTGTTTTTACGGTTTTAATACAGTTTTGATAGCTTTTCATACACATTTGTGTTTAGGATTACATGTTGTTCCATTAGCATCAACCTTCTCTTTTCTCTGTTTTATTTGGCATACAGTCATTTTCATGTATACAGGGTTTATGGTTTTATCTTGGCTCTCCTTTCCTATGTAGGGAAATCTGACTTAAAGTCTGCCTTGGGTCTGCTTATATATGTATATATTGGCTTTATATGACTGAACTCTTGCCTGGTGAAACTACACAGGAGGATGGATGGCACAGAAGACAAGAAGACAGACAAGAAGACAATAGCTATATGAGAGTATATGCTTGCCATAAGAATATGGATGCGGCCTGTTATGGAGAATTCTGGGTAACCATATTCTGGATAGGAGTGTGCAGAATATTGGGCCTAACAAGAAAGTACAGGTCAAGCAAAGAATTCAAACTGATGAGCACAGCATAATCTCTGCCTGATTTCAAATAGTGCCAAGAAGAAGGAAAAATACAGGAAGGGTCAAAGGTCACAGACCATGCATAGATAATTAGACCTAAAAGCATTTCCAGATGTATAGAGGTCATAGGCCATGTATAAATAAGCAGGTCTAAGTGCAGGTACAAATGTACAAATGTAAATAGATTCTCCCCTGGGAAAAGTGACACCTAAGTAGTGATAATGGATTCACTGAGGCTAATGTAGAGCAAACATTTGAGATGTATATAAGGTGGTTATTTTGGAGGAAGGGTGGGCAGTATTTTCTTCCCTTTCACAGAGAAGGAAGTACTGTCTGCCATTTCTATAGACGGGCTTTTGCTGTTCTGTATGACACTGCTATTTTGTTATGCTGAAATAAAAGTTCTTATAGTAACTGCCGTCTAAGTAATTCTCTGATTGGTGATATTTTGGGCAACCATTGTGGGAACCAGAAGCTACAATAATTGGTGCCGAACACCCTCTAAATTTTTTTCCCTTCCAAATTGCCCAAGGACTCCTCTGACTGCAGTTTTACTTGTCAGAGGGACTACCTCCTGTTTTTCACAGTAAAATAAAAAAACAGGGGATGAGAATACCTTAAGAGGATTCCTTCTGCTGGTACAGAAGATGAGAATACCGCTCTGAGTGACGTCGAGAGAGATTTTGATACCCTAGGACGACTCCAGTGGGTGAGTTTTGTTTTTCCTGTCTACAAACAAAGACGGAAGATTTACCCAGGTTCAATTGGTGGGTGAGTACCAAATTTACACATATGCATATGTATTTTATGTGTTTCATGTTTTGTTATGTAGCAAATTGTTAGATTGTCTTTGCATTTAATTGTAATGGTAGGGAAAGAAAGTTTGAAAGTTTTGCCCAGACATTAGGTCTCTGTCTTTCCAGGATTGATTGATGTACGCTTGAGACTGTACATATCATTGATATGAAGCGAATGTGTGTCTTTATCCACGTTTTCATACCTCCGCGAGGAGATTGGCTGGATTTAGATGAAGCATAAGCATTGTAAGTGTGTATAAATCCTGGATTTTTTAATTTCGCTCCTCTGTTAATTACGAGGTTTGGATTGCTACCTAAAAGCGAAATTGCGCACGCCTCTGTATATAAGGAGGTTCAATTTGCTATTGGTAAAAGGCGACGTTAATTGCCCCTGTCCCTGAACAGTGAAAACACCAGGTCTACATAGCCTATAGAGAAGGGACAGCTAGGGAAATGTTTAAAAGAAAATCTAAACAGGAAGAAAATACTGAGAAAGGAACTGAGCCCGGTCCTAATCCCATAGATAGCCTTGTTAAACAGAACCCCCTATTGGAGGCTTCAATAAAAAATTGTTCTAAACAATGGGAAAAATGGACGAAAAAAACACCCTCTCTTGCCTGGCCAGCAGGGGGGTCGTTTGATCCGCTCATTTTGACCAAAATTAGGGATCATATTTTATTTAACAAATGTGGCAAAGCCCAATTGGAACATTTGCGACATATTTCCCTGTGGATGCAAGCTGGTCCAGAGCTTTCGCCATCTGCCCCTGTGCCCCCACCTTCTTATTGGGCAGCCGAAAGTAAAGCTATGGCAGCCATAGGCTATTCCGACCCTGTTTTCCAGCCCAAGTCAGATTTCCCTACACCTAGAACGTCAGGTGTACATCTTTTATGTGTTTTTAATGGAATATGCAGTCATGTTATTTATGGTTTTATTTATTTATATATTATTCACACATATCTGGTGTATTGTTTATTCATAGGAATATCTGGATTTTTATCTGCAACGTTTAGCCTCATTGTTTTATGGTTTTAGGGTATGCGTTCATAAGTATTCACTTTCAGGAGAGCCATGTCTTAGCCGTTGTTATCACACATACACATATTATGTTTTTCTCCAGGACCAAGCAGGAAGTCAGTCCTCACATATGGGTGACATTGACATCGATGGAGCCCCTGCGGAGCATTTCCCCAGCTTTCTATGAAAGCCTTTGGGAATACTACACGCATGCGTGGTCCCCTTCCCGACTAAAGGTGCCATCTTGCTCAGTCTCTCTTTTTCCGTGGAGCCCGTCGGACGTCTGTCCTAGTTCACCCGGAAAACAGTTAGATTTTTCTTGCTATTTCCTGCGATTCTATCGTGTTTTTTTGCCCAGTTCGACGCCGGTTCCCCTTCCCGCCAGGTTCGGTACACCGGTATCGTGCCCGTTCTCATTTTTTCAGTTTTTGTCCTTCGTGGCTGGCGTTCGCGCCCTTTTTTCTTTTTCCCTGGAAGGCCGGCCCTTTGACCTCGCGGAGGCTCATTTTTCCCCGATGGCTTCCAGTGGTTTTAAAAAGTGTGATCGGTGCAAGAAACTAATGTCTCTCACCGACACACACGACTACTGCCTTCGGTGCCTCGGTCCTGATCATGATCCTAAGATCTGTGCACCGTGTGGCAAAATGTCCACTAAGGCACTTCAAAGTCACCAGCATCAAAAGGAAAGGCTTTTCTCTGATTCGGCCTCTGGCCGGGCCCGGACCTCGTCTGAGGCCTCGACGTCTCGGGAGTCTGACCCCGAGCATCGTCGGGGTTCCTCGGACAGGGGGTCCCCCAAGCGGGAGTGAAAGAGGAAGAAGCGGCTCGCGAGGGCGGCATCGGAGGAGGTCCCTGGCTCCTCGAGGGCTAGGTCTTGGACCCCCGACCGCCGTCCCGGGCCCATGGAACAGGAGAAGCCATCAAAAGTGCCTCGTGTGGAGCCGGAGTCTGCTGGACACGTAAGTCCTGTTGTCCTCGAGGACTCTCCTCCCAGGGAGCCGACGGCGCTGGGCCCGAGTCGGTGGCTGCTGAGTCTCCTGAGCTGGGTCTCAGGCTGACAGCCTTGGAGCGCAGACTGTCTGCCTTCATGGATCAGCAGCAGGTGCTGATGGCCAGCCTTGCTGGCGCATCTGCCCCGACCACGGGGACATCGACGTCGAAGTCGACCCCGGAGACCGAGCCGATACTCGAGACCATGAAGGCTCGAGGTCGTCCTCGGTTGCGGTCACCCTCGACCTCCCGGTCGGGACCGAAGACGTTGATGCCGGTGCCTTTGGCATCAGGGCGGGTGCTGCCGGGCCCTGCGCGGTCGGAGTCCGACTCCTCTTCGGACGAGTCCACCTGGGAGACGGAGGACGAGGACTCCCCTGATACCTTCAAGACTCGGTGTGTCCCGTCAAACTCACTGCAGTCTGAGCCCCAGAGTAGATCCCCTCCAGAGGATACCCGGTTCTCGGAGCTCGTTCGGGATATGGCCACTGCTTTGGCGATCCCCGCGGACCCTGAGGAGGAGCCTTGAGCCGAAGAGCTCGAGGCCCTCTAGTATGACTCTCCTCCGAAGGAGGCCTTTACTGTGCCAGTTCCTCCGATGCTGGAATGGCTCCTCTTCCGGATGTGGGAGGCACCGGCCTCGGTGCCGGTTCTGAGCAAGCGGGACGATTCCATTTATCGACTCCGTAAGAGCCCTGGTTTTCAAAAGGCGCAGCTACCACACCATTCCATGGTGGTGGAATCGGCCATGCATCGTCTGAAAAGTCAGAAGATGCACTCCGCGGTGCCCCCTGGCAGAGAGGCCGGGAACTTGGATGCATTTGGTAGAAAGTGCTTCCAGGGCTCGATGCTTGCTTGCTGTGTCCAGTCTTACCAGCTGTACATGGGCATGTACTTGCGGGACCTGTCAAAGGAGCTTGCCGGGTTCTCTGCTGGTCTCTCTGGGGAACCTTTGCAGAGGTTCAAGTCCTTGCCCTCGGGGATCCAGGAATGCTCCAAGTTCATGTCCCACGCAGCCTACGATGGCTTTGAGGCCTCAGCCCGTGTTGCGGCAGCCGGCATTGCTGCTCGTCGCCAGGCATGGCTGCAGTCATCAGATCTTGAGCCATGGGTTCAAGACAAGTTGGTCAATGTCCCTTGCCGAGGTGAGAACCTTTTTGCAAGCCCATGGCCGAGAAAGCTGCACAGCTCGAGACCGAGCACATCACGAGGACAAGAATGTCTAGAAAGACTTCTGCCCCTTCTCATAAGAAGGACTCGGGTAAGAAGTCCTTTTACCTGAGGAAGGTGTCTGCCTACAAACAGTTCCCACCTTACCAGGCCTCCCCAGCTCCCCCACAGGGTCAGCAGGCCAAGGGGCAGGGACATGGGCCCCGTAGGCAGAAGGTCCCCAAGCCTCAGGCTCCTGCTCCCACTCAGCAGGGTGGGGGTTTTTGACTCAGGGCATAGCCTCTCCGTCTCTGCTGCCCCATCCCTGCACAGGAGGTCGACTATCCCTGTTTGCCCACAGGTGGCCACCCATTACGGGAGACAGTTGGGTCTTAAGCATAGTCAACACGGGCTATATGCTTCATTTCCATCAGTTGCCTCCTCCTTACTTCCCTGGAGAGCCTCCAAGGCCTCCTCTCCACACAGACCTCCTCCTTCAAGAGCTTCAGGGTCTGTTGCGAGACAAGGCGGTGGAGCCTGTACCTCCCCACCTCCAAGGTCACGGCTTTTACTCCAGGTACTTCCTCGTACCAAAGAGAACCGGAGGCCTCAGGCCTATTCTCGACCTCAGAAATCTCAACAAGTTCCTAGAGAAAGAAAAGTTCAAGATGCTTACTCTTGGAACACTTCTGCCCTACTTCCAGCAGGGAGATTGGCTATGCTCCTTAGATCTAAAGGATGCGTACACTCACATCCTCATTCATCCAGACCACAGAAAGTACCTCAGGTTCATTGTGGGAGGAAACCATTATCAGTACAGAGTGCTGCCTTTCGGCCTCACCTCCGCCCCCAGGGTCTTTACCAAATGCCTGGCGGTGGTGGCGGCCTATCTGAGAAATCAGGGTATCTTTGTCTTCCCCTATCTGGACGACTGGCTCATCAGGGGTCAGACGTGCCAGGAGGCCAGGCAAGCCACCCTCCGAACTATTTCTCTTCTTCAACACCTGGGGTTTGTCATAAACTTTGCAAAGTCCACTTTGCTCCCCTCCCAGAACTTGGAGTTCATAGGGGCAAGGCTGGACTCTCTGCAGGCAAAGGCTTTCTTGCCAGAAGACAGAGCCCAAAGACTAATAGACTTGGCAAACCAGTTTCTCCACAGGCCCCTGGTTTCCGCCAGACTCTGGCTGCGGCTTCTGGGCCACATGGCTTCGACAGTGCATGTGACTCCCAATGCCCGACTCCATATGAGGCCTGCACAGTGGTGCCTCAGGACTCAGTGGACACAGTTCACAGGACGCCTCAGAGACAGAGTAAGGGTGTCCAGACCATTCCTGAACTCCCTACGCTGGTGGCTGCATCCCCCCCAATCTACTGCAAGGGGTGCCTTTTCAGATTCCTGGGTTCACAGTGGTGTTGACCACAGATGCCTCTCTGCAGGGCTGGGGAGCACATTGTCTGGGCAAGTGCACCCAGGGCCTGTGGTCTCCCTGGGAGGCCACGCAACAGATCAACCTACTGGAACTCCGGGCTATTCGCTTAGCCCTCAAGACTTTCTCTCAAAACCTGGCTCACCAGTCTGTCTTAGTACAGACGGACAACCAGGTAGCCATGTTTTATGTGAACAAGCAGGGCGGCACTGGGTCCAGGCTTCTTTGTCAGGAGGCACAGGACCTTTGCTTGTTTGCGCTCAAGCACAACATGTTTCTCAAAGCTGTTTATCTCCCTGGCCAGGAGAACTGCCTGGCAGACAGGTTGAGCAGAGTTCTGCAGCTCCATGAATGGCAACTCCACCCATTAGTGGTTCAGAAGATTTTCCTGAAATGGGGACTTCCATCCATAGATCTCTTTGCCAGTCCCCTGAACAAGCAGCTACCCAGGTTCTGCTCCAGGCACTCGCATCCCATGAGGTGGGCAGCGGATGCTTTTCTGATTTCCTGGTCTCAGGGCCTCCTATATTTATTTTATTTATTTTATTTTATTTTCTTATATACCGCACTTTTTAGTATCAGCGCGGTTTACATGGAACAAAGAACCATAAATAACAAGTATTGGTTTTTACATAGAACAGGGAAGTACAACTTGGATAACTTAGGGACACATGCAAAACAGCTATTTACATATGTAACAGTAATCTTTGAGGAATGCGTTTCCTCCCATGCCTCTGGTGGCCCGAACCCTGTTCAAGGTTCTCAAGGACAAGGCCTCGGTACTACTAGTAGCTCCCAGGTGGCCGAGGCAACCTTGGATTCCACTTCTACTTCAACTGGCAGTGGACCCCCCACTGCCCCTGGGGTTGCAGCCCGACCTTCTCTCTCAGGATGAAGGTTCTCTTCTGCACCCAAATCTCAAATCTCTCAATTTGATGGCCTGGAGGCTGCAAGGGTAGTTTTGGCTCCTTGGGGCCTACCTCCAGAAGTTGAGGAGGTCGTCCTGGCCTCTAGAAAGCAGTCCACTAGGAAAACCTATGCCCTGAAATGGAAAAGATTTTCTGTGTGGTGTCAGCTGCGTACAGAAGATCCTTTCTCCTGTGCTGTACCAGTAGTGCTTCAGTACCTGCTGCACTTATCCAATCAGGGCCTTAAGTCCAATTCTGTTTGGGTCCACCTCTCAGCTCTGGCAGCTCACCACTCTCTGGTGGAGGGACACTCTCTGTCGGTTCACCCTTGGTGTCCCGGTTCCTCAGGGGTTTGCTCTTGCTCAAGCCTCCTGTCCATCCTCCAGCCCCTGAGTGGGAGTTGAATGTGGTCTTGCAACAACTGACTCGCCCACCTTTTGAGCCGATGGCTACTTGTCCTCTCCATTTCCTTTCCTGGAAGACTCTCTTCCTGGTAGCCTTAACCTCGGCCAGACGGGTGAGTGAGCTTCAGGCCCTGGTCTGTGACAGGCCTTACACCCGCTTCTATAGGAACAGGGTAGTCCTTAGGACTCATCCAAAGTTCCTCCCAAAAGTTGTCTCCTCTTTCCACCTCAACCAGGAGGTGGTTCTTCCAACATTCTTCCCTAGGCCTCAGGCAAGCCAGGCTGAAGCAGTCCTGCATACCCTGGACTGTAGGAGGGCCTTATCCTTCTACCTTGACCGTACGCAGGGACATAGAAGGGCTACTCAGCTCTTCGTATCTTTTGACCCTAATAATCTGGGGTTAGCTGTGTCCAAGCGTACCTTGTCCATATGGGTGGCTGACTGTATCACCTGGGGTTACAGGGTGGCTGACCTTCCCTTGCAGGGTCGGGTCACGGCCCACCGTATAAAGGCTATGGCTGCCTCAGTAGCTCATCTCCGCTCTGTACCGTTGCCAGACATTTGTGGCCCATTACTGCCTGGAGAGGGAGTCCCGTAAGGACAGTGCTTTTGGCCAGGCAGTACTCCGGAATCTCTTTGAGGTTTAGGCAACTCCTGCCCTCCAGCCCTCCGTTGGGCTACCGGTGGAGGTTCTTTCAGTGAAAAACCTTTCTTAGATGCTGGGACTAGAGGGAGTTCTCTTGTTCAGCCTGGGTTCCTGGTAGCCCAGAGCTAGGGAGTCACCCATATGTGAGGACTGACTTCCTGCTTGGTCCTGGAGAAAGAGTAGTTACTCACCTGTAACAGGTGTTCTCCAGGAGCAGCAGGAATCAGTCCTCACAACCCTCCCTCCTCCCCTGGGAGTTGCAGTTGTACATAGCTAAAAAACAGCACATAAAAAATGTAAAATGAAACTATGTACAACTGCAACTCCCAGGGGAGGAGGGAGGGTTGTGAGGACTGATTCCTGCTGCTCCTGGAGAACACCTGTTACAGGTGAGTAACTACTCTTTATATTGTTACAGCCAAGGTGCTCCAAGAGATCGTCTATAACAGTATTAGTTCAAATAGATCCTTGCCAATGCCGCTGAAGTAACTAGTATATATTTATTATGCCATCTCAATTGTTTATACATAAATGGTTAAAGTGCAACGGCTGTTTCCCCGCATTTTTATTTCCCCTCCTCCCCCTTCCTTTAAAAGCGCATGTGCAGGCGTTTTAAGTTTCCTAGCATTTGATACACAGCGGATCGCTTTCTTTTTCATATGCTGACATGTAAGTTACAAAGGTTTTCAATCCGTTGCATTTCCTCACTTATTTTCAAAGTTTATTATATTGGTGATGTGTTTTCAGTAGGGTATAATTTATTTTTCTTTATGATATATCTTTGCAAACAAATATAATACATTTCATGGCTTTCCAATCACGCACAAACACAGTTCCAAGTAGGTTAGATTTCTATCTTAGCCGCTGTGTCAATTCAATTTTCTAGCCATTGGGCAAATCAATTAGGGTGCAATGGTGTTTTTCCCGCATTTCATTTCTCCCTCTGAAAGCGTTAGTGCAGGCGTTTTTACGGGTCATTGTACAAAGTTTCATATACAGTGATTGTGTGGCAATCAAACACTTATGCTATTTCACATATAATGCAGTTTCACATTTTTTAAGAAAAGTTTTCAATGTGCAATGGCGGTTTTCCATGCTTTATTTCTTTTCTTAAAAGTGCTAATACAGTTGGTGTAGGGGTCCATTATACAATGGTTTATATACAGCAATCATGTGTCCCATCTAAGCTGGCAAGTCACAAATTTTGTTTCAATTCCTCATCAGTAATTATACTTTAGAAATATTATATTTGGGATATGGGTACTGTCACAAGCACAACGCCCAAAGCCATTTGCCTCTAGTGGTCGAGGGGTGTTGTGGTTGAGGGTTCCTTCTTCTATCAGCTCTTAGCAGCCTATTTCTTCGTGTTGGCTTCTGGGAAGTGTAGTACTGTTAAAATATGTGGGTGCTTTAAGTAGAAGGTTTGTAGTTGAGGTAACCGAGGGTAAGGCTTGTAACAGAATGTTTATTCCCATAACACAAAACACAGCAGGTTCAAGGTATCATTTACAGGATTATAACTGTAGGATTTGCTTAAGGTACAGCAAATAATGGCAAACAAACCAAAAGAACTCAGAAATGGCTTTTTAAAGTCCTCTTACTTGCAGAAGCAATTGCCTTTAGAAACTAGGCTGCCACTTTCCTTTTAAGTCCTTGTTAATCAGAGCATAAAGAAAAATTCAAGCTTAATTCTTCTACAGCAGTTTGGTTTCTGCCAGCCTCAAAAACCTCTCTAGGCTGCATTTCTACGTGAAACCAAACTTAGAACAAAACAAACATTCCAAGCTGTTATCAAAACTCTTAGCAGGCTTTTCATATAGGAGAGGAGCAAGAAAAAACTCTTATAGCAGCTAACTTGGCTTTTCTTGCCGTTGCACAGTTCAAACACAGGTGACAAACAAGCGTGAATCAGAGCTTCCTGATCAGGCTTACGTTGAAGTAAATTTCCCTTTTAAAACAGACAGGAATTTACCTCCACGCTGCTTGTGCCATATGGTTAACTTCCAAGAAGAATTACTTCTTTCAGGGCTAGCTTTTCCTCAAGACCTCCTGTCTAGAGCTTGGCATAGAGAGCAATCCATAAAGCAATCTTCTTCCCCCAACTCTGACACTGGTTCTCCCAACTGCATGGGTTCTGACTCACCGACCTGGTCAGACTGCTCAGCTGACAACCTCTCTGGTGGTCTGAAAGCCTCTCCACTTCCTGGCCCCCACCTCTATTGCCAACCTGTTGCAGGGAATTCAGCTCTCTCAGCTCTGGGTAGTTCAGCTCTTCTCCAAGAATCAGCTCCTTCTCTCAGCCTCTGTCTCAGCTGCTCTCCCGGCTGCTCTCCTTCTCGTCTCCCTCTCTCTGCATAATCTAACCCAGGCTTATACCTCCAGGGTTCTAACCCCACCTCTTTCTTTCCCAGGTGTTGGTAATCTCCCTGCCTTCTGATATTAGAATAATCAGTGTACTTGTTAAAGTAAGGGCTTTGGTCCTCATGCTTGCAATCCCTCTTTCTTACTTTATCAGTCATTGGCTGAAACCTGTTCCAGCTGGGGTTTTTCTGTCTTTGAAACCTGGCTATGGCTTTCTCTCCCTGCACTCCTAGAAGGGGACCCTTAACTAGGGTGAATTCGTTATGCTTCTCACCTCCCCCACTCTCAGGATAGCTGACCTTGCCACAGTACTCATTAGTACATTCCTCCTTTTTATAGTTAGGTAGACTTTGTCTTTTTCGTTAAGTCTCCACAGCAAAAGTATAGTTTGGTTCACAAACTTCAAACCCCTGCATAGCTGTGTGCTCCCTCCTTTATGTAATTTACTTTTATGTATTATTTAATGCCCCTTTTAGTTAGGTACTTTCTGTTTTTAGCTCCTGCTCTAGTTTGTGATTATTGTTGTTTTTTCAAATATATTCTTTCAAACACAGTGTAGCCTGCCACGTTTCTCTTGATTTACATGCTGTTTATATTTGGTATATTCACAATGTTCCTTTTAGATGTTACTTATTCTTTCAGATTTATCCTTGTACATAAGTACGATTAAAGGTACGCAAGAGATAGGATTCTTAATAAGGTATTGTTTTATTTGTATCATTACCTTTGGTGTCACACCTTTTTTAATTTTGTTTATTTTTAATGTTTTTCAATGTTTGTTCATATCTGATTTTTACATTTGTGCATGATGTTTTTTATCTATATGATTGATACACACTGTAAATGTTTGTCACACAATGTCCTTTAATTACTGTGTCTGTTTTAATTAGTAATGTTTGATTTTTTATGTGTGATCATTAATTATTGTTCTTATTGTTTTTACATATTTATTAATTATTGATTTATTATTTTTTCTTATTTCTATTGATATGATTTATTGACTTTTTATGTATTTATGATTTTAGTGTGCCAGTTTAAAACCCCTGACAAAGGCAACGAAACACAGCCTGTGTTGGGTAGTCCCTGGTATAAGGATAATAAGGGTCTGTCTTTCCCAATACTATGTTTGGACTTGGTCTTCTGCATCTACGTGGTATTTTGTTTCCTGTAGTGTTGCCCCATATGCCTTATGACAGAGCCCACTGACCATTTTGGTAGCCACCCTCTGCACTGACTCTATCCTGTTCATATCCTTTAGAAGGTGCAGTCTCTAGAATTGCACACAATACTCCAAATGAGAGCTCACCAAAGATTTATACTGAGGCACTATCGCCTCCTTCCTGCTGGCCATTCCTCTCCCTATGCACCCAAGCATCCTTCTGACTTTCGCTGTCACCTTGTCTACCTGTTTAGCTACTTTAAGATCATTAGAAACAACCACACCCAGGTCCCGCTCTTCTTTCATGGACAGAAGTACTTCACCCCCTATACTTTACTGCTCCCTTGGAATTTTGAAGTCTAAATGCATGACCCTGCATGTTTTAACATTAAATATCAGCTGCCAAATTATCAACCATTTTTCAAGCTTCATTAGATCCCTCCTCGTGCCATCTAGTCCTTCCTGGGTGTCTACTCTATTGCAGATTTTGGTATCATCTACAAAGAGGCAAACTTTACCTGACAGCCCATGCGCAAAATCACTAACAAAAACGTTAACAAAAAAAATCAGACAAAAGACAGATCCCTGAGGCACACAACTAGTAACATCCTTCTGCTCAGAGAAAGCTCCATTTACCCTGTACCCTTTGTTGCCTCCCATTCAACCAATTTCTAATCCAGTCAGTCACTTTAGGGTCCATCCCTATGGCACTCAATTTATTTATAAGTTGTCTGTACAGAACAGTGTCAAAGGCTTTACTGAAATCTAAGCACAACTACATCTAGGGCTCTGCTTTGGTCCAACTCTCTGGTCGCCCATTCAAAAAAGTAATTAGATTTGTTTTACAATACCTGCCTCTGGAAAAACCATGCTGCCTCAGATCCTGCAATCCATTGGACTTCATAACGTCACTGTCCTATATGTTTGCAGCAGTTCCATTCATTTACTCACCGCAAAGGTCAGACTAACCAGCCTATAGTTCCCAATCTCATCCTTCCACTTTTGTGTAAAGGGACCACATGTGTCCTTTTCTAGTCCTCTGGGACCACTCCTGGCTATAAAGAAGCATTGAAAAGGTCAGACAGCGGAACCACTAGAACTTCCACAAGTTCTTTCAATATGTATCCCATCCGGCCACATGGCTTTTGTCTATTTTTAGTTTAGCAAATTCTTCACGAACACAGGTTTCTGAAAGTCGTTCAGAATCCCCCTCACTTCTGTTTCTATTTGTGAGTGTTTTCTGAGGTCCTGCTCCTGGCCCTTTCATCTGTGAACACAGAACAAAAGTATTTGTTAAGGGATTTTGCTTTATCCTCATCAGCTTCTACATTTTCCTCCCTTTCACCCTTGAGTTTGACAATACTACTTTTGCAAGCCCTCCTTCACTAACATATCTTAAAAATGTCTTATCCCCCCTCCCCCCCCCCAATTTTACTGCATTTGCTATTTTTTCTTCCATTTGTGTCTTTGCTATCCTGACTCCTTTCCTAGCTTCTCTTAGCTTTTCCAAATATTGATGCTTGTCTTCCTCTTTCTGTAATCTCTTGTATTTTATGAAGGCCACCCTCTTTTTCTTTACCTTTTCATCTGCTACTTTTGAGAACCAGAGTATCCTTATTTTCATTTTACATGTATTTACTTTGCTAACAAAACTTTTGTTGCCCTTTAAAATATCTCCTCATGAAGCCAGCTTGGCGGAGGGAGGGGGTAACCTTCATTTTGCAGCAGACCCAACCCTAAACACAGTCACAGAAAGGGGTGACCTGCACAGAATGGCAGATACAACCCTAACCACCAGCATGTTACTTTGACCTCTAGACAGGCCTTCCCTGGACTTCATCAGCCATCAGTGACAGCCCTTCAAGACTCATATCAGTGAATGGCATCATTCTACTTTCATACGCTTTTCCTACCATTCTGCCCTGGGCGGTTGTGCGTACATTTAAAAGAAAATCTCAATATGTCCTGCATCCTGGCATACAAAGTAGAGGTCAACATTGTTGGGCCACATACAATTTAGCCACTTCATCCCACCACAGCACTCTATATAGGCTGTAAAGAATGAGCATACATTCCCTGCAAAACACCCCTTCACAGCCCTCAGCTAGGGAGTTGCCAGTGTGTGGCTGACCCTCCTATTTGCCTATAACAGAGGTTCTCCATGGACGGCAGGATAAGTCAGCCACACAAACCCCCCCCCCCCACCCCCTCCTCTAGGATCAATCTGTACAACTGGAGAACATACTGAGATAGGAAGGGACAGACACTGTGGTGGGGGTGACTAGCACATACTCCAAAGAGTTTTTTTTTACTCTTGTAAGCTATGGGAGAGCAAATTCCATCCATGGTACCATTGGATGATGTTACCAGTGTATGCAAGACTTATCCTGCTGTCGATGGAGAACCCCCATTGCAAGTAAGTAATCTCGCTGAATACACAGTTAGAGTGATATTTAGGGAAGAGATTTTGAATTTAGCTCATGCCTTTTTCAGGAGTAGCTCAAAGCAAGTTACATTTACATTCAGATACAGTAAATATTTTTCCAGTCCCCATCGGGCTTATAGAAACATAGAAAATTATGCCCTTCCATATCCATTACAATAGTGCCCTTTTATGCTTTAGAGATCTTCTGTACTTGTCCCATGCTTTCTTGAATTCAGATACCATCCTCACCCCCACTACCTCCTCTGGGAGACTATTCCACGTATTGACCACTCTTTCCGTAAAGAAATATTTCCACATATTACTCCCCCTTTCACTCTCATCCTATGTCCCCTCATAGCAGAGCTTGCCTTCAGTTGAAAGAGGCTCTCCTCTTGGGCATTTATGCCATGGAGGTATTTAAACATCTCTATCATATCTCCTCTATCCTGTCTTTCCTCCAAAGTATACATCTTTAAGTCTGTCCCCATATGCCTTATAACAAAGACCTCTAACCATCTTAGTAGCCACCCTCTGCACTGATTCCATCTTGTTTATATCCTTTTGAAGATGTGGTCTCCAGAACTGCACATACTACGCCAAATGTGGTTGCACCAGAGACTTGTACAGAGGCACTATATCCTTCTTTTTTCTACTGGGCATTCCTCTCCCTGTGCACCTAAGCATCCTTCTAGTTTTCACCGTTGCCTTTCCTACATGTTTAGCCACTTTCAGATCATCAGAAACAGTCCCGCCCAGGTCCCGCTCTTCTTTCATAGACAGAAGTACTTCACCCCTACACTGTACCACTCCCTTGGATTTTTGCAGCCCAAATGCATGACTCTGCATTTTTTAGCATTAAATCTCAGCTGCCAGTTCTCGACCATTCTTCAAGCTTAGCTAGATCCCACATCATGTTATCTACTCTTTCCTGGGTGTCCACTGTATTGCAGATTTTGGTATCATTCACAAAGAAGCAAACCTTACCCGACAGCCCTTCTGTTACGCCAAGTTTTAAAAAGGGTTCCAGGATGATCGGAAAACTACAGACCGGTGAACCTGACGTCAGTACCGGGAAAAATGGTAGAAACCATTATAAAGAACAAAATTACTGAACATGTAGATAGTAATGACTTTAAGGGAGACAGCCAATGTGGCTTTAGCCAAGGAAGGTCTTGTCTTACTAATCTGTTATGTTTTTTTGAAGGTGTGAATAAACAGGTAGACAAAGGTGAGTCGGTTGATACAGTGTATCTCGATTTTCAGAAAGCCTTTGACAAGGTCCCTCATGACAGACTCTTGGCAAAATTAAAAAGTCATGGGATAGGAGGCAGTGTACTATTGTGGATGAGGAACTGGTTAAAAGAAAACAAACAGTAGGGCTAAATGGCCAATTTTCCCAATGGAGAAATCTAAATAGTGGTGTACCCCAGGGATCTGTGCTGGGTCTGCTGCTTTTTAAGATATTCGTAAATGACCTGGAAATGGGAATAATGAGTGAGGTAATCAAATCTGAAGATGACACAAAATGATTCAAAGTTATTAAAACCCATGAGGATTGTGAAAAATTGCAAGAGGACCTTGATAAACTGGAAGACTGGGCATCCAAATGGCAGATGAAATTTAATGTGGACAAGTGCAAAGTTATACACCTAGGAAAGAACAACCCAAACTATGGTTACACAATGCAAGGTTCCACATTAGGAACCACCACCCATGAAAAAGATTTAGTTGTCGCCATGGATAACATGTTGAAACTCTCCGCCCAGTGTGCAGCGGTGGCCAAGAGAGCATATAGAATGCTAGGTATCATAAGGAAAGGAATGAAGAATAAAACAAAGAGTATTATAATGTCTCTGTATTGTTCCATTGTGCAACCGCACCTTGCATATTATGTGCAGTTCTGGTTGCCGTATCTTAAAAATGATATAGCGTTATTAGAGAAGGTACAGAGAAGAGCCATCAAAATGGTAAACGGGATGGAAGGATGCCGCTATGAAGAGAGGCTAAAAAGGTTAGGGCTCATCAACCTGGAAAAGAGACGGCTAAGGGGAGATAAGATAGAGGTCTATAAATTAATGAATGGAGTGAAACAGGTAAACATAGATCAATTTTTTACACCATCAAAATATAGAAAGACTAGGGGACATGCTATGAAGCTACAGGGTAACCTATTTAAGACTACTAAGAGCAAATATCTTTTCACTCAACGTGTAATCAAACTCTTGATTTCATTACCGGAGGAAGTAGTAAAAGTGATTAGTGTAGCCGGATTTAAGAAAGGTTTGGACAAGTTCCTGGAGGAAAGGTCCATAAACCATTATTAAAGGGGACCTGGGATATCACTGCCTGCCCCAATACAAGCATTGTGGACCCTGTGTCTTTTTGGGAAACAGCTAGGTACTTGTGACCTTGATTGGTCACCGTTGGAAATAGGATACTGGGCTTAATGGACCTTGGTCTGACCCAGTATGACATATCTTATGTTCTTATCACTAACAAAGATGTTAAAAAGAATCGGACCAAGGATAGATCCCTGCAGCACACCACTGCTAAACTCCTTTTCCTCAGAGTAAGCTCCATTTACCTATACCATTTATTGCCTCCCACTCAACCAATTTCTAACCCATCCGGTCACTTTAGGGTCCATCCCTAAGGTGCTCGGTTTGTTTATAAGTCACCTGCGCAGAATGGTGTCAAAGGATTTACTGAAATCTAAGTACACCACATCTGGGGCTCTTCTTTGGTCCAACACCATGGTCACCCTGTCAAAGAAATCAATCAGATTTGTCCGACAAGACCTGCCTCTGGTAAACACATGCTGCCTCGGATCCTGCAATCCATTGGACTCCAGAAACCTCACTATTCTCTCTTTTTGTAGCTTTTCCAATAATTTATTCACCACAGAAGTTAGACTAACTGGCCTGTAGTTCTCAATCTCATCCTTACTTATGCTTTGGTGTATTGGGACCACATATGCCTCTCTCCAGTCCTTTGACACCACTCCCGACTCTAAAGAAGCATTGAAAAGGTCAGACATTGGAACTGCTAGAACATCCCCAAGTTCCCTCAGTATTCTCGGGTGTATCCCATCCGGTCCCATTGCCTTGTCTACTTTTAGTTTAACTAGTTTCTCACGAATACAGTCTTCTGAAAATCGTTCAAGATCCCTGTCACTTCTGCTCCTATTTATGAATGTTTTCTGAAATCCTGCTCCTGGCCCTTCATCTGTGAACACAGAACAGAAATATTTGTTAAGCAATTCTGCTTTATTCTCATCAGCTTCTACATATTCCTCCCCTTCACCCTTGAGTCAGACAATACCACTTTTGCCTTTCCTCCTTTCACTAACATATCTGAAAAATGTCTTATCCTACCATTGTATTGCATTGGCTATTTTCTTCTTGATTTTGTATCTTTGCTTTCCGGACTACTTCGTTAGCTTCTTTAAGCTTTTCCAAATATAGATGCCTGTCTTCCTTTCTCTGTGATCTCTTTAATGAAGGCCACCCTCTTTTTCATCACCTTTTCAGCTACTTCCTTTGAGAACCATAGGAGCTCCTTTTCCTTTTACATTTATTTAACTTTCTAACAAAAAGGTTTGTTGCCCTTAAAATATCTCCTTTGTTTTGCCCATTGCTTTTCTACATCCCCCAGACATTCTCATCCCGCTAATAACTCCTTAAGATATTGTTCCATCTTGGCAAAGTTATAATCTCTGTTTGCATCCGAGTCAATGGAGGGTTAAATGACTTCTCCAAGATCAAAAGGAGTGGAAGAAGAATTTGAACCTCAGCTTCCCTGGACTCAGCCTGCTGCTGTAATCATTAGAATCCGTTCCACTGTTATAATTATTAAGCTTTGAAAGAACAGATTGTACTTTATCATGGAATGTTTGGGGGTTCTTGTTTTGATTTTTACTTATATTTTTTGTTTGTTTGTAAATTCCTTTATATTGCTTAGAATTTTTTTTGCTTTGTAAACAGCTTTGCTGCATATGACTAAAAGCGGTATATCAAGTATTGAATAAACATAAACATAAATATTCACTACGAGATGGCATTTTCTCAGTGCATTCTATATTCTTCGTTTATTGTAAAACTGATATAAAATACATCAACCCCTCCCTCACTAGCTGTCTTCACATAAATAACAAGTGTCATCCTCAGCTATGCCAGTATTCAGCGTCTTCAGGATTTGGGTATGCAAAGGTGGTGTTTAGTGCTGCAGGGAGGTTCTCACAGCATACAGCATTTGGAGGGGTTGACCAAAGTAGATAGCATTGACTATTATCCGCATGTGTGTTCACCTTTTATAGATCTCATCAGCAGTAGTGTTGCTTTCACATCCAAACCATCATCTGCTATCATATCACACGAGCTTCAGACACAATCCAGCAGCCACACCAGCCCGCCCTCCTCACAATCCCATCCCACCGATGCCAGCTGTGCTAATGTGGCCTCCTCACACCCCTATCCTATGGACACCAGCTCTGTCAGCATCCCATCCTCTCATCCTCATCCCACGGACACCAGCTGCACCAGCGCGCCATCCACCCATCATTCCATGGACATCAGTCAACCCCCGAAAGGTATGGAGAAAAATGGGGCTGTGATTTCAGGCACATCAGAGGAGAAAATTCTCTAGGGATGTGGACGTCTGAAAGAGTCATTCTCGGGCCTACAGCAGTTCCATTGCCCAGTTATTGACTGTTCTGAGTGTCTTTCATCTCTGAGTCATAGAATAGCCTCTCTGAAAACCTTTCGCATCTACAGTGACTACTCTCCAGAAGTCCATTATACAGCTATGGGATAAATTGTGTCGTAGTAAGAATAATAGTAGATTACCTATATGAAAGCCACGATAATGTGAGACTGATAGCTGGAGTCTGATTCCACAAGGCAGGTGCATCATGAGGGCAGTTTGCAATGCACTGAAGAGGGTTTATGAGCAGAAATGGGGTTTTCGAAAATTACCCAACACAAAAACGCATGCCCATGTCCGATTGGAGGGTTCATGGGGGTGGGGTGGAGCGGAGTGTGCACATATGGATTTCCAACAGTATGCACATAGGTTTCTACATAAAAAGTACCGGTACAAATAGCAGAGTGCGTATTTTTCCCTAGTCAGATTTCTAAGAAACCTTTCCCTTTGAAGTTAACTTGAGGCAAAAACAGCAAATGATGGGGGGGGGGGGTGTGGATGGGGGATATTCAGCAGTAGCAGCCAGTGCATTTAAAGCATCTGGCCATCACCGCTTTAACATAGCCCCAGGTATTCAATACTAGGGCCAAATCCGGCCAACAGCTTTTTAATATCAGTGGTGATATTCAGCCGCTGTCCGGTTTGCTAACCCGGCTAAAGATAGCCAAACATTTCAAGGGCCCAGCCTGAGCTGAATATCGCCACTGACCAGTTATCTGCGCCATCCCCAGAACGCCCCGATGTGGCATGGTTAGCCTCGGGGCGTCCAGCGGCATGGAGGATAATCAGCGGCACAATCTGGCTACATGCCACTGAATATCCCACTCATGGAGATTAACGCGGTTCATAGGTCTGTTAACCACATGTATCGCTTTGTTAATACCCCTCTACAAGCTTTGTTTGACAGAGGATCCCCCTCCCCCATCTAATCCATATAGGCAGTGTCAGAGCCGGGGCAACCACTAGGCAAACTAGGCGGCCGCCTAGGGAAGCAATTCTGGGGGGCAGAAAAGTGCAGAGCATTCAAAGTTAAATAATAGATTTTGATAGCCAAGGGGGGGGGGGGAGGGTAAAGCTTAAGGTTCACCTAGGGCAGCAACACCTTGAGCCAACTCTGGGGTGGCCCTGGGCAGTGTCCATGTCTACATACATGGAGTTCTGTTTCTTGGTGGTCCATATCTGTTTCTGATTTATCATCCATGTCTGTCCTTGTAATTTCTAGGACTTCACTTCAGTCCCCTGCCCACCTCGGTTACAGGTGCCCCAGTTTCTTCTTTCCTGCCCTTCTTGGACCCCAGATGTAGTGGAGCAGGAGGACATTGGACATTAGCAGAGGTGCAGCAGGAGCTGCAGATGCTGCAGAGACAACTGGGAGAAAGTAAGAGCATCGTGTGCGCATGATTAAAGAGACTGCTGTAGCGACAACGTCAAATACGCGCTCGCAGAAGATCTAAGACCTTGGGGCACTGCAGAAGCTCCTCCATATGAACATGTTTCAGATCATGATTTCTTTTTAAATAATTGCCTTACCGAAATGTACACACTTTCTATTGATTGAAACTATTGTGACTGTCGTAGGACATTGTCTTGCTATTTACTAATATTTTGGTGTCTTGTGCATGTGACTATTCTCTAACAAAGTGGAAGAATGCTTAAGAGATTAAGATGCATGACATCGGCCTATGTAAATGCTGATTTTTTAGTGCTGCTCTTTACACGTATAGAAGCTGCTGGACACACAGGGCCCAGTATTCAAAAAAAGCCAAGCTCCTAAAGTTGTGCCATATTTTCAGCTACACAGGAGCCTAAGCTTTCAGCTGAAAATTCATCCTAATGTAGGAGCTTAAAATTTATTCACCTAAATTTAGATCTGACCAAGAGTGCACACACTCACAGGCAAAGCAGAGACAAGCAGGAGTGGAGTAAGACTAAACCTAGTCTTAATGATATTATTTTATGTGTTTTTATTATTGACATTTAGTTTTTTGTTTGTTTGTTTGAGGTTCACCCCTGAAGAAGGCACTCGCTGAAAGAGGGCCGCGTCGTGATTCTTTAATAAAGTTTGTCTTACTCCAGCTCGCTCCTGCATATCCCTAAATTTAGGTCTGCCATTCATTTGCCTAGATTTGTGAGCCTAAATTAGGTACCTAGTGCTGAAAATCAGTGCTAAGCTCTTAACATCCTTTCCCCATCCTAAATCCGCCTCCATTGACACGCACTTTTTATGCTCTTAAATTTAGGAGTTTAGTGAAATTTTAAGAAAATATTTAGACACTCAGCCCTAGTAAATTTTCAGAGGCCAATTTAGGAATCTAACTCAAAGTTAGCATAAATCCTTTGAATACCAGACCCATAGCTTTTAAGGTTTTACCTATTTTTGGAAAGAATTTTAAAAAACAATGAATATTTCTTTTACAAAGTAAGGCAGAATGCTAAATTAGTCCTGAGCACAGCTTGTGGTTTGAGCTATTTTATTATTTCTCAAGGGGGGCAACTGTGTTTGTTTGGATTAAAAAAAATAACTCATAACAAATTGAAAAGTGTACACTAGCCATGTGATACAATGGCACATTCCCCATTTCCAGAATAAGGCATGTTGGGGGTTCCATATGTGTGTCTCAAAGTAAGTGTCGAGGGATTTGGGGAGGGGGTGTCAAGGGGAATGCAGGTGCTGTGTGTGTGTATGTCTTTATCTTTATTAGGAGCTTAATATACCGCTCAATGCATCAGCGTCTGAGCGGTGTACAAAGTATACAAAAGCTGCTAGGAAAAAGGAAAAGAACGCCACTTAAATGATAGGACAGACAAAAAAATGTTCAAAAAGTAGGGAGAGGTCAAGAGTCATGATAGACAGAGAGAAATCACCGGGGGGGGGGGGAAAGAGGGGAAGGTGGTGGGGGAAGGTCAAAGGCTGAGCAGAAAAAGAGTGAGTTTTCAGGCGGGCCTTAAAGGTCTTCAAGGAGGGTTCCAGGCGGAGGTCCGGGGGAAGCGAATTCCAGAGGCGGGGTCCAAGGAAGTAGAAGGCAGAGGAGCGTGTGGATTCGAGGTGGGCTTGAGAGGGGGAGGGTAAGGTCAGACGATTAGCATGAATGGAACGGAGAGAGCGGTGAGGAGTGTGGAGGTGGATCAAATCAGCAAGGTAGCGAGGGGTGCCAGTGTGAATGGATTTGTGGGTGAAGGTTAGAATCTTATACTGAATGCGAAAAGGAATAGGAAGCCAATGTAGACGTATGAGAAGGGGGGTGATGTGATCAAAGCGAGAGGAACAAGTGAGAATGTGGGCAGCAGTGTTGTGAACTCTCTGTAAACGTTGCAGTTGGGATTGAGGAAGACCAGCCAGGGAGACATTGCAGTAATCGAGGCGAGTGACAACAAGAGAAAGAAGAAGGGTAGTCATAGACGAGGAGGAAAGGAAAGGGCGGATGGAGCGAAGTTGTCTGAGGGTGGAAAAACAATGTTGGACAACGGAGGAGATATGGGCTTTAAAGGACAATGATGAATCGAGGGTTACGCCTAGATAACGCAGGGATGTTACAAAGGGGATGGGGGAGGAGGAGAGTAAAGGGGCAAGAGGGGGGGTGGGATTACCGGCTGTAAACCAAATGGCGGAAGTCTTAGAAAGGTTAATGTGCAGGAAATTGGAAGAAAGCCAAGATGCCACGAAAGAGAGACAATCATTAAGAGGAGTGATGTCAGGAGAAACTGAGTCAGTGTGATAGAGAAGGAAGATATCGTCGGCATACTAGTGCGCAGAAATGCCCTGTTGTTGCACCAGGAGGGTGAGAGGAGCTAGGAAGACATTGAACAGGAGGGGTGCAAGGACAGACCCTTGAGGGACACCGCAGGGGAGGGGAGTAGAGGGAGAGGATAGAGAGCCCGAGGAAACTGAGAAGGAACGACCCGAGAGGAAGGACTGAAACCAGCAAAGCACGGTGCCGGAGAGGCCGGCGTCTTGTAAGCGTGAAAGAAGAGTGCGGTGGTCAACGAGGTCAAATGCAGCAGAAAGATCAAGTGAGACAGCAAGGGTGAAGGAACCACGATCATGAGCAGTGTGGA
This sequence comes from Ichthyophis bannanicus, assembly GCA_033557465.1. NCBI lineage: Eukaryota > Metazoa > Chordata > Amphibia > Gymnophiona > Ichthyophiidae > Ichthyophis > Ichthyophis bannanicus. Next base: position 75,218,696 of record CM066040.1, read on the forward strand.
GTTCGTCGAGAAGAGAGAGAATAACAGATTCTGTGCTGAACCCAGGACAAAAACCGGATTGACGAGGGTGCAAGGTAAGTGAGGCTTCAAGATGGGAGGACAGTTGGGAGAAAACAAGTTTTTCTAGAAGCTTAGAGAGGAAGGGCAGATTAGAAATTGGACGCCAGCTAGAAGGGGAAGAGGGGTCGAGGGAACTCTTCTTTAGGATAGGGTGGATAATAGCGTGCTTCCAAAGAGTAGGAAAGATACCAGAAGAGAGGCTGTTATTAATGATGGAGAGAAGAAAAGGGAAGAGGGCCAGGGAAGGGTCCAGGAGCCAGTGAGATGGGATGGGGTCAGAGGAACAGAAGGTTTTACGAACAGAGTGGAAGGCCTTGGAGAGAATGGGAGCAGAGATGGGCTCAAAGGAGTACCAGCAGTGAGAAAGAGGGGGGGATGCCCAGGGGAGAAAGCGGAGGGGAGGAATAGATATGGAATCAGAAGGAGGCGGGGAGAGGGGGGAAGACAGGAGGGGAAGGAGAGATGGAGGGAAAGCACTTTGGAGGAGAAAAAAGTGGCCAAAAGAGCAGGATCAGGGGAAACGGAGGGGGGAGACGGCGAGGAGAAAGAATGGGAAGCAGATAAAGAGCGGAGGACGGAGTACAACTGACGGGAAGAGTTGGCAGAGGTGGAGATGAGAGAGGAGAAGTAGTCTGTCTTGGCTGTGTCAAGGAGGAGGCGATAATGGCGATGACAGGCTCGAAAGTGATGCAAAAGGAGGGGGAGGGGTGCTTACGCCAGAGCCGTTCGGCCCGACGAAGATGACGACGCTGAAGGGAAAGGCCAGGATGAAACCAGGGGTGGCGGCGGGGGTGACGGGGGATAGAACGAGGCTGAAGAGGGGCTAGATCATCAAGGGTGGTTAGGAGGGTATCATTCCAAGTGCGTGTCTGGGTATTTACGGGAAGAAGATGAAAGTCTGGGGAAAAAAGGGTGGTAGAGGAGGGGAAATGTAGAAGGGTATTAGCGGTGATGCGACGGGTGAGGGCAGGTGGGGAGGAGACATTCGAGGGGGAGGGAGAGGGAGAGGGTAACGGTAGCGAAAGGGAAGAAAAAAGACAGGAGTGGTCAGTCCAGGAGAGGGGTAGGGAGAAAAAGGAGGAGAGACTGGGAGGAGAGTCCAGGGAGGAAATGAAAAGATCAAGAGTATGCCCAGCAGAGTGGGTGGGAAAAGGGACGAATTGGTGAAGGGAAAGATCGGCCAGGAGAGAGAGAAAAGCATGGTCACGTGAGGTAGAGGGAGAGTTGGCATGAATGTTGAAATCACCAAGTATTAGGAGCTGAGGGAAGAGAAGAGAAGCTTCGGATATAGTAGAGCGAAGGGAATCCCATGCAGGGGCAGAAAGGGACGGAGGAGCATAGATAAGAAGAAAATGGAGTGGAGGTGAGGTAGCAAGACGGAGGAGCAAAGATTCTGGATAATGAAGGACAGAGGAGGTTTGTTCCTGAAGGGAAAGGGAGGAACGGTCATGGGGAATGTTGGGGTCTTTGTGACTGTGTGTGCAAGGAGAACGTTGGGGACCGTGTGCTTCTCATCGGGAGTGTTGGGGGGCTGCGTGCATCCATGTTTGTGCCTTGGGGAGTGTCAGGGGCTTCATGTGTATATGTGGCATGCAGAACCTGGGAGGCTGTGTGCATATGTACGTGTGTTTGTGCGTGATGGGGAGTGTCGGTGGTGCACACTTGTGTGTGTTTATTTATTATTTATTTATTACAAATTCTTATATACCGCGCTATTTAGTATCAGTGCGGTTTACATTGTAACAACATTTTGCATTAGAACAAGATCTTTTGCTTACATTATAACAGGGATTGTAACTTGGAAGTAACAGGGTAACTATATACAGTTCAAACAAAGGAGCTTATAGATTATTTAAGTCATATTATGTAATAGAGTCGTAATATAGTCATGTTGATTGTGAATGTTCCTGATGGTGAATTCTTTGTAAGTCACTGGGGGTTATGTTGGTATGTCAGATGCTGTGTGGGTGAGAAGAGGTGTTGGATGTGAATGTACTAGGTTAGTGTGAGTAAAATAAAGGCAGAACAGGTGATGTTTAATAGCTTTTCTGAATTGCGAAAGGTCAGTAATTGATCTTATATGAGGTGGGAGATTGTTCCAGCACTTAGGAGCATATAGTGTAAATGCTCTGTTTCTAGTCGTTTGGGTACATTTAATGGACTCAGGTGGTATAGATAGCGTATTGCTAGTTGTTGATCTTCTTAGTCTGTTAGTGGGGATACTGGTCAGGAGTGATGAGAGGGATGTGGAAGATATCCAGTTAATTGCTTTAAATGATAGGATTAACGCCTTGTAGGTGACTCTGCATTGTACTGGTAGCCAGTGTAGGTCCATAAGTATGGGAGTTATGTGGTCTTTTCTGCAGATGCTGCAGAGAATGTGGGCTGCTGTGTTCATTGCCATTTGAAGAGGATTGAGAGTGCTCTTAGGGAGTCCATGTAGGATGATGTTGGCATAATCAAAGTGTGGCATTACGAGTGTCTGGAATATTGTTCTGAAGTCGTCCGGGGCTAGTAGAGGTTTGGCTCTCTCTCTGTCATGACCCCACTCCAAGGCTTCTTCCAGTTTCTCTGTCTCTCTCCGTTTCTCATAACCCCCCCCCCCCCCACACCAGCCTTCCCCCCAGTCTGTCTCTCTCATGACCCCTCCCAAGCTTCACCCAATGTATATGTGTGTGTGTGTGTGTGTCTCTCTCTCTCTCTCTCTCTCTGTGTCTTGCATAATCCTCACCCCCAGGCTTCACCCACTCTCTCTCTCTCTCTCTCTCATGCTCCCCTTCATCCAGTTCCTCTTTCATCGACCATTCTTGTCCCTGGCTTCAGAACCTCTACGATTTGGGTTTCCCTCACCACGATCGGCTTTCTGAGTGGTGGAACCTTGCGGCGCAGGAAAGTTGGACTGATATCCTGGTTTCGTGTCTTGCAAGACTTCAAACCATGAGATCAGTGCAAAGTCCCTGTATCTCTCTGCTCCACCATTCGGAGAACAGATTGCGGTGAGGGAAGCCTGAACTGTGGCATTGGCTCACATATGCACGTTTGCTTACACATGCACAACAAACATGTGTATGGACAGCCAGTTTCCCTGCCACCTGAACCTTCAGCAATAGGTGCCATGCCTTAGTGAAACACGCCTGAAAATGATAAAGGAGTTTTATAGAGAGAGATTATAGGGACTATAAATTTTATTTGTCCACTGCTATAATTTTTGCTGATTTTCAGTATCAGCTACAAAATTACTACTTTGTTTAATTTTAGCCAGTAAGGATGATACTTGACAAGGTGTGGATGCAAATCCTGCCAGTCACCATCCCAGACCCTATTTCCGGTGCTCTTAGCATATTATCTATTATGTGTGTCACAAAGCAAGTGTCAAGGGATTTGGGGGGGAGGGGTGTCAAGGGGACTGCAGGTGCTGGGGGTGGGTGTGCCGTGGGCAATGTTGGGGTCTTCGTGTCTGTGTGTGCAAGGAGAATGTTGGGGATTGTGAGAGAGAGAGAGACATCCGCACATCCTCATTTGTCTTTGACGTGAGACTTACTTGTGTTTCTTTTATGTTAGGTTTCCCTCTGACTACTCCAGCTGTGAAGGCAGGGTCAGGATCTGGTAATTTCCCTGAAGCCAGCGCTTGCTTTCCATCCTCCCACCTTGATGCCACCACCTTCCAGCATCTTTCCCATCATGTTCCTCAGCAGATTCCAGTGCACAACAGCTCTCCATACTTTCTTCAGAGAGCAGATCCCACCCTCCCAGTGTCCTGTGAGATGCCACTTCCAAGGGCTAACATCCTCGGAGATGCCTCTTCTGCTTCTTCAGGATACTACACTGCTACCAAACTAACAGGTATACATGCTAAGAGGGCTGCCGTTTAATGCCACCCGCAAGGGACAGAACTAGGAAAGGTACAAGCAGTGGAAATATGAGACTGCCAAACTATGCTAGATCCAAATGTTTGAGAGTATCAAATACCCTTGGGCAGACCCTCATGGTAGATCAAAATGTTTTCTTGCTGTATCTTTCTCACAATACATTAGATACTGTCTAGGTACTGATGAAAACAAGACGTTCCACCCAAAACTAATGAAGCCTATTTTCCAAGATGCACAAATTGCCAGCCTCCATGATCTGCAAATATGCATGGATCCAGAAATTCCCAACCACTCTCTGAATACTTACATCTGCTCTAACATGCCCTGATAATTTGGTGTGGCTAGGACACCGAACACAAAGGTTATTAAGAAAGTACAAACAAAGCCACACACACACATATGCCTAAGTCCCATAAATGTTCTCTCCCATTATCCCCATCTACTCCTCACACACTACCCCACCTACCTTACCACCCTCAAACTACTGCCCACTTCCCCCAGAACCACCTCATCCCCCATGAACAAAGCCACTTCCTCCCTTCTATCCTCTAAATCAAAACTGCACACAGAAGCAGCACAACCATACACACATGTGCACATGGAGGGGTTGGAAGGAATTCCATGAACCATGCTCCTCATGCTTTTCTCACTTATTATCATACTCAAGATAATCCCATTTACTGGCAAAGCACCTGGTCCTTGCTGCTTACATTCAGCACGGAACTGAAGCTGCCTCTGAGAATGCAGAACCCTTTCTCAGATAGAAACAATGGCCACTGCATAGCCAGAGACGACTTCTTGCCCAAACATGGAAAACCTTCAGCCGTTGTACGAGTATTAATCCAGAACTGATTTGCTGAATGTAATAAACAGTATGTAATCTGTCTAATGCATGCAAATATTAGTGGTCAACAAATTTTTACAAAAGTCATGTTACTGAAATAAAGTCATTTCTTATCAATTTTTATATGCTGAACACGAATATGATAGTGAAATTGCAAAGTTGGCTCTAGTTTTTTTGTAATCTACAAGAATTAATGTTTACATCATGAAATGCATGTCAATAGTAAATATAATAGGCCTTCGGTTAATACCTGTAAAAAACCAAGTCATACACTACTTCTTAGATTTTTTCGCCTGTCTCTTGTACAGCTGTTCGGGAGCTTCTCTGGGGAGTGTCCAGCAGTTGTCAGCCAGCATTGTAGTGGACCATTTTCCCTGGTATCTTTGCTCCATCGTTGCAATATCCTGGTGAAAACGTTCGCCCTGTTCATCATTAACCATACCACAGTTGTCAGGAAAGAAGTCAAGATGGGAATAAGGAAATGGATCTTTAGAGACATTGCAGCCAAGTTTCTGATACTGCATCAGCATATCTTCTACTAGTTCCTTGTAGTTTTCTGCCCTAACAATCCCGAGAAAGTTTGTTGACACTAGGCGAAAAACATTCCATGCTTGTTTCACATCACCCTGCAGCAAGTTGTTGAACAGGTTATCTTTGAAGAGCTCTCGAATCTGAGGACCCACAAAAACTCCCTCTTTAATCTTTGCTTCACTGAGTCGAGGGAATTTTTCATGCAGGTATCGGAAAGCTGGCGAAGTGCGGTCCATGGCTTTCACAAAGTTTTTCATCAAACCTAGTTTGATGTGAAGGGGTGGTAGCAGGATTTTGTAAGCCTCAACCAGAGCTGGGTGCTGGATATTCTTCTCTCCAACTGTTACATTTTGTCTGCGATTCCATTCCTTCTGCAAGTAGTGCCAATCCCTTGCTCGGCTATCCCACTCACATAAGAAACACATGTATTTTATATATCCCTGCTGCAGTCCCATTAAAAGGGCAACTACCTTCATGTCACCACAGAGGTGCCAGCTGTACTTGTTATAGTTAATGGAAGTCAGTAGATGCTTTAAGTTATCGTATATCTCTTTCATGTGGACGGCATGCACTACTGGAATAGATGGAAGATGGTTTCCATTGTTCAAAAGCACAGCCATCAGACTCAGTTTTGAAGAGTCTATAAATAGTCTCCAGTCTTGTGGGTCATGAGTGATTTTTAAGACATTCATGAGGCTTTCAATATCGGAACAGAATACCAGATTACTTTCCTTTCTGAAGAAAGGCTCCAACTGCTGGTGGCGCTTTCGATATGAAGTAATGTTGACATCTTCTTTTAGAAGATTCCATTTTTGGAGTCTTGATCCTAGCAATTCTGCCTTGTTCTTGGATAAGTCCAAATCATGAACCAGGTCATTCAGTTCTTCCTGTGTTATTCTGTGTGGAATTGATAATGCATCCCAGTGAAAATCTAGGTCACTGCATGCTGACGGACCAGGAGAAGAACAGGTCGGCTCACCCTTGTCCTCATCAGATGAATCAAGAGAATATTCTGATGGAGGTTCTGGAATAGGAAGTCCCTCACCATGTGGAACTGGTCTCAATGCAGACGGAATGTTTGGGTAGACTATGCTTGACTTCTTTTGCTTTGTTATTCCACTGGAAAGAGGAGGAACCAAGCAGAAGTAACAGTTATTTGTGTGGTTGCTTGGCTCTCTCCACACCATGGGGACTGCAAACAGCATTGATGGTCTTTAGCAATTCAACCACTGTGAAAGCTGTGTTGTACATGTAGTGCAGCATATATGCGGGGCCCAAGGCTTGTCTTGGTCACCAATCTTGCATCCGAAGTAAAGATGGTATGCCTTCTTCAGTTGAGAAGTGATACTTTTCTTCTGGTTGGCAAATGTCACTTCCCCACAAAAGTAGCAGAAATTGTCAACAGTATTAACGCACTTTTGCAGCATTACTGTTCTGTATTGTACCTAAATGGCTAAAATTATATGATTAATAAAAGTTACATGTAGCAGTAGCTTAAACTGTCTCGCACACAGTCTAAAATATTTTAAATGCTCAACCTTTCCTTCAGCAGCCGTCTGGCAGTAGTATTGCATTGCATCAGAAAATGATGCAATCAACTCTGGATGATGTGTGCATACTGGTATTATGCAATGTGATGCAATATTACATCATTCAAGGCTTATTTGGGATGTTGTTGATGTCCTACAGGATAAAATTACACGGTGAAACGTCAAAAATGAACTACATGCAATATCTTCAAAACGAGAGCCAATACATTTTTTTTAATGTTATATTCATGTTCAGCTCACCAAGATACTACAGATTAGGGCCTTTTAAAGTCAGTAACGATTTCAATGTTGACCAGTGTATGTAGCAAAGTATATGAATCCTGTCTCATGTATGTAAGTACAGCAACAAACAGTGCGCACCCTGCCTCATGTATGCCAGACACTACCTGCATCAGGAAAGGTTTACAGCATACAGTGCCTGTTTCTTCCAAGCCAGTAATGCCCAATGGTAGTGTGAGCAACCTGTTCAAGTCCCTTGATCTCTACTCTTGTTTTTAAGGTGGGGGAATTTCAGGCAGAGATCTATTTGAGGAGCATCTTAATGAAATTAAAAGCCTGCGCCAGCGGCTAGAGGATTCCATCTCCACCAATAGTCGTCTGAGGCGTCAGCTGGAAGATCGCCTCAAGGTCACTGCAAATGGAAATGGTAAGGTCACAGTTTAGAGCTACAAGTTTAAAGTCCTGACTCTGCTATTGATTCCCCGTCTGATCTTAAGCAAGTTGCTGTTCTTCCTATGTGGCAGGTCCATGCCAGACTCTCCCTCTGACTACTGGAATGCACCAATGGTGACTAAAGGAAAACAGGATGATTTCATGAGTAGAGAGGACAATATTCAAAGTGATTTCCATGAGTAAAAGTGTTTTATCTGTGTGAACGGGCTTTCTGAACATATTACTCGGTTTGCAGGTAACAGTGCACGTGTAGTTCCACAACGCACATACTTGTACCTGTATCAAAGAGGAGGTGTTGCCAGGACAGGGTTAGGTCAGAGAAGGACACAGTGTCCATACTCTTGGATTTCCAAAAGTATGCACGTTGTTTTAGCATGATAAAGCAGGTGCCAACGTCTGGGGGTACTTCATCCTTAGGTAGTCTTCAAAGTGAAGGTGTGTGTGGACTTTGCAGCAATGCAGGAAGGCTGAAGGCTGCCCCAGAGATGATAATAACAGATCTGATCAATGGAGTAAGATCAGTCAAGTTAGACAGCCACAGGAAGACTGAACCCAATCATCCGATGGCTTTTCTAATTTGGCATCTAAGGGCTGATCTGCACATATAGCCATTGGCTAGTGGCATAAATTCCACCCAAGCAGTCCCCAGAATGCGGAGGGGGGGCCTGGGAAGGAAGGGAGCCCATTTTGTTTGCCATACTTCTTCCACCCCAGGCCTGGCGTCTGTTATCTCCCAGGCTGAAGTCTCATGATAACAGCCGTATTGTGAGACTTCGACCTGGGAGGAACGCTTGCCAGGCTTAGAGTGGAGGCAGCACGGCAAATAAATTAACCTAGGTTTACCACATGGGAGGGGAGGCAGGTGCTACAATGGGGGGGATTACTGTGGGGTGGGAACGACAATGGGGGGGGGGTCACCACTGCAAGGGTAGAGATCTAGTGGGGGCCTGTCTTTAGAACTTTCACCACTGCCATTAGCCAACTATCAGCCATATATTTATATCATTAATACTTTTAAAAGAAGTAACAATGTCTTTGACTGATTTTGTTCAGAAAAAAATTGTGAATCCCCTAAGATGGTCTGTACTTTAGCACCATTTAAACTGAAAACATAATAAGGGCTTGTTGGACCTTTGACCCAGTATGGCATACCTTATGCAAATCTAAACCCAGATAAGGGAGAAAGATAACCTCACTGAATTGTGGTGAGGAAACCACGGCTGACTATAGAAATGCACAGGAAAAAGGGTCCTGTCACTTTAATTCAGGTTGTATCAAAGGTTTCCCCAGTAACCAGGAGTCTGAGACTCAGAAGCTAGTCATCCCTAAGCCCCGCCCACAGCAGCACGTCAGAGAGAAGCTGGTCCCTAGTCACATGTGCTGGGAGCAGGGTGTGCCTCAAAGAGAAGGAAAGTTTAAAAAGCTGATTCACAGAACAGAAGTTAGTTCACGAGGTTCAGGGAGTTCACGAAGTTCACGAGGTTCAGGGAGTTCACGAGGTTCACGAGGTTCAAAGAGTTCAGAAGAGGGGCCAACACGGAGTCCAGGAGGCAGAGCAAGTAAGAGAGTGTTTGCAGAGCCTGAGAGACAGAGTGTGAGAAATACTATTTGCTGTGAAGAGGAGATTGATGAGAGATTGCCAGACACAGCTGGGAATGAGAGGCTGGTGTCAGCAAACGGAAGGTCTGCACTTGAAGAAAAGCATGACTGGTTTGCAGGACGGAGGGAATCCCTAAATACCTCAGAACCAAGGCAAGTCTGTCCTTCTCAATGCCTACAGAGGAAAAGCCCCAGAGAATTACCCATAGGAGAGAAAGCTAAGTTTAAGCATAGCCAGAGTCCCAGGAAAAAGAGAGACAGCTGGTCTAATCAGCACGTAGCTCAGCTAACAGACGAGTTGCTGCAGAAGCAGACTTTACTGAGAAGGCTAAGTGATTTAATAAAGAATGAAAATACTCAGCTCTCTGTGCAGATACCTTATGCCATAAGTGAGGGTGATAGAGAGGAAGAAATGGACACAACGAATGTGGATAATAGCATTATGGATTGTCAGTGTACTATGTGTTTTACCTCTGACGGTGAAGAATCCTAGAAAAGCCATTATAGCTGTGCCATGCTCAGGAAGCACGTTAATTTGTGAAGACGTCACAAACTGCAAGAAACAGCTGACTGTGCTGACAAAGTGAAAAGCTAAGTTACATGTTTAAGGAACATTTAAAAGTTTTGTTTGGACAACAAGAAGTTGTTCCTGTCTAAGAAGAAAGCATTTATCTGTTTAAAGTTCTGAAAGTGCCAATTTGATTTCTCAAGCAAAGTGATGCCTATTTCTGTTGGAAGTTATATTGCAAAGCATAATTTGTTCCTGTTGTTTTGAAGCAGTACCGTGGATTAAAAATCCTTTCCATACTTTATGCCTCACGCCTCCTGTGTATGAAGAAACCCTGATTACATTAAAAGAAATATTCTCTGTCTTGTGCCTAAACCCTCGGATCACAACTCCTTTGCTTTAGGATAAACTACGATTCCCATCAGCCCTTCTGGCAGCCATTACAGGGAGTCTTGTCTTAAGGCTAAAAGGCGACCTCACCTGCAGCCAGTTACCTACCTGGCCAGGAGGGGGCGACAGAATGCATACCTCAAACAGAAAGGATAGATTCTGATGATTTATTCATCATCAAATTTAACGATAAGGCTCTTTGTGTGAAAAAGCCTGTGAAACGTACATGCATATGCCCCAATTATATAAAATGCAAACTTATCTCGCACCTCTGCCCAAACTCCTCCCCCTGAGCACACCCATCTGCAAGGATGCACCTCCTTACTGCTAGCCATGATTTAATTTTGTAAGATGCCTATTATGTAGGAAAAAGGTTTATCAACTTACCTCCATATAGGGGCCTATTTTCAAAAGTCCTTATATGGATAACCACAGAGCAGTGGCATTCCAAGTCCTGTGGGCACTTGGGGCAGGAACTCCTTCCATGTGATGCCCAGCACCTCCCCCCCCCCCAATCAGACACACAAGGCAGAGCCAGAGAGGCAAACTCAACTTAAAGCCGTGGGTGGCTTGCCACGCTGCCTCCACTTCAGGCCTGGCAGCAGTTCCCGGAAGAGAAGAGCCGCTAGATCTGGAGTAGAGGCAGCGCAGCAAGCCACCCATGGCTTTAAGTTGAGTTCGCTGCGCTCGCTCCACCGTGTGAGCCCAATGAGGGCCAAAGTTTCTGAAGGGAAATGTGAGAGACTGATCTTACTAGATCCCTCTTTCTGTCACTAATATCCCAATGCCTCTATCCCCTGATTACAGAAAATGTTTGTTACTGAAAGTAGGGTTCATGTATTTTTTAACACACGGATCTTTATTTTTGAATCTTTTTGTTGAATAATGAAACTGTATCCTTTTGGTCAGATTTACTTATTTAATGACTTTATCCTTCTCTCTTACCAGGATTTAGATTAAGATCTAATCATGTTTTTAGTATAAATTGTGCTAAAATACAGACCATCCTAGGAGGTTTTCAAACGTTTTCTCAGCACTGTACAACGATTGTTCTCCTCTACTATGGCCGAAAAACATCTCCATGGTCATTTGCCTTGGTTCCTTCTAAATGAATAAATCTGAGGCAAGAATAAACCTTGGTTGCTCTCTGCGGCCGCGATGCTCCATTGGATTTAGCAGATTTTTCTTCCAGCTCCTCAGTTCTTCCTTGGCGTTATTCCCTCCCAATATCTAAATCCCTCCCCGCCTTCTCCTTCTTATTTCACCCACACTGCCTAACACCGTCCTGTCCCTTTTGCTTAATCCGTTACCATTTTCTTCCAGATTGCAACTGTCTCTTCGTCCTCCTCCACCGCTTTTCGTTAACCCCTTGGTTCCTTTAGTCTCAAAGGGGGTAATTTTAGAAGCCCTAGTCATGAGTTGGACGTCTGAAAATAGACCCCTAGATGTTCAAATTACAGAGACATGCCCAGAGACATTTTAGATGCCAGGTTTATAGGCATCTCCAGCAAGAGCGCATCCATGCTTCATGGGGGGGGGGGGGTGGTCAAGGCGTGTCTGAGGCAATCCAGTAAAGATACACGCGTGTGCCCGATCTCAGAAACTGCAAGCATGTCTCATTCCACCAGCAGCAATATCGTGTCGATTCCTGCTCCAGGGCGTAAATAGACATCAGAAAAGCTCTCGTTCTACCACCGAAACACCTAGAATATGTAAAAGAAAAGGTACTCTGATATCCCCAATATTTTTCACAACCATAAAGAAAGCTGAAAGAAAACGAGGACATTTGTTTTCTGGTGAGCACACCAATGCACATTACTTGCAAAATAGCAGGCAGGGATGTGCACGCAGTGTGGATAGATGTCCCTGTCCTAAAGTTTGGTTGTGGAGATGTCTTTGTGGCTATGGCCACCACCGTTAGGTTCTAAAATCAGGCTGAAACTAGCATATGGTCAGCCTTTCTTCATTCTTTTTGACCTGGACATCCCAGATTGCACCTAGATGTCATTTCTAAAACGTGCCTTTTAGTATTCGCTCCTAGTCCTGGAGAGCCACCAAGGTGTTACATTTTCAGGATATCCCTAATGAATATGCATGTGAGAGATCTGCATGCCTATTACCTTCATTGCATGCAAATTCCTTTCAGGCTATTCATTAGGGATATCCTGAAATCCTGACTCTTTAGCAGCCCTCCAGGACCGGGAGTGACTATCGCTGCTCGTCTAATCCATTCTCCTCTCTCTTCCTATTCCACTACGTTTCTCACTGCTTCCTTCCGCCACCCTGCATTTTCTCCATTTCTTTGCAGAAACCCTCTTCCAAACGCTGCCCTCCATTTCCTCTCCCTTCATATGCACCCATCACCTTTATCCCATCTTTTCTTCCTTATCCCATGTACTTGATGTTCCCCATTTCTCTTCGCCCAAGCATGTCCCATACAGTCTGCCCAAACTGATGTGCTACCATTTCTATTTATCCCATACCTTTCTTCTTTGTGGGCTCCTTGCACCTTCCGTCTGTACCCCTTCCTCATTGCAGCACCCCTCTTCTCTTCACATGATCCCCTCTGCCCAGAGCTTGCAAACCTACGCACACCATTGATCTAGCAGCACCCAGACCTGTAGAGAACCCTGCAGCCATCATTTTCCACTCGGTTTACAAAAGTGTTGTTTATTTTTACTAGCGCACAAATCATCTCTGCGCATGATTGTATGCACAGCTCCAAATCTCCTTGAATTGAGACTTGGAGAAAGATGACTGAGGGGAGATATGAAGAGGTCTATAAAATCAGGAGTGGAGTGGAACGGGTAAATGTGAATGAATTGTTTATTCTTCAAACAAAAGTACAAAGGTTAGGAACACTCCACAAAGTTACTAAGTAAACATTTAAAACAAATCAAAGACCATCTTTTTTCATTTAGTGCATAATTAAGCGCTGGAATTCATTGCTGGGGGATTTGGTAAAAGCAGTTAGCATGGCTGGAACTAAAGAAGGTTTGGACAAACTCCTGGAAGAAAAGTCCATAAATAGTTCTGAAGGTAGATATGGGAAAATCCATTGCTTATACCTTGTGATAAGCAGCATGACATCTGTCTACTTTTTGGGATCCTGCCGGTTATTTGTGCATTGAATTGGAAAGAAGATATTGGGCTGATGGAGCTTTGGTGTGACCCGGTTTGGCAGATTGTATGTCCTTATGATATGCTGCCAGGTTTTCTCATTCGTTTATCACAATGTGTTGCAGGACCTCCCACCAATATTTACATCCAAGGACTGGAGTCTTTGCCTCAGCTTTCCAGTGAGAACCGAGCACTGAGAGAGGAGAATCTGAATCTCCAGTTGCAGCTCAGTCAACTCTCTAGAGGTATGTTGAAAAGACAAGAATAGGTTTGTCCAGTCTGAACTTGGGTTCTCCCTGCAACGGAGACTGCTCAGTGAGGACTAAAGTCCACAAAAGAGGTAGAAAGTCCACACATTTGGCTCCTGTGTTTGTGTTTAGATGTTGATAAAACTGCCAAATTCTGCTATGATCCAGGAGTCTAGCATGTACCCAGCCCTCTTGTGGGGTGTCTTACATTGCTTTATGCAAGCTGTCAGTCTTCTTCCCATCAGCATTTGTCTCCTGTTCTTTTGCAAGATCACTGCAGGGAGCTGGGTCAGCTGAAGGAGGGGCTGCTCTCTGCCAGATCTAGGCTGAAGAACACTGAGATGGAACTGGAGCAGCTGAGAGAAGAGAGCAGAAAACTGCAGGAAGACGAAAAGAAGCAGAAAGAAGAGATCTTGCACCTCCGTGGGGAACATCTGTCGGACCAAGAGAGAAGTAACAGGTAACTCAGCAAAGGAAGCGCATATAACCCACAGGAGCTGCAAGGTAACTGGTACTGAGGAGAGAAACAGAAACATGACGGCAGAAAAAGACCACATGGCCTATCTAGTCTGCCCTTCCATATCAACTACAATAGTCCACTTTTTACCTTCAGAGATCCTCTGTGTTTGTCCCATGCTTTTTTGAATTCAGATACCATCCTTATCTCTATCACCTCCACCGGGAGACTATTCCACAGATCCACCACTCTTTCCGTAAAGAAATATTTCCGCATATCACTCCTGAATCTATCTCCCTTCACCCTCATCCCATGTCCCCTCATAGCAGAACTTGCTTTCAATTGAAAGAGGCTCTCCCCCTGTACATTTATGCCACGGAGGTATTTAAACGTCTCAATCATATCACCTCTATCCCGCCTTTCCTCTAAGGTGTACACATTAAGATCCTTCAGTCTGTCCTCATATGCTTTATAATGAAGACCACAAACCATTTTAGTAGCCACCGGTGCTCTGTACTGACTCCATCCTGTTTAAATCCTTTTGAAGGTGCGGTCTCCAGAATTGCACACAATACTCCAAATGAGGTCGCACCAAAGACTTATACAGAGGCACTATCACCTCCTTTTTTTCTGCTGGCCATTCCTCTCCCTATGCACCCAAGCATCCTTCTAGCTTTTGCCGTCATCTTTTCTACGTGTTTAGCTACTTTAAGATCATCAGACACAATTACACCACTATAGAAAGGAAGTGGGACAACTGGAACTACTCTCTTTTGTGCACTCTATCTTATGGTCTTTATTTGGAATCCGCAAAGAACGAATCTGCTTGGATTGGTGGAATACAAATGTGTTATGTACCTAAATGCACAGGACCTGGAAACCAGCTGGTGCTAGCAGCAGAGAAAGCATGGATACCCACAAGAAGCAGAGGCCAACTTCTTATAGTGCATGTCAGAAAGCAGATGGGTTTGACATACATTGATAATCAAAAACCCATTTTGTTGAACACAATACACATTGTCAAAGGATAATAAAATGCAGGGGGCATATTCAAAGTATTTCGGGCAATTGTCAGCAGCTGCTGAATATTACCACAGACTGCGTAAAAAATGCCCAGTTAAACTGGGGTCACCTCTGGGAGTATAACTTAACTAGTTAAAGTTCGGACAGCTATTGAGATGACCTGTTATTGCTATCTGGTTAGTGGCTCAATATCTCCACTAACCAGATAGCAACCCGCTGTCTGTTGAACCCAGATATTCAGCGTCATATGCCAGATAACGTTTAGCACTGGATATTTGGCAGCCAGGTGCTTTGAACAGCTTAGCCACTACCACTGAGTACTGGCCACTGTGTTTCTCAAACTAGCATTTTCATCTACTTGCACGATTAATGTGCTGCAGCAAATCGAAAGAGCTCTCAATACCTGCATAGTGAGAACAGAGAAGAGTAGTTGCTAAGAAAATCTTATCCATAATGGTCTCTATGTAATAAAGTGTGCTAGCTTGGCACACACACAACTCACATTTTAATGCACATTTTTTGCATGCTAAATTTACTATAAAATATATAGTAAGGATTTCAGCATGCAGTAATGTGTACTAAAAACCTTTCATTTTAGTTCACTAATTAGAAACCATTATAAAGAACAAACCCTCACTTGGTTTGCAGCTTGTCGTGCTGTGAGGGCTTGTGTGCATCAGTGATGCTGAGAGCTAAACTATCGGTAGTTTAACTACTGGCAGGGTCTCCCAAGATGGACAGGTCTCAGCTGAGGTGCCAGGCCAAGACAAACCACCCATCTTGAGCAGCAGCAGAATGGGATAGTGTTGACAGCGGAGGATCACATTTCTGTGACAACGGCAACAACACCAAACTTAAACTGCGCGGAGGAAAGGCCCAGCAATCTACTTCTGTATCTTGCCATGAAAACCCAATGGATAGTTACAACAAAACAAATTGTGCTATAGTGCTGGAAGATGAGACCCCCAGGTCGGAAGGCACTCAACTAGCTACTGGAGAAGAGCTGAAGACTTTTCAGGGAAAAGCCAGCATTTATGATGTGGTTGGATCAAAGCCGTCGGGACGTCTGACTGCTGATGTAGCTGTGCATGAAATGAGAGTCAGAAGCTGTAAAGATGTCTTACACATTGGAACATGGAACGTACGAAGCATGAACCAAGGGAAGTTGGAGGTGGTCAAGAATGAAATGGAACGTGCACAACTTGATTTGTTGGGTGTCAGCGAACTGAAATGGACTGGCATCAGGAACTTTGCATCAGATGATCACATGGTCTACTATGCTGGAAATGAAAGACAAAGAAGAAATGGTGTTGCATTTATAATAAAGAAGAAACTTGCAAGAACTGTAAGGAAATACAATGCAGTCAGCGAACGCTTAATCTCTATTCATCTACGAGGAATGCCTATCAACACAACTATAATTCAAGTATATGCCCCAACAACAGCTGCAGAAGAGAATGAAATTGAAAAGTTCTATGAACAAGTGCAAGCTGAAATTGACAGAACATGCAAACAGGATATCCTGCTAGTCATAGGTGACTGGAACGCAAAAGTTGGCAACAAAGAAGAAGACAAAGTAGTTGGAAAATATGGACTTGGCAACAGAAATGAAGCAGGAGAAAGACTGATAGAATTCTGCAAGACCAACCATCTATTCATCTCAAACACCTTCTTCCAGCAACACAAGCGGCAACTGTACACATGGACTTCACCTAATGGATGGTATAAAAATCAAATTGACTACATCTGTGGAAGTCAACGATGGAAAAGCTCTGTAACATCAACAAAAACAAAACCTGGAGCTGACTGTGGTGCAGGTCATCAACTACTAGTATGCAAACTCAAGCTAAAGTTGAAAAAGAGCAAACCACTCATGAATGCAGCAAAATATGACTGAGAATATACCACTGGAATTTAAAGACTGCCTGCAAAATCGATTTGCTGCTTTAGATACAAATGACAGAGCTCCAGCAAAGTTATGGAACGACATCAAGAAGGTTGTGTTGGAAGAAAGCGAGAAGTCTCTACAAAAGGTGAAAAAGCGAAAACGGCCAAAATGGATGTCGAAAGAAACTAGGAAAATTGCCCAGAAACGCAGAGAAGCTAAAGCCAGAGGAGAAAGAAAGACAATTGCAGAACTCGACAGAGATTTCCAACATGCAGCAAGACAGGACAAGGAAAAGTACTACAATGATGCATGCAAGGAAATAGAAGCAGAAACTATTAGAGGAAGAACAAGAATCGCTTTCCTAAAGCTACGAGAGTTAAAGAAAAGGTTCCAGCCTCAAATTGGAATGTTACAGGATGCTCAAGATTCTATGTTGAATGATGCTGGAAAGATCAAGAAAAGGTGGAAGGAATATACAGAGTTTTTATATGATAAAGATCAAGTGGACCAACAGCCGTTTCAACCTGTACCTTATGATCGGGAACCATTGGTGATGAAAGAAGAATTGAAAGCAGCATTGAAAGCCTTATCAAAGAACAAAGCACCAGGCATTGATAGCATTCCCATAGAAGTATTACAGCAATCTGATGCAGCTGTTACCGTACTTACAAGGCTCTGCCAAGAAATATGGAAGACAACATCATGGCCAACTGACTGGAAAAGATCTGTGTTTATACCAATACTAAAGAAAGGTGATTCAACTGACTATGGAAATTATCCCACAATCGCTCTGATCCCACATGCCAGCAAGATTCTACTGTAGATTATTCAAAAGAGACTACAACCATACCTGGAACAAGAACTACCTGAAGTGCAAGCAGGGTTCAGGAAAGGGCAAAGAACGAGAGACATTATTGCGGATGTGAGTTGGATCCTTGAAAAGACTAAAGAATACCAAAAGGATATCTATTTATACTTTATCGACCATAGCAAGGCGTTTGACTGTGTAAACCGTGAGAAACTCTGGGCCACATTAAGAAGCATGGGTATACCAGAACACCTGATTGTTCTCTTGCACAATCTGTACATTGATCAAGAAGCAACAGTTCAAACGGAACAAAGAGAAACACAATGGTTTAAAATAAGCAAAGGTGTAAGACAAGGCTGCATACTTTCCCCCTACCTGTTTAATTTATATGCATAACAAATCATCAGAGAAGCAGGTTTGTATAAAGACAACAGAGGTGTGAAGATGATCTGAAACATTTGCTTCTTACAATCAAAGAACATAGTCTCAAAATGGGCCTGCACCTTCATGTAAAGAAGACAAAGATCATGACAACTGGCATAATCAACAGGTTCATCGTTGAAGGAGAAGAAATTGACATCATGAATAACTTTAACCTACTTGGATCAACTATCAATAAAGAAGCAGCAAGCAGTCAAGAAATCAGACGACGCATTGCTCTTGGCAGAATGGCTATGAAAGACCTAGATAAGATTCTCAAGAGCAGAAATGTCTCTCTCCATACAAAGATTCGACTTGTTCAAGCCCAGGTATTTTCAATAACATCATGGATGTGAAAGCTGGACAGTGAAAAAGATAGGAAGAAAATTGATGCCTTTGAATTATGGTGCTGGCGGCGAATACTGTGTATACCATGGACTGCCCGAAGAACAAACCAGTCAGTACTAGAGGAGATCAAACCTAAGCTTTCTTTAGAAGCTCAGATGACAAGACTTTGACTTTCATACTTTGGACACATCATGCGAAGAGAGAGATCATTAGAGAAAGACATCATGCTTGGTCAACGCAAAAGAGGAAGGCCAGCAATGAGATGGATTGATACAATAACAGCAGCTACGGGTCTGTCAACAATGAGCCGCCTGACTGAAGACTGAACATAATTTAGGATAACTATCCAGAGGGTCGCCATACGTCGACTCTGACTCGACGGCACTTAACAACATAAAGAACAAAATTACTGAACCTGTAGATAGCCATGGTTTAATGGGAGAAAGACAACATGGCTTTAGCCAAGGAAGGTCTTGTCTTACTAATCTGTTATATTTTTTTGAAGGTGTGAATAAACAAGTAGACAAAGGTGAGCTAGTCAATACACTATATCTCAATTTTCAGAAAACCTTTGAAAAGATCCCTCATGAGAGAGACTTGGCAAAATTAAGTCATGGGATAGGAGGCAGTGTAGTATTAGTATTGAGGATCAGGAACTAGTTAAAAGAAAGCAGAGGGTGGGGCTAAATGGCCAATTTTTTCAATGGAGAAAGGTGAATAGTGATGTACCCCAGGGATCTGTGCTGGGTCCACTGCTTTTTAACATATCGTAAATGACCTGGAAATGGGAACAACGTAGAAACATAGAAATATGACGACAGAAAAAGACCGCATGGCCTATCTAATCTGTTCTTCAATATCAACAATTACAACAGTCCCCTTTTTTCCTTTAGAGATCCTCTGTGTTTGTCCCATGCTTTTTTGTATTCAGATACTGTCCTCATCTCTACCACCTCCACTGGGAGACTATTCCATGGATCCACCACTCTTTTCGTAAAGAAATATTTCCACATATCACTCCTCAATCTATCACCCTTCACCATGGAGGGAGTGCCAAAGCAAAAACTGAACAGAATGAAACCACAATGCAGCCCTGGAGATGGAGGCTCTCCAGGAACAAGCAGGAATAAGTCTCCACATATGGGTGACGTCGGTATAGATGGAGCCTGCGCGGGAACACTCCCCAGGATCCAATAGGAAAGCTTTTGGGAGCACCCACTGCACTTGCGTAGCTGCCCTCCCGCCTTTCCAGCTCTCCCTCCTCAGTTCTTCGTTTTCCGCGGAGCCGACAAGAAGCAATTCCTGTCACTGCAGAAAATCTGATTTTTTTTCTTATTTTTTTGTGGTCGTGTCTGCCTTCCCATCGATGCTGGTACCGACCCTGTCAGTGCTCATTTTCTTTCTTTCTTTCTGTAAAAAAAACAAAAACAAAACCGTTTTTAAAGGGAGAATCCCTTCCCTCACGACGCATCGACGCCATCTTAGACTTAGGCCTTGTTTTCCAAAATGGGCAAACCAGCTAGTGGTTTTAAAAAGTGTTCCAAATGTAGCAGTACAATTTCAGGTCAGTAACTACGCTATCGTGGTTTCAGGTGCAATTGCCATTGCTATCAGTCCCTGAAAGGGGCACCAGCAGCGGCAATGGCACAGGGAGTTGCTCCTGGAGGCCCGGCACTCCAGGCAGCCACCTAGCTTATCTAATGGTAGCGCCAGCCATGACTGTACCTTAATGTAACTTTATCTTTATTCCGTCATTTGATATACCGCCCAGGCAGTGGAATCAGGGCGGTAGAAAAATAACAATAATATTGCAGAGTCAGAAAATAAAAGATCACCTTGAACTGGCAAAGCGTAAGCTAAATACTTATAAATCAATTAAACAATATGTAAATACTTTTGCTAAAATGCATATAGAAACATAGAAACAAAATGGCAGATAAAGACGGTATGGCCTATCCATTCTGCTCTTGCATACCAATAGAAAATGTTTTATAATGAAAAAAAAGAAGTTTTTCAGAAATTTTTCTTGCAAAATATTTGATACATCTCTAATCATAGAGAGGGTAATTTTGTAACTGATACCTAAACAAAAATGTTTAGCGGTATAGAAATCCAGCTAAATAAAATAAATAAGCATTATTTATTTATTTACTTATTTTACCTTATGCCTATCTTATAAAAGCACCTCACATATATCAAAAAATCCCAACATGCTCTTTTTTTTCACAATATCAATCAAAAATAAATTCACAGATATTAATATAATTTGAGAGGTATCAATCAGGCACCGGAGTAGCCACTTTAACAAGGCTTAGCAAACAATACATTTCTCATTCCTTGCCTCTATTATTTTTCACAGAAATTTACTGTCAAGGTGGGAAAACCTTTTACATAAACCACCTTTCTATGTGAAAAAAAAACACAAACAGGGCTGGGTACTTATCTTTTTCCATGTAACGTATCTGTGAATTTGCCTTTGATTGATATTGCGAAAGAAGAGTATGTTTATCGTGATTCAAACATGGTGTTTTTTAATTTTATAAAGACAATATAGGTGTTTATGTGCCTTTAGAAAATAGTCTTCTAAACTAATTCCAGTAGTGTATAAATTTCCATCTGCTCCTAATGTACTTGGCTATTTTATGAAATACATATGTACATCGTAACTCTGCACCCAAACTACATCCCTGAGAATGTCTGTGTGCAGATTGCATTAAAGTAGGCTCAGTTATTCAGCGTGCCTATATGTTACACATTTGTACCACTGCATAAGCTTATAAGGGCCATTCTTCACATCTGATCCATGCATTACACTCAGAAAATGCTTTATAAAATTATCCCTATGGCGACCGGAAGCAAACTTGCTTTTGTTGTGAGGAATCTCTTTAGCAAAGCTGAGATTTAGTCCGGCTTCTGAAAAGAGCAGGTATGTCGTCGGCTGAGGAAGTCCATCTCTTGTGCTGTACTCACTCTCTTACATGAACTTTGTCTTTTCCTAGGCTACAGCACAAGGTGACACTCCTCAGCCAGCAGCTGAATGAGGATCAGCAACTTCTGCAGTCTCTGCAGTCAGAGTTACAGGTGTATGAACGTCTCTATGGCACCTCTAAACTGGTGCTGTCAGGTAAGAAACCGTGCCAAGAGAAACGGTGATCTCTTCTGGTTTGTGACCAATTGTCATCCTTTGGACTTTACTGGGCGTCATCTGTGGGCAACGTGCTTTTCAGGCACCGTCCACGGCTGGAGATCCATTGGAGATCTCACATATCTCTCTCCTTTTTCTCCATCATTTCAGTGCTATTCATATTCTTAGCATATCATTATAAGTATTTCTAAGGCAAATGAAAATAATCACAAAAGGGGAGGGAAAACAAGAGGGGAGACCACTGTAAAGTCCTTGATCAACAAACTTCAGGTCGTATGGTCGTTATTAAATCTGAGGCTTGTGGATCAAATTGGGGCACAGAACCAAGAAGACAGCCAAAAATAAGTCCATTTGGTTGGACTTGATAAAGTGGATATATTCAAAACACACACATACTCCTTTCTTCCTTTTTCCCTCTTCCCCCCCCCCCCCCCCCGCTTCCTTTAAAGTTTCCAAAAAATGATGGCTTGCCTGAAGAAGCCAATGCTGGGGATTCCTACACTTTACTTACCCCGCACCTAGGAGTATGTTTACTAAACCGTCTTAATGTTACCGACGTTAGTTGCAGTCTTACTGTGACGAATGCCATATAAGGTAGTGGGCGTTCCGGTCTTAAGGTAGCATTTTGGGTTATCGCGCGATAAAGTCCGCCGTGGCACGTTAACGCGCATTAGCCTTAATTAGGCACGCTGACCTGCAATCACAGCAACAGAGGTGATGCACACTGGTTAATACATTGACTGCTGATACAGTGGTCATGAGTTCGATCCCTCGGTGGGCTCAGTTAAAAGGCTGTCTGAGGTAATCCCTTTTCCTGCTTGTAACAGACACATTCCAACAATCTGTACTGCCAGCCAAAAAAGCCTCACCCCAGTGCCGCAACCTAATGCACCTTTTAGGGCGCACCATAAGGCACATCATAAAGCACCACGTCATCCAAGGCAGGTCATAATGTGCCCCAGAGGGCGGCAGGAAAGGTTGGCACCCTCCAAGGCAGCATATAAGGCACCCCATAAGCTGGCCAAACCTAAGGTGCCGTGAAAGATGCCCCAGGGATGCTAAGGTGACACAGGAGATTGTGCCCAGGGGCACAAACGTGCCCCAAAGTCACAAGCATGAAATGTATGGCTCAAACACAGATGTAACCATAACACTGCACAGAGCACCAAGGAAAGGCAATGAACAAGTGATGGAAGGAAGTAGATGTCGGAGCTCATGGACCAGCCAAATCTGCGTGCAGCCCATGTGGCAGCAGGTAAAGTGGACAAACATATCGGGGGCAGCTGTACCAATGTACAGGCTGATGGTAATGTACAGTGCAACAATGACAGTGTGTGGCAGAGGATGGGGATATGTGTCCACCAGAGGAGGTAGAGGTGGCAGGATAAGTGTAATGACAGGAGGACAGAGGAGAGCAGTGCCATGCAGAGCAGACACAGGAGAGGCAAGCATGAAGAGCCGCAATGCAGAAAAGTGTGCCAGTGCAGGACATGGGGTAGCAGCCTGCACAGTAGGGCAGGACGCCACAGAGCTTGCAGACACAGATAGACTGACAGAAGGATGTTTGGCAACAGTGATGAAGGTATAATGTGCCAGCAGCACAGATCGTCACAGATAGGACTGTAACAGGAATGCAAAGTACGTGTGGACGAGAGGCATAAAATAATTAGAACAGAGAGGAATCGAACCCATGACCAGTAGCACAAACGGCAATGCACAAACCGGTAGGCTACAACACCAACATGAGTGTCACAGCAAAGGCTGCATACAAAAACACTGGAGGGCACCACACCAAAATGCAGCTTGCTACTAGGATAGGGCAACCCCAACAGTCACGAAGATGCAATGCACATGCAGAACCGGTGTATACAGCTCATACCACAGTCAGTAATTGGGATGACAGCCACATATAAACAGATGCACACACACACAATGAAATGTTATGCAGTGGACATAGCATGCAAAAGAACGAAGAAGCTAAACCCAATGGGCAGCAGGGGATGCTCTGTGGAGCAGGGCAAAATGGGGAACAGAACAGAAAACGAGCATGTGAGACATGAACCTAGAAACAGACATGGACCACATCAGATCAACAACAGCAATGCCAATCCCCCCAGCTGACATGGACAGTACAAAGAAAGAGCCATATGTAACAGCTAATATGCGATGGATAGGCTGCATCGAGGGCATACTGTGGTGTAAGGTGAAGAGATGGAAGGGTGTGCGGAGAGGTGACCAGAGAGGTGACCAGTCGTCAGGCAGTGCCTGGTCAGGTTAGCACCAAAAAAGAGCAAAGAGAAGGAACATGTGGGACTCGAACCTGCAACCTATAGTGCACCAACACAAGTCCACAACCACTACCCCAAACAACCACAGCAAGCACAACCCAAATATGTCCCCTCAAAGGGAATGTCAGTATGGAAACACGTAGCACCCTGTGATGTGTCAGACGGCTGCCACATAGCCAGCTGCCACCGTACAAGGATGTGAGCACAGGTGGGCCATGTACATTACCAGAACATAACGAAAGACATGTGTCAGTGTGGTCAAGCAGCAGCTGAGAGAAATGTGGGTCAAACACATAATTTTATTGTAGTCACCAGTAGACATATCGTATATACCGCCTGTCATCATATCAAGGTGGTTGGTTTACAATGAGCAAACTGAAAACACATTGAGCATGCCAGCTACCCACATGTCACCCCAAAGTCACTGGCACGTCTACAGATGATGGGCAGGAGAGATAATGTACCGCAGCTGCATGGTGTTCACTATGCAGTATCCCCCCACCCCCCACTTGTTGTTGCACGTCCCAGATGCCCTAGTCGCATGTAAACACTAGGCAGTGCATAATGAGGGATCAACACACATCACTCATGAATTGTCCCCAAAAACATTTCCGTCTGCCAATACAGGTGGCAAAAGCCTGAAAAAGCATAAATAGCAACATGTAAACAAGTGTACACACAGATATAGATATATATTTCACAGCTGCCCCAGAATGCATGATATAGCAATGGAACCCAAAACAAAGGCCAAATGCAAAATGAGGATAAGGTAACAGGTACAAAAGAGGCACATGATCCCAGAGAAGACCAAAAAAGGAACCTCACAGACATGCAGAGATATCACCATGCAGCAGGTCCCCTGCAATGGGTGGTGTTGATACATGAACCATACACATAAATCATGGTACATGGGATGCACAAATGAAGGACAAAAACAGACAATCACACTGCCACACTGCAAATGTCATGGGCAAAGGTGAGTGGCGGAACGTCAGGGGACAAAGAGGACTGTGCAGACATGCAATGCTATGTTTATAAATCAATGTACAGCAGCACGGCTGTACAGTAACCAAACACAATGACCTGTATATGGAGTGTTAAAGAAAGGTCAAACATGGGCCAGTACCCCACACAGAAGCCACACTGCCACATGCCCTTGTGTACCAACATATGCAGTCACATGCACATGCACCGTGTAGGGTGAACCATGACACAGTGATGCCCCACATGCACTGTAACTTCCTTGGTGAGGGCAAACATCAATCCAAAACGTTGGCGGCCATTAAACTGGTGTGGTGGTAACAACTGTGTCATGTCCAAGTGCAGGGTAGGCCGACATATACAAGAGTACGTATACAATGTTGCCCCTGTGCCACACGCATGGCTGTATGCCCCCATGACCTCAACAGATGAGGATATCTTGCGGTGCATGTTACACACATGGCCAACACGCACTAACAAAATGTCAGATGGATATAGAACATACAGCGACTATTCCAGTCAGTGATGCACACATACGGACCAGTATACAGTGTCCACAGTGCAAAGGGTGTCTGCAACCCCACATGTCCCGTTAAGACTGTCCATGAATCACTGGGCATGCATAGTCAAATGTGATATCTCAATGTGCCACAGTACTCGAATGGTCATGTGTGTCCTGCGCAATCAACAGGACACCCAGCCAGATCACGGTAGCAACGGTGTGTTGGACAGGCCTATTATACGAAAAGTAGCAGTCCAACAGTAATGTTCATCATAGACATGTGTCCCACTCGCAGAGGTCAAACATCCTATGGCACCATCTCCCAGGGATATTTGAATGGTGGTGTTGTGTCCTGCAACAGGTGGGTGATGTCGCCCGCAGATGCACGTAAGTAGATGTGCTGTGTGTGTCCGCTGCCCTGTGTCAGAATAAGGACAAACACTGTCATGGTATGCTGGATGCAACAGCAGGGCACATTGCAGCCAGTAAACATCAGTACCGACGTAATTAAAAGGCACACAGGCAAACATAACATGATCACAACACAGAACACTGTGCATGTTGTGGACATTTGGAAATGCAACCGCAGACGAGCATGTCCCATGGATATGATCATGTCCATGCCCA
The DNA here is from genome assembly GCA_033557465.1 of Ichthyophis bannanicus. NCBI lineage: Eukaryota > Metazoa > Chordata > Amphibia > Gymnophiona > Ichthyophiidae > Ichthyophis > Ichthyophis bannanicus. The sequence goes on from CM066040.1 coordinate 75,244,574, forward strand.
AGTAACACAGGCGTATCACAGCTGCACCCCATGTCCATTAGCGCTGGTGCACAGAGACCCAACAGGAAAGGTCCATGAAACAGACAGCAAAAAACAAACATATAAAGGCTGATGTTGCACCCAAACGAGCCAAGGTGCTACCTACTGTGTGTCTGCAGCAAATGTCTGCTTGGGATCCTCACAGGCAGGCAAAGTCCACAACACGTCTCAATAAAGGCAGAAGATGTCATCAACATGTGTCGAATAACCATGTCCCCGTGTCCAGCCGCCATTGCCGCATGTCCAAATTATGGTGATATCTTGGATACATAAATGCTGTTGTGCAGTGGTCTGTCAATACACATGAGATAGGTCAACACACAACACACGCGCACACTGTGCACAAGGTTAACACAGAAAGGTAGAGCTAGCACACTCACCACCGCTCCACAGGTGTGCAGACCCCGCCCACCACATGATAATGCAAACTGCATGCACACTGTATCATAACAAAGCCACCCACAAACACACACACACAGTATGAGAAGGTGAGCGTGCCACCAGTAACATAAGGCCTGTATGTGCACAATTGGTGAATAGTGGAGATAAAGACCTTGTAAATGCGATGATACACTGCTGTTGGCCGATGCTACAATGTCAGGGAAGGGTGTAAGTGCGGCTGACCACCAGAACACCTAGGACCTGTAGACACATGCAGCCCTGTTGGATGTGTCCCAGAGACAGTGCTGGAGAAGACAAACTGGGCATGAACACATGTGGATATGTGTGGCCAACATCAACATATGGGGTACGTGGGAGCACGCTCAATAGGTCACTCACAACATATGTGCATTAGACAGACAACCTGTGACATGTGCTGCTCCTGACTGTCCACACAAAGTACCTGCATGTCCACCTACCCCAGTGTCCTGCACGTTGAATGAGGTACACACAGCTGCCACCGCACTACACCACCAGGGACGTCACCAAGTATGTCCTGTGGAATGAGAAACACAAGGGAAACATACATATGTCATGTTGGAGCTGTGCCACAAACATACCAGCTTCATGTCCTCATCTCTCATAACCCCCTAGATCCGTCACAGTCTGGCAGTTCGTCATGACACTGTACCTAATTGTCCCCACCCCAACCCGCCACTGACGTGTTCCTGGCAATGTCCATGGGCCTGTAGCCTGTCCGTCCCCGTTGTGACCTCTCTGCTGCCCTTGAGACCATTGACCACAATTGTCACCGCGCTACTGTACGTGCTCAGCCCAAAGGTCCAGGTATGACCCTGCTTCCCCATATGTTTCCCATAGCACCCTCAGTGTGTGTTTCCTGTGGGTCCACCTCCCCTGCTAACCCGCTCCCAGGTGCTATACGAAAGGAATGTATGCAGGAGCTGCTACATTCCCTGGCCCCATACCCAGTTCCCTGGTGCAGCAGGCACATCCCCTGGCTATCAGTAGCAGCTGTACGCTGATGTGTCCGAAACATATCTCACCACACATGAACTACATTTGCCAAACCACACCCCGACCTCAGCTTGCTCCCTGACATTGCTGGCTGCAGGTACCCCAGCTGCATGGAATGAGCATGGCCAAGACCGGACATCTGGGCATCGCCCCTAAACCCTCTCCAACCTGTCTGTGTAGAGGTTGGATACACCTTCTGTCGACGTGGCTGTCAAGGTAGCAGGTCTCTATCACCCCTCGCACCCCTTCCCCACACATACCCATTATGTAGCTAAGGTCTGCGGTGTCCCCCTAGATAACATCAGCAAGATCCCTGCCGTCACCCCAGAACACACAAATAAAGCCCTAATGCCCCCCTTCATCACCCGCCATCCTGCTCACTGTAACCTACACCTTGCTGGTCTGCCTCTAAATCATCTCTGTCCACCGCAATGTATGCAACACTGCGCTGCATGGCTAATCTACCGACAGCCTCAGTATGACAATAACACCCCATCTGTCACGATACCTCACAGGCCCCAAGCGAGGTCAAGATGCACCTTCAGAATATGCATACCTGCATCACATACAACCTGAACATTCAGGGAGTGGTAGTGTTTGTGGTTGCGGAACACTGCCTCCCTGTCTCTGGGCGGGACCAGGGCAACATGTGTGCAATCAATAGCTCCCATCACGTGTGGTAACCCGGCAATTGCCGCAAAGGCCTGGTTCAGGGTCCTCCACTGTTGCCTAGTGTTGGGAAATGCAATGTAATTCCCAACCCGGCTGATCATGGCACGCAGTACTTGGTGGAGACAACGTGAGAAGGTGGGGCGGCTCATGCCACCCACTGTGGCCACAGATGACTGGAAACAGCCAGAGGCAAATAAATGTAGGGCACCAAGGAGCTTGACCAAACCCGGTATGGCATGTGACCGACCAGTCAGGGGCTCGAGGTCAGGTCTTAGATCCTCATAGAGCTCCCTAATAGCCCCTGTGCTCAGACGGTAGAGGGAGATGACCTGGTCCTCACGCATGTCCTGGAGCCGGGCCCTGGGCCTGAAGAGGCGAGGCTGGCAAGCCTGCAACTCGGCACGCCTCCTGCGCCGTGCCAGCACAACCCCTGCCTGGCCTGGCCCCATAGCTGCAGGTCGGTGTTGTAGCGGGCCTGCACCCCGCCCTCTGCCCCAGCCCTATGGACACCATCTCCCTCGTCAGGCAACCGCAAGCCCTACACATCCCCCAGTGTACATGAGGCAACCACAAAGGCCTCCATAGCGGACACTATTAACCCAACCCTCCTCACCTCCCCACCGCACACTAACCCTGCCAACCACCTCCCCCACACCCACCTCCCCACCGCACGCTAACCCTGCCACTCACCAACCCAGCCACACACCACACCCACCAACCAACCCTGCCACACACCACACACCAACCGTGCCAGCCACCTCCCCCACCACACACCAACCCTGCCACCTACCTCCCACAGCACTCACCAACCCAGCCACATACCTCCACCAGCACTCACCAAGGCCACCGCTCGTCTCTCCCACCACTCACCAACCCAGCCATCTACCTCCCCCAAACTTAGTGATAGAAAAGTAGCTTAACTTCGTGTCTGGTATCTTTTTGAAACACTCTAAGAAACATTTGTGCAACACTGGCAGCGATCATTCAATCCTCCTGAGGAAGCTCCTACTCGGAGTGAACGCTAATAAGGTACCGGAGGAAGCGTTGAGGCGCAGAAGATACCAGACACGAAGTTAAGCTACTTTTCTATCACTAAGTTTGGTGGAGGTGGAGATCTGGAGCATGCATTAATGATTTGAAAAACCACACAAAAAAACGATAGCAAATCCAGGAAGGTTATTGATGTAACCAGAGCGCTGTTGCTTTAATCAAATAAGCATTTACTTAAGCGCGGTATATGGTATGAAACCTCCTGGTAATCATTGCAAATCTAAACCACTTATTGGTGCCCAGGTCTCCTGTTCCTTTGTTGTGTGATGATAGGAAAGTCCCTAAGTTTGAAAGAAGAAGTTTACGAGAAACACACAGTTAAAGTAAAAACATATTGAAAAAAGAAAAAAAGATTTTTACCACTGAGGTCAATTGTTTGAATGGAGTGCACTAACCCTTCAGCATGTACCAGGTGTGCACGTTAATATATGGATCTTTGGACGTCTGCGCATGTCTGCGCGCATTGCACATGCGCATAGGCTATGCGTAGAGTACGTATGCGGAACCGTGCACTGCACATGCGCAAGACATGTACATGTCTGCGCGTGTGCGGTGGCTGGTTCCGCACCCATCCCATAGGCGCCAGGGGTCAGCGGAACTGTGTGCTGCACATGCGCAAGATGTGTACGTGTCTGCGCATGTGCTGCGTCAGGATACGTGCAAGCCGTAAAAAAGTCGTAACGGATGGTATGGTGTGAGCTGATGCCGCATATGCGTACACCCCCATGCAAATACGTAGTCTACATGCGCATGTGCGGCGCACAGTACTGCGCCCATCCCGCAGGCAACAGAGGTCAGCGGAAACAGCTGCCACACATGCGCAGACATGTACACGTCTTGCGCATGTGTGGTGCACAGTTCCACTGACCCCTGGTGCCAATGGGACGGGCGCGGAACCAGGCGCCGCACAAGCACAGACACATGCACGTCTTGCACATGTGCAGTGCACGGTTCCGTGTACGCACCCTATGCATCACTTATGTGCATGCGCAACACGCGCACACATGCGCAGACGTCCAAAGATCCATATATTAATGTGGACACCTGGTACATGCTGAGGGGTTAGTGCAGGCGAACGAGGTTGACGGTGGGCATTACTGGTGGTGAAGCAAATGGAGGATCAGAGGCATATTAGGCGTGGAGAGTGGCAGGGCTGGTGAGCAGTGGGGGAGGCAGTTCGCAGGTCTGCTGAGTGGTGGGGGAGGTAGGTGGCTGGGTAAGTGAATGGTGGGAGATGCGAGTGACAAGGCTGGCTGGAGGTGGTGGTGGTAAGTGGCTGGGCTGGTGCTTAGTGGGGGTGACAGGAGGCAGGGCTCGTGAGTGGCTATGGTGGTGAGGGCTGGTGAAGGCGACAGGGGAGGGGGCAAGGGCCACAGGAGGTCAGACAGGTCTGGGATGCAGAGGGAGGACAGGGAGAGCAGGGACATGCTGCGGCTGGACATGGTAGGTGGGGTGTTCGGGGAAACGCCAGGGCCGGGGTCCCCAGAGACGGGAGGGATGGGTCATCTGGAATCTGAGGTTGCCGGCCCATCGAGTATGTTAGACCCCACCCAGGAGCAACCTGAGGGGCACAGCACAGGCAAGCGTAGGCGGATGCCTGTGCCGGATGGGGAGAGGAAGAGGGCCATAAGATTCAGCCAGCAGGAAAACCACATCCTGTGGCAAGTGTCCTCGAACACTATGAGGAGCTGTATGGGCGCATGAGGTCACGCACAACTGTCAGCATAAGGACCCAGGTGTGGGAGGAGGTGCAGGGGGCCATGGCACAGGTGGGGGGGGGCCACCAAGGGACCTTGACAGCCTCTGTAAGAGGTTCAATGATATCAGGCGAGGGGTCCGTGCACACCTGACTGCAGAACGCCGACATGCTAGCGGCACTGGCGGGAGCGGCCCCTTCATCCCAAGCCTCACGCCCCTGGAGCAGCAGCTTGCTGAGCGCCTAGGCCCCATCTACATCTATGGCCTCTCCCCGGCGCTGGACACGGCTGACCCACAGGCAGGTATGTCTGAGACATGCAGCACACATACAGCTATCTACCATGCACACGCAGGGAATGTCACGGGGTGGTGCGGGCCCATGTCCTGGGAGCAGGTGTGGCCGAACCTAGGAAAACAGACACCGGAGTCCGCATTCCCCGTTAATGTTTGTTCGTGGAAAATATAGGGGATAGAATCAAACCCCCTTCCAAACACCTTACAGTTATCTGTCTGAACAAATGAGCTCTTTCCTCATACCCATTCATGCCTTGGAAAGATGTAGGCGTGGATATAGCTCAGGATGTCCTGGACATATCTGATATCTGGTGAGGACATCCAAGGTCTGGGAGTGCCTCACACATGCTTACTCCACGCTCTCAGTCAGACCTGGGATGTCCGCACCCCAGATTTGGGTTATACAATGGGGCAATCTCTTCCAGTGGGATAGTTTTGTGCATACAATGTGTGATGGAGGAGGAACCTGGGGTAACGAGGGAGCAAGCAGACGTGTTCCTGTCCCTAGGGCTAACCAAATGAGAGGGACAGAGGAAAGCAAGCAGTGCATAAACAAATATGTGTCTACCTAAATATGTCCATATTTCTACGTAAATATGTGCTCTACGTCTGTGTCTGTGACAACCCCATATCTACTATGTACCTTGTTCCACAACCCCCCCCCCCCCAGGTAACATCCAGGCCATCGAGGCGGCCGAGGAGGACAATGGCAGTGAGCCCGAGCCAGCGGAGGTCGACGAGGCACCGCATGCAGAGGCTGCCATCAGCGACGCCCCAGACACCCCATGGGCCGATGTGCTGCCTGAAGAGGTGGACACCCAGGAGGACGACGGGTCACCCCAGTGGAGTGGGTACACAGGCACCACAGTGGCTGGCGAGGGGCCCAAGGATGTGGGGGTGAGCCCCACATAGCCACCGCCAAGGCCGTCCACTGCAACAACGAGCGCAATGCATGTCATCCTCCAGGAGCTGCGGGCACATACAGCATCGGCACGCAAGAGGTTTGGGAATAGAGAAGAGAATGTTGATAGCTGTAGTGCCCCGATTGCCTAAAGAGTTAGTCTTAGGTAGAGACTGGCCACAGTTTGAAAGATGCCTAGAGGAGGGTCTAAACCCCAGAGACATTTTCGTCTCCACTCGCACCCAGACAAATGCTTTGGAGGAACCCTCATGTTCAAAGGAAGAAAGTTTAGATGACCTTCCATCTCATGAGGATTTAGTAAATGCCCCTTCAGAGAGGGATAGAAAGACAAAAGCCGAAAAGCGCAAAGAAAGAAAGGGACGCTCGCAAGGCAGAGCCGACTTGGAAGCAGGTGAGGAACTGCCCTGGATTCCCATGGAACTCATGGAGAAGTTCCCTTCCTTTGCTGGAGAGCAACGAGATGACCCTGCACTAGCACGCGCATTTGAACACGCGCAAACGAAGAGAAATATTTTCCTAAGGTTTATAAGAGAAGAAGGGCTGCTATACAGGGAAAGTATAGACCCACAGACTAAAGATATCCGCAAACAGCTGGTAGTCCCAAATACGTTTAAAGCTGCAGTGCTGAGGTTAGCCCATGATCACCCAGTGAGCGGTCACAAAGGGGTACAAGGGACCCTTGACCAGATATTGGCCAGGTTCTATTGGCCAGGAGTTTTTAAGGAGGTCTCACGTTTTTGTGAGTCCTGCGCCTCCTGCCAACGGGTGACCTCCATAAGACCAGCTGGGGTGCCATTACTGCCGATGCCAGTAATAACTGATCCTATCAGAAGGCTGGCCATGGACATAGTCGGACCCCTCATAAAAACGCCTAGGGGTTTCCAATATATATTGGTCATCATGGACCAGGCAACACGTTTCCCATGGGCGCTGCCCTTGAGGAATATATCAGCAAAATCCATCGCCATGGAGCTTATAAAGCTATTTTGTGAGGTTGGATTCCCTCAAGAAATTTTGACAGACAGAGGCACGAACTTCATGTCCAAATACTTAGCCCAGGTGTGGGACGCCTTTGGCATCAGGCATCTCAAAACCGCCGCATATCACCCCCAATGCAATGGTTTGGTGGAGAGAATGAACCAGACTATCAAGCAGATGCTGCGACGGGCGCTGGATGGAGAAATGGCAGAGTGGGACACGATGCTCCCATTTGTATTGTACGCCTGCAGAGAAAGAACACAGGTTTCATTAGGCACATCACCTTATGAATTGATGTATGGGAGATCGCCCATAGGAGTTCTTGATATCCTGAGAGAACAATGGGTGGAACCTGTACAAAATGAAGTAGGGATACCACAATTTTTGAGAAGTTTAAGAAGCCGGTTAAAACGGACCTCACGTTTTGCTGAAGAAAAGCTGAAGGACAGTCAGAAAAAGCAAAAACAGTACTATGACAGAGATACCAAGCCCCGACATCTGACAGCGGGTGAGAAGGTAATAGTCTTGGTATCAGGCCCCACTCCGAAGTTTGAAGCCCGATGGAAAGGACCTTACATGGTGGTCAAACCACTTGGTCCAGCATCCTATCTAATACGGGACGCAAAGGGACATGAACAAGTGTACCACATAAATGTTCTTCGACTCTGGCACGAAAGGCTGGCTTTGTTTACGTCAGCTCAGAAGAGGTCTAGGATTACGTGCTGTAATAGTGATAAATATTCAGCCCGTAATATTTTAAGAGGGGGGATGTGTCATGAGGCTGGTACTAATAAAGATGCAAAGTTGAAAAGAAATCCTGTTTCTCACAGAGATCTAGGTGTACAATTACCTCAAAGCACAGCTAGAGGGGGCAGGAGTGACCATACAGAAGCTAATGAGGCTAGGAGATCTAACCAGTTGCACCTGGGAATGAGCCCGGGAGATTCAAAGAGAAGATCCCTTTATAAGCAGAAGTTTAATTCTAGCAAAGCAGAGTGGGAGAGAAAAAGCCAAGCAGTAAGGAGCGCGGCTGCAGAAAGGGAAGCAGCAGAACAAGGAGCAGAAGGACTTGGAGAAGGAACAAGGAGCACGGCTAAGGAAAGAAGGAGAGACCTGAAGGAAGGAATCCTCCTTGAGCAAGCCCAAGGGAACGGAATTCACAGAGGTGGAGTTCAGAGGGGCCAAGCTACCAGAGCAACTGTTCAGAGGGAGTCTGCTGGGGAAAGCAGTCAGGCTGGTGAGTGTGCCACTCCCTGCTCAAGCAACGTTCCTGAGTCCAAAGCTGAGAGACGTATCCAGAGAATCAGAGAACCAGGTTTGGAGGAAGACCTGCAATCATTGGAACATGCTGGAAAAGTTTTACCAGGTACTCGAGGAAAAGGAGTTTCTAGCAAAGCTACTTTACCACTGAAGCATAGAGCTGAATCCATACCAGGTTTTGCTAAGCTGCCAGGAAGCACAGCACTGCCCAGAAGCTACCGGCAGAAAAACTGTTACAAAAGAGACGTTCTTGGGAGAGAAGGCTCCAGGGAGTCCAGCTACAGAAACTCAAGGTATGAAAGCTTTATTCCTCCTAAAGAATGCTTAACTCCTAGAAGCACTGCTAAAGCAAATACTCACTTTGTAAGAAGAAGAAAGAAACCAGAGTGGTTTCAAGAATTACCAAGAGAACTTAAAACCCAGTCTTATTGGAGGCAGGTCAGCGGAGACAGTCCATGTAATGCTGTAACAGCCAGGGACAGTATTTACTCCCTGGGGGAAACTAGTGAGGCAGAATCTATGGACGTAGAAGATATAAATGCTATTCCCATGCCTCAGGAAGAAGATATGGATTGTGGGTTGTGTATGGCTACTAGCCTAGAGTCTATAGCCACTGTGTAAATAAGAAGAAAACTTGTTTAATTGTTTTTGTTTGGAATGAACTGAATTCCTCCATTTTCCTTGGCACTAATTGTGAAGCTACTAACAAGTTAGTCCACCTGCTTATTACTGGCACCTTTTCAAACAAAGGACATTCTTTGATTTCCACTGTCTTAAAGAACCCTTGCACAGAGGGGAAATAAAAGCCTTGTTTCCCTACACTCTTGGCTGAATTATTATGTGCACACAAGGAGCTGAAAATAGATAAGACCAAACTCCATTTTTGGCCTTACATTACACCACGCTCCTTGAAAATAAATACATCGTGGAGCATGCCCTTACCGCCCTTGGCCACTAGGGGCTGCCACCATGACAGTATATAACTCCAAGTGTCATTATGTGGCGCACAAAAATTTAACCTTCCTTCAAAAGCTGCACAGCTGATATTTTATGCGCACACAGCCTACAGAAAATTAGAGGGAACATTGCTTCTGTCCCTGGACGCACTGGCTGGGTGTACTACACCAAACTGTTCCACAGAGGGAGGTCATTCCCTGGGTATACCATTACTGTTCGTCAGACGGTCAGACGTTTTTTGCAGTGCATGGCACCCACCTAGACAGGGCTTGGCCTTGGTCTGCTGTGGGCAGATGCCACTGCCCCCCCGACACCCCTCTGCCACCATACTGACATGCTGGTGGTGCGCAGTCCCAGGCCATCCAGTGTGCCGGTAGGTGGCTGCCTATGGTGTGTAATCTGGGGTAGGGGTGCCTGCATGGACTTTTTATTGGGCCTGTAGGTGCTCCAAGATTATGTTGGAGCAAAGAGAATGGGTCTGCACTCTGATGTGCTCTCTCCAACATCCCCCTGCACACCGGGACAACTCATCTTAGCAGGCAAGCACTCACAACAGTCCCCACACACCTCTAGCAGGCTGGCTGATTTATTTAGGAATGACAACAGCATGTTTACTTAGTTACTGCAGGATTCTGTGGAGTGGTTGTTTATCAATATTAGCATTAGACACTCAATAAGCTCCTCCATTGGCGTCCAGTAACGCAATGAACCACCTACAAGGTTTATATATCAGTATACAGGACCTTGCAAGGTGATGGTCTGCAGGAGTGACTCATCTAGCACAGAAGTCCACAAATATTTTGGATATGTGGATCTTTATTAACCTCCAAAATGTTCAGGTAATCCCATTTCTTCCCCACCACTTTTGCCAGCCCCTCTCTCCTCGGCGTAGGCCTGTCCCCACCAGCCCTCTTCATCTCCCTTCCCCTTCCATCACCAACAGTGCCTCTCTCTCCCTCCAACCAATTCCCAATAGTCTGTGACCCAGGGCCAGCCCAACCAACTGGCAAACCAGGCAGTTGTCTACAGTGGCAGCTTCTGGAGGGCAGCAAAGAACGGGGCATTCAAAGCTAAACAATAGATTTTGACAGCCAGCGGGGCATAAGACTTAAGGTTTCCTTAGGGCACTAACAAACTCCGGGGCCAGCCCTGGAAAGACCCTTTCCCAGCCATTTCCATCCAGTTTCTGTCTCTTCCCCCCAGCCAGTCCCTACAGACCTCTCGTTATTCTCTTTTCTGTGTCTTGTGGCCCTCCCTGTAATGGTCTCACAGACACCTAGAGATCCACAGACTGCAGGTTGGGAACCACTGATCCAGCACTTCCTTTAGCCACATCATAGAGGTTCGATTTCAGTGACCTCTCAAATGCTCTTCTATTTCCACTTTGCACAGAAAATGATTTGTAGGTTTTTAAAAAGAAATCAAAGACCATTTTTTTTGTTCAGGCATTTGGGTCTGTAGCGTTTGGAGATAAAATCTTGAAGTTAGCATTTTATAAGTTACGGGGCAGATTTTCAAAGCCCTTATCTGGGTATCCTACAGGGGGCTGAGAGAGAGATTCACTGGCACTATCTGTATAGTGTCACTGAGTATCTCCGCAGACTGCCTGAGCACTAGCTGCTTAGTGCAGGGACGCTCCAAGGTCATGCAGCCACTATCTGGATAAGCGATTTTCAGCTGCCTGAAAAGCATGCCAAAATTGCCGTCCAGATAAGTGCCAATTGAAAATCGCCACTACCTGGATAAGGTCAGTGCTTATCCAAATCATGGCTACACAGATCGAATATTCAGCAGCAGCCACTATCCCAATGCTACCGCCGAAAATCCAGATTATATGTAAACAGCACGGCTGACTGCTGCAGCCTTTAAATATCTGCCCATTTGTATATCAGAAAGAAAAAATGGGGAGGGGTTAATGAGATTTTCACAGAGTAAATAAATTGTCACGGAGTAGATTAATTCAGCCTGGCACGGCAATCTTTCAGCATGATATGCCTGTGTCAGGGGCGATTATTGCAATCCAAGAGAAATGTGTATGGCACCAGCAATGTTCCTTTGCAATAATTGCCCCTGACGCAGGCATATCATGCTGAAACACAGCCATGTCAGGCTGAATTAATCTACTCAGTGGCAATTAATTTGCTCTGTGGCAATTTCATTAACCCCTCCCCCTTTTTTCTTTTTGTCATGAAACTTTATTGGTAGAAGTTGTCCCCCTCCCCCTTTTTTCTTGTGCCATTTGTTTACATGTGGTATACAAATCTGGATAAACAAATAAATACCGCGTAATTACTGGATACCATAAAACAAAACAAGTAACCTCCAACAGAGCCATATCCCTCTTAGCACCAGCCCTCTGGAATTCCCTACTGGATGGACTGCGGGCAATAAACGACCTCAAAGACTTCCGTAAATCCCTTAAAACCTCTCTATTCATAGAACGTTACAACCAAACATACTGAAGACTCCTTTCACAAGCCTAAATGTACAATGATCCCACCCACTTTAGTCTCTGTGTACGTCCCGTCAACCCTGTTAAATGTTGTCCCAACCTGTGTAATTTTATCCCAACTTATGTAAACAACCACTTTGATTAAAGGAGAAAGTGGTATATAAATAAATAAATGTGTATGTCAGACAGTTTTATTTTTCATTATTACTTTTATTCATGTGTATGATGTAATGAATTTGCATTGGAAGGACGGAATATAAGTAAGAAGAGTGTTGGCATTGGGTAACAGGATAACTTGTACTTATGACGAGTGACCGAGAGTCTTCTACAGAATGACTAGAGGAGGGAAGTTGAATAAGCAGATCTGCTTTACCTGTTCTCTATGACTTGGTCCCACATGATCTCTTAGCAGGGAGAGAATATAAACGAGAGAAAGATTGTACTTATCCTGTGCCTCGGATGAAGGGAAGCAATCATTCCACTGTACAATAGAATAATTTTAAGGGCCTGGAATAATGCCATTATGTCTTCGTGTGTTACAGGTTTCAGTGGAGAGACCTATCACAGCCTTCCTTCCAACTTCAACTTCAATGAGCTACTGTCGGAGGTCAGACACTTGCGGGTACAGCTGGAACACAGTATCCAGGTGAACAGCTCCCTAAGGCAGCACTTGGAGGAGCAACTGGAAAAGAAGTACAGCACTAGGCCCCCTCCTATCAACATCTTCGCGCCCAGTGACTCCAGCAACCTCAAGCCACCCTTCCAAGGTAGGAAAGTTAATGACTTTCAGAAAATGGAAATTTTGGGTAAACAACCAAAACAAATACCAGCAGGACTGAGGAGGAAAAGGAAGGAGCCATTTACAGTGAGGATGGGAAGATGAGCAACTCCTCGAGCGAGGGTGGCAGGACAGGGAGCATGAAGAGATGAGGGTAAAAGGAAAGAAGTGCTAGCAAGGAGAATTGGTATGTGTGTGTGTGTGTTGGGGTGGAGGGTGGAGATTGATATAGAGACTCAGAAGGGCCCATAGATGGATGAATAAACAAGTGGTCTGCAGTCATGCCATCTTGGGTCTGATCCTGTGAGATGACAAGCATGAATGGATCTGACCATTAGCTGAACTGAAGGCCACCATAGTATACTGCCTACTTCAGAAAGTGGTGCTAGCGATTTAGTAGGTAATGTTTTTCTGAGTCAGCACAGACTCGCTACCCCATGAGGGCATTCTGTTGCTAAGAGTTCCGTCTTTTGGATGAGATGCTAAACTTTATTTTTAGTTTGTGGATTCTAAAGATCCCCAAGCACTTTTTGCAATAGTAGAAATAATGAATGCAGGGTCAAGATTCAATTGTTCTGTAACATCTCCTTAGATTCAAAGCTTTGGAGAAGAACATTCTGTAAACGTGATAATAAATGTCTGGTTAGGTATTGGAGGCATATAGGGAAACAGACAGAAGGTAAATTTTGATATAATATCAAAAGATCCAAGTAAGATTCAATGGGTCAGAACTCTGTAAAGAAAAGTGTGAGTAGTAGATCTCAACGTATTTTATAATATGAACAAATAAAATGTGAACAATGGAGAAAAAAATGAAATGGATCACAAGTGAAGTACCCACAAAGAAAACAGCGCTAGCCACTCAAACGAGCAGAAACAAAACAGGAAGCGGCAGGATCGACACCCAACACCTTTATTAATACTTTGAGGAACATCATGCGGTTTTGCAGTTTTATCCTTGAATGTTTCCAATATATGTTTTTTAGATATTAGCGACTTCCATTGACTCAATAGAGCCTGGTGAAGTCTATGAACATCACACACCTTTCAGTGTGCCCTGATAACCCCTGATGAAGTGATATACGAAACACGGTCCTGTGTTGGGTTTAGGCCACTTATTTTGTATTAATAAAGGTGTTGGGTGTCGAACCTGCCGCTTCCTGTTTTTTTTCACAAGTGAAGTACAACAGGTTGCATGATCTGAGGCAACATGGTTTTACCAAAGGACGATCTTGCCAAATAAATCTGACTGAGTTCTTTGGGTGACCAGATAACTAGATCAGGGGCATGCGATGGATGTGATCTACCTGGATTTCAGCAAAGCCTTTGATACTGTCCCTCATAGGAGGCTTATCAAAAAACTCAACAGCTTGGGGATGAGTCCCAAAGTGGTGAACTGGATCAGAAATTGGTTGACTGACAGATGACAGAAGGTGATGGTAAACGGAGCTCACTCGGATGAAAGGAAGGTGACTAGCGGTGTGCCCCAGGGTTCGGTCCTGGGACCAGTACTGTTCAATGTATTTGTGAGTGATATTGCTGAATGGAAAAGTCTGTCTTTTTGCAGATAACATGAAAATTTGCAAGAGGGACTCCCCTGGGGATAACATGATGAAAGATCTACAAAAGCTGGAAGAATGATCTAATACTTGGCAGTAAAGATTTAATGTGAAGAAGTGCAGTGTCATGCACTTGGGAAGCAGAAATCCAAGGGAAATGTACGCGATAGGTGGCGAGAGGTTGGTGTGCACGGACCAGGAGAAGGACCTCTGATTGTTTCTGAAGATCTCAAGGTGGCGAAACAATGTGACAAGGTGGTAGCAAAAGCCAGAAGTATGCTGGGTTGCATACAGAGAGGAATTCCCAGCAGAAAGGAGGAGGTATTAATGCCACTGTACAAGTCGCTGGTGAGGCCTCACTTGGAATATTGTGTTCAGTTTTGGAGACCATATCTCACAAAGGATATAAAAAGACTGGAAACGGTTCAGAGGAAGGCGACCAAAATGATTTGGGGCCTGCATCAGAAGACTTATGAGAAGAGACTTGAAGACCTAAATATGTACACTCTGGAGGAGAGGAGAGGAGGGATAGGGGAGATATGATTCAGATCTTTAAATACTTAAAAAGTATTAATGAACAAACAAACCTCTTCCAAAGGCAGGGAAGCTGTAAAACTAGAGGGCATAGCATGAAGCTGCAAGGGGATAAACTGAAAAGGCAATGTCAGGAAATACTTTTTCACTGAATGGGTGGTGGATGCTAGGAATGACCTCCCGATGGGTGGGGGCAAATACAGTGACAGAATTCAAAATGTCATGGGACAGACATAGTGAATCCCTTTATAGCAATAGGATAAGATCACAAGAAACATAACTATCTCTTGTATCTCGGCAAATAGGGGGTGACCTAGATGGAGCGTTGGGTACACCCCTAAACAAAGGCATGGGCGGGATTGCCATCTCTTGCTGTTTCTTTTTTACCTGCTTGCCTGCCATTCACTTGGGAGACGCCGGGAGAGCTGGTAGCTGAAGGAGGAGGAACTTCCTGTGACGTCCCTCCTACTGCCATTATAAGAATTTGTTGCTTCGCGGTTCGCAGCCACGGGCACGTGCCCGTGGGCGCATGTCCGAAGGGGCGTGATCAAAGGGGCAGGTCCTGCCTCTTTGGAGCCCCTTCAGAGTCTGGAGGAGTCTGTGTTTGTGTTTTATGGGAAAATGTAAGAGGTGGCTTTTGCCAGCGCCTGCGGCTAAGACCGTGAAAATATTTGGGCCCATGGATCGTCATCTGCAGGCAATTTCCTCTAATCTTTCTGTGGGGGACTCAATTATTTCTTCTGGAAACATGAGTACTAACTCAGACGAGTCTTCTCTACAGGTGAGTCTTCTCTGACGAGTCTTCTCTACCAGCTTGCAAGGTACTTTAGAGTCCGTGGTTCCCTCGTGCCAGGAGGGCTTGATTGGGGCCACGTCTCATCCTACTCAGCAAGATTCTTCTCGGTTGGACACTTTGGATGTAATTATGCTTGTTCTGTTGTCTTTTCAGGCACCTGTGGTGACTTTGGCTGCTCCAGATAATATATCACTGCGTGATATCTGGGAGGTGGCTACCTGCACGGAAGTTACAGTGCGGTTGGCACTTGCCCAGATTTCACAGTTTTCTAGTGATGTGGTGACTAAGTTCACCGAGCAGGAGGCTAGTATATCTAGGTGTAAGCTGGCTGTTAATAAGTTAGAGGGTCAGGTGGCTGTTGCTCAAGCTGCTATTTCTTTGTCTGTTCCGAACAGTTCCGTGATTCATTATCAACTGGAATCGTTGGAGAATACAGCAAGGGCAAAGAATTTGTGATTTATTAATTTGCCTCGTACCCATTACCTTTCTCCTTTGATATTGTTGCAAAGATATCTTAAAGAAATATTATTGAAACAAAATGTGGATGCTATTAATTTTTCTAGTATATATTATGTTCCGTCTGGGGCCAAGTCTCGGGTTTCTTAAGATGATTCTGCTCAAGAGGCTCAGTTAGAGACTTTCGATGTTTTGGCTTTTTTGGAATCGTCAGCTAATATTATTTCACAATGGACCACGTTAATTGCCTCTTTCTGATAAAAAGTTGATAATGAAATTGTATTTTTCTAAGAAGAGTGTGGATTTTTGTGGGTTTCCTATTTACATTTTTCCTGTTAGCAGGTCTACTCAAAAGCGTAGAAAAGATTTCCTGAGTTTGAAACCAAGGACTTTGGCCCTGGGTGCTACTTTTTTCTTGAAATATCTTTGTAAATGTATTGTGCAATATCCAGCTGAAAAGTTTGTTTTCCTAGATCCTGCTCAATTAGAGGTTTTTCTTTCTGGGAAGGAGAATGCAGTGTCTATAACTGTTTAATCTTTACTTGCTTGCTATTGTATATGGGGTTTTGTGATGGGTTATTGGTCTCCTGGGTGCTATGACGCTATTTTGTCTTTTGTAATTTGGCTTTCCTCTTGATGTGGACTTTGTTTCTTTTGTCTGGGCTTTATTGATATAATTTGTCATTGTTATCTTTTCTTTTTCTGACAGAAGTTACATTTCTGTATAAGAGTTATATCTTGGATTGTAATTGAAAATTCATTAAAAAAAAACAAAGGCATGCTGGGCAGACTAGATGGACCATTCTGGTCTTTATCCGCCATTGTTTACTATGTTACTATGAAAGAGTTGGCCCAGTAGCTTAGTGTTGAGGATTGCGTATTGCTATGTGAAGGATCCCTGGGCTCAATCCCCGAGTTTGATCTTCGACATGACAGGTCAGCTGAGGCTGGGGCTACTGCAGCAAAAGCATTTAAAACCCATGGGGAAAGAGGGGAATTCATAGTTACCAATAAAGGTAAAACCTTTTTGCAGGATTTAGAGTCCATGATACAGTGTTCCAGAAGGAGTGCTGGAAGGGAGGGTTATTATAACGGGGGCAAAATCCCCATGTAGTTTCAAATTAAGGCTCTTAACACGAGAATCCCAGCACTAGATTTGATGAGCTGGAGGAAAAAGAAGAAAGGAATAATTACTGAGCAAAAAATAATAAATGGTACTTTTTCATTCAAATTTCCTTTTAACAGCTAAAATAAGAAAATGCTGTAGACGTTGTATACAAAGCATCATAAAATGGCAAACAAAAATGCTAGGAGGCATTCCGAAGAATCAAAAAATAAATTGGGGGGCTTCAGAATAACTTCTGCTGTTTAAGACCATGCCTTCACATCTTTATTTGCTGTTAATCTCAAGAAAATGCCATTTTCCCATTCCCTGAGGCTTGAATTAATATTTGTAATAACTTATTTTTAACTTGGATCCAAATGGATAGAAACAAGTGGAAAAGTGCGCACCTGTAGTGTGACACAATGACGTGTTTGCCCTTCCTCCGTTTGCAAGCTGATATACGTTTGGGGGAACTAGGTGCGAAGACACATGTTAGATCTCTCATTACGGTAGCACTGGATCTGGGCCTGTGTGAGGCATCTGGTTTATATATGTGTGTCTATTTTGAAACCGTGTGCATGTGAGTGTGCGTGACCATGTAGTGGTAGAATGTGATGCATATACATATGCTGCGGAAGGAGTACTAGGAGAGTGGGGTGTGTGCTGTAGAGATGGTATGTGCCCATGTCTGTGTGTGGGGTTGTATGTGGTCTGTGAGTGGTAGGAGTGGGGTATATATCTGTGTGCATGCACATGTATATATATTTGTTTATTAGTATTTAGCTCGCACCTTTCCAGTAGTATTAAGTGGTGTGGGGAGAAGAAGTGTATGTGCATGAGAGGGTGTGAATGAGATGAGGGCCTGTGTGTATGTGTGTGTGTGTGTGTACATACGTGTTGGCATGCATGCGCGTGAAGATGGGGTAAGGGTTCGTGTGTGTGTGTGTGTGTGTGAGCATGCATGTGTGAAGGAGTGGGCTGAGGGACTGCTTGTGTGAGTGTTACGCATGGTCTATGTGTACTAGGGGTGGGGTATGTGTGTGGTTCAGAGTTATATGTCTGTGCGTATGCATGTGTATGGTGTGGTGTTAGGTGTATGTGCTGTGGAGTAGTGGTACATGCATGTGTGTGCACGGTTATGTGCTGTGGGGATAGCAGGGACAGCAGTCCACTAGGCAAGCTAGGCGGCCACCTAGGTCAGCTGACCCAGGTGGGGGTGGCAGCAGCACACATGACCAGCTGTGCCACACCCTCCCCCCCACACTTGCCGCTGATTCTGTCTTTGGAGGGGGAGGTGGGCAGCGGTAGCATTTCCAGAAGCGGCGACTTTTAGCCACTGCTTTTAGAAATACTGCTGCTGCCGGCCGCGGTGGGTAGGGAATGTGCATGTGCAGGACAGAGTGGGAATTTGGGAATACGTGTTCCTTTGTGTGCATGAGGTGTAAGCTGAGGAAGTGTGTGTACACACACACGTGAGGGTGGAGATAGGATTAGGGACTGTGTGTGTGTGTGCATGGAGGACAGTGTGCATGTGAGAGTGCGAGTTGGGGGGGTGTGCAGGTGACAGGCTGGGGTGGACTGAGGGACTGTTTTGTGCACATGAACAGGTGGGGGGGGGTGAAGGCCTGTTTGTGTTTCTGTGCACATGAGAGAGTGGAGTGAGATGGAGTAAGGGAATGTGTGTGTTGGGTTGGGGTGAGGGACTCTGTGTATGTGTATTGTGATAATGAGAGCTATGCTGAGCCAGTGGAAACACAGGAAAGTGGTGACTATGTCTTTAAGACAAGAGACAGGCAAGCTTTTCAGAGGGCAAAAGCTACAGCCAAGCAAAAGAAACACGTACTTGCTGAGGCTAAGCCACGCCCAAGCCCCAACGTGAGTGCAGGCTTGGACTTTAATGACAACCACCTGTGCAGAGATAAGGGTGTGGTAGCTAGGAAGCAGCTTTTTAAGCCTGCTTCAGTGCAAAGAAAAGGACGAAGGACGAAGGAAGGAGAGAGGAGCAGCAACAGGAAGGAGGAAGGAAAGCTGAAGGAGCAAGGAGATGGGGGAAGCTTATCTCCACGCGGGAGAAGCAGTTCCAGCAGCAAAAGAAGCAACTCTTGGGTGAAAGGTACGCTTGAGCCAGAGACCAGCAGATGTATAGCTGGGGAGGTTGCTGAAGAGGTGGAACAAAGTGCAGTGCAGTGTGTGCAAGAGACAGTTCAGAAAACCCAAGCTGCCAGAAGGGGGGTGGAAGCTGTTACAGACGGACGTAACCAAGACCCAGCCAAAGGCAGAGACATAAAGCTGAACACAGGTGAAGCAGTTAAGCTTTTGTTCCAGGGAAAGAAGCCCCATGCTCCTGATACAGCCAATGCTTACCAGGGAGAGCAGTTCTGGAAAGGACTTTTGAAATTTCTACAGAATAGTAAGTTGGAAAACCTTATTGAAAATCCTGAAAGAGATAAGCAATTTGCAGAACAAGAAGGTATGCAAATTGACACTCTTGAGTCAGATTCAGTGTATGACGAATCACCGATGGATTGTTCTTTATGCATGAGGGAAATTGAAAACTGCTAGTAAGGAATGCAAAAAGAACTTTGTAGAGCAATTTTTCCTTAGCCAGGAAAGTGCTAAAAGCTACCTTAAGCTAAAGAGCTTTGGCTAAGAACAGAGTTTGATTTAAAGCAGCATTATTGAAAAAGGATCAGAATTTACCCTTGCTGTTTGAATGAACGGAAGTTGTAACACAGGTGCTGAGATGTGTACTGAAAACAGCTGCCTTGTTTAAAGAAGTATTTCAGTTTTTTAACTTCACGTGTACTTTGGTTCCTGTAAGTTTTTCTGTTTTGGAGAATAATCCTTTTGCATGCGTTGTTTGAATTTAATGCGTGGAAAGAACCCAAAAATAAATTTCTTGTTTTTGCCTTAAACAAACCCCAGTGGTCACACACTACTTTGTCTTTAATGAAAAGAACTACAAGTCCCAGGATTCCTTGCTGGAAACAAAAATAGCTTTATTTAAGGACAAATATGGCAGCCCTTTGCCTGTGAGCCACTGGCCCAGGCAGGGGGTCACGACAGTATGCACATGTATGTATGCATGAGAGGGTGGGAGAAGGGTGAGAAACAATGCTCGTGAATGAGAGAGTGGGGATGAGAGAGACTGTGTGTGTGTGTGCATGTGCGTTAGAGAGTGGAGGTTGGAGAAACTGTGTTTGTGCACATGTGCATGAGAGGGCGGGGGTGGGATGAGAGACTGTGTTTATGTGTGCAAGAGAGGGCGAGGATGGGATGAGAGGCTGTGTTTATGTGTGCACGAGAGAGCGGGGGTGGGGTGACAGACTTTGTTTATGTGTGCACGAGATAGGGCGGGGGTGGGATGAGAGACTGTGTTTGTGCACGAGAGGGCGGGGTGGGATGAGTGTCTGTGTGTGTGCATGAGAGGGCGGGGTGGGATGAGAGACTGTGTTTATGTGTGCACGAGAGGGGGGCGGTGGGATGAGAGACTGTGTTTTTATGTGTCTATGAGAGGTTGGGGTGGGATGAGAGACTGTGTTTGTGCATGAGAGGGCGAGGGTGGGATGAGAGACTGTTTATATGTGTGCATGAGAGGGCGGGGGGGTGGGATGAGAGAAGGTGTTTATGTGTGCACGAGAGGGTGGCAGTGGGATGAGAGACTGGTTTATGTGTGCACGAGAGGGCGGCGGTGGGATGAGAGACTGTGTTTATGTGTGCACGAGAGGGCGGGGGTGGGATGAGAGACTGTGTTTATGTGTGAAAGAGAGGGCGGTGGTGGCATGACAGACTGTGTTTATGTGTGAGTGAGATGGCGGCGGTGGACTGAGAGACTGGGGTTATGTGTGCACGAGAGGGCGGGGGTGGGATGAGAGTCTGTACTTATGTGTCTAAGAGAGGGCGGAGGTGGAATGACAGACTGTGTTTATGTGTGCGTGAGAGGGCGGAGGTGGGATGAGAGACTGTTTATATGTGATGAAGAGAGGTCGGGGGTGGGATTAGAGACTGTGTTTATGTGTGCACGAGAGGGCGTGGGTGGGATGAGAGACTGTGTTTATGCGTGCATGAGAGGGCGGGGGTGGGATGAGAGACTGTGTTTATGTTTCTAAGAGAGGGCGGAGGTGGGATGAGAGACTGTGTTTATGTGTGCGTGAGAGGGCGGAGGTGGGATGAGAGACTGTTTATATGTGCATGAGAGGGCGGAGGTGGGATGAGAGACTGTGTTTATGTGTGCATGAGAGGGCGGAGGTGGGATGAGAGACTGTTTATATGTGCATGAGAGGGCGGAGGTGGGATGAGAGACTGTGTTTATGTGTGCGTGAGAGGGCGGAGGTGGGATGAGAGACTGTTTATATGTGCATGAGAGGGCGGAGGTGGGATGAGAGACTGTGTTTATGTGTGCATGAGAGGGCGGAGGTGGGATGAGAGACTGTTTATATGTGCATGAGAGGGCGGGGGTGGGATGAGAGACTTTGTTTATGTGTGCATTAGAAGGCGGGGTGTAATGAGAGACTGTGTTTATGTGTGCGTGAGAGGGCGGAGGTTGGATAAGAGACTGTGTTTATGTGTGCGTGAGAGGGAGAGGGTGGGATGAGAGACTGTGTTTATGTGTGCGTGAGAGGGAGAGGGTGGGATGAGAGACTGTGTTTATGTGTCTATGAGAGGGCGGGAGTGGGGTGACAGACTGTGTTTATGTATGCACAAGAGGGCGTGTCTGGGATTACCGACTGTGTTTATGTGTGCACGAGAGGGCAGGGGTGGGATGAGAGACTGTGTTTATGTGTCTATGAGAGGGCGGGGGTGGGAAGAGAGACTGTGTTTATGTGTGCACGATAGGGCGGGAGTGGGATGAGATACTGTGTTTGTGTGCACGAGAGGGCGGGGGTGGGAAGAGAGACTGTGTTTGTGTGCACAAGAGGGCGGGGGTGGGATGAGAGACTGTGGTTATGTGTGCACGAGAGGGCGGGGGTGGGATGAGAGACTGCGTTAATGTGTGCACGAGAGGGCAGGGGTGGGATGAGAGAATGCGTTTATGTGTGCACAAGAGGGCGGGGGTGGGATGAGAGACTGTGTTTATGTGTCTATGAGAGGGCGTGGGTGGAGTGACAGACTGTTTACGTGTGCACGAGAGGGCGGGGCTGGTATTACAGACTGTGTTTATGTGTGCACGAGAGGGTGGGGTTTGGATGAGAGACTGTGTTTATATGTCTATGAGAGGGCGGGAGTGGGGTGACAGACTGTGTTTATGTGTGCACGAGAGGGTGGGGGTTGGATGAGAGACTGTGTTTATGTGTCTATGAGGGCGGGGGTGGGATGAGAGACTGTGTTTATGTGTGCATGAGAGGGCGGGGGTGGGATGAGAGACTGTGTTTATGTGTGCATAAGAGGGCAGGGGTGGGATGAGAGTCTGTACTTATGTGTCTAAGAGAGGGCGGAGGTGGGATGACAGACTGTGTTTATGTGTGCATTAGAAGGCGGGGCTGGGATGAGAGACTGTGTTTACGTGTGCATGAGAGGGCGGGGCTCCGATGTTTGTTTGTATATGAGAGGGCGGGGTGGGATGAGAAAAGGTGTTTATCTGTGCACAAGAGGGCGGGGGTGGGATGATGAGAGACTGTGTTTATGTGTGCGTGAGAGGGCGGAGGTGGGATGAGAGACTGTTTATATGTGCATGAGAGGGCCGGGGTGGGATGAGAGACTGCGTTTATGTGTGCACAAGAGGGCGGGGGTGGGATGAGAGTCTGTTTTTATGTGTGCACGATAGGGAGGGGGTGGGATGAGAGACTGTGTTTATGTGTGCACGAGAGGGTGGGGTGGGATGAGAGAAGGTGTTTATATGTGCATGATAGGGTGGGGGTGGGATGAGAGACTGCGTTTATGTGTGCACGAGAGGGCGGGGGGTGGGATGAGAGACTGTGTTTATGTGTCTATGAGAGGGCGTGGGTGGAGTGACAGACTGTTTACGTGTGCACGAGAGGGCGGGGCTGGTATTACAGACTGTGTTTATGTGTGCACGAGAGGGTAGGGGTTGGATGAGAGATTGTGTTTATGTGTCTATGAGAGGGCGGGGGTGGGGTGACAGACTGTGTTTATGTGTGTATGAGAGGGTGGGGGTGGGGTGACAGACTGTGTTTATGTGTGTATGAGAGGGCAGGAGTGGAATGATTGACTATGTTTATGTGTGCATGAGATGGCGGGAGTGGAATGAGTGACTGTGTTTATGTGTGCATGAGAAGGTGGGGGTGGAATGAGAGTCTGTCTTATGTGTCTAAGAGAGGGCGGAGGTGGGATGAGAGACTGTGTTTATGTGTGCATGAGAAGGTGGGGGTGGAATGAGAGACTGCGTTTATGTGTGCACGAGAGGGTGGCGGTGGGGTGACAGACTGTGTTTATGTGTGCATGAGAGGGCGGGGTGGGATGAGAGAAGGTGTTTATGTGTGCACGAGAGGGCGGGGGTGGGATGAGAGAAGGTGTTTATATGTGCATGAGAGGACGGAGGTGGGATGAAAGACTGTGTTTGTGTGTGCACAAGAGCGCAGGGTTGGGATAACAGACTGTGTTTATGTGTGCAAGAGAGGCCTGGGTTGGGATGAGAGACTGTGTTTATGTGTGCATGAGAGGGTGGGGCTGAGATGAGAGACTGTGTTTATGTGTCTATGAGAGGGCAGGGGTGGGATGAGAGACTGTGTTTATGTGTGCACGAGAGGGCGGGGGTGGGATGAGAGATTTTGTTTATGTGTGTATGAGAGGGCGGGAGTGGAATGAGTGACTGTGTTTATGTGTGCATGAGAAGGTGGGGGTGGAATGAGAGTCTGTCTTATGTGTCTAAGAGAGGGCGGAGGTGGGATGAGAGACTGTGTTTATGGGTGTATGAGAGGGTGGAGGTGGGATGAGAGTGTGTGTTTGTGTGTGTTTGTGTGTATGAGAGGGCTGGGGTGGGATGAGAGACTGTGTTTATGTGTGTATGAGAGGGCGGAGGTGGGATGAGAGTGTGTGTTTGTGTGTGTGTGTATGAGAGGGCGGGGGTGTGATGAGAGATTGTGTTTATGTGTATATGAGAGGGCGGAGGTGGGATGAGAGACTGTGTTTATGTGTGTATGAGAGGGCGGAGGTGGGATGAGAGTGTGTGTTTGTGTGTATGAGAGGGCGGAGGTGGGATGAGAGACTAATTATATGTGCATGAGAGGGCAGGGGTGGTGTGGGAGACTCTGTTTATGTGTACATGAGAGGGCGGAGGTGGGATGAGAGTGTGTGTTTGTGTCTATGAGAGGGCGGGGTGGGGTGACAGACTGTGTTTATGTGTGCATGAGAGGGCGGGGGTGGGATGAGAGACTGCGTTTATGTGTGCACGAGAGGGTGGCGGTGGGGTGACAGACTGTGTTTATGTGTGCATGAGAGGGCGGGGGTGGGATGAGAGAAGGTGTTTATGTGTGCACGAGAGGGCGGAGGTGGGATGAGAGAAAGTGTTTATATGTGCATGAGAGGACGGAGGTGAGATGAAAGACTGTGTTTGTGTGTGCACGAGAGCGCAGGGTTGGG
Organism: Ichthyophis bannanicus; assembly: GCA_033557465.1. Taxonomy (NCBI): domain Eukaryota; kingdom Metazoa; phylum Chordata; class Amphibia; order Gymnophiona; family Ichthyophiidae; genus Ichthyophis; species Ichthyophis bannanicus. The sequence continues at coordinate 75,269,079 of CM066040.1, forward strand.
ATAACAGACTGTGTTTATGTGTGCAAGAGAGGCCTGGGTTGGAATGAGAGACTGTTTATGTGTGCATGAGAGGGCGGGGCTGAGATGAGAGACTGTGTTTATGTGTCTATGAGAGGGCAGGGGTGGGATGAGGGACTGTGTTTGTGTGCACGAGAGGGCAGGGGTGGGATGAGAGAAGGTGTTTATGTGTGCATGAGAGGGCGGGGTGGGATGAGAGACTGTGTCTATGAGAGGGCGGGGTGCGGAGTACAGACTGTGTTTATGTGTGCATTAGAAGGCGGGGGTGGAATGAGAGACTGTGTTTATGTGTGCGTGAGAGGGCGGAAGTGGGATGAGAGACTGTGTTTAAGAGTGCGTGAGAGGGAGAGAGTGGGATGAGAGGCTGTGTTTATGTGTGCGTGAGAGGGAGAGGGTGGGATGAGAGACTGTGTTTATGTGTGCACGACAGGGCTGGGATGGGGTTAGAGACTGTGTGTCTATGAGAGGGCGGAGGTGGGATGAGAGACTGTGTTTGTGTCTATGAGATGGCGGGGGTGGAAAGAGAGACTGTGTTTATGTGTGCACGACAGGGCGGGGGTGGGGTTAGAGACTGTGTATATGTGTGCACGAGAGGGCGGGGGTGGGATGAGAGACTGTGTTTGTGTCTATAAGAGGGTGGGGGTGTGATGAGAGACTGTTTATGTGTGCACGAGAGGGCGGGGGTGGGGTGAGAGAATGTGTTTATGTGTCTATAAGAGGGCGGAGGTGGGATGAGAGACTGTGTTTATGTGTCTATGAGAGGGCGGGGTTGGGGTGTCAGACTGTGTTTATGTGTGCACGAGAGAGCTGGGGTGGGATGAGAGAAGGTGTTTATATGTGCACGATAGGGCGGGGGTGGGATTAGAGACTGTGTTTATGTGTGCACGAGAGGGCGGAGGTGGGATGAGAGACTATTTATATGTGCATGAGAGGGCGGAGGTGGGATGACAGACTGTGTTTATGTGTGTATGAGAGGGCGGGGGTGGCATGAGAGTCTGTGTTTATGTGTGTATGAGAGGGCGGGGGTGGGATGAAGACTGTGTTTGTGTGCATGAGAGGGCGGGGTGGGATGAGAGACTGTGTTTACGTGTGCATGAGAGGGCAGGGGTGGGATGACATCCTGTGTTTACATGTCTGTGAGTGGGCGGGGGTAGGATGACAGACTGTGTTTACGTGTGCGTGAGAGGGTGGTGGTTGGATGACAAAGTGTGTCTACGTGTGCATGAGAGGGCGGTGCTCAGATGACAGACTGTGTTTATGTGTATATGAGAGGGCGGGGGTGGGATGAGAGACTGTGTTTATGTGTGCACGAGAGGGCGGGGTGGAATGAGAGACTGTGTTTATATGTGCACGAGAGGGTAGGGGTTGGCAGAGAGACTGTGTTTGTATCTATGAGAGGGCGGGGTGCGGAGTACAGACTGTGTTTGTGTCCATGAGAGGGTGAGGGTGGGATGAGACTTTGTTTATGTGTGCATGAGAGGGCGGGGGTGGGTTGACAGACTCTGTTTATGTGTGCACGAGAGGGCGGGGGTGGGATGACAGACTCTGTTTATGTGTGCATGAGAGGGCGGGTGTGGGCTTACAGACTGTTTATTTGAGGAGGAGAGGGCGGGGGTGGGATGAGAGACTGTATTATGTGTGTATGAGAGGGCTGGGGTGGGGTGGGGGTGACAGACTGTGTTTTGTGTCCTTGAGAGGAAGGGGGGTGACCGACTGTGTTTATGTGTGCCCGCGAGGGCGGGGGTGGGGTGACAGACTCTGTTTATGTGTGCACAAGAGGGCGGGTCTGGGATTACAGACTGTTTATGTGTGTACGAGAGGGCGGGGGTGGGATGAGAGACTGTATTTATGTGTATGAGAGGGCGGGGGTGGGGTGACAGACTGTGTTTTGTGTCCTTGAGAGGAAGGGGGGTGACCGACTGTGTTTATGTGTGCATGAGAGGGCGGGGGTGGGATGACAGACTCTGTTTATGTGTGCATTAGAAGGCGGGGGTGGAATGAGAGACTGTGTTTATGTGTGCGTGAGAGGGCGGAGGTGGGATGAGAGACTGTGTTTAAGTGTGCGTGAGAGGGAGAGGGTGGGATGAGAGGCTGTGTTTATGTGTGCGTGAGAGGGAAAGGGTGGGATGAGAGACTGTGTTTATGTGTGCACGACAGGGCGGGGGTGGGGTTACAGACTGTGTATATGTGTGCACGAGAGGGCGTGGGTGGGATGAGAGACTGTCTTTATGTGTGCACGAGAGGGTAGGGGTTGGCTGAGAGACTGTGTTTGTGTCTATGAGAGGGCGGGGTGCGGAGTACAGACTGTGTTTGTGTCCATGAGAGGGTGAGGGTGGGATGAGAGACTTTGTTTATGTGTGCACGAGAGGGGGGGGGTGCGCTGACAGACTCTGTTTATGTGTGCACGAGAGGGCGGGGCTGGTATTACAGACTGTGTTTATGTGTGTACGAGAGGGCGGGGGTGGGATGAGAGACTATGTTTATGTGTGCATGAGAGGGCGGGGGTGGGGTGACAGACTGTTTATGTGTGCATGAGAGGGCGGGGGTGGGATCAGATAATGTGTTTATGTGTCTATGAGAGTGCGGGGGTGGGATTACAGACTCTGTTTATGTGTGCATTAGAAGGCGGGGGTGGAATGAGAGAATGTGTTTATGTGTGCGTGAGAGGGCGGAGGTGGGATGAGAGTCTGTGTTTAAGTGTGCGTGAGAGGGAGAGGGTGGGATGAGAGGCTGTGTTTATGTGTGCGTGAGAGGGAGAGGGTGGGATGAGAGACTGTGTTTATGTGTGCACGACAGGGCGGGGTGGGGTTAGAGACTGTGTATATGTGTGCACGAGAGGGCGGGGGTGGGATGAGAGACTGTCTTTATGTGTGCACTAGAGGGCAGGGGTGGGATGAGAGACTGTGTTTATGTGTCTATGAGAGGGCGGGGTGGGATGAGAGGCTGTGTTTATGTGTGCACGAGAGAGCGGGGGTGGGATGAGAGACTGTGTTTATGTGTGCACAAGAGGGCGTGGGTGGGGTGACAGACTGTGTTTATGTGTGCACGAGAGGGCGGGGTGGGATGAGAGACTGTGTTTATGTGTCTATGAGAGGGCGGGGGTGGGGTGACAGACTGTGTTTATGTGTGCACGAGAGGGCGGGTCTGGGATTGCAGACTGTGTTTATGTGTGCACGAGAGGGCGGGGGTGGGCTGACAGGCTTTGTTTATGTGTGCACGAGAGAGCTGGGGTGGGATGAGAGAAGGTGTTTATATGTGCACGATAGGGCGGGGGTGGGATGAGAGACTGTGTTTATGTGTGCACGAGAGGGCAGGGTTTGGATTACAGACTGTTTATGTGTGCATGAGTGGGCGGGGGTGGGATGAGAGAAGGTGTTTATGTGTGCACGAGAGGGCGGGGGTGGGATGAGAGACTGTGTTTATGTGTGTATGAGAGGGCTGGGTGGGGTGACAGACTGATTATCTGTGCACGAGAGGGAGGGGGTGGGATGAGAGACTCTGTTTATGTGTGCACGAGAGGGCGGGTGGGATGAGAGACTGTGTTTATGTGTCTATGAGAGGGCGGGGTGGGGTGACAGACTGTGTTTATGTGTGCACGAGAGGGCGGGTGGGATGAGAGACTGTGTTTATGTGTCTATGAGAGGGCGGGGGTGGGGTGACAGACTGTGTTTATGTGTGCACAAGAGGGCGGGTCTGGGATTACAGACTGTGTTTATGTGTGCACGAGAGAGGGCGTGGGTGGGGTGACAGACTGTGTTTATGTGTGCACGAGAGAGCTGGGGTGGGATGAGAGACGGTGTTTATTTGTGCACGAGAGGGCGTGGGTGGGATGACAGACTGTGTTTATGTGTGCACGAGAGGGCAGGGTTTGGATTACAGACTGTTTATGTGTGAAGGAGAGGGGGGGGGGGGGGTGAGAGATGGTGTTTATGTGTCGACGACTGGGCGGGGGTGGGTAGAGAGACTGTGTTGATGTGTCTATGAGAGGGCTGGGGTGGGGTGACAGACTGATTATCTGTGCACGAGAGGGAGGGGTGGGTTGAGAGACTCTGTTTATGTGTGCACGAGAGGGCGGGGTGGGATGAGAGACTGTGTTTATGTGTCTATGAGAGGGCGGGGTGGGGTGACAGACTGTGTTTATGTATGCACAAGAGGGCGTGTCTGGGATTACAGACTGTGTTTTTGTGTGCACGCGCGGGCGGGGGTGGGGTGACAGACTATGTTTATGTGTGCACGAGAGAGCTGGGGTGGGATGAGAGAAGGTGTTTATATGTGCACGATAGGGCGGGGGGGTGGCTGAGAGACTGTGTTTATGTGTGCACGAGAGGGCAGGGTTTGGATTACAGACTGTTTATGTGTGCATGAGTGGGCGGGGGTGGGATGAGAGACGGTGTTTATGTGTGCACGAGAGGGCGGGGGTGGGATGAGAGACTGTGTTTATGTGTCTATGAGAGGGCGAGGTGGAGTGACAGACTGTGTTTATGTGTGCACGAGAGGGCGGGGGTAGGATGACAGACTGTGTTTATGTGTGCACGAGAGGGCTGGGTTTGGATGAGAGACTGTGTGCACGAGAGGGCGGGGGTGGGATGAGAGAAGGTGTTTGTGTGCGTGAGAAGGTGGGGGTGGGATGACAGACTGTGTTTATGTGTGTATGAGAGGGCGGAGGTGGGATGAGAGTGTGTGTTTGTGTCTATGAGAGGGCGGGGTTGGGATGAGAGACTGTGTTTATGTGTGCATGAGAGGGCGGAGGTGGGATGAGAGACTGTGTTTATGTGTGCACGAGAGGGCAGGGTTAGGATGAGAGAAGGTGTTTAAATGTGCACGAGAGGGCGGGGGTGGGATGAGAGACTGTGTTTACGTGTGCATGAGAGGGCAGGGGTGGTATAACATCCTGTGTTTACATGTCTGTGAGTGGGCGGGGGTAGGATGACAGACTGTGTTTACGTGTGCGTGTGAGGGCGGTGGTTGGATGACAAAGTGTGTCTACGTGTGCATGAGAGGGTGGGGCTCAGATGACAGACTGTGTTTATGTGTATATGAGACGGCAGGGTGGGATGAGAGACTGTGTTTATGTGTGCACGAGAGGGCGGGGGTGGGATGAGAGACTTTGTTTATGTGTGCATGAGACGGCGGGGTGGGATGAGAGACTGTGTTTATATGTGCACGAGAGGGTAGGGGTTGGCTGAGAGACTGTGTTTGTGTCTATGAGAGGGCGGGGTGCGGAGTACAGACTGTGTTTATGCATCCATGAGAGGGCGGGAGTGGGATGAGAGACTGTGTTTATGTGTGCACGAGAGGGCGGGGTTGGTATGACAGACTGTGTTTATGTGTGCACGAGAGGGCGGGGTTGGTATGACAGACTGTGTATATGTGTGCACGAGAGTGCGGGGGTAGGATGAGAGAAGGTGTTTATATGTGCACGAGAGGGCGGGGGTGGGATGAGAGAATGTGTTTGTGTCTATGAGAGGGCGGGGTGCGGAGTACAGACTGTGTTTATGTGTCCATGAGAGGGCGGGAGTGGGATGACAGACTATGTTTATGTGTCCACGAGAGGGCGGGGGTGGGATGAGAGACTTTTTTTATGTCTGCATGAGAGGGCGGGGTGGGTTGACAGACTGTGTTTATTTGTGCGTGAGAGGGAGAGGGTGGGATGAGAGACTGTGTTTGTGTCCATGAGATGGCGGGGGTGGAATGAGAGACTGTGTTTATATGTGCACGAGAGGGCGGGGGTGGGATGAGAGACTGTGTTTATGTTTGTATGAGAGGGCAGGGTGGGATGAGAGACTGTGTATATGTGTGCATGAGAGGGCGGGGGTGGGATGAGAGACTGTTTATGTGTCTATGAGAGGGCGGAGGTGGGATGAGAGACTGTGTTTATGTGTGCACGAGAGGGCAGTGGTGTAGTGATAGACTGTGTTTATGTGTGCGTGAGAGGGAGAGTGTGGGATGAGAGACTGTGTTTATGTGTGCACGAGAGGGCAGGGGTGGGATGAGAGACTGTTTTTATGTTTGCACCACAGGGCGGGGTGGGGTGAGAGACTGTGTATATGTGTGCATGAGAGGGTGGGGTGGGGTGAGAGACTGTGTTTATGTGTGCATGACATGGCTGGGGTGGGGTGAGAGAATGTGTTTGTGTGTGCACGAGAGGGCAGGGGTGGGATGAGAGACTGAGTTTGTGTTCACAACAGGCGGGGGTGGGGTGAGAGACTGTGTGTCTATGAGAGGGCGGCGGTGGGATGAGAGACCGTGTTTATGTGTGGATAAGAGGGCGGGGGTGGGGTGAGAGAATGTGTTTATGTGTGCACGAGAGGGCAGGGGTGGGATGAGAGACTGTGTTTGTGTTCACAACAGGGCGGGGGTGGGGTGAGAGACTGTGTGTCTATGAGAGGGCGGCAGTGGGATGAGAGACCGTGTTTATGTGTCTATAAGAGGGCGGAGGTGGGATGAGAGACTGTATTTATGTGTGCATGAGAGGGCGGGGGTGGGATGAGAGACTGTGTTTATGTGTGCATGAGAGGGCGAGGATGGGATGAGAGACTGTTTGTGTCTATGAGAGGGCCGAGGTGGGATGAGAGACTGTGTTTATGTGTGCACGAGAGGGTGGGGTGGGGTGAGAGACTGTGTTTATGTGTGCACGAGAGGGCGGGGGTGGGATGAGAGACTGTGTTTATGTGTCTTTGAGAGGACGGGGGGGTGACAGACTGTGTTTATGAGTTCACGAGAGGGCAAGGGTGGGATGAGAGACAGAGTTTATTTCTTCACAACAGGGCGGGGGTGGGGTGAGAGACTGTGTTTCTATGAGAGGGCGGAGGTGGGATGAGGACTGTGTATATGTGTGCATGAGGGCGGGGGTGGGTTGAGAGAATGTGTTTATGTGTGCAGTATAGGGCGGCGGTGGGATGAGAGACCGTGTTTATGTGTCTATAAGAGGGCGGAGGTGGGAAGAGAGACTGTGTTTATGTGTGCATGAGAGGGCGGGGGTGGGATGAGAGACTGTGTTTGTGTGCACGAGAGGGCAGGGGTGGGATGAGAGACTGTGTTTATGTGTGCATGAGAGGGCAGAGGTGGGGTGACAGACTGTGTTTATGTGTGCACGAGAGAGCTGGGGTGGGATGAGAGACTGTGTTTATGTGTGCACGAGAGGGTGGGGTTGGGATGACAGACTGTGTTTATGTGTGCACAAGAGGGCGAGGGTGGGATGAGAGACTGTGTTTATGTGTGCACGAGAGGGCGGGGGTGGGATGACAGAGTGTGTTTATGTGTGCACGAGAGAGCTGGGGTGGGATGAGGGAAGGTGTTTATGTGTGCACGAGAGGGCGGGGCGGGGTGAGAAACTGTGTTTGTGTCTATGAGAGGGTGGGGCGAGAGACTGTGTTTATGCGTGCACGAGAGGGCGGGGCGAGAGACTGTGTTTGTGTCTATGAGAGAGCGGGGCGGGACGAGAGACTGGACACCAGCAAGCGCGCCCGGCGGGCCCTCGCCTGAGGGCCTCGCCAGGGGGCCCTTCGGCGTGGCCCTTAGGCGGTGGCCACGTACTCTCCAGGATCCGTTAAACAGCCGAGAACAAGCTGAAAGCCAGGACTCAAACTAGGACATAAAATACAGGCCATTAGCCTGACGAAGGCAGGTCCAAAACAATTACAAAGCAAAACAGACCATCCTAGAAGTCTATCATTATCAACACAAAAAACACTGAACAACGAAAACAGACAACGGTCAGCAAAGCAGAACCACTTGAAGCCAGAAAAGCAATGACAGCAGCAACACAGGTAATCGAAGATGGTTGCTACACATTACCTACCTCTACTACTCTTGACCACCCATCTTATCCCACAACTCACAAGCACTCCAATCAACACCCCCAACACCTTTTGGTTCCTCCCACAAACAATAATAACGTACAAACACTACCAAGAGCAAAAGCAGGACCTCATTACAGGACAAACAACGAAACCCGGCCAACAAGGAAAGAAGTAGCACAGCACCCCCACTCACACCCACATAAACACCAACCGACCCACAAACATCTCCATAGAGTTTATCAACGCCAGGTCAGTACAAAACAAAACAAATACCATCTCTGACCACATAAAAGACCAGCAAACAGACATATCCTGTGCATCACTGAGACATGGCTGTCACCCACCGACAATGTGCTACTCAACCAACTAGTCCCTGACACCCACACAGCATTCAACTGCCCTCACACTCAAAGAAGAGGAGGAGGGGTCCTCATCATAGCAAGGACCAGCCGAAAGCTAAAAAGTAAAATCTCAACTAATACAAACCACTGCAACACAATCATCATTGAAAACGCGAACCTAACCATATGCCTTACCTACAGAGCGCGCCAGACACACCATCAGATGAACTTTCAGCAATCCTAGAGGCAATATGCGCAGTCAACAGCCTACACAAACAACTCATAATACTTGGAGACTTCAATCTCAGCTCTACTAGCAGAAAAGAGGCAGAAACCTTCCTATCAGCTCTGGACTCCCTCCAATTCACCCAACTCATCAACACCCCCACCCACAACCTTGGACACACCCCCGACCTAATCTTTGCTCCAAACAACTTAAAGGAAGGAAGCCTCATCTCAGGGCCATACATCACACCGGTACCCTGGTCAGACCACCACCTAATAAAGATTAAACTACAAGTAACAGACTCAAAAAGGCAAAACAACGACCCACCCCCAACCAGGAGATTCAAAAGCTTCAACAAGGAACTGTTCACACAAGACACGCAACTACTCCTCAATGCTGAAACAATGGACATAGATGAGCAAATCTCCAAATGGAACGACATCATTTCATCTGCCGCCAGACCACCCACCCGCAGAACACAACAATCACACAGCACAAAACCCTGCTCCACTCCATGGTACTCCAAGGATATACGAATAGCAAAGAGAGCACTAAGACAACTTGAACGCCGATGGAGACGCAACAAATCAACATCCCTACAGGAACAATACCAGACAAAACAAAAGGAATATAATAACCTCATCAACCAGCAGAAGAAAGAATACCATACTAACCCTATCATGAAGACCACTAACAAACCCCGTGAACTCTACGAAATCGTAAAGAACCTCACCAAGGAACCCTCCAACAGAAACGAACAACAAATAGATCCACAGATCTTCGCTGACCACCTCAAGAACAAATTCACTGCAACACCCAAGAACAACAGCGCGTCAGTGAAATACAAGACATCCGATCCTGAACGGAGCTGGGGCACATTCGACATCCCATCGAATGAACAACTCTCCAAGATCATCACTGACCTCAACACCAGTACCGCCCTTACAGATCCCTGCCCAGTAGCCTGGATCAAAGCAACGAAAAAGGAACTAACACCAGTCGTACGGAAAATAGTAGATAACTCCCTCTCCAAGGGAACAATGCCAAACTCCCTGAAGCTAGCCACAATACGTCCAATCCCCAAGAAAACCACCCTGGCTAAAACTGATCCAGCCGCCTACAGACCCATATCAAGCTTACCATTCCTGTCCAATATCATCGAGAAAACAGTCCAACACCAGCTCCAACAACACATCAACATCTACAATCCACTGGACCCCAATCAACACGGTTTTCGACCCAGACATGGGGTTGAAACCATACTGATCCAGCTATTCGACAGCCTTTTGAGGACAATCGACAACACCAGAATGGGCGTCATCATGATATTCCTAGATATGTCCTCAGCTTTCGACACTGTCTGCCACACAACCCTACTAAACAGACTACAGGAGGCAGGCCTACACAGTACTACTCTGAGCTGGTTTACATCTTACCTCACCAACAGACAACTACAAGTCAAGTGTGGAACAAAGACCTCTCAACTGTTCAGAGCTACTCAAGGAGTCCCACAAGGCTCAGCTCTCTCCGCCCTGCTATTTAACATCTATGTACAACCCATATGCACCATCATCAAGGACCACAAGATTCAATACACCATATACGCAGATGACATAATGATATACACACCAATCAACCTGGACAACCCAGGCTACTCCAACATAGCCAACTGCTTCCAACAAATGGCAACCTGGCTGCAAGAAAACAACCTATCAATAAATTACAACAAAACCGAAGCTCTATTCATCACAAGAAACCGGATATTCTCATCATCGGCCACCATCAACCTAAACAACACCATCATACCGGTAAGACAAGAAATAAAATACCTGGGAGTAACGCTCGACAAGGACCTCAACCTTCAGTCCCACATTGCAAAAATAACAAAGAGCGCTTACATCAAAATGAGGACAGTCAGAAGGCTCAAACCCATCCTCGCCCATGAACACTTCCGAACAGTCTGTCAAGCCATCATCACTCCAACCCTAGACTATTGTAATCACATCTACCAAGGACTACCTAAAAAGACAATAAAACCACTACAGCTAGCACAAAACACAGCCGCACGACTCACGACAGATCACACAATTCACGATCACATCACCCCATACTGTACCACCTACACTGGCTCCCAATCAGCTCCAGAATCCAATTCAAAGTACTTCTACACATATTTAAAATAATACACAACCTATCAGCAGACAGCCTACGCCCTCTCATAAAAAACGATGACAACAGGAGACCAAGAAGAAAAGGAACCTCAGACACCATCAGAACACCAAAAGAATTTGCTAAAACAAGGCTGGCCACATCAAGGAGGCCACTCTCCCTGGCAGCACCCGCTATATGGAACTCTCTCCCAGACCACATAAGATCAACCAAGAACCTCAAGGACTTCAGAAAACTTCTTAAGACTGATCTATTTACAGTACATTTCAAGGACCTAACATAAATTTTCTACCTCAAGACATTACAGGATCACGATCCTACCTCCAAGACATTACAGAATCTCAATCCTAGCATGCCTCTCAAACAGCCCCATTTTGTATATATGTATATAGCTCATTATGTAAATAGTTCACCGATATAATCTAGCGCACTGCTCCACACACTACACTTCTCAGTTCTCACATTGCATGCTACAAACCACACTTTATTATTGATTTTGATTGATGTGCCACACCGCCTTGATTTAACGATAAGGTGGTATACTAAATCCTTCTAAATAAATAAATAAGTTTGTGTCTATGATTGGGCGGGGGTGGGGATGAGAGACTGTGTTTATGTGTGCACGAGAGGGCGGGGCGGGTCGAGAGACTGTGTATGTCTATTAGAGGGCGGGGCAGGACAAGAGACTATGTTTGTGTCTATGAGGGGGCGGGCGAGAGACTGTGTGTATGAGAGGGTGGGGGTGGGGACGAGAGACTGTGTTTATGTGTGCACGAGAGGGCGGGGGCGGGATGAGAAACTGTTTATGTGTGTACGAGGGGGCGGGGTGGTGTGAGAGACTGTGTTTATGTGTCCATGAGAGGGCGGGGGCGGGACGAGAGACTGTTTGTGTGCACAAGGGGGCGGGGCGAGAGACTGTGTTTGTGTCTATGAGAGGACGGCGGCAGGGCGAGAGACTGCGTTTGTGCATGAGAGGGCTGGGGCGGGGTGAGGGACTGCGTTTATGTGTCTATGAGAGAGCGGGGGTGGGATGAGAGACTTTGTTTATGTGTGCACGAGAGGGCGGGGTGGGGTGAGAGACTGTGTTTATGTGTCTATGAGAGGGTGGGATTGGGATGAGAGACTGTGTTTATGTGTGCACGAGCGGGCAGGGTTGGGATGAGAGACCGTGCGTGTGTGGGTATGTGAGAAGATGGGGATAGGGGAGTGACTGTGTGAGAGAGAGGGCAGAGGGTGGGTGAGTGTTTAGGTGTGGGTTAGGGTGTGTGCCTATATTTGTGTGGGGAGTGGAGTATACTGAGGGGCGGGCTGTGTGTGTGAGCATGAGTTGGGGGGTCTGAGGGCTTGATATGTGTATGTGTTCCTCTTAGCTTATGTGTGCTTGACTCACTTCAGTACTATACTCAAATTCTCTGCCTCCCACCTTCTTGTACCCTTCCCTCCCGTCCTCCACTCTCTCTCTCTTCTCTGTTCTCCTGTCAGCGACTCCCCTGGATACCAGGTATCCCCCTTCCCCCTTCTTCTCTGGCATATAATTTTTTTTGTTTAATATGCAGGATAACTTTAAAATAGTTCTTTGCTGCAGCAGCGACTTCCTGTCCTTTGGAGATGTGGTCCCCATCGGCAGACACCACCAACAGCTGCAGCCTCACACACTAGATGGGGGGGGGGGTCCCCCACTAACACATGCCACCGGTTAAAACCATGGCTGCAGCTTCTCAGCGCTTTGCTGCCTGCAGGGGGATGGTGTCCCCACTTGCAGGCACTGCGGATTTAGGCCTAAGCCATGGCTTCTTGACATTTCACTGCCAGTGGGAGATGGGATCCCCTAGCAGCAGACACCGTGGTTCTTTGCGGCAGCCCGGGTAAGTTTGTTTATTATAAAACATAGGTTTGTTTGCACAAGTGCAAGCAAACCTGTGCATATAGAAACATAGAAAAATGACAGAAAAAGACCACATGGCCTATCTAGTCTGTCCTTCCATATCGACAACTACAACAGTCCCTTTTTTTCCTTTAGAGATCCTCTGTGTTGGTCCCATGCTTTTTTGAATTCAGATACCGTCCTCATCTCTATCACCCCCACTGGGAGACTATTCCACGGATCCACCACTCTTTCCGTAAAGAAATATTTCCCATATCACTCCTGAATCTATCTCCCTTCACCCTCATCCCATGTCCCCTCGTAGCAGAACTTGCTTTCAATTGAAAGAGGCTCTCCCCCTATGCATTTATGCCACGGAGGTATTTAAGCATCTCAATCATATCACCTCTATCCCGCCTTTCCTCTAAGGTGTACATATTAAGATCCTTAAGTCTGTCCTCATGCTTTATAATGAAGACCACAAACCATTTTAGTAGCCACCCTCTGTACCGACTCTAACCTGTTCACATCCTTTTGAAGGTGCGGTCTCCAGAATTGCACACTGTACTCCAAATGAGGTCACACCAAAGACTTATACAGAGGCATTATCACCTCCATTTTTCTGCTAGCCATTCCTCTCGTATGCACCCAAGCATCCTTCTAGCTTTTGCCGTCGCCTTTTCTACCTGTTTAGCTACTTTAAGATCATCAGACACAACCACGCCTAGGTCCCGCTCTTCTTTAGTGGACAAAAGTACTTCACCCCCTATACTATATCGCTCCCTTGAATTGCTGCAGCCCAAATGCATGACCTTACATTTTTTAACATTAAATCCCAGCTGCCAAATTCTAGAACATTCTTCAAGCTTAGCTAGATCCCTCCTCATGTTAGAGGCTCCGCAACAAGCACTTTCACTAGGGCGAACATGCCTAAAAAGACTTCCTTCTTTTGAGATGAATTTAAAGTAAAGCAATGTTTTCTAAAATTCAGTGCTTAAAAGAGGCCATCTGTTATTTCCAGTGGTTTACTGAATTCTTCATGTCTTGAATTTGTAGATGCAATTCCTTCTCCTCCCGTCCGTGATGTCGGTATGCAATTACCATTCTGTACCAATGGCTCCTTCCTGGCCCCAGAGAATGCCGTCTTCCACGAGACGCAAGATGCAGGTGAGAATTCGCTGAACTAGAAGGCCAGGAAACAGAACAAATTCTGACTTCACCTCACCCCTACCCCACTCCCCAGCAGGGCTGCAGGAGGCAGGTGGGTGGGAGGACTCATAAGCTGACAGATTCCTGAAGATGCTTTGGTCAGGGGAGGGAAACACTTACAGACTGCATTTTCAGATTGATGTGTGATTATTTTCAAGGGAAAGTCATACCCACAAAAAAGCAGGTGCAAATGTCCACAAGTACTTTCTACCTGTGGCAGATTCCAAAGCCTAAATAAGCACCTACTTTCTCTTTAAAAATTGGTGCACTGTCTGTGAACTAAAAGTACCCACAAACTTTGCCCCTATGTAGACAGTTTGAAAATTTCTCTTATGGACATCATACTTGGCAAGGTAGAAGGTCAACGCAAAAGAGGAAGGCCAGCAATGAGATGGATTGATACAATAACAGCAGATATGGGTGCCAGTCTGTCAACAATGAGCCTCCTGACTGAAGACCAAACACAATTTAGGACAACTATCCAGAGGGTCGCCATGAGTCGACACCAACTTGACGGCACTTAACAACAACAACATATTAGAGAAAATAAAATCATGTGCATGTATATGTTGTACAGGTGCCAGCAAACCAAAAGAACTGGCATATACTGAAAAAAGGGGGGGGGGGGCAACGAATCATATGTAAAAGAACAATGTGACTAAAAATAACAACAAAGATAAAATAGTGATCAAAACTACTTCCAATTAAAAAGCTGCCAAAAAAGACGAATAGATAAGAAAAGTGCACCGGGGACGCAGAGCTAACATGAACTAAAAAATAGTTAAGGCAGAAAACAAAAATAAGTAATTAAAACAGCACTATTAAAAATAGAACAAGGATAAAGCTACAATGAACTGCATCTTACAGTGAAAAACTAAAAACTGCCATAAACCACGAAGCAGAAATGCATTGGTTACTTACAGAGGGCTGCCACCAGGTGGAGACAAGGGAACGTAGTACTGTATATCAGTACATTAAGCTGCGCAAGAGAACAATGTGACCATAATAATAACAGGAAGAACCAAACTACTGAATTGCTATGTGATACAGTAAATGAGATGATACAGTAAGTAATATGTACTGGGCTAAAAACTATTCCAAATAAAACTATAGATCCAATCAGAACAAATTAAACGTATCATGAGACTAAGCTAAAATGGTAAATGTAGAACACATAAAGCCCAGGATATCTAAAAAATGTGGAACGAATGTGAGTGCTTTTAAAAAGTGCTGAAAGCCTAAAATATGCCAAATAAATAAGTGATTGTATTTAAAAATAATAGCAATGAATGGATAAACGGCGAATCCGGGATAAAATGATAAAAACAGAGTAAAGTAAAAACACATGATACCAATTGGAAACCATCTAAAAAACAGAATAAAGGCCTAAAAGCTGAAGCCTAAAAGCAAATTAAAACAGAAATAAAACACTAAATAGTGGGAGGGAAGGAAGGAGGAGGGGAGGGGGAAGGGGAGAAAGGGGAGGAAGGGGGAAAAGGGAGAGGGTGGGGAAAGGGAAAGGGTAAAAGAATTAAAAACTAAAAAATGGGACTGCACAAAATACCAGGATCTAAATCAAAACAGAAAGGTCCTGATCTAAATTGAGACCATGGGGTGTTAAGGACCCCAAATTCAAAATGTATCTCTGTTCCAATTGGGAAGTTCGTCTAAGATCTTTCATGGTTTGGAGGTAATAGAGGAGTACACCTCTATTATCCAGGGAGTGCAGTGAAGTTTCGGTTTTGTCCATATGTGTGCTTGGGAAGAAAGATGGTTGGTTGATGTGGAATTCTGAGTCGACCTGCAGAATATATCCCAAGGAAGTGGCAAGGTACCAAATTTTTATTGCTTGCAGACAGAGAGATGAAGGTATCCAGATCTGCCCTGCTTATTGATGTAAACCATTGCAACTTAGTTGTCTATGAGGATCATGAATATCTTCTGCCAAACCCAAGATTTTCGAAGGCAGTCATGCCGTTGAAGGTGGCTTTCAGCTGTAGGATGTAAATGTGCAGGGTTTGCTCAAATTCATTTCACACTCCTTGTGTGCATGAATGTAGAAGGTGTGCTCCCCATCCCTGAATAGAAGCATCTGTGGTGAGAACAGTATTGGGGAGGACTCGGTATCGGAAATGTTTGGTGCTGAAGATGAAACGTAGAAAATACCAGTGACTTGGATGAAGGGGGGCTATATCTGCACAGGAAATATGAACAAATCAGATTGAGGCATTGTAACAGCTATGGGGAATGTGGGAAGACTGACATATGCATAGAGGTCTACAAGACTTTTCCGAAGCTGAAGGATGTCTCTGGGTACATAAGCTCCATTGGATGATGTCAACTTCAAATGTACCCACATTGCCCTGCTTACTACAGAGAAAGGTATTTTATAATCAACATGCATACTTGCAAACTCAGCCCATGCTCCTCCCAGACCACGCCCTGACTATGCCTACTAGCAAAGTACACCTTTTCATGCCAAAGCATGTACCTTACACTGGCCAGTATATTATAAGAAGTCATTTGCATATGTATATGGCCACATACTTGCAGAATGGTTTTATAAAATTACCTCCAGTGTTTCTAGTTTAAAGGCTGTATGTCTAGGGGGGAGGACAGAGTCAAAATAGACCAGAGGAGGTTTAGCAAACAAGTATAGAGTATGCAATATTTCTATAATACATTTATGTACATCTTGAAGAGGGTAGGAATCACCAGTAGAAAGAGGGAAATTCAGATACCTCAAGGATATAAATAAGATTGGTAAGGATTGGGTTATGGTAATAGTGAGAGGTAGGAGAGAGTAATGCAAGAGAGGTTTGCCTCAAAAAAGAGCAACGGACACTTGATATAGTCTCCTGCTGGAGACAAGTGGGTGGAAATGGTACTCTGTTTCAGTAAGGTGTAGGGCCGGCATGCACACATAGGATTTCCTAATGCGGGAAAACATTAGAGATCCAGAAGGGGTCTGTGATGATTAAGTAGCTTGGGGAAATGACAAAACTAGCTTCATCTAGACCTGTATCAATTTCTGTTTTGTTTTGTTTTCTTATATAAATCACATTGGACTTTTCTCAGTCATTAAAACAAAAAGGAAATAAATTGCCTTGATACAATGTGAATTCCTTCTTATCCAGCCCCTTCCCCTCAATTTATATCCCATTACTGCCTCTCCATACTCATCCAACCTGCTAACTTTGCTATTCTCTTCTGTCCCTTACCCCTCTGTTCTTATCCAATCCCTGCTCTTCCCTCATCCTGTCCCTGTCTCTTTGTGCTTTGTGACTTTATTCTATTTACAGAGAACTGTTGGAATGATTCTGGTATACAAAGTTCATCCATGCTGGAAGACGATTCTCCTGATGGGTCTTTTGCCAATAAAAACGGGCATCATGTCATTGGTCACATTGATGACTACAGATCATTGAAACAGCAGATCCTGGAGGGCAATGCATTGATTTCCAAGTTGGAGTCTCTCATGCAGTCTTCTCTTAATATCCCTTTTTTGGAAATTCATGGTACACAGGTACATTTCACCTCCATTAAACTGTTGGTTTCGGTTTGAATATAGTAGCCAGATGTACATCTTAAACAGGGCTGGCCCCAGATTTGGTTCAAGATGTTGGTGTTGGGCAATAACGTCTCTTTGCTACCCATGGCATTCCCTAGTCTGCCTCCAAAACTCCATTTTTTGCATGCCATGGTGTTTTTGACCCTAGAGAGGTATGCTTATTATGTTTATGTTTATTAGCAAACTTGATAATACCGCCCATCACAATAGCATCTGAGCGGTTCACAAAATAAAACAAAGCTGCTAGAAAAGGAAAGGAGCACCAGTATGTTTGATAGGAAAGAATAGAGTAGTAGCTAGTAGAGGACAGATGAAGAGCAGAAAAGCAAGGAAGGAGTCAGTCTGTTAAGCATCAACGAGGAGAAGGAGAGAGAGGAGATGTGGGTAGAGAAAGGTCGAAAGCTGTACAGAAGAGGTGGGTTTTTAAGTTGGCCTTGAAATTTTTGAGGGATGACTCAAGACGGAGGGCTGGGGGAAGTGAGTTCCAGAGTCGGGAGCCAAGGAAATAGAAGGCGGAGGAACAGGTGGATTTCAGGTGGGCTTGGGATGGGGAGAGGAGGAACATGCGGTTTGCGTGAATGGAGCAGAGGGAGCGGTGGGGGGATGTGGAGTAGGACCATATTGGCGAGGTAGAGGGGAGTGCCGGTGTGAATAGATTTGTGGACAAAGATGAGGAACTTGTATTGAATTCTAAAAGTCAGTGGGAGCCAATGCAAATGGATGAGGAGAGGAGTAACGTGGTCGAAGTGGGAAGAGCAGGTAAGAATACGGGCAGCAGTATTCTGAACTCGTTGCAGGCATAGAAGCTGTGATTGAGGAAGACCGGCTAGGGAGACATTGCAATAGTCTAAGCGGGAGATGACAAGGGAAAGAAGAAGGGTGGTCATGACGGAGGACGAGAGGAAAGGACAGACAGAGCGGAGTTGTCTTAGGGTAGAGAAGCAGCGTTGGACAACCGAGGAAATGTGAGCTTTAAAGGACAGTGAGGAGTCAAGGGTCACACCCAAATAGCGCAGGGAGGAAACTATTGGGATAGGAGAGAAGGAGAACTGAGGAACAAGAGGGGGGCAGGGCTACCAGTGGTGAACCAGATGGCTGATGTTTTAGAAAGATTGATGTGGAGGAAGTTGGAGGAGAGCCAGGATGACACAGATGAGAGACAGTCATTGAGAGGAGAGATGTCAGGGGTGGCAGAGTCAGTGTGGTAAAGAAGAAAGATATTGTCTGCGTAGTAGTAAGCAGAGACTCCGTGTTGTTGAACTAGAAGAGTGAGGGGGGCAAGAAAAATATTGAATAAGAGAGGCGTGAGAACAGAGCCCTGGGGGATACCACAGGGAAGAGGGGTGGAGGGGGAAGAGAGGGGCCCAGTGCGAACAGAAAAGGAGCGGCCTGAGAGGAAAGAGCAGAACCAGTGAAGAACAGTGCCTGAGAGGCCGGCATCGTGCAGACGAGAGATAAGGGTATGATGATCGACGAGGTCGAATGCGGCGGAAAGATCGAGTGCGACAGCAAGGGAGAAGGAACCATGATCATGAGCAGTGTGCAATTCATTGAAGAAAGAGAGAAGGACAGATTCAGTACTGTGGCAGGGGCGGAAGCCAGATTGCCGAGGGTGTAATGCGAGGGAAGCTTCGAGGTGGGAGGACAGTTGGGCAAAGACAAGTTTTTCTAGGAGCTTAGAAAGGAAGGGGAGATTAGAAATTGGGTGCCAACTGGAGGGAGAGGGCGGATCCGGGGGATCCTTTTTTTGGAATGGGATGAATGATGGCGTGCTTCCAGGGGGTGAGAAAGGTACTGGAGGAAAGACTAGAGTTTATGATGGAAAGAATGTGGGGAGAAAGGGCTAAAGAAGGATCAAAAAGCCAATGGGAGGGAATAGGGTCTGAGAAGCAGATGGTCTTGCGAATTGAGAAGAAGGTTTTAGACAGGACTGGGGAGGAGATAGGCTTGAAGGAGGACCAATGATGGGAGAGGGAAGGGAACGAGGAAGATGAAGGAGGGGGGGAAGGAGGAGGGGGAGAGGAGGGGGCTGTGGCTGAGGGAGGGCAGGAGAGGGGAGGAGGGCAAGCAGAAAAAGTGAGATGGAGGGAGTGGACTTTGGAGGTGAAGAAAGAGGCCAACGAGGCGGAGTCTGGAGGGACAAGGGAAAGGGAGGGAGTGGTCGAAGAATGAGGGGCAGACAAGGTACGGAGAACGGACTACAACTGGCGGGAGGAATTGGTTGAGGAGGAGATGAGAGTGGAAAAATAGTCCTTTTAAGCAGAGTGGAGGAGGAGACGATATTGGTGATGGGCAGAATGAAAGAGGTCCAGGTTGGAGGCAGATGGGTGTTTGCGCCAGAGCCTTTCGGCGCAACAGAGATGTTTGCAGTGTAGAAGGAGACCGGGATGAAACCAAGGGTGCGACGAGGGTGACGAGGGACAGGACGAGGCTGAAGGGGAGCAAGGGCGTCGAGGGCAGCTGAATGTGTAGTGTTCCACGTGTGCACCTGAGTGTCCACAGGGAGAAGATGGAAATCTGTAGGCAAAAGCGCAGTAGAAGGGGGAAACTGAAGGAGTGTGTTTGCAGTAATATGGCGAGATAAAGTGGGTACAGCTGGGGGGGGGGGAAAATGAGGGAGGGGGCAAGGTGGGAGCGGGAAGCGAGTAGGAGAAGAGAAGGTAAAGATGGTCAGACCAGGGGAGGGGTAGGGAGGAGAGGGAGGGGAGAATAGGGAAGGAGGTCAGAGGGGAAATGAGGAGGTCAAGGGTGTGCCCAGCAGTGTGGGTAGGGAAGGGGACATGCTGGGCAAGAGAGAGATCAGAAAGGAAGGAAAGGAAGGCATAGTCTCGAGAGGTAGAGGGGGAATTGGAATGAACATTGAAATCCCCAAGAATCAGAAGCTGGGGGAAGAGGAGGGATGCCTCGGATATCGTGGAGAGAAGGGAATCCCACATGGGGGCTGAAAGGGAGGGAGGAGCGTAGATGAGAAGAAAGTGAAGGGGGGGAGAAGTGGCTAAGCGAAGAAGCAAGGATTCTGGGTAGTGGAATGTGGGAGAGTATTGTTCCTGGAGGGGCAGGGAGGAGCGGTATAGAGCAGCAACCCCCTCCGCCACTCCTACCCCGGCGGGAGGTGGATAGAGCAGAATAGCCTGGGGGTGGGCAGCAGTTCAGGAGGGGCTCCTCTCCGTCCCTCAGCCAGGTTTCAGTTAGAAAGAACAGGTCAAGCGCGTGTTGGGAAACAATATCTTGGATCAGGAGGGACTTTGAACGGAGGGAGTGACAGTTAAGGAGGGCGAGTTGTAGAATTAAAAGGGTTTGGGGGGAAGGAGAGACTGGGGGATGGGGTGAGCAGGGGATCAGGTTGGAGGCAGTTCATGTACAAAGGCTAGCAGGAGTAGGAGCAAAGGAGGTTGGCCGCCAGCCCCAGTGAATGGGAATAGTGGACATGGCGAGGGCAACAAGGCACAGGAGGAGGAGAGGCGAGGCGAGGAGGGACACAATGAGAGGTGGAACTTACCGTGGAGCTGCAAGGAGGAGGCTGGAGGAGCTGGAACACCAGGAGGGGAGGGGCAGGTCGGTGGGTGTGAGGAACGGTCATGCTGGAGGGGGGTAGGAAGGGCAGACTCTGGATGCTCGCCCCTGACCTCGCCCCAAGGAGCTCACCCAAGGAGCAGGTAAGCACGATTCCCCCTTCCAGCTCTCCTCTGAAGTCCAGCCCACAGTTCCACGAGACTCAAAGAAGGGTATAAATGCCAACGCTGATATCTTTCCCAGGTATATGTGTATTGCCTTGAAGGTCTGCCCAAACTATGCTCACGATACCTCTCCTTCAACACTGTGAATGCTGTTGTCATACATGAATAGGTTACCTTACAAAAAAATAGGGTCTTTCTTATGGAGCAATATATTGCACTTATTCTATGAAAATCACTCCAATAAAACACACTGTAGCAGAATATGTAGGAGGGTGATATCATAAAACTTAATAAATAGATATTTCAATATAACCAATGAACCGTCTCAGACCAGTTGGCAGCCGAAATGCTGGGAAAGAACAATTCAAATTCACCAGCGGCGCCGATAGCATCAATGACTGGTTCTTGGTATTTTTTCTCTAATTATTGACACCCTCTCTCCAGTGCTTGAAAATTATGCTTTTAAACACAAACAAACAGTCTCTTGTGAAAACATGTACTTAACTTCCCAATTTTTGTGTACTTCAGTAAAACCTTGAACTTGATAGTTTTCAGAAACCTTTGACTTGATAATTTCCAGTCCTTCTCAAAAGCCTCTCCTTTGATTGAAAACAACGTGTCTCAGTCTCCCAACGCCTCACACATAACGTTACTTCCGCGTTTCTCTCTGTGTATTCGAGGTTCTTCAGGGGATGAATCACTATCGGCAAGCTTTTAACCAAATTTGACCGAAACTGCGCATAGTTTGGATGGTGATGTTTCTTTTTATTCTTCGTGGTAAGCTCAACGCCTCACACATAACGTTACTTCCGCGTTTCTCTCTGTGTATTCGAGGTTCTTCAGGGGATGAATCACTATCGGCAAGCTTTTAACCAAATTTGACCGAAACTGCGCATAGTTTGGATGGTGATGTTTCTTTTTATTCTTCGCGGTAAGCTCAACGCCTCACACATAACGTTACTTCTGCGTTTCTCTCTGTGTATTCGAGGTTCTTCAGGGGATGAATCACTATCGGCAAGCTTTTAACTGAAAAGAAACCATCATTAGTGGTCAAAAGGAACCTTCAAACTAAAATTCTCATTCTGATCCAGCTAAAAACAGAAAGCTTTCTTTTAAAAACTAAAAACCAATATTGCTACTACAATCATACCCAAATTTGACCAAAACTGCACATAGTTTGGATGGTGATGTTTCTTTTTATTCTTCGCGGTAAACTCTTCTCTCATAAGCAAGCTCTTCCAAAAAACGCCGCGCATGTGCAGTTCTTGACAGGCAAACCATTATATCCACCCTCTTACGTTACGTCATATAGCTGTCATTAGTTATCAGACTGGAGCGAACCCCACTCTATCTCTAAATTCAGCCCCCGAGGTATTAAGGTTTGCAATCGAAAGATCCAACTCTGTTCACGAAATAATAAAGTTTTCATTAGTGATTTCCCTTGCATCGGGGTAAGGACCTGGTCTATGCAAAAACACTGCAGCGTCTCAAAGGTGTGACCCTTAGCCAGACAATGGGATACCAGTGGCGCTTGTAATATCTGATGTTTAAGCCGACTTTTATGCTCAGACAACTGGGTTTTAAATGCCCGGCTCGTCTTACCAATGTAAAAGAGGGCACAGGGACACTCTATCACATAAACTACATTATATGAGCCACAAGAAGTACGGTGCCGTAAAACATATTCTCTCTGGTGATAGGTAAACTTGTTCAGTTCTTTAGTAATTGTGCATACAGCGCAATGTCCACATTTATAGTGACCAGGGAGCTCATTTTCTCCTAGCAGTCGAGGAAGAGGGCGCAAGATTGTAGGACTCAATCTCTCTTTCAGATTTTTATTTCGGCGCCAGACACATCGAATGGTTTTATTTTGTAGACTCGGAGCTACTTTTAATACATTTAGATGTCGAGTGAGGATTTTCTTAATTTTAAAACTGTATGGAGAGTATTGCGTGATGAAGTTAATCACATCGGGATCAGATCGCTCACGGGTCCTTGTGGTATTTAACAGAATACCTTTTGAGACGCTGCAGTGTTTTTGCATAGACCAGGTCCTTACCCCGATGCAAGGGAAATCACTAATGAAAACTTTATTATTTCGTGAACAGAGTTGGATCTTTCGATTGCAAACCTTAATACCTCGGGGGCTGAATTTAGAGATAGAGTGGGGTTCGCTCCAGTCTGATAACTAATGACAGCTATATGACATAACGTAAGAGGGTGGATATAATGGTTTGCCTGTCAAGAACTGCACATGCGTGGTGTTTTTTGGAAGAGCTTGCTTATGAGAGAAGAGTTTACCGCGAAGAATAAAAAGAAACATCACCATCCAAACTATGCGCAGTTTCGGTCAAATTTGGGTATGATTGTAGTAGCAATATTGGTTTTTAGTTTTTAAAAGAAAGCTTTCTGTTTTTAGCTGGATCAGAATGAGAATTTTAGTTTGAAGGTTCCTTTTGACCACTAATGATGGTTTCTTTTCAGTTAAAAGCTTGCCGATAGTGATTCATCCCCTGAAGAACCTCGAATACACAGAGAGAAACGCGGAAGTAACGTTATGTGTGAGGCGTTGAGTTTACCGCGAAGAATAAAAAGAAACATCACCATCCAAACTATGCGCAGTTTCGGTCAAATTTGGTTAAAAGCTTGCCGATAGTGATTCATCCCCTGAAGAACCTCGAATACACAGAGAGAAACGCGGAAGTAACGTTATGTGTGAGGCGTTGGGAGACTGAGACACGTTGTTTTCAATCAAAGGATAGGCTTTGAGAAGGACTGGAAATTATCAAGTCAAAGGTTTCTGAAAACTATCAAGTTCAAGGTTTTACTGAAGTACACAAAAATTGGGAAGTTAAGTACATGTTTTCACAAGAGACTGTTTGTTTGTGTTTAAAAGCATAATTTTCAAGCACTGGAGAGAGGGTGTCAATAATAGAGAAAAAATACCAAGAACCAGTCATTGATGCTATCGGCGCCGCTGGTGAATTTGAATTGTTCTTTCCCAGCATTTCGGCTGCCAACTGGTCTGAGACGGTTCATTGGTTATATTGAAATATCTATTTATTAAGTTTTATGATATCACCCTCCTACATATTCTGCTACAGTGTGTTTTATTGGAGTGATTTTCATAGAATAAATACATGAATAGGTAGCAGCTTTTCTAAAATCTCAGCTTATATGGGTACACTTACACATGTACGTCAGCTTTTTACACATGTAAATGGCATCTAATTCTTTCAAAACATCCTCTTTGTTCATCCTGAATTTCAGGTATATCAATCCACCAAACAACTCCTGTTTTTGCACGTGTATGAAATTTCAGTCCTTGAATTACTTGGACCCAAGCAGAGCCAAGGCTGCAATCTGGGACCTTCCTTTACATCTAATAGGGAATTCTTTCCCCCTATTTTATAGCCACCCCTCCCCCCCACATACCTACTCTGGAAGTTGCAATGGTGATCCTGAGCCAGGAGCCATGTACCAGGTTTCTTTCCAAGGGTCTGTAGTCCTGGGCACCGAATCTAGCTTCTAGGGGTCAGCCTGAAACCTAATTCCCTCCCCCAACTCCCACCCCTGAAGCTGTGAAGGCCACCTCTACAGCAAGGATCAATCCCGGAACCTTCCACTATCACGGAGCCACCAGACTAGCCCTCTTTATTTTAAATGTATACAAGGTACGTCCACTGTGATATTTCCTCATCTCTCTACAGTGACTGAGATGTGAGATGCTTACCACAGCTTAAAAGCATCTCACATCTGCTTTGCTTTTTCACAGTTTTAACTCATCTCGTCCTGTGCTCATTTCTTTTTCCTAAAGGTCGTTTCTGCTGTTTCAGGCTTTAGATTATGGAAGCATCCGGCAACTCTTCTGCATTAGCAGCACCTTGCACCAGATACTCCAGGAGTCCACCTCCCTTCTTGCCATGTTCTGGAGAGCCGCCCTTCCCAACGCACAGGAGGAGGAGGAGGTAAAAGAGCTGTTAAGGAATGTCTGTGCACGTACAAATGCTGAACTGATATTTACTTGTATGTGACCAATTCTCTGTCTTCCACGGGACCCCTTCTCTTTCTAGCTACTAACAGGTTTCACAAAGCTCTTTCTAACTAGACACTGCCGTGAATTGCTTTACTTATTCTGAGCTTACTTGTGTTGAGGAGCGACGATTACTACTGATCCTTCCCCAAGGTAATTCTAGCAGCACCAGCACTGTACATGGATGTCATAGTAAAATTCCTTTGCCCTGATGAATTATTTTCATGGCACCACTGTGCTTCAACAGAAGCAATGCTTGGCCTTCACAACTGGCAAAACAAATTTTACTTTACTGCATGAAGAGAAAAAGAAGATTCTAAAGCAACAGAGACATTCGGTTCATCACTCCCTCTACCAAGATTCCTAGCACACACTAGCATTAGCGCACGAACACAGAGAGCGTTACTGCTCCTTTCCTCCACAAATAAAGGAGGTGGGGTTAAGGGGAGGAGTCAGTGTTCACTATGTTCAGCCACCTTTGACTGCACCACTGCTGGCTCCACAGTTATGATGCAGGGGAAAGTTTGTTAGACAACTTTAGGCCTTCTTTATTGTTTTCTCTCGTTCTATGCCTAAGGGAAAAATCTTTGATAAATAGTTCTGTATGCTTCCCAGTGGAAAATGGTATTTGTGGCGCCCAACAACAGATTCTCCCGCAGTCAGCATCTGAAAGCTAACCAGCTCAGCGTGTACCCTATGATCATCTCCAGGAATGCATTCATCCTCCTGTTAATCATGGCCAAGACCAATATGTGCACCCAACACTTTGATTTTCTAGCAAGTCAGTCTCCTGCTTCTTAAACTGTAGGAAGCATAGAGAGAGGGTTAGCTGCCTCTGACCCTGTTTCTGTTCAAATATTGCCTTATAATTATTCAGGGGAGGTAGAAATTAAAATCTGAATTAATTTGCATTGGTTCCTCTTTATGTATTTATTCCCATGAGCAGGGGAAAAGGGATAATT
Organism: Ichthyophis bannanicus; assembly: GCA_033557465.1. Lineage (NCBI taxonomy): Eukaryota > Metazoa > Chordata > Amphibia > Gymnophiona > Ichthyophiidae > Ichthyophis > Ichthyophis bannanicus. The sequence continues at coordinate 75,294,951 of CM066040.1, forward strand.
TCATAACATGGAGACTAAATGAAATATTGAATAAGACACCTAGTTTATAAAGGAAACCTAGGCGACTGTGTGCTTTATAAAACAGGTTTACAAGCCATAACAGCACACAAATGTATACCTGTCGAGAAGAAGGTGTGAATATCTGTATATGCTCTACCTATGTATGGGTGTAATTACAGCTCTGTCCAAACTATGACCCTAGGAACGTTACACACAGATCATATAAAAGTATGCATGCTCTTGCAAACACAAGTACTTGTATGCGTGTATATCCCAGCACAGTTTTAGAATAAATATGCTTTACATGTGCAAAAGGCTTTATAAAATTCTAGTTCAGCACTCAGAATGCACCTATCTTGAGTCTATTTTATAAAGAGAAGAAGGCACCTACTTGTAAGTGTCCAAAAGTATATATCAAATCTATGCAAGGGCACTTAAGCCAGCTCCAGGGTGGGTGTAAATGCCCAAACCTAGATTTTTTAAGGAACATGCTTCAAGTTCCTGGAGGAAAAGTCCATAAACCATGATTAAAGTGGACTTCAATGTGTGATGCATGGGAAACATTTATAAAGTTATCCCCATATTCCTCCAAATGGAGTCAAACGAATCACTAGAAAATTGAATCATACGATGAGTGTCCTGGGCCCATTTAAAACATATCCAGTGCCGCTGCTGCACATGAGTTTTTGATCCACATAAATCCCTTTTGAAAGTCATTTATAGAAAGTTTAATGCTGCCACTATTTTGTTTAACATTGGTATTCCTAAAAAAAAATCATTGTCTTAACAATGCAAACGTTAACGTTCCAGACACAATCGATGAAAGAAGAAATCCTGAAACTGAGAAGTAAACTGGCAGAGCAGGGGAATATTCTGCAGACGACTGTAGAGCACCTGAACACCACAAATCTTCTGCGGGAGAATATGGAGCAGTTCATCGTCGGCCAGTGTACGTACATTCAAGATGATATTGTCGTCTTCAGTAGGTATCACGTACAGGGCCAAATAAAAATCTTGTGAGTAGGGCTCCTCCTTTACTGCTTCTCTCCTTATTTAGGTTCTTTCTGTCTTTCCCTCCTCATGCTGTTTGTCTGTCTAGGTTTTCTTCTCTCTGAGACCTTGCCAACCTCTATGGCATGCCTTACTGCAACTTTTTTCATTTTTAGCGGAAGGTTTAATTCTCCTGCTTTGGTAATGTCATTAAGTCATCATGGGGAGGATAATCAAAGGCATATACATGGTATACAGACCTACAAGCCGTGTAAGTGCCGCTGAATGGGATATGGTTAGTGCTGCTGGATATCCGTGGGTGCTGCTGCTACATAACCCGATGCTAGGTGCTTAGCAGTGGGGCATGTTGTGGGTATTCCAGGGTGGAGTGGAGGTAGTATCCATTGCCAGGTTCAGCCACTGCCCAGTTAGCGACACATGGGTAAAGGTGTGGCAAAGGCTGGCCTAATATCACCACTGTCCTGTTAGCTTCCGGCTTCTGTGCCGACCTGGATATTTAATGCCAGTGGCCAGATACGGCCCCAGAATTGAATATCCGGGGTTAGCATTCAGCAGCGATGGCTATGAGCTTTACAAGCACTAGCCACCACTGCTGAATATCCACTCCCCCACCTCCTATTTTTCGAGTAGGATGGTTTAAACCTCCCTTCCTGCCACTATTCAACTGTGTTTAATCTCAGTCAAAAGGCCAAGGTGACAGTGTTCAGCAATTAGCTGAAAACCTTGTCATTGACACATACTTGATCTTAGCCACGAAGCGGTAGATATGGGTGTTTCCAAACCTTGTATCCCATATTTATTTATTTGAATACCCGACTTCCTCTGCTTTTCGGTTCTGTCCTGTTTTTCACACTAATCCATGTTTCTTTCCTCTCCGCAGTGACTAAAACTCATGATGTTCTGAGGAAAGCAAGAACTAATCTTGAGGTAAGGAAGTGCGCCACACTGTTGCATACAATCTATTTCATTTGCCAGAGGCTTGCAGAAAGAGACACATTTTAATAGTAGGAAAAAAATCTCATTGAGAATACCTGAAGAGCAGCAGCTAAAGAATTTACAATTCTGAGTGTGTGAATGTGCAATGGCTCCACTGGCCACTATAAATGTCTAGAAGGCAGTGGAGGATCTAAGGCCATTGAACAGGGGTCCAGGAGCAATAGGCCCTATCACTTCAGCCTTATTAGATTCCTTTCCTCATCCTCCCCTTCTCTAGGGATTTGCTCATATTGCTGCCTATCACTCGTTTGGACCTTCTGTAGGCCTTTGACACATAATTAGATAAAAGGTGATTAAATATGGTAAAGGAAATAAATACTATTCATTCTATTTGTGTTTAGATCAAAAATTGACTAATGCAAATCTTTCTAGATTATGCAAACTGGCCAGTACTATGCCTCCAGGGTTGGTGTTATGTCATCTCCTATTTAATATATCCATCATTGATTTAGCATCATAGCTTCGAAGCTGTATAACGAGTTTTATCAATTACACACTTTTCTTGCTTTGGTCCTCTTGAAGAAGTACTCCAGGGTAATGGGGAGATCAGTGGCAGATAAGATGTTCTAAATTCACAAGAATTGGCATTTTAAACACACAGTGAATGAACTGTTCCTTTTGTTACTGCCTTAAGGAAGGATTATGTAATGATGATCATCTTAAGTCAGACAACAACTACTAAGGCTATGCTGAGTGTTCCATGAAGAAGAAAGTTCTCTTACCATTGTGAAGGCTACAGCTACAGTCACCAACTGGCTCCAGATACACCCAACAGACTTGATTCACTCCTGGGTTTATGCTATTGAATGCAGGGATATGTAGTTCTGATTTCTCTATTGCACTCCATAAGAAAAGCAAGACTACAAGTCTCGGCATGTAATGAGGTAAACCCAGGACTGGATCAAGCTCATTGTGCAAATCTGGAGCCAGTTGGCAACACTAGCTATAGCAGTAGGCCTCCCATTTCAGGAGATGTCTCAAAGAAGCAGAAACGTAATGGAGTGATAACCCTATAACAGAATGCTTGTGGGACCAGGTCTGTCTTTGTCTATGGCTTCACCACCCTGAATGAACCAGATCTCAGAAGCTAAGCAGGGTTGGGCCTGGCTAATATTTGGATGGGTGACCACCTTGGAATACCAGGTGCTGTAGACTTACTACACAGAAGAAATCTGCTTCCGGTCACACCTTACCAGGGAAACCCAGGGGGCTTAGTCAACATTGACTTAACAGCGCCCCCCTTCTTTAGAGGGCTGACATAGGAACCTGATTGCATAGTAACCTAAATAACATGTTGGAAAAAGACCAAATATCTATTATGTCCTACCGTTTTTAGCTGCGTCTCCTATCTGGAGTCCCAGGGTATGAAGCCAGAGGAATACAAAGACCCAGCTTCCTAATACAGGAAGCTTCCTAACAGCATGCATGCAGATTTACTCCTGCTGGAGTTCAGCAAACAAAATTTAAACTTCGGTGTCAAAAGGTCTGCATTGTGCAAAATTCTGCATGCTTTGTCAAAATAACAAATCATATTGTTTCTGACTGATGCTTAATTTAAAATACAATTCAGAATAAAACTCACAAAAAAGTAAAACATTTTGAATTATTGTGTGCAGAATTCCAGCAAGAATAGCATTGAAAGGATCAGCCAATAACACCCTTTCTTACTAAATATACTGTAGATTGGAGAGGGGACTTGAATACATGGTCCAGATCACTTAAAGGGAGCATAGAAGGGAACAGTTTTCTTTAAGGCCTCCCTTTGAAATTTAAAAAAAAAAGTAGTTTTCAGCATCTCCACGGAAAGAAATTTGGACAGCGAGGGTGGTAAAATTGTGCACGATGCATCCACCATTAGTTGCGCTGGATGCATGTATAAACCTTTCTGTGAGGCTACTGTACGTGTTTCCAGAGGAGAAAAGATAAATGGCTTATGATGCTGTGCTTAGATTTTAGAGAGATTTTATTTGCACGTCATGAAAGTTATTTGCAGAGAGAGAGAAACCTGACTTTAACAGGGTTTTCTTTATGTCCTTCTATCAGAGAAGTTGCTGGAAAGGGTGTCCTATAATGTAACTCAGGCTATAGCCTACTGTCTTCCTGCATCACCATCTTAAATTATGATTGACTTTACCCTCAAACTAGCTGGTTTCAGGGCAGCACAACCAAATTGAGCAGCTTTGGGCTTACATTTGGAAGGTTATATGCTGTAGGACCCTAATCACATACTTTCAGCACTGCTAAACAGTGCTTTGTCCAAGCCTCTGCACTCTGTCTATACAGTCTTAAAGGTACATCTCACAATATATTTTTCTGTCTTTTCCTATACTGTGAGGTCTTAGAAGCTTTGATTTTGATCAGTGTTTCTACCTTCTGACACATACCTGCCTTAGTCAGAATTGTGTTTCTTTGTCTAATTTCTTCTTTTGTTTCTTTTATTTACTTTTTCCTGAGCCTCTTCAGAAGAATAATTACAAGATTTCTTCTGGAAAGCCTCATCTCTTCAATGGCAAAGGTAAAGGCACCTTCTGTTTGCTGTGTGCCATGAGCCTATCTCCTGCTTCCCATTTCTGCTGTCACTTCATGCTGCTTGATTTCTAAACACTTTCCAAAACCAAGCATGTCTTTTAAACACCATAGGCAAGCAAGTTACAGTGGCTATCAAATTTCTTCCATACAATGAAAGACTTAAGACACTGTAGCTGAGTCACTGAGCAAACTCTCAGGGTACCAGAGATAAGTGAGCAGTTAGACAAATATTACCATCCATAATGTCTGTGGAAGTATGAGGTGAAGTCTTAGAAAGTGTGGTAAGATTGTCGTAATGTATACCCAAAGGGGGACTTATAGTGATCATAAAACTGTCAGTGGGGGAAACCTTTAATGAGCTCTGGTAAAAGAGTGACCTCATGTGATTGTGGAATAAGAGGAAAGTGAATTGCGGTGCTCTCTCTTGCCTACTCAGAACACTTTATCCATAAGCACCATTTCACCCCAATAAAACTGAGATCTCTTCTGTGAGCGCCTTAATCCCAGGAATACAAATCACCATTTTCTCAATCATCCTTTACTCTGTACTATACAAGGCTAAATTCTGCACCCCAAGTATCATAGCAAAATCTCTACACTCCATAACCCATTTGGTATTGTGAATAGGGTTGCCAACTTTTTGAAAGAGAAAAACCCACCACCTGTGGCTAGCTATGCCCTGCCCATAAAAATTGAAGCAGAGGGCAACAGTGGAGGCTTTAGTGTCTGCAGACTATATCAAAGGTGGGGGGGGGGAGGGGGGTATAAGAGGTCCCCCTTCTCAGGCCCCTCCAACATATGCTGTCACATATGGCATTAAATCCAAACATATTTTCTGCATTCATCACCACCTGCCCCCTTCACCAGCAATCTGAGCAGAGAAGAGATAGAACCTTCCCCATAAAACTTACCATACGAGAAAAGATCCTCAGTACCAATCAAATTGTGAATTAATCAGGGTCAGTCCCAGAGTTGATTCAAAGTGTTGGCAGCTTAAGCTGAAACCTAGGTCACAGTGCACACCCCCCTCCCAAAAAGATTTAGTGCAGTTACTTTTCTAGATTTTAGGGCCTCATTTACTAAGACTTCTCAGTTCCATGATTTTCCTATTTTCCATGGTAAAAAACTTTTAATGGGCCACTGCACAGTGCCAACAATAGGCAATGGCCCCATTCCTCCTCCTCCCATCACCCCCAATGAACCCTTAAGCTACAACTTTGTGTGTGTGTATGGTGTAGAGATGGGGTGCCTGTGTGTGTGGTGCAGAGGTAGGGGTGCCTGCATGTGTGCTGTGGAGGTGGGGTGCGTGTGTGTGGTGTGGGGTGCGTGTGTGTGGTGTGAAGGTGTGGTGCCTGTTGTCAGACGGCTGCCTAGGGTGAGAACTTACACAATCTTGACGATGCATATATTCATATGATTCTTGCAAGGTATTGTGGGTATTGTAGTTCATTCACTCCCAAACACAGCTGATGACAATAATTTGAGTTGTGAAACCAAGTGGTAAGATCAATAAAATACTACTTTTATTGATGGGGTTTAATTCACCCAGCACATGTATGCTTGATAGCACTATAAATGAGGTTACTTGCTTGCAGTGTTTAAAGGGATAACAAAAAGTCACAAAGTAAACCAGAAAACAACCTTCAACTTGTCAGGCAATTAGCTAATGTTTTCTTAGCAAGTAATTACCAAATACAAAGGCACAAAGTAAAGAATAAACTTTGCTGGTTAGGTTAACTTCTGCTTATTTTCCACGCTGATCTCAGCAGTGATTCTCCCTTGCTCACACACACAATCAGGTGCAGCCCTAATTACTATCCATGGACCAGCTGAAAGCCTTTAGCTGGCTGGCTGCTACTGTGTGAGCCCAAATCCTGCTTTAAGAGCTGTTTGAGGAAATAAAGAACAAAGTTAGGTTTCTTTGTGATGGCTGATGTGTTTGCTCATAGAAAACTAGCAATAGCATTTAGATAAAGAACAGTCCATGTAAATAGTTTCATCTGCTGTATTTCCCCCTGCATCAACAATCATAGGGTCAATATCATACATTGGCACAGATGAGTCTTTCATTAAGGCACTATCATGAGAATGCTTATTCCCTTGCTGCCATTCTCTATTATAGATAGGGTCTGGATCAGTGTTCATACCTGAGCCTCTCCTGCTATCATTATTCCTCTCTGTATAGCCTGGCCAATATGTAATCCAATTCTGATGTCCAGCCTTCCAATCTTGATCCCTGGACACTGGATCTTCTCTCACATACCTTCTGGCCTTGGTCTGAAAGTCCCTTCCACATGCAGTCTTCTCTCTTCCAGGTAGCCACTGGTGATTCCTATCTCTGCCACTCCATTCCTCTGGCTGAATCCAGTCCAATGGACTCTGCTGGCTTTTGGAATACCTCCCAGTATGAGTACTGCCTTGGAATCTCCCAGACCTTCCAATGGCCTTTCTTCTCTTCCTTCCAGAGAGTTTCCTTCTCTCTCTATCTGCTTGGCTTGGCTTCTGTTTCTCCAGGTGATACTGGTGCTTGAGCTTGTAGCCGTTGCTGTCTCTGTATCTCTTCCTCCCTCTGTAGCTGTTCTTCCAACTGTTGCTGAAACTGTTTCCTGAAGAATAATCTCTATTCTTATCCTGTTCTAATGTGTGCTGCTCCCTAACACAGCGCAGCTGTGTTGAATCAGGCCCTGCCCTTTGAGATGAGTGCTTAGGGATTACCTCATAGCTCTCTTGATTGCACACACATTCTCTCACTTCAGCCCCTCTCATGGCTGCTGGAAACCTGGTGCATTCTGGGACTGGTAGTCTTTTATGTGAAAACTCTGTTTTCTTGCTTCTACCAGAACTGACAGGTTGCTTGTTCAGAGTCACATCATCTTTTCTATAGCTCCTACCTGAGCTATGATAAGCTTCCTTATCACACTGTGTGTCATGCAGAGGTGTGTGTGTGGGTGTGGTGAAGAGGTGGGGTGCCTGTGTGTGTGTGTGGTACAGAGGTAGGGGGAGCCTCTGTGTGTGTGTGTATGAGAGGGGGGGTGTGGAGAGGGTGATGCCTATGTATGTGGTGTGGACATGGGGGTGCCTATGTGAGGTGCAGAGGTGGGAGGTGCCTGTGTGTGTGTGGTGCAGAGGTGGGGGATGCCTTCATGTATGTATGTATGTATGTGTGTGTGGTGTGGAGGGTGCCAATGTGTGGTGCAGAGGTGAGGGGTGCCTGTGTGTGTGGTGCAGAGGTGGGGGTACCTGCATGTATGTATATATGTATGGTGCAGAGGTGGGGTGTAGAAGTGGGGGTACCTGTGTGTGGTGTGGAGATGGCGGTGTCTGTGTGTGGTGCAGAGGTGGGGGTCCCTGCATGTGTTTCTGTGCTGTAGAGGTGGATTGCCTGTGTGTGTGTGTGTGGTGCAGAGATGGTGGTAGGGTGTGGTGCGGAGGTGGGGGTGCCTGTGCGTAGTGCAGAGATCAGGGTGCCTATGTGTGTGTGTGTGGTACATAGTTGGGGGGTGCCTATGTGTGTGTGTGTGGTACATAGTTGGGGGGTGCCTATGTGTGTTTGTGTGGTGTGGAGATAGTGGTGCCTGTGTGTGTGGGGGGAAGTGGGGGTATACTGCAGAGATGGTGGGGTGTGGTGCAGAAGTGGTGCCTGCATGTGTGTGTGTGGTGCCAGAGGTAGGGGGTACATGTGTGGGGGGGAGCAGAGGTGGGGGTGCCTGTGTGTTGTGCTTAGGTGGGGTGGCTGTGTGTGTGTTATGTGGAAGAGAGGGTGCCCATGTGTATGCTGTGGCGGTGCCTGTGCGTGTGTGCATGAGTGCTGTGTCGTGTGTGTGTGTGTGGTGAAGAGGTGGAGGTGCCTGCATGTGTGTGTGTGTGTGTGGTAGAGAGGTAGGGGGAGCCTCTGTGTGTGTGTTTGTGTCTGAGGTGGGTGCAGAGAGGGCAATGCCTGTGTGTATGGTGCAGAGGTGGGTGGGTGCCTGTGTGTGGTGCGGAGATGGCAGTGCCTGTCTGTGTGTGGTGCAGAGATGGGGGTCCCTGCATGTGTTTCTGTGCTGTAGAGGTGGGTTGCCTGTGTGGTGCAGAGATGGTGTTGCCTGCATGTGTGTGGTGCGGTGTGGAGGTGGGGTGCCTGTATGTGTGTGGTGTGGAAGTGGGGGTGCCTGTGCAGGTCGGGATGCCTGTGTGTGTGTGGTACATAGGTGGTGGGTGCCTGTGTGCGTTTGTGTGGTGCGGAGATGGCAGTGCCTATGTGCGTGGTGCGGAGGTGAGTGTGTGTATGTGTGTGTGGGGGCAGAGGTAGGGGTGCCTCTGTGTATGTGGGGCAGAGGTAGAGGTGCCTGTGTGTGTGGTAGAGGTGGGGTGCCTGCGTGTGTGGTGCGGAGGTGGGGGTGCCTGCATGTGTGTGTGGTGCAGAGGTAGGGGATGCGTGCATGTGTGTGTGTGTGTGTGTGTGTGTGTGTGTGTGTGTGTGTGTGTGTGTGTGGTGTGGCAATGGCGGTGCCTGTGTGTGTGGTGCAGAGGTGGGGGTGCCTGCATGTGTGTGTGGTGCAGAGGTAGGGGATGCGTGTGTGTGTGGGTGTGGTGTGGTGTGGCAATGGCGGTGCCTGTGTGTGTGGTGGAGGTGGGTGCCTGCATATATGTGTGTGTGTGTGTGTGTGTGTGTGGTGCTTAGGTGGGGTGCCTGTTTGTGTGGTGCGGAGGTGGGGTGCCTGCATGTGTGTGTGGTGCAGAGGTAGGGGATGCATGTATGTGTGTGTGTGTGGTGTGGTGTGGCACTGGCAATGGCGGTGCCTGTGTGTGTGTGGTGCAGAGGTGGGGAGTGCCTCTGTGTGTGGTGCAGAGATGGTGGTGCCTGTCTGTGCGTAGTGCAGAGGTAGGGGGTGCTGGTGTGTGTGCTGTAGAGGTAGGGTGCCTGTGTGTGTGTGCTGTAGAGGTGGGGTGCCCATATGTGTATGTAGGGTAGTGGTAGGAGGTGCGTGTGTGTGTGTGTGGTGCAGATGTGGGGGTGCCTGCATGTGTGTGTGGTGCGGAGGTAGGGGGTATGTCTATGTGTGTGTGTGTGTGTGTGGTGCGGAGATGGTGGTGCCTGTATGTGTGGTGCAGAGGTAGGGGTGCCTGTGTGTGTGTGTGTGTGTAGTGCAGTGATGGGGGTGCATGTGTGTGGGTGGGTGGAGCAGAGGAAGGTGGTGCAGAGGTAGGGGGTGCCTGTGTGTGTGATGTGGAGATGGCGGTGCATGTGTGTGTGGTGCAGAGGTGGGTGGTGCCTGCATGTGTGTTTGTATGCTGTGGAGATTCAGTGCCTGTGCGTGTTTTGCTGTGGAGGTGGGATGTCATGTGTGGTGTGTGGTATGGAGGTAGGGTGCCTCTGTGTGGGGGGGGGCAGAGGTAGGACGTGTGTGTGGGGGGATAGGTAGGGGTGCCTGTGTGTGTGTGCGGTGCAGAGGTGGGGGTGCCTGTGTATGTGTGTGATGTGGAGATGGCGGTGCCTGTGTGTGTGGTGCGGAGATGCCAGTGCCTGAGTGTGTGGTGCAGAGGTAAGGCTGCCTCTGTGTTTGTGTGTGTGTGTGTGTGCGCGCGTGCGCGCGGTGTGGAAGTGGGGGTGCCTGTATATATGCTGCGGAGATGGCAGCACATGTGTGTGTGTGGTGCAGAGGGAGGGGGTGCTTCTGTGTGTGCATGGTGTGGAGGTGGGGTGCCCTTGTGTGTGTGGAGCAGAGTGGACGGTGCCTGTGTGTGTGGTGCTTAGGGTGGAATGCCTGGGGATGTGGTGCAGAGGTGCCTGTCTATATGCTGCAGAGGTGGGGTGCCTGTGTGTACAGTGAGGACATGATGGTGACTGCATGTGTTTGTGTGTGCTGTGGAGGTGGGGCGCCTGTGTGTGTGTGTGTGTGTGTGTGTGCGCGTGCATGCTGTGGAGTGCCCATGTGTGTGTGTGCACACGCATGCATGCTGTGGAGGTGAGGTGACTGTGTGTGCATGCTGTGGAGGTGGGGTGACTGTGTGTGTGTGCAGTTCAGTGGTAGGGGGTGCATGTGTGTGTGTGTGAGGTGCAGAGGTAGGAGGTGTGTGTGCGTGTGCATGCAGCACAGGCAGGCGCTGCCTGTGTGTGTGGTGCAGAGGTGGGGGTGCCTCTGTGTGTGTGTGGTGCAGAGGTAGGTGTGCCTGTGTGTGTGTGGTGCAGAGGTAGATGGTGTGTGTGGGGGTGGGGGTGGGGGTGTGGGTGTGGAGCAGAGGCTGGCAGTGTATGTGTGTGGTGCTTAGAGTAGGGTGCCTGTGTGTGTGTGTGGTACAGAGGTAGGGGGTGCCTGTGTGTGTGTGTGGTACAGAGGTGGGCGGGGCCTGTGTGTGTCTCTATGTGGTGCGTAGGATGGGGTGCCTGTGTGTGTGCATGTGCTGTGGAGGTGGAGTGCCTGTGTGTGTGTAGTGCAGTGCCTGGGGGTGCATGGGTCTGTGTGGTGCAGGGGTAGGGGGTGCATGTGTGTGTGTGTGCGCTGTGGAGGTGGGGTGCCTGTGTGTGGTGCAGAGATGGGGTGCCTCTGTGTGTGTGGTGCAGAGGTGGGGGTGCCTATGTGTGTGGTACAGAGGTGGGGGTGCCTGTGTGTGTATGTGTATGTGTGTTGCTATGGATGCGGGGTGCCTCTGTATGTGGTGCAGAGGTGGGTGTTTGTGTGTGTGTGTGGTGCGGAGATTGCGGTGCCTGTGTGTGGGGAGCCTGTGTGTGGGGAGCCTGTGTGTGTGGTGCGGAGGTTTTGTGCCTTTGGTGCAGAGTTTGGGGTGCCAGTGTGTTTATGTGGATGTGTGTTGCTGTGGATGTGGAGTGCCTCTGTGTGTGGTGCAGAGGTAGGGGTGCCTGCATGTATGTATGTGTGTGTGTGGTGTGGAGGTGGGGTGCCTGTATGTGTGGTGTGGAGGTGTGGTGCAGAGTTGGGGTGCCTGCATGTGTGTGTGGTGCAGAGGTAGGGGTGCATGTATGTGTGTGTGTGTGTGTGTAGTGTGGTGTGGTGTGGTGTGGCAGTGGCAATGGTGGTGCCTGTGTGTGTGTGTGTGGTGCCTCTGTGTGTGGTGCAGAGAGGTGGTGCCTGTCTGTGCATAGTGCAGAGGTAGGGGGTGCTGGTGTGTGTGCTGTAGAGGTGGGGTGCCTGTATGTGTATGTAGTGCAGTGGTAGGAGTGCGGTGTGTGTGTGGTGCAGAGGTGGGGGTGCCTGCATGTGTGTGTGGTGCAGAGATAGGGGGTGCGTCTATCTGTGTGTGTGCGTGGTGCGGAGATGGCGGTGCCTGTATGTGTGGTGCAGAGGTAGGGGGTGCCTGTGTGTGTGTAGTGCAGTGATGGGGGTGCATGTGTGTGTGTGGGTGGAGCAGAGGCGGGTGGTGCCTGTGTGTGTGTGATGCGGAGATGGCGGTGCGTGGGTGGGTGGGTGGTGTGGAGGTGGGAGGTACCTGCATGTGTGTTGTGGAGGTGCAGTGCCTGTGTGTGTTTTGCTGTGGAGGAGGGATGTGTGGTGTGTGGTATGGAGGTAGGGTGCCTCTGTGTGGAGGGGCTGAGGTAGGGGGTGTGGGGGGGGATAGGTAGGGGATGTCTGTGTGTGTGTGTGCGGTGCAGAGGTGCGGGTGCCTGTGTATGTGTGTGATGTGGAGATGGCGGTGCCTGAGTGTGTGGTGCAGAGGTGAGGGGTGCCTGTGGTGTGTGTGTAGTGCAGTGATGGGGGTGCATGTGTGTGTGTGGGTGGAGCAGAGGCGGGTGGTGCCTGTGTGTGTGTGATGCGGAGATGGCGGTGCGTGGGTGGGTGGGTGGTGTGGAGGTGGGAGGTACCTGCATGTGTGTTGTGGAGGTGCAGTGCCTGTGTGTTTTGCTGTGGAGGAGGGATGTGTGGGGGGGCTGAGGTAGGGGGTGTGGGGGGGATAGGTAGGGGATGTCTGTGTGTGTGTGTGCGGTGCAGAGGTGCGGGTGCCTGTGTATGTGTGTGATGTGGAGATGGCGGTGCCTGAGTGTGTGGTGCAGAGGTGAGGGGTGCCTGTGTGTGTTTGTGCAGTGCGGAAGTGGGGGTGCCTGTATATATGCTGCAGAGATGGCAGCGCATGTGTGTGTGTGGTGCAGAGGGAGGGGGTGCTTCTGTGTGTGCATGGTGTGGAGGTGGGGTGCCTGTGTGTGTGGTGCTTAGGGTGGACTGCCTGGGGATGTGGTGCAGAGGTGCCTGTCTGTATGCTGCAGAGGTGGTGGTGCCTGTGTGTGCGGTGAGGATGTGGTGGTGACTGCATGTGTTTGTGTATGCTGTGGAGGTGGGGTGCCTGTGTGTGCGGTGCAGAGGTAGGGGGTGCATGTGTGTGTGCTGTGGAGATGGGGCGCCTGTGTGTGTGTGTGCGCGTGCGCGTGCAAGCTGTGGAGGTGGAGTGCCCATGTGTTTGTGTGCACACGCATGTGTGCTGTGGAGGTGGGGTGACTGTGTGTGTGTAGTTCAGTGGTAGGGGGTGCATGTGTGTGTGTGTGAGGTGTAGAGGTAGGAGGTGTGTGTACGTGTGTGTGCAGTACAGGCAGGCACTGCCTGTGTGTGTGGAGAAGAGGTGGGGAGTGCCTGTGTGTGTGTGGTGCAGAGGTAGGGGTGCCTATGTGTGTGTGTGTGGTACAGAGGTGGGGGGTGCCTGTGTGTGTATGTGTGTTGCTATGGATGCGGGGTGCCTCTGTATGGGGGGCAGAGGTAGGGTGTGTGCATGTGGTGCAGAGGTGGGGGTTTGTGTGTGTGTGGTGTGGAGATTGCGGTGCCTGTGTGTGGGGTGCGGAAGTGGGGAGCCTGTGTGTGTGGTGCGGAGGTTGGGTGCAGAAGTTGGGGTGCCAGTGTGTTTGTGTGTATGTGTGTTGCTGTGGATGTGGATGTGGAGTGCCTCTGTGTGTGGTGCAGAGGTAGGGGTACCTGCATGTATGTATATATGTGTGTGTGTGTGGTGTGGAGGTGGGGTGCCTGTGTGTGGGGTGTGGAGGTGCGGTGCCTTTATGTGTGGTGCAGAGGTGGGGGTGCCTGCATGTTTGTATGTGTGTGTGTTTGTGTGGTGTGGAGGTGGGGGTGCCTGTGTGTGTGGTGTGGAGGTGTGGTGCAGAGGGGGGGTGCCTGCATATGTGTGTGGTGCAGAGGTAGGGGGTGCATGTATGTGTGTGTGTGTGTAGTGTGGTGTGTGGCAGTGGCAATGGTGGTGCCTGTGTGTGTGTGGTGCCTCTGTGTGTGGTGCAGAGATGGTGGTGCCTGTCTGTGCATAGTGCAGAGGTAGGGGGTGCTGGTGTGTGTGCTGTAGAGGTGGGGTGCCTGTATGTGTATGTAGTGCAGTGGTAGGAGTGCGGATGTGTGTATGGTGCAGAGGTAGGGGTGCCTGCATGTGTGTGTGGTGCAGAGGTAGGGGTGCATGTGTGTGTGCTGTGGAGGTGGGGCACCTGTGTGTGTGTGTGTGTGTGTGCACGCTGTGGAGGTGGAGTGCCCATGTGTTTGTGTGCACACGCATGCGTGCTGGGGAGGTGGGGTGACTGTGTGTGTATAGTTCAGTGGTAGGGGGTGCATGTGTGTGTGTGGTGTAGAGGTAGGAGGTGTGTGTACGTGTGTGTGCGTGTGCGTGCAGCACAGGCAGGCACTGCCTGTGTGTGTGGAGAAGAGGTGGGGAGTGCCTGTGTGTGTGTGGTGCAGAGGTAGGGGTGTCTATGTGTGTGTGTGTGTGGTACAGAGGTGGGGGGGGGGGGTGCCTGCATGTTTTAATGTGGTGCAGAGAATGGCGGTGCCTGTGTGTGTGGTGCAGAAGTAGGGGTGCCTGTGTGTGTGGTGTGGAGGTGGGTGTCTGTGTGTTATTGGTGTGGGGGTGCCTGTGTATATACTGCAGATGTGGGGGTGTGTGCATGTGATGTGGAGGTGGGGTGCCTGTGTGTGTGTTGTGGAGGTGTGGGGTGCCTGTTTGTGTGTGGTGCAAGGAAGGGGATGCGTGTGTGTTTCTGTAGTGCCAGAGGTAAGGGGTGCGCATGTGTGTATGTGGAGCAGAGGCAGGTGGTGCCTGTGTGTGTGTCTTTGTGGTGCTTAGGGTGGGGTGCCTGCATGTGTGTTTGTGTGCTGTGGAGGTAGGGTGCCGTGTATGGGGGTGTGGTGCAGAGATAGGAGGTCCATGTGTGTGTCTGTGGTGTGGAGGTGAGGGTGCGTGTGTGTGGGGAGCAGAGGCAAGCAGTGCCTGTGTGTGTGGTGTGAAGTTGGGGGTGCCTGCATGTGTGTGTGTGGTGTGGAGGTTGGGTGCCTGTGCTGTGGTGCAGAGGTGTGGTGCACGCGTGTGTGTGGGTGCACGTGCGCATGCTTGCTGTGGAGATGGGGTTCCTATGTGTGTGTAGTAGTGCTAGGGGTGCATGTGGGTGGGGGGGTGCAGAGGTAGGGGGTGCGTGTGAAGCAGAGGCAGGTGGTTCCTGTGTGTGTGGTGCGGAGGTGGGGTGCCTGCATGTGTGTGTGGTGCGGAGGTTGGGTGCCTGTGTCTGTGGTGCAGAGGTCGGGGTGCCTGTATATGTGCTGTGAATGCAGGGTGCCTGTGTGTGGTGCAGAGATCGGGTGCCTCTGTGTGTGGGGGGCAGAGGTAGGGGGTGCGTGTGTGTGTGGGGGGGTGCCTACATGTCTGTGTTATGCAGAGGTAGGGGTGCTTTTGTGTGTGTGTGGTGCAGAGAGATAGGGTGTGTGTGGGTGGAACAGAGGCAGGTGGTGCCTATGTGATGCTTAGGGTGGAGTGTCTGTGTGTCTGTATGTGCTGTGGAGGTGCGGTGCCTGTGTGTGTGTGGTGCTGAGGTAGAGGGTGCGTGTGCGTGTGTGTGTGCTGTGGAGGTGGGGTGTCATGTGTGTGTGCTGTGGAGGTGGGGTGCCGTGTGTGTATGTGGTGCAGAGGTAGGTGGTGCATATGTGTGTGTGTGTGTGTGGTGCAGAGGTGAGCATACCTGTGTTTGCTGTGGAGGTAGAGTGCCTGTGTGTGTGTTGCAGAGGTAGAGTGGGTGTGGGTGTGTGTGGAGCAGAGGCTGGCAGTGTATGTGTGTGGTGCTTAGAGTAGGGTGCCTGTGTGTGTGGTACAGAGGTAGGGGGTGCGTGTGTGTGGAGCAGAGGTGGGCAGGGCTTGCGTGTGTGTCTATGTGGTGCGCAGGGTGGGGTGTCTGTGTGTGTGCGAGTGCTGTGGAGGTGGAGTGCCTCTGTGTGTGTAGTGCAGTGCCTGGGGGTGCATGGGTCTGTGTGGTGCAGAGGTAGGGGGTGCATGTGTGTGTGTGCTGTGGAGGTGGGGTGCCTGTGTGTGTGGGGGGTGCAGAGATGGGGTGCCTCTGTGTGTGTGGTGCAGAGGTGGGGGTGCCTGTGTGTGTATGTGTATATGTGTGTGTTGCTATGGATGCGGGGTGCCTGTGTATGTATGTGGTGCAGAGGTGGGGGGTTCGTGTGTGTGTGTGTGTGTGTGGTGCAGAGATTGCAGTGCCTGTGTGTGTGGGGAGCCTGTGTGTGTGGTGCGGAGGTTGGGTGCCTGTGGTGCAGAGGTGGGGGTGCTGGTGTGTTTATGTGGATGTGTGTTGCTGTGGATGTGGGGTACCTGGTGTGTAGGTGGGGTGCATGTGTGGGGGGTGTGGAGGTGGGGTGCCTGTTTGTGTGATGCAGAAGTGGGGGTGCCTGCATGTATGTATGTGTGTGTGTTGGTGTGGTGTGGTGTGGAGATGGGGGTGCCTGTGTGTGGGGTGCGGAGGTGGGGTGCCTGTGTGTGGGGTGCCTGTATGTGTGGTGCGGAGGTGGGGGTTCCTGTATGTATGTATGTATGTGTGTGTGTGGTGCGGAGGTGGGGGTGCCTGTGTGTGGGGTGCAGAGGTGGGGGTGCCTGCATGTATGTGTGTGGGGGGTGCAGAGGTGGGGTTGCCTGTGTGTGGGGTGTGGAGGTGGGGTGCCCGTGTGTGTGGTGCAGAGGTGGGGATGCATGCAAGCATGTATGTGTGTGGTGTGGAGGTGGGGGAGCCTGTGTGTGGGGTGCGGAGGTGGGGTGCCTGTGTGTGGGGTGCCTGTATGTGTGGTGCGGAGGTGGGGTTTCCTGTATGTTTGTCGGTGTGTGTGTGGTGCGGAGGTGGGGGTGCCTGTGTGTGGGGTGTGGAGGGGCCTGCATGTATGTGTGTGGGGGGTGCAGAGGTGGGGTTGCCTGTGTGTGGGGTGTGGAGGTGGGGTGCCCGTGTGTGTGGTGCAGAGGTGGGGGTGCATGCATGCATGCATGTATGTATGTATGTGTGTGTGTGGTGTGGAGGTGGGGGTGCCTGTGTGTGTGGTGTGGAGGTGCCTGCATGTATGTATGTGTGTGTGGGGTGCGGAGGTGGGGTGCCTGTGTGTGGGGTGCGGAGGTGGGGTGCATGTGTGTGTGTGGTGCAGAGGTGGTGGTGCATGTATGTGTGTGTGGTGCGGAGGTGGGGGTGCCTGTGTGTGTGGTGCAGAGGTTGGGTGCTTGTGGTGCAGAGGTGGGGGTGCTGGTGTGTTTATGTGGATGTGTGTTGCCTCTGTGTGTGGAGCAGAGGTGAGGGTGCCTGCATGTATGTATGTATATGTGTGTGTGGTGTGGAGGTGGGGTGCCTGTGTGTGGGGTGTGGAGGTGGGGTGCCTGTATGTGTGGTGCGGAGGTGGGGGTTCCTGCATGTATGTATGTATATGTGTGTGTGGTGTGGAGGTGGGGGTGCCTGTGTGTGGGGTGCAGAGGTGGGGTGCCTGTGTGTGGGGTGCAGAGGTGGGGGTGCATGCATGCATGTATGTATGTATGTATGTGTGTGTGGTGTGGAGGTGGGGGTGCCTGTGTGTGTGGTGCGGAGGTTGGGTGCCTGTGGTGCAGAGGTGGGGGTGCTGGTGTGTTTATGTGGATGTGTGTTGCTGTGGATGTGGGGTGCCTCTGTGTGTGGTGCAGAGGTGGGGGTGCCTGCATGTATGTATGTATATGTATATGTATATGTGTGTGTGGTGTGGAGGTGGGGTGCCTGTGTGTGGGGTGCGGAGGTGGGGTGCCTGTGTGTGTGGTGCAGAGGTGGGGGTGCCTGCATGTATGTATGTATATGTGGGGTACGGAGGTGGGGGTGCCTGTGTGTGGGGTCTGGAGGTGGGGTCCCTGTGTGTGTGGTGCAGAGGTGGGGGTGCCTGCATGTATGTATGTGTGTGTGTGTGTGTGTGTGTGTGTGTGTGGTGTGGAGGTGGGGGTGCCTGGTGTGTGGGGTGCCTGTGTGTGTGGTGCAGAGGTGGGGGTGCCTGCATGTATGTATGTATATGTGTGTGTGTGGTACAGAGGTGGGGGTGCCTCCTTGTATGTATGTATGTGTGTGTGTGGTGTGGAGGTGGGGGTGCCTGGTGTGTGGGGTGCGGAGGTGGGGTGCCTGTGTGTGTGGTGTAGAGGTGGGGGTGCCTGCATGTATGTATGTATATGTGTGTGTGTGGTACAGAGGTGGGGGTGCCTGTGTATGGGGTGCAGAGGTGGGGGTGCCTGCATGTATGTATGTGTGTGCGTGTGGTACAGAGGTGGGGGGTGCCTGTGTGTGTTTGTGTGGTGCGGAGATGGCGGTGCCTCTGTGTGTGGTGCAGAGTTGGGGGGGTGCCTGTGTGTGTGTGTGGTGCCGAAATGGGGGTACCTGTGTGTGTATGGTGTGGAGATGAGGTGCCTTGTATATGATGGGACAAGGCTGTGCATTGTGCCTTTTACTTCCAATGCATTCACCCTTCCCTCCCCACTCAAACCCCTCTCCTGTTGTCCCTCCCCCACCACTGAGCTCTCCCCTTCAACCTCCCCCCCCCCCTTAGTTACCCCTGCCCTCTTTCCCACCCACCTCTGCTGTCTGTTCACAGAAATGTTGAGACAGCCTGCCAAAAAGTAAAAAGGTTAGTGAGTTTTTTGCATAGACCTACTGCCCCTTTAATTTATCCAGTCATCTGTGCAGCAAACTTAGTAACCTTTTTTTTTTTTGGCAGACTGTGCAGTCACCAATCATGGCTGGGAGAGCTGTTTCAGCATCTCTACTGCCCACGGGGGTTGGGCATCCCTGCTGTCTCGGCACGTCTGCCCACAGGCAAGGGCAGATCTACTGTGAAATTAATGAAGCTTAAGCTTCAGGGCCCCTAATCCCGGAGGGATCCAGAAGCGATTTTAGTCCACATTGGTTAAAATTTTTGGGTCTATTGTATGAGAAGTTAAAATAAAAATTAAAAGGTTATGAAAGTATCTTGTAGACTAGCTGTAAATGAAAAAACGTTCTGAGAAATAGTGGAACAACCCCATTGAGGAAGATCACATTGGTTACCCAGACCTCGTTGCTGGTTGCGAAGGGGCCCCCATAACAGTTCAAGCTTCAGGGCCCCAAAAATGTAGGTCGGCCACTGCCCACAGGACATGGGATCCCCACAGGTAGTCAGCTATCATGGTAAAAGAGAAAGGAGGATCGGTGCTCAGCAGAAAGCCAGCCCTTCGTTGGCCAGTTTTACCGTCCTACCAGCCTTCAGCCTGTAAAACCGGTCGATTGGCAACCCTGATGGTGAATTATAGACAAATGTTTTTGTAGATTGTGCAGAGTGCATGAAAGGAAGGAAGAAGGTCTGACATTAAACATCATCCAGTGCTGTGCTGCGCTGCTTTGTCATGACATGAAATCTGCATTTATTCACAAGCTCAGTTATAACAAGCAGCTTTTAAAAAACACCTTCTGCTGGAGGTTCAGAAATGGCACTGCCTAGAATCCCTCTCTTCTGCTTCCTGCAATGGGATGTGGAATAAAACTGCATTATATCCCTTCTGGTTTTTTTCCTCTCCCCTGTAGGTGAAATCCATGAACGCTCTCTCAAGCACCAGAGTCAAATGACCCCTCTCTTCCAGGAACCACTGAGGAAAAGAAACAGCCTGAAGTCCCAGAAGAGGAGAGAGGAGTGGAGCAGTCCATGCTTTATTTAAGTCCTTAAATCTTAAGACTCCCCAAAGTCCCTTCTCCATCGGCCTTCATTTGCACAGTGAGACAGAATGGTATAGTTTTTTCCCATGGCCTCGGATTGACCGTTTGGAGTGACTAGTTAATACTATGTTTATTTGTACAATACAACAGAGGTTTAATTTTAAACCTGGCAGATAACATGAACTGCTGAGCTTATGAAATGTTGCAGTGGGCGTTGTGTTTTGTGGACACTGATTTTATTATACAATACTTCTGCATTATTTGGGACATTGCTGCCCTGTCACAGGGTTAACAGTAGCCGGCTGAAGATTCAGTGCTCCTGGATACTAAGTGAAATAAACACTTTCGAACTGTGTGCAATACACTGTAGCTACTGGGTGGCAATTCAGCTTTTGCCACACCATAAAATTTGTCAGTGCAATATTAAAAAAAAAAAAATCCTACTACTGATGCAAGGTGGTAGCTGAATTGGCTATGGCCTGCCTTTATGACACAGTCTGTTATGCTGCTACATTTCCCCAAGTACCATAAACAAATGATAATTTGGTTATGCTCTCTACTCCATCTGAGATTGATGTAACTCTATTGCCAACTTGGCAGTTCAGATTTTATAGCTGAGCTGTGCCAGTAACTTCTAACTCTCAGAATGAAGCATAGGGTTTCAATGCAGATGCTGCTTACAGTTTAGAGCAGGCGCCTATTAGACTAGCTACCATGCCCTGCAGCAAGGAGTCGGGCAGAGCAAGCCAGGGTCTTCTGTAGGATAAAATGAACTACTAAGAAGTTGTTCTTGCAGACTGAGGCCTTTGTGTTGCTGTAAGGGAGTCCTCAGGAATACACCTGAGTGGCAGGCCCATTGCCCATCTGAGAGAAGACAACCTGTTAACTGAAAGCCTAACATCAGGGTGATTATGAAACAAAACTGAGTAATTCAGCTGACTTTACAATGCACCAGTTCTATTAGCAAATTTCAACCAATAAGGTAGGTCAGATGAAAAGCTAAAATGAATCAGAAATCACTGTAGATGGCAGGATGCCAAGGAAAGCATGTCAGCAACATTCCTAGCACGCTGCACAGGCATCCTCTAGCCATGCTGTGGCCGGGAGGGAGAGGTGCTATGAGATTGCGATTTTATTAGTGAAGGGGTGATAGTGCAGCGCATCCAGAGGACTCCCGCACAACTTTGCAGGCATGTTGCTGCCTACTGTCTCTCTTAAATAATAGGAGTAAATAGGAAGGGCTGAAGGAGCTCTTACATTTCCCTCTCTCCAATACAGAGCAAGTGACATGTCGACATATCCAACGACAAATAGGAAGACAACTGTTAGGGCATTGCCAAGGGAATGGAATCCCTTCAGCTAGGTTAGTGGCTCACTCTGTAACCATCACATGATAACGTCCTCCTCAAGTGGGTGTCGTTATTGTAATTCTTTGAATCACAGCCCGGCTAATGACCTTCTATGGTACACGGTGTCCTTATGGGTAAAGGAATAATGAAAATGTATCTAAACTAAGGGCCAAGGTCACTTTTCCACGACTCCAATGTGGCATCTCGGCAAAGCTAAGAATCAATTGTCACATCCCGTCACTTTGGATGTTCATCACATGGTCACTAAGCGGCAGCAAGAATAGTTCACCCTGGGCATTGGGGCAAAACCTGTTCAGGTAATATTTCTCATCTTGTAGAGAGGTTACAAGAAAACGTCTTTCCAGACATCTCAGATGTCTCCAGGAGAAATTCTGCATCAGAATGAGCATAAGAGAACGTGCATGTTTGTACAGAGCCTGCTTCCTTTTTGTTCTCTTTATTGTTTAATGAGATGCTTATGAATTTAATTTCTGTGAGGCACACTGGGGTGGAGGAAGTTAAGAGAAGAGTACTGTTACGTTTATTTTAGATGTATATTAGTTTGCTTTCAAGAGCCATATTTCACAATCTGGGCATATATAATCTTTAATTTATACGGATGAATGCTGTTTTAATTATTACATATCTGCATGAACAATTCTCTGCAACACTCTTGTGCCTCTTCCCTTCTCTCCACAGAGATTATATGGGGAAAAAGAAATTTACAACTCTTCCCAGACACTGCTGTACTTTGTGTTTGCACTTTTCTGAGTGTAGTTTTGGTTATATGATGTAAAAGTTAAACTATTTGTTCAGTGCCCTTTAAGTAAGATATCAAGATAGCCAGCAAACAAGTAAGCCCCTCTCCCCCCTTATTTGTAATGCTATGACTGTTAAGGAGATGCTTTCCCTACCGTAAACCTGCTGAAGAGCATCAGCCCTTCGGGGAGTGGTGATTGCCTGTGAGTTCTGTTGTCTGTATATGGCTACTGGGCGGTGTATATGCTCTATTTATATATATTGGAAGGGAAGTGCCGCTGAAAGAAGTTCCGTATTGTGAAGTATGGTGTGCTGATTAAAATCTTGGTCTGCCAAAGGGCACCTTTAAAAAGGGAAGAAACATTAAAACCGTGTGTATCAAAGGAATCTGTCCTATTTCCTGCTACTTTGACCCAAAAATAAATTTTGAAAGACTTGTAAGCTGTCTGTCTTTTGTGCAGAGTTGGCCCTTTGGAGCTAGCCAGCAGTTGGCCTATTGCCGAGGGCAATGTGGTGCTAAATTAGTATCAGCCTCATAATACTCATCAAAAGCCTTCACACTAGGGAAGACACTTAAGCACGGCCGCTGCTCCTATGAAATAGAGAGGTGCTTGCGTTTCAGAACAATTGAGACACAACCTGGTCATAGAGATGCACTAGAACAGGCTCCAGGACCGCCTTTCTTTTTTTTTTAAATTTAATATTTATTAGATTTCAAACAAAGCTCACGGTAACAACCAGAATCAACAAAGCATTCTATTTTAACCCTGTAAATCTCTCCTCGTGCAGGTTCTGGTACAGTAGCATAGTTGCATCTGCTGGGGTCTTGCATGTTGTGGCTGCCTCTGAGAGCCTAGCTTCCTCTTCTTTCCTCTGACTTATATGGCACATGATCAAGGCCGGTGCTTGGATATTAGACATCCTAGGTAAACCTTCGGCTTGGCATCCGCTTCCCCCCAATTATCTTTCAAACCTCTAGGCCCCTCACCTCAGATTTTCATAACTAAACGCAATGATCATTATCCCAACATCACACAAACCCAGAACAATCCTGTAAAAATGCAGAGATGTATTATATTTAAGAGTGGTGTCCAACTGTTTTGTCTGGGCATACATAATGAGGGAATTTCCAAAATCCATTTATCTGAGTAAGTAGCTATTTATCCAGGTAAATGGGCTATTTGAAAATTCCACACCCTCCTTGCCGGTTCTTTGAGTTGGCTGGCTGGCTGGCTGGCTGTCAGGATCTATTATTATCTCCAGGAACAAGCAGGAATGAGTCTTCACACGTGGGAGACGTCGCCGACGGAGCCCGCACGGGAATGCTCCCCAGCATCCAATCAGAAGGCCTTTGGGAGCATACCCCGCGCCTGCGCGGTGGCTTCCCGCCCTTCCTACTGCCTCTCCCCAGTTTTTCATTTTCCGCGGAGCAGGCAGGACGTCCCTCCTGCCACCGCAGAAATTTTTTTTCCGTTTTTCTGTAGTCGCGGCTTTCCCGCCGACGGTGGCACCTCCGTGCCCCCATTTTTCTTTCTTTTCATTTAATTTTCGTCGCCCCCTCCGGGCGCTGAGGACCGGGGCATGGAGCCTTCTTCCCCCCAGCCTCATGGCGGGGACTCCATTTTCCACGTGGACTCCAATGCCTGGTGCCTCTCCTGTGTGGGGCCTGACCCCTCTTTCCCGGATTCCCCGGGCTGCAGTGTCGGCAGAAGACCCTCCCTCTTTCGGGTATCCCTCGACGACGTCTTCGCGCCCAGTGCGCGGTCGTCGGGTTGTTCTTCTCTCCAGGATCAGGTAACCACACAACAGTCTGTTAAGACTAGCCGAGTCTTGAGGAGCAAGTCTCATGCGAGGCATGGCGATGGCTCCGGCCAACCCCTCAAGTCCTCCTTGGCTGATATACCCCGGCGGGAGTCCTCGGGCTCTTTACCGGGTGCCTCCGTCCCCAGGTTTTCGGCAGCACCAGCTTCCACATCGGTCCATTGTGGTGGAATCGGCGCTGAGGAAGGCCGGAAGCAAAGAGAAGCATGCTTCTCGCCCCCCAGGCCGTGCCTCAAAGACGCTAGATACTCTAGGACGTCAAGCTTTCCAGACGTCTATGCTGACGGCCAGAATTATCTCATATATATTTTATATGAGCCTGTCGCTCCGGGAGGTCACCGAGAGGTTGTCTCGGTTATCCCCCTTCGTGTCTGCGACCAAGGCCTTTGAATATTCCCTGCTCCTTTATCACTGCCGGAATATCTCCGGGTTCCTTTCTCGTGCTTCGCTGGACTCCTTCCAGTCGGTCAGCAGAGCCTCTGCTGTTGCCATTAGAGCACGCTGTACAGCATGGCTGCGGGCGTCCGAGTTGTGTAGACGGGCACAGCACAACCTGGGTAATTCTCCCTGCGACGGAGATCACCTCTTCAACAGCGAAGCCTTGCGTCAGGTCGCACAGTGCTTCGCTAACCTTCCCAGGGTTAGCAGCCAGCCTAGGGCCCGGCCCCACGGCGGCGGTAAATGCCTCTCTAGGAAGAGGAAATATCAGACCTCCGCCCACCCTCCAGGCGCGCCCAGGCAAGGGGCCTCTCACCCCGGGTTGATGCCCCCGGGCCCACGCCAGGACTCTCCTTCTAAGCATTTTTAGGCTCAGGCAGGCGGCTGCCTGCACTTAACTCTCTTATCGGACATTTAAAAATTGAGCTCTGCTCGGGGGCTCGTTCAATTGCAAATGGTTCGGAGGCTTATCTAGGGGTTCGGGTATTCTCCTTCCGTTGGTAGGGAGACCACCTCTATTCTGTGATAGCTATGGCCAACGGCCAACTTATTACCCTTCGGTACGTCTCCGAACCCTTCTCAGCCAGTATCCCCCTGCTGATTGCTTCCGTACCGGAATTACCTTCCTGTCCCCCGTCTGTGCGGGGGGGGGGGGGGCGAGTTTTGCGTGCAGGTCCTGGGGACACATATAAGGCCTCCAGCCCCTGTGGCGTTCTACCAGACTGATACTATCCCCTGTCCCCACGCTACCGCGCTGTTGGTTCGCCGATCTGCCCTTGTCCTCTGGAATAGATCCCTCTACTGACGGATCTTGCTGCCACCTTCCAGGTGGACGCTCTGTGGATCGATGGCAGATCCGCCTTACCAGGGTGATGCGCAGGGAGGTAGGCCCCTCGACATACCTGCATTAGTACCAGAGTGGGCGCCCTCATGCCCACCGGCTTAGATATACTAGATATCTCCTGCGCGATAGGCGCATATTGGGGGGATGCCCGCAGTACCTGTCCCTATCTCTCACTAGGGTAGGCTGTGTACTCCTTCTGCTCCGGGGTGCACCCCTACTCTTCTCCGGAATGGGCTCTCTGGTTCGGCCGGTCTTCTACTGTTAGTCCTCTGAGTTCTGGACTCTACTCCTAAGGGAGTGCTCAGCTTGCACTAAGCCTCCTGGAAGACCTGCCGTCTTTCTCCTGACCCAGCTGACGCCTGGATCTCCTAGCCTTCCAGATTTGGAGCTTCCTCCTCGCTGCGGCGAAGTTTCCTGGACGACTTCGCTACTGCATCTACGGTGCCTTCACCACAGGTCTACTTCATTAAAACTTAGTGGCCAGTAAGCTCTACATGGTACTAGGGCATTTACTCTTAAATGCTTACTGATACTATTTGTGCATCCCTCTGGCTACTCTTCCCGTAGCTTGGGTTTTTTTTTGCTGTATCTTGATGTTACCTGTTCTGCACTCTAAAGACTCCCTCTGTAGTCTGTAGATTCACTGTTCCTCTATTCAACTCCTGCCCTCCATCCCTCAGGGGATGCCGGGGATTTAGGCTGGGCGAATGCCATCCCGTCCTGGGCTGCGCTTATGGGACCTCCCCGGGCATCCTAAGCTAGGGAGTCCCCACGTGTGAAGACTCATTCCTGCTTGTTCCTGGAGATAGCACAGTTACTTACCTGTAACAGGTGATCTCCGGAACAGCAGGAATTAGTCTTCACAACCCGCCCACCTCCCCTAGGAGTTGTATCTCTTTTTTGTATCTATTCCTTCCTCTCCTCTCCTTCTGGCTCAGCTATGAAACTCAACAGGGGAGAGGCAGTAGGAAGGGCGGGAAGCCACCGCGCAGGCACGGGGTATGCTCCCAAAGGCCTTCTGATTGGATGCTGGGGAGCATTCCCGTGCGGGCTCCGTCGGCGACGTCTCCCATGTGTGAAGACTAATTCCTGCTGTTCCGGAGATCACCTATTACAGGTAAGTAACCGTGCTTTACTTTGACTGCAGCTGCTCTTCTTCCTCCTAAACAACTGTCTAGTTTGCCTAATGGTTAAAGAGGCTCTACAGATAAACTACCCATGGTCTTACAATCCCAGTGGTTAGCTTTTACCTGCTGGGAGGCTGATAATGAAATTAGACCTTACCTGCTAATTTTCTTTCCTGGAGTCCCTCCAGTCCAGTCCAGATGAGTGGATTATGCTCATCCACCAGCAAGTGGAGACTGAGAAACACAAAAAAACTTGAAACATCCTGTAAGTGGCCTGTGCTACCTGACTACAGCCAGTATGAACCTCACAAAGCAGAGAACAGAACCCCAAACCCCTATTCATCAATAGCCACGCCGTCTTTAAGGAACCATAAATGTAACACAAACACTCTTGTCTGCTGTCATTTTTTTTTTAATACCAAAGAACATGAAGACCCCATACTCAGGGGAAACAGAAGGAAACACAACAGAACTCCAAGTTGTGAAAAAACAAACAACCTCGGAAGCCCTAGCCAGTCTGCTCTGACCTTGCCTGCTCAAACACATTATTCTTCAAGAGAAAATACGAGACAGCACCACATACAGCAAAGATCCTGGAATGGAGGGACTCCAGGAAAGAAAATTAGCAGGTAAGGTCTAATTTCTCCTTCCTAATCGACCCTCCAGTCCAGTTCAGATGAGTGGGATGTAGCAAAGCGGTACTAAACAATGGGTGGAAACCAAAATACCGACCTGCAACACCCACGATCCAAAGGCTGCATCTTCTCTGGCCTGTACATCCAGGCGATAATGTTGCACAAAGGAATGAAGAGATGACCATATTGGCATCTTACTAAATGGACCATGTTGGAACCAGACTAACCTCCACCCAAGACAAAGCCTTGGCCCTCGTAGAGTGAGCCTGCAAACCTGTGGGCACTGTTTAACCTGTCAACAAATAAGCAGATGCAATAGCTTCGCTGATCCTACATGAAATAGAAGTTGCCTCACTCTTCCTAGGACCACCAAAGAGCCTCTCTGAACACCTAAAGGACTGGGTCACCAAGTACTGCTTGAGAGACCTACAGACATCCAGCTTGTGGAGAAGCCTAGCCTCCACTGAATCCTGCAGCCCAGGAAAGGCTGGCAACAAGACCACCTGATTGAGATGAAAAACGGACACCACCTTTGGCAAAAAGAAAGGGACCAAATGAAGGACCACCTTCTCCCTGGAAAACACCAAGTTAAGGCTCTTTGCAAGACAGAGCCTGGAGCTTAGAAATCCAGTGGGCTGAACAAATCGCTACCTGAAAAACCACCTTGAACGTCAAATTCTTCACAGAAGTCCCCCTGAGAGGCTCGAAGGGAGGCATTCCCAAGGCCAAGAGCACCAAATTAAGATCCCAGGAGTAGCCAGAGCTTGACCCTGAACAAGGCCCTTGAAACATGCCAAAGCTGCTGCTTGAATCCTCAAGGAGTCCAAGGCCAAATCTTTCTCCAGTTGCGCTTGCAGAAACACCAGAATATCTGGAAGCGAGGCCCCAAGGGGCCAAACTCCACACTCTCCATACCAAGCTTCAAAAATGCATCAGACTTGGCCAACGAAGTTGACTGCCTGTGAATCTGCAGTAAAGCATCCATTACTTGAGATGAAAACATAGAAAAATGATGATAGAAAAAGACCACATGGCCTATCTAGTCTGTCCTTCCATATCAACAACTATAACAGTCCCTGTTTCCCTTTAGAGATCCTCTGTGTTTCTCCCATGCTTTTTTGAATTCAGATACTGTCCTCATCTCTACCACCTCCACTGGGAGACTATTCTACGGATCCACCAATCTTTCCGTAAAGAAATATTTCCTCATATTACTCCTGAATCTATCCCCTTTCACCCTCATCCCATGTCCCCTCATAGCAGAACTTGCTTTCAATCGAAAGAGGCTCTCCGCCTCAGTTGAGCCCTTTCAAGAACCAAGCCATAAGCGAGAATCACATCTAGCATCTGCAACGGCCCCTGAGTAAGAAGGTTCACATCTGCCAGCAAGGGGAACAGCTAGTTGATATGAAAGGGCAGACTAGATAGGCCATATGGTCTTTATATGTCATCATGTTTCTGTTTCCTCCACCAGCAGACTAACAAGATCAAGGACACAGAGACCAGTCCGGTGCTACCAACACTACTTGACTCCAGTGACATTCTATCCACTGAAGGACCTGAACTAGCAAGGGCCACAAAGGAAACACATAACAAAGACCAGTGCTTGGCCAGGGCTGAACAAAAGTGTCAAGTCCCTCAGACATGTGTGTTCTGCGTTGACTGAAGAACCAGCCAACCATAGCATTCTCCAGAGATGCCATCAGGTCCACTATTGGAACACCAACTCTGACAGAGCCCATTCTCCCAGATCTAATGAGTAATCCACCTGTACATTCTCCTTCTCGGTGACATGAGCAGCTGAAATCATTAGCAAGTGGACTGCAGTCCACTGCAGTAACAGAATTGCTTCTGCCACCACTAGTGAACTCTGAGTGCTGCCCTACTGATTGTTATAGGCCACTCTTGTGTCATTATCCAACAGAATTCTCACCGCCTTGCAACACACAGAGGAAGGAAAATTCCAGAGCCTGACCTATTGCCTGTGTCTCCAAACGACTGATTGACCACCGTCTCTCCTCTTGAGTCCATCTGCCCTGAGCCACCTGAAACAATGTCCTTCCCAGCCAAACAAAAAAGCGGAGCCTGGACTGGTATAAAAAACCTTGTTTATTGCGCAATAAACAAGGTTTTTTATACCAGTCCAGGCTCCGCTTTTTTGTTTTCTTCTATATTGTGCGGATCCTTAGCTCCTTTTTTGGTACTTCCCAGCCAAACAGACTTGCATCTGTGGTC
Source organism: Ichthyophis bannanicus (assembly GCA_033557465.1). Lineage (NCBI taxonomy): Eukaryota > Metazoa > Chordata > Amphibia > Gymnophiona > Ichthyophiidae > Ichthyophis > Ichthyophis bannanicus. The sequence continues at coordinate 75,323,612 of CM066040.1, forward strand.
ACCACTATCTAGTTTGGGGATTCAAGAGGCATAACTGCCATGAGCTGCATCGGGGTTCAGCCACCACCATAATCTCACTCCTGCCTCTTCCCGAAGTAGAAGCCGAACTTCCATGGACTGGACTGGGGGGATCAATGCTACATATGTGCAATCTGGCTCAGAGGACCAACTCCAGCGTGGCTGCCATAGAGCCCAGGAACGGAAGATAGTCCCACACAGAAGGCAAGGAACCCTCCGCAACACCTGAATCTGGCCCTGCAACTTCGTGATTCTGCTCTCTGGAAGACACACCATACTCTTGTGGGTGTCAAACCAAGCACCCAGATATTAGAAGTATTGGAAGGGCTCCAATCGGCTCTTTGCAAAGTTGACCACCCAACCTAACTCCTGAAGATGATGGGCTACCAAGGCCATTGCCTTTCAGCTCTCCTGAAAGGACTTCGCTCAAATGAGCCAATGGTCCAGATACAGGTGGACCAAAACTCCTTGCTTCTGCAAATCTGCCACCACTACCACCATCACCTTGGGAACACCCAGGGAGCTGTGGCCAAACTGAAAGGCAGGACCTGAAACTGAAAATGCCCCCTTGACACTGCAAAGAAAATGCTGGTGATCGGGATGGTTAGGAATGTGCAGGTACGTCTTGGTTAGGTCCAGGAAGGTGAAAACCTCTCCCTGTCAAACAGCCATTATCACCAAACACAGAGTCTCCATATGGAAATACAGGACTTAGACTTCCTTCAGATCCAGAATGGGATGCCACAAGCTTTCCTTCTTGGGAACCACAAGTAAATTGAATACTGACCAAAGCCCCAGTTATCCAAAGGTACTAGCACAACTACCTCTAGTTGCACAGATACTAGAGTGTCTCCTACACTGCCTGCACTTTTCTGGTTGCCCAGCGTGGAGAAAACATAAAAGGCATCAGAGAGGGATCTTGCCAACTCAAGCACCTATCCATCCCGGATAGCCTCCAGGTGTCTGACATGATCTAGGCCCAGGTGGGGAAAAACCACTGCAGACAACTGCTGATGGGCTGTTTCCCCACCAGGGACCCCATGTCTTTATTGGAAGGACTTGGAGGCTTTGGGGGCTCCAGAGGCCCCCCTTCAGGCTCTGCCCCAAAAGGACTGGCCATGCTACAGGAACCGGGATCTCTGTGGCTCAGCCACACAAGCTAGATAAAACTTATGAGTGTCCTGTCCTTGAACCCTCACTCTGCCAGCCCCTTTGGATTTATCCTCCAGGAGCTTAAGCACTTTGGAGTCCCCAAATCCTTTACCAACTTCTCCAAGTCCTCTCCAAACAGCAAGTTTCCCTTTGCCAGGAAGTTGCTAAGACGTGTCTTGGAACCACATCTTCAAACGAACTGAGCAGCCACAAAAGCCACTGAGCAGACACTGTAGTAGCTGATAAGAATGCAATAAATAATACCCGGAGTCAGGCAAAGATTCAAGCCGGTTTAATGTGCACAGGCTCAGATTGCAGTAGCATTCAAAATGGTCTGAGCCCAGAGCTCAGAAAAATGACAGTTTATATACTTTTCTTCTCCAGTCTAATACAGGCAAAACTCCTCATCGGCTTCTCTGCTATATTTTCATCCTGATTACGAGGTCAGTGCACATCTAGCAAAGATACAGTGGAGGACATTCCTACTAAAGCAGACATCTGGCTTACCTAAACAATAAACAGTAAAAGTTTTAATTCTCTTATCTCCAGGAGAGCAGAACATGTTATCAAACCAGAATAGAACAGTATTTCTTTCTAACAGCATTCTGTAATTTTCCAAAATCAGCAATAACATTTTAAAGCAGGAAAAAGGGCTTCAGACCTAGCTCTGCTACATACTAGGCCATCGCCTATCACAACACCACAGTAGTCATACTGTTCGTCGACACCCAGAATAAATCATATAGGGGGTTGTTCTGTGCTACAAATAGCGGGGCTAGACGGCCCGATGGGACGTCTATCCCTGCTATTCATGCCCTTGCCTGCCCCCAACTAACTTCCCCGCTGGTTGTGCGGGGAAGCTAAATGGAGGCGGGGAAGGGGCAGTCTGGGCGGGCAGTGGGTAGTTGCCGGCCCTGGACCTACAAGGCCGATTCTAATGTCGGCCCTATATGTCCAGGGCCAGAAAAATGGTCGGGAAAGTTATTCCACCTCTGAGGTGGAATAACTTCCCTGTACGGCTTTCTTTTGACGGTCCGAGATGCGTATGGGGCAGAGGGGGGCCAGGATTTATTCCCTGCAGCCCGACCCTGGCCTTAGGAGGCCAGATTGGGGGTCGGGCTGTGGGGAATAAGCCTTTTTTGCTGGAGGCCGGCATCGCGGCTTTTAAATGGAGCCGTGATGCCATGGCAATATGATGCCATAGTGCCATGGCTCCATTAGCCAGGGATAGTCCTACATGTGCAGGCCAGACTGAATCGCAGTCCTGGCCTGCATGTGCAGGACTGTTCATGATTCTGATCCCGCGGGGCACATCCTAGCCTTGCAGGATCAGACTCGTCATCCCATCTGTGCTTCCGGTTCAGACTGGATGCACAGAATGGATCTACGTCTGGGACGGAATCGGTCTATAGTAAATCTGCCAAGAAGGTTGAACCAGACTTCAGCCATGCTGCCTCAGCCCAGCCTGCAGAATCCACCAGGGATTCCTCGGGAAGCCGCTGAGACCACCAAAGATGGGTCCTAGTCACATAAGCAGGCCTTTGAGGTGACTGCTTTGGCTCTGCAAGGAGTCATCTGTGGTGCTTAAGTAGAACCTCCATCCTACAGTCCAGTGGTTCCTTTAAGGTAGCACCACCCTCAATTGTAATGGTGGTCTTCAAGTGACCACCACCACAAGCACATCCATTTGGGCAGGTGCAACTTCTCCCGCTCCTCAGGAGGAATCTGATAAAGTTTCACCATACTCTGACTCATGTGCAAGCCCACATCTGGAGAATTCCAATCCTCTGTAGCCATCGCCTTCAAGGCCCTTTGAACAGGAAAAGACCAGCATGGCTTACAGATACCCTCCAGCAGCATATCCTCTGTGGACTCAGAGGGGGCTCTGGCCTAAGCTCACCCGCAATGTGCAACATCACGAAGGAGTGCGAGATAAGGGAGGGAAGCTCATCCCTATGAAAAATCCACACCACCGTCAAATCTTCACCTTCTGTGAGCTCCCACTCCTCCTGAGGCCTCTCTTCTAGGAGGTCTGCAGGTCCCTCCAAAGGGTCCTGAGAATCCAACGACCTCACCAAGGCCGCCTCATCACCCTCTTCCAGCCACTTCCTATACAGGCACTTCACCACAGTGGAAGACCCCTGCCTCCTAGACAGGGGAGACTTACTGAAGGCTGGAGCCCCTTCACTCAGCCCCTGCTTCAAACAGAAGGCCTAGTGAAGCAATACAAAATTAGGGAGAAAAAGGAGTAACCCCCCCACCCTAAACTCCCTACAGGCAGCTCCACTGAACCCCAGGGGAAAAATTTGCCATGGGCTGCTGTACAGGAGGCCCAGAGCTATCCCAATACAAAGGATTTTCTGAGCTCAAAATGGAAGTGGTTACCGTCAAAACCATGCGGCCTCCACATCCCTGGATGTGCAATCCTGTTCTTGGAAACCTGCCCCACTTGCCTCCTGTTTCCCTGGGCTGCCCCCGAGCCAATCACAACTTCGGTGAGCTGTGCTAGATGGCTGCCATAGGCCTCACACATCAGCCACATTCTAAGTCAGTCATGGGCACCACAGTTCCGACCAACCTTGCATGTTCTCCCCTCAGGCCCTGAACCCACCAGTGCTGATCCCCTGACAACCAGCAGCCATTCCTGAAGGCTGTTGAGCTGCTACTGCTCATCTGTGTCTGGCCTTCACTGCCCGTCCCCCAGAGCCTTAAAGGAATAGGAATGTGCTCAACCTCTGGCCCTCTCCCAGAGGTTGGGGAGGAGGAAAGAGAAAGCCTACTGAAGGGTGGCTAGAAAAGAAGGGGGGAGGGACCTGGTTCCACCAGGTTCTGCACCCTGGGCCCGCTACAGAATCCTGCACTCCCAAAACCAAACTCCAGCTGCACAGGCTATGCTCATCTACCTGCTGGAGATTGAGAAATACTGGCTGTATTCAAGTGGCATAGGCTACTTATGAGTTCTTTTGTTTTGTGTTTTTCAGTCTCCACCTGCTGGTAGATGAGCATAAACCAATCATCTGGACTGTATTGGAGGGACAGTTAGGAAGCAAAAAAGTTCATTAGGCTTTGTATATAGGTTCATTTTGTGTGCTACTGTGGGTGCCCAGTATAAAAATGTGTTTTGCATATTAGCTAACTATGCAGAAAGTCTCAGGTAGACATCAATGTACAGCACATTTAAATCCAAGGCAACTGGCTATTCTGCACTGCAAGGGCCGAGGAGGAGTAAAGCATAGTTACTCATCTGTAACAGGTGATCTCTGGGAGCAGCAGGAATCTGCCCTCCCTTATGGGACTCCCATAGCTACAGGCTACCGAAAGAATCTGTAAAAATGCCCAACGGGGCAACCAGAAAAAACAAACTGTGAAAAACAGCGGGAAAACGCTGTAAGGTTCCAAGAGTCAACATACAGCTCTGGCATCAAGCAAGAGAATGACTCTCCGGTAGCCTGGACAGACAGAAGGGCCGGAGGTAAGGAGCTGCATTAAGTCCCAAAAAGGTGCTGGAATATGGTTTGGCTGGGAATCCACATCCAGGCAATAATGGGCTGTGAAGGTGCGGACAGAAGACTACATTGCAGCCCTACAGATCTCCAGCAAGGAGACTGAGCGCAAGTTAGCCACAGAGACTGCCAATGTGCGGACATTGTACACCATGACATGGTACTCTAAGGAAAGTCCAGCCTGGCCATAGGCATAAGAAATGCAGTCAGCTACCTAGATGGAAAGGGTGCGTTTAGCAACTGCTACACCCAGCCTGTTTGGATCATAGGAAACGAAGAGCTGGGAGGATTGGCGATGAGCTTTTGTTCATTCCAGATAGAAAGTCAACACCCTCTTACAATCCAGGATATGGAGAGGCTTCTCTACCGTTCGCATGAGGTCTGGGAAAGAAGGTGGGCAATACCACCAACTGGTTGAGATGAAAAGGCGAAACCACCTTAGACAGAAATTTAGGATGAGTACAAAGGACTACTCTGTTTTTGTAGAACCTGGTATAGGGCATGTGCACCACCAGCACCTGCAATTCGCCGACTAAGAAAATGAACTTCCAGGACAGAAACATGAGAGGGCAGGTGGCCAGCGATTCAAAGTATAGAGTGAGAAGCTGCCCGAGGACCACATTAGGGTCCCATACCAACAGTTGTGGTAGGATCAGTGGATGCAATAGCAAGAGGCCCTTCATAAAGTGGCCAATGGGGGGGGGGAGGGAGGGACCGATCATCTATCATATGATGGTAGGCCACAAGAGTACTCGAACTGAGTTAGATTTTAAGCCAGCTTGAGAAAGGTGTAGAAGGTACGCTAGTATCTGCTCCACTGTGCAGAAGAAAGGGACCGAGACCGTTGAGCAACTTTGGACGTCGCAGGCCAGAACAAAAAAGAACTGGGTCCGGTCCGAGGGAAGGAAGGATCTGGTCACTGTGGTATCTAGGAGAGCTCCAATGAACTCAAGACACTGAGTGGGTTGCTCGTGGGATTTTGGATAACTGATGACAAAACCCAGCTGCTCTCGAGCACCTGGATGGTAAATTCTGTGTACAGACTGACCTCTTCCGGCGTTTCGTCTCTGACCAGCCAGTTGTCCAGAAAGAGGAAGACAAAGACGCCTTGCACTCTAAGGAAAGTGACTAGAACCACCAGGCATTTTGTGAAAACCATTGAGGCAGATGCCAGTCCAAAAGGTAGAACCCTGTACTGATTAATGGCATCTGCTGATGACGAAGCAGAAGTACTGCCAGTGCACAGGGTGGATGAGGATGTGAATATAGGTATCTTTGAGATCTAAGAAGCACAGCCAATCTTCCCACTGGAGGTAAGGCAGCAACATTCCAAGGGATACCATCTTGAACTTCTCACGCAATAATTAATGCTCGCTCGCTTCGTAAAAAATGGCCAGCTGTCATAGACATAATAACATCTAATAACCTTGACATACTTATGGTCACTGAAACATGGCTATCGCCCGAAGACAATATTATTCTTAACCAGCTCCTCCCCGATAACTTTGACGTCTTCATCAGCAGTAGACAAGGCAAAAGAGGTGGAGGGGTACTTATCCTCGCCAAGGCTGAATTTCAACTTAAAATGATCGACTCTTCCAGCAATAACCGCCTTGAGACCGTCTCTATCTCTAACAGCATTCTCTCTATAAACTTAATCTACAGAGCGCCATCACCTTCACCAGATGACCTTTCAACTATCATAAATCTTGCCTCCAATTCACAGAATCCAAACAGACCCAATTGGATCCTAGGAGACATTAATCTACCGTCTCTACAAGACAACCAATCTGATGCCTTTATAGATGCTCTAGAATCTTTAGGTTACAAGCAAGTGATACAACAATCCACACATACTAAAGGTAACATCCTGGATCTCATATTTGCCCCACTATCAGCTCTCAATCAACTTCAAAATATTATACTATCAATTACAGATGTCCCATGGTCAGATCATAATCTCATTTTGTTCCAGATTCCCATTCAAAAGATTAAATATTCTGATGTCAAGAACCTAAACAAATATGCAAATACCACATCCAGAAGCTTCCAACCTTTTAACAGGGAACAGATCCTCGAGGAAACTGACGCAATCTTTAATGACTCCACCCTAAATCTGGATGAGATTATCACTTCTTGGAATAACAGACTCAACCGCATTTCATTCCGTCCACCCAGAATCAACCCCTCAAGAAGAAAAGTTACGGCACCTTGGTTTACATCAGATCTGAAAGAATCCCTAAAACTCTTGCGAAAACTCGAGAAGAAATGGAGGAGATCACGCACCAATACCAATCAGACCTCATACTTGCAACACCTTGACGCCCACCGTAAAGCCATTTCAGAAAAAATGAGACTATATCATACAGACTCCCTTAAACGTGCTATAAACAAACCCCATGATCTATTTACCCTTGTCAAGAAATTAGCCAAGGAACCATCACAGGAACAACAGTGCGAAATCAACCCACAAGAATATGCCCTTTACATACAATCTAAGATGTGCTGTACAAATAAAATTACAATACCCCCTATCCCGAATATTCATGGGCTCCCAGCTCCGTTAGTTTCATTCTCAACCCCCTCTCTGAAGCTAATTGAAGATACAATCTCATCTCTCAACTTATCCACAGCACATAATGATCCGTGTCCAGCCTTTTGGATTAAAGACCTTCGCAAAGAGCTTGCTCCAATAATATCCAAGATCATAAGCCTATCTTTTGACACCGGCTCATTCCCTGCTGCCCTCAAACAGACCTCCATCAGACCTCTACTAAAAAACCTCAAGTTAGACCCACAAAAAACAGACTCTTACCGACCTATCTCCAGTATACCCACTCTTGCTAAAATAATTGAAAAAATAGCTTACAGACAACTGCAAGATCATATTGACACTGAAGCGCCTTTGGATACCTGTCAACATGGATTTAGGGAATTCCACGGCGTCGAAACGCTCCTCACCTCTCTTCTCAACAGCTTAAACTCTGGTATCGACAACATCAAACAGGGCTTTGTCCTCATCTTCTTAGATATCGCGGCTGCTTTTGACTCGGTCTGTCACGATCTGCTCATTACCCGCTTAAGAGAGAAGGGCCTTTGTGGAAATGCCCTCGAATGGTGCATCTCATACCTCTCAGAAAGATGGCAGCAGGTCCGCTCAAATGGCGAAACATCAGATCCATTTCACCAAGGACAAGGAGTCCCGCAAGGTTCTTCTTTGTCATCACTATTATTCAACATCTACATGCAACCCTTATGCAACATTATCAAGTCTTTCAATGTCAACTACATGATATATGCTGACGATGTGTTACTATATATCCCTTTCTGCATAGATAAGATTAATCTCACCCCCATAACCAACTGTTTTAATGCCATCTCAGATTGGCTACTGACTCAAAATCTCAGAATCCAGAACAAAAAAACAGAGGTTCTTTTCATCTCAAGGAACCCTAAGTTTACACCACCCACATTTCTTGAAGTTCAAGATGCCAAGCTGCAAGTAAAATCCCACATCCGATACCTTGGAGTGACCTTGGATCAGAATCTAGATATGAAGACCCACATAGCCAACACCGTAAGGACAATTTATTTTAAGATTCTCTCCCTCAGACACCTCCGCCAACTGATTGATCCAGATGATTTCCGTACGGTCTACCAGGCTCTGGTTATACCGCACTTTGACTTCGCAAACTGTATATTACAGGGGCTCCCCCAATCTACCCTTAACCCACTTCAACTAGCATTAAACAGCGCAGCAAGAATACTCTTCGGGGTTCCAAAAAGAGAACATGTAACACCTCTCCTGAAACAATTACACTGGCTCCCTATCCAAGCGAGAATTACCTTCAAGACCTTGCTTCTAGCCTTCAAAGCTCAAAAAGGGCTTGCTCCTCCTTCACTTTCGGAGTTAATCCTACCAATTCCTTCCAACAGGAGTAGAAGAACCACTGAACTAAACATGCTAAGAGTTCCAAAAGAGTCCTTAAGATACAACTCCGCAACTGTAAACCGATCCTTCAGTTTATGTGCTCCAAAGCTATGGAACACCCTCCCACCACAAATTAGAACCATCACTGACCTCTTCCAGTTTAGAAAGGCCTTGAAGCATCACCTTTTCATCAAATATTTCCCAGAAAACACAATAACACAAGATCACTCAAATAGCACCATTCCCGTTCTTAACACGCCACCTCTGCTAACCCAATAACTTTTCACACCTCTCTCTCATACTATGAAAATTCTTTTAGGCTTTACTCCGTTCATATGTAAATAGCCAATGTGTTGTATTCATTGTAAATAATTTCCCCGGTTATCCAAGTTTTTGTTCCTTGTTCTATGTAAAAAACAGATAACATGTACCTCATCTGATGTTTTCTTGTTCTATGTAAACCGCGCTGATTATAAATAGAGCGGTATATAAAAGATGTTAAATAAATTAAATAAATAGACAGCAATTGAAACTGCAGAGATCCAGAATGAGAAGGAATCTGCTTGTTTTCTTCAGAACCAGGAAGTAGTGGGAGTAGAATCCCTTTACCATTTGGGATGGCGGAACAACCTCCACAGCTCTCTTCTGTAAAAGAGCCTTGAGCTCTTGCTGAAGAAGTTTGCGATGGTAAGGATCCACAGGTACTCCCTGGAAAGAACAGTGTGGGGGTCTGATCGAAGTGTAGGTGGTAGCCCTCCTTTAGCACCTGAAGAGCCCAGGCGTTGGGCGTTGGTGGTTGTGCTGGGCCAATGATTGGGGGGGGGAGGTCTCTCACGGCTTTTGCTCATGTGCTGCGGAATCGGGCCAGAAAGGGAAAGAAGGGCTATGGTCCTGGAGTTTAAAGCTCCCCCCCCCCCCGGCTGTGGATGTGGTGCTGGCTGGAACTTAGCAGCCTTAGACTGATGCTGCTTTTGGCCTTAGCCCTTGGGCTGCTGCACCTGCTGGGATGGCTAGTCGAAATGGTATGGGATATAAGTTCTGTAAGTTTCTTCTTCTTTGGGTAGAAGGACATTTTCTCCCCAAGGCCTTCTGTTGGGAAGGATCAGCGGTCTTTCTTGAGTGCCTATTCATGGTGACCTGTTCAGTCTCCAACTCTGCAGCCTTCTCTGTTATGGGTTTGCCAAAGAGGTTCTCTCCCCAACATGGAACATTGACCAACTTGTTCTTAACCCATTGCTCCAAGTCTGACCGTAACCATGCCAGTTAGTGGGTACTAATGCTCACCGCAGCTACTCTAGCCACAGACTCAAATCCATTGTAGGCCTCACGAGTCTCTTATTTTAAGCATTCCTTGATGGTAGCAACCAGGCTTCGGAAGCACTGGTCTCCAGATAAGCCAGTCAAGAACCCGGCAAGCTCCCCCTGCCAGGTCTCTCAAGTACATGCCCATGTACAGTTGGTGCATTTGGATATGGGCCACAAGCATCGAACCCTGGTAACATTTCCTGTCCAACCCACCCATGGTGCATGCCTCCCTACCAGGGGGCACCAAGGTGTGCGTCTTGTTACTCTTAATATGGCACATAGCTGATTCCACAACCCTGAGGTTTTGAGGCAGTTTTGTCTTTTCAAAGCCTAGGCTCTTGTGGACCTGATACATAGAATCAAGATGCCTGCTCAAAATTGGCACCATAAGCAGGGTCTTCCACATCCTCAGTAATAACCTTTCCAGGATGGGGTGCACCGGGACAGTGATAGCTTCTTTCGGGGCAGTTGGATACTGGAGGAACTCCAGCAACTCTGCCTGAGGTTCCTCCTCAGCCTCAATGATAAAGGATAAGACCATCCCCATGTCCCTGATGAACTCCAAGAAGGTGAGATCCTCGGGAGGGGATCTCCTGCACTTATATGGGGCGAGAGATCCAAAGGGACATCCCAGTGCTGCACTGTCTGAGGATTCATCCTTGGTCTCCAACTTTGAGTCCAAGTCAAAGTATCGACGGGAAAGGGATCCGCATCAATGTCCTGGTGGTGGAGGTCTAGGGTGACCTCGGCGCCCTGCAGTCTGAGCCTGAAGCACTTGGAGGGGAGATCCGCTGCACCAAGCAGGACAGAGAACATTCCAGGAACCGGAGTGGATAGCATGTTTCTCGAGAATTAGCTGGACCTCCACTGGCGAGGCACTGGTGGTGGATGGTGCTGTCACTGGCCCCAAGGAATCAGAGTTCCCGAGGCTTGTGTTGAGCCATAAAGGCAGTTAGGCTGTGCTCGAGTGTCAACAACCACTCTGTGAGGAAGGAGTGCTCCACAGCTGCTGACGCTGGTTCCTTCAGCGGGGACTTTTCAATGGTAACAGGCTTGGGAGTCCCACACCAGCCCTCCAAGGCTACAGGAGGCACCACCTCCTGTCTGGGCAGCTTCAAAGACTGCTCCCGGGTCTTCCCCCTCAGAATCACACTGAGGGCTCCAATAGCGATGTCCATGGGACTTCTCCCTGGACTCGGCATCACCCTTCGACGATGACTGGGATGGAGACAGTTTCTTCCAGGGGCGCTCCCCTTCAAGGGAGATTCTCTGATCCAGAGGCCCGTGACGTCAGGGCTCGGTCCCCTCTGGAGGCTGAGTCCTCGATGGTGTTGATGCCAATGTTGATGCCAGAGACGATGTCAAAGGTTTGGAGCCGAACAGCGATTTCCGCTGCCTTTTATGGTTCTTCACCTCTTACTCATCATCTGCAAGCAGAGAGCACATGTAGAGGGCACATGGTTGGGCTAGAGGCATTGAAGGCACCAGTTATGGCAGTCCATGATAGAAATGATCTGGCCACATCTGGCGCACTTCTTAAAGCCACTGGTCGGGGAAGACTGCTTCCACCACAGCAAAAGACTCCAATGCCCCGATCAGGAGGGCATAACCCCCCCCCGTGTGCCAAAAATGAAGAAAAGAAAAACTTGACAAACACAGCGCTGAGGCAGCAATGATATTGGGAAGCACAGGAAGGCAAAAAAGCAAAAAAAGGAGTACCCAAGCAGCAAAAAAAAACCAAAAAAAAACAACCGACCAATAGGGTAAAAACGTTTCTCCGGGATACAGATGAACATCTGGTGGGCTCCGTGGAAAAAAAGATGATTGAGATAAGATGACCCCATTTGAGTAGGAAGGCAACCATGCATGCGTGCTGGATCTCCCAAAAGCTTTCTGTGAAAGCTGGGGAACGTTCCCGCATATGGGTAATGTCACTGACAGAACCTTAAATGAGGACTGAATTTCTGTTTGGTTTCGGAGAAAAGGTTAGTTCATTGTTCAGCGGTCAGTGCTAGTGAAGAATTTATGCCCGTTTCTTCTATACCTGGAGCATATAGGACCCACAACTTTTTCTGGCTTTCTTAAACATGAGACTCTGAGGAGGTGGTGCGCTGCAACAAAGAAATGCATGACTATTGACAAAATTGATATTTACAAAAAATTGTGTATGTGCATCCATCTGCACAGGTGCTGAATTACGATGCTACGCATAAAACGTAATTACTCACCTGTAACAGGTGTTCTCTGAGGACAGTAAGAATCAGTCCTCACATATGGGTGACGTCGGCACTGACAGAGCCCTTGCGGAAGCATCTCCCCAGCTTTCAAAGAAAGCCTTTGGAATATGCTACCATGCATGCGTGGTCCTCTTCCCGCCCAAGGGTGCCATCTTACTTAGTCAGATGACCTAGCTAGAGCCAACAAAAGAAGATGGCAAAAATGTACAGCAACTCCAAGGTGAGGAGGGAGGATTGTGAGGACTGAGCCCTGCTGTCCCTGGAGCACACCTGTTGCAGGTGAGTAACTACGCTTTCTCCAGGAACAAGCAGGAAGTCAGTCCTCACATATAGGACTCCCTAGCTATAGGCTACCGAAAGCCCGTACAGAAAAACACGGTCGCCCTGAAGGAGAGCCATGAGCAGCAGCAATTGAGTCCACAGATACAGACTGTAGTAGGACCTGTGTGTCCGATGGGAACCAACGCTCTGGTGACCTGAACACAGAAGGTTCGGAGGGTAAGAGTTGCCTAGACTCCGAAAAGATTACGGAGCACCGCCTGGCCGAAGGTGCTGTCCCACTGGGACTCTCTCTCTCCAGGCACTAATGAGCTGTGAAGGTATGGACTAAAGACCAAGTGGGGACACAGCCGATGTGCAACATCAGGACGGAGCACAGATTTGCCACAGAGGCCGCCATAATCCGGCCATCTAGTGTGCACCCAGCCTTCTCATAGGCAAGGGTGATGCAGTCTGCCACCCAGGTGGACAGGGTTCACTTTGTCACTGCCTCCCCCAGATAACTGGGGTTGTAGGAAACAAAGAGCTAAGCAGCTTTTCAGTGGCCCTAGGTACATTGAATGTAGAAGGATAGGGCCCTCTTATGGTCCAAGGCATGAAGGATGGTCTCTGCCCTGCTGAAGTGAGGACGGGAAGAAGGTTGGTAGCACTACCTTCAGGAGGAATTTGGAATGCATGCGTAGCATGGTCCTGTTCTTGTAGAACCTGGTATACAGTGTCTCCAACAGCAGGGCTTGGAGCTCGCTGATCCTGTGAGCGGAGGCGAGCACCACCAGGAACACAACTTTCCACGAGAGATACCTCAGGTGGCAGGTAGCCAGGGGTTCAAAGGGCGGGTGCGTGAGCTGTGCTAGTGCTACACTGAGGTCCTACTCCATCATCGGAGATGGGTTTTAACAGCAAGTGTCCCCTCAGGAAGCCGTCACCAGAGGCAGAGCTAAGAGGGGCTTGCCTTCAATAGAGTGGTGATGCGCCACCAGGGCACTGAGGTGCACTCTGACTGAGTTTGATTTGAGCCCGGATTGCAAGAGATAAAGAAGGTACTGCAGCACCAGCTGCACCAGGCAGGAGAACAGGTTCACCTTTTGCGCCGCGTACCACACCGAGAACCTGCACCACTTGAAGGTGCAAGCCATCCTGGTGGAGGACTTATGGGAGGTCAGCAGGATCTCTTCCACATCCCCTTCGAGGTTGAAAGGGACTAAGGTTACCCTTTCAGCAGCCATGCTGTCAGTGATAGGGACCCCAGATTGGGGTATATAAGAGAACCCTCTTCTTGAGATAAGAGCCCCGGGGAACTCCTCAGGGGGATAGGTGCCTCCACTGACAATCGGAGGGGCAGTGGGAACCACGGCTGCCTGGACCACCATGGAGCCATCAGCGACACTCTGTCTCGAAGAGCCTTGAAGAGGGTCTTGACAATCAACGGTGTGGATGGAAAGGTGTACAAGAGGCTCTCTGACCACAGAACAAGGAATGCATCTGTTGCTACCCGGCCTGGGTGGGACCGATGGGAATAGAAGCAGGGAAACTGGTAGTTGGCCGGGCTGGCAAAGATGTCAACCCTTGATGTCCCCAGAGCCAGAAGAGCTGGGTGGCCACTCTGGGGGCCAGCTGCCCCTCGTCCGGTTACAGGACCCTGCTTAGTTTGTCCGCCAGGCCTTCTCCATCATGGGTTTGCCAAAGAGGTTCTCCCCTTGGCATGGGACATCAATCAATTTGTCCTGAACCCATTGCTCAAGGTCAGAAGACTGTAGCCAAGCTTGGTGCTGGGCACCCGATGCCTGCCGCAGCTACTCTAGTTGCCAACTCTAAGCCATCGTAGGCTGCTCGAGTCATGAACTTGGAGCGCTCATGGGCATCTCTGGCAGAATTCCTGAACCACTGCAGGGTTTCCTCGGAGAGACCAGCTGAGAACCCAGCAAACCTCTATGCCAGGTCTCTCATGTACATGCTCATGTACTGCTGGTAGGCCTGGACCCAGCCAATGAGCATCGAGCCCTGGTAGCACTTTCTGCCGAGGGCATCCAAGGTTTGGGCCTCCCTACCCGGGGGCAAGGAGGAGTGCATCTTCTGGCTCTTCAGCCAATGCATGGCCTACTCCATCACCATGGAGTTATGCGGCAGCTGTGCCTTTTGAAAGCCTGGGCTCCGGTGAACCTGATACTGTTGAGGAGCTGTGCCTTTTGAAAGCCTGGGCTCCGGTGAACCTGATACTGTTGAGGAGTTTTGCCCTTTTCCCTAATTATTGTGGTTGCAGGATTCAACCCAACATACATAAAAACCACAGGACCCACTTTCTATAAAATCCTCGTACTAGCAAATTGAAGTAGTAATTTCTTATTGTCAGGTCTGCAAAAACACAAGCCTCACAATGAGAAGTTAAAGCCTTAATAGCTATATCAAGAATATACATGAGTATGAAACTTTAGGATCGCAAAGCACCTGACCTATCTATTTGGGTCCTGAGGACAGAGACTAGCATTGCTCATACAGGACTGTATGCCAGAGTCTGCCCCCATGAGTGCTCCTATTTGCATTTACATCCTTTAGGGAGTGCTGATTCAGTATGTTTTCCATGTCTCACCCCCAGTGTTTTGCTCAATTCCTCCATAGCCCCTCTATCTGATCTTACAATGTCCCATTATTCCCCTTTCTGCCTTCCTGTGCATCTGGTATCAGAGTCTTATCAGTGAGTGATCACTGCTTTCGGACTGTCAAAATCTGCCCTTGGGCGCATATGTTAAAGTTTATCAGTCTTAATCTTTCAGTTTCATCAACTTTGTGGGCTCTTGGCACCTTTTTGGTGTGGTTCTTCACTCTTTGTTCCACGTCTACTCGGCCTGTGGTTAACCTAGTTGCTGCTTGTTGTTCTTACTATGCCCTTGTTTTGCTGATTGCAGTTTCCACAGCATTCTCAATACCAGTTAAAGGTCAGCCTAATTCCTCAGACGTTAACTTTTTCATGTCAGTTAATAAAGGAGAGAGTTCCTGAAGAGGGATTCACTCCTGTATTATCTCTTCAATACATTGAGTCGAGCCACTTACTCATGACGGGCACTGACACCGGTGTTTCCCACATGCGGAGCATTAGCCATTCCAGGAGAGGTGGAATGGGCACCATCAGCGATTCCCTTGGTGGAGTCTCGTATTGGAGGATTTCTAGTTCCTCCATCCGAGGGTCCTCCTCTGATTCTGTTGGGAACACTAGCACCTTTGACATGTCCCGCATGAAGTCAAGGAACGCCACGTTGTCGGGTGGGGACCAAAGCCGAGACTCAGAGGGGGACGGGTCCAAGGAACGTCGCAGTGGGAATGGGTGTCGGGAGACTCCTCGTCCTCGGTCTCCCATTCCAAATAGTTGGTGGAAGACTCGAGGCTAGTGTCATGCACGCTAGCTAGGGAAGACCTCAGCCCAGTCGAACAGGACCCGGATTGAGACCTTGGCCAAGAATTGACTCGGGGCCATATGGTCTCGGAGATTGTCTCCAGAGGCTGAGCCATCAAGGGCCCAGTGATCTGCGTGGAGGAATCGGCTGTACTGGACATCAATGCCTGCTGCTGGTCCATGAAGGCAGAAAAGCTGTGCTCCAGGGCCGCCATTCTGGTCTCCAGTCCAGATGGCTCCGCAGCCCTCAGTATGGGCACCGAGAACTCTGACCCGGCGCCAGTTCCCCCAAAGGGGAGTCCTCAATGAGGATGGCCTCATATGTCCGGGGCCGATCTCTGGCGATTCCTTCCGGGTGACATTGGTCGCGCTCCAAGTCCTCGGACAAGCAGCGTGGATTGTGGGACCTGGCTCAGGGCTTACCCAGCCTGCCGGAACTGTCCAGGGATGCTGCCTTGAAGGGTTTCTTCTTGTTTTCCCTCGAGGGAGACCTGCTTTCTGAAGATCCATGGCATTGACCGGGGTCTTCAGGGGTGCCACGGGAGTCCAAGGCTTCAGATGGGGCCTTAGCATTTGGAAGTGCCGGGGACTCTGGGAAAAATGTATCATGCTGCTGCTGACAGCTCTTAAGGGCCTTGATAGACATCTTTTTATAAAGACCACAGGCCACGGGGTTGTAGTCCAGCCCGAGGCAGCAGTCATGTGTATCGGGATAAGGGAGATCATTTTTGTAAAACGATCACACTTCTTGAAGCCACTGGTAGCCATTGGGGAAAAAAGTACCCCGGTGAGGTCTAAGACCTGCAGTGCTGCCAGTTGGAAAAAGAGTGCGAAGGTGCCAAAAGGAAAAAATGGGATACGGTCCCGAGACTCGATCCTGGGGCAGCAGACTTGGGTGGCAGGAAGAGTACCTGTCACAACTGGAGAAGAGAGTATGAAACTCGTGCAAAAAAAATCAACTTTTTATGGGGGAAATCAGACACATCTGAAGGGCTCAGCGGAAAAAAGGAGACTGAGTAAGATGACACCTTGGGCAGGAAGGGGACCATGCATGCATGGAGGCATCTCTCAAAGGATTTCTTTGAAATCTGGGGAGATACTTCCGCAAGGGTTCCATCAGTGCTGATGTCACCCATATGCGAGGACTGACTTCCTGCTTGTTCCTGGAGAAATAATTGTATTGCAAGAATTATATTTGCAGCATCGCATTCCAGCAGTTAGATGCACATGCAACTCTGGGTGCAGATACAATTTTCTTGTATGCCAAATATAGTTGCCACCCGTAGAGATTGATGCATCGGGCATAATCTCCCATGTTAATGTACAGGGCTTCTTTTGTGCACAGCTCATTTCCATTCTATTTGCTTAATGCACTGGGGAGCGATTATTTTCTTTTACTTATGCCTTAGGAAAGCCTGTGCTGAGCAATAGTGCAGAGCCCTAACATACATCTTCTGCACAGGTCCCTGAGCATACCACGATTATAAAAGCAAAGTACTCACACAAATGTGTACGTATTTTTTGTGCAGGTACATTTAAGGCAAAATAGTGCAGGTAGTTTTCAAAATCTAAAACTATGAGGTATGTTTACTAAACCACGTTAGGCTTTTGCAACTAATACCAGGCGATAGCTACAAAAGTCCAATGGTAGGTGCAGGGAATGTTGTCAGCATCTCCTCTGCAGATACCACAGAGGAGATGCCGCTATTGCCACCCATAGAGATGGTGATACTTGCATCCCCAATACCAGATGACCTCTCAGTAATTGTTGACCTTGCATGCAACCCCAGCAAACCCCGTACAGCAAACTGGGTGTTAGGGGACTTTAACCTCCCTGCCCTGCAAGACACCCAAGCCTTCCTTGATGCCCTCAAAGCACTAGGATACACCCAACTAGTTAACGCCCCCACTCATATCAAGGGAAACATCCTCAACTTGATATTTGCTCCTCAAGTAGCCAACTACTCCTCCCACAAGTTCAATCTCTCGCTGAGCTCAGTACCATGGTCTGACCATAGTCTGATCAGATTCTTGCTGCCTTCCCTTCATGGACCTAACTATCCTCCTACCCCAATCGATAACACCATTCCTACTCATATACGCTACCGCCCATTCAATGAGCAGGAGATCATTGAGAGAGCACACCCTCTCCTTGAACCACCCAAACTCAACCTCGATGACATGATAACATTATGGAACAAGTCCCTCAATGCAGTAAGTGACGTCCCAACTACCAAGAAAAATTACAGCGGTAGGAAAAAAGCACCCTGGTATTCAACTGAACTTATAGCGTCTCTCCGGCGGTTGCGTCAACTCGAAAAACAATGGCGCAGATCAAGGACAACTGAGAGCCAGGAGGCTTACAACATAGAAACATAGAAACATGATGACAGAAAAAGACCATATGGCCTATCTAGTCTGTCCTTCCATAACAACAACAGTCCACTTTTTACCTTTAGAGATCCTCGGTGTTGGTCCCATGCTTTTTTGAATTCAGTTACTGTCCTCATCTCTACCACCTCCACTGGGAGACTATTCCATGGATCCACTACTCTTTCTGTAAAGAAATATTTCCGCATATCACTCCTGAATCTATCTCCCTTCACCCTCATCCCATGTCCCCTCGTAGCAGCACCCACCTCGATGATCATAGAACAGCCGTTTCCACGAGAATGAAACAATACCACTCAGATGTCTTACTGAGAGCCATAAACAAACCGCGAGAGCTATTCAATCTGGTCAAAAATTTGGCTAAGGATCCTTCCCCCAACCAAACAAATCTACCTGACCCTCAGGAATATGTGGACTACCTACGCTCAAAGACGAGCCAACCCGTTATCCCTGCAAGCTACCACCCTCCGGAAGAACCGATCTCGCTACCTTCCTACTTCTCCCCTCCGCATGGGACAGCAGATAACCATCACATTCTTAACTCCTTCTCCAACAGCAAGGGAGATCCAAAATACCATCACATGCATAAACACCACCACGGCACCGAGTGACCCGTGCCCGGCACAATGGGTAAAAGTGCTAAAATCAGACCTCAGCCCTTTCCTCTCCAAACTAATAGGAACATCTTTCACGTCTGGGATATTCCTGCAGAATCTGAAACAAACCTCAATAAGACCGTTACTGAAGAACAAAAAGCTTGACCCCACAAAGATGGATTCCTACAGGCCTATATCGAGCATCCCGCTCCTAGCTAAAATCATGGAAAAAATAGTCCAACAGCAACTGACCCATCATATCGAAAACAATGCTCCCCTTGATTACTGCCAGCACGGATTCAGAGAGTCACATGGAGTGGATACCCTACTGACTACATTATTCAACACCCTTACCATCGGGCTCGATAACATCAGACAGGGTTTCGCCCTCATCTTTCTGGACATCGCAGCTGCCTTCGACTCAGTTGACCACAAGATACTCCTATCCCGCCTTGCTGAGAAGGGCATCCATGGCAACGCTCTAGCATGGTGCGCCTCATACCTGAGTAACAGATGGCAACATGTCCGCTCTGGCTCCTCATTATCAGACCCTTTCCCGCTAGAAAAAGGCGTCCCGCAAGGTTCATCCCTCTCAGCCCTTTTGTTCAATATCTACATGCAACCCATCTGCAGCCTTATCCAGTCATTCAACATTAACTGCCTAGTATATGCTGACGATGTCCTAATGTTCACCCCAATAGACACAGACCATCCAAATCTTGACCAGCTCTCCTCCTGCTTCAACTCCGTCACAGAATGGCTACACAACCAAATGCTCAGAATAAATCTAAAAAAGACAGACGTCCTATTCATCGGAAGAGACCAGTCATTCACTCTCCCCTCATCAATCAAGGTGAGCAACGCAGAACTCATCTCCAAGACAACGATCAGATACTTGGGTACCAGCGCCTGGACATGCATGCCCCTATAGACAATACTGGAAAAGACAAGGAGCACTGTTCTTGCAAAAGTTCAACAGGAGCCACAAGAAGCAAGAAGCCAAAAGTTAGGACAATTC
Organism: Ichthyophis bannanicus; assembly: GCA_033557465.1. Classification (NCBI taxonomy): domain Eukaryota; kingdom Metazoa; phylum Chordata; class Amphibia; order Gymnophiona; family Ichthyophiidae; genus Ichthyophis; species Ichthyophis bannanicus. The sequence goes on from CM066040.1 coordinate 75,343,430, forward strand.
AAATCCAATTTATTGAAACGGACCCCGACGCGTTTCGGCAGTCAATGCCTTCATCAGGGGGTAGCAGCTACAATATAAATATGATAATACAAATCATAACACATAAAAACATAAAAATCAAATAATTACCCAAAACATTTAAAAATAATTATAGTATTGTATGAACAGAGAGAGGGACTGGTAAAACTATCATCCATATAGTTAAACAAAAACAGTGTATGGAAACGCAGGACAGGAATATAATAAGAAGTGATAATAATTCTAAATATATGAATATTGTGAGAAATGACAGAAGGCACGCTTACGGACAATTGTAATGAGATATAAGTAAAACTCTTAGGACAATGAACTAAAATTTAGATATATCAAAAGTATAATAAATAATAAACATAAAGAAAATTATTGTACTTACATACAACCATGTTCATGGACTAGTAATATAATCCTAAGTTCAAGGTTGGGCGTGTTCTGTCTCGCTATGTTAAAGAGACTGGATGTTGCCTAAATTAAACTACAATATAATAACTAGAAGTGACGACAAGTAATGACGTAAACTGGGTTGAACATAAATATGTTAAGAAAATCATAAATAATTCAAATATGTATAGTGATTAAGAGTATAACTAGAGGTGAGTACCAAATATGGGCTAAAAAGTCTATGTATGTAAAAGATACGGTTATGATGATGAATACAATCTTGCAGACACTTCTAGATTAAAAAATATTGTGGAGACTGAATACATAAACATGATAATGTTAAAATAATATAAAATGTAAAGTAAATCATATATGTCTAATAACTTATTATATTATTTTATCAATGTATATTAGCGCCCCAATTGTAAAAATATAAAAAAATGTGTGCAAATATTTTTTGAAGTAATGATAAAAAACAGTGAATCACAGATTGAGAATCTACACCACATCATAAAGTCAAACTTGGAAAGCTATAGTTACTATTTCAATAATTAAGATTGCACAAACAAATGATACTATAGAACAGAATATTTTAAATTGTGCAATTACCTAACATCAAATAGTATGGATGGTGGACTTTATATGAGTATGAAGATAACATCAAATAATCTGAATAATGAACTAATGAGTGTGTTTATTTATGCCTACATCTTTATACTAGAGATTGAGACCGATAAACTATGAATTGGTGTCTCATATACAATTTACTGTAAAAAAGTAAAATACCATTATGTAAAAGCTAATAATATATTTTATTTACAATTGGCGTTAATCCGGATATCAACAAATTGAGTGATGCGTTATTAAATGAATAAATAGATAAATATAGTTTATTTTGAACATATCAATAACCTATGCAGGAACAGGATGATCATATTAAGAAAATTGACATTGAAACAGTGTTATTGAGTGAAATTGATATATGAATAATTCAATTGAACATTTATAAATTTCTTGATAACGTATTGTTCTCTGAATGCAATGGACTACATATTGAACATTTATGCGTTTCTTGATATCATTATATTGTTATCAGAATGCAATGAACTAATGATGTAAAACTGTGCAGTGTATAGATTTATATGCCTTGATGTAATGCCACATGCTGTTATAGGTGAAATAGAGAGAACCGCATGGGTTCACTAAGTAACAAAAAATGACTGGGTCATTACTTGTTTTAAACTAGACGATAAAAAGAGTGAGATTTGATGTACCAAAAACTAATACATTATTGATGACCTATGTCTATTGATAAATGAAATTAAATTTCCTTAGAGATGTCTTAGTCCCAAGATCGTTACCTAAGTCATGTAAAACGCACAAGTATGTTAAAATGCCATATGAAACAGGTTGTTGCTAAGGAAAAGATTTTTTAGAGGGAGGTACTATATTGTACACTTCAACGTATATATTTAAAACAGCAAGTTTTTAAAAAGATGTGGAACTGCGTTAAAAACATTTTTTACATATGTAAACTGAAATAAATGTAATGTCGTAAGCCACGAAGCACGAACAAAGTGCCGATAGAGAAACGGAACAAACTGTTTTCATAATAAGACATGTGTATTACTATCGTGCTTGACCAAATACTCCTACTATTCTATATTGTATAAGTATTCTACTCACGCTAATCCTCCGATCAATTACAGGGATTATCTGCCTTAGAGAGTTTATGCAACGCTGGTACTGCTTACACAAAAACGAAAGTGAAAGTGCACTGACTGTAGAAAGTCTGATGTAACCTTTTGAAATTGGCGCCAAAAATCGAAGAACCTGATTGGAGGGTAAATAATGAGATGGACCACATAGAGGCTCATTGTAATATGGTAAACGAAATCTCTGAGCCACATTTAAAACTATTTAACATATATAAACTGAAGTCAACAATAAAGATGATAACGTAAATCACGAAGCAGAGTCAGAGTATCGATAAAATGAATGAAGAGAACTACTTTCTTAATAAGACAATATATATATTTAAATAAAGCAATATATATTTTCTGTAAAGAAACAATATCTATTTTTCATCCTTCTTAAATAACGCTCTTGCTATCGTGTAGTGTGTAAATGTTAAACTCACGCTATTTCTTCGATCGAGTGCAAACATTGTCTGCATTGGAGGGATGTAAAACGCTGGTGGTGCTTACATGGAGTCAAAGGTGAAATACAATATCTACGGAGATATAATGTACCCTTCAAATTGACGCCGAACCATCAAAATAGCTAATTAAAGAGCAGATGATAATGTGAAACATATAAATGCTCATTATAGTATTAGTATATAAATTTGTTGATAGTCAATGTTTTATACATATGTGCCTGCAGGCAACTCAGTAGTGAAGTGGAGAGCGAATAAATATCAATGGCAATACAATTAGTTGAGAGAACATTATAAATAGACATCTGGAATGGGACAGAACGTGGGTCCATGAGTTTACAGAAAAACTGATAGGTCTATTTCTTGATTAAGACCCTCTGGGAATAAACTTTTAAACTCATAAATGTATCTCTGTTCCAATTTCAATAGTTTTTTGTCTATATCTCCTCTCCCAAAATGGTTTGATACATTTCAAAACTAAATATTTCAAGTCACTAATTTTATGGTCAGCAGCAATCCAATGAGAGACCAAGGGCCTATCTGTGATTTTCCGGAAATGCAACTTTTATGCTCAGTAATGCGAGTACGGATTTCTCTTTTGGTTTTTCCAATATATACAAGATGACATGGACACTGTATAAGATAAATTACATTGGACGTTCTGCAGTTCGTGTAGTCATTCAGGTATACTTATGTCCTGATTTCGAATCATGAAGCTATTTTTGGCTGTAATAGTGTGTAGGCAAATGGAACATTTTCCACAACTGTAGTGTCCCTTAATTTTAGGGGGAGCATGTGATCTCATAAGAGCTGATGGAACAAGTGTATTGGCTAGATTTGTATTTCTTTTATAGGCCACCATAATATGTTTTGTATCAAATGCTGGTAATGTGGTCAATAAATGCCATTCCTGTCTGAGGATGTTCACTATTGATTTAGAATGTTGTGAAAATGTTAGAGCACAAACAACCCTATCGGAATTAGTTGGAATACTCTTTTTCTGTAGCAAAAGGGAACGGTCAGCAGTGCACGCACGTAGATATGCTTTCTTAATGCTCTCTTTTGGATATCCTCTCGTTTTAAATCTGTAATGCATATCGACGGCATGGCGTTCAAAATCTCTCTCTGTGGTGCAGGTCCTTTTGATTCTCAGGAATTGGCTGCCGGTAAATTTTGTTTGAATGCTCTATTGTGACAGCTATCATAATGGAGGAGAGTATTGCGATCAGTGGGCTTTCTATATAGTTCTGTGACAAAGCCACTATGATCCTTCTTAATCATGATGTCAAGATAAGAAATCTTGTCGGAACTAAAAGTGCCCTCAAATTGTAGATGGGATCCAGAGAATTAATCCATAAGAAAATTCTTGTAATTTATCTTCTGGACCATCCCATATAATCAGAATGTCATCTATATATCTCTTCCATAAAAGGACATTAGATGCATAAGGATGGATAGTTAAGTATTGTGCTTCAAAGTTAGCCACATAGAGGTTTGCCACATCTGGGGCCATGGAAGAGCCCATGGCTACCCCTTTTACCTGTTTATAAAAGAGGCCACGAAAATAGAAGAAGTTCTCTGACATTGCTATTGAAGCTAACTGTATAGACAATACTGTCAGGACAATCTACCATAAAATACGGACACTACGCCTCATAAAGAACACTCTAGAACCAAACGACTTCCGAACAGTCTTCCAGGCCATAATAATGCCCCACTTCGACTACACCAACTCCATACTACTTGGCCTCCCAAAGAATTCGATAAATCCCTTGCAGTTAGCGATGAACACCGCAGCTAGAACCCTCTATGGAGCATCTCGAAGAGACCATATTACCTCTATTCTGAAGAGCCTTCACTGGCTCCCCGTGCTGTACAGGATCACATTTAAGGTCCTAACCATGACGTTTAAAGCAGTTAACAGAATCACCTCAACCACCCTGTCAGACCTGATACAACCTACACCAGACAACAGATTAAGAAGGGCCACATCCTGCAATACCATCCTCCTTCCAAAAGCCATCACAAAATGCAACAAATCTACAAGAAAGCGTGCCTTTGCCTTGTTTGCCCCCTCCTGCTGGAACTCTCTCCCAGCAGAAATCCGGACCATAAACAACCTCCCCCAGTTCAGAAAAGCCCTCAAACACCATCTATTTCCTCAACACTTCTGTAACTCCGACAACATCACCTAGGCAGTATCACACGACCCAACGGTCTCTCAATCCAATGCCGCCTAACCAATCTCCAATGATAACTTTCCACTACCTCTAACCATCCCTTATAGGGCTTGTATCATAAACCCAACTACGATGCAATCCCCTTTTTGTACATAGTGTATAAAGTTCACCTGTTATCCATGTTTAGATTCCCTGTTATATGTAAGTTCAATGTCTGAATGTTCTACATTGTACAAACCTGTTCCTTGTAAACCGCGCTGATGCCGAATAGTGCGGTATAGAAAATCACTAAATAAATAAATACATAAATAAATAAATCTGCGAAACCTACAAAAAAAAGCAGCTACTGCGTGATCAGAACATCCACGGTAGCTGCTCAACCTGATCCTGTCCATTTGAGCAATTCTCAAGTGAAATGCAGTCATACTGGAAAATGCTATGTCCTGCATTTTTCCTGCGTTAGCTGTATTTGTGGCACAATGGTCCCACATTAGTGCTGCAGATAGCCCACGCTCTTTCATAAACATAGTCCTATATATGTTAAAGCCTCCCTCCACCCACCCGAACGCACAGGAATACCTGAAATCTATGCATGTGTCATCTGATATGGTGAAATTAGTTCTTGCCTGCTAATTTTCTTTCCTCGAGTCCCTCTAGTCCAGATGCATAGGTTTATGCCCGCCTTCCAGCAGATGGAGACTGAGAACCACTGATTTGATGTGCAGCCCTCAACACACTAGTATTTCTGTAACAAAGCAGACTGCAGAACAAATAATTAACAGATACACAGAACACAGGTACAGCAAATATTATACTTACCAACCATCTTCTCCTGCTCCCAACAGAGTTCGGAAGAGCAGAAATCCACTACCGCCCTCTAGTCTGTAACATCCAACTATTGTCACCCAAGAAGAAACAAACCAATTGCCAGGCAGCAATGTTTAGTGCTCTCTGTCTTTAAAGCAGAGCACAATCCAGAAGAAATTAGGGCAGGGACTGGACTGGAGGGATTCAAGCAAAGAAAATTATCAGGTAAGGACTAATTTCACCTTTCTTATTGCCCCTCCAGTCCAGTCTATTTGCACGGAAGGTACCAAAGCCAGTACCTAACGACAGGGGAGGGAGACAGACGAGTCCAGCTCACTATACCTCTGCCTCCATAGCATGCCATTCTCTGCACTCAAGGTTTTGAACGCTCTTAAGACAAGAAAAAAACAAAGCTTAACCCATCTGATAGGAGATAACTCCTGCTGGCACTGACCAGCCTTCTACAGTCCATTGGAAAATATGCCCTGGAAACCAGCTCATGCTGCGTGACTTCCTAAACTCCCAGCAAGAGGAAAATACTTCTCAACAGCCTCTTTGTCCTCAAAAATCCCCAACAAAAGACCAGAGGAGACATAACTTCCATCACTGCAGAAACCCCAGAATCCTGTCTATTCTGTAGAAACATGGGTAGAGGTCAAAGACTGATGGAGCCACACTACCAAGGACAGCTAGAACAAAATAAGAGGACCCCGAGGACTACCCATTCCCTGACAAATATCAGAAAAGGCCAGTTGCCTAACTGTGTAATCAGAGCCTTGCAAACCTACTCCAAAGAGCAGGTTGCCTTTAGAGCCCGACTCAACTAAAACATGATAGTGTTGCAACACAATCACTATGAACCTCTATAGAACCAAAGCAAAATGCAAAGCAGCACTGCATGCAAGGAAAGGGATGTCAAAGTCCAACTAATTTCATGAGATGTCCCTCAACTGGAAAGACAGCAAGAGAGATCTCCTGCATCCAACTATCAAAAAAACAGAGCCACTACCTGCATCTATAGCTAAGGCCACGCCAGCAAGATTTACTTGCCTATCAATCACAAATTGTCATGCAAAAATGAACTCCAGGATCAAAATGGCCATTTCTGTACCCCTACTGAAAAAAAGGACTTCTGTACTCGCTCTATGCCATCAGGCATAATGCTTGTGCCTGAAGAAAGCCGTTATATCCGCCTCCAAAGACTAGTCCTCACAAGGGCCCTACCAAAGAAAGGGAGACCACAAAAGGAAACACAACATTTGTACCCCCTCCTTCAATTCAGCTACCACAAGGAAACCTAACAGTTAAAAAGGAAGTAAGATACCTAGGTGCCATGCTAAATCAAAACCTCAACTTACAAGCACACATAAGCAAGACCATGAAGACTGCAGATTATACAGATGCTAAAACCACTACTGAATCAGAACAACTTCCAGACTGTCTGCCAAGCCATCAGAACACCAACCCTAGACTACTGCAACTCAATATACCAAGGCCTTCCAAAGCATACTATTCACCCACTACAAATAGCACAGAACATTGCAGCCCGCATCATCACAGGATCAGCAAAGCACAGCCACATAACTCCCCTCCTAAACCACCTACTCTGGCTCCCAATACACTCACGCTCCAGGTTAAAGGCAACATTCACCATATTTAAAATACTACAGCCCACATCAGCAGAGATCCAGACAATCAACCAAGAAGAGCTACTAACAAGAACCTGATTAGCCTTTGTGTGAGCAGTGAGCGTGATAAACAAATTACCCACAGGAGGGTTTTCTTCTTCACAGCGCCACGCTATCGAACTCACTCTCTGAAGCCATCAGAGCCACCAAGGACAGCAATGACTTCAGAAAAAAGTTAAAAATCTTCCTGTACATAGAACACTTCAGGACAATCACATAGCACAACACAAATTGATCCTATCCACTCTCCAGTCGTCTATGGCCCCCACTTTTTACCACATGATATGATCAATAACAAAGATACAACCCCTTACACCTGTCCCCTCATTACAATGTAAATAAGTTACATGTATACAGGTTAATATGTATATAAGATTATATTTATCTCAAGTTTATCTTCAACTTGTTCTCATGCTTTTGTTTTAATGTAAACTTTACTAAGCTGATATGTAAACCGCTTTGCTTTTAGATTTTTTTTGTATAAAACCTGTTAAATAAATAAATAACCAACCAATCACAGCCTTGGATGTAGGACTGCCCACTGCCAAGCACCCCACATGCCATCTACTTCGGCCACATCGAATGATCAAACAGATAGATCTGCATGCATTGCTTTCATTGTATGCAGATCTATCTCATGCATATTCATTTTGGATATCCTGAAAACCTGACTCGCCTGAGGGTCCCAGAGGACTGCGTTGAGAACCACTGGTCTACATGATGGCTTATAGCACTTAAGACTTCTGAAGGAATTCAGAGGCTCCAAAGCATCGCCGACTGAATGAGCTCACCAAATCCTCAGCTATTGCACACTGCCATATGAAAATGCTGCCGGCATAGCCATGAGAGCCACCGGAGGCAGCAGAAATCTTACCAAACTTGCCAAGATTCTCTCTTCTTTTTTTTTTCTTTATGCAAATTTACAATATCCCAAGAAGTATACAAACAATTTTGTAAGAAACAGAGCAAACACAGCAGAAATCCAAAATCACCACAACAACATGTAATTTAAAGCTGTCTGCTCACAGTAGCCCACAACAGGGAGAAGATCAGAGAAAAATAAATAATATATTTAACACAACGAGAAAAGAAAAAAGGTCAGGATAATATCCAACACAAAATTTTCACAGCAGACCTGATGTAGACTCAATAGATGCATCTAAGCAACAGGCACTGATGAAAGATACCAGCTGGGAAGACTCCTAAAAAAACATAAGAAACATAATGATACTTTAAGCAAGAATGTTTAAAAAAAAAAAGAGCCCTCCCAGGGCACAGGAAGAGAATCCCTCCGACGACGCTGGGTGTCCCTAGCCAAGTCAGGATACATACGAACCAATAAACCACAGAACAATAAATTACGCTTCCTGAAGAATAATCTTAGCAACCATTCCTTATCAGATAATAAGGCAAAAATTATAATTAATGTTGAGGGAACCGGCGTTTTTTCCTGAGAGGAGTCAAGTTGAAACATTCAAAATATCAACTTGCTGATCCCCACTATTCGAAGCAGCACTGACTTCTCCAAGGGTAGATAGTAAACTTTCACCAAAGGCGGCCAAGGTTCTCTCTTCATTGCCCTCTAGTGAAGGCACACCCAGGATGTACTCAATGAAACCAGTGCAACTCTACTCTCCATCCACTAGGTGGCGTCACTGCAAACTGAGAGACTTGTGCCCAGGCTTACCTCTAATTCTCCATGAAGTCAGAACTGAACCCGAAAGAGTGTAGCCTATGTTGAACACCTGACATATGTGACATACCCAACAGGTATTTATAGTTGATAGCATCCACGAGACCCTACCCTGGTGATACCCTACACCTGTAGCCAAGTACTACTATCAATAAGAAGCAAAACTGGCTGTAGGATCCCAACAGTGGATCCGATTCCAGGCATCCGCTGTGCTTCTGCTTCCCCCCCCCCCCCCCCTTGGGCACCAAGAATCCCTAGGACTATCAAAGCCTTGTTTCCACCCCAGGGAACTGGGAAATAGACAGAGACACCCCCATTATCTAAGAACACTTCAGAGCAAGCACTTGAGCACAAAATGCTTGCCTTCCAACTGTCCCTTTTTCTTGTTCCTGGTCTTGAAACAGTTCCCTTTGAGCCAGAAGGCAGACCTTTTGAGGAAAGATATCTTCCCTTTTCCGGAAGAAATTTCCAAGGTAAACATCTTGTCCATTCCAGTAGAAATAATTAGCCAGACTGACAACAGAATAATACAGTCCTGTTAGAGTTCAAAGAATAGCACTTAAGGTGATGGAACAGCATAGGAGCAGTCTCTCAACACCATTCCAACCTCATTCAGCCAGTGAAGAAACATGAAAAGATGTCCAAAGAGACCAAAAAAAAAAAAAAACTCAACATTACTCCTGCCTTACTCAGCTGGGGCAGAACAGGCCAAATGCAAAAGCAATTATACCTCTAAGCTGAACAATAAAGTAGGATCTTAAGGTTTCTTTACTAAAGTACACACCCAAACAAACTAATTTGACAAACCTAAGACTATCTGCACCACAGATCTACCATAGGTGAAGGGACAAATACTGGGCGTTGCACACAGTCCATGCAGGTAACTGGTTCTTACTGCCTGCCCACAACGTTACAGAAACATCATATAGACAAAGATTACACATAACTGCCACACTCCCTCAGTGGAAGATGCTGTCTGGATATACTGTAATGCTGACCAACTGCAAAGTGTGATTTGTGTTTCAATGCCACCGTACTAGCTATTAATGTGAAACTTAAACCTCATGACATGCTAACGTCCAGGATTGTCCTCACAAGGCAATTCCTCAAAGTACCATGCAGAAAATGATGTAAATACCCCACTGGATGCACCAATTCTGCCTATATTACTACTATCATTAATTATTTTTTCTTTTAAGTCAGAGGCTGGCCTCAACCCAGCAACCCTTGCCTAGAAGGCAGCTATTGCTGCTTCATATTTATTTATTTTTTTTACACTGCCCCCTTTAGTTTGCCTGCTTCTGGGCCATCCTCTGGGACTATGCTAGTCATATCTACCGTAAGGGATGGCCAACTGATCACTTGATGCTTTAACTAGGGCTAACAAAGGGAGGTGCAGAGAATGCCACAAGCCATCGTAAATGACGGCAGATAAAGAACGATATAGTCCATCTAGTCTGCCCAGTAAGGTGGCTAGAGTGATTGTTACTGCAGCTCTGTGCAGATCACCCCCTCTCTATGCGTATGTTTAGGGTTGCACCTGTTGCTCTGTAAAGGTCAGCCTCCTTCTATTAAAAGATATTTAAGTTTGCTTTGATTTCATCCTCATGCTATAAAGGATCCCCTGTGTCTGTCCCATGTCATTTTGAATTGCGTCACTGTATTTGCCCCGCCACCTCCATCGAGAAGACATTCCATGCCTCCACCACCCTTTCAGTGAAAACGTATTCCCTGAGGTTGCTTTTACGTTTACCGCCTTGCTGCTTCATTATATGAACTCTAGTCTTACAGCTTCCCCTTCTTTGAAAAAGGTTAGTTTATTCATTGATACCCTTTAAGTATTTTAAAGTCTGTATCATATCTCCCCTGTCTCTCCTCTCCTCTAAGGTATACATATTTAGGTCTTCAACTCTCTTCTCATACGTCTTCTGATGCAGGCTCTGAATCCTTTTGGTTGCCTTCTGCTGAACTGTTTCAAGTCTTTTTATGTCCTTTGTGAGATACGGTGTCCAAAACTGAGCACAATACTGCAAGTGAGGCTTCACCAACAACTTGTACAGTGGCATTAATACCGCCTCCTTTCTGTTAGCTATTCCTCTCTGTATGCAGCCCAGCATCTTTCTGGCTTTGGCTACTGCCTCGTCACATTGTTTCACTACCATGAGATCCTCAGATGCTAGCATTCCGAGGTCCCTCTCCTGGTCCATGCACACCAACTTCTCTCCCCCTATTGCATATATTACCTTTGGATTTCTGCATCCCACGTGCATGACCCTGCACTACATTGAATTGTAACTGCCAAGCATTAGACCATTCTTCCAGTGTTTTTATATCTTTCCTCATGTTGTCCATGCCCTCAGAAGTGTCCACTCTTGCAAATTTTCGTGTCATCTGCAAAAAGCCAGACTTTTTCATTCAGTCCTTCCACAATGTCACTCACAAATATATTGAACAGTATCGGAACCAGGACCAATCCCTGAGGCACGTCACTATGCACCTTCCTTTCTTCTGAGTGAGTTCTATTTACCAACACCTTCTGTCATCTGTCAATCAACCAATTTCTGATCCAGTTCATTACCACGGGACCCATTCCCAGACTGCTCAGTTTATTGATAAGCCTCCTAGGAGGCTTTTCTGAAATCTAGGTAGATCACATCCATCACATGCCCTTGATCTAGTTCTCTGGTCATCCAGTCAAAGGAACTCAATCAAATTTGTTTAGCATGATCTTCCCTGGTAAAACCATGTTGCGTCGGATCATGCAATCCATTGGTTTCCAGAAAGTCCACTATTCTTTGTTTCAAGAGCACCTCCATTACTTTTTCCACCACAAAGGTAAGGCTATAGTTTGTCACTTCTTCCCTATTACCATTTTTCTGAAGAGGTACCACATCAGCCCTTCTCTAGTCCTGCGAAACCTCTCCAGTCTCCAAAGATCTATTAAAAACATCCTTTAAAGGCCCTGCCAGAATCTCTCTGAGATCTATCAGTATCCAGGGATGTATCCCATCCAGGCCTCTGGCCTTGTCCACTTTCAGTTTTGTAAGCTGTTCAAAACACATCTTCTGTGAATGTTGTGGTTTCAACTCCATTCCCATTTGTCACTCATTTGAGGTCCTTCTCCAGGATGTTCTTTCGTGAAAACAGAAGTATTTGTTTAGCATTTTTTGCTTTTTCAATGTCACTTTCTGAGTCTTGCATTCCACCTCTGATCTTCCTCTTCTCTTGAATATATCTGAAAAAGGTTTTGTCTCCATGCCTCACATCTTTAGCCATCTTTTCTTGTGCCTTGGCTTTTGCTATCCTTATTTCTCTCTTATCTTTATCCTGTATTCTTTTCTGTGTTCCTCTGTTTCAGATCTTCTGAATTTTGTGAAAGTTGTGTTTTTTGCCTTTGTTTGTGCAGCCACTTCTTTGGAGAACCATATAGGTTTCCTTTTCCTCTTATTTTTATTTACTTTCCTTACATATATATCCTTTGCCCCCTTTTATTGTCTCTTTTAGTTTAGCCCACTGCAATTCCACTTCCCTTATCTCCTCCCACCTTGCTAACTTCTCCTTCAGGTACTTTCCCATTTTACTGAAGTCAGCATTTTTGAAGTCCAGGACTTTGAGTTTGCTGTGATTGGACTCTGCCTTGGCTTTTATCTCAAACCACACCATGTGATGATTACTGCTGCTCAAATGGGCATCCACCCAGACATTTGACACGCTGTCTCCATTGGTGAATACTAAATCCAGCATCCAACTTTCATGATCGGTTCCATCACCAGTTGTCTGAGCAATGCTTCTTGGAAGGTATCCACAATCTTTTTACTTCTTTCCAGATTTGCAGAAGGAATGCTCCAATCCACATCTGGTAGATTAAAGTCACCCAAAATGATCACTTCTCCCTTCATAGCTACTTTTGTAATAGCAATGATCAAGTCTCTATCCATTTCCTCAGTTTGAGTTGGAGGCCTGTAGACTACACCAGTGTGGATGATCGTGCCATCTCCTCTTTCTAACAATCCACAGCACTTCTTTTTCCCCCCATCCCCTGCATTTCAGCAGCTTTAATATTGCTTTTGACATATAGGGCTACTCCTCCTCCTTTTCTGCTTTCTCTATCTCTTCTAAATAAATTATAGCCAGCTCTGGCTATATCCCATTCATGTGACTCATTAAACCATGTTTCTGTAATGGCCACAATTTCAAAGTCCATTTCCACCATCACCAGGTCAGGAACTTTGTTGGCTAGACTTGGAGCATTTGTGCTCATTGCCCTCCAATAATTGTTGGTTGACTTGCTTATATTTTGGACAGATTTTGTTCCCGACGTCTCTTCCCTCTTGTCATTGATGTGTGGATTAATATGATGACTATCACCTATGTTATTATGTTCTTGCTGGGAATGACGTCCTGAACTTACTTTTTCCCATCCGTTACCCCCTTTCCCTATCTTAAATGCTTGTCCACATTTTGCCTGAAATGTTTGCTTAGGATCCTTTTTCCTGTCACAGAGAGATGCAGTCCATCACCACAGTACAGCCTCTTGTTATTCTATCTATTGCCCCAGTTGCCTATAGATCTAAATTCTTCTCGTTTACACCACATTTAGAGCCACATATTAAAGTTAGTTGATGCAGCCTCTCTTCTCCCTTATCATGCACAGGTAAAACGTCTGAGAACGCTATTGTGTTGACAATGGGTTTAGGTTTCCCTCCCAAAAGCTGAAAGTCCCTTTGTACTGTGGACATACTGTTTATAGCCAAGTCATTTGTACCTAAGTGATAGCAACATCGGTTTTGGAATGCTTATTTTCCGCACTGATTATGTCAACAATTTGATTTGTATTCCTGCTGGCTGAAGAGTCTGGGAGGCATCTGACCATCTTCTGTCCTTTGGACTGTGTTCTTAAGTTAATCCCTCTGATGATGGGAATCTGCAAGCAGTATCAGTTTTCTGTTTTGCGATTTTTTTTTCTTCATGTTTGGTGCATTATCAGTAGATTGGGTATTAACCTTCTCATTTAAGGCCACTTCTGTTTCCATTAATTGGGCACTCTCATTTTCCAAGACAGAGAAGGCATTATGTAGGGATATCTCTTGATGGAGAGGGTGTTTCGATGTTACAGGTCACAACCTACCAGAGTCCACTGTAATCCATTTGTTCCTGGGATGTTTAATTCTTTGTGTGAGCGGTGGTGGATTGCTTTCAATTTGTGCCCTAGGGGAGGTGCGTTTCATTACAGCTTATTCTTCCCTTATTAGAACCAATTCTTTATGCATAGCAGATAGCTTGAGGCATGCTCTAAGGCTCCAAATGATTCTTCTTAGAATGAAGGTACCACGGCAATTGTATTGAATATAGGATATGTTGATTAAGACGGTTATAAAGCAGTTTCAGTACAAGATGTGTGTTCCACCTAATAGGAGGACAGATGTCTGTCTATGATATGAAGACTATACAGGCAATGCAACTCTGGGGTGGTGGGGTGAGGGGTAAGGCGGGTGGGAATTTAAGTGCCCCCAGACCAGTAGACCTTATATGAATTGAGGATACACTCAAATTTCTGATTAAAAAGGCTAGGCAAGGAATATAGGCAAGCTAAATCTTCCTAAGCTTATAACCAAATTTTAGATGGTTTGCCACTAGACTGTAGATCAAGGCAGCTGTGAACAGAGAAATTTGCAAGAACAAAGAACCAAGATCAAGCTTCTCCTTCTGAGATGAATCCTCCTGGAATAATGGTCATCAGACAAACTTAGTACAATGGTTACAAAGCCTTTTCCATTCCTGACATTCCAGCCATTTCATGCACTCAGTGCTGTGATCCTCAGACACCGCCTATCTTGCTCATCAAGCAGAGTTCCAAGAGGGTCCTGCAGCCACCCCATTTGGAACAAGAAAACAAAACCAATTCTAGGCTGCACTACCCAATGCATTCACAAATAAACTAACACTGTCCACCATTCTCAGCATCTGTAGCATACAAGGTAAATCTATAGGCAAAAATTTAAAGGTCTCCTAAAAAGACAGATGGCCGCACTGCACCTTAACGGGCTCCAGTCTGTCTGTACCACCACTTCCTGAAATCACCACACCAGTCCCAAAGGCATGCAAACTACATTTACCAGAAATGCCTTAAAAATCTACCATAAAGATACTCTCAAGAGTGCTGAAATCTCAGAAACAGCCAAAAACTTCCAATAAAATAATATTATCCCAAATATTTAGCAAAGATGACCCAAGGACACAATCCTCCTCTCCTTTCTTTTTATGACCAACCTGCAAAGGAGACAGCCTACCCCAAGGAAGCCAATTTAGTCCGACCAAAAGCATTGCTGACCAAAAGGGCTGAACATCTCAACATGGAAGAAGACGCTAAAAACAGTAAGTGGTTTGTTCATATTCAAAGGTGTGCTCCCCTTCATACACAATGAAAGATTTCCCAAAGGCCCTGACACTAAGAAGGTTCATGACTATCTTTTTTTTCTTCAAATCATCCGGACTCCACGTTGAGGGAACAAACCCACAAGCCAAGGGTGAACTTAGAAAAAATGGAAGCTATTTGTGCCACTTTCCTCCTAGCCTGCCTGCGAGATCTGTCCTGGCCAGCCACAGCTGTTTCTTACCACGGTGCTGCCGTTGTTCTGAACCCTTTGCATAAAGTCTTGGCCTTTATTTGTTTTTGGGGGGGTTTTATATCACCTTCTCTGCAAGCTGGGGGCACGGCGGGTGTTTGGAAATGTGAAAGTGGATGATCCCAATGAAAAGTGCAGGCACTCCCTATCACAGGGGCCTCCACTTGCTGCCGACTTCTAGAGCTGTTTGGCTCCATTGCACCAATGGAGAAAACAAATTGTAAGCCTCAACTCTTCACGGTGGTGAACACTGCTGCAGAGCACATTCACAGCAGCAGCTAGCGACTGCAGCAATGGCTTTCTCCTCACTCAAGAGGACATCAGCCGTGGAGCACTAGCCAAAGAGACCAGCACCACAGGGCTAAAAGTACACACACACCCCCCACTCGCATTACTCATACTTTGCTAACAATGCAGTTCCAGGAGCAACCCAAAAACAACAGAGGTAGAGCTGGGGGATGGTTTCATCCCCATAGTCTGAGGAAGGGTGATGAGGGGGGTGGGAATCTGGTACCACCAGGTTCTGCAGCCCAGGTCTCCAACGCCAGCAATGGCTGACCTACAATCTCAAAATCCTAGTCTATTTCTTCTTCAATCCAGAATAGCTGCAAAGGTTTATACAACTTCCATCTGCTGGAGACTGAAAACTGGTGTGTTGAGGGCTGCACAGGATCCTTATACCATGAAGTCATCAAACCAGTAGTTCTCAGTCTCCATCTGCTGGCAGAAGAGCATAAACCCATGCATCTGGACTGGACTGGTGGGATAATGAGGAAACAGGTGTACCTTACCCACACAGAAGGTAACCACTAGTTGACTGGTTATTTCTACAGCTAAAACAGCATTTTATTGAAGAAAAAAACCCCTGATTATTGCCCTTTGGATGGGCAGTTTTATAAAAGGACACCTATGTGAGATGTCCAAAATGCTGCCTATTTTATAAGAACCCAAAAAGAAACCTCTTGCCAGGTCAAAAGTAACAATTACACATCAGAACCCAGCCTAACTTAACCAACCTCTTATAGATTATATTTTTTGTCGGAATGGCCAGCCCAGTGAAGAGGAAGTTTTCCATTCACCGCTGTGGCCCGTCCCTTTTAATTATTCAAATGAATGCTCTTTTCAAAAAAGCAAATAACTTAGCTGTGTAGTACAGGCTGTCAGCAATACCGCAAACAGTAGTTTTCAAAACGACGACATGTCACGTTTCGGGGTATCTCTAATAATCCCCCTGCTTCAGGTCAAAACACTGTCTGGTGACAAATCAGCCTTTGAAAAAGCCTTTCCACCAAGAACGGTTTTTTATACCCAAATGTTCCAGACGTAAGCACAGGTTCTCCCATCAGTGTCTCAGACGTAAGCTCAAAGTTCTCGCCAGTGCGGGAGGTTTAAACCTGAAAAGCCAATCAGAGCACAGGGAGGAGGAGCCACCAGACAGGAACCACCTCCCTTAACAAAAAGCACTTTAGAATTAGTATGAAACCGTATGCCAATCCACTTGCATATTGAGACCCATTGGATGGACAGAGTTAAGCAGAAAAATCCATTTTTGCTCCAGGTTCTGCAGAGATTGAATACGATCGCCTCCTCGAGGATTAGGCGGCACATAATCCAGTACACGCCACTGAAGCGATTCAGAAGAATGCAAGTTGTTTAAGCAGTGATCCACCATCGGCGCTGTTAAGGATTTTGTTCTAAGCCGAGAGGCATGCTCCCCAAGTCGGGTCTTAAGAGGATGTGAAGTCCAGCCCACATAATAGAGATCGCACGGGCAAACAATAAGATACACTACAAAACTTGAAGTACAACAAGTATGCCAACGGGCTTTATATATTCGCTGAGAATGTTTATCCAGCCATTGAAATCCTGATATCGTGTTCAAACAAAAGTTGCAAGATCCACATGGAAAGTGGCCCATTAGATCATGAGATAAAGGGGGCCGATCAATAGGTGATGTAGTCTTCACCAATAAATCACGTAAATTAGCCTTACGGGAATAAGCAATCTGAAGCTGTTTCCTAAAGCAAGAATATAATCCCAAAATAGGCCAAAATTTGTGAATCAATTTGATCACTGCTGATGAACCCTTCATATAGGGAAAAAACCCTGTGATCCTTTCCTGCAGATCTACAGGAGCTGAAGAATCAAGCAACCATTCCCTGTATGAATAGCGAGCCCGTTTGTATGCCAGTCTTATCACCGATTGTGGGTAGCCCCTAGCTAACAGACAGGAGCTAAGGTCTTTCGCATGCAACTTAAAATCAGCCAGCAAGGTACAGTTGTGACGGAGGCGTAAGAACTGACCAAACGGTAAACCTTTTTTAAGCGCTGGAGGATGAAAACTATCATATCGCAATAGAGTGTTCCTTTGAACTGGCTTATGGTATAAGGATGTCATAAGACCATTTGGAGTCAGCTCAATCAATATATCCAAAAATTGAATTTGATGAGTTTCAACTTGTGCTGTAAATTGTATATTGCTTTTAAAAGAATTCAGAGACCGCAAAAACGACTCCAATTCATCCTTAGTGCCGGTCCATAAAAAGAAAATATCATCTAAAAATCTCCTCCAGAAAGGAACTTTTATAAACAGCGGATGGGAATATACATATTGTTCTTCAAACCAAGCCATGTAGATAGTGGCAATAGAAGGTGCCACTGTGGCTCCCATGGCTATACCATATATCTGGAGATAATATTGTTGTTGATACAGAAAAAAGTTCTTATTAAGGACCAGAGCTAATAAGTCCAGAAAAAAAACTCTTGGGAATTCGTTCAGGGAGGGCAAGAGGATGGTGTTCCAAACCTTCCATCACTTCCCTCTGATCAATATTGGTATATAATGACTGGACATCCAGAGTCACAATATAAGAATAGGAAGATACTGCAGTGCAGGGAGACAGTTGTTTCAAAAATTCCCCTGTGTCACGAATGTATGAAGGTACTGTAGATGCTATGGGTTGCAAAAACACATCGCAAAACCTAGAGAGTGGCTTTAACAGAGTCCCTGCAGGACACTATCGGGCAGGGTTAAGTAGCGTCTTATGAATTTTTGGTACTAAATAAAAAATCGGTGTTTTAGGATGCTTATTAATAAGGAATTCAGATTCCCGCCTAGTTATCCAATTATTAAGAAAAGCCTGGGACACTAGCATTTGCATATCGTTCATGAGTTCCAACGTGGGATCTGTTATCAAAATGTAATTAGTCTGATTATCAGATTTTTAGACATTTCCCTATTATATTGTTCAGTGGACCAGACCACCGTCACTCCCCCTATGTCGGCCCATCTAATTATAAGATCTGAGGTAGACAGCTGTTTAAGGGCATCCAGAGAGCCCCGAGGCAAATTATTATGAGAAAGAAAAATTTGATTTTTTCCAATTGCACTAGATCCTTCAAGATCAGATCTTGATAAGTGGAGACTGCCGGGTCCACTAATCCCGGAGGTTGCCATTTAGAAGATTTATTCACAAATGAAGTGTCCAAAGGACTGCCCTGATTAGAAAAATAATGTATAACTCTCAGTTTCCTAAAAAAGTTATACAATGCCACTCTCATCTGGAAACCGTTATACCTTGGAGAAGGGACGTATGATAGACCAAGTTCCAGGACCCTAAGTTGTTCTCATGGGAGCTCCTGGCCTGATAAATTTATAACTGACGATTCCTGGTTCTTGATCTGGTGTCCGGACCCTCCCAAAAATCCTGATGGGAAGTACTCCGGGGTCTCCGACCACGATATGAATTGCCCCTCTGGGGTTCCGAAGAAACAAAATTATTTTTGTTCTTATTAGTGCCAGACTCATCAGAATCCACTGCCGAGGAATCTTCCGAACTAGAAGCAAAAGAGACTTTTTTTCCCCGGGAATGAGATGTGCGAGATGGCCATTTATAAACACAATCATTCTCATAGTCCGATTTGTCCCTCTTAAATTTATTAATTTTAAGACTCCGAACATGATCCCGAAAAGACCCCAATTGCTTTTCCATCTCTGCCCATTGGGTTTGAAAACTTTGTAACTCTAATGTCTCCAAAATTTTCCCTTTCAAAATAACCATTTGAGACGTTAGTTGTTCTTGTTCTTTCAAAGAACGCTCCAAAAGTAATGCGATTAAATTAAAACTGCACTTATTGAGTATGGCATTCCACTTAACCAAAAAGCTCTGATCCTCAGTAAATTGCTTAGGAGGTTTTATAATCCGAAGCCCTCTAGGAATAATCGAGGACTTTAAATATTGAGCCATCGCCGATCCGTGAAGATTAGCACGCACTAATTTTTTATGCAAATCCTTAAGCTCTAAAATAGTGGGAGACAATTCTGTCGCTGCACCCAACACTTCCACATCATCATCAAACAGTGATTTTTGCTTCTTCAATTGAGACAACTGTTCCTCTGTGTAAGCAAACGTATCTGAAGCCATAGGTACAGTAAAGGTGTATCAAAAAGATTAGAAAGAACCCAAAAAGAAACTTCTTGCCAGGTCAAAAGTAACAATTACACATCAGAACCCAGCCTAACTTAACCAACCTCTTAGTAGATTATATTTTTTGTCGGAATGGCCAGTCCAGTGAAGAGGAAGTTTTCCACTCTCCGCTTTGGCCCGTCCCTTTTAATTATTCAAATAAATGCGCTTTTCAAAAAAGCAAATAACTTAGCTGTGTAGTACAGGCTGTCAGCAATACCGCAAACAGTAGTTTTCAAAACGACGACGTGTCACGTTTCGGGGTATCTCTAATAATCCCCCTGCTTCAGGTCAAAACACAGTCCGGTGACAAATCAGCCTTTGAAAAAGCCTTTCCACCAAGAACGGTTTTTTATACCCAAATGTTCCAGACGTAAGCACAGGTTCTCCCATCAGTGTCTCAGACGTAAGCTCAAAGTTTAAAAAAAAACATGGAACACGCTAGAATTAAGAAGTGATCTCCTGACGAAACTGCGGTGGTGAAACACCTCAGTGGTACCCAGGGAGAGCGTCGAGATCATCAAAAAAAAGTGGTAGAAGCTCCTAGACAAAAAGAAAAGCTAAGTAAAATAAGTATTCCAACATAATTGAATGCATAGCAGTGGTAAAAGAAAGGAGAGCTGACTTGCATGCTCGTTTCCGATTTTGTGAAATAAACGGAAATTCGATAAGGAATTGAAAGCATAACAGTTTCCACTAGAAGCAAACCCTACAAATTAACACATTGGCACTGAATTTATAAAAGGTCTTTGATGCTATCAGGCACCACGAGAATAAGACAGAAGCCTGAGGTGGGTGCCGTGTTTAGTCTGAGACCTTTTGCCAACTGCGGTGCTCGTACATCAATAAGAGGCAGGATAGTAAACCTACATTTTCCACAATTTGTTTTAGTTGAACGTATTTAACTTTTCTTAACAGTAGTGAATGTTCAGAAAGTGACCAAGCAGCGGTGTGATTTAGCACATAATTAATGCCAAGAATATTTAAATGTATTTAAATTACAGGCAAACGAGCAGCACATAATGAAATGGTATGCAAATATTGGCTACGCCCGATGCAGAGAAACACGTAGAGGAGTTTGCAACCAGCCTTAGCGCCAATATCTCTATGCCTGGTCTTGAGGTGGTTAAACATCTAACGTATGCCCAAAACAATAGGGGCAAGGAGTGGCCTAGTGGTTAGGACAAGGTATTTCAGGCCAGAGGGCCAGGGTTCAAGTTCCACCTGGGGATAGCAATCTCAGGCCAGAGGGACTAGTCCTATAGGCACTCCTTGTGGCCTTGGGCAAGCCACTTAACTCTCCATTGCCCACCGCTTTGATTGAAAGATAAGGCGGTATAGAAAACTGGTTAAATAAATAAATAAATATTTTGATGGCATCGGGTGCTTTCCCCAATGCCTGATCATCTGAGCACAAATGTCAAAGAAGATCCAGGCATCAGGGAAAGCCCCTAATGCCATCAAAATACTGTCGGGAGCCAATGCCCCTGACAGAAAACAAATCCCTGGTGGCCCCGATCCCCTCACCTGCCCAGTAAAAGTAATCCTTGGTGGACCAGCGGCCCCAAAACCCCCACCCCGCACCCAACTAAAAATAAACCTGGTGGCCCAGCAGACCCACCCAACCCAAAATAACTCTGGTGGCCCAGCGGCCCTAAAACCCCCATCCCCCTTCTGGTACCTTCAGAAACGAGCGGGAGTGCTGCCCACGCACTCCCGCTCTTACCCCACCGTCTTGAAACATGGTGGTGCCTGGCACCGCACGATGCATCCTACATCAGATTGCCATATACTGTAGAAGATACCATATATGGCAGTCTGACCCAGCCCAGTGAATCCCAGGATGTACCACCCGTGGCCAGGCACTATCATTTTTCAAGATTGTGCAGCAAGAGCGGGAGCACATGGGCAGTGCTCCTGCTCATTTCTAAAGGTACTGGGAGAGGGGGGGGGGGGTTGGGGCCGCTGGACTACCAGGGTTACTTTTGCTTAGGCGTGGGGTGGGGGTTCGGGGTCGCTGGGCCACCAAGGATTGTTTTTACTTGGGCGGGTGCATATGAGCCCCTTTCTGCATGCCCACGCTGAAGTCGTATGCTATCGGGGTGCTGCATCCTTTCTTGAATTCAGATACTGTCCTCGTGTCCACCACCTCCACTGGGAAACTATTCCACGCATCTACCACTTTTTCCATAAAAAAATATTTCTGCATATCACTCCCGAGTCCATCCCCTTTCACTCTCATCCTGTGTCCCCCTCTTAGCAGAGCTTGAGAGTGAAAGGTTTTAACTTGGGAGTCTTTACCATGCCTGTGGGAATATTCAGCGGCACTTTCTTGATAGTGCCACTGAATATTGGGATTGCACGGTTTAACCGGTTAGCAGTCCTGCTAAACCCTTTGGACTATGCCCCCAGACTCTTTATGGTTTTCATTTTATGAAGGCAGAATAGGTACCTATGTGCCGTTATAAAAGAGGCTCATAGAACCAGCTCCAACAATATACAAATGCTGACGTACAAATTTACACATGCTCCAAAGGTGTAAACTTGTGTGTGTACTCTACTGTACATCCATGCATCACAATTCTGTCTCCTCTCCACCCCAGGTATGTCTACAAGCAAATCCTGTACAAGCAGGGGCACACTTTCCATGTGTATACTTGTAGTTTTTACATGTACATATGCAGTTGTGCAACTTTATAAAATCTCTTTTCACGTGGAAAAAGCTTTATAAAATTAAACTCCTGAAATTGTCAGTCACAGCTCCAGCATACAGCCCATGTCTTCTCCAGCAGCAGGCATGGGCAGGCTCTCTAGAGGGGCTCTCAAGAAGCTCTTTGTTGACAAGCCTGCACTTCAGTCATTTGCTTCCAGTTGGCCCTTTGCAATGCTTTGTTTAACAAACATATGCTCATA
Source organism: Ichthyophis bannanicus (assembly GCA_033557465.1). Classification (NCBI taxonomy): domain Eukaryota; kingdom Metazoa; phylum Chordata; class Amphibia; order Gymnophiona; family Ichthyophiidae; genus Ichthyophis; species Ichthyophis bannanicus. The sequence goes on from CM066040.1 coordinate 75,366,378, forward strand.
AAAAAGAAAGGCAATTTCACACACATACTCACAAACTTTAATTTAAAAACAGCAGCAGACAAAAGAGTTAACTATTTCATATGCTAGCTGTGGAACACTGCTTTTTTTTCCTCTGTCTATTCCATAGTACTGTAGTTATGCCCAGAAAACGGATACAATTACATCACAGAGGCAGACTTGTGCAAACATGTGCTGGTGCCAGTCTGATACTGCATAAATAGCTTGAGTGACTTTAATGGGAAGGAGTTTGCCATAGTGCACAAATGAAAAAGATGTGCAAGGGATGAGAATAGAAACTTTCTGCTCCATCAATCATGTGAGTGGCAAGGAGAACACATTCTATTTGTGCCTAGGACAAAGCTGCATTTTCTATTTCTTTATTAGGATGGAACAACAGGTGAATTTGTCATGGTCACAATATATAAGTGACAAAAAGAAGTTGCTGAGACATTGTACATCACACATGATGCTCATTAGCTCACACTATATGCTGGTGCTTAATGGGTTGGCTCAATAAGCGCTAGGAACGTTCTGAAATGCCAGAGGGACTATGCGAAGTAACGCTATATATGGGCCATATTGCATTTCCAACTCACCCCACAGAAAAAGTTCCAAGTAACAGCACATGAAACCCTTATCACGTTTTAAATGAGAGTCAACCAACTGTTATCAACTCACAGCTCTGTCCCTGCCTGCACTGACGAAGTTCCTAATTTCTTAACACGGCAAAAGGGACAGCAAATGAGAGACTTCTCGTTAAATTGGCTTGTACAGAAGAGTGGTGACATATTTTTTCTTGTATCTATGTGTAGCGCTAAGGACCATCACACCATCCTGAAAAAGAGAAGGAGATTCAATAACACAGATGCACTAGGACTAGGGCACACCTCTCCACACAGCACATAGACATAATGCTATAGTACCACACCAGCAACAGGCAAGCTTTAATATATTCACCCTTCCTCCTGGAACACCCAGAATATGAGTGACTTTAGGTAGCAACAGCCAGTGGATTTTCAGTCTTTGATCTAAGTCCTTACCTACACAATTAAATCCCAATACTCAAAGAGATTAATGTGGTTAATGGAGCTGCTAACCGCGTTAACGGCAGTGAACAGGACATTCAGCGCACTAACTTGATTAGCGCCACTAAACATCCACAGCTGCCAGCTCTACACGCCCCTATGCTAATCGCTTAGCATCAGGATGTGTCGGGTGCATTCCAGGGTGGAGGGGAGGAGGCACCAATCACTAACCAGGCAGCAGCTTATCATCACTGCTGCCTGGTTAGCCATTGGCCTATGTGGCGAACCTGGATATTCAATGATGGAGCCAGATATGACTCTGGCATTGAATATCCAGGGCTTACTGTTCAGCACCACTGACATCCCACCCATCTCACATTCTGAGCAGGTTACCACCCACTCTATAATGTACAATGCCCTGGCATCACTAGGTTCCACAGAGGCTCTGGAAATGGACTGTATAATGGTGCTACTACGGCTTCACTGCCCTGAGAGAGCCTCATCTTGGCCGATCTCAGAAGCTAAGCAGGGTCAGGCCTGGCTAGTACTTCAATGGGAGACTACCTTGGAATAACAAATGCTGTAGACTTACTGCATGGAAGAAAGGCTTAGCAATGTACTTTCAGCTGCACCTTACCAAGAAATCCCAGGGGCTGGGTAACCAGGAGTCAGCACTGGCTTGATGGCACACAAAGTCAATTCATAGGTGTTACAAATAATCACAGAGTAAATACTTTTACTTCACAATAGGAACATAACTATGCAAGGTTAAAGATTTATAAGGGCTTTTAGACTTCGCAAAGCACCTATCATCAAAGACAGCAAGATGGTGTACAGAAAAGCCACTATCTGAGAAGACATCACAATAAAAATAACCAGAGAGGAGTAAAGGAGCAACACAGGAAGGAAGGCTTACAATCTAAAGAAATTAACATTTTCAATTAATAAAATGAATTTATCATAAACGAGGGGGGGGGGGGCAAGCCTGAACCGGTGTCCCAGTGCAGTTGAGAGCCACATATATTAAATTAAAGAGGGAAGCTTGAAAAAAAAACTCAGGGGTCAATTTTCAAAAGCCCTTATCCAGATAACCATGAAGGTTATACAGATAAGGGCACTGAGAGAGGCGTTCAGCAGCACTATCCAGATAGGGCCCCTGAATATCTTCACAATAGGGATTGTTGGGAAGATCTGATATGCAGTGTAATGTGACATAAGCAAAAAAGGCTAGATAGGAAGACCAGTATGAAAACGCTTAAGGGGTTAGACGTAACATTTTAAACTGTATTCTTAAAAAATAGATAACCAAGGTTTGTAAAGGAGCAGAGTGACATGATCAAATCAATCAGCACCATACAAAATTTTCACAGCAGTATTCTGTACAGTATGTAGCTTCTTGATTAAAGCCACCTTGATACCAGCAAGAAGGGAGTTACAATAGTTAAGGTGATTTAGCATCAGAGCATATATGAAAAATTGAAGATCCTCAAGGCCTACCATTCACTTTATAGCTCAAATTTTTCCAAAGCAAAGAATGATGAGCAAACTAAAGATGAAATTTGCCTCTCAAAAGAAAGTCAGGAGTCCAAATGTACTCCCAGAATAGCAATCAATTTGAAGAGAGTCAAAACTATATGGTCTGAATGTCAGAAGAAATTAGCAGTCTCCAGATACTAACAGAAATAGTGAGGGGTCTGACCAAAGGCCATCTTCCACAAAGGAAGGCAGGATTACAGACTCGTTAAGATGAAAGGGAGACAGAACTTTCAGGGTAAAGGACAGCACCACTCTCACAGAGGCTGATGGGCTCCTTATGGCAAAGAGCTCCATACAGGACAAAGCCTGTAGCTCTGACACCCACCTGGCGGAAGCAATAGTCATCAAGAATACCACCTTCAGGGTCAAATCCTTGAAGGGGATCTTTCAGAATCTTCTACGCCAGAGAAAGGCTCTGCTGTGGCCAATCAGCTGCATGGATCTTCTTCATCCCCTTGAAGAAGCAGAAACATCTCAAATGTATTGTAAGTCCATCTTCTTGGAATGCACGGCCTGAAAGGAACACCATCTCTTGAAGACCCTCCAGACTAATGCAGGCCAAAGACATAGAGCCCCCCAGGACTTAAGAAGGGCATTGACTACTGACAAGAATATTTTTTCTTAGACGGCTTGCGTCTCTCAAAGCCAGGCTATAAGTGAGAAGGGTACTAGATCCTCCATGGCCGAGTGACTCTGTTGCAGCAATTCCCTCTTCTGAGGCAGCAATAGAGGAGACCCTGCCAACGGACACAATAGATTAAGAACATAAGATATGCCATAGTGGATGAGACCAAAGTACATCAAGCCCAGTATCCTGTTCACAACAGTGGCCAATCTAGGTCACAAGTACTTGGCAGTTTTCCCAAGGGACACAGGTTCCACAATGCTTGTACTGGGACAAGCAGTGGATTTCCCGGGTCCCCTTTAATAACGGTTTATGGACCTTTCCTCCAGGAACTTATCCAAACCTTTTTTAAACCTGACTACACTAACAGATTTTACTACATCCATTCCAGAGTTCGATACACATCGAGTGAAAAAATATTTTCTCTTATTAGTCTTAAATAGGTTACCCTGTAGCTTCATTGCATGTCCTCTAGTCTTTCTATATTTTGATGGCGTAAAGAATCGATCTATGTTAACCCGTTCCACTCCATTCATTAAATTATAGACCTCTATCATATCTCCCCTCAACTGTCTCTTTTCCAGGTTGAAGAGCTCTAACCTTTTTAGCCTCTCTTCATAGGGGTATCCTTCCATCCCCTTTACCATTTTGGAGCCTCTTCTCTATACCTTTTCTAATAACGCTATATCCTTTTTAAGATATGGCGAACAGAATTTCACACAATATTCAAGGTGCGATCGCACCATGGAACAATACAGAGGCATTATAATATCCTTTGTTTTATTCTCCATTCCTTTACCTATGATACCTAGCATTCTGTTTCCTCTCTTGGCCGCCGTTGCACACTGGGCGGAGGGTTTCAACATGTTATCCATGATGACGCCTAAATCTTTTTCCTGGTGGTGGTTCCTAATGTGAAACCTTTCATTGTGTAACCATAGTTTGGGTTGTTCTTTCCTAGGTACATAACTTTGCATTTGTCCACATTAAATTTCATCTGCTTTTAGATGCCCAATCTTCCAATTTATCATGGTCCTCTTGCAATTTTCCACAATTCTCATGGGTTTTAACAACTTTGAAAAGTGTTATGTCATCTGCAAATTTGAATGCCTCACTCGTTATTCCCATTTTCAGATCATTTATGAATATGTTAAAAAGCAGTGGACCCAGCACAGATCCCTAGGGTACTCCACTATTCACCATTCTCCATTGAAAAAACTGGCCATTTAGCCCTACCCTCTGCTTTCTAACTTCTAACCAGTTCCTGATCCACAATAGTACATTGCCACCTATCCCATGACTTTTTAATTTCGCCAAAAGTCTCTCATGAGGGACCCTGTCAAAGGCTTTCTGAAAATCCAGATACACTATATCAATTGACTCACCTTTGTCTACCTGTTTATTCACACCTTCAAAAAAACATAACAGATTAATAAGACAAGACCTTCCTTGGCTGTCTCCCATTAAGCCATGACTATCTACATGTTCAGTAATTTTATTCTTTATAATGGTTTCTACCATTTTTCCCGGTACTGATGTCAGGCTCACTGATCTATAGTTTCCCTGATCACCCCTGGACCCGTTTTAAAAATTAGCATTACATTGGCCATCCTCCAATCTTCAGCTACTACAGATGATTTTAATGATAGTTCACAGATTACTAATAGTAGGTGTGAAATTTCATATTTCAGTTCTTTCAATACCCTCGTATGTTTGCCATCCGATCCAGGTGATTTACTACTCTTCAGTTTATCAAATAGTTGTAATACATCTTCCAGGCGTATCGATATTTCTTTCAATTCTTCTGCAGCATCACCTTTAAATAATATTTCAGCCATGAGTAACATCCCTATATCTTCCTCAGTAAAGACTGAAGCAAAGAATTCATTCAGTCTCTCTACTATGGCCTTGTCCCCTCTTAGTGCCCCTTTTATTCCTCTATCATCCAATGGTCCAACTGACTCTCTCACAGGTTTTTTGCTACGAATGTACTTGAAAAAGTCTTTATTATGCGTTTTTACTTCCACAGCAAGCTTCTTCTCAAATTCTCTTTGCCTGCCTAATCAATGCCTTGCATCTAACTTGCCTGTACTTGTGTTATTTCCAGTTTTTGTCATTTGGCTCCTTTTTCCATTTCCTGAAAGATAGCTTTTTGGGTACAACAGCTTCTGTGACCTCACCTTTAAACCATGTTGGTAGTTTTTTGGATTTCCTTCCCCTTTTCTTAAAGCGTGAAATACAGCTGGTCTGGGCTTGCAAGATAGTATTTTTAAGCAACACCCATGCTTGATGTAAATCTTTAACCTTTGCAACTGCTCCTTTTAGTTTTTTCTTAACTATTTTTCTCATTTTATCATAGTCACCCTTTTGAAAGTTAAACGGTAGTACTGTGGATTTCCTTACCATACTTCCTCCATTTATTAAATCAAACACGATCATGCCATGATCATTATTGCCAAATGGCTCCAACACCCTTATTTCTTGCACCAGATCTTGTGTTCCACTAAGGACTAGGTCCAAAATGGCTTCCCCTCTGGTCGGTTCATCAGCCAGTTGCTCCAAGAAGCAGTCATTTGTTTAATCTAGAAACTTTATCTCCCTAGCATGTCCTGCCGTGATACGGACCCAGTCGATACTGGGGTAATTGAAATCACCCACTATTATTACTGTGCTGTAACTTTTGTTAGCTTCCCTGATTTCTTTGAGCATTTCATCATCCATTTGTTCATTCTGGCCAGGCAGTCGATGGTACATCCCCACTGCCATCGCCTTCCCCTTTTTACATGGTATTTCAATCCATAGAGATACTACAGTGAATTTGTTTCCTGCAAAACTGTAATCCTTTGTGACTCAATACCCTCTCTAACAGAGTGCAACCCCTCCACCAATTTGATCTGCTCTATCATTATGATATAGTTTGTACCCAGGTATCAGTGTCCCACTAGTTGTCCTCCTTCCACCATGTCTCTGAGATACCAATCATATCTAACCTCTCTTTTAGTGCTATATATTCTAACTCTCCCATCTTAAGTTTTGAGACTTCGAGCATTTGCATAGAAGCATTTTAGAGGCTGCATTTTATTCATATTAATCTGGCTATCGGTCGGCAGTGGTAATTTTGAATCTTTAAGCTCTGTCTGATCTATCCTCAAGGGCATTTGGGCTAAGTTTGTCTTTATTGGAACCTCTCTGCTGATATTCCCTAACTTCAGTCTTTTGGTAGTATCCTGCAAGGATACATTGTTCCGAACCATGCGGTCTTGGTCGACTGTCGGCTCTCCCCTATTATCTAGTTTAAAAGCTGCTCTATCTCCGTTTTAAAGGTTAATGCCAGTAGCCTGGTTCCTTCTCGGTTAAGGTGGAGCCCATCCCTTCGGAAGAGCCCTCCTTTCCCCAGAATGTTTCCCAGTTCCTAACAATCCAAACCCCTCTTCCTTGCACCAAGGACAGATCCCTGCAAACAGGGCCAGACCAAGGGTTTCTGCCTAGGCAGAAACCCCAGATGCGCTGCCGCCACCAAGCCATGTCGCCACCCACCCTCCAGCTGCCGCTGATTCCATCATGCGGAAGGGGAGCAGCAGCAGTATTTCAAAAGATGGTGGCTTTCTGCCACTGCTTTCTTCCCTGAGGCAAGCCATGTCCTTCAGCACGGCCTGCCTCAGGGAAGAAAGCTGCGGCAAAAAGCCGCCGGCTTCCAAAACAGTGTTACTGCTGCTCCCCCTCCCCCGCGATAGAATAGGCAGCAGCTTGGGGGGGGGGGCTGTCATGGCCCATCGTGTGTGTTACTGCTACCCACACAGGCCAGCCACACTAGGGAGCCACCTAGCTTGCCTAGTGGACGGGCTGGCTCTGCCTGTAGCATACAACTGATAATATCCTTCTCCTCAAAGTGAGCTCCATTTCCCTGTACCCTTTGTTGCCTCCCACTCAACCAATTTCTAACCCAGTCAGTCACTTTAGGGTCCATCCTCAGGGTGCTCAATTTATTTATGTCGCCTGTGCGGAATGGTGTCAAAAGCTTTACTAAAATCTAAGTACACCACATCTAGGACTCTCCCTCGGTCCAACTCTGGTCACTCAAAGAAATCAATCAGATTTGTCTGACAAGACCTGCCTCTGGTAAACCCATGCTTCCTCAGATCCTGCAATCCATTGGACTCCAGAAACCTCACTATCCTTTATTTTAGCAGCATTTCCATTAATTTACTCACCACAGAGGTCAGACTAACCGGCCTATAGTTCTCAACCTCATCCTTGCTTCTGCTTTCATGTAAAGAGACCACATGTGCCTTTCTCCAGTCCTCCGGGACCACTCCAGACTCTAAAGAAGCATTAAAAAGGTCAGACAGTGGAGCCGCTAGAACTTCCCCAAGTTCTTTCAATACCCTCGGATGCATCCCATCTGGCCCTATTGCTATGTCTACTTTTAGTTTAGCTATTCCTCACAAACACAGTTTTCTGAAAATCATTCAAGATCCCCTTCACTTCTGTTTCTATTTGTGGGTGCTTTCTGAGGTCTTGCTCCGGACCCTTCATTTGTGAACACAGAATAAACATTTTTGTTATACAATTCCGCTTTATCCTCATCAGATTCCACATATTCCTCCCATTCACTCTTGAGACTGACAATATCACTTTTGCACGTACTTCTCTCGCTAACATATCTGAAAAAGTCTTGTCCCCCTATTTTATTGCATTGGCTGTTTCTTGTTCTTTTTGTATCTTTACTTTCCTGACTACTTTCTTAACTTTTCTAAGTTTTTCCAAATATTGATGCTTGTCTTCCTTTTTCCGTGATCTCTTGCATTTTATGAAGGCCACCTTTTCAGCTACTTCTTTTGAGAACCATAGTGGCCTCCGTTTCCTTTTATATTTATTTACCTAACAAGAAGGTTTGTTACCCTTAAAATATCCCCTTTCAGTTTTGACAATTGCTTTTCAATATCCCCCATCCTGATAACAACTCCTTGAGATATTGTCCCATCTTGGCAAAGTTAGTTTTCCTAAAGTCTAAGACCCTCGCTTTTGAATGGACTTTATCAGCCCTAGTTCTAATACTGAACCACACAATCTAGTGATCACTGGATGCAAGATGATCTCCTACTATAACATCAGAAACACTTTCACCATTGGTAAGCACCAGGTCCAGTATGTCCCCTTCACGTATGGGTTCTGTTACTTGATTTCTCTTTCCCTCTTTCTAGTTTAACCCATGGTGCCTCCTCTCTCTCCCTTTTAATGCTATAGCTTTAAGGTTATTTTTCACATATTTATTTATTTAACAGGTCTTCTATACCATTTTATCTCTCCTTTTCCACTTTTTCCTCCCTGTCCTTCGTGAATAAAGTATAGCCCACTATAATTACAACCCAGTCATGGTTGTGAGCTCTGATGAGCAGGGACTGTCTTTTCTTCATGTATGTACAGCGCTTTGTACGTTTGAAGCGCTTTATAAATGTTAAATAGAATAGTTATCTGTGAACCATGTCTCTAACTGCCACTAAATCCAAGTCAGTCTCTTCCATTAAAACCTCAGCATCTGGGATTTCCACAAGAGGGGATGCCAGACAGCTAACAGAGACTGAACACAGCCCATGAGTTCTTTCAGAAACTGCTGCTTAGAGCTGGCTGAAAACAAGCAGTGGGGTTCCAAAGGACCCACAGGGACATGATGGCTCGAGGCTATGGCTGTCTCACTAAGTTCCCCTTCAGCCAGGACCATGCGGTCATCCAAGTTGGCCATGGCTCCCGCCAGCAGGAAAATCATGGAGACTCGGCAGATGAAGCAAAACTGGCATCAGGTCTTGGGCCACCCCATGGGGGATCCCGACATTGCTGAAAAAATTGCTCCAAAGCCTCTTCATCACACTCTGGGAAAAATAAGCTAGCTGTGGAGCTCACCCAACGGGAATTGCAAGCAGCACATTTCCATGCACAGGGAATGGCTTTCAGAGCTCAAATGCAGTAAAAGAACAAAAAAGCTGATGAAAAAAGCAGTTATGGCAAAAAGAACCCCCACTTGGTAAGGGAATCCTCTCACCCATTACACCAAATCGGAGAAACTAAGAAGGGCCCCCCCCCAGCTGCCCATACAGGCTTGGGAAAGCCCAGCTGCCTGATTTTTTTAAGCTGCTTTACTCAATCAGCAAGGCAGAGAGCCAATTAAAGCAATACAAAAAAATAGGAAAAAAAGATACAGCGTGCAAAAACAGGACAGCAAAAGAGAACAGGGAGGCTTGTGCCTAGACTTACCAGCACCCCTCAGGGGACCCATGAGGTCCTCCTGTTCACTCTCTGGCTCATCAGTGTTGGAAATCATGGCGGCTATTGTTTGAGGAGACAATGGGTGTACTCAAGCTCCAAGCAAACATTGGGCCAAAGGTCTCAATCACTCAGGCCACAAGTCCGGAGAGGCAGGCTGATCTACATTGCTATACCACTCCTCACCATGACACCTGCTGGAGGCAGACAATATTGGCTTATCAGTGCTACACCAGACTATATATTAATGATGTCATCACTGAAAACTGCTCTAATCTGCCTTACTTTCTGACTGAGGAGCATAACCCACTCATCCAGAATGGTCTAGCAGGATAAGGAATTGATGCTTTCCAACAGAAAGGAAAAGTACCCCCAGTAAAACTGCTATGCTTTATTGACTGGATGGAAAGTACTAGACAAGCTAAAGGTCCTTTACTAAGTTAGAAGAACATGAGTCAAGAAAGGAAGTGAAAGACCTTATACAGGTTACAATCTTAGCCAATCCAGTATTGGACGGAGGGTTAAAACTGTGCCAGTTGTGATGAAGAACAAAATATGAAGACTCAAAAGAGGACATTGATGAGGAAGTGAGCTTTGAGTTTGAAAGAGTTACTGCTGATGGAAAATGTTTGGGACAGCACTTTTCTGAAAAGTCAGCTAATTGTTCAACAGTTAATGCAGACCATCGCACAGTTGTTTATATCAGGAAAGGAACTGGACAGCCTGGAAACAACAATAAGAAGCGGTATAAGGCAAACCTGCTTATAAGCAGGTCTGTTTTAAATTAAGCACATCTGTAGTTAGAAGCTTATATCTGCAAAGATGTAAAAATGTGCAACTTACCTTAATAGAGAGTGCATAGAGGTGATTTAGCATCACATGGTTGGGTTCTGGGAGAAGTGCAGGGTCACACTGTGACATAAAAAATATTTAATTATTATTAACTACGAACCAGAGACAGAAAAGATGAGCACAACACAGAATGTGTCTGAAACTCAGTGCACATAGCACTCTACCCACTCCCTGACTGAGAACAGGGAGTATTGGCACAAGGTTTGCACTGACGTTTCTAAACAGAATGGACGGCTCTTCATTAGTTATAGATCACCAGCAGCACTGTATTTATAATGCAGCAGTGCAGGACGCCTATCAGGAATATAACTGTCAGTGTGTCCAGGGAAGATGGTTTCTGAGGAAGGGGAGAAGGCTGCAAATGTCAGAGAAAATGCCCTTTCCAACCCCCAGCTGCTAAGGATGCCTAGGCTGTTTGCTGGTACAGAAGAGGTGGGAGAATGGAAAAAAATGGCAGTCTGCTCCCATGCAAACAGGAAGTCAGAGGGGGCAGAAGCCAAACAGCCCCATGGCGCCGAGGTTTTAAGGCAAGTTCCATGGGGCTATTTGATGCTATTGCAGGTCCTGAATCACTGACGCTCTAGGCTTGCATTTTGAGGAACAGACATCACATAATAAACCTGTACACTGTTATCAAAACTGACAATTCTCTGCCTTCTTCCCTTCTATGGGCAAGCCCCTACTAGCCAAGGAAACAATATATATGTTTTCACACTTGTACACTTTTCACATTCTATAATCTAAAAAATATAATTCAAAATGCATTAAAGTAGAAGCTTGTTTCACTGATCTACACAATACACTCTAAACTTTCATTGTGAAAGAACAATTATAGAAATATGCAAATAAGACTTTTTGGTTTCTTATTCTTAATTGCTTCTTGAATAAGTCTTCATACCCTTTGTTAGAGCAGACCAAATTAGCTCAGTTTCTAATCACTACCTTAATAAAGCCCATAAAAAGACAGAGTCCACTTGTGTCCAATCACAGTAGTCAAGCTGATTTGAATACGTGAGAATAAAGAATCAAGATGTTTTTGTTGTATGATGTGAATATGAAGTGGATCTAAATAAGGACCTGCTAAGAGAACGGCAGGATAGAGGGGCCCTTTTACTAAAGTGCAGTACATTTTTGCACTGTCCACATATTAGGAGCAAAACCCAACACACAGGAAGTTCAAAAGCCAACTATCAGGGGTGTGACCAGCATGTCGCCTTCATTTACCGCATGGTAAATTCCCTTACTGTGCATTACTTTTATTCGCAATTAGCACAGGTGTATGTAACACCTCCTATGAGGTGGCGTTTAGTGCACCCACATTAATTGCAAAATCGAGAGCCCACAGTAAGTACCGTGCACTAATTGCAATGTGCAGCCCATGCCACTCTGACTATAAGCCGCTCAAGTCTCCATCCCTTTGCATGTTAAGCATTTACAATTAATTCAAAATATGGCAGCCCAATTGTTAACTGGAAAGAAATTCTGCGATTACCCCTATCTTAGTCTTTACACTGGTTGCCAGTACGGAAGAGTTAAGTCTGAGATACTATGCTTGGTATTCAAGGCAGTGTACCATAAAAAACTGAATGTTTGGCAGATGTTCTGATCCCTTATGAACCGTGTCGGCAATTGTGTTCTTCCCAGTAATTCTTACCGAGTATTCCTTCACATATACAACTGCAGCGCACTAGATAGAGAACATATGCCTAGCTTGGTCCGTGCATGTGGAATGTGTTACCTTTATTGATGTGTTAAGAAACAGAACATATGAGATTTAGTACATTAGTTAAAAGTGCAGCTTTTTGCCTAATGATAGAGATGAGAAACTGAAGGGTCTGTTAATTTTTTGAAACAGATAGGATCAAATAAAACCAAACTTATGTACGACTGCAGGTTACAGCTAAACGGGGACAATTTGCTTTCTGATGGCTTGCTTCTATTTTAGTATTGCGTTTTGAATTAAGCATTTTTGACTTCTAATAGCAGATATTTTTTTATTCATAAAGAAATGTGAATGTTCTAGATTTCTTCTTTTTATAACGCAGTCAGTATATGGCTGTTGTATAAAGAGTAGAGATAGGGGTCCGAAGAATTTGGGGCCAGATATTCAGCGGCGGTGGCTAGTGCAGTTACAGTGGCTAGCTGTCACCGCTTAATGCTAAATCCAGATATTCAATGCCAGGGCCATTTCCGGCCACCAGCACTGAATGTCCGGGTCAGCCGGCGAAGCAGGAAACTAACCGGGCAGCGGCGAGATTCAGCCACTGCCTGATTGGCTTAAGTTAGGACAGCCTTTAATGTGCCTAACGTTTGCTGCTGAGGGATAACTGAGCAGTGCCTGAACATCGCCACCGACCGGTTATCCCAGGGTGCTGTCCATGGAATGCCCCGATGCTAACCGGTCAGCATGGGGAGTGTCGCAGCGGTACTCGGCACTGAATATCCCGCTTAGTGGCATTTACACGGTTTGCAGGTCTGCAAATGCCTTTGATTACTGGGTCCTTGTTTTTTTTAATGTATATTGTAAATTTTATTGATTCTATTTTACTGTTGCAACTCATGTGGAATGGCGTTAAAAGCAAGTAGGGATGATCTGAAATATATTATTAATTGTACGTTTTTAAATTCTGTACCGTGCTTTGGGTTACCCTAGTAAGGTGCATCATCAAATGTAAATAAACAAATCAGATTTGCCGTGCAGCAGAATAATGATGTTAAGCATAAAGCACAAGCAGTAATAGAGATTAGAGATTACTGCACAACTTTCTACAGAGGTATTTACATAATTTTTGTTAACTACTATGTCACACCCTTTTATGTTTAATTTTAAGTTTGTTTTTTACAAAAACATCATTCTGTTCTTTTATGATTTCACATTCAATATATGATTGTGTTCTTATTCATCATCATTTATGTGTGGCTATTATGATTTTTATATTTTGTGTTTAATTCACTATTTATTATTGTTTTTATGTTTTAATTAATACGTTTTTTAAAATGTATTCAATATGTCCGTTTATGATTACATTTAGCCATATTACCCCTAATGAAGGCGAATACGAAACACTGCCTGTGTCGGGTTCTTTGGCAGTTTCCTCTGTATTAAGAATCAATAAAATTGTTTTGCCCCTCTACTGCCACATCTCTGGACTGGTTTCTTCTGCTCACGTGGCAGTTTGCTGTTCTTGTTTGGTGGACCAGTCAAAGCCCAGGCCTCAATCCAATAAAACATCTGTCACAAGATTTGAAGACTACAGTCCACAGATAAACCACAGCCAACTTCAAACAGCTTGAGCTATTCTGCAAAGAATAGTGGGCAAAACTGCACCCTCCTGCTCTGCAAATTTAGTAGACACTTATCCTAAACTACTCATGGTTGTTCCTGCTGCAGAAGTGGCTTTCATAGAGTGAGTCAAGACGATGAAGATTAGACAATATCAGTATGCTTTTTGACATCATCATAACACTGAATGCTGCTGTCATCCTTATGTCCTCCAAGTCTGCTACTCTAGCCTCCAGAGATCGGACTCGTTCCCTGAGAGCAAAGAGCTCCTTGCACCTAGTGCACACATAAGACCTCTCACCAACTGGGAGAAAATCATACATGTGACACTCAGTGCAAAAGACTGGAAAACCCCTATCTCACAGCTGGACTTGTCTGCATCTTAGTTTTAAGGTTGTGTTTAGGTATTTAAGTTCTTTACTTACTAAGGATTGCTGGGGATACTTATACTAATAAAATTATATCTAATATGTTTATGTTTATTTAAAACTTTATATATCGCCCATTATATAAGCATCTGGGCGGTTTACAAACAAGATAAAATTAAGAATTTAAAAAATGCTGTGGAAAAGGAAAGGGACGCCATAAAAACGTTTAAAAGGATAGGGAGAGGCAGAGAGAGAGATAGAAAGGGAAAGGGTAGAACAGCATGTAAAGAAAGAAAGACAAAAAACAACAATAGGGAGGGAGGTAGAAAGGGGGACTAGGGAGACGTGTCTTCGGGGAGGGAGGGGGACGGGAGAGGAAGTAGCAGAGCTATAGCTCAGTGAGGAAAGGGGGAAAGGAGTGAGGGAGGGGAAGGGAGGTCAAAGGCTGTGCAGAAAACATGAGTTTTCAATTTTGCTTTAAAAGATTTAAAAGAGGAGTCTAGTCGAAGGGTGGGAGGGAGCGAGTTCCAAAGTCTTGGGCCAAGGAAGTAGAAAGCTGAGGACCGGGTGGATTCCAAGTGAGCCTGGGACGGGGAGAGAAGGAACATGCGGTTGATGTGAATGGATCAAAGAGAATGGTGGGGGGTGTGGAGGTGAACCTGATCAACGAGGTAAAGAGGGATGGCCCTATGAACAAAGATGAGGAACTTGAACCGTATCTGATAGGTGATGGGGAGTCAGTGCTGGTGCAGAAAAAGAGGAGTGACGTGATCAAAGCGGGAAGTGTGAGTCAGGATACGGACAGCAGTGTTTTGAACACGTTGTAGACGAAGGAGTTGGGACTGAGGGAGACCGGCCAGGGAAACGTTACAATAGTCGAGACATGATAGATCCAAAGAAAGGAGCAGTGTAGTCATGAAGGAAGAGGAAAGAAAGGGATGAACAGTGCGAAGCTGTTTCAAAGTGAAAAAGGAACGTTGGACAATAGAGGAAATGTGACCTTTGAAAGAGAGGGAGGTGAAACCTAAATACCTTAAAAAGGAAACCATAGGGATAGGTGAAGAGGAAAGCTGAGGTATAAGGGAAGGGGAGGGACATCCAAAAGTGAACCAGATTGCTGAAGTTTTAGTGAGGTTAATGTGGAGAAAGTTAGAGGAGAGCCAGGAGGTGACAGAGGAAAGACAGTCATTAAGGGGAGTGATATCCGGAGCAGAAGAGTCAGTGTGATGAAGAAGGAAAATATCATCTGCGTAGTAGTAGGCAGAAACACCGTGTTGCTGGACTAGAAGAGTGAGGGGGGCCAGAAAGATGTTGAAGAGAAGAGGGGCAAGAACAGAACCTTGGGGAACACCACAGGGGAGGGGAGTGGAGGGAGAGGAAGTAGAACCAGATAGAACCGAGAAGGGACAACAGGAAAAGAAAGAGAAAAACCACTGCAGAACCAGACCGGAGAGGCTGGCATCCTGAAGACGACCCAAGAGAGTATGGTGGATCCACCAAGTCGAAAGCAGCAGAGAGATCCAGTGAGACAGCAAGGGAGAAAGATCGTGGGCAGCATGTAATTCATTGAGGAGTGAGAGAAGAACAGATTCCGTGCTATGACCGGTGCAAAAAACAGATTGTCGGGGGGTGAAGGGTAAGAGAGGCTTCAAGGTGAGATGAAAGTTGGGAGAAGACCAGTTTTTCTAAGAGTTCTGAAAGGAAGGGAAGAATGGAAATGGGGCGCCAGTTAGCGGGGGAGAAGGGATCCAGGGTACCTTTCTTTAGGATAGGGCGAACCAAAGCGTGCTTCCAGGGGGAAGGAAAGATACCAGAGGATAAGCTAGAATTGAAGATAGAAAGAATAAAAGGGGAAAGAGCAAGGGAAGATTCTAATAACCATTGAGAGGGAATGGAGTCTGCGGGACAGGTGGTTTTCCGAGAGGAAACAAAGACTTTAGTGAGTGTTGAGATAGTAATTGGTTCAAAGGTAGACCAGCGGTGGGAAAGGGAGGGAAGGGCCATAGAGGAGGAGGGGGATGGAGGGGGATAGGGAGAGGGAAGGGTTGAAGCTAGAGGAAGGGATGTTGAAGAGAGAGGGGGGGCAAGAGGAAAAGGAAAGATGAAGAGAGAGGACTTCGGAAGAAAAATGTGATGTTAAGACGGTAGGATCGGGGGTGGAGGGGGAGGAAGATGGAACAAGAGAGGAGTGTGGTGCTGAGAGGGAACGAAGAACAGAGTACAGTTCATGAGAGGAGTTTGCAGAGGAGGATATGAGTTTAGAGTAGTAATCCTGTTTAGCAGAATGAAGAAGAGAACGGTAGTGATGATGACAGAGACGAAAGTGAAGCAGGTTGGAAGGACAGGGATGTTTTCGCCAGAGACGCTCTGCTCGACGAAGATACCTACGGTGGAGAAAAAGACCACAATGAAACCAGGGGTGACGAGTGGGGATACGAGGAGTGCGATGGGGGCAAAGAGGGGCAAGGGTATCGAGTGCAGAGGAGAGAGTCACGTTCCAGGTATGCACCTGGGAGTCAGCCGGGAGAAGGTGGAAGTCAGAGGGGAAAAGGGTATCCGAGGAGGGGAAAAGGGTATCCGAGGAGGGGAACTGGAGGAGGGTGTTGGCACTAATGCAACGGAATAGGAGGGAGGGGCAGGGTTAGGATGGGAATTAAGGGAAAGAGTCAGGGAGGGTAAAGAGATAGGAAGCGAGAAGAGGAGGCAAGAATGATCAGACCAGGGGAGGGATAGGGGGGAAAGGGAGGAAGGAACAAGAGGCGAGGAGATATGAGAGATAAGGAGATCTAAAGAATGCCCTGCAGAGTGTGTGGGGAAGGAAACAAATTGACTAAGGAAAAGATTGGATAAATGGGTCAAGAAAGCTAGGCCCCGGGGGTGGAGGGAGAGTCAACGTGAACGTTAAAGTCCCCTAGAATCAGAAGAATGTCGTTGAATGTAGTTGTTCACCTGAAGCTTAATTAATCTCAGGTCCTTAATGTATGCCTGATGAGAATAAACAGCTTCACCTGAGAGTGAATATGGCACCTCCTTTCCTTTAAGAGATTTAAGCACCTATAAAGCTACGATTATCCTAGGGGTGGATGGGTGTTGGGGAGGAAGGGAGGGAAAGAAGACTTATTAAAAACTGGCTGCTACAGAGTACCCTGACCTGTGCTTCTGGAGTCTTGGGTTCTAAATTTAACCAGAAAACGCTCTGCTGTGTTTAAAATTTAAACTGAAAACTCTTTGCTGCTACTAGGCCCTGACTGAGTATTAGATTTAAACTAGAAGTTCTCTGCTGGGTTTTAAACTTAAACCAAAAGCTACCTGTTGAGTTTTTAATTTAACTAAAAGCTATTTGCCGATATTAGGTCCTGACTGATTTAACAAATACACTGGATTCACAGATAATCAGCTTTAATCTAAATAATTCTTTTTTCACCAAGATCTAGAAAAATTCCCAGTAGTAAATACTTACAATTGCAGATCTCTCTCCAGAAGTAGCAGTCCCTTTTTGTAGTCCTTCAAGACTACAAATATGTTCCACCATTCATAAGTTCCAGTTAAAAGCTCTGGAATTAAAAGTCCAATTGCTATCTAGAGGATAACCACTACAGGTCATTAATAAAGCTTACAAAAAAGAGCTCAATATTTGTACGAGATCTGCTACTGCAATATAAACAATATGATACAGAAGACAGGATGATATGCATATTACTTTTTTCTATCAGATCTTCAAAGTTGGCCAGATTAAACAAATAACATTGGCATAAGAACATAAGATATGCCATACTGGGTCAGAACAAGTTCCATCAAGCCTAGTATCCTGTTTCCAACAGTGGCCAATCTATGTCACAAGTACTTAGCAGTTTTCCCAAAAGACACAGGTGGGGCAAGCAGTGCATATCCCAGGTTCCCTTTAATAATGGTTTATGGGAACTTGTCCAAAACTTTTTAAAATCCCACTTCACTAACAGCTTTTACTACATCCTCTGGTAACGAATTCCAGAGTTTGATTACACGTTGAGTGAAAAAATATTTTCTCTTATTTGTCTTAAATAGTTTACCCTGTAGCTTCATTGCATGTCACCTAGTCTTTCTATATTCTGATAACGTAAACACTCGATCTACGTTTACCCGTTCCACTCCGTTCATTAATTTATAGACCTCTATCATATCTCCCTTCAGCCGTCTCTTTTCCAGGTTGAAGAGCCCTAATCCTTTTAGCCTCTCTTCATAGGGGTATCCTTCCAACCCCTTTACCCTTTATCATCGCTATATCCCGTGTTTGACAGACTCCATTTAATAGTGTACAAGCAGGTAGAAATATGATTTTATTTTTTTTAACTGTTTTTATACCACTTTATCATTTCAGTCAAAGTGGTTTACATTGTAACTTAAACTTGGTAAATTAGTACACTAAACAAGGATAGTGGTAACTTGGATTTTTCTGAGGTAATGGAGGGTTAACTGACTTACCAAAGGCCACAAGGAGTGCTAGTGGGAACTAAAACCAGGTGTCTTGGTTCCCAAGCCAGTGCTCTAACCATTAGGCTACTCCTCCACTTGAGGAGCCTGTCACTAAGACTTTGTATTCCACATGTGGATGCTGTCAATGGTGCAATCGGACGATAACTGGCTGTGACTGGGTTCATCCGAATGTCAACACTGTATATAAAGCTCAGCAGACTACCACGTGTGATTCTACTTTTGTCATTTACACTGTTATTTGCTTATGCCCAAAAATGTATGTTGGTTGGATCAAATAAGCTGCCAAATTGCATTTGATGAACATTTCAACAGATTAGACAACAATATAAAGCCTCTGAATTTACTTAGAGAGTTATCGCGTAAGTGACACTAGATTGGTGTGGAGGGGACAGAGAATGATCGCTGAATTATTGAGAGCAACATTGGATCTTTAAGTTAAATACCATGGCCCCACAAGGATTGAACAATGGATTAATTGGGTTTTGTTGATTCAATCTTCAGCAGATATGGCTGGGATTGCTTGTCTAAGATCATGTAATTGTTTTAAATTTGCACGGACACTGCTTTAAATAGCATTTGGAAATGAAATACTACTGTAGTTGAATGAAGATGTCCCTGAAACCGAGTGGACATGAGGGGCCCGATATTCGAAAGGTATTTACACGGTTTACGGCCCAGTAAATCTTGTAAATGCCGTAACCGAGAATATTCAATGGCACCTACACGGTTAGTGCCATTGAATATTCCTGACTATATACCCTACGTGCCACGATGCTATCAAGGTAGCATTGGGATGTGTTGGGGGTGTTCCAGGGCGGAGTGGAAGCAGGAAGTCTCAATAATCAGGTAGCGGCAATATTGGATCGCTACCCAGTTAGCCCTCCATGGCTAAAACTAGGTAAGCTTTTGGCTTGCCTAGTTCTAGCCGTGGCTGCTAACTGTGTAGCGGGGTCCAATATCATCGCTACCCGATTAGTCTCTGCGGCTGACTCCACATGGTGCCTAACCTGGAAATTTAATGCCGTCGCCATGGCACTGAATATCTGGGTTTAGAATCAGTGGACAGGGCTACGTGGTGATGCGGTGCACAGCCCGCCCAACAGAATATCGGACCCAGGATTTTTATGTTACTCAAAACATGACTTCATCTCTGGCTATGGATTGTGTTTGAATATGAACTGATGCAGGATTAATCATAATTTTGATAAATGGTTTCAAAAAATATAAGGCCTTGGACCTATGATGAAATGTAAGAGACAGTTAGCATGAGTCTTGTTAATGTAATATAGACCATGTGATTCCTTGTTGATGGTCCTTTTACTCCATGCACAATATCATGTTTAATATGACACAATGCAGCAACTGTGCACTCTATAGAAGACAGCTGCCTATAGGGTTCAAGAGTTATTTTCTTATATACTTTTATTGGAGATATATCCCTCAATTTAGCCTTTGCAAAATAGGCACAGTATGTGTACCTTCACAGCCAAGATGCTCTTTTAGATAAAATTACCCCCCTAGTTGTAACTGGAAGACAGAATAACTCAGTTTTATCAATTTGCTCATGAAAATTCATAAAATAGATAAAATTCCCTTAACTGAATGCTAAAATGGCTTTGTTTTTTTCCTCAGGCTCTTTAATGTCAATCATATGGAGGGTAACGTTATAACAGAGTGCTTAGTTTAAAGCTGCCAAAATGCACCCATTGTAATCTTGATTTATAGAGGACAATTTTGAAAGGGTAACAGAGTAACGTAGTAAATGATGGCAGATAAAGACCAGTATGGTCCATCTAGTCTGCCCAGTAAGATGGCAAGAGTAGGTGCACCTGCCGCTCTGTGCAGGCCACCCCTCCCCATGTCTTTGTTTTAGGGGTGAACCCATCGCTCCATGTAGGACACCCCTGTATGTTGAGAAATTAGTCAGTTAATTTTGATTTTATCCTGTTGCTGTAAAGGGATCCACTGTGTCTGTCCCATGCCATTAAATTACCTAGGTTGAAACTTGTCCTTCCCTTCATTGCCAAAAGTACACCACATACACAAAGAGGCAGGCTGGGCACAGAAATCAGGTAGGGGAGGTAAAGCATAGTTACTCACCTGTAACAGGTGATCTCCGGGAACAGCAGGAATCAATCTTCACATATGGGTGAACATTCATGCCTTTGGAAGCACTCCAATGTGCCTACGTGCCTGCCTTCCTAACTCCTCTCCTCGGTTGAGTTTATAGCTGAGAAGAAAACAAAAGGACCCTGTACTCCTAGGGGAGGAGGGTGGGTTGTGAAGACTGATTTCTGCTCTTTCCAGAGATTACCTGTTACAGGTGAGTAACTACGCTATCTCCAGGAACAAGCAGGAATGCAGTCTTCACATATGGGACTCACTAGATCCCAAGTACCAGACTGATATTGGGAGGAAGAGTAGTGTGATCCCTAAGGCAAATATGTGTAGCCGATGAGTCTGGAAGAGTTGTGGGCCAATGCACTTGATTCCAGAAGGCGATATTCCCCCAAGAATAGTCTGGTATCTTGCAGAATATTCAGGAACGGAGGGTAGAAGTTGAGTCTAAGCCCCAAAGAGGTGCTTGGCCAAAGACAGCATCCCAACGAGAGTCTCAGTCCAGACAATAGTGTGCAGCAAAAGTGTCAATGGAGGACCAGGTAGCTGTCCGGCAGATGTCCTCAATGACTATTGAACGGAGATTAGCTACGGATGTTGCCATAGCCCACACATTAGGAGTCCTGCTTGTGCATAAGCAAAAGAGATGCAATCTGCTAGTCATCTAGATAGCATAGTTACTCACCTGTAATAGGTGTTCTCCAGGGACAGCAGGAATCAGTCCTCACATATGGGTGACGTCGGCATCGACGGAGCCCACGTGGAGCATTTTTCCAGCTTTCAAAGAAAGCCTTTGGGAATGCCACCACGCATGTGTCGTCCCCTTCCCGCCCAAGGGTGCCATCTTGATCAGTCAGATGACATAGCTCAGGCAAAGGCAAAATATGCCAAGAAAAGTGGGCAACTCCAAGGGGAGGTGGGAGGGTTGTGAGGACTGATTCCTGCTGTCCCTGGCGAACACCTGCTACAGGTGAGTAATTACACTTTCTCCAGGAACAAGCAGGAAGTCAGTCCTCACATATGCTAATCCCCAGTTAAGGCTACTGAGGACCTGCATGAAAAAAGCCACGCGAGCTGTGAGCAGAAAACGGTAGCTGAAGACAGCCCGAGGATCCCGAGTCCCTGGAAGACCACACTCCCGGTGCCCACAGAAGGGTCAGAGGGCCGAAGTTACCTAAACCCCGAACAGGTTACGGAGTACGGCCTGGCCGAAGGCACTGTCCCAACGGAATTCCATCTCCAGGCAGTAATGCGTCGTGAAGGTGTTAGCCGAGGACCACATTGTGGCTCGACAGATGTCCACCAGAGGCTCGTAGTGCAGATATGCCACCAACCCTGCCCTCGCATGGACACCATATGCCGTGACTCAGCAGTCCAGCAGTAGCCCAGCCTGAGCCTGGGCGAATGCAATGCAGTCCGCCACCCAGAGGGAAAGGGTCCACTTGGTGACCGAGAGCCCCAAACAGGCAGGGAAGTAGGAGACGAAGAGCTGCTCGGACCTGTGGTGAGTCTGCATGCACTGCAGGTAGAAGAAAGCCCTCCTACAATCGAGGTTGTGGAGGACCACCGGCGCCCGGTCAGCATGAGGCTTCAGGAAGAAGGACGGCAGCACTATCTTCTGGTTGAGGTGAAAATCGGAGACCACCTTCGGAAGAAACTTGAGGTGCGTTCGGAGAACCACCCGATTACCGTAGAACCTCGTGTAGGGAGCGTCGGCCATCAGGGCCTGGAGCTCACTGACCCTTCGGGCCGAGGTGAGGGATACCAGGAAAACCATCTTCCAAGAAAAGTGCCGAAGCGAGCAGGATGCCATCAGCTCGAAAGGCAGCTGTGTAAGTCGCTTAAGGACGGCATTGAGATCCCACCACCAGAGGTGGTCGGATGGGAGATCTGGAAAGGAGCAACCTGCGTTTGAAGCAGCAAACCAACGGCTGGCCCGAGAGGGGTCCGCCCTTGAGTGGATTGTTGTTGGCTGAGATCGCGCTCAGGTGGACCCTGACCGAGTTGGACTTCAGGCCCGCCTGCAAGAGGTGGAGCAGGTACTGCAGTACCAGATGGGTGGGGCAAGAAGGGACCCAGGATATCAATGCATGAACCAATACAAGCATTGTGGAATCTGTGTCCCTTGGGGAAACTGCTAGGTACATATGACCTAGATTGGCCACTGTTGGAAACAGAATACTGGGCTTGATGGACCTTGGTCTGACCCAGTATGGCATATCTTATGTTCTTATGTTCTAAGAGAACGGGTCGACCTGTACCTCCGAGCACCATACCGAGAACCAACGCCACTTAAAGGCGTAGGCCCTCCAAGTCGAGTCCTTGCGCAAGGCCAGCAATATGTCCTTGATCTCCACCGGGAGACGAAGAGGGGCTAGCATGACCCACTCAGCTGCTAAGCCATGAGGGATAGAGACCTCAGGTTTGGATGAAGCAGGAGACCCTCATCCTGTGTCAGCAAGCCCGGCGTGCTGCCGAGGGGAACCGAAGGCTCTGACAAGACGTTAAGCAGCAGCAGGAATCAGGGTTGCAGAGGCCAACACGGGGCCACAAAAATCACTGAGGGCCCCTCCCACTGAATCTTGAGAAGGGCCCGCGCTATGAGTGCGGTTAGAGGGAACGTGTACAGGACGTCATGCGTCCATGGCAGCAGGAAGGCATCAGAGGCTTCCCAGCCCGGGCTGCAGAACCACGGGAGCTGCAAATTCATGGGGCAGGTGAACAGGTCCAGGATCGGAGTCCCCCAGCGCTGGAACATAAGAACATAAGATATGCCATACTGGGTCAGACCAAGGTCCATCAAGCCCAGTATTCTGTTTCCAACAGTGGCCAATCTAGGTCATATGTACCTAGCCGTTTCCCCAAGAGACACAAGTTCCACAATGCTTGTACTGGGTCAAGCATTGATATCTTCGGTCACTTCTTAATAATGGTTTATGGACCTTTCCTCCAGGAACTTGTCCAAACCTTTTTTAAACCCAGCTACACTAACAGCCTTTACTACATCCTCCGGTAACAAATTCCAGAGTTTGATTACACGTTGAGTGAAAAAATATTTTCTTTTATTAGTCTTAAATAGTTTACCCTGTAGCTTCATTGCATGTCCCCTAGTCTTTCTATATTCTGATAACGTAAAC
This sequence comes from Ichthyophis bannanicus, assembly GCA_033557465.1. Lineage (NCBI taxonomy): Eukaryota > Metazoa > Chordata > Amphibia > Gymnophiona > Ichthyophiidae > Ichthyophis > Ichthyophis bannanicus. The sequence continues at coordinate 75,390,056 of CM066040.1, forward strand.
AATCGATCTACGTTTACCCGTTCCACTCCGTTCATTAATTTATAGACTTCTATCATATCTCCCCTCAGCCGTCTCTTTTCCAGGTTAAAGAGCCCTAACCTTTTTAGCCTTTCTTCATAGGAGTATCCTTCCATCCCCTTTACCATTTTGGTGGCTCTTCTCTGTACCTTTTCTAAAATCGCTATATCCTTTTTAAGATACGGCGACCAGAATTGCACACAATATTCAAGGTGCGGTCTCACCATGGAACGATATAGAGGCATTATAATATCTTTTGTTTTATTTTCCATTCCTTTCCTTATCATACCTAACATTCTATTTGCTCTCTTGGCCGCCGCTGCACACTGGGCCGAGGGTTTTAACATGGTATCCACAATGACGCCTAAATCTTTTTCCTGGGTGGTGGTTCCTAATGTGGAACCTTGCATCGTATAACCATAGTTTGGGTTGTTCTTCCCTAGGTGCATAACCTTGCACTTGTCCACATTAAATTTCATCTGCCATTTTGATGCCCAGTCTTCCAATTTATCAAGATCCTCTTGCAATTTTTCACAATCCTCTTGGGTTTTAACAACTTTAAATAGTTTTGTGTCATCTGCAAATTTGATAACCTCACTCGTTATTCCACTTTCCAGGTCATTTATGAATATGTCAAAAAGCAGCGGACCCAGCACAGATCCCTGGGGTACACCACTATTCACCTTTCTCCATTGGGAAAATTGGCCATTTAGCCCTACCCTCTGCTTTCTATCTTTTAACCAGTTCCTGATCCACAATAATACACTGCCTCCTATCCCATGACTCTTTAGTTTCGCCAAAAGTCTCTGATGAGGGACCTTGTCAAAGGCTTTCTGAAAGTCCAGATACACAATATCAACCGACTCACCTTTGTCCACCTGTTTATTCACTCCTTCAAAAAAACATAACAGATTAGTAAGACAAGATCTTCCTTGTCTAAAGCCATGTTGGCTGTCTCCCATTAGGTTGTGACTATCTACATGCTGAGTAATTTTATTCTTTATGATGGTTTCTACCATTTTTCCCGGTACTGACGTTAGGCTCACCGGTCTGTAGTTTCCCGGATCACCCCTGGAACCCTTTTTAAAAATTGGTGTTACATTGGCGATCCTCCAATCTTCAGGTATTAGAGATGATTTTAATGATAGTTCACAGATTACTGATAGCAGTTCTGCAATCTCATATTTCAGTTCTTTCAACACCCTTGGATGTATACCATCCGGCCCAGGTGATTTGCTACTCTTCAGTTTATCTAATAGTTGTAAGACATCTTCCCGATGTATCGATATTTCCTTCAATTCTTCCGCACCTATAAATACCACTTCAGTCATGGGTAACATCCCTACATCTTCCTCAGTAAAGACCGAAGCAAAGAATTCATTCAGTCTCTCCGCTATCGCCTTGTCGCCTCTTAGTGCTCCTTTAACCCCTTTATCATCTAATGGACCAACTGACTCTCTCACAGGTTTTTTGCTACGAATGTACTTGAAAAGGTCTTTATTTCGCGTTTTTGCTTCCGCAGCAAGATTCTTCTCAAATTCTCTCTTTGCCTGCCTTATCAATGCCTTGCATTTGACTTGCCAGTGCTTGTGCTGTTTCCAGGTTTCGTCGTTTGGCTCTTTTTTCCATTTCCTGAAAGATGCTTTTTTGGCAACAACAGCCTCTCTGACCTCACCTTTAAACCATGCTGGCAGTTTTTTGGACTTCCTTCCACTTTTCTTAAAGAGTGGAGTACAGCTGGTCTGGGCTTCCAAGATAGTATTTTTCAACAACACCCAAGCTTGATGTACGTCTTTAACCTTCGCAACTGCTCCTTTTAGTTTTTTCTTAACTGTTTTCCTCATTTTATCATAGTCTCCCTTTCGAAAGTTAAAAGGTAGTACTGTGGATTTCCTTACTATCCCTCCTCCACTAATTAAATCAAAGGCCATCATGCTATGATCACTATTGCCAAGTGGCCCCAACACCCTTATCTCTTGCACTAGATCTGGTGTTCCACTAAGGACTAGGTCTATTATGGCTTCCCCTCTGGTCGGTTCATGAACCAGCTGCTCCAAGAAGCAGTCATTTATTTCATCTAGGAACTTTATCTCCCTAGCATGTCCTGACGTGACACTGACCCAGTCGATACCGGGGTAATTGAAATCACCCATTATTATTACTGTGCTGTAACTTTTGTTAGCTTCCTTGATTTCTTTGAGCATTTCATCATCCATTTGGTCATTCTGGCCAGGTGCTCGACAGTACACCCCCACTGCCATCACCTTCCCCCTTTTATATGGAATTTCAATCCATATAGATTCTACAGCAGATTTTGTTTCCTGCAAAACTTTAATCCTTTCTGAGTCAATACCCTCTCTAACATAGAGCGCAACCCCTCCACCTATTTGATCAGCTCTATCATTACGATATAGTTTGTACCCAGGTATCACAGTGTCCCACTGGTTGTCCTCCTTCCACCATGTCTCTGATATTCCAATCATACCTAACCTTTCATTTAGTGCTATATATTCTAACTCTCCCATCTTATTCTTTAGACTTCTAGCATTTGCATACAAGCATTTTAGAGAATGTATTTTATTCATGTTAATTTGGCTATTGTTAGACATGGGTAAATTGGGATCTTTAAGCTCTGTCTGCTCCATACTTGAGGGAATTTGGGCTACTTTACTCTTTTGTGGAACCTTTCTTCTTTTGGTAGTATCCTTCAAGGATACATTCTTCCGAACCATCCGCTCTTGGGCGACTGTCGGCTTTCCCCTAATATCTAGTTTAAAAGCTGCTCTATCTCCTTTTTAAAGGTTAATGCCACTGCGCTGTCTGCAGGCAGAGACACCACTCATGTGGCTGGAGGATCCAACTCAGTCTGTCCGCCTGGACGTTGTCCTGACCCGGGAGATAAGTAGCCCGCAGAAGTATTCCTTGGCGGATCGCAAAGGACCACAGGGCTACTACCTTCCAGCAGAGGCTGAAAGAGCTCGTGCCCACCTGCTTGTTTATATAGAACATTGCCACCCGGTTGTCTGTCTGGACAAGCACCATCCGATGATGAACGCGATGCCTGAATGCCTGGAGGGCAAGGAAGTTGATCGGTAGCCGGGACTCCTCGAGGGACCATGTCCCTTGCATGCGGAGCTCGCCGCAATGTGCTCTCCAGCCCGCTAGAGAGGCATCCATGGTCAAGACCATGTTGTGCTGAGGAGCCTGGAACGGGATGCCTCGGAGCAGATTCTGGTTCTTCCGCCACCAGTCGAGGGACTCGGCCAGCTGGGGAGTGACCGAGATGGCCTGATGCCTGAGACCACTGAGTACGAAGGCACCATTGCAATGATATGGCTGAGAAGACAGAGCATCGCTCGAGCCAAAACTGCATCATGGCGCTGAACCGTGGAGGCCAGAGCGATGAAGCGGTCTGCCCCGTCCTGAGGAAGGAAGGTAGGTCATCGTTCGCCGAGTGTCAAGGCGCATGCCAATGAACTCCAAGGACTGGAATGGAGTGAGGTGAGACTTTGAATAATTCACCACAAAGCCGAGGTGCTCGAAGAGATGGACGGTGTGGGCTGCAGCCCGTCGTGCTTCGTTGGCTGTCTCCCCCGTAATGAGCCAGTCATCTAGATTAGGGTAGATGCAGGTGCCCTGTAACCGAAGGTGGGCTGCAGCCACCGCAAGGCACTTAGTGAATACTCACGGGGCGAACACAAGGCCGAAGGGAAGTACCCTGTATTGGTTCCCTTGTACTCTGAAGCACAAGTACTTTCTGTGCTTCGAGTGGACCAGGATGTGTGCATACGCATCCCGAAGGTCCAAGGAGCATTGCCAGTTGCCCCGCTGAAGGAAGGGCGGCAAGGTGCCAAGGAAGAGCATTTTGAACCTCTCCCACATCAGGTACTTGTTGAGATTTCTTAAACTGAGGATGGGCCGGAAGCCGCCCGTCCACTTTGGCACGAGAGAGTAGCAGGAGTAGAAGCTGCGACCCCTGAGGTGCGGAGGGACTACTTCCACTGTCCGTTCCTCAAGGAGGCTGGCAAGCTCCCGTGTTAAGAAGACATAGCGTACGGGGAGCCGAGGGGGCTCTGCGGGGCAGAAGCGTGGAGGAAGCCGGTCCAAGTGAAGGAGATAACCTTCTCAGATGACCTGGAGAACCCAAGTGTCAGAGGTTACAGACTCCCATCGGGGAGCAGAGTGGACCAGATGCCCTCCCACCGGTAGCCGAGTCACCAGAGGGCAAGTGGCTATGCATCTGGTGTCAAAAGCCAGGAGCTGACTGGGCCAGCGCTGGGGTTTGGCTTTTGGGGCCCTCTGGCTTACGCAGGCCTTGGTGGCCGCTGTTGATCTGCCCGCTCCGAGGCGAAGCCTGCGCTGGAGGGTAAGGTGGGTAGCCCCGATAGGGGAGACCCTTCCTCTGGAAGAAAGGCTTTTTGTCCTGCTGCTTCTTCCGTGGGAGGGAAGAGGTCTTCTGGGAGAGACGGGTGCGGGTTACATACTCCGTCATAATCTCCACTGCTTTGTCCTCCATCAGTTTGCCGAACAACTGTTCACCCAGGCAGAGTACATCAAGCAGCTTTTCCTGGACCCATTGTTCGAGGTCCAAGGACTGGAGCCAGGACTGGCGCCTGGCCTCAATACCTGCAGCTGCTAACCAAGCAGAGGATTCAAAGCTGTCATATGCAGCGCAAGATAGGTACTTCGAACAGTCCCCCACTGATTTCAGGAGAGACTGAAAGCAGCAGAGGTAATTGCCATTGAGGCCTGTCTGAAAACCCCCGAGTTAGCTTTGTGAGGTCGTGAAGAAACATGCTTATATACAGCTGGTAAGCCTGGATGCGGCAAGCCAGCATGGAGCCTTGGTAGGCCTTTCGCCCGAGGGCATCAAGAGTGCGAGACTCCCTACCCGGCGGGACCAAGGAGTGAGTTTTTGGGCTCTTCTTCTTTCGCATGGCAGATTCCACTACCATTGAGGTATGGGGGAGCTGGACTTTCTGGAACCAAGGGCCCCGCTGGATCTTGGAACATGGTGTCCAGGCGCTTGTTGACAATGGGAATAGACGCAGGCATCTCCCACATGTGGAGGAGCAGCTGGATCAGAATAGGTGAGACTGGAACCATGAGGGATTCTCTCGGCAGAGCCTCGTTTTGTAATATATCGAGTTTCTCCACACGAGGCTCCTCCTCAGATTGCATGGAGAGTGCCAGGGCTCGAGCCATGTCTCACACAAACTCCAGAAAAGAGGTATCCTCGGGAGGCGACCGCCGCTTCTGAGTGGGTGGGGAGGGGATCGGAGGGGAGGTCTCAATGAGCCCAGGATTCAGGGGAAGTATCCCTGTCAGACTCCCAGTCTGAAATCTCAGAGGGGGACTCAGAACTAGGTTGCTGAAGCAAAACCCGTGGCGCGTGCTGGACTCTCATGGCTGAAGCCCCTCTGGAGCCCGAGGCGCTGGCTCGAGATGATCTCGCACCTGAGGACCAGGATGGAGATCGAGACCTCTGCCGGGAGTCCTCATGAGGCCTTTGGCTCTCGGGGGATGTCGCAGCAGTCTGGGGAGCCAAGACAGGCGTTGCCCTTGAGAACTCAGGGTGCATGTCAATGGGGCCTGGCACCAGTGCCTGCTGGGCAGCAAGGAAGGTAGAAATGCTGCGCTCCAGTGCCAGCATTTGAGCCTCCCACTCAGGGGTAGGGCCCTGCGACGCCGACACTGGGGTAACCGGGCTGGGTGTCAAAGAGGAGAGGGTGTCCTCGCCAGCAAGACCATCAGGAGACTGGGCGCCATCACCAGAGGCCTCCATATCTGTACCGAGTACCTTTTGGGGTCGCTCGTCAGACTCCAGGGATATGAAGAAAAAAAGAAAAAGAAAAAAAAACAAAGTCCCAAGGTCCGCAGCCAAAACAGGGACACTGGGATGGCAGGAAGAGGATCAGGAAACCGGAATAGGAGAAAAAAACTAAAACTTTTTCCGAGGTACAGAAACATGTATCTGAAAGGCTCCGCGTAAAAAAGGGAGACTGATCAAGATGGCACCCTTGGACAGGAAGAGGACCACGCATGCGTGGTGGCATTCCCAAAGGCTTTCTTTGAAAGCTGGGGAAATGCTCCACGCAGGCTCCGTCAGTGCCGACGTCACCCATATGTGAGGACTGACTTCCTGCTTGGTCCTGGAGAAGGAATATGTTTCGTCACCGGTTAACCCAGGTGACTAAGATCAAAGGAGATGAGTAATTGAGAGGATCTTCTGTGATCTTTAGTTCTATCCAAGTAGTAAGCTAGTACTCACTTGCAGTCTAAGGTGTGTTGCGTTGCTTCAGCCCGAGATGCATGTGGTCTAGTGAAGAAAATCAGGAGGATTACTGACTGGTTTAGATGGAAGGAGTAAACTACCTTTGGAAGGAAATGTGGATGGGTATGCAGAACCACCTTGTCATGGTGAAACTGGGTATAGAGTGGATCCACTACCAAAGCTGCAGCTCGCTGATGCAGTGAGCTGAAGTGAGGGCAATGAGGAAGATGACCTTCCAAGATAGAAACTTTAGTGAAGTGATGGCTAAAGGTTCAAAAGGAGGCTTTAGAAGTTGAGCAAGAAGCACATTGAGATCCCAGGCCACCGGAGGTGGCTTAATGGGTGGCTTGAACAGCAGGAGACCCCGCCTAAAGCATGACACTAAGGGGTGTGAAGTGATAGGATGTCCATCCACTGGTTTGTGAAAGGTCACAATAGCACTAAGGTGAACTCTCACTGAGTTAGTTTTAAGACCTGCTAGGGATAAGTGGAGGAGATATTGTAGAGACAACTCCACCGAGCAGGAAAATAGGTCCAGGTCTTTTGGGGAGCACCAAAGGGCAAACCTATGCCATTTAAATGCATAAGATTGCCTGGTGGAATCTTTACATGATGCAAGGAGGACATCTTTGACTGCTTGTGGTAGGTCAAGGTCAGTGAGCACTAGCCTTTCAGCACCCATGCTGTCAGGCATACAGAGTGGAGGTTGGGATGGAGGACCGTCCTGTTGTCCTGAGAGAGGAAGTTGGGCGCACATCCCAGGTTGAGTGGCTGAGTCTGCGCCAGGCAAAGAAGCAGAGGAAACCATGGTTAATGGGCCAAAAGGGAGCTATGAGAATCATTGAGCCTTTGTCAGCCAGTGTCTTGGGTATCAAGGGGATGGAAGGGGATGCGTAAAGCAGTCCCTGTCCCCAATGGAGAAAGGCCAGCATCCAAGGGCCTGCCGGTGTAGCGATGGAACACTGGAGCAGAAGAGCAGAAGCTACGTGTTTTGTGAAGCAAAAAGATCTATGAGTGGGGTTCCCCACATTTGAAAGATCTGAGCAGTCATTTCCTGATGTAAGATCCATTTGTGTGGACGAAGGATATGGCTTAGCCTGTCCGCTAGGACATTTGTACCCAGTAGATACACCACTCTGAGGTGGATGTGATGAGAGATGGCTAATGACCACAGGTGAATTGCCTATTCGCAGAAGGGACGGGACCCCGTTTCCCCCTGTTTGTTTACAAAGAAAATGTCTGTTCAGACTACAACAGGTTGCCCTGAGAGTTGGGGTTAAAAAACCCGAAGAGCATTCAACAGTGCCCGTAGTTCTAGCAGATTGATCTGCAGGGCAGATTCCTGTTGTGTCCACAGTCTCTGTGTGGTCAGGTCGTTTAGATGCGCCCCCAACCAGGCTTGAAAGCATTCGTCGTCAGGGTGCATCGAGGTGGAGGCATCTGAAAAGGTAATCCAACGAGTAGATTTTGTGGGATACACCACCACTGAAGGGACTTGATCAGTTGAGGGGGGATGTGGATCTAGTCTCTGAGATGACCCTTCACTTGCATCCACTGAGAAGACAGAATCCACTGCGCTTGTTGCATGTGTAGTCAAGCGTAGGGAACTATATGTACCGTGTAGGCCATGTGTCCCAAAAGCTGTAGCATCTCTCGAGCTGTTACCTGGTTTTGATGTTGTACTGATTTTGCCAGCTCAATCTGGTGGGCTCAGCGATTCTGTGGGAGGAAAACTCGGGCCTGATGAGTGTCTAAGAGCGCTCCAATAAACTCCGTTCGTTGGATTGGAGCAAGGTTGAACTTTGGGAAGTTTATGACGAATCCTAGGTGTTGGAGCACCGTGATGGTGCAATGAAGGGAGAAGGTTACCTCTTGAGGGGATTCTCCCCTGATCATCCAATAGTCTAAGTAAGGAAAGACGAATATCCCCATGGTGCATAGCTAGACAGCGACAACTGCCATGCATTTTGTGAAGACCCTTGTGGCAGAGGCTAGACCAAAGGGGAGAACTAGGTATTGATAATGGTTTCCTTGAAACACGATGCGCAGATATTGTCTGTGCAAGGGGTGTATCAGTAGATGCGTGTACACCTCTTTTAGGTCTAGAGAACAGAGCCAATCGTGGCTCTGGAGGTATGGTAGAAGGGTTCCTAGAGAAATCATTTTGAATTTTTCTTAAGCCAAGTACTGTTTAGATTTCTGAGATTCAAGATGGGCCTGAAGCCTCCTGTTTTCTTTGGAATGAGAAAGTATGGAGAGCAGAAACCCAACCTTTCTTGAGAGGAAGGAACTCATTCTATGGCACCCTGGGACAACAAGGTGGTCACCTCTTCTCTTAAGAGAGTGCTTTGAAGGGGTTGTTTGGGATATTCTCCTGTAAAGCAGGTGAGTGGTAAGGTTTCAAAGGGAAGCTGATAACCCACTTGGACTATCTGGAGTGTCCACTGATCTGAGGTTATGAGGTGCCACCTGTGAGCATAATGAAAATGTCTGCCTGATATGTGGAGGGGCTGGGGGCCCTCCAGAGGAAGATTGGTTATGTTCTCTAGGAAGGAGTCAAAAACCAGGTGCAGGCAGTGCCTGTGCAGCTGGTAGAGGCTTAGGAGACTTGGGTTTCTTAAACTGGCGAGGACTCTGCTGAGATTGATAGGCAGCAGAAGGTGGGTAAGAAGGATATCATCTCTTCTTTTTAGAATAAAAAAGATTTCCTGGGAAGAGCCTTCCTTTAGAATGGGGCAGCTGTCTTCCTGGAAAGGCATTTCAGAATGAGATTACCTGTCTCAAGCTCTCCTGTTTTTTCCCGCCGATCTTTGCCAAAAAGGTTTTCTCCCATACATGGGATATTGGGCAGTTTATCCTGGATCCATTGCTTGAAATCTGATGCCTGTAACCAGGTCATTCTGCGAGCCCCAATGAAGACTGCTGAAGCTCTGCTGGTGGATTCAAAAGGATCGAACGATGCCCTGGTTAGAAACTTAGAAGTGTTCTGACCTTGCTTGATGTGGATCTGGAATGCACCCCACTTATCCTCAGGAAGCAGGGGGGGGGGGGGGTGAAAGTCTCCAGATCCCTGGTGACATCCTTTAGAAATACGCCCATTTATAGCATATAAGAGTTGATTCTGGAGGCCAACATGCATGCTTAGAAACACCGATGCCCAAAGGCATCGAGTGTCCTGGAGTCTCTGCCTGGAGGCATGGATGAAGGGATCTTTGAGCTTTTTATTTGGTGCACTGCCAATTCAACTACCATTGAGTGGTGGGAAAGCTGTGGTGTTTGGAAGCCTGGCACTCTGGTACTCGGTACATGGTATCGAGCCTCTTGCTAACATGTGGAACCATAAGTAGGGCCTCCCAGATGTGGAGCATAAGATCCTGCAGGATACGATGCACCAGCAAGGTAGCCGCCTCCTTGGGCATTGGAGGGTATTGGAGAATCTCCAATTCCTCAGCCCTTGGTTCCTTTTCGGAGGCTACAGTGATGGAGAGCCCTGTTGCCATGTCACATATGAAATCCTGAAAGTACATACCATCTGGCAGGGACTGATGCCATTCCTGAGGTGGCGATGTCAGGATGTTCTCGGGAGTCAAGTGAGCCCTTATCAGATTCTGAAGAACCTGAATTCGAATCCGGTAAGAATTCAAAGTATCAGGCTGATATGTCTGGTTGTAGGCTCGGTGCCGAAGCCTGTATTCCTGAAGCTCTCTGTATTATTGGCTGCCAAGTTCCTCTCAAGAGCCAGCATGCGCTGGTCTAGGGAGTTGGCAGATGTCTAGGAGGAATCACGTACGGGGCTCTGAGCCAACGTCCCAGAAGATGGAACTGGTAGCTCTCCGGAGGTCGATGCCTCAGGAGCATCCCGGAGCCCTACGTGTTTTGGAGGACAGATCCTCCCACTGGGGTTGCTTGGCTGCATCGGAAGCACTTTTAGGGAGTCGCAATGCTTACGTTGGGACTTCTCTCTGGCACTGGAATCGGTCTTCAATGCCAAAGATTTTGAAATGACCACAGACTGACTTACTTCTGTGTTTAGATTTTGTAGAAGGCTGAGAGCCAAGAGAAGAAGCCGATGCCCTCAATGAAGTGGAAGTCACTGAAACAGAGTCTGAGGTGAACAACGATCCAAATTGTCTGGCTCGATTTTTGAGGTCTCTTTTAGTCATTTGTTGGCACATAGGACAAGAAGTGAGTTCATGCTCAGGACCCAAACATTTTAAACATCAGTCATGTTTGTCAGTGGCCGAAATGATACTGGCACACTTGGTACATTTTTTAAAACCACTGACTGGCTTTTCTATGCCTGAAAAAGTGCATCTTCGAGGTTGAAGACCAGTCTAAGGAGACCTAGAGGCCTAGGCTAGTGGTGAGAACCACGTGGAAATGAAGAGAAAAGAAAAGTTAAAATTAAAAATATCGGGACTGGTATTGAATTAGACAGAACTGGCGTTGATGGGAAGTCAGAAGCACTAAGTACCCTGAAAGGCACAGAAAAGAGAAGTTTTTCGGCGGATGCAGGATGATGTGTCCTGCTAGCTCCATGGAAAACGAAGAACTGAGGAGAGGAGTTGGGAAGGTAGATGCGCAGGCACAGTGGAGTGCTCCCAAAGGCTTTCCAATTGGACGCTGGGGTGCGTTCCTGCGCAGGCTCTGTCGGTGACGTTCACCCATATGTGAAGACTGCATTCAAGGAATTCATTTTGAAATCCCCATACTTTTGTACCTATGATCCCAGCCAACACCAAATTTTCAAAGCAAAACTCTCCAAAGAGATCCCCTTGCAGTTACTGTAAGTTCCCCATGAAGTTTGAATACTGTCTCTATAAAAGCCAGATAAAAGTGTTTTTGATGTTTCTGCTGAAATAGATTTACAGATATTTCTTTACGATGACAGATTAAAGTTGTTCGCTCATTCATAAAGCTACAGTAGTTCCCAATGATTGAATCCTTAAACTTGCCACGCTTAAATTAAATGACTTCTTACACCAGTGATATAGCATCCTGCATCAAGAACATCATATAATCTTCTACACCAATAAACCTATTGGGTCCAGTATATTATATATAGGGCCCAAGACCTTCTGCAATATCACAGATGCAGAAGGGCCAAAATCAGCCCCAGCTATCAGAATCTGCTGGTTCTCATGGAGGTGCCTGGGCCCAGCCAAATCAGGCTGAGAATGTGAAGGATTGCTGTCACATTTCATACCTCTGGGATATGAAATTTGGTTTTGAAGTTCAAAACAATTTTGAGCTGGAAGAGCATAAAGCATGCTAAAACATGTTTTGGGCGCAAAATATTTTCATATTTTTTGCCACAACTATCTTGAAAACTAAGGGCAACCATTATCCAGATATTTCCTGTAGGTGTCACTACCCACAAACATTCAGTGGCACTACAGACTGCCTTGGCACTATCCAGAAAGTGGCAGGGTGGTACATTGGCAGAGCATGGGTGGATCAGGAAGTTATTCTGAAAGAAGCGATATTCAGATATCTGGATAATGGTCAAAATATCACTACTTGCAGCTCTATATGGGTATTCAGTCTATCTGCAATCCAGATAGCAGCACTCAATATCCAGATTATCTTTAAAAACCACGGCCAACGTAACAAGCACAAAGTTCAAATAGCAACTTGAGACATGCCAATTTTTACAAAAATCTTGTTTTTCTGGGCAAAACTGTAAGTAAAAGACGAAAGCAGACACTAATGCTCAACAACAAAAGTTCTGTATACTTTACTGATACCACAGAAAGCTTCAGTGGCAGATTCAGAATGTGAAATGAGGCCTAACAGTGGCCATAATCCTTGCCTAAGGGAGAAAAACCAGCAAGGATAAAACTGGAGTTCAAAAGCTGACGCACAAGAAAATAAAAGCGATTTGTCCAAAATCACACAGAATATTAATAGCAGAGCTAAATCAGAACAGAGGCATATGAAACTAAGGTGGCTTGCTCTAGGGCCCACAATCAAACAAGCTGACCTCCAATGCCAGGACTTCCCTCGACCTGGCTTTTGCTGCTCTAAACTCTAAGCCATGCATATGTAGCACATAATTTTATAACGTATTTTTCAAGCCTCTTATAAAATTACCCTGCAACTACAAGTACATGCTATGACAAGAACTTGTGTACTTGTACACAACTCAGGTGTAAGCATATTTGGGGACTGGTTTTGGACGGCACGCAGACAGAGTACAATTTATACATTACAAGCGTACATTTAATCCTGCTCTTCAGCTGCTATAAATGTACGTGGGCTCGTTGCAGCCATGATTTTGATAAGATTTGTGCTAGACACAACGCCACCATATGCCTTTATAAAACATCATCAAGCTGTCTATTTGGCCTCCCCACCTAGACAGCCATTTACAATATGATTTTCCATATGATGTACTTAAATGTAAGTGATTACAGTGATATCTGCAAATAGCATAGTGGGGGGGGGGGGGTGGTATTAAACTTACCGATATGTTAGTATCCTTGTTAAGAATGACTTGCAGGAGATGAGGGGGGAGAATTGGAGGAGATTTGAAGTGTTCTTCTAGTCTAAAAGCAGACATTTCCTGGCCATAAAACCCTGGCGGAGAGCTGGACAAGTCTGAGGCAAAAAAGCAAAAACAAGACTGTATTGAAAACGAGACAGAAACCACAACTTGATAAAGATTAGACTAGAGAAATTTAACACCTAGTTATGCTTATTGTTTTCCGTAGATTTTAATCATATGGGGGGCTGACATTCAACGGCAGTCAGCCTGGGTAAAGTGACTGGCCGTCGCCATTTTAAATTAGACCTGGATATTCAGTGCCGGGGTTATAGTCAACCACTGGCATTGAATATCTGGTATGGCTGGATAGCATTTTAGCTGACCCGGCCAGTGGCTGAATATTGCCGCTGCCCGGTTAAGTGGAGCGCCACGGAACACCCCGATGCCACACGGTTAGCACTGGGGCATGCAGCAGCGTTATGAGGGGACATTCAACGTCACAGTACAGCTATGTGCTGCTGAATATCTCGCGCATGGGATTAATGCGGTTAGCGGCTCTGCTAACTGTGTTAATCTTTTTGTATATGTCCCCCATGAAGGATAAGGACAAAAGAGACCATTTTGTATTTTCATCAATAACTTATTTTTGCCTTAACAGCACTTACAGTATTTCTCTTATCCACCCTCCCCCTCCTCAGCCAATTCAACATAAAACTAGAAGCCAATAGGTAAAGTCTTGTCCCCCCAACCCCAGAAAGAAATATCCACGTTTATGGACACTTCCTCATCATTTACAAAAATATGCCTTTTTGCTCATCCCTAACAGATATTCAATAAAAGTTCCTGTCAAGCACAAGAATGTAGCTTAATTATTCAAAATAGAAAGACTGCTGGCCAAACTACGAGTGGGCTGAAAGTGAGCATCAGTAGGCCTGAAATCTTTCATCCTTTTATAAAGAAGTCTATTGGATTTTAGCTTCCATTTTTAACAGACCAAGACCAACAGCAGAAACACACAACATATGAATCAGAGCCAAATACCACACAATGGGTAACATGGGACAAGCAGCGAGGATCCCTGAAAGAAAGAAAAGGACTGAAGTGTTCTTTATCCGTTCACATTTTCTATCGCAGCGGGCTTCTTCTAAAGATATGATGCAGACCGATATCGAGCAAACCACTTCTTGCCAAAATAATAGAAAAAGAGGTACAAAGACAAATTCAAGACCACGTTGACATTTCACCACTAGACCCATGCCAACCCGGTTTTAGAGAACAACATGGCGTGGAAACCCTCCTCACCACACTTATCAATAATATAACCACTGGAATTGATAACATCCGGCAGGGATTTCTCCTTATTTTCCTTGACATAGCAGCTGCTTTCGACTCAGTATGTCATGAACTACTTCTGGTGCGCCTCATAGAGAAGGGTATTTCGGAGACAGCGATAGTCTGGTGCGAATCATACCTCACAAACAGATGGCAACATGTACGTTCAGGTGCCGCAACTTCTAAACCTTTCCACCAGAAGCAAAGAGTCCTGCAGGGATCCTCCCTCTCCGCCCTGATGTTTAATATCTACATGCAGCCTATCTGTAACCTCATTCGCTCTTTTGGGGTAAACTGCCTGATATACGCGGACGACGTCCTACTTTACATGCCCTTCTGAACAGAAAACCCAGATCTTTCACCACTTACAAAATGCTTTGATGCAGTATCCAATTGGCTCCAATCCCAAAACCTTAGAATTCAGCACAAGAAAACTGAGGTGCTGTTCATCACGAGGAATTTAAATTTTATCACACCAACACATATAAAAGTCAAGGAAGCGGAATCAGACCAAATCCTCGATCTGGTACCTTGGAGCCACCCTGGACCAGCGCCTTGACATGGAGATCCACATAAGTAACGTAGTTAGAGCGATATACCACAAGATCCGTACCCTCAGGCACCTTCGTTTCCTACTTGAACCAAGCGACTTCCGGACTATTTCTCAGGCGCTAATCATGCCTCATTTTGACTACGCAAATTCAATCCTGCACGGTCTCCCTCAATCTACTTTAAACCCTCTACAGCTCGCAATGAACGCGGCAGCGAGAGTTCTAATCGGAGCGTCTAGGAAAGATCATATCACACCCATCCTAAAACATCTTCACTGGCTCCCCATACAGTGAAGACTATCTTTCAAAATTCTGCTGTTTACTTTCAAATCAATCAATGGGCTAGCCTCCATATCATTAGCAGAGCTTATCCATACCACACCATCCAACAGGTCCAGGAGATCAGCAGCTATCAACACATTAGTAGTCCCAAAAGAAATAACCCACTGCACCCATGCTACTGTTAACAGAGCTTTCAAACTATGTGCACCGAGAAGCTGGAATTCTCTTCTACCCAACATACGTGCAATCACTGACTTGGTCCAATTTAGGAAGGCAGTGAAACATTACCTATTCCTTCAGTACTACAAGATAGACGAAGATACAGTAGTGTCACCCACAGTCTAAGATAGATATTATGGCTAAACCTACCCTATAAGACACTCATAAGTATAGCCTGTATAATATGAAAATCCGATGTAAATAGTTACCCTAGTTAACCAAGTTTTATTTTCTGTTTCCTGTAAGCACAGTTCATTTTATGCAACGTGTATGTTTTATGTAAACTGCACTGATGTCGAATAGCGCGGTATAAAAGAAATGTAAATAAATAAATAAAAATAAATAAATGAGAAATATTTTCAAAGGCACAGATGGTAGAAGTGGAGGTTATGTAGGTAGAATTGCCAAATCCATCCAAGTAGATTTTCAGCCACCTAAAATTATGCATGTGCTTTTAGCTGGCATAAAAATGAGGTCTATTGTTGAGGGTAATAACTTGGTCAGGAGGGAAAACTATTAACTGACATTTCATCTTTAGAATGTATGCATGTAGCAGATAGCTGTATTTTATGCTCCCAAAAGAGGGCCCTATGTACTAACAAGCATTTGTCCCATAGACACAAAATGAAAGAAAACGTTTAGTAAACAGGCCTCAAAAAGACAACATACAACTAGGCCTGGGTAGGAAAGGAGTTGAATGTTCCATAAAAACTCCTTAAAAACACTAGAGCAGTAATTTTATAACCGAGCATTAGGATAAACGTGCAGGAAGATGCCTATTTTACACAGGCACATAAGTGCCTATGTGACTTTATAAAATACTGGCGCATATCCTGCCAAACTTGCACCTTGTTGTAAATGCGGACACTATGTTTGCTCGAGAGTGGGTATAAATGTCAATGCATACTTAATACACCTCATATAGATTTTATAAAATAGGCATGTAAATCATGACTCTGCTCACAGTCCACCCAACCTCTCCCCTCTGCCTGCCTGCTGTGCAAGTACTATGCATACTTTTAGGTATGGCCTAATTATATAAAAGCCCATTACATAAATAAAATGCTGATTTACATTAAAAAAATCATTTATAAAATTACTCTCTGGGAGGGTAATTTTATAAAAATCACATATACCGTATTTTCCGGCGTATAAGACGACTTTCTAAGCCCTAAAAATATGCTCAAAAGTCGGGGTCGTCTTATACGCTGGTACACGTTCTGCGACGTGACTCTGTCTCGCTTTGGCAGGGCCGGATTTACCTATAGCCAGCTACGCCGTGGCGTAGGGCCACAGCTAGCAAGGGCCCACAAAAAGCTGCCGCTGCGGCAGCATGAACTGTCCCGCGGGGCCCCCTCTGCTGAATCCCTCCCTCCGCGACGGCTGAGCCCCTCCGTGCCGGCTTTGAGAGGCACGAAGGGAGAGTGTCTCCCTTGCGTCTCTGTTAAGCCTGCAGGTGCTGAAGCTTTGAGAGGCGCAAACCCATCAGCCCCTGCGGACTTAACAGAGACGCGAGGGAGACACTCTCCCTTCGCGCCTCTCAAAGCCGGCACGGAGGGGCTCAGCCATCGCGGAGGGAGGGAGGGATTCAGCAGAGGGGGCCCCACGGGACAGTCCATGCTGCGGCAGCGGCAGCAGCCAGCATTTTATTTTTTTTATTAAATGTTACTTGAGCCGATGGGGGGGGGCTGGGACTGGAAATGGGCTGGGGGGGTTAAGACTGGAGGTGGGCTGATGGGGTTAGGACTGGTAATGGGCTATGGGGGGGGGGTTAGGACTGGTAATGGGCTGTGGGCTGATGGGGGCTGTCTGGTAATGGGCTATGGGGGGGTTTAGGACTGATAATGGCCTATGGGGGGCTAGGACAGGAAATGGGCTGATGGGGAGGGATTAGGACTTGAGGTGGGCTGATGGGGTTAGGACTGGTAATGGGCTGTGGGCTGATGGGGGGGGTTAGGACTGGCAATGGGCTATGGGGGGCTGACTGGAAATGGGTTGATGGGGTTAGGACTGGTAATGGGTTATAGGGGGGGGGCTTAAACTGAAAATGGGGTGATGGGGGGTTAGGACTGGAAGTGGGTTGATGGGGGGCTAGGACTGGTATTGGGTTGGGGGGTTGCTAGGACTGGAAATGGGCTGATGGGTGGCTAGGACTAGAAATGGGCTGATGCAGGGACTAGAAGGGAATGGATGCTGGGTGAGGCTGGAACTAGAAGGGAGCTGATGTTGGGGGAGGATTAGAATGGGATGGGGCTGGAAGAGTAAAATGGAGAAGGGAAAAATATTTTGTGTGGGAGGGATAAAAAATCTACAATTGGCCGGGTATTGGGAGAGTAGGTGGGGATTGAGGATGGAGGGGTAAAATTTGAGTGGATGAAATAGGAATGAGGAAAGAGCAAAAGGAGAAAGATTAGTATGTTAAAGCAGATGTAGAGAGAGAATGGAAAAAACTAGAAGAGAGAAGAAAGGACAAATGGACAGCAGACGATGGAGAGTTAGCAGAAGACACGAAGAAACCAGAAGAAAGTGGCTGGAGCAATTGCAGCTGAAAAAAAATGCACAAAAGGTAGAAAAATATCTCTTTATTTTTAATTTATTAATTGGAATATGTCAGCTCTGGTAAATGTGCATCATTAACGTCTGCGCTTTGTTAAGTACAAGAGCAAATTAATGTATAGTTTTATTTCTACAGTGTTGTACATTCCAAGTTTGGCTTTTGGGATTCCCAGTTTAATTATGACGTCAGGGACAACAGCGCGCAGCTGATCTGGCGTGCTCGTTTTTATCTTTTCTGGGGGCCCACAATTTTTGTTGGTGTAGGGCCTCACTCAAGGTAAATCCGGCCCTGTGTGTACCGGTACTTCTTATCGATAGCAGCCGCCAGCCGCTTCACCAAGGATCATATGCTATCTCCTTTCACAAGAATTATAGTTCTGGAGAACTTCAGATCTATATTAAATACCGCCTGCTTGTCACAGTTTGAATCAAATCTGATGTTTTTTTTATTTTTTTTGGTGTGCGCTGGAAGAGGGGTAGTCTTATATGGCGAGTATAGGCCAAACCCTATATTTTAACAGGAAAAGTAGGAGGTCGTCTTATACGCCCAGTCATCTTATACGCCGGAAAATACGGTACTTAACGTCTGGTTTAATGCACATCAATTGAGCCTATTTTATAAAACAAAGTTACTCACCTGTCGCAGGTGTTCCTTGTGGACAGCAGGATAAGCCCTTGAATATGGGTGACATCACTGATACAGTTCTGCACAGTAACCTCTCTCAGCTCCTTCTAGAAGCTTTTAGATTAGTTTCTCGGCACATGCATGCGCCTTCCTGCCTGCCGCCGTGCCTCACCTCTCCAATCTGACTGTAGGCTAAAGTTAAACTGCAACTCCAAGGGCAGGTGAGAGGGTTGTCAGGACTTATCCTGCTGTCCACCAGCTACAGGTGAGTAACTTTGTTTTCTCCTTGGACAAGCAAGATAAGTGCTCACATATTGGATTCCCTAGTTACCGAGGCTCAAGGGAAAAAAGGGGAAAAAATTAAAGTGGTGCAACTAGAAGACACTAACAAAACAGACCACTTTTTTTTTGCTGTTGTTTTAAGGCAACAAGCCCGTAGGTATATACAGGAAGTACAAGGCAGCACAGAACAAAATAAAAATGGGCCTAGCAGAGGATGGAGTTGGATTCTAATCCCCGAACAGATTTTGAAATACAGTCTGGCTGAATCTGCTATCAAGAGAGGAGTCCCTTTCCAAACAGTAGTGTGATGTGAATGTGTGGACTGAGGTCCAAACTGCAGCATTGCAAATCTCCTCCATGGAGACTGATCATAAGTGCGGTACCAAGGCAGCTATGGCTCAGAAACTGTGATCCGTGACATGACCCTCAAAAGCCAACCTGCCTGAGTATATACAAAAGAGACACAATCTGCTAGCCATATTGAAACAATATGTTTGTTAATGGTAGCCTGCAATCTATTGAGGTCAAAAGAAACAAAAAAGTTGGGTAGATTCTCTATGGGCTGTAGTCCACTCCAAATAGAAGGCCAAGGATCACTTGCAGTTGAACATGGGATCTTGGGAAAAATGCTGGAAAAACTATTGACTGATTAATGTGGCAGTCAGATATGACTTTATGGAGGAATTTAGGATGAGTATGCAATACCAGTCAATTGCTGAAGAATTTTGTAAAGGGTGCGCTCACTATGAGAGCCTGAAGCTCACTAACTGCATGCTGAAGTTACCACCACCAGAAAAAAAGACCTCCCAGGTCAAGAACTTCAGTCTACAGGTATCCAGCAGCTCAAAGAGAGGTTTCATCAGCTGAGTTAGTATCACATTGAGATCCCAAGAAACTGCAGGAGGTTTAATGGGAGGCGTCATAAGAGGCAAGTCCCACATGAAGCGAACAACTAAAGGCTGTAGAGAGATGAGCTTACCTTCTAAATGAAATAAACATAAACATGCATGACGGTGATAGGCACCATTTGCATAGACTCAGATACATGTACAAGATACTCAAGAAGTTTTTTGTGTTAGGCATAAGAAAGGGTCTAAGGCCTGTCCTTCACACCAGACAGCAAGCCTCCTCCATCTGAAACTTTAAGACCTCCATGTGGAATCTCTTCTGGAAGCCAAGAGGACGGCACTAGCACCAAATGTAAGGCTCAGTTCAGACAAAGTTAGTCTCTCAACATCCAAGCTGTGAGAGCTAAGGATTTGATGTTGGGATGCAACAGTCTCCTGATCTGTTTAATTAGCGTTGATAAATTACCCCGATGAGCAGGGTCCCTGATAGAAAGTTTGAGAAGAAAAAACCATGGTTGTATGGGCCAATAAGAGGCTAGGATTATCATCATGCCTCCATCATCCCAGAGTCTCAGAAGAGAGTTTTCACAATCAGACGACTAGGAGAATCCACATACAGATGACCCTCACCCCAATGGATGAGAAAGGCATCCAAGGCTAGTTTGCCATGTGTCCCTATTCTGGATCATATCTGAGGCACTTGCTTGTTCCAAGCAAAGGCAAACAAATCTATCAAGGAGATGTTCCACTCTTAAAAGATGGTCTGAGCCATTCCGCGTTCCAGTGTCCATTTGTGAGGTTGAAGGACACAGCTCAGTCTGTCCATCAGAGTATTGTTCTCCCCAGGCAGTTAAGTGGCTCTGAGCTTCTTTCTTTGAGAAATGGCAAAGTTCCACATCCTGACCATTTTCTAACACAGGAGATGCAAGCCTGTTTCTCCCTGCTCATAGATGTAGTACATCACAACCAGATTGTCCATTTGGATCATTTGCTAATCCATGTCGGAACAAATGATACTGCCAGGTATACCTCTGAGTGTATCAAAAGTAACTTCATGGCTCTGGGACAGAGGGTGAAGCAGATAGGTGCACAGGTGGTGTTCTCTTCAATCCTCCCTGTTGAGGGTAAAGGCCAAGGCAGAGAGGCTCGCATCCTGGAGATGAATGCATGGTTGCGTGGATGGTGTCATCGAGAGCGTTTTGGTTTCCTGGACCATGGGATGCTGTTTCAAGGGTTGCAGAGCAGAGATGGCGTCCATCTGTCCAAGAAAGGTGGACCCGTCTTCAGTAGTAGACAAGTTAATCTACTGAAGAGGACTTTAAACTAGATTCATTGGGGATGGGTGAAGAAAGCCCCCAGGTAAGTGAAAACCCCCAGGTAAGTGAAACATTAAATACCTTTATGGAAATGGGTAAAAGGGGTGACATACGGAAAGCAGTGTGTATAAATGCCTGTAGCATGGGAAATAAGATCCCTGATGTTGAAGCTTTGGTGGGAGTGGCTGACTTGGATTTAGTGGCAGTTACAGAAACATGGTTCACAGAAAACCATGACTGGGTTGTAACTATACCAGGCTATACTTTATTCAGAAAGGACATGGTAGGAAGAAGGGGAGGAGGAGTGGCACTATACATAAAAAATAATATTAAAGCTTTGGAATTACAGAGCTTAAAAGGGAGAGAGGAGGCACTGTGGGTTAAACTAGAAAGAGGGAAAAAGAAATCTATTTGCATTGGCATGATATACAGACCTCCCTCACAAGAGGAAGAGGTGGACAGAGAATTAACTGAAGACATACTGTGGTGTAGAAAGTCCCTCAGACACCTTAGAGAGAGCTAAAACGCAGGATTTAGCTTCAGTTGAAGAAAGAAAACAAATGCACATGGCTCCTGGTTTCCAGGGAAACCACAAACAGAGCAGATCAGTGGAGAGGAAAATACGCCCCTGCTGCAGTTCAGCTCATCGGTCACGAGCTGAGGCAGAACACCTGCTGGAGGGAGAGGTCAGATTAAACCCAGGAAACCAGAGATATAAGGGAAGCTCATTAGGAAGGAAGTTAACACAGCCGGGAGCACAGCCGGGAGCACAGCTGAGAGCAAAGCTGAGAGAACAGCCGTTAGAACAGCCACAAGGGCAGTCAAGAAAGCAGTCACGAGAAGCAGAGGATTGGCTTGGGAGTGAGGATTCAGAGGAACTAATGGTAACAGAAGATTCTCTGACCTTTGACTCAGAAAGGGAAATCAGCAAAAGAAACGAGCAGAGAACCAGTGCAAAGGAGCCAGGTACAAGCAGCCCAGGTTTGGTGCCGTATATAAAAGGCAGCCAGAAGGGAAATGTACCAAGAAGGCAGACTTGTGTGCATGTAGAAACTCCAAGGCTTGTATCTGTAGCTGATCCTAAAGGCAGAAGGAATCTCCCATAAGAAAGCCAAAAGGTAGGCTGAGTGACTGGTATAAAAGCAAAGCAGTTTTCAAGAAGTGCTCTGATATTAGCCCAGAAGGGTGGGGCTTTACGTGTGCTGAATACTGTGGGCATTCCCAACCTTGTGTAGCAGAAGGCTGCAGGGAAAAGTCTCATGCTGAAGGAATAGGTGTGTGTTTGGAAACACCCTGTAGTCAATTGCAGACATTTCCAGCTGAGAACCAATATGAACCGATGGAAACAGAACCATCTTTAGAATACCTGCCTGTTGAGTCAATGGACTGTACAATATCTGTGTCTGAGAAGATAAAACCTGTGTGCTAGGATTAAGCTGTGCAGAGAGAGAGCTGCAGGTAGCAGCTAGAAGAAAAAGCACAAAAGGTTTTGGAACAGAGAATTGCTCTTTAAGTTGGATTACTGTGATGCTGATATAGGAAGCTGTTTATGTTTCATTCTTATATTATTTCCTGCCAGAAGATACATGGCCAACTGTTCTTTATTTTCTGTTATGTAAAAGCCGTTTGGGAGGGGAATTAAAATCCTGTTATTTGCCTGAAACACTCGAGCTCCACTACTCTCTTTATTTCGGTTGGTGAAAACTACAACTCCCAGGAGGCAGTGCTTTCCCCAAGCACTATTTTCCTGCCGGAAGAAGGGATCAGGCCGCTTAACTCTACAAGCACAAGCTGTGGGGTAATAGCGACATTACAATACACAGCATTGTTAGGAATGGGGAAGTGCTACTGATAGGGGATTTCAATATGCCAGATGTTGATTGGCATATTCCTGCTGCAGTATCATCTAGAAGTAAGGAGCTCTTGGATTCTCTCCAGGGAGAACTATTCAGGCAATTGGTAACAGACCTCACATGTGAAGGGGCCATACTGGACTTGGTACTTACCAATGGTAAAAGTGTTTCTGATGTTATAGTGGGAGATCACCAGATGGTGCAGTTCAGTATTAGGACTAGGGCTGTTAGAATCCATTCAAAAGCGAGGGACTTAGACTTTAGGAAAACTAACTTTGCCAAGATGGGCCAATACCTCAGGGAGTCATTAGCGGGATAGGAACAGCTGGGGGATGTAGAAAAACGGAGGGCAAAACTGAAAGGGGATATTTTAAGGGCAACCAACCTTTTTGTTAAAATGGTAAATAAAGGTAAAAGGAAAAGGAGACTGCTATGGCTTTCGAAAGAAGTAGCTGAAATGGTGGCCTTCATGAAATACAAGAGATCACAGAGAGAGGAAGATAGGCATCTATATTTGGAAAAACTTAGAGAAGCTAGAAAAGTAGTCAGGAAAGCAAAGATTCAAAAAGAGGAGGAAATATCCAATGCAATAAAATGGGGAGATAAGATATTTTTCAGATATGTTAGTGAGACGAGGAAGGGCAAAGGTAGTATTGTCAGACTCAAGGGTGAAGGGGAGGAATATGTAGAAGTTGATGAGGATAAAGCGGAATTGCTTAACAAATATTTCTGTTCTGTGTTCACAGATGAAGAACCAGGAACAGGACCTCATAGAACACCCACAAATAGGAACAGAAGCGAGAGGCATCTTGAACAATTTTCAGAAGGCTGTGTTCATGAGAAACTAGCTAAACTTAAAGTACACAAAGTGATGGGACCGGATGGGATATACCCTAGAATACTGAGGGAACTTGGGGACGTTCTAGCAGCTCCACTGACTGACCTTTTCAATGGCTCGTTGGAGTTGGGAGTGGTGCCAAAGGACTGGAGAGAGGTTCATGTGGTGCCTTTACACAAAAGCGGAAGTAAGGATGTGGTTGAAAACTACAGGCCAGTTAGTTTAACTTCGGTGGTGAGTAAATTATTGGAAACGCTGCTGAAAGAGAAAATAGTGAGGTTTCTGGAGTCCAGCGGATTACAGGATCCAAGGCAGTATGGATTCAGCAAAGGCAGGTCTTGTCAGACAAATCTGATTGATTTCTTTGACTGGGTGACCAGGGAGTTGGACTGAGGGAGAGCCCTAGATGTGGTGTATTTAGATTTCAGTAAAGCCTTTGACACCGTTCCTCACAGGTGACTTATAAATAAACTGAGCACCCTAGGGATGGACCCTAAAGTTACTGCTTGGGTTAGAAATTGATTGAGTGGGAGGCGACAAAGAGGTAAATGGAGCTCACTCTGAGGAGAAGGAAGTTACCAGTGGTATGCCCCAGGGATATGTCCTTGGTCTGATTCTTTTTAACATCTTTGTTAGTGATATAGTGGAAGGGCTTTCGGGTAAGGTTTGCCTTTTTGCAGATGATACCAAAATCTAGGGATCTAGTTAAGCTTGAAGAATGATCTAGAATTTGGCAGCTGGGATTTAATGTTAAAAAATGCAAGGTCATGCATTTGGGCTGCAGCAATCCAAGGGAGCAATATAGTATAGAAGGTGAAGTACTTTTGTCCACTAAAGAGCGGGACCTAGGCGTGGTTGTGTCTGATGTGATGAGGAGAGCTCTGCTGAGCCCATGGAAATAGAGGAAAATTGTAAATATACCTTTAAGGAGAGAGACAGGCAGGGAATTCACAGCTTTCAGAGTGCAGGTAAAGGAAGAAAACACGCAGTCACTGAAGTCAGGCCACACCCAAGCTCTGCTAACCTAAGTGCAGGCTTGGGGAGTAATGAAAAACACCTGAGTAGGAAGCAGTGTACGCTAAAGAAACAGCCTTATAAACCCAGGGGAGGAAAAGGAAAGGAGCCAGCACTGGGGAGCAGAAAGGAAATCACCGGGGAGGAGAACCGTGAAGCTTTCGGTGAGGAACTCAGCAGTGAAAGTAGCAGCCATAAAGAAAGCCAAGCTTACAGGAGGAGTGCTGTTAGTCCTGAAGCCAGCCGAGGTGTGGCTAGGAGAATTGCTGACGAGGGTCAGGCTGCAGTTCAAACGGTTCATGGACCAGCTCAAAGAGTTCAGGCTGCCAAAAGGTGGGTGGACAAACTCACAGCTAGAAGTGACCAGAACCCAGCTTGTTGGAAAGAACCAGGGCTGAACAAGTTAGAAGAACTGAGGCAGTTGATCCAGAGAAGGAATCCTCATAGTCCAGGTACAAACGTTCCTTATTGTGAAGAGCACCTGTGGAGAGAAGTCCAAGAGCTCTTACAGAGCATTAAGCCAGAAACAGTTCCTGAAAGCTCAGAGTCAGACGTACATGCTGTAGAGCAGGAAGAGATGCAGGTAGACTGTCCTGAGCAGGATTCTATAAATGAGGAATTAGCAATGGACTGTTCATTGTGCCAGAAGGCAGATTGAAAGCTTTCTGATAAAAGGTCTTTAACCAAGAAAGCACTAAAGAAACAGGGTGAGTTAACCTATCTGTGTTAATGCTAGGAACCGCTTCTAATAAGAAAGGATACTTGCATAACTTGTATTTGAATTACTAAAGAAGCAGAAGATAAAAAAATGGACATTTTGCTTTGCTTGAAGGAAGAAGCTATGCTTTATTTGCTTAACGTTTGATGAAAACAGCTACACATGTTAAAAGGCTTATGAAGCAGTTTCATTTCTAGTCTGTGTATAATTTCCTGATGTTATTGCTTGGAGAAGAATCCTAACGTTTGTGTTGAGCCTTAGTGCTTTTGGGGAAGATAAATAAATTTCTTGTTTGCCTTTAAAAAACCATGGGTTTCACACTACTGTCTTTAAATAAGGAGAAACAACTACAAGTCCCAGAAGTCCAAGCTGTGGACAAGAATAGTATAATTCTTCATTTGAGGACTAACACTGGCAGCCCTGCGCCTTTAGGCCTTTGGCCCAGGCTAGGGTCACGACACTGATGATCTTAAGATAGCTAAACAGGTAGAAAAGGCGACAGCAAAAGCTAGAAGGATGCTTGGGTGCATACAGAGAGGAATGGCTAGCAGAAAAAAGGAGGTGATAGTGCCTCTGTATAAGTCTTTGATGCGACCTCATTTGGAGTATTGTGTGCAATTCTGGAGACTGCACATTCAAAAGGATATAAACCGTACATCAGTACAGAGGGTGACTACTAAAATGGTTAGTGGTCTTCATTATAAAGCATATAAGGACAGACTTAAAATTCTTAATATGCACACCTTAGAGGAAAGACGGGATAGAGGTAATATGATTGAGACGTTTAAATACCTCTGTGGCATAAATGCACAGGGGGAGAGCCTCTTATGAGGGGACAAGTTCTGCTACGAGGGGACATGGGATGAGGGTGAAAGGGGATAGATTCAGGAGTGATATGCAGAAATATTTCTTTATGGAAATAGTGGTGGTTCCGTGGAATAGTCTCCCAGTGGAGGTGGTAGAGATGAGGACAGTAACTGAATTCAAAAAAGCATGGGACAAACACAGAGGATCTCTAAAGGAAAAAGGGGGACTGTTGTAGTTGTTGATATGAAAGGACAGACTAGATAGAAAAAGACCACATGGCCTGTCATCATTTTTCTATGTTTCTATGATAATCTGATTGGCTAACTGATCTCAGAAATCCTTAGAGCATTTGAAATAGCTCTCAGTTCCAGGAAATAGATTTGCAGGAGATTCTCGTGGATGTATCAGAGACCCTGAGTATGGAACATGAGCTCCCTAGCCCAACTCAGATACATCTGTCATCAGTAGGTTTTGATAGGAAGGAAT
This sequence comes from Ichthyophis bannanicus, assembly GCA_033557465.1. Lineage (NCBI taxonomy): Eukaryota > Metazoa > Chordata > Amphibia > Gymnophiona > Ichthyophiidae > Ichthyophis > Ichthyophis bannanicus. The sequence goes on from CM066040.1 coordinate 75,416,562, forward strand.
TTGAAAAGGGACACCTTTTGCCATATTGGACAGACAGTCTCAGAGTGGAGACGCTTATTTATTTAACAGTTGTTTTTATACCGCTTTATCATTTTAGTCAAAGCAGTTTACATTATAACTTAAACCTGGGTAATGGTCATTAAACAGGGACATTGATAACTTGGATTTTTCTGAGGCAATGGAGGGTTAAGCGACTCACCCAAGATCACAAGGAGTGCTAGTGGGAATCAAACCCTGGTCTCTTGGTTCCCAAGCCAATGCTCTAACCATTAGGCTACTCCTCCACTCCAGAAGCAACAGAGATGACGTCCTTGGGCATTTGCTCTACTATGTGCTCAAGGTCCACTAAGACTGTCGCATTTTGAGACTTGCTAAGAGAGTTACAAGGACAGTCGAAGTCAGATAGCTCAACATGTTCCTTACTGATGTCTGACGATTCTTCTGTCGTTCCCTTCACTATGAAGTACAACACTACGGAAGCACAAATCACGCTGAGCAGAGAACAACCAGTCAGAGGCGTGAGCAGATGGAAAGACAGAGTCCTTTATTGAGCCTATGACCACCCGACACAGGCCGTGTTTCGTACCCTTCGTCAGGGACTGGCCAGGCAAAAACAACTAAAAACATAAATATACATCCATGTAAAATCATAAAGGAACAGACAAGCCAAACATATACCAAAAGACATTACATGCAATAATACTTAGTATCATAAAACAATAAATATGCAAACCAGAATTAAAATAATAGAGATAATAGTGAATATAAAGAAATCATTAAAACAAGTGTGCTCGGACCTAAGGTAAAAACTGTACATATATGCCCATACTAATAAATAAATAAATAAATAAATAAATATAGATACCAACCTCTGCTTAGCTTTAAATAGTTTAAGGCAGAGTACAAAAATATATCACATAATTCATAGAAGATAAAATTACAATAAGAATCCCCTAAGAACAGAGATTTAAAAGTGATGAAAATACTAAACATCTTCCAGAAATTTTATAAAAAGACATTTCTCCAGGTAACAAAATGCCTTTGAAAATTATTTTCCATATGTAGAGTACTGCAATAAGGTACTATTAATGACCAAAATGAGGGTGCTGCACATTTAGTCAAATTGAGAGAATATCTATTCAGAGCTAGCGTGTGTGAGTGTAATGTAATATTATGTCGGAAGTATAGCCATGAAGCGAAATTCACCTCTTGAAGCTAATCTTCCATTTTACTCAATTATGATTGAGCCCATTAAAGAGCTAACAATAAATAAGGTTAAAACACTACAAAAGTGCAACCAATAATCTCCGTGCAAAATGATTAATTTGCCAGGATAAGATGAACCACTAAAAGTCTATGCTGGAGCTCAAGACAGCCAGAATTTGGAACAATAACTTATCTGAATCCAACCAAGTCCGGCGATGAGCAGCAATCCTTAGTAGCAGTTTTTAAAGTCCATCCAGATAGACTTCTGGTGATGTTGCCAGCACAAATTTCACAAGATAGCAGACACAGTACTGCGTTTCGGGCGGACAATGTTTACACGCCCTGCTTCAACGCTCAGCACTCTGTACCAACAAACTTCTGTCTTCGTCTTCACCAGCCAAAAGAACGCCAACGCATGCTCAGTAACAGACTGAGCCTGGCTTCAGGATTTATCATCTTAAACACCCAATCAGCAATCAAATCCATTCTTAAAGTCATGACCCCCGAGTTTGTGAAATCAAATGTTGTTAAAGCAGGCTGGCCCATTCAAGTTCTTTGTTTAATCCCAAAGGTTGAACAGTTGCCCAACGAAAAATCCACTGTTGTTCAAGCAATTGTAATGTATGTTCCCGTCACCCCCTCGGGGATGAGGAGGCACATGATCTAACACTCGCCAGAGCAAATCTTTAAAAACATGATGGTGGTCAGAGCAATGTTGAACCAACGGAGCCGATAATACTACATTCTTTACTCTAGAGGCTTGTTCATTCAAACGGGTCTTGACAGGTCGAATAGTTCGGCCAATGTACAAAAGTTGACATGGGCAAATAAGCACATACACCACATAAGTAGTAGAACAATCAGTAAGCCACTGAGAAATATGAATATGAGAAGAACCAGGAACTGTCCATTGAACACCCTCAATCGTCCGAGAGCAATGAGAACATGAAGCACATCTATAATGTCCTGTCTGTAAAGGACGGTTAATCCGTCTATCCAAAGGAGACGAAGTGGGACCCACATAATCACGCAAATTGGACCCCCGAGAATGTGCTATCTGAAGGGGCTTTTGAAAACAAGAATGGAGTTGTAAGATAGACCAATGTTTACATAAGATCTTTTTAACTTGCCAAGAATGAGACATAAAGGGCAAGACTCCCACAATTGTCTGAGAGGTGGTAACCGGCCCAGCATAGTCATCAGAAAAAAGCCGAGGGGGTGATCGGGAACATACATTACAATTGCTTGAACAACAGTGGATTTTTCGTTGGGCAACTGTTCAACCTTTGGGATTAAACAAAGAACTTGAATGGGCCAGCCTGCTTTAACAACATTTGATTTCACAAACTCGGGGGTCATGACTTTAAGAATGGATTTGATTGCTGATTGGGTGTTTAAGATGATAAATCCTGAAGCCAGGCTCAGTCTGTTACTGAGCATGCGTTGGCGTTCTTTTGGCTGGTGAAGACGAAGACAGAAGTTTGTCGGTACAGAGTCCTGAGCGTTGAAGCAGGGCGTGTAAACATTGTCCGCCCGAAACGCAGTACTGTGTCTGCTATCTTGTGAAATTTGTGCTGGCAACATCACCAGAAGTCTATCTGGATGGACTTTAAAAACTGCTACTAAGGATTGCTGCTCATCGCCGGACTTGGTTGGATTCAGATAAGTTATTGTTCCAAATTCTGGCTGTCTTGAGCTCCAGCATAGACTTTTAGTGGTTCATCTTATCCTGGCAAATTAATCATTTTGCACGGAGATTATTGGTTGCACTTTTGTAGTGTTTTAACCTTATTTATTGTTAGCTCTTTAATGGGCTCAATCATAATTGAGTAAAATGGAAGATTAGCTTCAAGAGGTGAATTTCGCTTCATGGCTATACTTCCGACATAATATTACATTACACTCACACACGCTAGCTCTGAATAGATATTCTCTCAATTTGTTTTTGGATTTTATATTTGTAGAGAATTTTGGTTAGGTTGTAGTTTTGCACATTTAGTCAGGCATTGCTTGAAGAAATGTGCTGCTGATGTGTGCCGTCAAATCATTGCAGACTGGCAATCCATCCCCTGGGTTTTGCTGGCAAGGTACGACCTATAATCCTGCTAGGTCAATAATATACAGGAAATGTCTGACAAAGTTATTTTCAGAATTATAATTTGTGTATGAAAATGGCTATTTTTTAAATTATGTTTAAAGATATTCTTTCCATAACAGACAGACACATAATACTCTGCCTCACATACAGGTCTCCAAACACCTCAAGCAATGACCTCTCAAATATATTGGAAAAAGTGCTAGAAAACACCAAAACAAAGACCTATTGCTACTAGAAGACTTCAACCTCCTTCCGTCCCAGCTAAACAAGCTTCATACTTCTTGGAAGCTATGACCTCTATGAACTTTACTAAAATTATAAAAGTACCCACACATGGTAAGGGAAACACGCTTGACTTCACTTTCATCAACAATAAAACAGTACACATCAAACCTTCCCCCTCAACACAACTACTACCAGTACCATGGTCTGATCACAACCTAATAAGTTTCCAGCTTCCACTCAACACGACAACCAATATGAATCGGCACCGATCAAATAGACGATTCAAACAATTCAATAAAAAAACCTTCCTCGACAAGGCGATTCTCATATTAAACACAGACACAGCCGACACTGACACACTCATATCCAACTGGAACCAAATCCTCAGAGAAGCAGCAGCAATACCACCACCACCACTACACAAAAACAATAAGCAGCCACAGACCCCAAGGTACATCCCTGATCTCCGAGAATTCAAAAAACAACTCTGAAAACTAGAGCACAAATGATGCAAATCCAAGCTCACAACTGATCAGAACAACTATATGTCCCTGCTAACAGATTCCCGTATCACAACCAACAAATGCAAACATGCATACCATATTGATTAGCAACTCACTCAACCGGCCAAGGGAGTTCTTTGACATAGTAAAAGAGCTTACCAAAACTCCTACCAAGGACAATCCAGACGTCACCATCAGTCCCCAACAACTGGCTAACCATTACAAAACGCTCTACATACAGTCACTGCTCTAGTCTGCGCAACTTCCCACTGCTTCCACAACCAAGGCCTGGACATATTTCAGCTCCATCAGCAACAGAGTCTACAATCATGCCCCTCAACACTACTACATCCTCTCTGGATCCATGCCCAGTAAGCTAGAAAAATCAACCAAATCTCATCTCAGCCCATTCCTCAAGATAATCATCCAGATGTCATTTCTCCAGGGCTACATGCTCAACAGCCTAAAAATAACCTCCATATGCCCCACCCTGAATAAAAACTGGCCTTGACCACATGGACCCAACCTTCTACAGACCCATTGCCTGTCTTCCCTTCCTGGCCAAAGTCATAGAAAAAAACTATTAAACAACAACTCCAAGAATATATCAACAAACAAGCTCCTCGCGATCCACATAAACATGGATTTTGGCCACACCATGGAGCGGAAACACTCTTAAGCTCCCTCATGAACAGACTACAAAAAAGGAATATAAAACGCCCACCAAGGATACATCTTGATATTTCTGGACATATCAGCAGCCTTTGATAATGCCAACCACCATATTCTCCTACAACAGCTCCACTCCATTGGAATTCATAACAAAGTGCTAAAATGGTTCCAATCCTACCTCATGAACTGACAACAGCAAGTAAAAATGGGACCCAGCACAACACCTCCTTACTCTCAAAACCAAGGAATCCCACAAGGCTTGTCATCACTCCTTTTCAACATCTACCTTCAACCACTGTGCTCAATCATCTGAGTCCACAACATCTTTATTTATGCCAATGATATCAAGTTTTAGTCATCATTCAACACAAACAAACCCATCTTCACAGAAATACTAAAATGCTTTTCAGATGTATCTCAATGGCTGTCAACAAACGTCCTCACAATAAATTACACAAAACCAGAAATATTATTCATCTCCAAAGACGACACATTCACCCCTCCAACCTCCTTCACAATAAACAACATTGACGTGAAAATTCATACAAAGGTCAAATATCTGGGCATCATCCTGGATCAATGCCTAATTTTGAAGCCACACATAAATAACACAACTAAAACAATCTACCACAAGATCTAAACTCTTTAGCACCTCCACACACTACTGGACCCACCTGACTTCTGTACGGCATTCCAGGCTATAATTATCCCACACGTCAACTACTACAACTCAATCCTCTAAAATCCACCCTGCTTCCACTACACAGAGCCTTACACACAGCAGCCTGCTTCCAACATAGGTGCTTCAAAATATGAACACATAATGCCCATTGCTATACCACATTACTGGCTGAAAGTGAAGATGATCTGAAACATTTGCTTCTCACGATCAAAGAACATAGTCTCAAAATGGGCCTGCATCTTAATATAAAGAAGACAAAGATCTTGACAACTGGCAAAATCAACAAGTTCATCATTAAAGGAGAAGAAATTGAAATCATGGACAACTTTAACCTACTTGGATCAACTATCAATAAAGAAACAACAAGCAGTCAAGAAATCCGACAACGCATTGCTCTTGGCAAAATGGCTATGAAAGACCTAGATAAAATTCTCAAGAGCAGAGATGTCTCTCTCCATACAAAGATTCAACTTGTTCAAGCCATGGTATTTTCAATAACATCATATGGATGTGAAAGCTGGACAGTGAAAAAGATAGACAGGAAGAAAATTGATGCCTTTGAATTATGGTGCTGACGGCGAATACTGTGTATACCATGGACTGCCCGAAGAACAAACCAGTCGGTACTAGAGGAGATCAAACCTAAGCTTTCTTTAGAAGCTCAGATGACAATTCTTCGACTTTCATACTTTGGACACATCATGCGAAGAGAGAGATCATTAGAAAAAGACCTCATGCTTGGCAAGATAGAAGGTCAACACAAAAAAGAAAGGCCAGCAATGAGATGGATCGATACAATAACAGCAGCTACGGGTACCAGTCTGTCAACAAACAGCCACCTGACTGAAGACCGAACACAATTTAGGACAACTATCCAGAGGGTCGCCATGAGCCGACACCGACTTGATGGCACTTAACAACAACAACAATGCCCATCCTGAGACAACTTCACTGGCTCCTGCTACTAAGCTGAATCTGATATAAAATACTGCTCTTAACCTTCAAAGTCATCAATGGATAGTCTTCTTCCCACCTACAAACAATACTACACACTTTTCAAAACAACAGACCAAGAAGACAATCTACCAAAAACACTCTGATCATACCGCATGAAAAAAAAAAGTAAACAGGCATGCACAAGATCATTTGAACTCTACATCCCAAGTCTCTGGAACGCTCTACCCGAACAAATCAGAAATATCACCGAACTGGCCTTCCGCAAACAACTAAAAACTCACTTGTTTACAGAACACTTCAGACCCACCACATAGCACCCTCCACCCTTTTACCACCTCCATTGTCATCCCTTCCCCACCCAAAACAGAAATTTCCAATCCAATGTAAATATATAATCACATTATTCAGTTATTCTATTCTCACCCCTCACCCATGTACATAAATTATTGTTCAATGTACCTATATGTAACCTTTGTACATAAGTTAATCTTCAATGTAACCTTTGTTTAATGTACACAGCTTTGACACGGTGAAAAGCGGTTTTAAAAAAGAACACCACCCCCCTCCCCCAACAGTTAAATAAATAGATAAAAGATGTCTCCAGTTTCTTTCCAGGCATGACTTTTGAGGGCAGCTAAAGACTAGAAAACCCTTAAGTACTTGTCATGCCTCAATGTGTTATCTCTTCAAATTGTGCCAGGTGTGCGGAGGATGGTGGAAAGTGCAACTAGCACCTGATCCCATTCCCAGTAAATAGTGTAAAATGAACAGCCTTAGAAAAGACAAACACGCCCAGTGCATAGGTCACCTCTGGCAGTGTCAGAACTCTCCAAAGAATCCAGTTTCAGAGCATCGAACACCTCAAAGTCCGACTTCTTCACCTGAATCAGATTATTGATTGTGCCAAGCTGACTGGTAACCACAGGCTGAAAGTGAAAGGAAACATTATGTATATATCTCACAGCACAATATAAGGACATTACTGCAAGAAGACTTGGCTTTTATGTGAGTCCACAAATCAGGGCTATGGGGCAAAGCACTCCTCTCAATGCTTCCTTCAGCTATCAGGAGGAAGTGTTGGGGGGGGTGCTTCCGCTGGGGTGGCTTCACTGAGATTTGATCGTATGGGACCCTCCAATCTCACAGGACCTGCTAGCACTGTGCATTCAAACCTCAGAGTAAAACTCGCTGACAGAAAAGGCAGACACAGGTATGAAGCACCTCTCTATTCTTGCTGGCTGGAGGGATGGGGGAGAATATCGCATGGGCAGTGGCGAGGAACACTCAGATGACGGGGTCAAAGGGAGAGATTAATGAAAGAGGATAAGGTTGGAGGTGAACGGGCAGAATCATAGGGGAGGGGGGTTGAAGAAAGAATTGTACAGGGGAAGGTGTACATTATTATGCGAGTTATCATTTTAATAAAAATACATACAAACGTGAAAGTATGTCATGAGTTAAAAAAAGACGAGATACCCTGGTCTAGTGCATTCTGCTGCTCAGCCATCATTAGTCTTCTCGCTATAAACTATGCACAGACATCTGAAGAAAAGGATTGGAGGGAGGTGCGAGACTATAGACAGAGCATGAGGCATCAATACAGCCCTAATTTGTCTTTTCAAATGGGAAGCTTGATACTCCGGGTCTGTAAGGTCCAAACAATTTAGTGCCCCTGGTGATTAACCCCTTATATCATATAGGTTCCCAATCACAACCAGAAAAAGACCAAGATGGGACCATCCTGTGCTTAAAGCACAAAGCTTACCTTTAATCTTAGCCAATAGGCTGAGAAGGAATATGTTACTAAAAAAATAATAAAAAAACACTTACTGGGATATCCCATAAAAAGCAGGCGACATGATTGTTAGGGAAGCAGCCTAGAGCCAGAAAGACCAGGGTTCATATCCCACTGGCACTCCTTGTGGCCTTGGGCAAGTCACTTAACCCTCCATTGCTTCAGGTACAAACTTAGATCATGAGCCTTTTGGGGACAGGCAACTACCTCCGTACCTTAATGTAACTTGCATTGCTCTACTACTGGAAAGGTGTGAGCTAAATACTAATAATAAGTAACAATAATATCAAGTTCCGAGTCCCCACTTCAAGGAGGACAGGAAAATTCTGGACAAAATTCAGGAGGAGAGCAACTAAAAAGTTCAGAGGTATAAATCTTACGGCTTATAGTGCTTCCAGTTTTCAGTTATTACTGAAACCCCCCATAAAAACACTCCCAAAAACTGTAAAAATGGCTTCTTTCTTGTGCTCCATGATGTCACCCAACAGCTGCCATCGTCAGTCTCAGCCAATTCCCCTCAGCGGTGGCAGGAGCTTGTGCTTTTTGTTCTTGCCACACTCTGCTGCTTCTGTTTGCCATCTGAACGAGTCTGAAATGCTACTAAAATACGTACTTCTTGGTCTCAGGTTTCAAACCCTTAGCAGCAGAGAGCAGTGCGAGCAAAAAGCACAAGATCCCAACACTGTGTGCAAATAGGAAGTCTAGGGGAGGCTGTTGCTGAGGCATGGAGGAGGAAGGGGGATGCTGATGCTGTTGCTGTTGCATGGAGAAGGGTGGAGGGGATGCCGATGCTGTTACTGGGGTTTGAAGAAGGGAAAGGGATGTTGATGCTATTGCTGAGGCTTGGAGAAGGCGGGGAGAAGGGGACATTGAGGATGTTGCTGGGGCTGGGAGAAAAGGCTAGCACTGGAAAATTATGCTAGTGTCATTAAATGGAATCCACCTTAAAAAAACAAAACAAAAAAACAACACTATAATTGGGGGGTTTTCGCTGCAAATCTACCAATAAACCCCTATTTTCCCAACCCTGGGAAAGCACCTAATTGTCTCAAAAATAAACCCTTAAAATCCCAAACAATAAACACCTAGGACTGGAAGCCCTGCTTATAAGAAAAAGCTGAAGGTGATGAGGAGTTTATGGAGCAGAGTGACGTGATAAAAATATTCAAATAAGTGCTAAAGAGGAAAGTAACGGTTTGTTCTCTACTTTGATTGCAAGAGATAAGGGCTTACATTTCAGCAAGGTAGAATTGCAGCGGGCACTAGAGAGGAGCCATGTAACTGTAAAACATATTGAGCATGAAAAAATGTGCTTTAGGAAAGAGGAATTTCCATCACAGGAAGCTTTAAGAGCAAATCACATAAACTTATATCTGGGATTGGGCCCTGCCTAGAGGCAGTGGATTAGATTACTTCCTGTGGTCACTTTTAGCCCTGTATTTTTATGCTCTTATTTTAAATGATCTATCTTTTAGGAGGTAATTTTAAAAAAAGGTGCCTAGGTGCGTTAATAAAATTAGCAATCAGAATCAGCTCCAGTAGCAAACACAAATCAGCTCCAGTAGCTCACGCACAAATTCATACCTGCTCTGAAGGTGTAACTGTGTGCATCTACTCTAGGGGAGTAATTTTGTGTGCATAAGCTAGTATGCATATACATTCATTTATTTATTTAACTAGGCTTATATACCGCTTTTCTAGCAGTCAGAGCGGTATACATTCAGGTACTGTATATATATTTTTCCCTTGTCCCCGAAGGACTCACAATCTATGTTTTTATACCTGAGGCAACAGAAGGTTAAGTGGCTTACCCAAGGCCTAGAAACCCCAGTCCTTCTGACCCAAGGTTGCTGTCCTTTAGCAGTAGCTGGCCCCAACCACTAGGCCACATGTAAAATACCTCTTCTAAAATCCCCCCCTCCCAATGCAAAAGTATGCACAGTGATAAGAAGGCACATACTTTTACATGACCTGCGTATAGGCATGTAGTTTTGATGGAGTGCAGCCGGTGTTGCGAATTATGTGTGCACCCCTGAGTGGGTGTAAATATATTGTATGCATGTTCCCTCTCCTTTTGTGTGACTTCTACTTTTCCCCCACCTTTTGTCTGTTCTTAGGTCTTCTTCTTCTCATGTTTCATCTGTCTGCTTTCCCTTTCATTCTGTCCTATAATATATTGTACATTTCTTTTCTTTTCCACTGGTTTTTAACCTTCTTTTATTGAATTTTAAATTGTACACCGCCTTGGTTTTGTTAGAAAGGCGGTTTTTATCAAATAATAAACATAAACATAATGCAAGTTCATTTCAGGTGTGATTTCTGCAAGCTGTGGGCGGGCAACAAGAAAGGTGCTTACTAGGCTTGCCCTCCTAGACGATCTGTTATAAAATTACCCTCTATGCAAATATTCGCGTATTTTTAATTACAGCCACGCTCTGCTTAAATGAACACATGCATACTGACACACACCTATTCAGCATGAAAATGTATAAATGCCATTTTCCACATGTTCAAAATTACCCTCTTGAGAATCATATTGCAAAGTCATTTAAGCATGTATCTGGCAATACACATCCCTAATATTAGTACTATAGTACAAAATAAAAGGAGATGTGACTACAGGTTCTCAAAACAATCTTCTTTCTGGTTCAGGGTTGAATAAAGACGATTATTTTGAGCACAAGAAGATTGTTTTGAGGACCTTTGGTCACATTGCCTTTTATTTTGTATTGCTGACTCTTAGGTGGTGTGATTGCCTTTGCCTAATGACATTTTATAAAATTAGGTCAGGGTCACTTGGTGCAGTGTGCCCAAGCAGGAAAACACTTTCTATTAGGCTGGGGATTTATGCTATTGATCCCCTATTTTGCAGCTGCTATTGAGGTCCCAAGACCCAAAGCTGTCATATCACAGTACCAAGACACCAGTGGAGTTAGAATCTTGATAAGAGGAAGCCGGATAGCAACTCAACAACCAAAAAAACCAGAGAGCGGGCCCATCCGAGAGAAGCCAAGATAGCACCGCCATTCAGCCTGGTAAGCTCAGAGAGCCAAGATGAGCATCACAAAGCGCTAGCAATGGAGGTACCATGGAGGCTGTACAGGCCTGAGAGCATAAATTTGAACTGGTTTGTGGAAAAATCTCTTCCACCATCATCCCTTCCATCTGTCATATCCTTAACCTATTGTTTTCCACTGCAACTATTTCTGTGGCCTTCAAACATGCTGTGGTTCCACCTCTCCTCAAAAAGCCTTCACTAGATCCTACCTGTCCTTCCAGTTATTAGCCTTCTCTCTCCTCCCCTTTGCTTCAAAAACTACTTGAATGAGCGGTTCACCACTGCTGCCTTGACTTTCTTTCAAGCCCTTCTGGATCCACTGCAGTCTGGCTTTTGTTCTCTACATTCCACAGAAATGGCACTTGTCAAAGTCTCCAGTGATGTGTTCCTCACCATATCCAAAGGACCCTAACTCTATTCTCATCCTTCTTGACCTTTGGCACTATTGATCACCACCTTCTCCTCGATACCCTTTCCTCGCTTGGATTTAGGGGCTTTGTCCTGTCATGATTTTCTTATTATCTCTCCCATCACACTTTTAGTGTATGTTCTGGTGGATCCTCCTCTACTGCCATCCCGCTTTCAGTTGGTATACCTCAGGGCTCTGTCTTAGGACCTCTCCTTTTCTCTCTCTACACACAGCCCCTTGTTGCATTATGGTTTTCAGTACCATCTTGATGCCGATGACTCGCAGATCTACCTTTCTGCACCTGAAATCTCTCCAGGAATCCAGGCCCAGACCTCTGCCTGCTTAACCAACATTGCTGCCTGGATGTCTAATCGCCATCTGAAACTGGCCATGGCCAAACTGAGCTCCTTATACTTCCCCCAAACCCACCTTTCCCCTTCCTCCTTTCTCTATTTCTGTGGATAACACTACACTCCTCCTTGTTTCCTCAGCTCGCAACCTTGGGGTCATCTTTGATTTTACTTTTTCTCTGCACACATTCAACAGATAGCTAAAACCTGTCTCTTACTTTCTACACACACTACTAAGACCCTCATTCACTCACTAGTCACCTCCTGTCTTGACTATTGTAACCTGTCCCTCACTGGTCTCCCTCTGAATCATCTTTCTCCCCTTCAATCTATTCAAAACTCAGCTGCACGGCTTATCTTCCGCCAGTGTCACTATGCTCATGTAACCCCTCTTCTCAAGACACTTCACTGGTTCCTTGTCAGTTTCTGCATCCAGTTCAAACTTCTTCTACTTACCTAAAAGTGCATTCATTCTGTGGCTCCTTACTACCTTTCCTCGCTTATCTCACTCTACACTCCTCCTCGGGAACTCCCCTCTTCTGGCAGATCCCTTTTATCTGTGCCCTTCATTGCCACTGCCAAGTTCAGACTTTGGTCATCCCACCTTGCTGCTCCATATGCCTGAAACAGACTACCCGAGTCGGTGTATTGGGCTCTTTCTCTGGTGCTATTCAAGTCCAGGCTGAAGACTCATCTCATTGCTCCTGATGCTCCTCATTCTCTTGTCTACTACTTATGCGTATCTTGCCATACTTTAGTTCCCAGTTTTGTGATGTTTTTTCATCTTGATTAGACTGTAAGCTCTGATGAGCAGGGTTTGTGTCTTACATCTGTATGTATAGTGCTGCATACACCTTGAAGCACTATACAAATGATTAGTAGTAGTAGAAAAACTAAAACAGTGTCCTGCCCTGGAGGGCTTTTGCATTAGGTTGGGGGCAATAGAGCAGTGAGTCTCCTACGCAGACATCAGAAATGCGGGACCTAAAGCAGGCATTGGAAAACAGGTCAAGAAGAAATAACCTGCACATAACAGGTCTCCCGGGATCGATAAAGGATGCAGAACTTCTAGGCTTTTTGCAGACTTGGTTACTTCAAGAACTGGCACAGGATGGCATCACGGACCCGCTGGAAATAGAACAAGCCTACCAGGTAGGCCCAACACAATCTGGTGATGCTAGGCCGTGAGCGGCAGTGGTGCGGTTTCTTAGTTTTGTGCAAAAGCAAATCATTCTGCAAGCAGCAAAGCAGCAGAAAGTGCTGCTCTATGAGAATGTCTGTATATTATGTTTTCAAGACTATTCAGTGGCTGCTGTGGCCAAGCGTCGGGCTTTGCAGCAACCTATGTGAAATTGTTGGACAAAAAATGTCAACTTTGTGCTCCGATATCCTGTGCACTTAAGGGTTATGCATGGGAGTGAAATGAAAATGTTTGACACTCCAAGTGTGGTTGGATCCTTTGTTGCTGGCTTAGAAAGTGAAACAAGCCAAGGATAAAACGCCTCCAGGAGGAGAAATATAGCCTGTATAAAGGGATTATAGTGTAATTGGCTTTTGTTTGACATTCACTGTTCAATTAGATTGAAACACTTTTTCTTACATCTCAGACCAGTTTGGCAACTCGGATTGTTGCTGACCATAAATTCTCCATGGCCTAACTACAACTCTAGCTACCTCAGAACTATGCCTTAACCCTGGAATTACCGAGATTTTTTGCACACACACACACACACATAAATGACCCCACGACGAATTTTGTTAACCATGAAAAATTTAAACTAAGCAGACAAAATATTATTCCGAATTAATTATTTATTATATGAAAGTTAAATGTTTTGAAAGTTAATGCTTTATCATAAAATTACATGAAGAGTTGCCATGAAAGCAGTTTTTGCATGCACTTGATGAACACAGTAAAGTACTACAGTCATTTGCATGAGACACAGACAGTTTCTGAATGTTCTTTGCAAACATTGCGCTTGCAGGAGGTGCAAACTATGTTGCTTTTCTTGTCTTTTTCTCTGGAACAGCAGTGACACCTTGCCCTTTTCTTTGGGATCCCGACATTGCAAACAGCATCAGTGGCTTCTTCAATGCTGGAAGACGTCTTGCTGCAATTACTCTGAAGCAGCTGCTTTCCTAATTCCAAGAGGAATAGATGATGTCTGTGCTTTGACTTGGACTGCCATTCTGGATTTAGTGACATCCAAACAATGAAGGCATTCAAAGCACTGATGTCCAACATGTTGTAGAAGATTGTCTCTGGCCAGCATCTTGTCATTCGTTTTGTGGTATACGTGCGCAACATTTGATCTGCCATATCTACTCCACCTTTACTAGAATTATAGTCCAAGATCATGCATGGTTTTTTGTCTGGACGTGTGTTATCTACTTCTTCTTGATCATGCAAACTGCTCAGAAGAACAACCACTTTTCCTTTCTTCGGGCAATAGGAAACCAGAGTGGCGTCATCGCGAAAGGCAAACAGTGAAGTGAATACCTCTCGGCCCTTTGCTGTTACAAATTCTGGAGGTAATTCTTTTCTATTCTTTCGAATTGTCCCCAAAAGTGTCATTTGTTTTTCTAGCAATTTCCGTGACAGGGATAAACTGCAGAAGAAATTGTCAACAGTAACATTTCTGCCAGATCGCGTCAATCCTTCAGTGAGTTGCAGCACAACCCTTTCACCCTGATTCTGTTCCCTGTTTTGTCCGAGTTCCCTTCCTGTATATACTTGAAGACTCAGAACATATGACGTTGCACTGTCACACAACATCCATAGCTTTATGCCATATTTCCCATGTTTGCTGGGAATATATTGTCTGAACAGAACACGGCCACGAAATGTAAACAGTTGCTCATCCATGGTAACATTTTCACCAGGAACAAAGGAGTCACTTAGGAGTTGCTTCCCAGGTATCAAAAACGTGTCTGATTGGAGCAAGCTTATCCATGCCTCATTGTTCACGTCTGTTGGTTGCATTATCAAATCTGAGAGCACAAGAAATTTGCTGAAAACGGTTACGGGCCATATTTTTGCCGAAAACAGAACGACCATCTTCAAGGTTCCACAACTGAACTATGGATTCATTTCGTGACTTTTACACACCTGAGAGGATCAGAAGTCCAAGAAAACGTTGAAATTCTCCGTCTGTCAAATCTTTCCAGGTGTCGTCATAAATGTGTCTTCTTTGTTTGCTTGTCCACATCATGATTTCATTCAATTTGTTCTTCCTCATGAACAAGTGGAATGCTGCGAGAGGGCCATCAACATTTCGTACAGCATACCTTGTAGGACCTTGTTGTATGGGCATGACATTAGCTCTGGCGTATCTTCCAGCAGCTTGCTTTATAGGTTTCCTGTTCCATGATGTGGCATCCTTAGATACATAGGCTTCAATGGCAACATTTGTGCTTATAGTTGATGACCTCTTAGCTCCTCTACGACGACAACTAAGATTCCTCACAGATGATACTGACACCGAGTACTCCTGCCTTCTTCCCCGTCCAGCACAGCCTCGACCTTTGCCTCAACCTGTAACTTGACTCTTTGCTGCAGGAGATGTTACCGGCTCAACATCAGTCTCACATTCACTTGGTGATCAACTGCTGTCGCCATCTGAATCATGACTGTCATCATCAGATTTATCGCCCGAACTTGGCTGATATGCTTTTTCGCTTGCTGAATATGCTGCATCATCAGAAGACTCAGAGCCGTCACTGTCAGCATCTCGTTGCAATATTTCTCTTACTTGGGCAGCTGAATACTTTCGTTTTGACATCATAAACAATAACCTAAAATAAATAAACAAAGATAAAGATGAATAAAACGCAAAGCAGTTTTACTATAGGTGTACAATAATCGTAATGAACAAGCTGAAAGCCTTTAGATTTCATCGGAAATAATGAGAGAACGTATGATATCAATTACAGAAAATGTGTAATTTTCATAAAATAAGAGTACAAAAAATAAATGATACATAATTAATGATAAATACCTTTGTCAGATCAAAAAATTCACAAAACTGCAAATTGTATCACGATCCAAACCGAACGTAAGCAACTGGGGTCAAAAATGACCCCACTGGTACTCTGTGCTGCAATTCATCACTAGCATCACCTAGCGGATGAAAATTATTCCTCTCATGGCACAATATAAAGAGAATATTGACATGTGAAAAGTCATAAAAAGATTGCATTCTTGAACAACTAGTTTCCGAGATACGCGTTGTGAAACTTGCAATGGGGTCACTTTTGACCCCATCAGTACTCCCAGGGTTAAATAGGATTCAGTTGCCTCTCTCCACCTAAATGCATTAATTATTGGCTACAGAAGATAACAGGTCTTCGGCCTAGTGGTATAGACTCTTACATCGTAAGTATTTGCATGTGAAGTGACTCTTTCAATGGAGTGTGACAGCTGTTTCTATGGACAACAACCTCAAATCTAACTGAAGATAGTAGCGCTCTGAAGACAGAGGATGGCATAAGTGAACTTTTTAGCTTAAAGTGTACATTCTTTGGAATGTTATAATTGGAACATTTGATAGTAGGAGCGTGACTGGATCTTTTTTGGCTGAGTTGGACAATGAAATAAACCAAGGATAAAACATCTGCAGGAGTAGGAGGAGAAATGCAACCTGTATAAGGGATCATATGTAATTGGCTTTTGTTGAACATTCACTATTCAACTAGATCAGAACAAATTGTCCTATATCTCAGATCAGTCTGGCGATTCAGTGTGTAGCCAACCACAAACTCTCCATGGCCTAATTACTGCTCTAACTACTTCAAGACAATACCTAAAACGGTTGCCTCTCTCCACTTGGATTTGTTGATTACACAGGTACACTAAAAAATTTTTTTTTTTAAACTGCCTCTAATGTTTCGATTGATTTTTACGTTTTTTGGTGCGCTGAATCCAAATCTGGTAACCAATTTGCTCCATCACATACAGATTTTTTGCTACATTGGGTTAGCAGTTTGAGGTGAACGTTTCAGATTGAGTGCGATCGAGATAAAAGTTTCTTGGATGAATTCTTTATACTAATTGTTTAATAGTTATTCAAATAAGAATAAAGAAAATTGTAACAAGGCAGCACATAAGAATAGAGTAATGTCAACAAAACACACTGTGATGGTAGCAAAATTGTCTGCACTTAAAACAGCCACATACATGTGCACAAACATTGAGCATTTAAGAGCGAGGTTAGACACAAAGCAAAGCAAAGAAATGTGCAAAAAATGTTGTACAGGTATGTATGTAAGAATAGAAAACGCAAACCGCACCATTGCAATACATGAAGACAAACACCCGATGGTGTGAAAATAAAATTCTAATAAATGAGATCCGACACTGTGGTAATAACTAGCAAATTTTTATTTCAAAGTTTAGTAAAAACACGATATTTGTCAACACAGTTTAGATTTTAAAGTCATTCTTGGGTCAATCAATCTCCTGGTGGGCCCGTTTCTTCTTCCCCTGAATGCTTCTCTTGGTGCGCTGCTTGGCGTATTTTTCATTTGGGGTTTCCCGCAGCAGCAACCAGCAGAAATCAGCCATCATAGTGGTGTTCCATCTTCCTTGGTACCTTCTCTCTGCGTCCTTGATGTCCTGGTGAAACCTTTCACCTTGTTCTTCACTGTACGCCCCCAAGTTTTCGGGAAAGTAGTTCACATGGGAGTGCAAGAAATGGACTTTCAGGCTCATGTTACAGCCTTGTTCTTTGAAGGCATTGAGCATCCTGGCAACAATATCCTTATAGTTCTCATCCCGCCTGTTCCCCAAGAATTTGAGAACAACATCCTTGAAGGAATCCCAGGCTTCTTTTTCCTTCTCAGACATCGTTTCAGCGAATACTCCATCTGAAATGAGTTTCCTTATATCAGGGCCAACAAACACTCCTTCCTTTAGCTTTGCTTCAGAAAGTCGGGGGAACCTTGAGCAAAGGTACCGAAAGCACTCACCATCTTTAGGAAGGGACTTGATGAATTGCTTAATGAGACCCAACTTAATGTGGAGAGGTGGTAATAGAATTTTATCACGAGGTACCAAGCTCTCATGAAGAACATTTTTCTCACCGGGTCTCAAATACTCCCGAATTGGCCAGTCTTTTTTCCCCCAGTGTAGGTCGCGGGCCCGGCTATCCAACAAGCAAAGGAAGCAGGGATATTTGGTGAAACCGGATTGCTGCCCTAATAGCATGGATAGAATTTTAAAGTCTCCACAAATCATCCACTTATGCTCATCATAACGAATCTTCTGAAGAATCAGGGCCAAATTCTCGTTTTTTTCTTGGAGAATAACAGAGTGAGCAATAGGAACTGAAGCGAATGTGTTGCCATTATGAAGAAGAACACCTTTTATGCTGTCTTTTGACGAATCAATGAACAGCCGCCATTCAGCAGGATCATACTTGAGTTTAAACTTTTCCATCACTCTGTATATATCGTTGCAAAATACCAAATCTTCCTCTTTGCTGAAATACTTCAAAAATTGTGTCTCGCGGTTGCAGTACCAATAAAAAGTTGTTCCTGGTGACAATAGATTTTTCTGTTTAAGCTGAGAACCTAGCAGTTGGGCAGCATCTTTTGGGAGTCCTAAATCCCGGACTAAATCATTCAATTCAGCTTGAGAGAAAAGTTCAGGTTTCGGATCTGGTTCAGTTTCAAACTCGGAAGTACTGGACTCATCGGGAAAAGCCATCTGATGAGTCTCATCATGATCAGAACCGTCCACACAAATATGATCCAAAGATTTTGGTGGTTCAGGCACAGGTACTTCGTTGCTATGAGGCATAAGCCTAATTGCTGAGGGAAGGTTGGGGTAACTTATTACGTTCTTATTTTTTAAGTTGTATCCCTTCACAATGCAAGAGCAAAAATAGCAGTCACTGCTGTGGTCTCTTTGTTCACGCCACATCATAGGTATTCCGAAACGAAATGCTTGTTTTTTTACCTTTCATCCATAAGCGTAGATCTTCCTCACATGTCTTGCACACTTTGTGAGGAGCCCACGGTTTGTCTTGATCGCCTAACTTCAAACCGAAATAGGCGAAATATACTTTTTTAATAAATGCAGAAATGTTCCTCTGCCGCTTTTTCACGGTATATTCCCCACAAATAAACCAAAAACTGTCCGGAGAGTTGACGCAACCTCTGGCTCTGTGAGCCATCACAAATACACAGCACTGCAAACTACAACTGTAGTGAACCACTTCGGAATAAAGCTGGATTACGACTGAGCAAACAAAAGGTAACAATGAACTTGCAAGAAACTGAAATTTGACAGGAACGTTCACGTCGCACCCACCGTGTTTGAGCGAGCGAGCGAACGAGGCGAGGCGAACAGGAAAGAACATGCGCCCGCGCGAGTACTGGATTTAGCCCCCCGCCTCCCAATTGTCCTGTTAATGTATAAAATGAATACAAAACACTCTAAAATATCATGAGGGAGTGTTTCTAGTTAGTTAACCATTACAACCTCTATTTTGGGCCAAGAAAATAAACTGCAGTCGGCTAAAAAGAAATTATGTGAACATTCCTTATATGGGTAAGAAATCTAATTTTGCAAGAAAACGTGACGTGATGGAACATTTTGGCTATTTTTCCTGGATTCAGCACCCCAAAATCTATAGGAATCAGTTGCAAAACTGGAGGCAGTTTTTTGGTAGTGTACCTGTGTTATTGATTTCAAAGGCTAACAATGCCTTCAGCTTGGTGTTTTAGACTATTCTTACAGCTTAAGTATCTGCATGAGAAGCATTTTTCCAATGGAGTATGACAACTGTTTCTATGGAAAGCAACCTTTGAATATAAGTGAAGATAGTAATGTTCTGAAGATCGAGGATGGCATGAGTGAGCTTTTTAGTTTAAAGCATGCAATCTCTGGAATATTATAATTTGTTAAAGGGGATTGTAGTCTGGTTTAGCTGGAATGAGTGATGCCGGGATGACGATGTATAGCAGGCATGTCCAACTTCGAACAGGTCGTGATCTACTTCTTCCGGTCAAAAGTGTCGGTGATCTACCACCATGAAAATTAAGTTTCAAATTAAATTTTAACCCAATAAAGTTGGAGGATCCCCCCCCCCCCATTTTTAATGAACCTTCTGTCATTTACTTGGATGTGATCACCTGTTAAGCAAATTAAGCAAAAACAAAACAGAGAGACAAAGATCCAGTAAGAACTGTGAGAGGAAATGGAAAGTACATTTTTTCTTAAAGTTTTATTGAGTAATAACTTATTTTTTAACTGTCTTAATAACTTTCTTTAACTTTTATTGAGTAATTTGTGTTAAATTTAGGTTGAGTATTGATCCAGGCTGATCTTGCGCAATCTTTAATATTTCACTCTTGCTCATTAGTGAGATTTCATCCACCAGCTTTTTGAAGTTGGGTGAATATTGTGTGAGGGCCAGTCTCAGGGAATCCTGGAGATGTTCATCTGTCATGTTGGAACATTGTGTACTCTGTCATTTTCAGATGGGAAAACGCAGATTCACACAAATAAGTTGAACCGAAACAGGAGTGTACAGCTTTACTGCATCTTCTCAAGTTGGGGAATTTGTCTCTAGGCACTAGCTTCCAAAACGATTCTTGCTCAACACAGGTCTTGAGAAAAATGTCATTTTTAAGGGTTAATATTTCATTTTCCAGAGATGGCTTGTTCAATGAGTAATTTTTACTGATAGCAGCTGCAGTTTCTTTAATGTCCACATCTTACTTTGAATGGGTGTGACAAGTACTCCACAACTGTTCCAATTTTTTGGAAGTCACAGAATCTATTTTCGAATTCCTGGATAAAAGAACAGATTTCTGTCACATACTTCTCGTTCTGAAAAACAAAATTTGGATATTGTCCCAGATGGTCCTGCGTATTAGGAAAATGATCAAAAGTGTTGTTTGCAAGGTCAGTCATCATTAGCTCAAATTTGCTCTTGTAGGATGAAACTGTACTCATCTCGCCAATGCATTTGTTTTTACCTTGTAGTTCAAGGTTCATATCACTTAGTTCGCCTGTAAAATCAACGAGAAATGCCAGATCACATAACCACTCCTCATCTAGAAATTTGTGCCTACTTAGCTACCTTACATCTGTGTGCAAAATGATTTCCACTGTCCATTCATCAAGAGTAAGACTGAAAAGCCATCTTTGAAGTGATCTTCCACAAACTGAATTTACAATTTTGAAAGTGATGTCCATGACAGTCTTTGTATTGAGTCTCTTGCTTGCCAAAACTTGCTGGTGAATGATGCAGTGGTAAGAAAGGAAATCTGGGAAGTCGTCATGCTGTCTACAGAGAGCTATGAAACCATTAACCTCACTTGTCATTGCTCTTGCTCCATCAGTAGTGATGGAAACAAGTCTATACAATGGAAGATTACACTTTGTCACAAAAGAATGGAAATAACAGAATATTTCCTGACTGGTAGTTCTCACTTTTAAAGAAATCATTCCAAGTAGTTCTTCTTTAACACTGAAGTCTTCAAAAACCATCCGGATAAAGTCTAGTAACTGGGCTATGTCTCTTATGTCTGTAGATTCTTCCAGTTGGAGTGAGAAAGCAACACAATTTGAAACATCCTCCAACAATTGTTCAGTTGTGTCACCACACATTTTTTCTACTCGCCGCACGACGGTGTTTCTTGACGATTGTACATCTTGAATAGCAGCTATGATCTCTTTCTTATTTTTAAATCCTTCAAAAAGATTGTTTTCGTGAAGCAGCTGACAATCTTTTACAAATTCCCCTTCAGTGAAAGGTCTGCATTTCTTTGCGATCAGGTTGCTGACCTTGAAGGATGCTATGGTTGCATTGACCGAATGTGACCTTGGCTTCGCCATCAACTGTTGCTGAGTAGCCAATTTTGATTTAAGTTCTTTGAGCTTCCGTTTACGAATTTCACTTTTGGGTGGAAAATCAGCATCAAACTTATTGCTATGCAGAGCCTTATAATGACATTCCAGATTACCCTTTTTGGGCAAGGATACTGGGGCGTTACAAATTAGACAACACCACTTGTCTTTCACCATGATGAAGAAGTAGTCCATTTCCCATTCATCATGAAAGTGGTAGGTTTTGCTCTTCTTTGGAACACTCATCTTCGTTATACTGGGGTGGCTGGATGTAAGAAGGCCAAATCTGCTAAGTTAGTATAAACACTGGCTGAATCTGGTCCAAAACTGTCACGGTCCCAAAGTATTAAAGATCAACAGGAACTGAAGACCTCTGGATGATGTGCAATATAAGGACTGGAGATGCCAAAACCACACATGCAGTTCTAAAAGTAAAAATAAGAATTCATCATACTGGCACTAATAATCAAATACCACCAAACAATCATCAAAAAAACCTCAAACACCTGTCCAGCAAACCAGATAAAATCAAATACCGCAAAACAAGTTCAAATACCACCACACGCGATTTAATAAATTCTGCACACAGTGTAGAATCAACGCAAAGGCAAGGCAAAATAAAATTGCAGTGTACAATCAATGCAAAGGTTAGGCAAAATAAAATTGCAGAGGCAAGCAAAAGTCACAGTGGTTTGAACCAATCTGAAGGCAAGGCATAGGCAAGTTAGATCAAAATTGGAAAAGCATGCCAAAATCACCAAATTCTTGACACTTTGTTGTGTCTGCCCGAAAACGTTTAATGAAAGCGAACTATAAAGCAACCAACGACCAGCACATTACACAACTAATACGGTAAGTGTATTCAGGTAAAGCCCGGGCAAATGGATATCGCCCGGTATATAACACACTTCTAAGGGGTGTTGGGGCGGGGGCAGGAATGGGTGATTCTGAGAGGCAGGAGACCAGGTATGATGCCGGGCCTGTGACGTCTCGTCGCGGGGTGCGGGCGGCGGCCCCCTGGGTTACCCACAAACGATTGGCATGAAAACAACAAGCGCCCCCAATACACCCGCAGGCATGATTCTCACAGGCAGGGAAAAAAGACAGGCAAAGGATCAGCAGCGGTGGCAAGCCCTCAGCAGACGACCTGCTGGCACGAGTTCTCTCCTAGCAAAAGGGCGAGCTGCTGGAGAGATGGAACCAAGTGGGGCTGGCGATCTACCTCTAACCCCTCCGCGATCTACCTGTTGGACATACCTGATGTATAGGATAGAATGAATGCGAGTATGATCCCTAGTAGTCAAGAGAACCACAGGCCTCATCGGAACAGTAGCTGGAAGATTAATCCAGGCAGAGATGAATGTTGGAAAGTCACTGAACATTGCCAGCCACTGAGAGAGCTGTTATGATGGCCTGTAGGACCACTGGAGGGGGGAGGAGCGACAGTGCTTATCACAGGTCACTAGTGAATATGGGCTATTATTTAAAATGAGACATAATTTGGTATAACATTAGGATTAAAGACGTGGGTATTTTGAGCTCAATAATGTGACTACGCTGTGCATTATGATGAAAATTAAGTAGGAAATTGTAGAGGCAGGAGGGTTAAGTTGAACTAAGGAGACACGGGGATGCTGGTGGGACCCTAACATAAGAGATGATAGGGAGGAGGGGATTAGAATGTTCTGTGAGGGATTTGATGAAGGAGGAGGGGAGATGAGACATGGGTAAGGGGTTGGACGGGAAGCTCAGAATTGTACGAATGATGAAAAAGGGTTCAAGAAGAGGACTGGATGAAGCAACTGCAAGTGTCTGGATGGTCTTTTTGGGAAAGGGGGACCATAGGCTGGCACAATGCTCCGGATCAGACAGTTGTGCACTGATAACTGGCATAATGGTAGGTAAGAGTTGCGATGTGTGTCATGGAATTTATGTGGATTAGGATCCCCAGTAAAGAGATATAGTACAAGGTACTCTGATCTTTACAGAGGCACAGAGCCAAAACTGCTGTCCTCCAAGAGACTCACAGGCCAAACTGCGATGCTGATGGATGGGACAGGTTTTTGTGGCATCCACTGCAGAATGAAAACAAGGGCTAGCAATGTTAGTACGGAAAGATGTTTCAACTGGGGAAGGAGATATAGCACCTCTTTGGATCAAATATTGTCCTTCTGGGGAAGCTATATGGGGTCCAAATATTTTTGACTTAACATTTAACAAATGTTATGTAATCATTAGGCCAGGTTAAAGAGAAACCCTTGCTAATTGGTGGCAACTTATTATAATATTGAAGCAAAGTCCCGATGTATATAGTACTGTAAATAGCGCACGTTGTAAATAGCTCACCAAGAATCATCGACCAGCTACACACACACGCTCTCACCGATCAATGCATGCGCACAATAGACACAGTATTTTGCTAATTGTTTGTGGTGTAGACCGCCTTGATTGTAGGAAAAGGCGGTATAGAAATCCGTTTAAATAAAAAAATAAAAATAGATTTCAACATGGTTCTGGATGGTGAATTAGACAGATCAGGAGCAGAGAAATGGAGCCCTGATCAAGCAATTAGACATTTTTAGCAATTTTGGGAGCCAATGGAGTTGTATACATGGAGGGTTTTACATCTTCAAGAACATGATTATACACATATATCCTAAACAAATGGGACAGACTCAAGGATTGACTACTAGGCTAATAGCAGCATGTTTGCTCAAATTTGGGGCAATAAGAGTGGACCAACTGAGGTTGCAAACCATGCTTTGATTTGGCTTGATTCAGTGGGCAGTTACTGGCCAAGGCGGCAACGCTGGAAACGTCCTATGCAATTCTATGGAGAAGAGGAATTTGTTAGATATATTACTCAGAGACGGGCGGATTTTGAGCATCATAATGAGACCCATAAAGCCAATCCCATCCCTTTTTTGGAAACCGCAAAAGGTAGTCCTAAGAGAGGACAATGTGCTATAAACAGCACGCCGCTGCGTCTTGAGAGACAGACATCTAATATATGATGAAAACCTGGCATACACCCATCAGGTCAGGGCAGATTTAACTGCAACACAGGTGGCATTAAACTCCCTCTTTCATCACAAAGCCCGTAAATCTATGTTGTATTACAGTTTACAACTGTATCAATATGGAGATAAGATGAGGAAGTTGATGGCATCTCTGATGAAGGGTTGGAGTGGGCCTTAGTATGTGGCGGTGAGGCAGAAACAAAATAGGCCTCTGACCACTGGGTTGGAGGAAATTAGAGAGATTTTTTAGACGTTTTATAGCGAATTTTATGCCAAAGATCCTGAGGAGCAAATAGAAATTACACTTACCTGGTAATTGTAGTTCCTGGAGGGTCCAGTTTAGTCCTCCACATCCGGGTAGTGCACCTCTTCCTGCAGCCAGGAGACTGGACCAATCAAATTCTTTAAACCATGGAATGTATGCTGCTGGAGCTCCCATCAGTCCCCCAGTGAACTAATAACAAAGCAGACTCAAAGAAGCAACACGTAAGCAACCCAAAATAAACAGACTTATGTCCCCCAATACCACTTGACCCCCTCCCCAAACGAGAGAGTCAGAACATTGTACCTTGCTTCGGCCCCCTTTACCTGAAGCAACTGAGACACTGCAGCACATATAATGAAAAAAGGACTTACCGAATAAAGAAAGTCGAAAGTACCTGCAGTATGAGAAGGGGGAAGTACATCGCTTTTCCGAAACCTTGTCCCACCGAGGTAACGCGCCAGACAGATAAAAGACACTTCTTAGACTCTTGGGCAGGACGGAGGACTAAACTGGACCCTCCAGGAACTACAATTACCAGGTAAGTGTAATTTCTATTTCCTGAGCGGTCCTCCAGTTTAGTCCTCCACATCCGGAATGTAACAGAGCAGTAATCAACAGGGGGGGGGGGCCTTGCCAACCGGCGCGCAGTACCGCCGAACCGAAACAAGAATCCCGAGACGCCTGGACATCTAACCGGTAATGTCTACTAAAGGCATGGAGCGAAGACCAAGTAGCCGCTTTGCAAATATCCACTGGCGGAACCAAACTGTACTCCGCCCATGAAGCCGCCTGCGCTCTGGTAGAATGGGCACGTAAACCCAACGGTACAGACCGACCGTGCAACAAATATGCAGAGGCGATGGCTTCCTTAATCCAGCGGGAAAGGGAGGATTTTGCCGCTGCTTCCCCCTTCCAAACTCCACCGAAAAGGACAAACAAACGATCCGACTTACGGAAACTTTCGTAAACCTTCAGATATTGACGCAAACCTCTGCTCACATCCAACCGGTGGAGGCCGTCGTCGGCGCCCATAGACTGGTCTGAATTGAAAACCGGTAGAACAATGGACTGATTTAAATGAAACGGAGAAACCACCTTCGGAAGAAAGGAGGGCACTGGTCGAAGAACCACTGTATCCCGAGAAAACGACAAGAAGGGAGCCTTACAAGACAACGCCTGGAGCTCCGAAATTCGCCTCGCCGAACAAATGGCGACGAGAAAGACCGTTTTCAGGGTTAAGTCCTTAATGGAAGCATTGCACAGCGGCTCAAAAGGTTTCCGAACCAAGGCTTGCAACACCAAATTCAAATCCCAAGGAGGAATAGTCACCCTGCGCGAAGGTCGCAGCCTAAACACGGCCCTAAGAAAACGCTGCACATCCGCATGAGCCGCTAGAAAGAGATCGTGTATCTTACCACGATAACACGCGAGAGCCGCCAACTGAACCTTTAGGGAGCTAGCGGCTAGACTCTTGTCAAAGCCGTCTTGTAAGAAACTGAGAATCACGGCCACGGAAGCAGTCGCCGCTCGAATATTATGCGTCGAACACCAATCCTCAAAAATACGCCAAATGCGGACATACGTAAGCGATGTAGAAGTCTTCCGGGCTCGAAGTAGCATGGCAATAACTGACGGTGAATAACCCCTCTTTTTCAACCGAGCCCTTTCAATGGCCAAACCGTAAGCGAGAACCGATCCACTTGAGGCATGCTCAGGGGTCCCTGAACTAGTAGGTCCCCGAGAAGAGGGAGCTTCCATGGATCCCAGTCGAGAAGCCGCACCAGGTCGGCATACCAAGGACGCCTGGGCCAGTCTGGAGCCACCAACAGAACTCTGCCGTGGTGCGCTTCGATGCGTTGGACTACCCTGCCGATCAACGCCCACGGAGGAAACACATACAGGAGGCCGGACTCTGGCCACGGTTGGATGAGGGCGTCGATTCCTTCGGACATGTGTTCTCTCCGCCTGCTAAAAAACTGACCGGTCTTCGCCGACTGGAAGGTCGCCATGAGATCCATGATCGGAGGTCCCCACCGACGAACTATTTGTGCATAAATCTGCGGATGCAACTCCCACTCTCCGGCGTCCACCCGGACTCTGCTGAGAAAATCTGCCATCACATTGTCCTTTCCAGCAATATGCGCAGCCGAAATGGCCATAAGGCGTATTTCCACCCATTCGAAGAGGTCCTGTGCCTCCTCCTCCACGGCTATGCTTCCTGTGCCGCCTTGTCGATTGATGTACGCCACCGCAGTCGCATTGTCCGACAGAACTCGCACTGCTCGATGTAACAACATTGACTCGAAGGCTCGCAGCGCTAGCCCCACCGCGCGCAACTCGAGCCGGTTGATCGACCACTGGAGCTCCTGTGCCGACCAAGTTCCCTGAGTGTAACGACCCTGACAGTGGGCTCCCCAGCCCGCTAGACTTGCATCGGTTATGACCGGTAACCAAGTTGGCTGTTCCAGAGGCAGTCCCAACTGAAGGGACCGTGGGCAAAGCCACCACTGCAACGCCCGACGCACCCGTCTCGGACAGGGCAACCTGCGACTTAGCGAGTCCGTCTGATTTGACCAGCGATGCAAGAGAGCTCGCTGTAGCGGACACATATGAAACCTGGCCCAAGGAACTACATCTATTGTTGCCGCCATGGTGCCCAGCAGACGGAGATACCACCATGCCGACGGAGCGGGAATCGCCAAGAAAGTCCGAACCAGACGTCGCAAGGCTTGTGCGCGGCGACTTGGTAAAGATACCAAACCTCTGTTCGTGTCGAAACAAACCCCGAGATATTCGAGCATTTGAGAAGGCGCCAGGTGACTCTTTTTTGCATTGATCACCCATCCTAAGTTCTGCAAAAAACGTACGACCTTGTCCGTCGCTTGTAAGCTCTCCGTAGCGGACTTCGCTCGAATCAACCAGTCGTCGAGATACGGGTGGACCAGAATACCGTCCTTTCGCAGCGCCGCTGCTACCACCACCATGACTTTGGTGAAGGTGCGAGGAGCTGTTGCAAGGCCGAACGGTAATGCTTGAAACTGATAGTGGCCCCAAGGGAAAGCGAACCGAAGAAACTTCTGATGAACCGGTCTTATCGGAATATGTAGGTAGGCCTCCGCCAGGTCCAGCGAAGTCAAAAACTCCCCTTGTCGCACTGCCACTATGACGGACCTTAGAGTTTCCATCCGAAAGTGCGGAACTCGGAGAAAACGATTCACCCACTTGAGATCTAAGATAGGATGGAGAGAGACATCTTTCTTGGGCACCACAAAATAAATGGAGTAACGACCTACCCCGCGCTCGGGATCTGGAACAGGAACAACCGCCCCCAAGTCCAGGAGCCTGTCCAAAGTAGAGCGAATGGCCAGTTCCTTTAACGGACCCCTGCTGGGCGACAGAACGAAGGAGTCTTGGGGCGGAAAGGCAAACTCCAGTGCATAACCCTCTCTGACTATTTCCAGCACCCACTGATCGGATGTTATTTGGATCCAAGAAGGAAAAAAGTCCCGAAGACGACCCCCGATGACTTGAGGTCCCTCCAGGGCCCGCCTCACTTCATTGTGGTTTGCGATTAAAGGAAGGGGAGGAAGAGGAGGCTGTAGTTGAGAAGCCTCGACTCGCCCCTCGGAAACCTCGAAAATTATGTGAACATGATCCGAACCTGCCCCTCTGAGAACTCCAAAGGCGGGAAGAGCGGAACCTTCTAAAGTCTTTGAATTGACCCCGAGAAGCTGGCAAACCTCTACCTAACTTAGGTTTATCTTCCGGTAGTCTTCCACCTTTAGACTCCCCAAGGTCTTTCACCAATTTATCGAGATCGTCCCCAAACAACAAGCGGCCCTTGAATGGCAGCTTGCTGAGACGAGACTTGGACGAGCCGTCAGCTGCCCAATTTTGCAGCCAGATTGATCTCCGCGCCGCTACCAGGGAAGCCATACTGTTAGCTAAGGACCTGATTAAATCATAATGGACATCAGCTAAATAAGCAGACCCCGATTCCAATCGCGTCACTTCAAGTAAAGCTTGCTGATCGAGAAGAGAATTCTGACACAAATGCTGAGCCCACCGTAAACAAGCTCTAGCTATCCACGCCCCGCAGATAGATGCTTGCAACGACAAGGCATTGGTCTCAAAAGCCTGTTTCAAAAGACCATCCACCTTCCTGTCCTGAGTATCCTTTAAGGCGGCGCTTCCCTCAACCAGGATTGTGGTCCTCTTGGTTACTGCCGACACTGCCGCGTCTGCTCGAGGAGACTTGAAGTTATCCTTGTCCTTGTCCGCTAAAGGATACAGACAGTTCATTGTCCGAATACCTTTCAACCCCGACTCAGGCTGATCCCACTCAGTTTGAATCATTTGATCCACCACTCTATGTAGCGGAAACACCACCTGAGATTGTCGAACTGCCTGAATGAGAGGATCCTCTAAAGCTTCCTCTTCCACCGACTGCGCCGAGGCGAGATTGAGGGTTTGCAGGGCTTCCGTAATCAAGGGAACCAGCTCTTCCCTCCGGAACACCCGAATAATGCGAGCCTGATCCTCAGGCTCAGGAATTTCTCCTTCCTCTAAGTCGTCAAGCATGTCCTCTGCGTCCACTGCCGCTTCAGACTCGTGCCACTGCAGTTCCTCTGGTTCTAAGTCCAGGGACCGCAATCTTTTAGGTGGCCGGGGCACCATCTGACCGGACCCCTCCGCTGTGGGTAGCGGCAGAGGCAAAGAAGCGGAGAAAGTTTCTGGTAACTTACCCAAGCGCCCCAGTTGGAAAGCCTGATGCATAATCAGTACGAAATCAGGGGAAAAATCTTTCAAAGAAGAAGAAGACTCTGCTCCTTCTACTGGCAGCGCAGAACCCAGCCCCTTTGAAGAGCCAGGATCTGGGGAAAGGAGATTACCCAGAGAAGGAGTCCCCTCAGCAGACGAAAAAGGGACTACATCAGCTGCCAGCGCCTGGCCTTCCACATGCTGTTCTGTGTGAGAGGCCACCGCAGCACAGCCCTTACAAACTCCAGACTCGGCAGCTATGCTCTTACGAGACCCGCAGATCACGCATTGGGGTCTCGACGCCATAATTGTGAATGAAAAACGCCAGGGAATTAAAACTGCAGAGATTGGAAATCCTAAAGCCTCTACACCAAAGCTAGAAATCCTCTCTTCCCCGTATGGTGTTTGTTTGTTTTTTTTTAAACTCGAGTGAAAGAAGGGCCAAAAAGTAAAAAGATAAAGATAAAGACAGAGTCTCCAAAAAACGCTAAAAACCCCAAAGGCCAGAGATCTGCGGGCGACTGCAGAGCCGGGACCTTAAAAGAAAAGAAGTCGAAAATGGCCGCCGTGACCGGCGAAACGAAGAAAAAAAAGGCGCCAAAACAAAAAACTGCACGACGCGAGTGAAAAAACAAAATAAAACTACGGGGACATTCGGAAAAGGAAGGCACTTACCCCAGCACAATGTAAAACTTAGAGAAACAGCGAAGCCGCTCGAACCCAAGCGGTGCTGAATTGACAACCCGGCAGTCAAAAGACCGTCGCGAAACTGAGCCCTCAGAGTTGAAGTTCGCCGTCAGATTTTAAACTCCGCTTCCAGCACCCGCAGGCACGGAAGAGCAAGGAGCT